>JAPXFQ010000640.1:0-1439871 GCA_028564705.1 Apricaphanius iberus | reverse complement strand
GCCTGAACATGCAATACCAAGATATGGTGGTGGCAGATTCATACTGGGGGTTGTTATACTTTAGCTAGATTTATAACAAAGAATCCTAATAAAAGACACAGCCTAGCCTAATAAAAAGTCATCACTAGAGAGACGGCCACAAACTATTTGTCATGTTTGGGGTGGGACCTAAATACAGAACAGGACTTAATGAAGGTAAAAATTAAAGAATTTACGGAGGTAAGACTCAGTTCTGGGAAACAAGGCTAAGGACAGAGAATGAAAACAGAGGATCCAGCAGAGAGCAAAGGAAACCGGTGAGTGACACGGAGAAACCAGAGGACTAATTACTAGGATGCAGATGCAGGTGAGAGGGAGAAAACAGGTGGAGGTAATCAGTGGCTGAGCAGGGAAGCAGAATGGCAGGGAGTAAAGAGAGAAAACAAAGCCAAAACAGGAGGGAAGACTGGAAGAAATATTTTTATATAAGAAAAGTAGGAACTAACTCTAAGGTAACTGCGAAAGAGATCTAAGAAAAATAGGAATAAAGAATAAAGCCTGAGAGAAACTTAAAAGCAGTTAAAAGAATGTAAAACCACTAATGAATATGAAGGAGGAGAGAGACACCCAACAGAAGGAAATAAGATTAGATGAATCCCAAAACAAAAGGTATAAATATCAAAGGGGAGACTGGAAGAGAAAACATAAAAAGATAGATTACTCTTATAATCACTAAGCTATAAACTATTAAATAAACCCTGAGAAGTAAACTAAAATTATAAGGTAAACTGAATAAGGAAGTAAAATAACTGGAACTCAGAAACAACTAAGGAATATCACAATAATACTTTGGACCACCTTCAGGTTTGATTACGGTACGCATTCGCTGTTGCATTGTTTCCATGACCTTCTGCATTGTCTCAATATTTACTTTCATCCAGTGCTGCGTTAATTTTTCACCAAGATGTACTGATGATGGGAGAATCTGACCACTGTATAAAGCATGTTGGAGCACATCCCAAAGATTTCCAATAGTGTAATGATCCAGTCTCTCTCTGGTGGCAAGTCTATGTTTAAAAATGAAGTGTAATGCTCCCTATATAATTCTTTCAAAATTTTAGCCAGATTAACACAAGCATTTTCATCTTGGACTATACCCATGCCATCAGGGTAAAGAAAGATCCATTGATGGACTAACCTGATCATTCAGTATATTCAGGTTATCAGCTGACCTCATTCATAATGTTGCTGAACTTGGACCTAATTAGTTGCATCCCCAGACCAGAACTCTGCCCACACAGGTAAAATAGGCACAAGGCATGATGTTTCCATCTTTTCTGCCTCTCTTCCTACCCTAATGCCCCCATCACTCTGGAAGAGGGTAAATCAGAACTCATCGGACCACATGATCGTCAGTGGTTTTGTAATGATTACACAGGTGATCAGTCCCAATTCATTGACTTTGTGTGGAAATGTTCTTACTTTAGTTATTAATCCCAGCCTTGAGTTCTGGTGTTGTTTTTCTTCCATATCATTTTACCAAGCGGTTAAGTAATCATCGATCACAATCATTAAGGATTTCCCTGTCCAGTTCTTACTAACTCAATTGACAGTTCTTCATCCAAGTTTCAGTGATTTCCTTGGATGTTTTCTCTGCTTGATGCCTTAAACTTGACCCGCCTACAGACTAACATCTTGTCCACAGTCACGGGATGCTTTTTAAAACATGGTTGTTTAGGACATGAGAAGATGCAACAGTTGAGGTTAAATAACTTGTTGTTCACCTAAAGATAATCTCCCATGCAGTAATCAGCCATGTGAGGTTTGTGCCTCATTGCTTGGTTAAATCCAGATGGCAACGTGTTGTAGATTAAAGTCTGTGGATATAATATGGCACAATCTGGAGGAGTTTAAGGTGTAGTAATATGTTTTGAATACTTTTGTGTCTATCATTGTTTTCAGATGCATGAGCTGCCTGAGCACGAGGTGGAAGTGCTACTGGGACCAGGAGAACCACCTATGCCTTTCAAGCAAAGATGAATCAAAGCTGAATCTGCTTGAAGTGAGTAATTCTCCCTCCAGTCTATCAACCACACAGCTCCCCGGAGGAGTTTATGATATCAGTATGCTACACGTCCAAACCTCCGACGCAAACCAGACTCAGCCGTAAAACCAAAAAAAAGAAAAAAAGTTTTATTTTAATAATCTGAGTCCAGACTGGGTTAAGCAACAGCACCCATGCAGTGATTCATTGTGGGGTTATAATGTCAGTGTCTCAACTGCAGTGTGCAGAAATGTTGAAACCAGCTAAAAAAACTCAGGAGGTTTTGCTTTTACAGACTCATAACAGGATAATGTGGCATTTTAAAGCTCCTCTGACCCTATCTAGGGTTTAACTCACTGCCAGATATTTGCAAATGAGGGAAAGAGTATATTCACTGTGCCTCAACGTCTGTAAGAAATAACAACTGTTTTTTTATCATTTTGAGTGGGAGCCCAAAGACATACGTTTTAAAGACATATATTCTGTAATATAAAACCTAAGTTGTTCTAAAACAACAGAAAAAGCACATCAAATAGTGTAACAAGATATGAGTGCAAACGGAAAGTTGTCCAAAACAAGCCCAGCCTCGCTGGAAACTATTACCACCCTCCGTTGGACGTTTTCCTGAAAGCATCAAGATTAAGTCAGCTATCAAACTGTTTGTGTCGACTTCAGAGTTTAACTGCTGAGCCAAATCCCATGGCCTGCGTGGCCCTGCAGATTTTCCCTTCTGGAGCCCGACCCTACTCAAACTCCTTTATTATCGAATCACATGGGAGAGGCAGGACACGGCTCTCGCTCCTCTGTTCAGCTCCAAATCTACTGGTGTTGTCCTTAAGCTTTTTATTGCCGTCACTGTTTAATGATTAGTTTTATATCTCATCAGTCTTACACAGCTGAAGTAATGAAAGCATGATTGCATCTTTAAAGCAAATGGGGTAAATCTCCATCAGATCGGCATTAAAGTATTGTTCTTTTTTAATGTGCTTTATGTATTTAGATTATGGCTTCTGTTTAAACATGAAATACATTTTTAAAATATGACCCATGAGGTCATTGGGAAGTATGTGGCCATTTCCTGCTTTGCTCAGGGCTTCACAGCGTCCGGCGGGTCTGTTTTTCTAATCCTTCATCATCTCTCTGTTTGAAGCCATTGTTGCTTCCCTCAAAAAAAGACTTCACCCTCTCATTTCCTGCTTGTCCAGATAAACAGGACAGGTATTTTTGGTTGGTGGATGTATACGTGAGGGGGTGGAGGGAACCATTGTTTTCTTTAACTTCTGTATGTCACTTCCTTCCCTCACCACAGAGTGCTGCTTCCTGTCCCAGCCTGATTCCCACTGAGGTTCTGCCATCACCTTCAGGAATGGCCCAAGACTTCATCGTGACCCTGAGCAACATCCAGGAGGTACGTCAGATGTCCTCCAGCTTCGGAGTTGGATTGTATCCAAAAGCTGCATGTGGCGAAAGGGATTGGAAGAAAAGAGAAGCATATGGCGTGTTTGCTTCATGCTGAGATAAAAACAGATGAATGTTTGTGTTCTGGGATTGGGGTCAATGGATGACTGAAATCAGTCTGGGTGTTCTACTAGTTGAGAATACAGTGGCTCTTAGTATCCACACCACCAAGTTTTTATAATATAAAATTAATGACTTTGATAAATGTTTTAAAACTTTTTTCCAGCATAAATTAATAATAATATTTTTTTTTAAAAACTCAAAAACATAATGGAGCTGCAATGACTTGGAGACATGAATGTGCACACTTTCAAATAACAACCATGTTTTCAATAACTTTTTTGTTTTATCATCCGGTGTTCTTGAATTTCACACCCTCCGTCAAGTTCAGTTCATTTGCATCCATTAGCCATCCAAATTGTGTCATTGTGGAAAGATACCTGACAGGAGAAAGATACAAAAAAGAAACACAGAAATACTGAAATACATGCAGAAAATAGTTTCTCCGATATTGTTGCAGATAACGATGTTGACTTAACTCCATCAATTTGTGGTAGTTGCTGGTTGTGTTATACATGGAACAGTAATTTCCTAGATTCTCCAAAGGTCTAAAACACGTTCTAGGAATTAAAGAAACATCAATTTTCATCCAAATAACAATCTAGAGCTAAACATTATATCAAACTGTAGTTTTCATCACACTACCCACTTGTGCAGTGTTATCACAACACACTGCTTGGATTCAGTATTTGGAAGACTATTGTATTGCTAGTGTCATGTATGCAAATTGTGCCTATAATATATTCAGCCTGTTGCATGGTATGTCCCTGGCCCTCAATGCCCTCAATGGATGTATATTTTTTTAGTGGCTAAGATGCCAAAGGTCACCCTGTGTGAAAGGAAAGAGCAAGGAAAATGTGAGTTAATTCTCGATATTCAGTATTGGTATTGCAAAAAAATCTGTTTCTTGCAGACCTAATCCAGTCCTAGCTAAAATCTCTCAAAACCCTGTGGCAGATATGGTTTAGGTTTGATGAAACCAGACTGTCCAATGCAAAAAAGGTATGTTTCACGTTAACAAAAAAACAAAAAAAAAACACTGTATGTCATCAAAATAAACACAATGCCCAAAGTGTGATGTGGTGCTGGCAGCTTTGGGTTCTGGTGTTGTTAATACAGATAGATATGAGCAGCATTTCTGAGTACCAGCTGGGTTTATTCCAAGACATTTAGGTTAGCTGAAGATAAGAAGAGAGTAAATTAATTACAATGTCTTCATGTGAGGGAAATTAGAGTTTTTTTGCGAAGACCTAGCAGAACTAAATCTGACAGAAATTTTCTACTGGACAAAAATGTGGACAGATGTCGTCACAGCCCAATTAGACTGGCATATTGGTGAACTGGACGTTTCAAGACAGAGTTGCAAATATTATCAATATGCGAGATGTTGACAGACTTCTATCCAATAAGACTGAATGCGGAGACAAAATCAATGAAGTAGTTTAGGGGTGTGCACACTTAGCAACCAGGTTGTTGCAGTTTTTTTCTTTTCATTACAGATTAGTTTTTTCCCTTAGACTAACTTTTGAGAGTCACTCTAAGGGTGAATAGTTCTTCAGCTGTTTGGGCATGCTCACCCTCTGGTATCTAACCAAGATGAGTTGTGTCTTTGTCAGCAGAGTGTAGAGCGTGAGCATTCAACCCGAGGCAGCAGCACTCGGATCAGGAGCTTAATTTTGCTCTTGTTCATTTTTATTCAGGCAGTCCTCTCAGACCACTAGTTAAAACTCCCATTCTCGTAGTTAATCCGCACTGAGGGGCTTCAGAAGCTGACGCTGCAGCAATGAGGATGAGGACAAAACTCAGATCTGCTCAAAATGCCGGTGCTGACTGGTTGCCAGGCGTGGCCGATCACACTCTTAACCCCGGCTGGCCTCTCATGTTGTCTTCCTGATGTGTTGCTATGGTGACAGACATTGAGTCACACACAGACTTCCTCAGGATAGCCGTTCATGCTACTCTTCATTGTGAAAGTTTATACAGACTGACGTTGTTTGATCAATGTCTTCATCTCAGACAAGTCAGCAGAGCAGGAAATGTGCTGCCAATCAATTTCAGCCGATACTCCGATCCTCCTGGGATCTTTTTTTTCTAAATTCCCACGCTTTTACTGCAAAGAAAAAAAATTTCTGAACAAGTTTCTCATCTTTTATATTTTATCTCTGTATGACTTTCAGAGAATTTTTCACTGTAGCACAGAAAACGAAGAACCGTGCCGTTGCAATAAATATCAGGCGTCTCGGGTGTCAGAAAGCGCTGTGAAACAGCCTCGTCCTGGAGAGGCCGATCAAAGTACACCCATTTAAGCTGGCCGGATTCACAGACAAATGACTTCTTCCACTTTAAGCACTTATCGTCTGCTTCTCTTACCTGTCTCTACTTCTCTATGGTCTCAGATATCCCCACTCTGGAGAACTCATGGCACTTATTTTCTGAAGAAATAAATTCACACTCATTATTCTGACTCCCAGATGAGC
This sequence comes from Apricaphanius iberus, assembly GCA_028564705.1. Taxonomy (NCBI): domain Eukaryota; kingdom Metazoa; phylum Chordata; class Actinopteri; order Cyprinodontiformes; family Aphaniidae; genus Apricaphanius; species Apricaphanius iberus. The sequence continues at coordinate 1,433,853 of JAPXFQ010000640.1, read as the reverse complement.
TGCCGAGGTGTGGGAGTCCAGATGTTTATGAATATGAAATCAGAATGTAATTTCTGGAAGCCTCAGTTAATATGGGATTAATTTTACTTTCATTTTCCTGGTGTTTTCTCAGAGTTGACGATTGTTGCCAGACGGCAACATTCTGTGCATTTGTTTAATCCTGTTTTTTTGTTTTTTTCAAATCTTAAGAACCATGTAGTATCACGATTTTGTTGGCTGTTGTTTTTTTTTTGCAAAGTACTCCATATTGTTTTAAAAAAAAGTGTCTTGCACGACAGAGGGACAGCCTGGAGTGTGACTTTGGAAGAGAAAGCAGCTATAAGGCCACATGGCTGGACAACTCAACGGTCAAGTGCGCTGGGGTGACAGTAAGTACAGACAATAACCTTCCAGAAATAACCAGTGAAGCAATTTGTTAAATCTACTGCTTCACTGAGCTCCCTCTTGTTATGTTTAAAAACTGATTTGTCAGCTGTTTGTTATTGGAACAACTAGCCTTTGTTTATGAACTGACTAGAGACCTATTATCACATATAACAAAAGCTAATTAATCATTTATTGCAGTAGCATATTACCCTAAAATACTTTTTTTATTCCAACCTATAATTTGCATACACTTCTGTCAAAAAAATTATTACATTTTAAGAAATTGCTGTTATGAACATTAGTATTTGTTCTTTGTAGATACTTTTTACAAACCACTTTTGGTAAATGGACAAGTCTTGTTAGTTTTGTTGCATCCCTGCCAACAACAGGTTGACCTGTAGATTACATTTAATAGTTATTATGGAGACCTGGTAACAAAAAGATGCCATTCTTTGATCAGTCCTCTCTGCATAATCTCTCTAGAGCTTCTAAAGTCCTGGATCTTCTCTTGTGTGCTCTTCTCTGCAGTTTACTCCACCCCACACAATTTAATAGGCTCATTTTTGTTTGGTGAACCACGTATGTGTTGATTTCAATTTATGTTTTAGATCATTATCCTATGAAGGTGGAGGTCAACAATGATCCGATTGTAATTTACTGACAGAGATCACCAGATATTTATTCAGACTTTTCTGGTTAATCCATGATGTTGAGCACAAACAAAGTTACTGGGTCATTTTTGAAGAGAAACAGGCCCACAGCATAATTAATCCTCTACAATAATTAGGGATGGGCATCAGGTGCTCTTTCACATAATCATCCTTTGTTTCACACCAGTCGTACCTGAAGTGTTTTTTGCTGAAAGTTGATCTAACAAAACACTGTCCTTGTAGAGTTTAGGAAATTTCACTTTTATGTTTGTCATAGTATGAAAGAAAAGACGTTATTCTGGCATGCCTCCTAAGTATTGCTTGGCATATGGATAGCACACGTGATCACAAAATGTTACTCTTTGTTGCAGTTCTCGAGCAGTAAAATGAGTAGATTATTTTCCTGGTGGCGACATCAGTATGGTGCAGCTAAGAAACTTTGATTAGGCTAAAACAATATATATATATTGAAGTAAAAGCTTCATCAACATCAATTTTAGTAGCTTCAAATCGATTTAATTGAAAATGCTTGTTTTGTAACATGGATTAAAGATTAGATCTTTTAAAAAAGGTTCAGTATAACATTATCTCCTGAGTGCAAGATTAATTTATTTTAAGAGCTTCCAGACATATTTACTATCTGTTCCAATAAATATGGCTTCCATTGTATGTAGGGCAACAGCAAGAAGAAACAGATTACATATGACACGAATGCCAAGCACGGCCTACTTTGATGATATTACCTGTCTCTTTGCCCATTTAGTTGTTCACCAATCAGAGGAGTCAGATTTACTACCTCAGCCTCAGGAGAACAAGATACTTAAGCAGGCAGAGGGAGGATATATTCCTTGACAGCCCCCAGCCTATGAAAGGTAAGATATAAAACCTATGATTATATAGCCATGCAAAAAGGATGAAAAACACAGGACTATGCTGTGCTGAAATCCTTCTCTTCTTCTATACTTTAAAGTGGGAAAAAAACATGACACCTCAATGATTGCACTTCTGACGAGACGGATGGGTTTGATTGACCCTGTTGAAAAATAAAGAAATACTTACAAGGATAGAGAGTGTCAGACTGCCTTTCACTTGTAATGATAGCAGTTTGTGTATTGCAACACATAATTTGCCAACAACCAGTAATTTACCATAATGTTATATTCTGCTAACGCCTAATTACACATAATAATTACAGAACATGGGGGAGCTGCAATTGAAGGTGCTATCATTGCCTCCTAGAAGCAGTGTCCAAACCTATTGTCGCAAATACAATTTGAGCTCCATGACAACAGCGAGATGATGAAAGGTGACTTGCGTTGTTGAACTCGACGTATTGTCTTGCATAGTTGTTTGCCTGTCCCGGTCCCAGATGTGGCGTTCACAGTCCATGTGAACAACAGCCGTGGCCCACTGCCAGACATTCTGCTTAACACGCACCTAGTCACAGCATGCACAGTCATCAAATTTTTAAATGACACACACTTTATCGCATACATACAGATGCGTGTGTAGCCTAATATGCAAACAGTCAGTCATGCAGATGTGCATGCAGTAATACAAATGGGACGCCTCGCTGGGAGGCACTTTGGAACATGAACATAATCATCTGTTTTCTCTGGCTTTGTTCTCATCCGCTCGGGTTTTTTTCTCGGTTTATTTTTATAACCATGAATATATCACCCCCCGAATGTTTATTCTGCTTATTTAGAGCATGGAGCACATATGGTTCATGTAAGCTTTGGAGGAAAATGTTTCCAACAGTGTACCTTCAGCTGACCAGTCAAGGCCAACACAGCTAACAGATGTGATATTTGGTGGGGGGGGGGGGGCTTACTTTTAGTATTGATTTCAAGAAAAGGACCAATGCAGCATCCTTAAAGACTCAGATTGATTACATGCTAAATATATTTCAAATATAGGTCATGTATGAAATGAGACAAAGCATCAGCAGCAACATTTAATTACACTAGGCACTTGTGTAGAACATGATTAGCTTAAAAATAGTTTAGGACAATAATGTTTGCAATTTGTACAAAATAGCTTACAGAGCTATTTGCATCCACTTCGTCCGTTATTGTCACTGAGAAAGCACATTGTAAACATCGTTTTCTTAAATATGCTTTAAAAGACTTTTACAACAGCAGTTGTATCATTGCCCGGATTGGGGATCACAATAAGAGGGTGTTTTAGGATCAATTTTCTCATTTTTCCACAAACATAATCTTCAAATAATTTTTTTTTAAGGTAACATCTTCCTTTGACGATTTCACATCTTTCTCTCTTTCTCTCCCTCCTTCCTCTCGGCTCCCTCTAGTGGAGGTGTACAACTGTGCAGCGGGAAGTTCAGACTGTTCCCAGTGCTGGGGCCGTGAGGATCAGGGACACCTCTGTGGTTGGTGCGAAAACAGCTGCAAGCTGAGGGACAAGTGTCAGCCAATCGCAGATTCGTGTCCTGCTCCTGAAATCCACAAGGTAAAATCTAATCTTTGCACTCACCCTCCTCCTCCTCCTCCTCCTCCAGCCTTTCTGTGCCCTTTCGGTGAATCATGAGGTCACTCACATGGTATCCCCCCCCCGATGTCCTGTCTGTCCAGTGTCAGCTGCTGAGGGACTGTTTGAACCAATTCTTAATAAAGCAGTTCATTCAGCAACAACACAAATACTTGCTCAGCCACAGCCCACATGGGACATAGCCGGAGGATCTGTGATCCATCAGGGGGGCATGGGAACACCTTCCGCTCTTTAAAACAGCAACATGTGTGTGTTTAATCTGTGTGAATTGGGAGCTATAAGTGTAGAAGACTTCATGTGAAAGAAACCACAGAAGCCAGAATAACCTCCCATAAGGGAATTTTTTTTTTTTTTTTTTATACTTTCAACCATAACAGCAGCAAAACCACTCTGGTAAAATAAAAAAGAAAAGGAAATAAGGCGTACTGTATTTATTCAGCACATATCTGATTGCGGTCGTGTCATCATCATCTCTGAAAGGGTACCCTCCCTAAAATGCTTTTATGCAGCTCAGATGGGTGATCATATTTATTTGTTTGCCTAACTGTAGTCGAAGCGCATTGAGTCTCATCCCTGAAGTCTTTTTTCCTGCAGCTTATATCAGCGCAGCCACGGTAGGCGGTCATGGGAAGCACGGCTCACATGAGAGCCAGTCGGCCTGAACTTCCTGTAGATAAAACCTGGTCAGCCCAGGAGAATAAGCAAGGCAGAACAAAGCAGCCAAATACACACACACAAACTCCTTCACGTACACACACATAAGCCCACAATCTGTCACACAAACTGGCCATATTGAAGCATTCATGATTATCCTTCATTCTTTGTAGCTGTCAGCATACTGTGACTAACAGGATGCTCTTTGAGAGCCTAACTCATGTGGACTTCTTACGTGACTGAAGTTAGCTGGGCAGAGATGTGTGTGGGTAGACTATTGTTGCACAGCTCTCTTACACACACACACGCACACGTATTGGTTCCCTTGTTAGAGAGAGGATTGTGGGCCTGTGGTTCACTCGGGTGTGTGATGCAATGCTTTGGCAGCCGTGTTTTCTCAGAGAATCTGCAGGGGTTAAAGCCCAAGTACTCCAACTTACTGAAACCAGATCCCTTAACACACACACACACACACACACACACACACACACACACACAATCATAGACAGCAGCAACTCTTTGTTATACAATCATGCTGTGGCTAAGGTAATGAAACTTGTTTGTCTTCACTCTCCTGTGTCACATGCAATCTCTATCACGAGATACAGGTGCCAAAATATCAATATTAAAATGGAAGACTTCATTATTCGCTAAACTTTTCCAACTACAGCCTAATTATGAAAAATGTTTTCTGTTTCGTGTGCCGGCAGCAGACAAAGGAGATATTTATTATCTCCCTGGGCTCTTTGTCCCCATGTTACATGTAGGCCAGTTCATCACTGTAAAAGAAAACATACGTTGGCATCCAAAACAGGAACTGACAACATGGTTTATCCACAACATGTAAAGAAAAAGAACAGAGGGACCTGGCTCATGGAGGAAAGAGGATTCAGAAAGGCTTGGACAGAGAAAAGGGTGGAGAGCGCTACAGTTACAGCGAGGAGCTTTTTCCTGTTTTTGCCTTTGTGTCCTCCTTGATTAGAGTGATGCAGAGGAACTAGACTGACAGGAGGAGGTTGAAAGCTGTGACGGCAACACACAAAATAAACAAAAGTGTGGTGGAAAAGTATTTCCTCCCCTAAAGCTTTTTCATGTATTGCTGTGTTACAACCCTAAACATCAATGTATTTTACTATGACTAACACAAAGCAGGGCAGATGTAAAATGAAATGAAAATTAAAAAGAAAATTACATGGTTTTAACTCTAAACCCATGAGTTTTCTTTCTTTTCATGACTATTTACATTGTATATTCTCACTGAAGGCATCAGAACTATGAATGAACACATGGAATTATGTAATACTTTTACGAAAGAGTGTGAAAAACCCTGGCCTCCAAAGTTACTGGACCTGAACCCAATCAAGATGATTTGGGGTGAGCTGAACTGCAGAGTGAAGGCAAAAGAGCCAACAAGTACTAAGCATCTCTGGGAACTTCTTCAAGACTGTTGAAAAACCATTTTAGGTGACTACCTCTTGAAGCTCAAGAGAATGCAAAGCAGTAATCAGAGCAAAGGGTGGCTACTTTGAGGAATCTAAAATATAACATGTATTCAGTTATTTCACCCTTTTTCTTTAATATAAAATACAGTAATCCCATACATGATGTGTTCATTAATAGTTTTGATGCCCTTAATTGAGAATCTACAATGTATTCATGGATGAATGAGAAGAACTTTGCTGCTACCAACATGTTTCATTACAGGGATGCTTATTTCTGGGTGTTGTGCAGTGTTAGCTTTTCAATACTCTTGTTGTTTTGCATAGGTTAAAAAAGTTCATTCCTAATCCCACCTTCTTCCACATGGTTGTTGTACATAGTTTTTGTCAGACTGTAGACATAACTTCTTATGGTTTTTACTTCAACTACAGCTTTCTTTTTGCCACCTTTCTATGAAGGACAGGTTAATAGAAATTGTGAATAAAAATAGTTCAGATTCTCCCATATTAGCTGTGGATCTCTGCAGCTCCTACATAGTTACAGTCATTCTCTTTGCTCTCTCTCTCTGATTAACACCGTTCTTGCTTGGCTGGTATCTTAAGGTGGATGAACATACCTTGGTAGATTTGCAGGGCTGCAGTACATTTTTAAAAATGTCAGATGCTTTTCAATCTTAATAAAATTGGAATATTGTTAAATTATTCCCAAAGGGATTCAAATAATATTTGACTTCTGAATACAATTCTGGATTTTATTTTGTGGTAAGATGTGGCAAGATTTGTGGTTGTAACATGAAAAAATTTCAACTATAAATATTTGTGCCTGACACTCCAAACATTTTTACTCCGCACATTGCACTCAGCATGTTAGACAGAGCTATAATTTACTGTTCATTTGTGTTTAATCCCTCAAGGATTGGGTCTAGAAGCTCTTACAGACACAAACCTACACACTGCAATCTCTCTGGAGGCCTGGCAGAGTTTGTGCTGTAAATCAAGACTCACAGACTCGCAAGAGGTGTAAATGAATAGCAGAGCAGGCTGATGTTAATGTTAATTCCCAAAGGCACCAAACAGACACACAGGGCGCTGCGAGATGCGTCGGATAAAAAATAGCTAGTTTTCTGTATTTTGTCTAAAATGCTCGAGAGCTTGTGCAACCATGGTTGCCTATTTATTACCCCTATTTATTAAGGTGTTGTTTTTAGGTGTACAGTATGAAAAGGGAGTTGTGCATCTCATGTGAGCTGCATAACTAAGCACAGCATGGTCCCACATCTGCAAATAAACTTTTAAACACTAAATAAAGATAAGAATGGCTTCCTGAAAACTAAATATGCTGATCTCTCTTATTCTTTTTCACATTTGTCATCAACATTTTTAATATAATTCTACATAAAATAGTAAATAATTGCATATCTGCATTGAGAAATGTTTCTTACCATTTTTTAAACATAAACACCTGAGCAGTATAATGTGTATTTCCTATTTATCCACCTTTACTCTGAAAGGTTTAAATATAACGCAGTGGTTCCAACGACCTTCAGAAGTTACCAAATTAGAAACCAGATTCCACCTGTCTATTCATTAACTTCAGTTTAAATCCAGATGTCCCGTAAAGCTCTCAGAGGTTGTAAGAGTACATCAGCACACATTGGTCAGGCCCAAGGTATCTCTGGAGGACTTGCAAAAATCCACTGCTCTGGTGGGAGAATCTGTAGACAAGACAAAATTAGGGTTGCACTCCACAAACCTGTCCCTTATGGAAGACTGTCAAAAAGAAAGCATATTTAAAGAAAGCCATACAGTAAGATATCCCAGTAGGAGTCTAGCACAAGTCATGAAGTAGACACAAGAAGGTCTGACCTTTCACTTTCCAACAAGCAAATGACCCAAAACATGCCAAGAGTTATTATGGAATAGTTCAGAGCAAAGCACAAATTTCATATTATTACAATGGACACGTCAAAATCCAGAAGTGAATCTAACTAAGGCTTAAAGTACTGCTTACAGATGCTCTCCATTAAATTTTACTGAGCTTAGATTGTTGTTGGTTTTTTAGAATAGGCAAGAATTTCAGTGTTTAGATGAGTGAAGCTGGTAAAATCTTATCCGAAACATTTAATCAGTAAGTGCCTTCATATGTGTTTCTAATAGTATTGACTCAGAGGGACTCAATATAAATCTACTTCACAATTATGGACTACTTTGTGTTGGTCTATTGCATACAATATCTGTAAAACATGTTAATAATACAAAATGCAGCATATGTTTAAGGGGTTTTGTGCTTTTAATGCACTGTAATTTCGACTGTTTTTTGTTTGTTTGTGTTTATTTTTAGACAGGCTTTCAACTTGCCTTGTTCATACTTGCTGTTTTTAACCTTACCTCCGTTTTTAGATGGGAAATACTACGTTAATCCATCAGTCCTGATGCTCTTGTGAGCTCTTGGTGCATATCAGGATGCAAATTAAATCTTGTCCTCTCACCCAGACCAAACAGAAGTGTTGTTTTCACATTTCAGCTCAGTTTCCGATAACAGCAGAGCCAGGGTAATAACACCAAGAAGGGGGTCACGGTGACCTCGCCTCAGCCCCAGTGATTGAGGAGGTGACCGTCCTCTCCTTTGTTTCCTTTCCATGTTTTCCAATTGGAGGGTTAGAGGAGCAAAGGCAAGGGCTGAAATGACGCGTGAGAGCACGCCTCAGAACAACAGCTGAAATAGGACTAAGGAATTTGACGGAGCAGACACAGGAAAACAGATGAAAGGGAAAAAGTACTGTGCATTAATTCCCCTGTTGAAGCTTTGCTCTCTCACCACCATCATCAGCATTCAGTCTCCTCTAGACACTCGGTTCTCTAAATTGCCTCCCCACTCATCCACCTTTCTGCTGCGCTCTACACCTCGCCTCTCCAGCCCTCACTTTCCCACTCTGTCTGTCTCTCGTGGGATGTGAAGGGGGCTCTTAGCCTGCTCTTTATTTGCATGTGCTGTAGAGGATTAGAGGCTGAAGAGTCTCAGACAGGCACATTTAAGAGTCTGCAGTGCACCCCTATATACCTAAACCGCGTGTCTGTTCAATTGAATCCCAATCCCTGTCTGTGGCGCACTCCGTGTCTCTATGGCTGGCCCCTGCTAATTCTCTGTCACCCTAATTATGACCCATCATTATTTGAGTGATTTAAGGGCAGTCATCTTCTTATGAGCTCTAATTTATTGTGCTTATTACAGCACCTTCTCTGTTGTCGATTTCCTTTTTTTTTTGTACTCTGTGTTCATTGACTCACTCTGTTTTTGTCAGATCTCCCCGCTGAGGGGCCCTGTTGAAGGTGGCACACTGCTGACAGTACAGGGCAAGAACCTGGGAAGAAGCCCAGCAGGAGTGAGCATCTCTATCGGTGACGTTCCCTGTGATCTACTGCCTGAGCGCTATATAGTCTCTGTAGAGTGAGTATTCAAACAGAAACTTCCTTAACGAGTCACAAAGTCACGTGTTTGCCAGGGTGCTGTGGAGTTTCAGTGTTTTCTGCTGACTTCTTGCACCTCGTACTTGTTTTTTTTAACCCATGCTTTCGAAAGTGGCGAAAAGAGGGGGCTGAGAAAAGTCCTAGCAAGGTTTTTATTTAAAGATCTGTTAAAATATGCAGCAACATCGCAGCCGGGACTTGTGATGAGAGGTGCCAATTATTTGTTGCCTTGGTAACGTGGCATGACATGCGTTGAGGCAGGTGAGCGATCAGGTGGACAGAGAGCAGAGACACACACACAAAAAAAAAGCTAAATAGAGAAAATAAAGATTTGTTCCAGAAAGAAATCCTGAAGTGAACATCTCAGTTGGCAACATGTTGTGCCTTTACTTAGATGGTACAGTCAGGGCTGCCGACTAAAAACAGGAACCAAGCTCTCTGCTCTGGAATGTCTTATCAGCCGGGAAAACATAAAGAAAGCTTTAGATATATTCTCAGAACTCCTGCAACTGTCTAAATACCTCCAATTTAGTGCTTAGACTGGTTTTTGAAGGTGAACCAAACTTCATATCCCATGTTTTCAGGTATTCTTGAGGGGAAATGCTGGCTATGTGTTGGGAAACATTAAAGTCATCAAGCATTATGTGGCTTCAAAGGCAACTGTGGGAATTTTCTTAGACATAAATAAAAACATGAGGCTGAGGGGAGAGCTTACCAGACCTGCTCACTGCAAATCCTCCACAATTCTTAGTTATTGGCATGTATTACAGAGGACAAAGACGAATACATGAATAACTGGATATGCACCAGTCAGACTTTTACTGACTGATGCGGATTTCCAGTTTTTTAGTGACTCTGCCAATTCAGATTTTCCGCAGTTTTTTTAAAAACAAAACAAAAGAAACAAATAAAATATGCTGCAGTTTCTTTGATGGAAGCAGTAGTTTTAAAATGGAAAAGTAAAGGATTGCTAGATGATGACTGAGTTTCTAAGTTCTAAATCATCTTTCTAGTGACTGATTGGTGCATCTAGTAAAAGAAAACCAAATGTTCCTATGCTACCTGAAGTTATTTTAATGACTTTTTATGTGACTGGGCTTAAAAAACTCGCAGCTCTTTTACTTGGAGAAATGTTACTAAGACCACATGTGGCTTTACTGCTAAATGGTAAAATACTTTTATGTTGATGATTAAAGCTTCAACATCATTGCAGTTTGAGAAAAAAAAAATGAAATGGTACATGCTTAGTTGCATCTACCTGGCATTCAAACTCACAAGACTTAAGAAAATCTATCAATGCTTGAAAAAGGGTTTTTTTGTTCACCAAATACAGCAAAGATGTAATATAAAAATATGATTTTAAGAATTTCCCCTTTTAAAACTATTTTTGTCCTTAATACTCATCCTAGTATTTTAGAGTTGAGTAGAAACTAATACTCAGTCTCAGTTGGATACCTACATTTCTTATGCTGCATAATTGTACACTATATGCCATAGGTAATAAAAGGTAATAAAATAAATGCCATATGGATGGTTAATACATAGGTAGCTCTAGATATGTCTACAGTGCTCAGTGTTCTCCTTGGTATTCTGTTTCTCTATTACATCACTGCAGGACCATCTACATTGATGCTCATGACTCTTCCTGAGGTTACAATCCCAATAAAATTGTTTTTGTTGGTTACTTTTTTTTCACCTCCTAGAGCCTTGTTCTGTAGACATGGGCATGACATTTCCCATCTGTCATCAGGGTAAACACTGAGATCAGGAGTTGAGTGCACTCACTTACTCTGTATCAGACAGTTCAAACATGCCTTTATTGGAACCCAGAATCAGATCACAGCACGCTTATATCTTTTATGTGCGTGTGAACTGTCACAAAGTAAGTGCACAGTTATTCCCGTAAAGGATATCCATTGAAAGCTCATAGACTACTTTGGCTAATTGGCATTTTGAGTTTTAGATTTTCAGGCTGAATCACATCTGAATTGTTTTGATTTAATATCCAAAATAAGTATTGGAACAATAAACTGATGCATAAAAAGAGCCAACTGTATGTAAAGACAGAACCAGGTGTTTTTAATTTATCTACCCTGATGAAATGTCTCACGGTTTCATCCTGGCTCTTTGGTTTTTCAATGATTCACCAGCTTGTCCAGTCATGCTTTGCAGATCAAGTTTCGACATTATTGCAACTAAATGTGAGTTATCTTTTCATCATGGTGGAAATTGTTGATTTCGCTTTGTACATTAGCATTTGCCCATGTACTGAAAACTGCCGCTATCCCCTGGGATGCATTCATGCCTTTTAAACTCTATTAATGCAGACTTTGTAAGCTGCAAAATTTCCATTGGCTGTAACATTAAACCAGCCAGTTAGCTTAATCTTAACCAAGGACTGTAAGCCTAGAAACCCAGATGACAATGAGAAGCTTCAGTGAAAACAAATACACACATCCTCGACTCAGAATATTGTTTAAAGTAATTGTATATGCTTATTTCATTTAAAAACTGAAACTCATGTATTATATGCAGTAGAGTAATACATTCCTAGTGTAACATATTTCTAGTTTTTAAATCTTTTAATTATGTTTGCAATTTAGAGTATATAGAAAATCCAAAATCTGTTCCTTAAAATATCAGAATATAGCAAAATGTCAGTAAAATATATTTCTAAAACCAAAATATTCTGCTGTGGCCTACATAATGATGGAGGGACTGATGTCCAGAAGACCGTCAATAACACACTTCACAAACGTGGTTCACCATACAAGGTCTTCACTAAAGAAAATGGCTGTTTATAGAAAGCTACATCGAAGCATTTTGAAGGAAAATTGGGTGGAAGGAAAAAATATGAAAAAGTTAGTAAGAATAGCTACAGCATTAAGTGGATTGTGAAACAAATTATTTTCAAGAGTTTGAGTAGACTTATAAGTAATGGACTGCCACTGGAGTCTGAGTTTCAAGAGTAACTACACATTGACTTATTCAGGACATGGGACACAACTCTCACAATGCTTATGTTAGACAACTCCTGAAACTGAAACATCTTGAACCTCTTACTCAAGGAAAACAAAGGAACAATGGTTTGAAGCACAATTTTCAAATCAAGGACATTTTGCCCCCAGAGTCCAGACGAAGAGTGGACAGGCTCACGATGCAACCTGCTTAAGGTCCTGTGTAGAGTTTCCACAGTCAGATATAATTTGGGGAGCAGATGTTGTATTGGTTCACAGTCAGCGCATCCTTTTTAGAAAACTGCATGCTTAACTCTGCTAACAAGCTTTATGGAGATGCTCGTTTCATTTTCTGGCAGGACCTACTGTACCTATCCAAATTGCCAAAAGTAAAAATCCTTGTATCAATGACTTTATGTACCAGTATATCTGTATTTGTAAAGTAGCAGATATGTTATGTGGAAATCCACCCAAAGATTGTTATCAGCAACAAAGAAAATTAGAGAAAATCTTATTTGAAAAGGTGTTGGACCTTCTAATCATACATTTGTAATACATGTCATTTAAGGCTCTTGGCCCAAAATCTTCATGTATCCCATTAAAATAACAATAGATAATGTAAGATTTATCTTTTTTTGACAACACTGTAAGGGAAGAAAAGCTACCAGTGGTTATTTTCAATTTGTGATGCAAGCTTTTATTGAATGAAACCAAAAAAGAGGAAAAGTCCATGCAAAAAGCTTAGACTGCTATTAAACTTCTCCTCACACAATATCTGTCTTGTTCTTTTCTTAAAAGAAGAATCTCAACCACCCATTTGTGGCTTAATTTTTATGTATTCACAGGGCTAATTTTCACAAATATTATTATGCAGCACATCTCTCAGTTTAAATGACTCCGCCGCTATCCCCTCGTGGCTCGGGGACCATCGTACTGTAACCATGGAGACAGCAGGACCCTGCTTTGACACTGGCGAAAAAGAGCTCAGTAACTCCAAAATTACATCCAAAACTTCTATTCAGCATCTGTAATGTTCCTTGAATAGAAGTGTTTATCTGGTTGTGCTCCAGTGAAGCCAATCATTGTTTTAAAACCAGTTCCAGGGTGACCTGCGGGTCTCACCTGTCACTCCAAAAGCATGACAGATCCGCACCCCTCCCCTTCCCGAAACTGAAAAAAAAAAATCCCTCCACATTTCACTCCGGGGATGATCAAATCTCCTGTTGTAATTTCTAATTGGTTACCGAGGCTGGCTGCTGTGACAGAGGTAACACTTCATCACTGCTGGAAATGGCATTGACAAATCACAACATGTTAGTGCATCTGCTACTGTCAGCACTTTTGACTTGCACACACATGCATGAGCACACCTTTGCGGTACTATTGTTGTTTCTACAGTGACTGATCAACCTTGATCTTATCATTTAAACTGAAGCATTTTCATCTCAGTCTCAACATCTAACAGTGGGTAATTTAAACCTAATAACAAAGAGTTGAAACCAGATCTGAAACCAACATTTTTTTTCTCAGACTAAACAGATTAAACATCTTTTTTTCAGTTAATATTAACAAAATTATTTTTATTTTTTGTGAGATATGTCAATAAAGCTAACGTTGAAGTGTTTGATCATAATGAACAACATTATTGGAGAAAAGCTTACAAGCTTGAGAACACCATCCAAGCAGGTGTGTCCACCAACTTTTTGTTACATGGGCAATTATAGTCAAGTCAGAAGGACTCAAGGGCCAGAAAAAAGTTTTTTTTTTTTTTGTTTTTTGTTTTTTTTACATACTCAACAATAACCTACGTATGCAGTACTTTAATTTATTTAATTAATTAATGAAGTCAGATTTGTTGTTGGAAGGGGATGTGTAAATTATTTTAGATGCAAAACTTAAAGGGTTTTGCAGGTTTGCCTTATTAGAATAATTTTTTTTAAGGTCTCGATTAGAATAAATTGAACAAAAATGGAACCAAAAAAATCAGTTTTTAGGTCACTCTTTCTTTGAAAACAATTGCCATATTTAGGTGACTTTCTTAAATTCATTTTAAGCAGATTTTGGTTGCAGCAAAGTCTGCTTTTGAGTAAAAATCAATGGACAAATGTGGTCCTTGCAGGAGATGGCAAAAAGATTGGTTATTTAAAGACAAATAATTGGTGTTTTCACCACCATGCTCTGTTGCAAGAATATGTTATATTTTACTGGAATAATTTTACACTAATTGAAAATAAAGTCTCTTTCTGGATCAGCCACCTGTGCTGGGGGGCCAGATTTGTATAATTCTTGAAAAAAAGCCCCTTTGCTGTAAAGTATGGGGTTGGCTGCATCATGCTGTGTGTGTGTTTGCTGCAGGAGGGATGGTTGAACGTCATAAAATTGATGGTATCATGTATAAACAACCTTATATTTAAATATTGAAACAATATCTCAAGACATCAAATAGGCAGTTGAAGCCTAGGGACTAATTGACCTTTCAAATGGACAATGACCCCAAGGACACAGCATTGTTAGCTCCAAGGTGGGCTAGCAATACAGTTGTCCATCGTTTGAATTGGCAATCCCATAGCCATGATCTCTGATCCCCCAAAAAAAGGTTGTGTGAAGCTGAAAAGCTGTGTGAGCAGGACAGTCTACAAACCGGACTGATTTACACTATTGCTTTAAGGAGGACTGGGTCAAAGTTACAGTAAACAATCATGAGAAATTTGTTGAAGGATGGCATAAATGTTTGACATAAATACAGTTTAAAAGACAATACTACCAATTTCTAAGAAAATTAGAAAATAATGTTAGTAAACGTCAGTAAATTAAAACAGGAAACGTTTTGTCTGTATTACTGTCACTGAGAAAAATTTCTTTTTATACAAAATATGTAAATAACTATGATTTTAACAATGCATCTCATTAATAGCACTCCTCGCAACCCTGTAAGCAACAGTGTGAGGGTTTGGAAACTTTATGGATCCTAACAGTACCTCACTCCTGGCAGTTTTTAAAGGTATACAGCTGTTTTCTGTTTAAGTACTCTCATTCATGAGGTTTCAGGTTCTAAATGGCTCTAGTGCACTCCCACACTCATCAGCATACAAGCACAACACCTACGCGTGCGACCCTGTTCACCGTAGCTGTTGAGACAGGTGCCTGCACGTGTGCTGGAAGAGGCCAAAGTTCACATCTGTGTGCTGGAAAGCAAAGTGTTCAGCTCTGGAGGGACTCCTCTCCTCTCACTCTGTGTTGACATGTTAATTAATGGCAATGTCAGCCTGGGCGCAGCTCATTTACTTGAAGTGCATCTCTTGATATCTGTCGCAAATTCTTCTCACCACCCTTCCTATCAAATTCATTTGAACACTAAGTGGCCCTCGCCCTGTCCGTTTGGCAAGACTCCGACGACACACTCACATCCAGACACTGACACACACAGAGCTGATTGTTGATGATCCTCATCAGCCGCTCAGGGGAAATGATAGGAGACACTTCAGTACTTGCCCAAATATTGCCCTTTGACAGCCATAATACCTCTGCAGTGTGGCGGCATTTAAATGTGGAGCAGGGGTTAGTCTGGCTCTGTTTGCTCCTGCTGGGGGGCAGCATGTTCTATAACTTGGATAACTTTGTATCAACATGCAATCACAGACAAATACACCCACGGAGATATTGTCAGTCAGTGCATTGTGTATTGGGTTTCTGTTGGGGACGCAATCTGTTTGAAAACCTCACAAACATACTCCTATCTTGTGAAGTTTTCTGTATTTTTTTCTCATGTTACAATTAAAAAACTTTGTATTTTATTTTGGTTTCATGTGATAGACTAACAAAAAAATGGTATGAAGTATGAATTGGATGGGAAATGATACATGGCTTGACATTTTTTTTAAGAGATATAAACCTTGAAAAGGTGTTATGCATATATGCATTAAAGCTCCTTCACTTGGAATTCCCTAAATCTATCATCTTACAGGGCACTTTTCAATCTTTCATGCAAAGATGGAAAGAGTAAAGTACAAATGCAAACCTACCAAGAAAGCTAAACTTACAGGCCTATCAAAAAAAGCATTAATCAGAGAAGCAGCCAAGAGACCAGATAACAGACAAGATAATAATTAGTTGTACACCCATCCACTGTAACCTTAGGTACGAGTGGCTACAAGAAATCCATTACTGAAAGAAACCCAAAAGAACTCCTGCTTGCGGTTTTTCTAAGCCATGTCGGGGACACAGCAAACATGTAGAAGAATACCAACACTAACAATTAGCCGGAACAACAGGCTTTACCCCGTATTGAAACATGTTGGTGGCAACGGAGGGGAAGATGATCCACACTAATTGGGAGTTGGATGAAGTTAAATGCAGGGCTATTGTAAAAAAACATCTGTTAGTCTGCAAAAGTCTCGACACTTCAGTAGAAGTTCACCTTCAAGCAGGAAAAATACCTTAAACATAGAGCCAGTGGAACAATTCATTGGGTTAGATAAGAGGTTATGCACCCATTAAATTGTCCAGTCAAAGCCCACACCTGAATATTTGTCTTGTAATTTGGTGGTTTAGGCAACATATGGTTTAAATGTACAAAACCTCTAGACTATTTAGAAAACCATGTATTATTTTCAATCCATTTGATGATCATGTACTACTTTGTGCTGGTCTGTCACATGAAACCTAAATAAAACACAATAAAGTTGTGGTTGTACCTTAATTAAATGTAAAATAGCTCAAGGTTTTAAAAACTTTAGGTACTGTATAACTGTGGGTGTGTTACAGCATATGATCTACATGTGGGAAATTGTTCAGTCTTGTGTAATTTTAGGTTTTAGTTACTACAAAAGCAACAGTAGTGGCCTCAAACTAAACAGAAACCCACTGAGTTCATTTCAGCAGTTCACTTTAGCGGTGGTCATTTAATTCTCCCTTGCGAAAGTGAAAATCATAGGTTTCATGTGCCTTATATTGTGACAGATGATTTGTATTCCATTATGATAAGATGAAGAACAGAACTATCTAATTTTATAACATTGCAGTATATAAGATAGAATACTTCAGGGTATTTGATGCAGTCATTGTTTTCTGCCATCCATAGCTCTTTGACTGTGATGAAACGATTCTGTTGATTCTGACGATTCCTTGACGTCTAATCCAGAGCAGGTCTAAATGCTGTTGACTGACTCTGCTGTAGCTATCACCAGTTAAAGAGCCTTTGTTTTCACTTTTTAAACAGTAATTATTTTTACCATTGTCTTTTATGCTCAAAATGGTCCTTTGCATTTGTTTTCAGTAGCTGATGTTTTATAATAAGATGTACTGTTATAATAACCCTGTGAATTTGCGAAAACGCTGCATGTTGAGGCTGATTCAGCCTTCCTGGCTTAAACCCGGGAACACTCGTGTTTCATTATATTTGTCCCTTTTCATTCTTCTACAAATTAGAGCCTGTGAAACGATGCATTTTCCTCAAAGAGCGTCCTTGTGCCAGGTAATGGCAGGAGTTTAATTTGAGGGTAATGACATTCTTTACCTGATGCTCTTGTTATTAATGAGCAGCACTGTAGGCCTCAGCAGGGTCTGCAGCTACTGCTGGTTATTTTAGAGTATTTTCAACAGCTACTCAGGCACAGGAGCAAAATTCACACTTTAAATGGGGCTCATTAAACGCTAAAGTGGTTCGGTTTTGGATACACTCAACATAAGGCACATTTCAGTTAGAATTACATATTTAGGAAAAGACTTGAGTACAAAATGTCTTTCTCGTTTTAGTCACAATTGCTTGAATTAAATCTCATTCTTATTTTATTGTACAACCAAACCAGGCTTGTCTATTTTAACACAACTCCTCCACTTGCGTACATGCAGTGGTCTGCAAAATATGATGTATTTTAATTGTACTTTATCTGGGAGTCACACAAAGAAGTGCAGAATTATAAAGTAGGGAAGATGCCACTCTGTTATTGAATTCTAACAAATAAAAATCTGAGATGTGTGGTGGACATGTGCTTTCAGTCCCAAATCATAAAATCCCTTTTCTTACTTCATTTGTAGAGATGAACCTCAAAGCCTTTATCTCAATCATCTCCTTACGGCCAGATATGTTTTTCCCCATTCTTCTTTGCAAATAGCTAGAGGTCAATTTGATTAGATGAAAAGCATCTTTGAATATTAGTTTTCAGATCTTTCTCAGATGCTTTTATTGGATTCAGGTCTGTATTCTGACTGGGTGTTTCCAAAACATGAATATGCTTTAAAGTAGCGTGGGGCAGGATGAAAAAAGAAAACTAGCAAGCGACGCGGCCAGCGCTACAAGAAACTGCAGTCATTGGCACGGGAGTGTGCACAAACTCGCCACAAAAAAACAGAAAGAAAGAAACACGATGAAGTACTGCAGAAACACTGCATATATCGGTAGATATAGTACCATATAAGTACCATCTAGAGCGACAAAATAAGTAAAATCTTCCTTCCGCCCAGGTGGACAGAAAAGCCTCTACAGATTTTTGGGCACATGTAGATTTTGCAGGGGGAACAGACATTCCAATTGGGAACCGAATTGGATCCAGCGTAGGTGGCTATGTCACTACTCAAACAATAGCATTAGCTGCTAAAGGAGTATCCCTGGTTACAGGTTTGGCTGTAGGTTTAATATCACATAATTTTAATGAACCCAGTGCTTGGTAAAATGTCCGGCCGTTCTCTAAACATTCAGCGGTACACAGCAGCTGTTGCATAGTTAGCCTACAGCTAATGCAACTGCAAGTTAGGTTTCTCAAGTCATCACTTACGTCATATCATCATCATATCAAGCTCTAAATATGACGTAAAATGTTTCTTACCTGGTCATTAGAGAGGAGCCAAGCATTTGTTTTCAGTCCCAGATCTAGTTGAAGTAGCCTCCATTCGTCGATCGCGTGTCCGATATATATCTGGGTGTCTGTCTGACTTTTAGCATATTTTGGTTCTGACGCACGAGATGCCTCTAATAAAACCTTATTCTACTTATGGTGCCTTTCAGACTGCAAGCATTGTCAGGGTGAAGCAATGCTTATAAAACGACTAGTTTGACGCATATACACAGAAGATACATTTTTAAGCTGAAGCTCGTAAAGCTTGTAGGTTGGCCTTTCTCTGCTGGATGTTTTAAAGTGTAACTAAACCCCAAAACCACTTTATTTGCTTATAAACTGTATAAATGGGTTTATACCAATGCAATCTTTCAGTTTAAGGGCATATATTTGACATTTTCGTGTAAACTTGTTAAATTCCAAATGTTTTGGTATAAAAACGTCTTAGTGCTGTTGTTCATGGTCATTGTGTGGTACTGCATTTGAATTTTCTTATTGGCTGGGACTGGTACATGAGAGTTCATGCCTACGCCACAGCCATGGTCTTACAGAGATGCCCTCCGTCCCTCAGACACACTCGCCCCGCCCCGTGGCGAGTCGAGCTCATCTTATGTGCTACAGTCTATGGTGCTACGTGTGCATACAGAAGCATACTGAGAGAAACAGAGGAAGCTGAAATCCCTATGTCGCACTTAGGAGGACCACAATGTCGAAGTGGTTTAAAGCTATAAGTTATTACCTATATGTTTTAAACACACCATGAATAAGGAAACAAAAGCTGAGGTAGTTCCCTCCTAAGCTACTTAGCATCGATGCTAGCGCTAGGATCCCTGTGCTTGTTTGCTACTATACGTGCTGCTGGCTTCAGGCAGCGCTGATACCCTGAGCCAACGGCTTGAACTGATAGGTCGTTTGGCCGCTACCCTCCATAGAGGCTCTCTTTATCTATGGTGGATGGCAGCAAAGAGACCTTATTTCTCCCTTTACTGTAGGTAAATGGAGGCATCACAGCCATGACTGTCTTCCAGACCACGCCCCTCCATGTCTCCTGGTCCCGCCCACTTTGGTAGAGTTTTTCAAATGTTGCCTGAGGGCGGGATGATGCTTTTTCATGGGGTTCAGTTGCACTAAAGACTTGCGGATCGTAGTTGGCTAGGCAGCGTGGACTTTGGGCAATGTCACTACAGTGGGACGCTCTGATTGGTTGCTGTGCTGTGTCAACAACTTAGGACCATGAAAAGTTCAACTAGCTGAACTTCTGAATTGCTAGCATTATGAGCTTTGAAGCTTGAAATGCAGGAAAAGCTTGAAAAGTTGACGGAGCCAAAGCTCACAAAGCACCGCAGAGACTGGGACGCTCTTCCAACTGCCTCAACCATAGACTTAACATGTAAGTCAATTTAGTGGACTTTGAGTGGCGCTTGATTGTTCACTGGTTGTGGGAGAATCCATTCCCACAGCTGAATCAGCCATGACCATCTTCTTCCTGTCTTGAAGCGTCAAGATCACACAAGCAGTGTCGGCTAACAACACACCCAGCGAGGGAAATTTGGGCCCAAATTGCAGCACATTTTGCTGCATACAGCCCGCTTAAGAAAATGGTTATATATTCTTCTAAGATTTGGCAGGTATTTAGTAAAAGCGTCTCAATCTCTAGTTCTTAAGGAACTCTAATGTTTAGACTTGTCCCTGCTTTAACTCACCAAATCAAGAAGTGTGTCATTAGCATGATTCTCTGAAGCTTTATTAGATGCTATTGATTCAATTCAGCCATCTGATTCAGGGTTATTGGACCAGGGACACATCTAAATGTTGCGGGACACACGGCCCTTGATTTAGTTCATCCCACTTTTCGTCAACTGATTATCATCAGGATGCTGCCACTACCACTAATGTTCACTAATAAATCCGTCATGCTTTGACAGAACAGTTGTATGTAAACTGAGATTTATGTATGCATACATTAGCTATTCTTATGTGAATCTAGAAGACAATTGGGTTGCATGGATTTCATTTAGGGGTGTCAGAGTAAATATTGTTGCATAGAAATGTCCACCATTTTCAGTTCTGGAAAGATTTCAAAACCATGTATTCTTTGTCTTGCTTTTCACAATTATACAGGATTATACTTTTTGCAGGTTTATTACATATAAAATCTTGAAGTGTATGTATGACAAAATGTAAGAGGTGTGAATTATTTAGCAAATTCCGAACGATTTCTGCCAGTCATCAGATCACTAGCTGAGATTTTCTAACCTCTGCAGCACCAGGCTGTCGACTAAATAAACCAACAAGCTGTCAACCTGGAGGGGATCATTGGAGGGAATAAAGGTTATATCCCGCCCCTGGTACATTTATCCCACCGAGGTCCCAGAGCAGTGGGTCCCCGTGCCTCCGTTCTCCACTGTGTCATTAATACGAGTCGTCCCTGCAGAGCATGCGGTGGTGGCAGAGGGTTTAATCACAGCCAGGAGGCAAGAGAACAAGCCTCAGCAGCTCCCCTAATCTCCTTTGTGGTTAGACGCATTTGGTCAGGGGGGCTTTGAACTTTACATCTGCTCATATCTGATACCTTCGAGGCTTTATTTGATTCCTTATGTAAATGCAGTAGGGATTGATGAATTACCTCATAAGTACCAATCTTCAAGATATATTATGTCTTTGTTTAGCCTCCACGATCAGATTTCCCTTGCACACAATTTGGCTTAATTAAAGTCCTTATTAAATCAAAATTGTATGCTGTATTGTGTTATCCAGATCGTGTTTTTATTAACTGATCTCTCACTGTGATGCTCCATCCTCAGGCTCGTGTGTCGCACCGGGAGGTCTGAACATGAAGGGACGCATTCTGTTCGCGTGGAAGTGGATCAGAGCGAGATGGGGATGTCAAAGGAAAGCTTTGCATACTTGGTGAGTATTCTCCGGCCTCTGACTCCCCTGCTGTTTTTTTTTTTACTCTCCCTTCTGTCTGTCTCTTCCTCCACATTCTTCTTGCATGCTCTTTTGCGTTGCTCCCCACTGGGAAGGCCTTCCCAAGAGTGTCAGCTGAGTGTTAACAGATGTGTTTTATGGTTAAGAGGAATGCTGGTGTGTGGGAATCTTCAAACGTCCATCTGAGCTGAAGCTTAGAGGAATTGTCATGTAGCTTTCTCTTCCAACAAAAACAAATATAGAGACTGCTGGAATGCCCCCCTTTATTTAAAATGTAGCTGTGGCTGAGGTAAACCCAGCCAGTGCTGTGGAAATTAACCTCAGCCCACACCACTTCTCATCAAAATAAGGCAAAATTATTCAGCCTGTGGAAATACCCATGTAGGCTCTCTGTCTTTTTCTGTGTTCACAGACAAAAGCTGTTTCATAATTCTCAGCGTCGTTTGAGCAGCTTCTAAGGGCAGCTCTGTCCATGAGTCACCCTGCAGTGAAATAACCCCCATTTGAAAGCCTATCATGATATGTAAAGATGAAAAAACCCTCTGAAACAGTGGGTTGTAAGGAGTGAACTCCATTTATGTCTAAGATACTCAATGAAAGCGAGGCTAAAGGGGAAGATGTAGCGGGAAAAAGGGAAAAAAATCTGTTTTGGAGACAGGATGTGTCTCTCTGCCACATATCCTTCCTTAAAATTTTGAACGGAAACATCTGCCTCCTTCCACCCACATCGACACAGCGAAGCACAATAGGTCTGCTCCATCCCTGCCCGCTGAGGAAGTGAATCCTGTCAGCAAGGATGAGAGGCATCCCTGGAGGCGAGGTTCATGGAGGGGATAGAAAGTTTAGAAAAAGCAGGAATGCTGATTCAGGTAGCTACAGATTTGTATGAATATAATTTGCCCTATATATGAGTGGGTTTCAATGTATGTAGAGTGTGTTCATCCATACTATATTGCATATGCATGAATATTATTAAATATGGAATATTATTTTACGTATAGTCCATGCCAAGCACAATTTTTCTTCAATTTTTATTAGGGTTTTATACTGAGCCCCGCAGGGGACATGGTGGAGAAAATATTTTAGGGTGAGAAAAAACTAAAAATAAATGGATTTTGTGAGATCTTGAGATTCTTTTGCGTTATCTTTAGAAAGTTTTGTGTTATCTTGAGAAATGTTTGCGTTATCTTGAGAAACTTTTGCGATATCTGGAGAACGTTTAGAAAAGCCATTCCTGCATTTACAGTGTTACCGATTCAGTTTGCTGCAGCCTTGTGCACTGCTATGATGGAAGACACTCACAGACGGGAGAGCTTAATAGAGTTTTATTTTGAGATTGGCCTCAAATATAAGGACATAAAGTCAGTGCTTAGCTCTAGACATGGTTTTCATATAAGTGAAAGACATTGCCCACAGGATTTTGCGCACAAAAGGACTGTCGCGTCGTAAACAGCTTCTGAACTAGTGGATCTGATTGAGTTCATTAGCCACCAGTTGCAATACTCTTGACAATTACATGGCTATCGTTGGATGTGTGCAAAATGCAGAGAAAATGGACAATGTGTGAGAAAAGAGGACGTATGGCTGGTGTTGAAGGAGTCGGATTTTCTCGAGATAACGCAAAACTTTCTCGAGATAACGCAAAACTTTCTCGAGATAACGCAAAAGTTTCTCAAGATCTTGCAAAATCCATTTATTTTATTTTTTTCTCACCTTAAAATATTTTCTCCACCATGTCCCCTACGGGGCTCAGTAGTTTTATGTGCTACACCATCAAATAATTATAAAGTAGAAGAAAAAGACGACATGTTTTCACTTTTTTTGTTTTTACAAAAATTTAAATCTAAATAATGTAATGTCCATTTGTATTCCCCTTGACTCAATACTTGAAAACTCAATACAGTACAACCCCCTTTCACTGCACTAACTTTATAGTTTCGAATCTTTTATGGTATATCTCTGCTAACTTGGGACATTTAGAGAATGAAATTTTTGCCCTCACGTTTGTAGCCTCAAATCTGGCCAGCTTCCCTGTCCATAAACTAAAGCATCCCCACACCATGATGCACCCACTACCCTGTTTCTGAATATTCATAGTGGGTTCAGTGTAATGTTCATTTTTAGTTTGCTTTCTAGACAAAAATGTTTAAATGTTTTATTTCATATTTTCTCCTACAAAGCTTGAAACAAACTACAAACTTGCTGTATTAACAAAAACTTCCTTCTTCACACTACAAATTAGTTTTTTTCTTGAAAGATTCTCCCATGTTAGCTGTGGATCTCTACAGCTCCTCCTGTGTTATCATGGGCCTCTTGGAAGGTTTTTCTGATTTATGCTCACGTCATCTAGCCTGTCAGTTTAGTGGGACATCCATGTTTTTGTGGGGTTTGTAATTAGAAATGCTCTTTCCATGTTTGGATACTGGACTTAACAACGGTCTATGAGATGTTCATAGCTTGTGATTTTGTTTCCTAACTTAACTCTGCTTAAACATTTCCCCAACTTTATCGCTGACCTGTTTGCTGTGTTTCTCAGTGTTCATGATGCTGTTTGTTCTCTAAAAGAACCTCTAAAACCGTGCAGAGTGCATCATCTGACTTTATACTAAAATAATTTATTGTGGCAGAAATATTATACTTAAGTAAGAGTAGCACTGATTCAGTATATCTTTACACAATTAAAAGTAGAATGAATAAGAGTGAAAAGTATTTGATAAAAAGGCTACTTGAGTACTGAGTAACTGATCTAACATATTTTTTTAAATATGTAATTCTGATATATTTAAGAATAAAATGAAAACAATAATTCAAGTTTTAAGCAAAATAAACAATTTTCTAAGTCATTTTTCATCATTACAACTAGGAATGCACCGATACCAATACTGGTATCGGGTATCAGGGCCAATACCGTCCTAATGTACTCGTATTGTTATCGGTTAATTAACTGATACCTCGAGCTGATAGTTAATATATGAAAACTGCAACAATTTCAATAACAAAAGAGAGAAAAAATAAAATATGTCTTCCAATTCATTGCATTTTTTGGTTTGGTAGAAGTATCAGCATTGGTACTCGGTATCGGCAAGTACTCAGATCCAAGTATCAGTATTGTATCAGTACAAAAAAAGTGGTATCTTTTCATCCCTAGTTACAACAATTCCTACAGTGGGCAATGCTTAAATACATCTTAGAACAAGCTAGGAAGTACTTCAAGTGAAAATTTATGTTTAGTGTATGTTTACTTGACCTCAAAATGCCACAGCAAGCTCAACAGACAGAAGATTGTATTATTCAACCAAAGTTTGTGTAGAAACAGGTGGTCTCCTTTAATAAAGTGAAGGTGTGTGTCTGTGTATTTTGTGGTTAAAATATGTTCTTCACTCAGTAAATTTACTCACAGTAGGTAAAGAATCCAGAAACTTTTACTCACATAGGAGTAGCGATACTTCACAGTAATACTCAAGTAAAAGTAAAAAAAATACAGCATACCAAAACTACTCTTAAAATTAATTTTTTTTCCAAAACAATTACTCAAGTAAATGTAACTTAGGAAATGTAATTAGTTACTCCCCATCACGGATTGATGATCTTTCATTATTAATCAGCAGTTGGTTGAACTGTATTTTATTTATGGACATCTGAGTGCAGGGAGTGACTACAAATACAGAAAACTATTTTACATAAAATCCCACTAAAATATATTCGAGTTTGCACAAGGAGAGTGAATACTTTTGCCAGGCAGAATGGATGTCTTACTATTGTTTGGGCAGAAGGACTTCAGAGAACGTGCTGCAACGAGGGTTGCCTTCACAGTTTTTTTAACTGTTACAGCCAGCAGCTGTCTGTGCTAATCTGCAAAAACTGGACGCTTGAAGCTCAGAGGAAGAGAAGGATTTTATTTGTTGCAAGGAAAAGTATCATGTAGGAGAAACATCTACGTAAGCCAGTGGGGGAAACTGTCGAGTCCAGTTATTAATCTGATGTCTGGTTTCTCATGTGCTGCATAATTTTTCTGATCGCAGGTCCCCGGTATGGAGTCCATAGATCCAGAGAGAGGTTCTCGTGCAGGAGGAACCAGAGTGACAATACATGGAAAACATTTGGACATTGGCTCACAAGTTAGAGTCAAGGTCAACAAAACACAGGAGTGTACCATCACAGAGTTAGTAAAACCTATTTTGTTTTTATCACATTTTCATTCCCGGGTTGTCTGTGCGTCTTTGAGATTTGACCCCTTCTTTGCAAGTTTGCATGAATTCGGCCCATTACAAATCATTTGCATGGCTTCTTTTCCTTCCGTATATTAATAGCTTTCTTTTTTAAATAGCGGATATTAAACGCATGAAGTGGCAATTAAATATTCAGAGTGCATTGCGTTGCAAGTTCTGCATAACTTCTCACAAGATTAAATTCAGCACTTCTAGTTGTTGCCATAGCGCATACCAAAATAGCTCCACTGCTTCTGTGAAAGTCTGCCAAGCAGCAAAAAATGTAACTGCAGCTGTAATCAGAAAAAAAAATTTAGGATTAAACTTCACTACTACACAAGTAGTGTGTTTACAGTGTTTATATCTTTTGATTTTTTTTTTCCTCAGGAAAACTGATCAAATGATTAAATGCATCATGCCTGCAGCCCTGGAGACAGACGCTGAGCCGGTTACAGTGTGTGTGGAGTTCGAGGACCATCCCTGTGATGAATCGGAGCTTAGCACCATGTACATATATGAGCAGAACCCAACTATCAGCTTGATCCGTCCAACAAAGAGCTTCCTCAGGTGGGTACACTACCAAACACACCATAAGTGAACAATAGACTTTTTTGTGGCTGTGATATAACATTTTTCTTGCTTTGTTTTGTTATAGTGGTGGCAGGACCATCACGGTTGAAGGCCAAGGCTTTGATCTGGTTCAGAGTGTCACCATGAATGTTCTGGAAATAGGACAAACAGTAAGCATTAATCAGCCATGCTACATGAAAAATCTGACTTTATTATCCGAAAAGTGCTGGATTTATTTATGTTTTGGTCTTTTGCAGAACTGCACCGTTCTCTCCCCTTCCATCATCACCTGTCTATCACCAGAGTCCATCCAGACCCAGGAAACCTCGGTGCAATTCATCCTGAATGGGGTCCCCTACACTGGGGACAGTCCTTCCTCGTCCGATGAAAGGCCTGACGAAGAGGTTCGGGAGCCTCATAAAGAGCACTTCCACTTGGGATATGTAGAAGACCCTCAGTTCTTCACCGCCAACAAGGAGAAGCAGATCAAACACCATTCAGGAGAGCCACTGACTCTCATCATCAACGTGAGTAACGATGAAGAGACTGAATGGTTAAAACTGTGGGTCCCTGCTGTGTTTCGATCTGGTTTAATCAATGTTACCCAGTTTTATCAGAATTTGATTTCCTTCTTGGTTTCTGCCATCTTTTATGGTTCAGCTCTGATTTGATGTATTTTGAACAGCTTTTTAATCAGATTTATGGCTGTTAATTTGTGAGTATTTGAGCAAATTTAAACTTTATTTAACTACAGAAAACTCAGTGCACTCATAGTAAGAGACCTGTAGTAGTTTGATGATTTGGTTTTACAATGTTTTTATGAGTTGAACTTAAAGCAGAATGCTGCTTTAGGGACGTTTGATGGAAGCAGCTGTTGCACCCGACCAGCAGCACCTTTTGAAGTGTGATGTAAAAAGGATGAAGTTGTGTGTTTATTTCTAGTTTTTTTCACACACCAGTAGGTGACATTGTGTTTACAGTGGTTTCTTTTGGGTCGCGCAGTTGATAGCCCTGTTGCCTTGTAGCAAAAAGGCCTCGGGTTGGAATCCTGGCCTGGGCTCTTTCAGCTTTGAGTTTCCAAGTTTCCCTGTGCATGCATTGGCTCGTTTTTTTTCTCACGTTCTAGAAAACATGATTACCTGAAAGGTGATTGTGTAAGCATGTGATTGCATGGTTGTCCCTTGTGTCTCTATGTTGCCCTGAGATAGGTTGATCTGTCCAAGGTATACTCTGCCTCTTGACTGTTTGAGATAGGCACCAGCTTCCCCGCAACCCTGCAAGGATTAGCAGCATAGAACAGGGATTGATGGTTTATTTTGTGTTGTATTTAGGTTGAGGAGAGAATTACCAATGTACCCTTTGCTATCTTACATCTCGAAGATCTCCTCCACTCTTTGTTCCCCTCTGGCTGGCAGAAAAAAAACCTGAGACGTTTTTTGTTAACAACTACAATGACAAGTTGATGTACAAATGATTATGACCCTTTTTTTCTTTTTTTTTATCTATGGCCTTATTTTTCAATATTTCTGACTGAAAAATTGTGACGAGCTAGTTGAGACAGGAATATGGGAGCTTTCACATTATGATCACGTCTGCTTTTCGTTACGGAAATATTTTCGCCTTTTTATTTTCATAACTCCGTTTAGTTTCAATGTAAGATCAAAAGCCCTGAACTGTACTAGTACCATCCATTCTGTAACATTGTTTTGTGGCATGCTGGTGCTTGAAGCCACTTCCTGTGTACCCTCCTCCCTTGCTCAGTGAACCAGACCCATTATCAGAGCGTGTGAAGTTTGTCTGGGGATAAACAAAGAAAATGTGTTCTTAATGGGTTTAATAGGATATGAAATATCCACTCATTAAATCTTTGAATTGGACAGTTTCTATTACTGTCTGATTTTCTGAACTGTAATTTTTTAGTCCCAGTTGCAATAGCTACAGTTATATCCGAAATTATTCATACTCCTGGTTGATTTAGATTTAAAATTATTTTTCTTTAAACCCAGAAATAAGATTGTGATAGGAAATGAAAACAGCATCTCTTGAATAAGTAATAAAACATTAGAAAACAAAAAGTATCCATTTTTGGACAAAATTATCTAAAAATAAATGTTATCTCTATATAAATCCAGATTTTTCAGGCATGTTAAAGGGGCGGGGCCTAGCCTCAAACCTTGACTATTCGCCAAAAATATAAAAGCAACTAAGTCTCCTGTGCAGAAAATTATAAAAGGATGAAACTTGCTGTGGTGGATCGTTATAACGTTATAACATCATGTAAGCCCCTTACCCTGGGAACAGGAAGTGTAATTTTTTGCTTTGAAAGGTCCATATTTTACATGAGCTAAACAACGTCAAACCGTGTCCAGTGACAGCAAACAAGTTGGGATAACTTGTCTACTATTCAGAGTTTTTTTAAAGACAGTCGGGCTATAGGGGATTCTTTATGACATCTGTCTCTGTCTTTGTGAGCATGTGCGAGTGGTTGACTGGCAACAAAACAAACAATGAAAAAATGTTATGAAGACGCAACAAACACTTCAAAGAGATTTATTGGGCGAAATCCCGTATATCTAAGCACTTTAACACCTAAAGACATGAAGAGTTTTAGAGAGAAACTTAACATCTGTATTGATGCAAAAATTCAAAGTTATTCAAAGCTAAAATGGGATCTGTGAAAAACGTTGGTTTTATTTACTGGTTTCCTCGCCACAAATTCACTGGAGCGACTTAATTCCTATTTAATAGAAAATGATTTTTTTTAAAATTACGTTTCAAAAGTCTGGAGGCCTACGTTTTTTTTGTTTCAAGGAAAGTTGGGCCGATCTCTGTGAAACAGCAAGCCGTGGTTGAGCTAAAACTGGAGGTCAGACTTGGCCAAACAGAGACATGTCGTGATTCTCATCATCCGAGGGTGATTGCCAAAGAGAAGAGCGAAATCCTCACTGCTGCTGCAAAGAGTAATGGTACGTTCACACTACCCCAAACGGTAGTGCTGGCAGCGGCAAGATTGCATGTTAAGTTTATGGTTGAGGCTGTTGAAGGAGCATCGCAGTCCCTGCATTTCAAGCTTCAAAGTGCATAATGCTAGAAACGCAGAAATTCAGCTAGTTGAACTTTTGACGGTCTTAACGCTCTTGACGCAGCACGGAAACCAATTAGAGCGTCTCACTGTAGTGACGTTGCCTGACGTTGACGCTGCCTAGCTAACGACAATCCGCTACTGTTTAAAACATCCAGCAGAGAAAGGCCCACCTACGAGCTTTGCAAGCTTCAGTTTAAAAATGTATCTTCTGTCTATATGCGTAGAACTATTCGCTTTGTGAGCGTTGTTTGACGCTAACAAAGCTGGTGTTCTGAACGCAACATAAGTCCTCATTGATCAGAGTCCTTATTTATTTATTTAAAAAAATGTAGTTGCTGCTGTACAATTTCGGTTGTCTTGTGACTTGAAAAATTCAATGGCGTCTGGTCCCTGGTAAACAAGCAAATATCACCACTTACACGATTCTTCTTTTTTTTAAATTTAGTTTTGGAGATGCATGCAGTCATGTTGCAGCTTTAACGTTTAAAGTAGAAGCAGCTGTGAACATAGGACTCAATGCTCCTGCATGTACAGCAACTTGGTGTTCGGGACGCCTGAAACAGAACGGGAAAAACAGTACAATGCAGACAATTTTAAAACATGCAAAACTAAATGTTTTTAAAAAATATTCTCTAAATAAGAAATGCATAGTCACAAGGACTTACTTTTAACAAAATTAGCCTCACATTATAACAGTTGCTGCAGAAATCCAGCCTTTTCATCTAGTGCATCTGGGTTAAGTCTCCTGAGTTCCATCAATCCATCACGTAATTCACATTTTTTGGAGAGAATAATAAAAAAAAAAAATTATAAGTCCCCCAACAGCTGTACAGTCGACCACACAGCAGGAGTGAACTGTTTGGATTTGTTTTGTTAAAGCCTTCTCCAAACATGCAAGACAATCAAATTATAAGTAAAATATGCTGTGTCTTGCCACCCAATCCCACGATGCAACGCAATGAAACATAAACATTGACGTCAGGTTCTGCCTAAAGCATTCCCAGCAGTCCCTGATATCTGTTGTTCACATGTTGTCCCTTTTGGTCTGTTTTGACAGTGCTTTATTAAAAGGGAAGCAACATATCCATATTCAAATATGAGCTTAGTAACAGTTTTATATTAGTTTATATCAAAACTAACAAATGTTAGAATCATGGTGTGGGATAAAGCATAATTTAGGCAAGATTCATCCTGTGGGCCAACATGTGTTTTTAGAGAGATGGACAGAAGTTTGTATGGTCTGAGAGGAGCTAAATATGTTTAGAAACATTAATTGCTTATACTTGTTTTTAGTTGACTATCAGACATGAATGGTAAATTCTGCCTGATTAGTCCTAGCTGATGTTGGAAGATTCAGAAAGACTAAGGTTTGTCATCACTAAAAGCCATCAACAAGTGATGGAATTTCCTTTCTTGTTTTTTGGATCCAAAATTGCTACTTAACAAGGCAAACCCGACTGTGTACATCAGACAGAGCTGAGTGTGTCCTTATTTATATTCACATAAACCAGAGGCACATAAAACACATCAAAGACCCTCTCCTCCTTAGCATGTTGATTTCTGTTGGAGGTGTGAGTGGGGTAGAGTGGGGTGCAGTGGCAGCTCAGTGGGAGGCCCCTTGTTTGTGCGTTCTGGCTGATTTAGGCACCTGTCTGCTTGAATCCATCATGTTAAAGGGCTGCCGGCTGTGACACTGTGCGACACGCACACGGGAACAGCACAGACAAGAGTGTTTGAACATGATGCCACCTCCTCTTTGTGTGTTAGCGTGTGCTGGGAGGAGGTCGCTGCAGGAGACGCTGTCTCAGCCTGCCTACATGGGTGATTTGTCTGTTGTTTCCTGCTTTATTTAAGAAAGGAGGATTCCAGTTGTGGTCTACCTGAGGGGAGGGAAGAGAGAATGTGTTTGTTCAATAGGAAGCTTGTTAGCCAGCTAGGACCAGAGGTAGGGGTTGGCTGTGTTGTACAACCTTCCTCAGAATTCAGAAAACGTCTATTTAATCCACATTTTCTGTGAATACATTATGTATCTTTAAAAACGTTTTTATATATGATAGGGTTTGTGTGTGTGTGTTGGTTTGTTATGTTAAACCTTTTGACAAATATTTAGGTGGCTGCATCCTGGAGAGACCCTCTCGATGTAATCACAGAAAGGAGACCTTCTGGTGATAAAGACACACATAAAGACACACAGCCTTATTATACTGAAGGGAAATTCTTGTTTCAGAAAAACAACCAAAACAGGGCAGTTTTTTTTTTAGGGCTATTCATGCTTTGACTATAGTCAAAAAATTGTTTCTACCAGATTAAATGCCAAAGCTTGCCTCAGTCGTGTGATCATTGTGGTTTAACCCCTTTAGCATCCAAAGAGCAATTTTGCCCTCAATCCAGCTAATTAAAAGTAATTTAGAGCTGCAAATGTTGCATGACCTTTAGAAAAACTTTTAAAAAACTATTTTTGATCAGTAAAATGAATTGTCATTATTAAAGAGCCACCTTTTTATTTATGCTTTGGGGCTTTAAACGAAAGAAAAACATAAAATGATATCAAAAATTGGTTGGATTCATTTTCTTCTATGGGTTTTGGATATTTGTGGCAAATTATGTAAAACGCACCAAGTTTCAAACCTAATGACCAGAAAAATTTATCTGATTGTTACTTTTGGTGTCATTCTGTCATGGAAAGGTATTTATTCAATGAAAAACACAAAACATCAGCAAAAATTTGTGCTTGTCATTGAAAAAAAAAAATTGGTATGTTATTTTTAGCCAAAGTTCCTGAGAGCCATTGTCGAAGGTCTAAAGAGCCACAGGTTGCAGACACCTGGTTTACACAATAAATAAAAGGTGAATGATAAAATGCAGCTCTGCTAGTACGGCTTTGTGCGCATTTGCAAACATTTGTCTCACTTTCAATATTACCCTTGTTAAAGTTTTAAAGGATATATATTACTAATTTCGCAACTATTTCTTTTTGCTTGTGCTGAGGATTGTAGCTTACATTAGTGGCATTTATGTCAATGTTTCAATATTTCTGAGCAGCTGAATGAAATATGGAGATAGAAAAGTCTCATTATTAATAAACTCAAGCAGGGTTTTTCACAAATGTATATGCTCATTCGGAAATGCACATGGTCTGTTTCACAAATGCACACGCGGAGGATCACAAATATAATTTTCAGAAACACTTGTAATATAAATTCAGAAATGCACACGATCTGTTTCACAAACGCACACGATCTGTTTCACAAACGCACACGATGAGGTTCACAAACGCACACAATCTCTTTAAAAAATGCACAAACTCTGTTTCAAAAATGCTAACAATCTGTTTCATAAATGTACACAAGCTGTTTCACAAATATAATTTAAAAAAAAGCTCCAAATATATACTCACAGATCATACAAATTCCTGAATGTGCATGAACCCACCACTTCTCATTTGTGAACCTCTCTGCATTTGTGAGAGAATTCTGTGTAGTGAGTTTTAAGACTCACCTAACGTGGATGGACAACTAATGTCACCATTGGCTAAGAAACCTGTCAATCAAATTCATCACTTAGCCAGCTGTTCGCTTTCAGCCAATGGTATAGCTCCTAACATGTTCCATCCACATTGCGGGCCGAACAGACGGAACGGCAATAATTAGTCATTACTAATCCATTTCCTGTTTATTAAACAGTGGGCATGAATTACTAACCTGTTTCCTCGGTGTATCAAACTGTGCGCACGGACTCGCAATTTATTTCCCGATTTAATAAACCGTGTGACAGCGTGACATAAACCATGTGGTGTTCCGTTTGCTTTATAAAAAGCCCTGACCGCCTTTGGTGTCTGTGTAGCATAATGGTTAGGGCGTAGGATTAATAATTGTCACACGGTTTATTAAAGTGTTTCTGAAAATTATATTTGTGAACCTCCGCGTGTGCATTTGTGAAACAGAACGTGTGCATTTCCGAATGAGCATATACATTCGTGACAAACCCTGCTTGAGTTTATTAATGAGACTTTTCTATGTCCATAAAGGTCTTCATTTATATCTTACAGCCATATTTACTGTACATCACTTTGCAGGATTCATGCAGATAATTATTCATAAACAATAAATGACATATAAAGAGAGTTTAAGAAGTCTAAAAATTCAGGAGTACATTCATGTAGAGCAAACATTGCTATTGATAACTGGAAATATACATTTTTGGGGTTAAAGTAATTTAAGATCCTTTTTCTGCTGCAGTATATGGAGACCTCACAGTCATTGATTCAACCATGAAGTCAAGTACACTTTACTATTATAGAGTTATAACTGAAAGCATTGGTCCACCAGCTAAAGCTTGACTAGTAATTGCTCACGGACAAGGAAAGCAGCAAATCTCCAACAAATTGGCTTTTGAAAAAATGTATCCAGCCTTTTCTTTAGTCCTTATAAACTCTTAACTCCAATCCATCGGAAATGCTAAAGAATCAGGTATGAGAAGTTCTTAACCAAACTGGGTTTGCATGACAAGATGATGGAAAAAGACCAGGTTTGATGTGCATGTTGTTGTTTTTTTTTAATCTAATCTAGATTGACAAATTTGTGGTTCCTAACAAGCTGGGCATTTTGGTGAAGAGGAAAGCAGACTAGCTAGAGCTCAAAGAAAGAAGAAGATGATAAAGTGTTCCCAGTTCTCATTGATGCATTCAGGCCAGAGAACATCTAACCTGCAGTGTTTACAGCATCTAAAATCCCTGTCTAGATTCATGATTTTCTGCAGAACACCTTCAATATGCCAGGCCTGTGCTAGAGAACCTGAGCTTGTCAGGCGACCACCCACAAAGGAGATGCAGTGAACAAGTAAAGCTGTAAAAATGAGACCCAATAAAAACCTCCATACAGGCCTAAAATAACTGTCTGTAGTAGGCGTTCTGAATTGAAAACCAAGAGATCCATAGAGACTTAATGGAATTCACATTAACAGAATAATTCAGCAATTTAATCTCCAGATTGTTTTGAGATTTGGAGCAGACACATAAAGGTAAGATAAAGCAGCAACGGTTGATTCTCACTTTTAGATTTAATAGACGTGGTTGGGTTGACTCTAGATGAGGCTCTACGT
The DNA here is from genome assembly GCA_028564705.1 of Apricaphanius iberus. Lineage (NCBI taxonomy): Eukaryota > Metazoa > Chordata > Actinopteri > Cyprinodontiformes > Aphaniidae > Apricaphanius > Apricaphanius iberus. The sequence continues at coordinate 1,399,081 of JAPXFQ010000640.1, read as the reverse complement.
TACAAATTTCCCAAAATGCTTCCTCATTAAAAATGTTACTGAACCCTAACTTGCAGACAATCATCCTTCACTTTCCAAGCCAACAGTGTGTAAAGCCCAAGGCTGCGGGGATGATGTCACAAGCAGTAGGATTATTTCTTTTAGACTCCCTGTGGGCACCCAGAAGACAAAGTGGAACTGTATGAAATTGTTGAGGTCTGCCACTCCACATGACTTGAAGTCACATGTTAACTGTGAAATCAGAGGAGGGTGTGTTTAATTAATGTAGCTCCTAGCAGTGAGAGAGGGAAGTGGATACAAGTAGGACAGTTAGATTCAATGCTCCAGACTTCTGTCAAGCCGCTGAGATGGTTATTCTAGACTCGGACAGAGATAACCATTGTCTTACCCAGACAACTCAGTGTGTGAGCTCTTCATAAACCAGGAAATGTCCTATTTTGATGTATAATAACCCCCAACTTCAAAGGATTTTATTGAAGCTTTACCAACAGAAGAAGATAATTGTGAAGAAGGATAATACATGCTTTCCAAATTTCTTTACAAATGAGAAAATGTAAAAGTATGACGTACGTCTGCTTTCAGCCTCTTTACTCTCATATCATGAAAATTTCTCCTGTAGTCACCTCATTTGTAACTAGAATTTGTGACTTTAATCTTAACACTAGATTCTTTTTGGCTTAATCTTATCCCGCTTTTACCATCTGGAGAAAAAAGATTTTAGCTCATTCTTATTAAGCTGAAGATCATACGGATTGGATGGAGAGCATCTGTGATAATCAGTCTTCAAGTATCACAGAGTCTCTGCTGGATTTAGGTCATGGCTTTGACTGAGCCATTCCAGCAAACAAAGATACTATACTCTAAACCATTCCCCTTAAGATCATACTGTATGTTTAGTCTTGCCATCATACTGGAAGTTGAACCTCCACCACATTGTCAAGTCTTTTACAACATTAAGCAGTCATCTCCATTCATATTCCCATCAAGGCAAGGCTTCACTTATATATTGCCATTCATGCACGAGGCAATCCAAAGAGCTTTATATGACATGAAAGAAAACAAAGTGTTGAATAAAGAAAATTTATGTTAAAAAACAAATATTAAAATATCTCACACAGCTCATTGGTCAGATTTTTATGTCCGGTTTTGAATCAAATCAACAATTTCAGGTTTGAGGCTTTCAGGAAAGCAAAGTGTCTGTCAAAATTGTTACTGGCTGATGTAGAAAAAGTATTCAAACAGAATGATACTGCCAAAACCATGTTTCACTGTGGGATGTCTTAAAGGTGTTTTGCACTGTTAGTTAAATAGATCAGATTACTACAAGCTGTTAGCTGCGATTGTTCTCTTACAAATCTCTAAGGCCTTCAAATAATCCTTGTGTTGATACTGAGATTTAATCACATCTCTGTGACATCTGAAGGAAAACATTCAGTTCAATTAAAAAATAGTTTTGGGGTTTTTTTTTTATCCCAAAGGTAAATTAAAGTTGTTGGAACTCATATGATCAAACTACGTTTAAAGAGTCGTCGTTGATGGTGATGTTATGGGAAGGAATGCCTGACGTAGCAGTCAGTCTCACAACAAACCTGAAGAGCCCTCTGACAAAAGACTATGGCTGTATGACAGCCTGGTGACTGTTATGACATGTTAACAGGTCAATTTCTGGGCAGCAGAGAAGATATTTAAAAGGGGTACACCTTTGATGACACCATCAGTTATTGGCAAATACTGTTAGTCCACCTGATTTGCGTTTGCTGTTCCTCTTTAAATCTCTGTCCGGCTGTATGAATAGAAACCAGATGTTGGAGTCAAGTATATGATCCGCTGCCACTGGGATCGACGGAAGAGATTGACTGAACGTCTCTTTCTCTTTTTGCTCTTTGGTTCTGCTCTGCATCCATGAAGTCTCCTTTGCAGCTCCTCTGGGCCTGGTGGTTGTAGTTTAGGTGTTATTTGAGCTTTTGAAATGCTAATCAGCTGCTCCCAGTAGTAAAAATAAGACATCGTTACTATGGTCATGCATCATAACAACTGTCTAACAATAGAAAAAAGTAAGAGAAAAATCATTCCAGCTTCACAGCATCCACAACCAGAGGGAATAATTATCCAAACATCCAATGCTTCATCAAAAATAATGTATAGAAGAACAAATTAAATAGAGCTGCTCCAACAAGCTGCCACCAAGAGGGGTACAATTCTGTACTCTGTGGATTTCATTTGGGGGATTCATTGCAAAAGGGGCTAAAAAGAAATGCAAATCACCACTTTCATGCTTTTTATTTATAAAAAAAACTTTGCTAACAGTCTGTTTTCTCGTACATGTCTAGCTTATAAAATCTACCATGGCAAAATATGAAAAAAGTATTGTAACATTCCGTATGGAGGTTAAAGCACTGGATCATCTAGGCCTGTTTAAAGGGGACGTAACTCTCAGCACTGACCAGCTGATGCTTTTTTGTTTGTTTTTTGTTATGCAGCAGAAAGTGCCGAGCGAGCTGGAGCTGTTGCCGGAGGAATACTCTGTGATGATTGGCTCCTACCCCTGTAACATCAGCTTCCATAACGACCAGCTGTTCCACTGCACCATCAGTGGGCAGCTGAGCTCCAGCGAAAGTGAGCTTCCTGTCACTGTAAGTAGTACGAACACCAACAACCCTTACCAGGGTTTCACACAGCAACCCTCTTATCTAATTTCATCTTCAATATTATTGCTCGACAGACCCTGATAATTTCAGCTCCTCACCCATCTGTCATTTAGCATTTAAGCCAAATATTTAGTCAGAATCAAGACCATCTGTGATGTTAACTAAAACAGATTGGGTGTGCAGGAACCCATGCACCGTCAGTAAGATGTCTGAGCCACGCTAACATGTTTTATGAATGGTTTCGAGTTTCTGAGCATGACAATATAACATTAGCTGGGGTGCTGAGCCGTCACTTAGTGACAAGACGTAACAACAAAACAGTGACACACTGTATTTATCAACTGATCTTTTTGTTTTTCTGCTGTTGTCATATTCATATTGTTCTACAATCATTCTGAGTCAGCCATGATCTCACTTCTCAGTGGGATAGTTTCTCTTCCAAGTTCCAAAGCAAATCCTACTCAACTGACTTTCTGTTGTTCACACGCCTTGTTGTCCATTCTGGTTTGTTTTGACAGTGCTTTATTAAGAGGAAAGCAAAAAGTACGAGCTAAACTGGTGGTTTTTGATAAGGTAGAACTGAAACATATGTTCTTAGCTGAGTTGTGTTCTGAGAGCAGTTTCCTCCACTTTCATACAGAAATGAAAATACGAAACTTTAATTTCTCCCCCACTCTCCTACTGTGTACCCGCTACATGCTCAGGTAACCACCCACCGCTTCTGTCCGTCAAGATCACTCAGAATAAACAGGGGTAATTAGCAACAACATGGAAGGAGGGCAAGGGTCAGAGGTCTCGTCATAACAGAAATGGGTGGAAGGAAATGGAAAGTATGTAAATATAGCCCTTACATTTATTTTGTTTTGTGTTGGCAGATCTAAATAAATGCTTATACGCTGTGCTCAGGCAAAGTTTGTGGCCATTAGGGTTTTTGTTTTTTTACTTACTTTCAGACGCATATCTATTTTTGCATTCCTGTGTTGTGCTTGGCTCTGAAGTGCTATAGCAGTAGACGTGAGGAAGCAATGTTTTTCTACCTCGAGTAAAATAGGAACATGGAACAATGGCACTTTCACCTCCATTAGACCGGGTCACAGCGGTGCGGCTTCTGGAAAAAGAAGGCCTTCTCCGGCTGCTCCGTGTAAATAAGAGTCTGAACTCAAAGGGGAATGAAGGAATGTTGAAAGCTGGGAACCCAATGAGCTTGTTTCCCCCACAGAGTTGTCTGTAAGAAGGATTTGGTTTGAGGATTGGAGTTTTTTTTTTTTATCTGAGTCTCTTTTTATGAAGTTTGCTGGGATTGCATATGAGGAGGGAACGATATGAACAGGGACCACAGAGGGCCCTGCTGACTAATCAGAAAGAAGTGAAGTTCGTTTCTTGCCACATCTGGGTTAGTTTGAACTGGCCAACTCTTCCAGCTCAGAGGGAGAACATTTTTCAAAGCGTACAGCCTAATTTCTTTTTTGCATGTGTGCACCTGTCTCCATTACAAAATGGATGGGCCTCTCTGTGTATGTGGCAACACCTGTGCCCGTATTGAGAAATGTTCTAAGTATGTAATTTAGACAAGATGTTTGTTCTTATTTTTTGACAACTAAATATAAACTGACACAGTATGGGCTGGGAAAAAAGATGAAAACTAACCCTTGTAAACCTATTTTAGAGATATTTTTCTCATTATGTGGCTTCCAGTGATCATTTTGATTAATGTGTCTTTGTCATTTTCTCAGTCCTGGGGTCAGGGCAATTTAGCTGCACCTGTGCATCCACAGAGGCATCATATAATAAATTATTTTCTTGCATGTATTTCACCAAATTTTTACATCATAACTACCAGTTAGCATGATCTTAATAGCTCGCTTCTTCTTCTTGATAATTATTCACGGCTGGCAAACAACGAATTGGTGCGTTACTGCCACCAAAAATTTTGAGTTTTCTTCTTTCCAAAAAGACAGCAGCCGTGCTTCTTCTCAGAATGGTTCAAAAACTGTTTTAGCTTCAATATGTTTTTGAAACATTTTGGTCAAAATTTATAGGACTTTTTAAAAGAGAAGTAAATAAAAACATTTTTATGTAACCTTTCAAATAAAATATTCTGGTTGTTTGTGCTTCAAAATAAACAATGACAAAAATCTTAGAAACAAATCAACATTTCATTATGATATATTATGTGCCATAAATAATATTGTGTTTCAAACAAATTAACTCCAGAAACTTGAGAGCGACCCATTAAGGATTAAGAGGTTAAGAAAATGGATGGATGGAACTTGAGAGCAGTTTTACATGAAAATCTACTGAAAAACTAAACTATAATTTTTTGAAAGAATACTAAACATTTTTAACATTTCAGCTCTCTTTTTGTCACAAACCTTACATAGAAATGAAAACAATCTCTGTGGAAAATCCTTTATGAAGCATCAGGGAACAAATGGGATTTTTAGCTGGATGAGCCAACATTTAGAACTTCTCATTTGTTTTTAAAATAGCAAATGTAAAATGTAATATATGTAGTAACTGTAAAATTTAATAAGAACTGACAAGTTTCCTACATATAAACAATATTTCATCATTTGACTGTTATACTTGTAGGGTCATAGTTTATTTCTACTACTGTAGTTAGCCATTTATTGCTTGTGTCCAAGCTGAGGCCACCTTTCAGGCAGATTATACCTCAATCACTACAATTCAAAAGGAATTTATTTCATATATATTTCATATCAATTTACGATTGCTAAGTAGTCACTTCATTGTTAGCTCACTATTCTAAGAATGTTCTCTTAAATGCATAATACTCAACAATTAGGATGCTGTTGTGGAGGAGTGATCAGCCTCGCTCCAGCCATCTCCTTTTCAACTCTGACCACCTTCCTGTCCCTGCTACAGAAAATCATTCCTTCAGTATGATGCTGCCACTACTCGTTTTACATAGTGTTTTGCACTATTTTTGTTCTCATCTGACCACAGCAGCTTCTTCCCTGCGACCCCTGCTGGGCTTGATATGCTTTACTGTTAACAGTCTTCCAGAACGTTCAGTTTTCTGGAGTTCAGAACTGATAGTTTTGCTGTTCAGTCAGAGTTACAGATCTCTACAGCTCCTCCAGAGTTACCATACATTTCTTGGGACTTTTTTAAATAATTTGCTTGTTCAGCCTGTCAGTTTAGGTGACAGATGTGCAGTCGTGTCAAACTTTTTGCAGTTTTTAATAAATTAATTGAACACGGCTCTGTAGGGTGTTAAAGCTTGGCATTTTGTTTTCTTGCCTTAACCTGCTAACCGAAACTTCGTCACAACTTCTTCCCTGAGCTGTCGGTTGTGCTTCTTGAGCTTCATGCTGTTTCTTCACGAAAGTTCTCCAACAATCCTCTGAGGTCTTCACACAACAGCTGCATAACTGGGATCAAATTAAACTCGGCATGACTTTTCTATATTTACCACTAGATTAGTGAAAGTATTTCGTTGTACTGTACTTTGTTCATGATTATACCAGCATAAAGGAGGTGCAATACAAATGCATAGCACTCATTTTATTCATATTTAACAGACATGTTGAAAATGGTGTATGGTTTCCCTACCACTTCCTAATTATGAGCCACTTTGTGTTGATTTAACAACTAAAAACAAAAAATGTTGCCGTTATGATGTGGAAAAAAAGTAAAGAGTTCAGGGTGAGTGAATAATTTTACACAGCTCTGTAGATTAGGAAAGTTGTCTTTTACAATCAGTTAAAAAATAATTACTTAGTGGGCCTGCAGTTGGCTTTTAGAGGCTCCAATCTGCAGCTAAAAGGGGCAAAGGTTTCAACAAAGCCTGGGAGTAGAGAGACTGAAAAAGACAAGAGCTTAAGGGGCTTGTTCATGACTCAAGATTAAGTGAGAAGCTGCATAAAGCACCGGAAAAAAGAATTTTCATATGTGAACTGGAACGTGCTATTCTGGTGCAGTCCTGGGATAAAAATATAATAAATGAGTCCTTTAATGTTGTTCATCCTCATACCTGCTCTGTCTTCCTGAGCTTTCTCTCTTCATCTTTGTATCTGTATCTTTACTGCCTGTATGTTATAGAGTAGAAATCTAACACACAAAAAAAATAAAAGGTCTACATCAAGAACATACCCAGAGTAGTTAAAATTAACTTGATTGACTAAATGCTTGAGAAGTTTATTCCTGTATTTTATTTTATGTAGTCTACTACAGCTTTATTTACTGCTGCTAACATCAGCTGCCCATTTTAAGCCTGTCCAATGTGTTGCTGCACTGCTTTTAATACTTCTTTGCAGCTTTAGAGTTAGCTTATTATGATTTCTAATAAGCTGTGGACTAAAGAGATACATAAGAAGCAGTACTTTGGTGTTTTCATGATGCTGATATAAAGAAGGGACTTCTTAAATCAAAGTATAGAATGTTACTTTTGGAATGGATCAGCCTTAATGGTACAGGTTAAAAATGTGTTGATTGCAGTGATTAACAGCCAAGTTATTGTAAACCTTATTTTATTTTAGTACAAGGTTTTAAGCTGGGAAATGAAGATGGAACGTTTTCTACGGGCTGTAAATATTGAGTATTTTGATACGGATTGGATCTTGAACAAGCTTTGCACTGCAGAAAGATGTTAGAGGGAAATCTTGATTAATTTCAGCGGGAATATGTTGCTAAGTTTCTTGCTCTGAAAGCAGGTCAAAGGCATGTTGGACTTTGATGATGAGGTTATGAAAATATTAACTAGATAAAAGAGAATCAGTTTGATTCATAGACTAAAGACAAAATTTTAACATCATCATCTGCAGCCAAGTTACAAATATTTCTAGATAGAAAAAATACAACCTGAATGTAATTTTGTTATGTTTTTAGTCTTTTTGTTTTGTAATGTTATCATGATTCAAAAAATGGTTCTATCCCCTTAGTACAGTTTTCTCTTTTCCATCCTAATGTATATATACATTTCACAGGTTGTTGTGTTTTCTCACTAAGTAAAAAAAGAACAGAAGAAACTTTTGTATCCAAGTTTACCTCATTGTGTGGTTTATTTGCTGTCAAAAATCCCATTTTGTTTGGTTCCAAAAAGGAAAAACAAACAGAAGCCCAAATTTCATAGGGCAATATTGAATATTATCACCAACCTCAAAATCCAATAAGGTTTTATTTCCCTTTCTGCTGATTTGTATCACATGAATTCCCTTATGTACGTCATCACACTGTGCATCTTCAATAACTAAACATGTTAATATAGTGTTTCAATGCATTGCCAATGTAATGCTTAGCAAGTACTTGGTCACTGAACAAAACAGTTAGAAAAGAAAGTCATAAACAACTTCAAGCATATATAATCAGAATAATACTTTTTCAAAAGGTTTTGTGTCCATAGTGGCCTTTATTTGACATTGGGTATTATAGAAATGGGGAAAGTAGTTGGGGAAGACACCAGAAAGGTTGCTGTAGGACAGGATTGGAACCAAGGAAAAACTGCGTCAAGGACTTAACCCTCCCTACATGGGCCCCCTGCACTAACCCATATACATCACACAACACCCCAGTTATGACAATCGTGAGTAAAAATGAGATATTATCTCCTAATTTACAAAGACTTAAAGCAGAAATGTAATGTAATAAGAAATCTTATTGTTTTTCACTCAAAACAGAAAAAACAATAATTATTCCCAGTGCTGCTATGATGAAGCATTTTGATCATTACAGTATCACATATCTACACATTTTTAAGTCATATAATTAATTATCACTAATTGTAGTTTTTACCCAACTGCTTTACATACATGATGCTTGCAGATTGTGAATTCTAGCTTAAAAACAAAACTACTTTTATAAGATTGATGGGTGGAACCTTTAATAGCTTCTGTTTCTGTGTTTTTTACTTGACAAAAGATATTTCCAAACTACCTCTCATTTATATAAGACGGAGACAAGACCAGGAGCCTTTCTTTACTGCCGTCTGACTGGCAGTGACAGCAACATGTGGGGGAGGGGCAGCAGTGGGTTATACTAGGAGAAAACTTTAGTTACTCTTTCAATTTATCTGACTTATCTCTCTAAAATTACCTTAAACCAAACGGTTTAATGGAAGCTTTTTCAAAAACATTCTGTTTATAACCCTGGCACACCCTGATTGTTATCCATTTTTTTTGCTGCATACCTCTCTTTATTTCTCCATTTTTTCTTTTCAATTGAAAAACAAAAAACTGATTTCAGAAGAAAAAACTTTGCATGAAAAAAATAATTATTTAGGCTGGTTGTGCTTATTTTGGATCTCAGTTTAGTTTGCTATTGCTAACTTGTTTCATATTTAGCTAACTGATTTTTTTTGGAAACATTTCCTCTGAAAGCAGCCCATGCACCATTTGTGGTACTCGTACACCCGTTTGAGAAACAGAGTTAGGAAATGTCATTTGCTCAAACTTGTGATTTATTTACATTCTAATGATATTTTATTAAATCTCACTGTTATTTTTGCATTTGTTTCATGCATTAATGTTCATATTCAGAGCAACACACTGATAAAATGTCACAAGCAAATGCTTAAACAATCATTACTGGTGATCAATATAGGATCAGCAGTGTTTGAGATCACCCCTGTGAAACAAGTTCTTAAAAAATAAGTCAGAGTTTCAGCAAGCGTGACCCAGTTTCATGTGGTACTTTTGTTCCTGTTTCTAGGTACAAGTGGGGAACTTTCGCCACATGATTACCAAAGTGCAGCTCGGAGGCAGCGAGTTGCCTATTGTGGTGTTCATTGTGGTGAGCTGTGTGTTGCTGCTGCTGTGCACAGTGGGTAGGTCCAGCACACACACACTCACGCAGACATACACACACACACACACACACACGGCTGCTGGCAGATGATGGATGTGTGCCTGCTGCAGCAATGGATGCTCCAGATGTGGAAAGAGATAAAAGGAATTCTAGGCTTGTAGTTTCCTGCACTTGCTTCATCCCTCTTTAGTATCCAGCGCACAAAGACTCTAGTGTTCTTCCTCTGTCTGTCTCAGTGTCTGTGTGCTGTTCTTTGTAATCAGAGGCTGAGATTGTCTGCAGGGCAGGTGTACGGATGAAAATTAGTGCTAGTGTGTATTTTCACACCATTTCCCATTTTGGATCAAACATTCACAAAAGCCCCTCTGTTTTCTGCCAGACTTTTTAGGCACAATGCTACTATGAGAGAATGTGTGCATGAATTATGCTTAGCCATTACACAATATGGATAATGTTTCATTCATTTCATTCAAACATTTAGGATTTCAATTTATTTCACACGGTGAGGCAGAAGCTTTTGTGAAAATTGTTGTGAAAAAAATTTCAGAGCCATTTTGACCCCATACTGAAGTGGCATTTGTTTTTCTCACTGTGTGCTGTCGTTTGCAGCTCTTGCCGTGTACTGCACAAAGAGCCGGAGGGCTGAACGCTACTTTCATAAAACTATTCTCCAAATGGAGGAGATGGAGTCACAGATCAGAGACGAAATCCGGAAAGGTGGGGTTAAAAAAGGAACACTGTCTTGTAAAACCTTGTATTCGCCTATATACTGTATGTTTTTGTGTTTGCATGCAAAAGAGACACTTGGTTTGGAGGTTGTCTCATCTGAAGTGGGAAGGAGACACAAAAGTTGACAGATTTGTGCCTCGTAAGCATGACTCATAAAATGAAGAGGCTGACAAATGATCAGTCACGCACATAGATTTACCAAGTGGCCACATGGTTTGTCCTGTGTCTATAGGCAAAAAGCCTCTGTGTGTCTATACGTTTACGTGTGTCTGAGCTTTAGAGTAGACCCGAGTGAAGGCCACTCCACATCTGAGCACCCAGATTTATGGAGCAGAGAGGGGGGAGGAGGAGAGTGAAAGAGAAATGGAGGGAGGAAGCGATAGGAACGAGAACGAGGGCCGCGAGCCGGGGGAAGAAACGGAGGCGTGGGAGGGAGAGGCGGAGGAGGAGGAGGAGGAGAGGCGAGGTTATTTAGTCAGAGGACATAGATAGATTTGTGGACGAGTTCATGGTGAGTGCGCACAAAACGAGCGATCTTTCTACTGAGAGGAAAGTAGCCCTTTCAAAAACAGGAGGAGTAAAAGACGACGGGAAACTAATGGCTCAAACATTGCTCTAACAGGAGGAGTTTGTGTGAAAATTGAAGCACAAGGATGGTTTTGTATTTGGTTTTCTCCATTTATTCTAGGCTAAATGGTGTGATCTATTTGAGGTGATAAATAACTTTAAGGCGTAATACACCATACTCCTCAAACTTTAAAGTTATTTTTTGCTTAATGAGCCAGATGCTATGTGTGGTGTATAACAAAAAAACTGTACATCCCCTAAAGACTATGCCTACAGTGAATGAGTTATGGTGACAGTGTGGAAGCTTCTCCTTACCAAGGACAGGAAACTAAACGTAGAGTCTATGCAACAACAGAATAGCATAGATCAAACCTTGTTCATCTCTTAAAGGCCTAGTTAATGTCGAGAAGTAAATTCAACTGAGATCTTGTGGCAAGACTTAAAAACTGACGTTTTTTTATGCTCTCTATCCTGGGCTATTTTCCATAGAAAATTTGAAAAAGACTTGTAAATTTAGTTGTGGTAAAGAGGTGGTTCTCCAAAGTTTTGACCACACTGACACTATATTACACAGAGGTGACAATTGTAGGCAATCACTTGATTTTATTTAGCAGCACCGGAATAAAGAACATTTTAAATGTATGCCTCTCATTTCTTTTTTTTTTTTTTTACTTTTAAACTATACGATCTCTTCATTTCCAAATACCTGCTACTAAGTGGCATTATATCACCTAAAATTCCAATAAAAAGCATTACGTTTTTTAGTTGGAATGTAAAAAACAGTTTGATGAAACCTTCCATGCTTTTGTAACGCACAAAAAATCCCTCTGGTCTATTTTATTCTTTCACAACAGTGACAGACTCCAAAGTAGTTGCAACTTTAACCCAGATATGTCTCTCCTTTTGTGAAAGGAAGTATTTTTCCATAAAAAATCTCCAGCCTCTCATTAGAGTAGGACATTATACTTTGCTGAAACATAGCGCCAGTGGAGCATTAGCATGGAGATAGGAGTCAGAGTCTGGACATTTTGATACTGTTTCTGTGTTTGAAACTCAGCCCGCACACATGTTTTGGATAAAAGCCTCAGACTGGATTTGGCTGCTGTGATTGGCATTTGGTAAATATTTGCCTCCATACTGAGATGGGCTGCACAGTCGGGCAAGGAAACAGGGAAAAACATCACAGGATTACACTTTTCAATGTTTAATATTCATCAAGGATATGACCATCAGCAGTAATCATAGCATCAGAACCCAAAAACATCTTACATATCTTGCTTCAATAAAAATAAATGTGTTATCCAGAAAGAGGAGTTTCATTGTTCCTTATGTTTTGTCCTTGCAGGCTTTGCAGAGCTGCAAACGGACATGACAGATCTGACCAAGGAGTTGAATCGCAGCCAGGGCATCCCCTTCTTGGAGTACAAACAGTTTGTCACACGCACTTTCTTCCCCAAGGTGAGAAACATTTTTTTAGCCTTTTATCTGAGTCCGCCTGGCAGACTGACACTGCCATTTTTCTCACTGGGGGTTTTCATATTTATATTACTCCCTGCCCGCCTCTTTCTTTTAAAGATTTCCCACTGCTGGTAATATGCACGATACAAATTCACCTTGGAATTTTTAAACACAAGGTAAATGTCGAGCAAAGTTGGCTCAGTTTTGCACCCTGTAGGAGAGTTAATGTTTTCCTAATAGGTAAGCATTTTTCCTGATGGGAGATCTACCACAAAAGTACGTTGTGGGCACATCTCTGGGTGGGTTTTTTCCACAGATAGCGACAGGCAATACTCTGGGGGCTTAGTCTAGCAGCCACATTCATGAACTTTTGAGGAGACAGAACAATGACGGGCAGTGAGACAAGCGAATTTTCCCTCAAAACATACTCCCTACTCAGCTCACACACCCACGCTGTTTTGCAATTATAGATGATGTTGCACAATTTCAGCCATACCCGTTGCAGAGTGGACTCTGCTGATTTTCTTCTTAGGATTTAGTTAGAATGAGGTTGTTGCACCCCTGCCTTCATCTCTCCAAAGTTTTTCCACATAGACAGCAAACATTGTCCTTCATGCCCCTTTGTTTTTTTTTATTCCTCAAGAGTTTCTGGCTGTCTGAGATTACACACACTAAACAATGTCAGACACAGTCAGAACACAGGCCAAATGTAGCAGTCCTGAAATGACAGAATGAGCTGAAAAGGCTGCCTTTCAGCTTTGCTTCATTTGGTCTCAAAAAGCATTTCCTGTTCCTAACTTCTGGTTTCACTGCGTCATGTTTCTTTCACATGATCATATAGGAAACCCTGTGGGGTTCTTTTTTTTTTCTTTTTTTAGTTCTGGATGGCAGTCCAAACTCCAACAACCGAGATGCCCAGCTCGTTATTTTCCCTCTCTGTCCCTCTTCCCTGTGTTTACGAATACAGCACTGTTTGTTTTACAGTTTGCTGTGTGTGTATGTGTGTTTCAGATGTGTTCGGATTATGAGAAAAGTCTTGTCCGGCCCATTTACGAGAATGACTCTCTTGGACCCCGGGTGGTACCCGAGACTCACCCGCTGCTGCAGGACTGGCAGGTGAATGTCTGCTTTAGTCATCCTTAGACATTTTTTTTTCTCTCACTAGCATGGATATTTTTTCCAAGCAGCGATTGTCTGTTGCATCTGGACCTCTTGTAAAAATATCCTCCAAAGTGAAGACTTTTAACATCTCTGGAGTGTTTCTGTGTGAGCTGAATTTACTGAGATCATTTAAAAAATGAGACAGTGGTTCACTTAGGTCATTATTGCTTTCTGTGATAGAAACAAGAACAACAGTATGGTTGTAGTCCTTCCAACATCTACTTTACTTTGTCTCAACTCTTTTGTCATTTAATTTTAAATCCAACCCAAAGAAGTTGACCGAGAAGAAAAGCTCTGATTGTTTTGAATCTTTAACCTAGCACTGCTTTAGTCATGCTCATCATCTTCTTCATTTAAATGATGAATTTAATTACATCCATTTCCACCTGGTGGACTGGTGTAGATATTACATGTGTTTAATGAGAATCCCAGAGACTGCTGATGCAGTGCAACATAGACAAAAGCATTCATTTAAAAAAATGATTTTGGAGCAGTGATTTGGGGCCACAGCTCTCTGCAGGATCCCACTCAACCATACTGTTGATTAGCACAAAAAAAACAACTTGTTGTGCTTTGTGGCTTTTACATAATATGTACATGAATAATGTTTGAGTGAGCTCACATGTTCTTGAGTGCTAATGTTAAAAACAAGCTGATGGCAGATTGTTGCATCTTTTCCATTTTACACCTCAAAAATTATCCATCTTTAGTAGATTTTGCTGTTCCCAGATTATTAGGATGTGATTCCCTGGTCTAGATCCAGTTTGGGTTTCTTTTACACGTGCAAAATACAAAAACTTGATGGTCAAATAGCTCCACACATCAGCATGGATTTTTAAATAAACGTATTTGTTACATCTAAAAAATGTCTTTTAAAAAATAATAATTTCAAAGCTCCATGTCACTTCATCTCTTCACCAATTTATCGCCTGTTCTTTGTTCTTTGATCCCCTTCTAGTTTCACTGAATACCCCAAAACCAAACTGTCTTCCAGTGTGCTAAATTATTACATATGTCTTTATTGTCTTTCATAGTTTTCATGAAATCTGGAAATAAATTGCCACCAAATGCTCAGATTTAATGTATAAGAAGATATCTGACAACTGTATTATGGCAAGTTTTATCTTTATTTATCGGATCTTTATTTGGGTCTCTAATGATATGTGACAAATTAACCCCAAACTAAAATAACTCTGCGTAATCTCTGACACATTTATTGCATCAAATAAAGCATATATTTCTTATAGACTGTGAGTGGAATATAGAAACAATACTAGGCTATCTTAGTGGGTAAAAACGTCTGGCAGGCATAAACAGGCTCATGGTTTGTATCAAATTTCTTATAGTGAGCAGGGCCATTGTAACAAAAAAAGTGGTTTAACAGAACAGCAACCGTAGCAGCAAGCTGCAGCGAACTACATTAGAATATTTACATAAATCAAGCTGATAATCTATTTTAAAAATGAGATTCTCTCTAAAGAATAAACTCTCCACTTCTGTTATATTAGTAAGGTAAGATTTTTACACTTCCTCAGGATTCTTTTTTTTTTTTTAGGAAAAAAACATGGAAGATTACGAAGTGAACCAACAGATTCATAATTAAGTCCACCATAAACTAAATAAAATCTACTCGCTACTAATTATTAGCTAAAGAAACTAAAACAAAACTCGACCTGCATGGCTAGTTTTTCAACGCAAAATTAATCATCATTAATAAGAGAGCTCCAGTTGGCCAGCTGAAATAACAAGAAGAGCAAAGTGTCTCTGGAGATGAACGGTCAAAATGAAGAGATGTGTGTTGCTGCCGTGTCAAGGGGTAAAGATAGAGGAATCAAAATGTGATGGATGTCTTGACAGGCAATGAAATGCTGCTAAGAACAATAAAGAAAACATGAGTGTTTAAAGCTTGGTCACCTGATGTAAGCAAATTAGGTTTATATAAAAAAAACATTTGCAAAGTCCATTCATTAAAAAATGACAAAAGAAAAATGTGTGGCTCCCAAAATTTCCTAGGCTACTCCCCCTGAAAACCCTTTCTAGCAAGCACAACCCAGGTTTTACTGTATGCGTGCTTTTATTCTGCCAGATATTAGAAAGAGAGAGAAGGTGTGCGCTTTTACACATGGGTGTTAACGTGTGCCAGGTGTAAAGGCGCGCATATGTGCGTGCAAGCGTCTAACGAGGGAAAGCAAGGACTGTAGCGCTGGTTTTGGGTCGGCAGCCAGGGGAGCCTGTCTAACGGTGATGAAGTGCCTGGGATCCATATTGTCTTCGCAGGAAGTGTTTTCCAGGTCACCGCGAATAAATCTCAGAGGCAGGCATTTATCTTAATGGACACCCCTGTTCTCCTTCTGTCAAGCTGTAAACCACACCATATGGCTGTGGTCCAGAGGGAAGACTTCATCACGCTGCTGCTTAGTCGCACCCATTGATAGACCACACTCATTAAGTCGACTCCGCACATTTAGCCACAATCAAACACTGTAAGGGACCGGATTGGGGAGTACGGCTACTGTGCAGAAAACTTGAGGAGGTAGCTGAAGGAGACAATGAGGGAGGATGTAATAGAAAGATGAGGTGTTCGCTGGATGGGTCACATGAGACGAGAGGTGGGGAAGATGATAAGTGAGGGCGCAGCAGGTGTGTAATCCAGTTAGGGTGAAATCATGCAGAGAAGTAAATGTTTCACCCAGCCTCTGTCATCTTCTGTCACCAGGCCAACAACACAACACGACCTAATGTGGAGGAGGGCATCACTCTGTTCTCCACTCTGCTCAATAACAAGCACTTCCTGATCACTTTCGTTCACGCCTTGGAGCAGCAGAAGGACTTTGCTGTACGAGACAGGTAACTGCAGCATTTACTGCATCATTGCTGTGCAGTCTTTAGTCATGCTATACAGAGCACTCCACACTTATTAAAACCTGTGGTAAAGCTGAGTGAATTAATCTTGTATCGTAGTAGCATAATTTTTCACTAAGAACTTAAAAAGAAAGAAATCTTACATTTGAGTTAACTTAATCACTTCGATTGTATTTTAATCAAATAAATAGCCACTCTTCAAGAGGGGAAAGACCAAAAAAAACAGTTCAGTAAAGGTAGGTGTGTTTTCATTGCTACTTGCCTGAACTTGCCTATATTTGTAGTGATAGCATTAATCAAAAAGAGAAGCCATCTTGCCATCATGCACAGTTAGCAGAATAGTGAGGAAGTGAGGAATCAAAAAAGTAACTTGGTTTCATGAAGTTGCCGTGAGAAACAAGAACAAGGGTACCACCAACCGTGTCACCTCTAATATGATAAAAAAAACTGATAATTTTACCATTTTGGTAATATTCTCAAATTAAAGGAAGAATTTCTCTACATTTTCATGTCAAAAGATGGAGTTGTAATGAAATATTCCCTTTTAAGGCTTTTTAGAAATCTTCATGAGTGCTGCCAATAAATCTGGAGGGCATTATAGGTTGTGAAAATCTGAAATGTTAATAATATTCCTGCCTTTAAATGTCTGGTTACAATCCAAACTGTATTTTGCTCTGGTGGATGGTAGAAGCAGGGAATTCAGAATGACTAAGCCTTTTGTTTTGAGTTGACCTTTGTAAAGTGGCCACTTATTAAAGCTCCGCCACCACTGACACGCTTTCAGACAGACACTAACAGGAACAGCTCTCTAGGGATTTGAACTCAATGGGTATTCAGCTAAACTGTTGGTATTCTTAAGAGATAGGAAACCTTTTAAAAAATGTTAAACTATAATTTACCTAAATAATCAGGCGTTTCTAAGCGCAAACCAAATTGCAGTTTTCTTTGAGTACTGAGCTGCCAATTCTGATTTGACAATTCCAATTTTCCTTTTTTAAAGACTGAAAATCGTAAAGAGTAGAAAACATGTGCTACAGGTTCAAAAATGGGTGGATGTGAGTCTAACAAAAAAGTACTAATTATGCCTCCTAATCAAATATCTGATTCTTATAAGAACATGTGGATAATTGCATTTATAGACCAAGTATAATGGATGTTCTTAAATCCAGTGTCTTAAATAAGTATGGGGGGGGGGGTCGTTATTTCACTCGCTGATTACCAAACAGATCCTATCGAAAAAAATTAATTTTCAATGTGTGCATCTTTACCTTATAACGGCTAAACTGAAGGGCTAAAAAGCTGCATGATCATGCAACGTATTTAATAATGACCCAGATCAATGGTTTCTAGTGAATTTGTACCGATCTCATAGAAATGTTGGGCTTTCCTGACCAATACTGGGTTAGTTTATTCTCTCTGCTGTTGTTTCTGCAGAGAAACAGTTTATCTGTTGGCCTTTCAGCAAAAAAAACTATAAACAGACAAGAAGGTGATGGAAACCATGGAGGATTTTTTTAAGCTAAAGACACAAGTGTGTGTCTTAGGAAGAAATAAATAGAGCAACATACAGTTTTTTTTGTTGTTGCGTTAAATCAGAAGCAAATTTCTTAGAAACATAACTGCCAAACCTTGCTCCGTACTTCTACAACAAATTATTTATGAGAACATTTGAAACGGCGGTACTAGGCTGGTGTTGTCTTTTCTATTTTAGCCACATGCACACATTCTTGTCTCACTGTCTTACTACTCTAACTAAAACTTAATTCATATTATACCTCTAAAACCAACCAGTAAAGCTCAGTGACATTGTTTGAAAGTGAGGACCAGGTAAAATGTCCTCACCTCATATTAATTATTAACTGGTCCTCTGCTAGACGGAAATGAACAAACACATCGACACACAGAGAAACAGGTCAAGTTTGATATTGAGGTAAAGTAAATGCTTGTTTGAGGTTTCCCAACATTATGCAGTCACTGGGAATCGGTGAGAAATTCCTGTCAGACTCCATCGCTGTCCCTGTTCAATGTCAGCCCTTACTGACTGATGGAGCCTCTTCCTGCTGGATTAAAGAAGCTTTGTTTGGGAAATCCCCTGCCTGCACCTCTGGCCACTGACTCAGACACTCCCTGCATTAGGTCAGATCTTTATTTGGCTCTGCAGTCACAGGTGCACTGGGCTGGAAAAAATCTTGTTTTGGTTCCCATGATTTATTATTTTCAAATCTCCCCTGACCACACATTGACGGAGCATGTTTGCACAAGCTAACTTTTTTTAATTAGTGTTTCTTGCTCATGTGTTCTCTGCTGTCCTTTTTTTCTGACCCTCCCTACCTTCTTCAGATGCAGCTTGGCATCCTTGCTCACCATCGCCCTCCATGGCAAACTTGAATATTACACCAGCATCATGAAAGACCTACTGATTGATCTTATCGATGCTTCGGCTTCCAAGAACCCCAAACTAATGCTGCGCCGCACCGAGTCCGTTGTGGAGAAGATGCTGACCAACTGGATGTCCATCTGCATGTACAGCTACCTGAAGGTGAGGATGAACAGAAGCGCTGATAGGAGATTTGATTTGAAAAGAGGATAATTGACTGGTTTCTCATTTCACAGGAAACGGTGGGCGAGCCTTTCTTCCTGCTTCTTTGTGCAATCAAGCAGCAGATCAACAAGGGCTCCATAGACGTCCTCACTGGGAAGGCCCGTTACACCCTCAACGAGGAGTGGCTGCTCCGTGAGAACATTGAGGCCAAGCCACAGGTTAAACACTTCACACACTTTCAGCTCATTTTTCACCAACCAAATCCCATTCAGTTAGAGGGACACACTTTTTGCTTCCTTTCTATGTCTGCAGAACATCAATGTGTCCTTCCAGGGTTGTGGCATGGACTCGCTGTCAGTCAGGGTCATGCATACTGACACAATCTGCCAAGTTAAAGAAAAAATCATTGAAGCCTTTTATAAAAACCTGCCTTTCTCCCAGTGGCCTCGAGCTGAGGATGTGGACTTGGGTAAGAACACATTTCCTCAGATTATTTCCATCCTTTCCTCTGCTCGAGCCCTCCAAGATATAGTAATCTCCTTTGCAAAAAGGTCAATTCTTCTCATGAAGCCCAACTAACCTGAGGCTGCAATATAATAAATGACAGAATGCATTGAGGAGAGTGTACAGTCATAATCACAAAGAGTTATTGCTTTCAGAGGCAGCCGAGCCTGCAGAGCTGATTTGATTAATGGCCTGAGAATATTTCCACAGGTCATGACATAGAGCTGGAGCATGGCTGCCGTTTGTCTCTGCTGTTCTTCTCCAAATTTAACAATGAAATCATCTCAATCCTCCACCTTCTTAATGGCTCTCTTCCTTTCAGAATGGTTTGACTCTGGCAGCAACAGTAAGCTCCTGCAGGATCTGGACAACTCCTCAGTGATGGAAGATGGTCGAAAGAAACTCAACACAGTCTTCCATTACCAGGTGTGTGTGTGTGTGTGTGTGTGTGTATAAGCATTTCTGCTGATGTGGGTGATGTTATACGAGTGGGTTATTAAAGGTGAGAACTCAATGTAAATTGTATTGCTGGACTACATATGGTGTGCTTGCAACACTGCTTGGTGCCCCTTTTGCAGGAGCCGGGCTAAAGTTTACATACACCGTTTAACCATCGTGAATTTTTATGCTTTTAATGATGCATTTGAAACTTTTTAGTCAGGATGAAAAGATTAAACAGCATCCAAGATTCTTAAAAATAACAGCAACAAAAAACTAATTCCAGAGTTTTAATTAATGTACACAGGATGAATATTATACATAATTTTTTGTTTTATACTCAAACACACCCAGATATTCAGAAAAATGCCTTTTAGCCAAATCACACACCATTTGTTGCCAATCACAGGGTCCTGTTGTGATTTAAGCATAATATTTGAGCCATCTTTATTTCAGAATTAGCAGGGCTCATATTACTTTGTTCGGTTCCTGCTAGTTTTGTGTATAGTTTTTATATTTTCAACCCGCGGATGTTTGTGTGTGGCCAGAAGTCTAAAATTAGCATATTTTATCCGATATAAAACCAGTCTTGTATCTGTTTTCAACCATCCATTCATTTTCTTTTGAGGAATGTGGAGACAATTCTCCTTGATTACTCCGCTCAGTTTCTACCACTAGCAGTGAAACAGACCCTCAACATGATGCTGCTACTACCATGCTTGACAGTTGGTACTGTGATTTGCAGGCTATAAAGCTTCATTTTGATATTCATAATTTTTCCTGTCACTGTGGCCAGACATCTTGATCTTTGTCTTGTTTGATCATGAAACATTTCTTTTAGAACCAGGACACATTTACACCACTTTGTCATTGTGGTTGTGTGCTGCATCTCCTCAGTGGCAAAAGGTTCAACGTTCATTCACCATTTGACTCACTACGGCATGTCTCACACCACATGTTTCCACAAGGTTTACATTTTTTGTACAATGCTATTATTATTATTATTAGCCGTGCATAAGCAAAGCCTTTACATTTCGTGCAAATATTAAAGCTAATAACATATTCTGATTACTGCTAAACCTTTTCCCTATAAGATGAACCATCAAGAGTGTGCCCACAGCTAGAAGATACTGATCAGGCCCGAAATCTAGGTTTAGCGATGGATTCTCATCTGAACATTCAGAACAGTATAAATAAATTTACAAAGTTGGTCTTCTATAACCCAAAAAATATTTTCAGGATTGAAGGACTATTATCCCAACAAGATCTTGATGAACTCATCCATGTGTTTATCTTTGGTCCATTGGATTGGCAACAGTGTCATCACAGTTCTTCCTAAAAAGCCTCAGCTGGAGCTTATCCAGAGTGCTGCTGCTTGACTCCTCACTAAAATGAATAAAAATAGAGCACATAACCCTAGTTGTTAAATCTCTACACTGGTTCCCTATTGCTCAGAGAATATTCTTTACTATATTTTTTGCTTGTTTTGTTTGTAAATCACTGAATCACTGACTGAGCAAAATACACTAAAGCTATGTTGTTGCCCTATAAACCTTCAAGACTAGTCAGGTTTTCTGGTTCAAGTCTACTCTGCATCCCTAGAGTGAAAACCAAATATGCTTGATCAGCATTCAGCTTTTATGCTCCTCTAATCTTGAACAAACTTCCAGAAAACTGCTAAAACACTGGTTGTTTGTGTTGATCAGAGAAACTCCCAAAAAAGCTCCCGAAAAATGCAAACTTTTGCACCCGACTCTCGTTGTTTTATTTTGCGTTATTCAAGCACCTCAAAACAAAATGTACCAAATGCATCATTAATGGCACTGATAATTGTATGTACACTTCTGGCTGAAAATAGCTGCCTGTGGTATTGTAACTGTTTTATTTTTAAAATAGGAACATTACATCATGCCAAAACATTATAAAGCCAAAGCAAAACATTGCATAGTTTATGCTATGTATTTAAGTCACAGCAGGGGGGTGAGTGCTTATAGATCTTGTGAAAGTTCATGTTTAAAGGTCAGTAAAACAAGAAGACTGCCGTAAATAGGGTGAGGCATTTCCCACATCCAAGCACATACCTGGTCTATGTGCCGTGGGAATGTCAACTTTACACCCATGCTGTCGTTAAGCTTATAACTTCACCATAATTGGCTTTAAGAGAGAAGAAAAATATTGGGACTTGTTAAAAATGTAAGTCCTGAGGGATACTCTCTCTGTTATGAAGAAAAAAAAGGTGAAAACACACTCAGCACACACTTTATGTAAATCTTTCCTCACTGTGAAGGTCAACCATTGAACTAAAATAACTACCAGCACGCACTTTCCTGAGTTAATTTATTCAGTCCCAAACCGTAGTAATACAAGGGTTTTGTAATTACTGACTACTTTCGATCAGTATGTCTTTTATGTTGTTGAAAAAACTATTCTCTCATCCACTAAACCATTAGCGAATAGCGATCAATAATATTAGAAGTAAAAGTTTTCAGAGGAAGGAATTTTTTGTTTGTTATCTTTAAAGTGCTTTCACCTCTAAAGTTGGAACTCAGAAATGAAAATACACTGACAACCAGCCTCATGGTCTCACACAGAAGACTAGTCGAATTATTCTGTTTTGCTTGATGGACAGGTTAACCTAAATCAGCTTTTAAATATTAAAAAAAATTCAGTAACTAGAATAATTTCCAAAGTTGGACATTACATTTTGCATGACTGCTTTAAAATAAATCAAATATAAAATCTAAAAAATAAACTGATTCACAACAGTTACAACTCTTTACCTTATTGGTAATAATTTCTTATTTTGTAATAATTTATTTTTGACAAATTTCCAGTGTAACTTCTCGCCCATTAATACACTTTCAATGTCTGCTTTACCCAACTTTTTTGCTATGTTTATTTGATTATACTAATAAAATAAAAAACTAATAAATTAATAGAGATGTAGTCATTAAGTTGTATTTTATTCTTGGGATTTAACTCACCGTTTTCTACTACAGCTGAGAATTGCGACGCACTCTATGAAAAGAGGATTCCCATATGTGGCTTAATCTTTTCATATTTCTTCTTTTATGATGGATTATAATAATAGTATTATATTTACATTACTGTGCAGAAGCTTTAGGCAGGTACAAAAAATGCTACAAAAAAAGAATGCGTTCAGAAATATAAAAAGTGATTAATCTTCATCAATTTGCAAAATGTAAAGTGCGTCAACACAATAAAAATTTTAATCAAATCAATATGTGGTTTTACTACCTTTTGCCTTCAAACCAACATCAATTCTTATAGGTTCTCTTGCACAAAGTCAGGGATTTTGTAGGATTATAATCAGGTGTATGATCAACCAGTTATACCAAACAGGTGCTAATGATCATCAGTGACACATGTAGGATAAATCTGAGTCATTACTTGAAACAGAAACAGCTGTGCCGGAGGCTTAAAACTGGGTAAGGAACAGCCAGAATCTGCTACCAAGGTGAGGTTGTGGAAGATAGTTTCATATCATGGCAAGATTGAGCACAGTAACAAGACACAAGATAATTAGTCTGCATCAGCAAGGTCTCTCCCAGACAAGGACTTCAAAGCAGACTTACAAGATGTGCTTTTCAAGCTCTTTTGAAGAAGCACAAAGAAATGGGCAATGCTGAGGATTGTAGAAGCAGTGGTTGTGATCGCTGTGGGCGGGAAGGTAAACGTATTGCCGCAGATGAAAGATGATTTCCAGCAGTGCCATCAGATCAGTATTGGTAGAGACTAGTAGGACCCAGGGACACCCCATCTACTGTCTGGACAAGACTAGTCAGAATTGGTATTCATGGAAGAGTTGCAGCCAAAAAACCATACCTCTGAGATGGAAACAAGGCCAATCAACTCATGTATGCAAGAAAACATAGGAACTGGGAGGCAGAAAAATGGCAGCAGGCGTTCTGGACGGATAAGGCAAAATCTGAAATATTTTGGCATTGGGGATGGAGGGTTTTTTGTTGAAAGGCTGGAGAGTGTTACAATAATGAGTGTCTGCAAAAAATGGTGGAGGTACCTTGAACATATGGGGCTCCCTTTCTGCAGATGGAGTTGGAGATTTGGTCATGGTTAACATTGTTCTCAATGTTGAGAAATACAGGCAGATACTTAACCATCATGCAATACCATCAGGGAGGTGTATGACTGGCCCAAAATGTACTCTGCAGCAGGAGCATGATGCCCAAACATACAACCGAAGACATTAAAGAGCTATTTTCAGCGTAAAGAAGAAAAAGACGTCATGGAAGTGATGGATTTTCCCCCCTCAGAGCCCTGATCTCAGCATCAGTGAGTCTGGGATTTCATGAAGAGATGGATGTAAGGAAGCCAACATCCACAGATTATCTGTGGTTAGTACAAAATCTTTGTGCAAATGTACCCAGAAGAATTGATGCCGTTTTGAATGCAGATAATGGTAATACCAAATATAGATTTAATTTAGGTTTCTCTCTTTTTTGCTCACTCAATGTTGTTGATTAATAAAAATAATTGACACTTCCATTTTTGGAAGCATTCTTTGTTTACAACATTTTTTCACACCTCTCTTAAACTTCTTCAGAGTTTTATATATCGTTAACTTTCCTTTAATTGTCTACTCTATTGTAATTTTAATTTTTCTGTTTTTATCATAAAAAAGCTCTTAGAATTAAATTGTTGCTGAAATTTGGTATATAATTAAATTAGGTTTGCCTTAAATATTAATGAATGACAAACTAGAGATTTGCCAAACATAATTTAGTTATTTCTACTCTCTAGTTTTTGTTAAATTTGTCCCCCTAATTCAGATTTTGGCTGACTGGAAATGTGCCATAGGAGATCCCCAAAGGGTTGCCAACATTTACAAATCCAGCCTCTTTGATAACAGACAAAGATTAAAAGCCGAACGGGTTAAAAAATAACTACTTCCCAATAGTATATTAGTCTTCCTGCCTTCTGCTAAACATCATGCTCTCTCTCATTCTCTCGTTCCTTTAAGCTCATTTTCAAACACATCGCTGACATTGAAATGAGGTACATTTGTGTTGTTCCTGACTTACTAACGAAGTTCAGGTCAAAGAGTTGTGTTACCAGCACAACTTTGTAATAGGGTAAATTCACCTTCTGGAAAAAGAAGATATGTTTACATTTCCAGCAGGTCTATGTTGTACTGTAGGCCAGGACAAGCTGAAATTTTGATCAGCTGATTTTTTTTTTGGTGCATATCAATGAAAAACTTTGGGTAACAACAGGATTTCAGAAATTTCGGCTTTAAATTAATAATGTTAACAGTTTCTAAGCAACAATATATTATTGTTTCTGCATTTACTTGGTTTTGACATTTTTTTAAACTATATTGTATTTCGTACATTTATCAAATCGCAAAATTTAAAGGTTACTTTAAATTGTATTTCATCTTATTCACAGCTTAAAAAAACTCCCATAAATCAGGCAAATTTAGCAAAAACAGGGTAACGACAAGAGGGCATTGAAATGTACATCGTGAATACAGACATGTTTGTTCGTGTGTTTATGTCTGCGATGATTTGTGCATGATTAAACAAACACGCTGTGCCTCTCGACCTTTGAACTGTTACCTGTGCTTTGGTAAGTGTTGTGTCGAGTTTTGCTGGGTGGTTGGGACGAAGCTGTGAGAACAACGAGCCAGAGCTTGTACTAACAGTTTGGGTTCACTGGCGATGCTGTTCAACCCATTTCACTGCAGGTTGGCTTTAATGAGTCGAGCTAGGCCCCTGCAAAACCAGCCTCCGCTCTCGGTTCACGCAGGACCAACACACATACACAAACACTTGCACCTCAGACTGACACATTGCCCTCCAGGGCATGCTTAATGACACTGTGTTGGTGCACCCAAGCTCACCCCTGACCTCACGCCCTTTGGCCTTTCTCACCTTTCTTCACCCCTCCATCCTCCTTATTCCCCGCTTTCCTAGATCCCAGAGGGAGCGTCGCTGGCCATGAGCATGAAAGACAAGAAAGAATGCACCCTGGAGAGAGGTAGGTACCCTTCAAACACGCCCACTCTCTCTCATTTTGCACACTCACCCAGACGTGGAGAGGTACACTCACCCACTCAATCACTTGGAAACAGCACATGCTTAGGTGATCACGAGAACCTGATCCTCTCATGTAAACATACGTGAAACCAAGCAGACGCCCCTTCCCTTCATCCATGAAAAAACTGATATCTAAATACCCTCCCGTTTAATAAATCACAACATAATCTCGAACAACAGTGGCTCATTGAAAGCTTTTTTTCCCCCTCCATGTTGTGGATGTAATCCATTAGCAGCTGTCAGCTTGTTGGGAAAAATGTGACACAATTTGGTCCGTTGTCCAGCATCCGCCGAGCTTCGCCTGTTGACAGATGAGTTTACATTCAGCCGTTAATGGGCTCCTGCGCTTGTTGTCCAGTGTCCACCTTACATAATCAGCTCCAGACCAGAGCCTGGTTTACCTCAGGTTCTGTCCATCAAAGGTGCTTCTCTCCATTCACGTCGTGCCAAAAATAGGCTCAAGAGCACCAAAACTGGCTCCTCTTCAAAGCGTCAAGAGGGTGCTACGAGCTCGTAGTGCTCCCTGGCTAATCTGAAACGCCATCCTGGCTGTCTGTGATCAGTGCTGAGGGTCTGGACTGTGGCCTGCTGGATGGAAGCGTCTCTGGCAGAGTGGGCTGTAATGAGAAAACACACACCATGAAGGTGTCTGTGTGAATGTGTGCATCATTCAGCTTCTCTTTGTTTTAGCTCTCGTGCCGGGCACAATAAATTTACTATGTTTGTCTTTGAGCTCTTGTTTGAACATGAGTCTACGCTCATCCTTGCACTCATATCCGTTCATGCGTGTGTATGAATATGTTTTTGTGTTGAGATCTATAAATAAACCAGCTAGATTTAATTCTTTTGTTCCCAGCGTTGGCCGAGCATTACCATCTCATTACAGCGGCTCCACAACCAGTCTCAGACTCCATGCGTCCGTCTCCCATAATCTCTCTCTTTTCTCTCCCCTTTCACTCGTAATCTTTCTCTTTCATTCTCTCAGACAGCTGCCCTCCCCTTCAGGCACACAGTACACCCTAATCACTTTCTGCTTTTTCACTCTATCTCCTTTACTCTCCTGTCTTTTTTGTCTTACTTGAATCTCTCACTCTTTTCTCTCAATCACCCATGTCTGCGCCACATTAATAGCAAATTGTTTAATACTGTATGTTTTCTTGTCTTTCTGTAGTCAAAGATCTGGATACAGAGAAATATGTGCACTTGGTGAGTAACTTTATACAAGTAATTTGACTAAATTTGAAGAAGAGGTTAACCTGTCTGCAGCCCAGCGACATGCCTGATGATGGAGAGAATATGGGGGAGGTGGGAGGAATGGAGGTGAGAGGTAAAGCTGCTGAGAGGACATGACAGCGCTAATGCCGCTTAAGCTCTTTCATAAACGCCAGCTAAGATATGGGCCCTTTGACTTTAATATAATGAGTTTCTTGGAATACAATTTGCCGGGTGAACGGTTGGTTTTAACGGAAAGTTCTGGAGCAGAGTAGTTAGAACCTAAAGGGATAGTTTAGGTGACATTCCGCTAATAGGTTATAATCAGCTTCTATCCGTGTGGTATATCACTGTTGGCATCATCATTTAGTATAGATCCATGTTAGTTGGTTGAAGGAGAAGCTGGAGAAGCTTTGATGAGCAAGACGGACTTCTTCCATCTTAGTGCTTTTTGATACAAATATTTTATAAACCTTAAACCTCTGGTCTATAACACAAGTTCTTGAGTGCCACTGTGCCACAACTTTTGGATGCATCCCTGCTCCAACACACCAGACAGGGATGAATGAAAAGTTGCAGCACAGTGGCGCTTAAGGACATAAGTTGCTGACCACTGCTTTCAACCATCATCATGATTGCCTTGAGTGGTTATTTGCACAGAAGCAGATTGTTATAAACAAATGTAATGATGTGCCACCATTAATCTTCCTGGATTAAAGTCTGAAAGTTCAAGAGTAAAAGTAAGTGCCTTCACATGTCATTAAGCCATGTTTCTTTTGTGCTGGTATAAAAATAATTACTTTTTTTGTTTTTACAATGAAAAGTTAAACTCTTTTCTAATCGTCTTCAGAGATATTATGTCAGTGCTGCATCAGCTCAGTGTTAAGAGCTGCATGGTTACTCAGATGCTGTCACTGTAAAACAGATACATTTTGGTTGGAAATTACAATCCTTGCTGCTTCTTTCCCCACTGTTATAATGGAAGGATGTTAAATCTCTTTTGGTTGTTTTTGTCCAAATCGATATTATGAAAAAAATATCTCAACACAAGAATTATTAAATGTGTTTATTTCTACTGAATCAAATGATATTAACTTGTTGTCTTATAGTTAGACAAGTGGGAAGCTTTGTCGAAAGCTGAACGCTATAGGTGTATACTGGGCAATGTAAACTCTATACCTGCCCCAGACCAAGAGGTCTCCGTTGAAGCTCCGTTGTATATAATTCATTATGTTAATACTCCTCTAACTGTGATCTAAAAACTGGTAAAATACCTAAATCTGCATAATGAATTGGCTGAAAATATACCTCTTTCTAAATTAGGTCTATTTGTACCCTTTACATTGAGAAAAGTTCATAAAATAGCGTTTTTTTTAAATAAATCACTACGACATATTTTGAGACTGAAATCGTTTTAAGATGACAAGAGATTACGTTTGGCCCCCCTGAGACTAGCCGCTCTCTCAACCTTCAGGACCAGCTAATTTGGATCTATATTAAATTATGACATGGAGCGTTATCAACAAAAAACATTACTAAGTATAACCTTTTAACAGAGCCCTAACTCAGTAATCCCCAAATAAGCATTTAAATAAACAAGTCACAAACATGATGCAGTTCCCAAGAAAAACCCTTTGAATTTCCCAACCTTTAAGAAGTTCCTTAATTCTGTTTGTCATCCAATCGTTCCAAAATATCCTGACTGGAAGTCTGAGTCATGTGTCCAATACAAGAACTAGAAAAGAAATCCCCTTTTGACAGCTCATACTGAGAAAACACAGTGGTGTATTCATTTAGTTACTCTCTGTAGTAATGTTTGACCTCTGGTTTTCCAGGTTCTTCCTCATGATGAGCTAATAGAGACCAAGAAATCGCACAGGCACAGCCATCGGAAGAAAGTGCTGCCGGAAATCTACCTGACACGCCTCCTGTCTACAAAGGTAACGAGAATCAACCTGGTCCGGTTGTCATCTCTGCAACATAAAGTCAGAACAAAGTTCCTCTCTGCAGGTTAAACGGAACATTACATAAGTATTCATACCCCCTAAACATTTTGACGTTTGTCAGATTTTGACAGCAACAAACTTTAAAAGATTTAATGGATTTCAATCATTTTTCCTCAAAAAAGTGACATGCATTTGTGCTGAACCCATCCTACAGTATGTTTCTACTCTATAGAACCAACTTTTGCTGCAGCTACTGTTCTTGATGTATGGCTTTGCCAGCTCTGCTTACCTAAAGACTGACATTATTCTTAATGCTTTCATGTTTGGAGGGTGTAACAACATCAATTTTCATGTTTTGCTAAAGGTTGAAAGGACTGGGTTCATTTTCTGATGTAAATATTCTTTGATCTGAATCAAAAAGTAGCGGGTGCTTTCTGCTCAGGGTTATTGTTTCTTCCATTTGCAGTTCTACCAGGCGTTAGCCCATTTTGCATGTGGCCCAAAAAGATCCGTAATTTTAGTCTCATCTAATCATATCTTTTTTGTGGGCCTCGTTAAGGGTAGATTGCCATTTCTTGGTGGGTTTCTAACCATGTCATACTCTTTCAATTGTACCCTTATCCTGCTTTAATCTCCCAGATAACATTCTCCTTGTCTCATCAATTTTTGGTCTGAATGGTGCTGTTTGTCATTAATACCGTCAAAAAACAAGAAACATACGCACACAAAATATAACTCAGGTGTTCAAAAAACTTTGTGGCCTTGACAAAGCATGGACTCTTTGTAATAATCAGCTGACTTCTGTGCTGGCTGATTTTGTTTAGGTGTACTAGACTAAAGGTATCCAAATGCATGCAACAAAAAACCTTTTCAGGTTTTTATTTGTAAAAGAAAATTGATTTTTTTTCATTATTTTTCTTCTGCTTCATAGTTCTGTGCTGCGTTGTGTTTGTCATTAATAAAAAAAAGGCACAAAAGTTTGCATTTGTGGGAAAATGTCAAAAGGTTCAAAGGGTATGAATACTTTTCATTAACTGCACTGACATTTCATACATCATGTGAAAATAGGTGAATGCCCTTTTCCACCACAGGGAACTCTTCAGAAGTTCTTAGATGACCTCTTCCAGGCCATCCTTAGCATCCCTCCAGATCGCCCGCCTCTGGCCATCAAATATTTTTTTGACTTCCTTGAAGAGCAGGCTGACAAACGGGGCATCACGGACCCAGACACCCTACACATCTGGAAAACGAATAGGTAGTCTACTAAACGGCATGATTTAGGAGCCCTTTGTGTGCTGCTGGAAGTCTTTTAAAAACCTAACTCTCCCTCTGCCTTTGCAGCTTACCTCTGCGTTTCTGGGTTAACATTCTGAAGAACCCCCAGTTTGTGTTTGACATCGATAAGACGGATCACATGGACGCCTGTCTGTCTGTCATTGCCCAGGCTTTCATTGATGCCTGCTCCATTTCTGATCTACAGCTAGGAAAGGTGAGTCTCTCATTCACAGTGTTTCTATTAGCAGCTGCTGTGGAAAAAGAAACATGCTCAGACATGTGCTAACAAATTAGTAGCTGTAGGCATGTTGGAAAATTAAGTGATTTCCTCTTCTTTGTTTGACCTTAAACACCATAGTTAAGAGTCTTAAGCCTGTGTTTATTTTTCACCCCAATCCTTTTACTTTGATTAAGCTTGGGTTGTCTTATTTTGACCTATTCTCTGTTAATAGTCTATTTAGTACTGATTACTGATAACATATGTGTGATCTTGAGATTCCATGTCCTTTCGAAGAAGCTCCTCACAGGATTTGGCAGCAGCAAAAGGTCAAACCCATTCAGGAGAAAGTTTGCTGAATGAAAAGAAGATTAGATAGCAGACCTAAATGGTACTGAGCAACAGTTGCTGCGCCACATGTTGCAATCAGAAGATCAGTGAGAAGGATGTAATTTCAGTCAATGGCTCAGGAGGAACAGCCTCTGAAATCAAGTGAAAATTGCTGATGCACCGTTCACTGTCACCTTAAAAGGAATGCGGTCATTTATCCTTCTCCACATTTAAAACCTACTAATATTTTTTTCTCTAACCATTAATGTTTGCATCTACTCGAACCATTTAGCTTTCCGGTGCCACACACATACTCACACTTCTTCACACCCCCCTGTGAGCCCCCCTCCTAAGCCTTCACACATGTCAGTTCCATCTACCTCTCCTCCTGTTATCCCAGCCCACTCGGTTTATTCAAGGTCATAAGCACCAGGGATCTCTTTAGGTGCTGCGCGTGAGTTTGTGTGTGAGAGCATGAACATCCATTCACTTATCTATCTATCTGCTATTTGTATGTGCACGTTTGCACGTCAATGTCCTCACTGCTCACAAATCTCTCTCATCCTTCAGACACCATGACCCTCAGCACGCTCCGCTTCCTGTCTCCTTCTGACTGGGTTCCTCCCTGGAGAGACCCGAGGACTCCACATATAATTCTCTTTTCTCTGAGAAACAGGCTGATTTATGTGCCTTATCTCATCGCAAAAAGCCAGCGCTCTATCCTCAAGTGTACAAACGGGATAATGCATGGCCATGGGTGCAAAGACGAACATAAAACCTTCAACGATGAGATAGTGCTCGTCTACAGCTCTCTGATTATCTGGTCATGTCTGGCTGTGTGTGTGGTGAAGCCACCAGGTTCAAGGATGTGGTCACATGTTGTCTCGCAGGTGAAGGAGAAAGATGTTGACACGACAACAGGACGAGACGGTTAAGGGATCTGGATTAGCTGGAATGCCCAGCAGCGGTGAACCCAGAGTAGGAAGCTGAGTGTTGCTTTTGGTTTCCAAAGTAACCGTCTTATCTGGCTAGATGCAGAGCGGCGAGGGCCACACGGTCACAGGAGGCTTGGTGGACAGATGGATGAACAGCAGGAAGTGACCTTGTGGACAGGAAGAAAGAGGGTTACTATCAGAACGAGCAAATTTGGCTGCAGCGGCTCAGCTGCTTGGCACGTTTAACTCACACAATAAGTGACACAAATAACTCATGACATGTGGAAATGTTAAGGTGCGCTGTAAGCACCTTCAGCCCTGCTGAAAGCAGTAGCTGCCACTCTCTGTGTTTTCCTGTCCTACTTTCTCCGTCCCTTTCTCTCCCCCACGGTGCACTATGCTCACAGCAGTAGTGGCCACTAAAACCCGAATAAGCACACAGCCTTTTAGGGCTGCTACTTCTCTTCCTGCTTGAATGAGCACTAGTGTGGGTAGAATTGTTTAGACTGGACTTTTCTCTGACTCAATGTGATTCCTGTTGTTGTGAGGAAAGGAAAATGTCTCCTGCCTGCATTGTCTTGATTTTTACTGGTTTAGGTAGGATCATAAGAAGTAACACAAAGTTTAAATGGACAGCTACTTCTGAGGGCACATAAGTAATACTTTATTCTTGTAAGAAGAAGACAAAACCCAATGAGAATTTGGAGTTTGAGATTTAGTAAACATGTCATTAAATGTGCTTGAACAATTGAAAAAGGTTAAATAAGTAAAGATAAGCCAAAATAATTCTTACAAGATTGCAAAAACATGAATAAAAAATATACATGCCCCAGTACATGGTTTTTGGGGTTCTGATTTGATCCTAATCCAAAATAAGACCCAGAAGATTTAAGCTACAAAGATGCTGACTGCATACAGACTGCTGATGTGTTGCAGTTGATTTCAGACCACATTTAGGGAAATAAAGATGAAAATATGGATCACAAGCCAAAGCTCAATGTAATGCATAGGGGTTTTAACAGGATCATAAGGTTTAACTAACACACTATAAATAAGATGGTTCAAGGTACCAGCCTCAACATAAAGACTATTTATTGAGTCCTCATCTAAATCCGGCCAGTTTCTGGTCAACCAACATTTCTATATATTAAACAGAGATTTATGACTTTTTATAATCAGCATAGGAATGGTATTTAATTGTTAATATACAACCTTCTCTGTCTACACCTATTAAGAGTGTTTCTATTCTGTAGCAAACTGGTGTACTTGGAGAAATAGGTAAATCATAGTATCCACAGGAGAACAGTTTGTAGTGATTAGACTCATCAGTATAAAGTATCTTTTCAAGTATGACAATATGACAGCCTCTGGTGTTGAAATATGGATAACGGTCAAACAAAGTGCCAACTGCATATTCCTGTTCAACGAGGGCTTGATTGCATGGAGGCGGGTTGTGCGGTAGACAAATTGGCTGGCTTGCAAAGATATTTAAAGCACAGCAAGCATAAATTATCATCTGCAGGAGGGAAAAAACGCAACAATACAGCAAGTTGGATATATGAAGTGATTAACCACGTAGGAAAGGCTGGAAGGAAAGATGGAACAGCTGGAAATAAAAGACTTCAATTATGCTGCAATAAAGATATAATGTAATAAAAAAGATAATCCTGTTAGAAATTATGGTAAAAGTTTTATTACTGCTGAATGGAAAAATACGCATCTTAATTATTCATTCAGTCGAATGCAGGCTCTGTTGGATTTTTTGAATTTGAGTGGTCATCTAATCTTAAAAGAGCATCAGGCTTTTGAAGCTGATTAGAGGTTTTGTAGATAAAACCTTTGGATGACTAATTGGAGGAAAAATCCCTGACCTCCACAGTAATCTGATTACTTTGTCATAGTGTGGTTAGCGTTTTCTTCCTGCTTGGTTTATGTTTGTCCTTTTAGACCGAAGTAGCATTGTGAACTAACACAAAGTTGTAATTTTCCCTCATAGAACGATCTTTAGCACCAATAACTTGGAAGTAGTTTTATCCTATATGACTTTAAGTCTCTTATATCATTGTTGATGATTTTTTTTATCCATTTTCTTTATATAGGAGGGTTCTGTGTTTGCATGACCAAATTCTGAAACACGGCAACACATTTGACTTTAGAACCATTTCGTATATAAATAAGTTATGGTTAACACAACAACCTTAAGAGTCTTGCGGCTGCAAAACCTCAAATAATCATAGGTCCAACACCGTGCATGAGCATTGGTTTGAGGTATTCCAGATATCTTATAGTTGATTCAGATACAACTTTATAAGCCTAACGTGCTGCCATCAAAAGCTACACCTTTTCAGTTTCTTACTTTGCTTGGTATTACCCCAGCTCAGGACTGTATATTCAGAAAAGGAAGCTCTTAGGCTATTCAGTTTCTTTATTCTTAACACAAGCCACCGTTTTGGTGGAAGATTGGCAAAAGATTGGCAACCAATTTCAGTGTTGCCCATTTAGGAATAATCTTCCTCGCTCTAAAGGGATGGACTTGAGTTAGTTTCAGAAGTTACCTGATAATCCTAAAAATAGTTAAATTCAAGAATACTTCATTGATCCAAGAGAGAAATTAAGTGTCATTGTAGCTCATACTAATTCTTCCTTTAAGAAGTTGTTGTAGATTATGTTGGCTGTGGGGAGAAAGGATTTACTTTCGTGATCTGTGTTGCAGCAAAACTGACGAAGCCTCCAACCCCTTAAGAAGAGGGTGATCAGGATTGTCAATAATTTTCTTGATCCAAGCAATTGTTTAGGGCTCCGCCTGTTTCTTCTGGAGTTTCTGTTTTGTCAAATAAACCAGAGAGATAAACTGCCGATGTTTTCCTACTTGTTATTGTGTCAACACACAGTTGTGTGATCCACAGCGGCAAACTGACATGACTTCTACTTTTATAGAGGCGGTCATATTTTAAGCAAATTATATATAACTCACTTACTTTGATTAGCAACATTTTGCTACTACTATCCATATCCCAGTTGATCCAGCAAGAGTGTGTTTAGTTTTTCACACACAACTTATCAATTTTGGTGTCATCTTCGTTTGATAAATGCTGACACAGAGGAACCTTTTTGCATAGCTAGATGCGACAAACGGTTCCATTTTATTATTTCCAGACATTGAAATCTCACAAATGCCTGACATATGTCCGTCTGTGTTAGGCACTTTAACAAAATGTCCTATATTTTTAATCTACTTTTGGTGCATTTCGGTTTTAATTGTGAACTTTACCATTTAATTAAAAGTGCTGTATTTGTTCTAAGGATGAAATTCAAGTAGCATACATCTTCTGTACAATTAGGTCAAAGCACTGCAGGTGCAAGGGGACATTTTCCTTAGCCCTGGCACACAAAGAGCCACTTTGGCATCAAACTAATCTTTTACTAGAGTTTCGTGAATCGAATATGAAACTCTTTTTTTGTTACAGGACTCACCAACTAACAAGCTGCTGTATGCCAAGGAAATCCCAGAGTACAAGAAGAGAGTGCAGTGTTACTACAAGCAGATACAAGAAATGCCCCCTCTCAGTGAACAGGAGATGAACTCTCACCTCGCTGAGGAGTCGAGAGTAAGTCAAATATTCAAAGGGTTCCTGTTTGTATATCTGTCTGGCTCTTCAAAAGGGCTATACGACACACGAATCACGGTTTGGAATTTGATCTAATCTGATATTTTGATGTCTGTCTTGCAGAAGCACCGAAATGAGTTTAACACCCACCTGGCCTTGACAGAAATCTACAAATACGCCAAGAGATACAGAAACCAGGTGAGTGATTTTTTTGCGATTCTTCTCTGTTTTTGTGATCGAACATGTGGATAAGATATGTTTGGATGTTCAGACTGGCCCTTTTTGGCCGCCACAACGCCTCAACAGAGCTCATTTGTTGTGTTAAGTTTCGCTGATAGCCATCGGAGTGTGCTGCAGAGCTCAGCTGCGATGAGAGATGTAACAGACTGTGGATGACTATGGAACATGCCACTAGATTCAGGCACGTAAAAGCTGTTTTTCTTTTGTAAAAAGGGGAAACAATCAGATTCGGGCTCTCATCCAAGCAGCAGCAGCAGGGACTATTCAGTGTGTTCACCCATCTTATCCCAGCCCACTGATACCTTTCACTTTAAGCAAACAGCACGCTGTTTACCTTCTCCTGAGCCAACACCCCCATCTGCTTAATGGCACTGTTAAGTTGCCGCTTCATATCTCAGGTTTTCCTTTGAACTAGCCCTCTTTAGGCTCCCGCTGTCCTCCCCCATGCTTCCACGCTGCTACGCCTTATTCTGCAGAGAGAGGCTTAGTCAGTGGTGACTATGCCTTAATGGAGCGCCCTCATAATAATGCTGCTTCCCTCTGTCATGCTACTGTACTGACGCAGGCCAGGGGCTTAGACGCTGATTCACAGAGCTCTGTGAATGGCCCCTGATTGCCTATTCTTTTGCCCCGGCTCAGTTTGCTCTGCCTGGTAGCACACTGCTGCTAAGAGCCCATAAATCCCACTGACACGGTGACAACTGTTGGGCATGAAAACCAGAGCAGATGTGAGTTTTATAAATATGTGAAGAGCGGGAGCTTTTGTGGTTATAAGGCGCGCATGAAGGGGAGGGAGAAGAGGCTGAAGCACTTCACTCGTTCCTTGTGCTGCTTTTCTGTTTTTGCAAAAGTATTCACAGTCCTTAAATTTTTATAGATTCTGTCACGTTACACACCCAGGATTGTACTTACTTTATTGGGATTTTATGTGATAGATCAAAACTTAGCATTGCATGACCAAGAAATGTAGTGGTGAAATCTGTATGTGCTTAATTTAATCTCAGTATATTTCGCTGCTCTTTGGAGGCCTCAGATGTTTCCTAGCAAACAAAAAGCATCATGAAGAAAGAGGCTGCTAAAATCCTAACACTGGAATGGAGGTCTACCTCAATGTAGTTGAGGCTATAAAAAGGATAAACATTTTCCATCCAATCCAAATGAGCTTGAGCTACTTTGCAAAGAATGGACAAGAAATTCACTCTTTAGACGTGCAACGTTAGAAAGCAAACTTTTAAGCTCCTATTTACTTTTTTATCCACTACGTACTATGCCGTTTTGTTGGTCTATTACGTTAAACACGAATAAAACACAATTTTGGCTGCAATATCAAAAAAAGATGTTAGAAGGGTCCAGAATACTTTTTACGAGGTACTGTCTGTGGAAACAGGTGGTGGGTTTCTGCCCTCTGTTTGTGTTTACGTAGACAGAATATTGCTCTACAATTTATGAACGTTATCTTTGGCTTGCTCCCCCCCCCCTCTCATCCATCTTCGCTGATCAGGTGGTGAACGCCCTGGAGGCCAACCCCACTGCACGTCGCACTCAGCTGCATCACAAGTTCGAGCAGGTCATTGCCCTGGTGGAGGACAATATCTACGAGTGCTGCAGTGAAGCTTAAAGCTGCCAGTCTACTCTGCTCTCCACCTGTGTTCTGCTGCCAGCTGCCTTCCTCCCACTTAAACGGTTCCCCGGGAACGCCGCTCAGGAGGAGATGTGTGTCTTTTTTTTCCCCACTGACTGTTGCAAGAAAACGGATTTAAATGCTGCCTCTGAAGGGTCGTACGCTCACGACGTGTTTCCCAAATCTTTCCCCACGACACAAAACCGAGTTCCAGCCGAGTGCTGATTTACATTAGAAGAAATTAGCAGGAGTTCAGAGCTTTCCCTGGATCTCTGCACAGTTAGCCCTGGTGGCCACCTTTAACGCACTGAGCCCTTTTTTTCAAAGGGAACAAGCCAATGATGCACTGTACTGTAATATAATGTCTATAGCAATATTTATAGATGTGTTATAATGCTTTCAAGTGGCCTGTCCATCAGGATTAGTAGGGCCATGATGGACTCCTCCCATCTCCTAAAGCCTGCAACGATCTCAGGTCTGGCTGAAGAAGAGCGACAGACTCCCACTGGTGCTCTGAACATTACGTCCCAATGTGCTCTGCAGGCTGATGACGGGTTGATGAGGAGCAGAGGGAAGACCATGGAAGACTGCAAACAATTAAATCAAATGTTTTAATGTAGTTCACTGGGAAGAGCTGCATCAGTATAATCAGTGTGCTTGTGAATGGATGTTGGATCCTGATCAATTTAAAGAGGGAAATTTAAATTTAAAAGAGAATAAAATGTGTGAGCTCAATATAATATGAGGAGAGACTGTAATTGTGACGCCAAATGGTTTGTTTGTGAAATAAATTACAGGAAAGTAAGTATTTTAAAGTGTCTAATAATGCTATTTATTATAGCAGCTGTTGAAGAGATGTGTTCTTGAATGCATTACAAGATTTTAACGACATTTGACAGCCATTACAATCTGGCCCTCTAGTCAGCCGCCCACAAAAAAATAAAAAAAACATCTGGAAGTTCTCAGAAAACATTGTAAACATTGTCACGATAGAAAAAAGGAAAAGGTTGTGCAGACATTCAGCTTCGTTTTTATTGCAACACACAAATCGTAGCCTCTACACAACAGAAAAAATGTATGTCTCTTTATTACACATACTCTAACAGTCTGGCATCGATACAGATACATAAACATCTGCCTGACACACACACACACACACATACTCATACTCACTTGCTTTAGTATTCAGTTTCACTTGTCTACATCCTTGACTGAGACGAGGAACAAGCTAACCCTCCCGGGTTTATAATCATAAAGGCCACAGGAGAGAATAATGCACTAAAAACATTAAACAAATTAATGCTTAAATAAATCTAAGGATTTAGGGGACATTTACAGTGGCATTCATAAGTTTACACTCACACATGATGGGCATAAAGGCAATGTTAATTTGGGCCTTTTAATCGATATATATATGTATATATATATATATATATATATATATATATGTATATATATATATATATATATATATATATGTATGTATGTATATGTGTATATATGTATATATATATATATATATATATATATATATATATATATATATATATATATATTGATGATCCAGCAATATTTAAAAACAAGAATTGGATGGTCAAGTTTATCAGACAAACAAATACATATAGGCTCAGATATATACATATACCCCACTGATATTTAGAGAAATCTCCCTTATGGTGTGTTCACTCTGCACACTTTTTTGCCGTCAAAAAATGGTTATTGATTCACTTCTGATGAGCTCAACCATGGATTTTACATGTAATCATGTCACTGACATGTGGGGCGGTTTAGAGAGAAATTACATGTTTGACGGTTTTTCTGGTTACCAATAAAATCCTGCCATCATTTGACTGGGAACTGGTTCTAGGTAAAATTGGTACATTTTATTTAAATGTTTTGAATTGCTTACACTGACCTGGCTTTTATGCATACTCCAAACACTTTTGAAGAGTTATAAGCTTAGTGCCAATTCCATGTATCCCAACCAGTTTTAGTATGTGTTTGGGATAGGTGTCCTCTTTGATCATAAAAATGGCTGTAATTTTCACCATCCTGATACAAATTGCCACTTCCACTGAAATGAAGTTGATTTAGATGGTTAGGAACAACCCGAGAACTGCCAAGGTTTAAAAATTTGATAAACATGATTGTCTGCTGACATGGACAAAGAAAGAACCTCCTACTACAGAACTTACACCTTCAGGTTTGGATGATTTTCGCAGCAGAATTTTTCTGGTCAGACAATGAGCTGCTTAACCGTGAGGCTTTTAAAACTGAGGCTATACTAACTATCAGGCATTGAAAGTTTTGCTGCCAGTGATGCTGGCATATTGCAGTAGGTAGAATAATAAAAATGACCAACTAAAAGTGTCATTTGGTGTAAAGTGTAGTGTTAATCCAAAGCAATATGGTTGAAACTTGTGTGATAAGCCACGGCATCAAAACTGGTACTGGACTAAAAAAAGGAAGCTAACATTAAGGCTGCTGGCCATGACCTCAACCCGTTTAAAGAAGGATGGGATAAGATGAGAAACTGTCCATACTCTAAAAACAGAAAAGTTGACTGAACTTTAAAACGTTAGGCAACCAGCTTTTTTTGAGTAAACTCAACTAAGGGCTTTTGCAATGTGTGAACCTAAATAAAGAATTAAACTCAAAGCGGAATCCTAAATTCAACAAACTGAATATAGTTAGTACGGTCTACTCATGTCTTTGAGTTAATAAAGCTTACGTTTGGTCGAAAATATATTTGATAACTTAACATAACTGTGTGAATAAGTGATAACAGTAGTTTAAGTTTGCCTAACTCAATATTTCAACTTCAGTTTACCCTCTTGATGTAGATCGACTCATCACAAGCCTATTTCTTGAGTTTACTTAAACATCCTTTGCAGCTGGTTGCCTACTTTTTTAAGTTTTAAGTTTGCTACCCTCACTACTCATTCAAAGCAGTTTATACTTTCTAAATGGGGAACACATTGAGGCAGCGATATGGTAGGCAACTTGGGGTAAAGTGCATAGAAGACACGCAGAAGCTGGAATTAAACCTATGACACTCCAAATAAAAGCCAGCTATTCTACCCACTGAGCCACAGTAAGTATTGTTTTCTGTATTTTAACCTAATATTCAATGATTTATGTTCACAAGAGTTTACAAAACCATTTTAATGTCATTAAATAAGAGCAGATTTTCCTGTTTTCATGCATTTCACAACAAAAGTATAAAATGTACAACTTTCTCTTCTGGCAATGACCTAATACATATATACAAGTACTGAAAACTCTC
Source organism: Apricaphanius iberus (assembly GCA_028564705.1). Taxonomy (NCBI): domain Eukaryota; kingdom Metazoa; phylum Chordata; class Actinopteri; order Cyprinodontiformes; family Aphaniidae; genus Apricaphanius; species Apricaphanius iberus. Next base: position 1,358,657 of record JAPXFQ010000640.1, on the reverse strand, counting down.
TAAATAACATTACAGCATACAACTAGCTCAGTTTTTGAGTCTGACTAAAATGACTGTCCCTACTCTGTCAAATGTAGTTTTTCTAGTTTTCACAACTAAACATACATTTTCATGCCAAAAAAGGGAAGTTTATTTATATAGACACTGTGAAGACAGTTATGGAAGTTTGATTTCCTGCCTTTCACAACTAAATGATTATGTTGGATGAACTTTCCCGGGTTGTAATGAAGCGCAACTTACAGATTTAACTACTCATGAGTTTTACATTTTCAGGTAGGAGAAGCGGTGAAATATCCAGCCAAGGATTATGTCAGAGGTTTCTTAATGGCTACAAAAAAAGTGTGTAGTTTCTCTGCAGCTTCCGAAGAGACACTTATGTAAGTTTCAATGGGAGCATGAAACTAAATCAGATTTTCTCACATAACCATTTTTGTTTTTTGGAGCAGGGAGGGAGCTTGGAGGGGGTTCATTTGGATCTGCATCAAGATGACAACTTTATAACGGCGGGTTAAAAATCTGTGAGAGCAGCTGAACGATTTCCATAATTAAATGGGCTGAAAGTGCACATACTGGCCTTTGATTGAGTCTGTCCCGCTGAAGTTGCAGCATAAGCGCCAACTGCAGCGAGGACAACTGAGGAGGTGAGGCCGGAGGAATCGGCCAATGGAACGTATTGCTGCTCTGCGGTGGTGGGTCCCTTGGTGAGCGGGAACAGATGGAGCAGATAGAAGAGGGAGTGAGGGGTCAAGCAGGGGCCACCTGGCTGGAGGAGACTGATGAAGTCTGGGTTTTGGAGACTGCGGCGGCTACCTCATCATCGCCGAATGGGTTCTTTCCACAGCACACGGTGGTGATCATGCAGTTTCTGAACTGGAGACCACAGAAACACATTCAGGAAACACTGACTTGGCTCATTAACGTAAACCACCAACACATTAATACAAAAATACGCTTCATCTCAAATATAATTGTAGTAAAAAGCATGTGGCATTCATTGTTACAACCCAAAGTATCAACTTTAGCTAGTAGTGTGTTCACCTAACCTTGTTAGATGTGTGCTGATAGAAAAAGACTCCAGCATACCTACATTTTTACAGGTGTCTCACATTAGACCTTGTTGAAGCCATTAAAGAGAGCTTTATTTGGATCATGCTATGGTTCCCAGTCTGAGGTTTAGGTTTCAGATCATTTACTAGATAAATCTGACAGATTTATGGTAAGGAAATAAACAGCATTCATCTTCTGCAAATATTTCAAAAAAATGACAAACATAAATTACAAATCTGTTAAACCTATTTTTAACAAACATCTAAAGTGATCAACGTTGTAGTGTCGGGGTCTTGTGATATAAATAACATTTTTTCCACCTTTAATGTGGAATCAATAAAGATAATCAACTGTGAAACAGAAAGAAAGATGCACATGCATAAACCAATGTTTCAATGAAGCACATTTTGTTTCAATTTCAGCATTCTTTCTTCTATGGTCGCAATCAATCAGCATGCCACTTCTTGACATCTTGAAAGTACACATACTACCCTTTGACTGAGTCTGTCCCACTGCGGGTGCAACATAAGCTCCAAATGCAGTGAGGACAACTAAGGTGGTCAGCCATTAGGAATGTCAAACGCTCCCCAAATCTATCAGATTGTGAAGGTATCTCTGGTTCACAGCCCTCCTTTAGGTGAACCCACAGACTTTAACTCTCCTCTCCTGAATTCATTCTTTCAAAGAATTAATCTTCATTCACGTGGAGCATTTCCATCTGAAGAAAAGTAACCCCAGACAATGATGCTGACGCCGCCATGTTTCACCGTAGTTATCTTGTTCTTTAAGCGATGTTCAGTGTTGTTTTTGAGCCGAACAAGTCTTTTAGATCTGCAGCTAAAACTTCCCTTTGGTTTTATTGTTCCATACCAGATTCTCAAACTAGGTTTAGGAGTACTTTAACACAGTCTGGATGCTTTCTTTGGAAAGAAAAGACTTCTGTCTTTCAAGCTTACTTCTTAGTCCAGAAATAAGGAAAATGCAAGAGATTGTTCTCACATTCAGAACACAGCCAGCACTTGGCACAAATTCCTTCAGCTTCTTGGCAATCTCATCGAGCAGTTTGTGTCTTTTTTTTTAGAAAAATGTGCAGTTTTGTAATGTTTCTACATATTTTCATCAATTAATGACTGACTCCACTGTGCCATTCTATGTATATAATGCTGTAGATTATCCAAATGAATACCTTTGCGCTGAGATCATCTTTATCATTTGAAACCTCTGTGCAAACTCTGGCTTTTTCTAAAAGATGCAGATGTCAGGAAATGTCTGAACTCAAGAAGACAAAATGCAGCTTTTTTGAAAACCCTCTCAAAGGGTGCGTCAAAAAGTAATAGTTTCAAGGTGTGCAAATTTATGCAACAAGATTTTTGCACTTTTATATATTTATTTTCCTGTGATAAAAATTTTGCTTTACTGTAACTTTTCAGCTAAACAATAAATTAAAATGTGTAATTAAAACCATACCAGCATTCTAACCACAACAGAAGCATGTTTATTAGATAAGAACAACATATACTTCTTACATTTTAAATTATAAAAAATTACATTTTGGTAAAGGTCCATCTAACTTTATGCTTTATAACAATACAATAAAGGAAACCCACAATCATCTCCTGACATACCTGTCTGTTCAGCAGAATGTAGATGACTGGATTGTACAGAGCAGCACTCTTGGCGAAGAAGGCTGGTGCTGTCATGAATACCGGTCCAAACTCAATTCCCTGATTGGCAAAGATGTACCAAGCCACAGTGGCATAGGGCACCCAGCACACGAGGAAGGAGATCACCATGACTATGACCATGCGTGTCACCTCCTTCTCTGCTCTCTGCGTGGTTTCTGACTCCTGCTGCAGAGCTGCAGCCTGAAAACAACCAAAACATATAGCATTACTTTAAATGTAAGACACAATATATTTTCTTATTTATCTCATATTTTTAACAAGTAAAAAGAACATTTTAACTTAAACATTGTACACCGTTCCCGTGCAGACATTTGCATGTGGATCCGGACCGGTATTATGCTCCACAAGGAAGAGACGTTACCATCAACACGGTCAGATGCACTGATCTGAATTGCAGACTTTCAAAATCAATGAAAATGGTCTATGGATAGACGAGTCAAGAAGAGTGTTTAAAGGAGTCAAGATAAGGCTTTCATCCCCAAGAATAATGCCCCTACTGTCAAACATGGTGATGGCAGCATCATGTTGAGGGTGTTTTTAACTGGCAGTGGAACTGGTGCATGACATAAATGAGAGGGAAAATAAAGGAGTACTTTATCACATTTTCTACTTTACCTCAAATTACCAGCTAGCTCCTTCCCTTGGCAGTCAGAACTCTGATTGGTCCGGAGCCCGGCAGGGGTCAGGTGCAGAAATAATTTTTGAGAGGTACAAATCGGTACCCTCGGTTTATCAAACTGTGTGACCGTCTGGGGGGTCCTGTCAGCTTGATAATACTGCCTGGTTGTTGTCCAACAGAACAAGTACCCCAGACATCTAAACTGGTCTAACTCTATGGTCACAGTATCACCTTGTATGACTTACAAACAGTGATGCCACAGTTACTGTAAAAAAGTAATCTGATTACTGACCACTCCTTCCAAAAGTAACTTAGTTAATTTATACTGATGACTTAATTTTAAAAGTAACTAAGTTAGATTACAAGTTACTTTATTAGTTACTTTCATTTCCATTTTCTAAGAAACGGCAGCATTATAATACAATTCTTTTTAGAATGTTTTTAATAAAACCAACTAGGACAAACAGTTTCCTGTAAAGGCAACCTGTTTTACAGAGTTTGTAGTTTATTAATGCCATCATCTTCAGATTTCTATCATCATCTTCTACATCATCTTCTACATTTATTAACCAATTAAATTGTTTATTTGTCTTATTTTACCATAAATGGATGCACAACACAGATAATTGTTATTGTTCAAAAAATGATTTTAAATGAACTATTAGAACAGGAGACACAATAAAACTTCCCAACAGATAACATCTAACTTTATCCATATCTGGCAAATTTTTAAACATAGGCTATATATATATATATATATATATATATATATATATATATATTTTTTTTTTTTTTTATTATTATTATTATTATTTTTATTATTATTATTATTTGGAGCGAACATGGGATTAAGCAATATGCTAGATCCTGTTCAGAAGACTCTCTACATTCTTGTATCGTGATCATAATTAACAATTGGCCAGCATTAGTTGGAAAATATTCACAAATACACACTTATCTCACCTACTTGAGAATCTCAACAACTGCGGGGGTAAAATGTACCTGTTTTATGTTTGTGAGATCATCAAAAATTACCTGGCACATAAATGTAACTGTTGCCTTATTAGTGAGAGTTTTTCTCATTATTGCTTCCTGGTCAAAATGTTACAATTATTATCAAGGGCACGTGGATGACACAGTGAGGAAGCTGACTGCCCTTTAGCTTAAGAACCTCAGTACAAGCTGCCACGTTGGCAATGATCTCCCCTCCTGAAGTGTCCTTGAGTTTCTAAATCCCCCTCACATCTCCAGAGACACCATGATGCTCTGCCCTCCTTCAGATGGATGGAAAAAAATCTTTATCCTGATGAACAATCTATCATATCTTTTTTTTTTTTCTTCAAATGCACCGTAGATGGTTATATTCTTACCGCTCGCACAGTGCAGAGTAGGCGACTGTAGCAGAAGAAAATGATGAAAAGAGGGATGGAGAAGTGGAGGACGAACATATAGATGACAAATGAGGTGTTGTGGATCTCCGGCTTGGGAGTGTAGTAGTCAATCCCACAGGAACACTGCATGCCCTCTGGGATGTACCTGCATCCACATATAACACCACAGCAGACAGTTATTAGATGCTGCATATATGCATTATCATTACAAACTAAAAAAAAAACAAAAGCAGAATATTTCTGCTGTTTCACGGCTGCACAGACATGTTGGCATACAGTACCGGGACCACCCGAACAGAGGCGGGGCGGCGCAGGTCAGGGCCATGGCCCAGGAGAACGCCAGGCCAGCGATGGCGTGTTTTTCCTCAAAGCGGAAGTTGGTCATTGGCTTACAGACCACAAGGTAACGCTCAACAGCCAAAACCACCAGCGACCAGAGGGCAATCTCCCCTGAGACATAAAGCAAGATGTTTACTCCACCTCACCCCTGGAAGCTAATGTATAGCCTTGAACTGTAGCACACAATAGACATATTTGGAGCATAATATACATGGATAGTTTCTCACCTCCTAAGGTGGCGAAGAATCCCTCAACATTGCAGCCAGTGACACCTAGGATGAAGTATCCGTGCAGAGCCGTGTACAGGGTCACCGTGAATCCTCCAACTATCATGAAAAGGTCGGCTACCGCCAGGTTGAGGAGGACATAGTTCAGCGGGGTTCTCAGCTTTTTGTGCTTAACAGTGACATGAAGGGTGAGGAAGTTAATGGGGAAGGCTGTGATGATGAGGAACAGCATGTATGCAGCCAGAAGAGAGTACTTCCACGGCTCGGCGAGGTAGTACTGAGGGTGTTCAAATGGGCTGCGCACCAACCCGGACCTATTAGACATGGGGACATAAAAGTTGGGTCCTTCTGTGCCATTCATGGCTGTGGCTGTTGATGATGTATTTTCTTTTCTCTGAGACCTGGGCAAAAGAGCCTTGTGCCTCTCAGAGCAAAGTACAGCTGGGATGTCTTGTGGTGCAGCGGAGGTGGAAATTAGGAGGAAAATACAGATAAACGTCTGGATCCTGAGGAAGTAAGATGTTCTCTGCAGCCCCCTGAGGAGGTGCACCACCTTTTAATAGTCTGGCCGGATTAGGGACGAGGGACGGAGCGAGGTGTTAGCAGAAATGGAATTAAGACAGTCTGAGAGTCCTTGCACACATGAACAAAAACACACACCGATACACAAGGTATCGCAGGAGAAAGCTCTAAAAATACACAGCACATAGAGGATGTGAAGCATTTTCTCAGTGAGAAGTTAGAACCACGGTTAAATAAACCCATTAATTACTGTCATGTGCATCAGCGCTGCATGAGAATTAGCTGTAAGGACCGAGTGGGAGGGGAGGCGGAGGAACGGTTTGTGATTTCAGCCGTTCGGAGTGGACGGACTACAAATGAAATTTCTGCAGCAATCCAACTTATTTGCATCTGTAAAAAGCTTAATCCTTAACCACTTCAAGGCAGAGAGCTCCACTTATAGTGTTGAGAGTAATCAGAATCAGTGGGTTATGCTGCTCAGAACAGCTCTTACACAAACACAAATCCCGAAGTTCAAACACAAAGAGAAGAAAGTTGAAATCTAAAAATGTCCCCCTTCTGACATGGATAACACCGGTCATATGAAAGCCAGCATTTTTTTATTACAGTTGATACAGACTGTATACAAGGCTAGAAAATGCACAGATCGTAATAACATCCATTAAAACATCAAAATAGTGATATTTCCCGAAAATATTTGATTTTAATATATTTACACTGTACACATAGTTTTTATGCTTTCACAACACAAAAAACCCTGACCCTATTATTCCCAAACACAATCTTAATAAAAAAGTTAAATCTACTATTTCAGAGAGAAAAAGGTAGATGGAAGAGGTAAATTAATGAAAAAATGTCATGTACAAAGACACAATATGACCTAGTACATAAAGCCTGCAGCTGTTATGGACATGTTTGAGTCCCCTGCTATTTAAGTAAAAATGGAATGCATTAAACTGCATCCTTCAACCAATCATGTGATGCCAACCGACAGGGCCAGTTGAGAAATCTTTATTTTCCTTTTCATGTGATTTACAAAGCAAACTGGAAGGTCCAGGTCCTGTTGGACTACTTTTTTTTTTTATAAAGCTTGTCATTGTTACAGTATTTGGAGAACTTAGCATTTACTGATGAGGTATTTACCTTAAAAAGAATAACAGTAATGAGTAAAATGTTTGAAAACTGGAGTGTCAGGTTGATCAGTTTGGTTCATCAATAGGCCGGCGGCAGTAAGGACAGCAGCTGTGCTGTAGCACCAGGAGCTCATAGTCTTCACTGTGAAACATCTGAAAGAAAAAAAAGTAAGAGATCGTTAGAAATCATGCAAGGAAGAAGAAACTGGATAATGAATAATGTGGATTTGGAGCAATCATCAGACAAATAGGTGATTCTCAAGTCAACTACAGAACTTGCTGGTATTTTCCCTATTTTATGTATTGATCAAAAGTAAGAAACTTCACCATTTTAGTCTAAAAAGACATCAACCAAGAGCTGAATAAAGGTCTGATTAAGGTTAGATGAATGGTTTGATCCATAAATATGGAAAATCTTGTAATTGCTTAATTTTCATTTGGATCCAAATTTACCACTTCCTGTTACAGCACTTTTTTTGTTAAAGTCCGTAGAATTAAAATAAGCGAAATTGGTTTAAATTGGTCAAATCCTGGTCAGATCTCAAATTCAATTAGAAAACCAGTTACATTTTTTTTTGAAAGCTGCAGCATTGGGTATGTAAATGTAGTACCTTGAAGCAGCTGGGGCACATGGTGATGCTCACATCCGGCAGCAGGGAGCGGAAGTATTCCCATTTGAGTGGATTGGGCCAGCGTTTGATCAGGACGTCCCTTCTGCTCATGGAGCGCAGCACTGAACGACTCACCTTGACGGGGACAAAGGTGGAGCCCCCTTGCTGTTTGGACACACGGACGAACACAAATATATCCTCTTACGGGCTCAGTCTTTTCACCATCCCCAGCTGGCTCACCCAGCTGGCAGAATATTAATCACCTCATCTATTTTGTCCTCTCTTTTCTTACCTCGAAGCTCATTTTGGCTGTAAATGGATCTTCCTCTGTATCGTCCAAACCGTCATCTATCCTCAAGGCCTGCAGGTCTGTTTGGCATCAATTAAGAGCAAATAACCTTTTACTTTTTACAAATGTTGTGCACAATTATACATGTGAAACAGGAAAGCTCCTGATAAACTGACATCTGAGAACGAATTCTGAGACACACTGTGCTTAAGTTGGGCCTGTCAGTCACTTCACGGCCTTGGAGTAACACAACACACCTCGGTGCCCTTGAGAGTCTGCTGGCTAATGCAGGTTAATCTCCGCAGCAGGGCTGTGGCTATGGCTGTTCGAGAGTTAGTGTCATTAAGATGAGACGGGAGAGCCTCGCTAACCCTATTAACGCGAGGGCTAAGATGACTTAGTTCTGACAGCTTACCCACAAGCACAAAATCAAGGCCAGTGCAGACTAAACAGCTTCTAAGGACTGTGACAAGACAGAGGAGATGCACATGCCTCAATTAGAGGGGTGCTGTTTGTAAGCGTGAGCACTCAATAATTCATATACGTCAAGCAAGCAATCTGTCACTTTGTGTGCAGATATGATAATAGGCTGAAGATCAAAGGATACCACCGCTGCCCACATTGTGGCCTTGCGCGTCACCCTCTCCTGTGTGAGGAACCTCCAGGTCAATGAGGGACAGAGCTTCCTCATCGCTGATACCCTCTTCCAGGTAAAACTGCACCAGAGGCAGCACTTCTGTGAAAGACAACACATGCTAAAATACAATGAAACAAACAAGCAAACAAAGATAACTCACACCAATATTACACACAGCATGTTTGAGTCACTGACCATATGATGAAGCAGAGTAGATGAAAGGCTGCTTGCAGTTGATGCACACGCTGCCCTGGTTGTTCAAAAGGGGGTTATTTGCGGAGCATCGGTAGCACAACATGTCCTCAATAAGGTCCTACAGGAAACATAAACTTTAACCAACAGAAAACAGGGCATGGATGGCCTTACAGCGGGGCAAAAAAGAAAAGTATTTGGCAGCTACCAATTGTGCAAGCTGTCCCACTTAAAAAGATGAGAGAGGTCTATAATTCTCATCAAAAGTACATTTCAACTGTGAGAGACAGAATGTAAAAAAAAAAAATGGATGCAGCGATACGTTTTTCAAACCAATACGATACTTTACTTTCCAATACTGAGTACCGATACCGATACTTCTACCACACAAAAAGATGCAATGAATCGGAAAACAGGTTTTATTTTCTTATCTGATTGTTATAACAAATGATGGTGAATTAGATAAAATAATTACAATATTTCTAACAATGATCACAAAACTAAAATTGAAATTGAAAAAAATAATTATGTAAAATCATTGCAGAGTTTCCACATTTTAAGTATCGGTTCATCGGTTAATTGTAACAATACAGTACATTAGAACGGTAGCGATATCGGTGCATCGAAAAAAACAAATAAAAAAAATCCCATTGCACGTTTAAAAGCATTTATTTGTATAACAGTGCAGAAAATAAGTTTTTACCAAATAAGCAATCTACAAATAAGCAATAATTCTGGCCTTCACAGACAGTGTTACTACTACTTAAAGAAGCTCTTCTATCGTCCACTTGTTGCCTGTATTAATGGCACCTGTTTAAACTCGTTATCTGTATAAAAGACACCTGTCCACACATTCAACAGTCAGACTCTGACTTCCACCATGGCCAAGACCTGAGAGCTGTCTAAGGTCAACAGGGACAAGATTGTACACCTGCATAAGACTGAGATAATGAATTTTACGAAAAGGAAAACAGTTTGGTAAGAAGAAATAAAATGTTGGAGCATCTAAAAGAAAATAAATTACTGACAATGTCCCTCAATCTGTGGCTCCATGCAAGATCTCAGCTCGTCGGGTACACATGATCTTGAAAACAGTAAGGAAAAGGCCCAGAACTACATGGAAATAACTGGTAAATGACCTGAAGAGAGCTTGGACCACAGTAACAAAGGTTCCTATTAGTAACATACTACATCGCTAGTGGTCAAAATCCTGCAGTGCTCAAGGTTAAGCCAGCACATGTCCAGGTCCGCCTAAAGTTTGCGAGAAACATCTGGGTAATTCAGAGGAGGATTTGGAGAATATTATGCGGTCAAATAAGATCAAAATAGTACTCTTTGGTGTAAATGCCACTTGCCATGTCGGAGGAGGAAGAATGCTAAATTGCAAATCAATTGTAAAGAATGGAAGTGGAAACATTATGCTTTGGTGCTGCTTTTGTGCAAAAGGGACAGGATGACTGATCCATATAAAAAGACACGATTGAGTGGGCCATGTAAAGTGAGATTTTGGGCAAAAACCTTCCATAAATGAGAGCAATAAAGATTAAATGTAGCTGGATCTTCCAGCATGACAATGATCTCAAACACACAGCCTGGACAACGTAGGAGTGGCTACATGAAAAGCATTTCAAGGTTCTGCTGTGGCCCAGCCAGTCTCCACACCTCAATCCAATAGAGAATCTGTGGACAGAGTCAAAAGTGTGATACTCAACGGCACCCCCAAAAACAAAAGAATGGACAAAAATACCAGAGTGTGCAAGCCTGGTTAAGAACTTCAGGAAGGATTTGACTTCTGTAACTGCCAACCGAGGTAACATTACAAAGGATTAAAATAAACTTTTGTTATTGACCAAACACTTGCTTTTTGCACCACTATACAAATAAATTCTTTAAAAATCATACAATGTGACTTTGTGGATTTTTTTTAACTTAATGTCTCTCACTGCTGAAGTGTAGATATGATGAAAATTATAGACCTCTATACACATTTTATTTGGGACAACTTAAACAATTGATGGCTGCCAAATACTTTTTTGCCCTTCTGTAGATGTTTTACAATCAGTGCAAAATTAAGTCTTTGACTTACCTCACTGTCGTGGAACGGCTTGGAGCGAATGGTAAGGCTGTCCAGCTCTATGGACTCCATAAAGCGTGAGGGAATGTGCAGCTCCTGGAGTTTCTCGTAGGAATACCTGGCCAACTTAAACGCTCCCAGTTTGCGGCTCTGCTTGGCAAGAGCATACAAGGTTTTGCTACGAGTCAGGTTAAGGCTTTTCTGCAACAATATGTAGGGATACACTAAGCAGAGACTTTCCAGACCATCTGATCACCAGTTTTGTGACCATCCAACTAGCCGACAGCAATTCTGACTACTCTTTTTAAATTGTAAATACAAACAAATATTACTTTTTTTAGATTTTTGAATAAATTGCATTATGCACTTTAATAAAAGAATCCTTTTCAGTAATTAAAACAAAAACATACTGATTAAGGATCAGGTTACAGAGCTTTCTCTCTCTGCATCACTATTAACCAAAAATGCCGTGAAGAAATTTAAGTCAAAAAGAGGAAATTGTCAAAATAAAACCTGACAAAATAGAATTACAGCAAATCTAATTTACTGGTTTATTATATAGAGTATGGATAACTTTCTTCCTTTTTTGCACACCTCAAAATGTAGTTTATTATCATTACTACACAGGAGACATAAGGAGCCTTTCTGTTATCATTATTTATGTATATTAGAGGCACTGTCACACTGTGTTTGAAAGAGAGTTATCCTAAACTCTGCACTTTCAATATTTGAAATCACAGACAAAATAATTAACATTTTTTACAAACCTTTATTTGTGTAATGAAACTGAGTTTCACTCTTAAATTAAATTAATGTAATAAATTAACTTTTTAATGAATGAGATGTACCTGATTGGAAATAAGATCTGATTTTTAGCTCCCAACCTCCCGATTATTTGGTCGTGGTCAGTTAAATGTAAAACTTGTCTGATTCTGGTGACCAGTACATTTCTTGGTGTTTCAGCTCCTTTAAGTAGTAGCAAAAACACATCAACCCACATTTGGCAGAGAATCTCAACAGAACTGTTAACTATTAGTAATTATATAAAAACAGATTGTGGAGAGCTACTCTGTGAGTGGAAAGCACAGGTCAATGAGCTGCAGCAGCTCTATATTGGTACACTATTCCTCTCCAGCTCCTCCTACACACCCAGCTCTCCTACTCCTGATAAACACACATCCTTCTATTGTGTAATTTCTACCCCCCTTTTTTTGTTCACACAACATCCAACACCTTCCTACTAAGTTCATAAATCTCACTTCAAAGTTGTCGGTTTGGCCTGAGAGGATCCCAGCTGCTGGGGTGGACTTCCTTTTCCAAGGCCTTGCTTCCTTCCTAATACCAGCTATACAGTTGGGTCTGTGCACTTCTAAGTGGGGTTTGTTCGAATTAAAATGTATTGTTCATTGAGTTTATGAACATGAGAGTGGGCAGAGTTCAGTAATCAAAGTACTTGTGTAGAAAACCAAATATGTGCCTCTTGCTGGCATCGCCTCCTCCCAGTCATCATGGCTTTTCTTTACCTCTGCAGTCGAGCGGCCTCCTCTGTGGCGCCAACACTTCCATTACCAACTTTTATCTCTTTTCTTCTGCTTTTTCATCACTGCTGCTGCCAGTATTGACTTCAGAGCCGTTGGATGAAGGAAAGGGGTAACATCCACCATATTGTAGCGTCTTTTGTGTGTTAAATCTACTTCATTGAGAGAAAGGATACACTTTAGAAATTCCTGGTGGTACGTCCTTGGTGAGATTGTTCAGTAGGAACCTGCATATATTGTAAAGGGTCTCTGGCATGTGGGAACTGAATGGTTCATCCTACAGATAAAACAGAAATATAAAATGAGAAATAGAGGTGGCATGGATTAAAAATAACCTAAATATCTGATAACAATTTTAAAAGCTCAATTTCTTTTACTCCCACTCTTATTTCTATAATCTTTCAACCTGTCCTAAAGCAGCCTAACCCGCCGCTGCGCCTTATCCGTCCTCGGAGTGCCCTGAAAGGCAAAGATGAATTTTCTAAAGCCGTCACTAAAAGCATTTCATCCCCAAGAGCTGATCACTTTAAATATATAGCGCCTGTCTGGGAGAGTTAACGTGAGAAATAGAGGTTTTCCTGCTCTGGTCTGGATCACAGAGATGCCTCTGTTGTTGTGAGGGTGTGACCACGGCGGAGAGACAGAACGAAAGACCTGAAACAACAAACTGAGCACGCTGACACAGGCCAGGTCTCACACATACAGCGCTTATAAGCAGGGATTGTGTTGCCTTGAGGCTTATAAGGCCTGGGGGGGGCAGGAGAGGACCACTGAAGAGTTTGTCATGTTGTTCTATAAAGGAGCTTTTTACCTTAGTGACAGGGGTCAGGGGGTTTAGGAGTTTAATAATGGGTGGGATATTCCCTTTTAGTGAACTGTAACCTCAACTTAATGCCTTCTATTTTCTCTTTTGTTCGCTTCGCCTGACACACTTTTCTGCTTATCTTAATTTCCATTTAAAGCTGAATCATTCTGTGGATTGACATAATCTTGCAAAGCCAGACCTATTCTATGTGTGTGTAAAAAAAAAAAAAAGTAAGTCATGTTTATGTGAAGATAAATAGACCTCTAACCACTTTGCAGGTACTATTTCTGGGGCTAAGCGGTTTAAATCTGACAGCCAGTCATTTATGCTAACCTTCCTAGTATTTGAGTTAAGCAAAACCTAAACTTTTAAAGTTTTAGAGGCTCACCGTATAACGTTGAATGGAGTGATAGACGTAGTAAAGCTCAGCGAGATGCTGAAATCGGTCAAACTTAGTCAGCATTTCCGTTCTCTGTTCTTCACTTTCTGTTATACATAAAATCATTTGGAGGTGAAGCTTTAAGGCAATAAAAAAAGGGTTCTGATTTCTTTAAGACTTCACTGTTGATGTTCTTCACCTCTGGCGATGTCCAAACACTGCATAGACAGCATCCAGTAATAGTAGCCTGCATCGTTGAACCTGTTCTCCACCACTGCATTGTGGGTAAGCTGCTCCAGGACTTTCACAGCTTCATTCTGACGCCCGGCCTTGTGAAATGCTGACAAGTAGGAAAAGAACAACAGTCAGTCACTCCAGTGTGTCTTCAAAAGCCCATTCAACAAACAACCCTTCATATGCAACGTAAACGATTTTACTGGACTTCCACGCAACCATTTTACACATCAGGAAAGCAATAGTGGGAAGTTTTCAGAAGGATGTTTTCTGCTTGGCAGAATTACAGGTCACTGCAACATACAGTTTGAGTGACATTAAAACCACAAACTTCAAATTGTTTTCTTAGGATTTTATGTGATAAATCAACATAAAGCAGTGCATACCATGGAAGTAGTTGGACAAAAATCAAAAGTAAAAAACTCTTTTTTTTAAACAAATTTTAGATATGGTACCTAATTTTCCATGCAATTGAATTCAACCCCCTGAATCAATACTTTGTAGAACCTTTAAAGCAAATACTGCAAGACTTTTGGAAATTTTTATGCAAAATAATTCTGGATTGACAGCAACTATTGTCATATTTTTATCTGTATTTAAATCAGTGCAACATATGGATGTCCTTTATATGAGCCCTTCTACAGTAGTTTTGTGTGTGTTTAGGGTCCAGTGAGCCTCTTCTCTACTTTTCTGATTGTTTTCCTGTCAGTTTATGTACACAACCATGTCTGGGTAGGTTTGCCGTTTCACCTCTTTCCATATTTGGTAGATGGATTGAACCTAAAATCCTAGGGTATTTTTCAGAGCCTAACTGTAACTCTAACTCTGATCTAAGCTGTATTTAACTATTTTTAATAACTATACAGAATTATTTTCTTATGTTGTATACTGGCCCTTAGTGTACCGTCTTTTATTCTTATTTATACATTTTAACCATTGTGTACATCTGCATGCTTCCATTTGGTGCTGCTACACCTGAGTTACCCCACTGAAGGACAATTCATGATATTTCTATTCTATTTTATCCATACTGTATATGTAAATTTACAGAAGAAATTACATAGATGAAGAGCAAATTTTATTTAGAAGTATCAAAGTAAAACAGGATGAATACAAATCTTAGCCACTCATTTCAGATTTTTTATAGTGACGGTCTTTTTCTATCTTCTGAGCAATTATGCACAGCTTTCTGTTGTGCTGTCACACAAAATCCTAATTAAATCCTTTAGTGAAATGCGAGTAGTAACTGATATGATGTATGAGGCATAGTTAACAAATGTCGAAAACGTTTAGCTTTCCAGATTAAAGTGTTTCTAACCTGACTTTCATTTTATACCTTTAATGACCAACTGCAGATCAATCCAATTATGAAGGCTCTTCTTAAAAATATCCCTGAACACCAAAGCAGTTCTACTTTAAGGTCCAAATAAACAGGGGGGTTATTTTCTGTGTTCCTATTACTGTGTAATTAGAAGCAGCTTTTGGGAGTCGACCCCAACAGTGACCCTGCCCCCATAGAGCAACTGCAGGGGTCAAAATGCATTATTAGAACACCTAACTGGACAGAAATCCAATTCAGCTGCTTTTGGTTACTGTTAGCGACAAGCACCCCCACCACCACCTTGCAGTAACACAAAACAGAAACTGACAAGTCTGCAGACGGTGCTCCATATTTCTAATTTGAGTTCGCTTTTAGAGACAAACAGAAATGCATGCTGTTTTGCATGTTATTATAATATAGTCTGAACTATTTATCTATTCACAATGATACATAATTTCAGAAAAGATGGAGAGGTAGAGCATCACGCAGCATCAGCAGGCATAAAATCTACTGTTAAACATACATGGACAGAAACTAATAACTACCAGATTAACAACCAGTGTACAAGGAAAAAGGAACGGACCAGAAAGTCTGTGCTTTGTAAATTGTACAAATTGTAAATCAAGGTTGTTGCATAATAGAGTGAAAGCTCAAAAAGATTAAAACCCATATCCTTTTTATTCACCTCTTAAACCTCTGAACTTCCTCTGTCTTCGTTTTAAACATTTTTCTGCTACTGCAAACAGCTAACCTCGAGGTTTCTTCACTCTGTCGTGACATCCTCACCAAAGGGTGTTGGGGTCAGCATGACCTGGTAGGGCCTAAATAATATCTACCTTCAATGATATGAAAAGACGCCACTTTTGCATTTCAGGCTGGCCAGGGCAAACCTAGGCACAAACGGGGCGATTCCAGTCAACAGTGGGGCAGCACAATATATCAGAAATGTTGCATCATCACAATATCACCATACACAATAAATTTTTTGCAAAAAACTACTTAAAGTAAAAGAAATATTAGTGAAATATATGAGGACCATAAATTTAGGCTCTCAACACCTGATATATATTCAAAGATGCTTTTTGTTCAATGCCGTAAAAGATACTTGTAGGACGGGCACAAAATCATTAAGAAGCAAACACAACGTCCAGTTGTTGAGGTGGAAGTAATGAATGTCTTCTTCTTTTTTTAAGTAACCAAGAAGACCACTCCCTATCCGGGGTCTCTGTTTGTGTTTACTGTTAGTTAAGTATTTGTGAATATTTAGATTAAGTATATGTTTGCTTACAGTACACCATTTTGCCATCAGGACATTCGCACACAGCAGCACATTTTGTGTGGTTTCCTGAAATCTTTCAGCCCACGTCAACAGAGTGCATCTCTATAAAACCCTTTAAAGTAAACTTTTGCACTTTTGACGGCTAGACCCTCTTGGGAATATTACTCATTCATCAGTTAAAAAATTGAATAAATAGAAAAAAAAGACTTCAAGTGTCACACTCTAATCAGTTAATTAATCCAAAACAACCAGCAAAGAGTTCCTTGAATTGTTGTATTTCTCTTATCAGCCACTCCTGGTCTGTTGCTCAGTGGTCCAAAGTCCTCTTTTCTTATGAGAGTAACTTTTGCATCCCATTTAGAAACCCAGGACCCAGAGTCTGGAGAAAGAATGGAGAGGCACAAAATCCAAGCTGCTTGAAGTCCAGTGTGAAGTTTCCACAGTCTGTGTTGTTTTGTGGAGCCATGTCATCTGCTGGTGTTGGTCCACTGGGCTTTATTAAGTCCAAAGTCAACGCAGCCATCTATCAGAACATTTTGAAGCACTTCCTGCTTCCTTCTGCTGACGAGCTTTATGGAGATTCTGACTTCATTTTCCAGCAGGACTTGGTATCTGCCCAGACTGCCATAAGTACCAAAACCTGGTTCAATGACTATGGGATTACTGTGTTTGATTGGCCAGCAAACTGGCTTGATCTGAACGCCATAGAGAATCTATGAGACATTGCCAAAAGAATAGAGACATGAGACCGAACAACGCAGAAGACATAAAGGCCCCTATTGACGCATTTTGGTCTTCCATAACACCTCAGCAGTGCCACAGGCTGAAAGCATCCATGCCACACAGCACTGTAGAAGTGTTTAGGCTTGTAGTGCTGTGTGGCATGGATGCTATCAGCCTGTAGAATTTTGTCTTAGTTACGTTTAGTTAATAAAGTCTGGTGCCTTTAGTCTCTTCAAGAAAGGTATAAGGCAGAAGTTACATAGTTTATTAATTGAACATTGCTTCTACCATTGCTTCGACCATTGCTTCTACACAGCAATAGTCCAGTCTGTCCTGATCTCATCCATCTCTATCTGGTTCGGATCCGCCACCAGGCAAGACAAGGACAGACTGCAGAGAACAGTCAGGTCCTCAGAGAAGATCATAGGTACTGATCTTCCCTCCATTGAGGACCTATTCCGGGCCAGGGTCAGGAAGCGGGCCAGAAAAATCCCCACTGACCCCTCACACCCTGGCCACAATCTGTTTAGGCTCCTCCCCTCAGGCCGGCGTTACAGAGCGCTGTACGCCAAAACCGCCTGACACAAGAACAGTTTCTTCCTCCAGGCTGTAGCTCTGATGAACTCTGAATAGTCACAGAGTGTGAGTCCATTCACATGAACAATAAACTAAAACTCTGCACTGCTGTGTATACTTACTGTACAATAACCCTGGGTTGGTGTATATATTATCCTTTATTATTTATTTGTATTTATTTTTATTTCCTTTTTAATTTCACTTATTTAAGTTCTGTACTGGAGAGAAAAGTTGCCGGAGTCAAATTCCTTGTATGTGTCATACTTGGCCATTAAAGCTGAATCTGATTCTGATTAAGATTAGAATTGGATCGGTATCAGGTATTGAAAGATAAACTAAATCCAGGCATCGGTATTGGGACTGAAAAAGTCGGATCTATGAACCCTTACCCAATACCCTTCTCCACTTTTTCGGGTTGGGCCTACAGGACCATTTCAGGAACCAACACAGTACCTGTATGGGGATACGTACTTGGATTTGCCCGATTGAGTCAGATAAAACAGAAACGCAGCAACAGGTCAAGCTTCTTCTATGTCGATCTCTTGTCATTTCTGCGGCATTGGGTGCCTTTTTGCGCCAATTAGTGACACTACTTGCTGTTGAAACAGTCGTAACTAGCAAATTCCTTTAGTTGATATCTTACAGGGCCGACTGTGTATGGAGATATGGTGGCTGAGAAGATCAAGCAAACAGATTACTATGTCAGAAAAAGATCTGGTTAAATAACCCTGAAGTCCGAGTTGTGGGAAATACGCTTATTTATGCAAAAGGGGCTGAAAACAAGTAATGAGTACTTACATTATGCACAATTATACTTTGCAGAGGTCCGGCATTTCTCTATTTAAAATCCTTTTTTTTTATTGATTACATGTAACATTCCAATGTGCAGTTTTCATAAGCTGTAAACAATAATATACAAAATAAAAACAGAAGGAAGCTTAAAAAAATCTTGCTTTGCATGTATGGATTTTATCGCATAAAGCAGCTTAACATTTTAAACTGAATTGCTGAAATAAATATTTTTTTCGCAATATTCTACATTTTCGAGTGCCTCCTACATTTTACTTAATTTTGGAGATCAACTGTTCTCCCTGAAAAGTCCCCAGAAAAAAAAAAATAAACCACTTAATTCGAGCCATGACAACCATTTCTGAGATTGTCACAAAGAAATACCAGTGCACTGATCATGAGATAAGCCTGAATTTGAAACACCACAATCGCTGGTAACACAATACTCCTTCAGCAGCTCCCGAAAACGCACACAATTACCTAAACGCATGACTATAAGCAAGCCCAAACACAATCAGTCATGAATCCCACATTGAGACGAGCAGAAGAAGATTATGTAGGAGAGGAAATATGCCTGCTGAGATTATAATTATAAATCTATGAGCTGATTATGACCATGGTTAGAGTTGGTAATCATCATCAGAGCTGCTTGTAGCATTGGTGATTAGAGGCAAACATGCGTGTCACTCACTGAACAGGCAGCCGAGCTGTGTCCTGCTTTGCTTCAGCAAAGAGGATCATGTTTTACAGGGGATATGGAAAATCTTCAGGAAGGAGTGAAAGAAAAAGTCTGTGGCCGAAGGCAAGAGGGATTTATCACTTCCATATGTAAACCAACTTTGAGTAGACTCTATGTTCAATGAAACATATTCCTGGAGGCCCCGTGTTTTTCAATACACTGTAATATATGCGTCGTATCCCTGAAACAAATTGACTCAGTAAAGGTGAGGCTGGAGCTCTGACCTTTTTGCGCCTCCTCAAAGCGATCGTTTTCAGCCAACCACTGGGCGTAAGGCACAAAGACGTCATTTTTGAACTGCGGGTGCTTCTCCACCAGCGAAAAGGCCTGGAAGATTGACAGGCGAGAGGACAACGAAACATTACAGTTAATAGAGCATCAGTGTTCAGTAAGTTGGTACAAGATTGAAAACAGTGATAAAAGGCCCTGGGCAGGTAAGGGCCCAGCTGTAACTCATTAAGGAGGTACAAGTTAAAGCAAATTTTTTTTATAAAAAAAACACACCTAACCTCAAGTCAAAACACTTCCAGAACATTATTAATTGCCTAAAAACAAAGAAGAGTGTACGAGCAAAACCGATTTCACACACAAATAAAACTACAGCTGTATCGTTGTTTGAATGACAGGAAATAAAGAGTTGCTGTGGGACCCTGTGGACAAAACTTTGCCTTACAACGTGACTAATTAAGCTCGAGGTCTGAGCCAAGAAACTCACATCGTTCATGCTCTATAGTGAGAGCAAAGAGTTTTGAGAGGTTCTCAAAGTCATTTAAAAAATACTTTGCTTGAGAGAAAAATGGAATCCATATGATGTCTGTGCTGGAGTCTGGCCTACCTTGGTGCACACCTCCCTGAGAGAAGCACATAAAACCAAAGTGTTCTCTAAACCTCTGCCACCCTCCCCTATTTTTCCTCCTTTCTCCTTCTCTGAGGATTAAGAAATACTCCATGTCTTTGCGATGGGATGTTCTGTTTTTGGCTCTAGTGATTCCAAATGCAAATCATCCATATGCATCTCTGCAATGCATTTAATTTGATTACAGACCCCAGATAGATTAAAGAAATCCAGAATTTTCTTCTCCTATGAGCAGCATGATCTACCGTGACAGAGGAATGTGATTGAAAGTAGAGTATAGTTTCAAGCTGATGCTCTTTCGATGCAGCATATCATTTTGAACTTCTCACAGAGAAATCGGAATCAGCTCTGAAGGGTCTGTGGTTTCATTTGTCAGTAAATGAGGAAATCAGGCAGACATGTTGTCTTGTTGTTTGCATTGACCTGTGGTTACTGCGTTTTTCTGGCAAACTATTTGTTGGAGTTTCCTGCCAAACTAAACAAGCCATAAAATACAGTTTACTCTGTGGCTCATGAAGCACTTTATTAACGACAGTTTTATGTCACTGTATTACAAGTGGTTAAAAAAAAATTTTTCCTGTCGAATATTCTATTTTTTCTGACCTAAATGTTTATAGTTCTCAGGTGAGATTAAATTGAGTTTAGATAATCTAAGTTAAATTACAGCTGCAAAGGAGTGGTGAACAGCTCTCCTAGCTCACCAACCACTCTGGCCTGTGTTACAATCGCAGGACTCATGCACCGACGACTGAACATCACCTCAGTCCTTCCACTGACCTACTGATCAAATCTACATGACAAAGTGTTAAATAGGTACAAAAGGAAAGCTTTCAACCAAAATGGCCAACTTCCTGTGGGATATGGATCCTTGATTTAACATCTTTTTATGGGTCTTCAGAAACTACGGATCAGTACTCAATTTCACAATCCTAGTTGAAAGTATTGATTGTGGCTGACTGTTTCAGTGTTTCTAGAGGGTGCTGTGCAGGAATTAGGCCATGCCCACCAAATATGTGTAGACATTTCTGTTATAGGTTAGACTAATGTCAGTTTTGCTGAATTCGCTGCAAATCAGATGATATATGTGGAAATTAGAGCCAAATGTATTGCCATGGCATGATACAAGGATTTGCCGTGCTGCTACAGCAACATCCTCTTTCAAAATCTCTCAGTTCTGGAAAGCAAGTTACACTAACTTGTTTTCAGTCACTGTCCACAGCCAGATGTTGATTAGGTAAAAGGAGTCAAATATGGACCTTTTTTAAGTGAAACAGTAAAGCTCCTGTTCTCAGGGGATAGTGATTAGGTGACATGAACACATTGAGTGCTGGTATTTGATGAGACACAGAAAGTTTGATACAGCTGTGACCTTGTGTTGAAGTTATTATACCTTCTACTTTTATTTCGAGAAGCCATACTTTTAGGCTAGACCACGCCTACATCATTTGATGCACTAAAAACCTTGTAGCAGCTTTTGATCTCTAGTGCATTAAAACTATCTTCTTTTGAATTCTGCAAGTAAAAAGCTTGCAGACGAGATTGTTCAAATACGACATATGTAAATGTCACAAAATGGCGATTTTGATCAAAAATGGCTGATTTCCTGAGGGGTTTGGACCATGGCTCCGTAACGAATTTTGTACTCTGATGTTGTTGTTTTTTTTTATAATTCACAGCTCCACCCTCTTTCAAAAACTATCAGCACTGGAGAGAAGTAATTGAAGTAACCCCAACTTGTCTACTGTACCAGGACAAGGTTTGGTGTTGATTCGGTTAAGGGTATAAAATATGGATCTTTCAAACCAAAAAATTACAACCCCTGTTTTGATGGGTGCGGGTTTAAGTGATGTCAGCATTTGATTAGTGGGTTTTGTCAGGAACCTGACGCTGATTATCCACCAAAGCAGGTTTCATCCCTCTGTGACTTCCTGCATTGGGGTTATAGCAACTTTCACATTTTTGATATTTATTCAAGGTTTGAGGCTTTGCCCCAATCCTTCAACATGCATGAAAAGTTAGGATTTTGACTCCGATTCCTGAAGGCCAACCTGACCAAATTTGAAACCGATCAATCAAAATCCCTAAGATGAGGTCGATCATTTCCAAATGGACATTTTTCCATCAAAACCTCCGCAACCTGATTTAGGGAGGGATGGATGGCATTTCAGATTTAGTAACTCAAAAAGCTAGTTTATTGTCTCCAATAAATACTTGAAGACCGAATTAGATAGAAAAAGAGAATAAAACTGAAATTTGTGCATCATTTGTCCAAATCAGTATTAAAAAATATTTATCTGAGGAACTTATTCTATTTTATTTGGATATTTACTGTTTATATTGTGAAAGGGGATACATCTGAAAATGAATCTATTTTTTGTTCTTTCCCAGTAATAAACTGAATCAAAGTTATAACTTCTCCAGACTGTGTAGAACCCCAGCATGTATCTGAGTGTTTCAAGACACTTTTTTTTTATACAGTAAGTCATCGCAATGAGCTGAATGAGTGTCTCAAACCTCTTCCCAGTGTCTCGTCTCCACATGCAGCTGCACCAAAGCCTTCAAGTCTCCCATCTTGGTATAGGTCTCTGAGGCATAACCATGGTGCTTCAGCCTCTTAAAGTGCAGCGCACACTTTGCCAGCGGTTCACGCTCAGCCTTGTCTAGCTTACGGGCGATGTCGATCAGCCTACACGAGAAGAGGGGAAAAGGTACACAGATATGGGTTAGTGAAGATAAACCACCAATTTTCCATCTGCTGTATCAAACCATGCTCATGAACCCGGACAGAATTCTAATCAGTCAGGGTCCGAACCTGAATCTGATTCAGGTTAAAGAGCTCTGACTGAGCTGAGCCCCTCTGATCCACCTGTAGCAACATAGGAGGCTCACAGCACGTGCACAGCATGTCAGATGGAAGCAGCGGAGATACCGAAGCCTCCACCAGATTTTTTAGTCTCTCTATACAGACAAATTAGTGTGACCTAACAAAAAGGTAATTAATTGTTTCTTCTTTTCTTAAGTAGCCCTTTGGAAACATGAGCAGGATATTTATAATTGTTGCCTTTTGCTTCCATGAATGTAGCAAGTATGAATAACTGTGCTATATAACCTCTGGTCTACTTGTCATAAACCATTTGGATGACAAAAATAGATTTTTTTTCTACAAATAAATAAAAAAACTACATTTGTGTATTGTTATTAGATCAAGATATACTTCAGGGAGGGGAAATATCTCCTAATGTAAGACACTCACATGTCTGCCCAGCCATGTTCGCCAATAATATCTATAGCTTTCATGTGTTCTCCTGCTGACAGGTACATTTCAGCTGCTGCTCGGGGCTCCTTGCTGCTTTTAGCCCAATCTGCCTGCTTTGTTATCAGCAACCGAGAGCTCTTTGGGTCTGTGGCACCAACAAACTCCTGCAAAGAGAGAAAAAAATGACTTAAAGTTGTGATCAGGACCCCACCTGGGGTCACAAACATGTAAGTATGGAGTCTTGAGATTTTCTTGAGATAATGTCAATACCAGAAATGGCAATGAGTAAGCATCTGCATTCTACAACATATATTGCTCTGAAATGTGGCTTTTGATGTTGGTTATGTCGCCATTGTACTGCCTTTTAAGTGACTCAGAAAAAATGCATGTATGTTCCATCAAGAGTTGGGGTTACGGGCCTCTTCAATTATTATTTTGAGGATCAGAGAATGGAAAGGTTGGGAACCACAGACTTAAGCAACATGATATATGACCATAGTAAAGTATTGAGTAAGCAGTTAAAATTTGCCTCCCTAATATGAATCATGTCCTGTGAAAATGAAAAGCCAAAAAAGGTACTGTAACACTGACCAGATACCAATTATTCTGCATCAATGTTGATTGTATTAATGCTTGAGTTGATACAACAAAAGGACGTTTCTTCGACACCAAATTGATTTTACTGGGATTTTATGAGAGACCAACACAAATTAGTAAGTAACTGTGAAGGTGGTAGGAAACCAATACATTTTAAATAAAAATCTGAAATGTGTAGCCTGCATTTATATTCAGCCTATTTTATTCCGATACCCTGCAAAAATCCAGTGCAGCCATTTAACTGCACAAGTAAAGCTTGCATTACACCAAAATCAAACATGTGCAAAATGGTGCTTTTAACTGATAAGACCAAAATGAAGCATGGCCAACATATACAACAGAATGTGCCGCAGAAAATAAACACATACACACATATGGCAGTGACAGCATCATGCTATCTTTACTATAATGATATATACTAACAAATTAATTTTTTGATAGTCTCTCAGTATTTTTAACACTAATGTGGAAATAGTTCCATTTAATTCCACTGAATTTTCTCCACACAGAAATGCTAAAATTACTAGTAATATTTTTTAGAATCATTTCTCATATCAGGTTGTTAACTATGGGCCTTTTTCCCCATCATCTTCCAGAAATAAAATCCCACAGAACAAAAGGCATATATTCTATTTTTGCTAAATCTTTGTTTTTCTGTATTCTAAAACCAAAAATAAAAACAAAAATGTTGTGACAAAAATGACAAATTTCCTGATGTAGATTTTTACTAAAAAGGTATAAGTTGAAGTTTTTCCAAAGGTCATGCAACATTTACAGTTCTGAATTGTATTTCCGAGTTTTATTTTGCTCGACTAAAGACAAAAACGCCTCTTCAGGTTGTAAGTGTTGCAGACCCCTGGTCTATACCTTTAAATTATTGTAAACTATATTAACTTTGACTATAATGAGACTAAGGTCAACAAGGTTTGATGGGTGGAATTATGTAAGTTACTGTACGATTTCTATATACAATTTCCATTCATCTGATCCAGGCAGGATTGCATTTCCTTTGGAAAATAATGTCACTTTCATTATCGCAATATTAATCCTTAGAGTAAGCAAAAATAACCTGCTGAGAGAGACTAAACCATTCTAGCTGTAAAGGTTTGAGGCAGGAGGAAGAGAGTCAGACAAACATCAGGCAGCTACTCGGCCTTTCCCTCCGGTGTCCTTCCTACCTAAAACAAACAGGCTGTGCGACCAGATGGCCACACACCCACAAAAATATACAGCTGCCACATCGCACAGATACAATCTGATACACACATGCAACACATACATACAGAAATATACATGAATAACTCATAGCAGTGTCATCTTCTTCATGGGTAAATGCAAAAACTATGTCAAAACCTTTGCCACACCAGCATCAAACACCAGCCAATATATAGCCAAAAAAAAATCAACCTACGTAAAACTATTAGCCTGGTATTCCAACATGTTAACACAAATTCCAATGTCGGTTGATATGTATATATATATAGATCTCGAATCGAACCCAGGACCTTCTAGCTGTGAGGTGACCTGCGCTACCAGCTGCACCACGGTGCTCCCGATGCGCAGATTATTAATATTATTTTATCTATTTTATTTTCAACTCTACGCCCGGAGTCCAGGTAAATGAATTCCATCCGTTATTTATCCCGCTTCTCCTTGAAGGGTCCTGGGGGGGTCTGGTACATTTGTCCAGCGGTTATCTGATGAGAGGCGCGCGGCAGCTTGGACAAGTTGCCAGTCCATCAATCTCAGTGCACCCCGTTAGACGCGCGCCATAGAGCCCGATGTTCGCCAAACACAGATGTTGTTTGGCGCCTGCACCAGCTTTAACCGCCGGCGCTCCTCTGGTAG
Organism: Apricaphanius iberus; assembly: GCA_028564705.1. Lineage (NCBI taxonomy): Eukaryota > Metazoa > Chordata > Actinopteri > Cyprinodontiformes > Aphaniidae > Apricaphanius > Apricaphanius iberus. The sequence continues at coordinate 1,332,951 of JAPXFQ010000640.1, read as the reverse complement.
TTTACGGGCCAGGACACGGCTCGTTTGGAGAGTCTTCGACTTATTGTCGCTACAATGGTAGAAATCTTGGTCTGAAGCGAGCGCAGATTTTTCCTGCAGATCAATAGCTATGATTACCCACGTCAATAACTTCTGCAACAATCCGACTATTAGATCGACTGAATACTACTTAACAGATAGTACTGAATAGACATTAACTCGTCAGATGATTGCTGGAGATCCCCCGCCCCATCGCATTAAAATTTGACGAATAAAAATAGTTTGTGACCGGACTTCTTTTTACCCTGCAGGTCAAAATGACGAACAAAAAAACATTTAGCACAACCTCTGATAGATAAAAATATGGAGGGGAATTATTATTTTTTTTATAAATATATACATAGGGGCTATGTTGAAAAATAAAAATCAATTTTGAATAATTTCTTATAAAAATTCCAAGAATCAAATTGATACAAAAGTTTAAAAAATCGGTTACGTTGTTTATTACACAACAGTTAGTTCTGACCAAGTAATTTGATTGGACAAGAGACTTTCCAAGAGTGCTGGGTACAACAGCACTGGGACTTTTTACAAATGGTATCAATCCGCCATGGAGAGCCTAATGGTGCATTCACACTGCACAGTTGGTCTGCGTCAGGCAACGCATTCAACGGATGAAGTTTGACGTATGTACTTTTTGGCTTCCATAGCTTGCTTCTGAGGAAAAAACAACACATGGGCGGGGCTTCATCTGTTGCCGTACGTTCTGAACTATGGTGGATCGTAACTAGAAAGTGGCTTGGCTTTATTTGCTAGATAAAGCTAGACAACGTTGACATCAGGTGCATCAGCGCTCATTCTTCAGATGCGTTCTGAGTTTGGGGAGTTTAACATTTGCTCCATGAGCTGCTTATGGATGAGGTTCGCTTTCAGCTCTACTTCTATCTGTCCCGCGCACCTAATTTTATGACCTCCTTGGCTGCATTCGAGCTTAAATCTCCTACCAGGAGACCAACTACAGGTTCTCTGTTCCTCCTTAGGAGCACCTGTCCATCTGACTTCGGTAAGTGTTATTTCTGATTTTTGAAATCTGCGTTTGTTGAAAATGTTTTCACTGGACCCGCGCTTCATTCAAGATACGTGTATAGTGACATCACTACAGTGAGACGCACTGATTGGTTGCCGCACTGTGTTAACTGCGTTGGGTCCGTCAAAAGTTAAACTAGCTGAACTTCTGTGTTGCTTGCGTTGCCGTATTTAACGCAAGTGAAGTTGACGGAGCCAACGTACACAAAGCATCACAGAGCCTTTGATGGACCTCTGACGTACTCTACCATGGACTTTACATGTAATCTTGCCGCAACTGACGATGACGTATGGGGTTGGTCTGAATTCACCATGAGTCTCCTCACCTTCAGGTCGGCCCGTGGGTCCACAAACTGAAAAAATAATGAGTGGAAGTTAATGAAGCGATAAAAGTTATTTTCTGGTCCACTTTGTCTTACGTCCTGAATCACACATATGTTGTAATTCGATTTAAATGATAACTAACGATGTGTTTGTCCAGTGATTTCGGATTTATTTGATTGTAAAAATTTGCATTTAAAATGTCTACAAATTAGGGCTGCACCATTAATCGGATTTTGATCGTGATCACGATTTTGGTGGCCACAATAAAATTAACCTGATCGTCAACGATATTTACATTCAAAATGCGAGCTCTTCTGCTTTGTTCTTTATCACACATCGACTCAAGCAATATTTTACGAGCCACAAGGGGGCAAACGCATGGCTAAAGCTTCATTAAGCTGCCCAAATAAAAACCGCGCACATGCCACTCAGCACTCATAATGGCTGCACTACGCTTGCTACGTAGCAGATGAAAAACAGTATTTGAGCAATTTAGTAGGTCCAAACCTCCAATATAGATCTGACTAATAAGAAGAAAGTTCCCGAAAGTGTATTACCGCCACAGTAAGCAGCCGGTGGATGATACACTATTTCACAATGCAGCGGACGCCCCGAAATCCTAGAAGAAGAAGGACCCAGCTAAAAATTAAGTATTGGAGTTTGTTTTTATTTTTTTTGCATTTTTAGCATCTATTCTAATCTAAAGTTTTATTTTTCGCAAACAAATGTTGCAACATTGTACGTTTATAATTGGTGCAACAAAAATAGATATTTTACAGGACTGGATGAATGATCGTGATTAATAATTGTGATTACAATATTGATCAAAATAATCGTGATTATTATTTTGGTCATAATCGTGCAGCCCTACTACAAATCAGAAGTCGCATTTATGACATAATTTTGCTAACGGGAGTTAGCACTAGCTATAGCACGTAAGACAATCACCTAGAGCTTGTAGAGCTTCTCCTCTATGCTGGCTCTTACTCCACCGATTGCTTTACCCCTGACATAGCTGCTACTTTCTACATGGTTAGTTTTGTAGAGGTTTTCTCAGTGTTTAATGCTCCTTTCTTCATCCTGGAGGCTACGGCCCTCACTCTCCTTCTTCTTCTGCAGTTGTAGTCTGCTAAGCGTTTTTACTCAAAACCTAAAGTAACTTTTACCTCCGGTCGAAAAATCAGCTTTTTCTCTGCATTTAAAATTAGTTTTAAAAATTCACGGACATCATATGTTCGATCCACAGCGCATTTCAAACTGGATAAAAAAATAAATTGAATCGCTCCATTGACTCTCACTCATTTTTTTGGGCATTTGGGGACCCATGGACCGGAAGTAGAAGGGCGTGACTTACGCTCCCCATACAGTTTGTATTTTAAATGTTTGTGTTGCCTGGCAACAGCCTTGTCTCCCATCCTATTTGTGTTGGTGGAGCTAAATAATAACCTTGCTCTGCAAGATGGATTTTCGCGAGATTTGAGTTTTCCAAAACTTAGGAGAATCCATCTTGGACCGCACCAATCAAAACCGTCCGATCAACGACCCATATTTGACCAGGCCAATCGTTTCTCAGCATTGTGCTTTGGGGTGGGAGTTCAGTTGTGACAATGGTATCAACTGGTGTCATGGTAGACGCTCGCGTAGAAGCGGCTATTGAATCGGTTGTATGAAAGCAATATCACACTTGAGGTCCTGCTGTTGTGCGGAATATCTTCATAGGTGTGAATATCATTGGCACTCGGCCTGCGGCCTCGTACCTATGACCGAATCACACCAGTACTGATATAGGGCACAACAACACTCCCTCTCATGTGATATGCTTATAGTTTGCCCTTTTTTACAGCTATAATAGGAATTAAAAAATTCTGGCAGCTGTTTTAAAGGTCTCCTTCACTGGAAATCATGAAAAAAACGTTTCGTTTTTAAAACATACAATCTGTCACTCTAAGTTGTTTATGTTTTTTTTTTTGTTTTTTTAAACGGTAAACTATTACTCCCCCAGTGTTAAGTCATAGAATTACAGGCACATAATTAAGATAGCATCTCAAAAAAGTTTTTAATAGCACTGACTAATATCTATGTTGAACTGGATCAGATTGAATCGGAACGGATTAGATGTTCAAGAAACCAGTCTGAGATGATTTGAGCTTTATGAAATGGCCATCAGAAGATGGGTCACTGTGGTCATAAAGAGATGGACATGGTCAGCAACAATACTCAGGTAGGCTGTGGCAGTGCAACAATGATAAATTGGTACTTAGTACAAAGTGTGCCAAGAAAATGTCCCTCACACCATTACACCACCAGCAGCCTGAACCGTTGATACAAGGCAGGATTGATCCATGCTTTCATGTTGTTGACGCCAAATCCTGACTTTAGCATTCGAATGTTGCAACAGAAATTGAGACTCATCAAACCAGGCAACATTTTTCCAATCTTCTATTGTCCAATTTTGGTGAGCCTGTGTGAATTGTAGCGTCAGTTTCCTGTTCTTAGCTGACAGGAGTGGCACCTGGTGTGGTCTTCTGTTGCTGTAGCCCATCTGACTCTAGGTTCGACGTGTTTTGCGTTTAGAGATGCTATTCGGCACACCTTGGTTATAACCAGTGGTTATTTGAGTTACTGTTACCTTTCTATCAGCTCGAACCAGTCTGGCCATTCTGCTTTGATCTCTTGCATCGACAGGGCATTTTCGCCCACAAAATTGCCACTCCCGGGATATTTTCCCTTTTTCGGACCATTCTCTGTAAACCTCAGAGATGGTTGGGCATGAAAATCCCAGTAGATCAGCAGTTTCTAAAATACTCACACCAGTCTGCCTGGCACCAACAACCATGACACTTTCAAAGTCACTTAAATTACCTTTCTTCCCCAATCTGATGCACAGTTGGAACTGCAACATATCATCTTCACCATGTCTACATGCCTAAATGTACTGAATTGCCACCATGTGATTGGCTGATTAGAAATTTGCATTGACAAGCAGTTGGACAGGTGTGCCTAATAAAGTGGCCAGTAGGTGTTTATATATATATATATATATATATATATATATATATATCCCGGGGAACTGTTTGGAGTATTTGTGTAGCAGTGTGGCGTCTGTGTACTGATCAGATGATATATGTTGTAATTCCGGTGATGTATGAGGAGATGAAAGACAGACGACTAAAACGGGCTGTCTGAACACAGTACTTGGCATTACTCCACATAATGAAAAGAAACCATATGCTCTCAACTCGTACCGCTTGCAGTACCACACAGGGTTTCTTGTTTGTATTTGCAAAAAGCTGAGTTGCACGCGATTTGGTGTGTTGTTGTAAGTAAGCAGTTCAATCACCTTGGCGTACTCAAACATGCGCAGGTCAGTGTACATGCTCAGGGCTTTGGATTCATGGCCAGTGCGTTTGTAGAGCTTGGCCGCCTCGCGGAATTTCCCCTGGAAGGCATAGACGTCTGCCAGGAACAGCTCGTTGTCGTTCTCGCCCCGCTTCTTCCTCTCCTGCACATCAGTCAACATCAAAACTGAGCGTTGATAAACAGACAACTGTGTACACACATATGCACAGCAACAGCTATGAATACAGCACCTTGCAAAAGTATTTGCATCCCTTCAAAACTTTTACTTTTTGTGTCATAACCACAAGCTTCAGTATATTTTATTAAGATTTTATTTGATAATCCAACACACAGTCAACAAACGTTATACATGACATTTTATAAAGATCTGAAAAGTTTGTTGTGGAAATGTTTTAGCCCCCTTCACTCGGATAACCCTAGTTAAAATTCTGAGCAATCAGTCTCCCAATTAGTAGACTGAGTTTATCTGTGTATAATGTAGCCCAAACGTTAATCCAGCTGCTCAACAAATCCCACCAAGACATGGCTATCCATCTAAATGGCAAGGCAAGGAGAGCATTAATCAGAAAAGGATCCTAAAAACCTGGAAGAGTTGCGAAGATCCACAGCTCCTATTGGACAATCAGTTGACAGGACAATGATTAGGTTTACATCACACAAAAGAGTCAAATATTAAAGAGTTGCAACATGAAAGCAAAGGAAACCATAAGAAGACCTGATCGCAATTTGTCACAAGCCATGTAGGGGACACAGAAAAAAGAGCCAGAGGGTGCTCTAGTTGGACGAGACCAAACTGTACGTTTCAGACCTACATCCAAAAAAGCGAGTGTTTAAAAAAAAGTTAGACACAACCCTGAATAACCCATTCTCATAGTGAAACACGGTAATGGTGGCACAATGCTGTGTGCTGTTTTTCTTCAGAAGGGACATAGAAACTGGTCAGGACTGACGGGAAGATGGATGAACTGAAATACAGGGCATTCCTAAAACTTTTTTAAATGTTATGGTTGTTCACTTTCTAGCAGGGTAACAATGATTAACACACAGTCACAATAGAATGACTTAGACCATGGTATCTCCAACTCCAGTCCTCGAGAGTTACTGCCCTGCAACTTTTAGGTGCATCTCTGCCCCAACACAGCTGAATCAAATAGAGTAGAGGTAGAGACCCCTGATTTAGATGAAGGCACACTTCTATGTGTCATAATGGCCTAATCAAAGGTCTGACCATATTTTAGTGTAGAATATGGAAAAGTGAGGCTTAAAGACACTTGCTGTGGAATCTGACTGCGCTTGAGCTATTTCGCTAACAAAAATGGCTTTCTAGATGAGCAAAGCAGATAGAATATATGCCCAAAAAGGACTTGCAGTGGTCATTACATCAAAATGTGATTCTATAAAATCCTAATTTTCAGATTTGGATATTTGACAATGACGCCATAGTCTATGACATTATATCCCATTAGAGTACACTGAAGTTTGTGGCCTTAAAGTGACTAGAATACTAACTGGGAATTGAGACTTTGTCAAGGTATTGTATGAGTTCAAGAGAAGACAAGAAAAAGATGAGAAAAATGTTGATGTACAGCTTATTTTTTCTTTTCTCTGATGAATAGTTATTACCTCAATGCTGCTGATCAGCTCCAGGTAGCGCAAGTCTCTGATTCTGATAAAGGCCTGAAAATTGAAAAATACATAGTGTTATTAAATTAACAGTTTCTTATAATCTGATGTAACTCTGTTGGCATTGTCAGCTTCAGCTTCTTCGAGAGCCTTGCTTAGGAGTAATTAACCTCTTAAGCTACATGCTATCTTCTAAATTCCCCACCTAAAATACTTCCAGTCAAAAAACAGCTCAACTTCAAGGGAAAAAACCTTGGCATAGTTTAAAATGAAATAAAACTCCTTATCCATAAGCGTTTGCAGAACATAAATACTTCAGCAAAAAAATTAAGACTTTATTTTTACTTCTTTCCAAACAAAACTGTAAATTACAAACAGCAGTATAACACTAAGTCAGTTGTAGAAAGGTGTTTAAGAATGTGCTCATCTGTTGTAAATTAAGCAAAGAAATGGAAAAGGTTCTCGGTTTCAATAAGAATAAAATATGTGCAATGCTTAGAGTTTTTTTTGGGGAAAACAGTGATGGGTGTTTATTTCTAACCAATACAAACCACAATGAACATGGGAAGCAAGAAGTTTAAAACACCAGTTCCACTGTTTGTTTGGCTCCTTGGATGAAGTCCAAAGATCCATTTCCATGTTTCACAGATAACAAACCCCACTGAGAATAGCTATGTCCATCAATGTCCAATATTGTTTAACTTTAAGTGCAGATTTAAGTAACTTTAGTATCAATATTGTGTGAACCCGACACTTTTCTTAAACTTGTGATCTGACTCACCTTCTTGGCGGTTTCAAAGTCAAGTCCCTCCAGAGCTTCTGTGGCCAAATCCCTCCAATCACTGTCTGTCACACCAAGACAAGCGATCTGATAAGCTTCCTTAAACATCTTCTTCTCTAGGTACTGGTACATGGGTGCTGACTGGAAAGGGAAAATGTAACAGGATTAAGACGTTTACATTTTGTTAAAAATAACAACTTTAAAGTTTTTTATTAATCTTTAGGTTTTAGACGAACACAAAGTAGCACAATAAATTGAAGTGGGAGGTAAAGGATTCTTAGTGTCAAGAAAAAAAATTATGGAGTGTAAAAATGTTTTAATCCCCCTTTAGTTTGAGAACCCTAAATAAAGGAGCACACCATTTGAGAGCCTGGTTCTCTCCTATCTCAAGATCCTCACGGCCTGGACCCCTTGCAGTTTGCCTATAGAGCCAACAGGTCTGTAGACGATGCCATCAACATAGCTCCACGCTTAATCCTGCAGTACATGGACTCGCCGGGAACCTACGCCAGGATCCTTTTGGTGGACTTCATCTCTGCCTTCAACACTATCCTTCCAGACCTTCTCCAAGGCAAGCTTTCTCAGAAGAACATGCCGGATCCTATCCGCTGGTGGATCACTGACTTCCTGACGGACAGGAAGCAGCATCACCACTGTGGACTCGTTCCGCTTCCTGGGTACCACCATCAACTAAGACCTCAAGTGGGAGCCCAACATCACCTCCATCATTAAGAAGGCCCAGCTGAGGATGTACTCCCTAAGGCAGCTGAAGAAATTCAACCTGCCAACACGGATGATAATGCAGTTCTATACTGCAATCATCGAGTCAATCCTCACCTCATCCATCACCGTGTTGTATGATGGAGCCACCATCAGGGACAAACATGTAGAGTCCCATCTCTGCAGGACCTGTACACCTAAAAGACTTTGGAGGCGTGCAGGTCGGATCACAGCTGACCCTTCTCACCCTGGACTCAGATTGTTTAACCTGCTCCCCTCAGGAAGGAGGCTCCGGTCAATTCGGACCAGAAACTCTCTTCATAAGAACAGTTTCTTCTCATCTGCTGTCATACTCATGAGCAATAACCCTAAGACGGTTCCCACTACCTGCTCTGTATCAGTCACTAAATATTGTGTTTATTTGCACCTGTCTGATTTGCACTGATCGTTACCAGCACTCATGTATATATCAATTTGTTTAGCACATTTTATTTTTTATTCTTATGTGTTTGTCTTTTCCGTATGTTTGCACAAAGTACCGCAGTCATTTCCTAATGTTCTAAATCTGCCAAATATTAGGCAATAAACCCCTTTCTGATACTTCTGACAAAGATAAGTTCAACCATTTACTATCAGAAATTACCTAATTAGTAAATGGCGATCACCAGTGTGTAATTTTGGATCAGTAAAAATCCATCTGTTCTGTCAAGGCTTCAATGTTTTATCTTTTCTTATCTCAGAGGTGACTCAAATAAAAATAAAAATAAAAACATGGCAATGATGACACATGGTGGTTGTTGTACTGTGTTGTGGGCTGTTATTTTTTTCTTTTTTTCGTTTTCTTCAGCTTGGACAGAGATACTGGTTGGGAAGATAGATAAAGCTAAATATAGCACAGTCCCGGAAAAAATCTGCTAGAGGCGTCAATAGACTTAGGTGGAGATTCACCTTCCAGTAGAACTAAGATCCTAAACATACACCCAGAACTACAATGGTGAGCTTTACATCAAAACAAGCCCATGTAAAGTCCATACCTAACCTAATTGAGTATCGGTGGCTCCCTATCAAATCTGAAAGAGTTATTCTGTAAAGAAGAACAGCCAAAAATGCCAGTCTACATGTTTAAACACTAGAGAGACAAACTCTAACTGAGCTGAAGTGGTAATAAATAAAGTATTAACATAGGTTGGCTGAACAGCAAGCAAGTCACAATATTCAGGCCTTCAGTTGTAATACAAGTTATATAAAACTTTATATTATATCTAGATATTCACCTCAAAATTGTGTTGTAATTTGAAAAGTTGTAATACTAAATCTCAAAAAGATAAATTAAAGCCTGAGGTTGCAGTGTGACAAAATGTTTAAAAGTTGCAAAGCACTGACATCCTTGTTTTTCCCCTTCAACAAAACGGAGCTTCAGGACATTTTCACCACTGTAGCAAGTGTGTGCTATAGCACTCTGCATTACCACAGGTTAAACCAGCACATCTAGATTTAGACAGGTCGGCAAAATACTACCCACCTGAGGGACCTCCACAGCAGACATGGAATAGACATGCAGACAGAAGATTTTCGAGCCGTTGTAGCCAACCATAAAGCCCTGCATTTTCTGTTGGTGCACGGGAAAGTTGCTAGCCTTGATGTTAAGGTAGCCGTTTCCAGAGAAGCACAGCATGTCCTCACACTGGGTGTTCCAGGCCACGCTGTTAGCATTAGGCTCCTACAGAGAAAATATGTGAGGATACAGGAAAATCAAGGTGATCATGGAGGTGACTGAGATACAAAGGAAGCACACATACTTCAAAATGAAAATCTTCCTGCGCCTTATGCAAATAACTAACAAGTAGTCATGTTTTTGGTTTCTTTTTTGCTTGGACAAATTGATCCAAGTCAGAAATCTCCCATTTAAAACCATTGGGATGTATTTCATCACGGCTTTTAACAAACCTGAAAAAGTAGTTCCTTAGTGTTGATGTCATAGACGAGGAGAGTGTTATGTTCGTCCACCACAGCGAGTTTGTTGCGGGACGCACTCATGTCCAGGCAGCGCACTGACGTTGACAGCTTCAGCAGCGTTATTGGAAACGGGTTGTCAACAAATATCTTCAGGATCTACATCACAAAGTCAAAATAGAACATCTGAGAATATGTATGCTTTGATGTAATCTATCATGGCTGGCAAAAGTATTCACACCCCTTCAGATGTTCACTGTACAGTCCGACTGAGCTTCAGCTATTTTGCAAAAATAAAAAGGCAGACATTTCCGTCTCTAGACTCGCACGACTGCAGCTAAAGGTCTTAAGTGTTGAGTGAGGGGTGGTATTAAAAAAAATGCATTACAGATGCATTCTATAACACATGCATTTCCATTTTTTTAAAACTTCAAATCTTTTTTTACCCTTTGTCTTATTGTCTAATTATGATCTAGTTTGTGTTGGCTTGTTACAATAAATCCCAATAAGATACACTGATCTTTGTGACTGTACCAAGAATAAATGTAAAAAGGTTTAAGAAGTATGAATACTTTTGCTATGTGTTAAATAATTCAAGCTTTATTGTTTAGGAAAAGTGTAAATTCTGTATTTTTTCATAATCCTCAAGAATTGACATAGGGGAATGGTTACCATTGTTGAGTTTCTGTGAGGGAATATATTGTCTTTGAATACTCACTGCTCCGTTTTTTAACCCAACAAGTAGACCCTCTTTGCCTGCCGGACCACCAATCACTTTGATGTAACGGATCATAGATTCCATCACCCATTCTTTTTCCTTGACACCAGCAAAAGACAGGCACTGGAGCCTCTTCTCCTGTGTAGAGCATAACAAGGAATCTGAAACCAGTCATATACAGTGCTGACTAACCGATTCCTTATGGCAAAATTACAGTTTTAGCTTGATCGTTTCATGGGCTATTAATCGTTGCAAAACAAACTCATATGAGTGCAATAAATTGCAGAATGTTGTTCTTTTAAACACCGCAAAGGGTGTTTCAATGTCAGAAAGCAATTTTACAAAGATAAACAATGATATAATCTACCAGAAGCATCCACAGCCCATATATAAGGTCTGAGATCTGCCCAGAGCATGAAACATGAGCATGTCCAATAGAGAGATCTAAAGCACCTCTGTCACACAAAGACTAATTTAAAAGGAAATAACCTCAGTGCTGCTCCTCCACCCCACCAGACGCTGTCAAGCAAACAGATGAAAAGCAAAGGAACCCCCCAAAAAACCCACCACATCAACAGACCCCAACCCTTCCAATCCATTCAAACTGTCTTTTTTTTTATCCAGTTACAAGAGGGGAGAACCACGTGCTGCACATCTAGTAAGGAACATGTGTAAAGTAGGGGGGCCTTGTGCGAGCTAGGCAGAAACACGTGGGGAAGCAGCAATTCAATTCCTGGGCTGCGTAGGTTTGGAGTAAATGGTTTGACACTGATTCATTCCGATTTCATCATCTTAATGGTGTTCTAATGTCTATAGAGCCACTGGGGTCAAAGAATTTCGCTGAGCAGAACAAATAAGGAAAGGAAATGTTTCATTATGAAAAAGCCAAATACAAAACAGTAGGGTCAAAAACAAGTTTCACAAAATGATTTGATGTGCTTTGCTCAGTTTTTTTAAAGAATTAAAAAAACAAGACATTTGACTTCAGACCTGACAGAGAATGATGTGCTGGGAGCAGACCACCAGCAAGTTGCATTCAAACTTCTTGCAGATCTTTTTGCTAATATGGTAGTCAGTGGTGGAGAAGTCCTCTGAGCTGAGTTCACAGATGTTGATCTTCTCAGGCAGCTGAATGGCAAGGCAGTTTTTATAGATGGCAATCTTCTTTACCAGTTCACGGCACTTTATCCTCACTGGGAAAATGTGATAATGTAAGGAAAGAACGTTTTTAACAGATGAATTAGAACGTGTTATTTAACAAATGTGTATAAACCAGAACGACAACCTTTAAAGAAAAGCAGGAATCCTGAAAACTTCTCAGTTTTCCAGACTCTGATTTTGAAAATACTGCCTTTTATATATAGAAAATATCATCACTGATTTTTGTGGGTGGGTGGTTGGTTGGTTGGATGGATGGATGGATGGAATACAAATAAATTCCCATATGCTGGTTTTCTCATACACATTCAGGCTTAAATCAAACTCCAAACTTTTCCAGACTGCGTAAGAAACCCAGCTAGATTTAAGAACGTTATTTAATTTCCCTTCATTTCAAAAAAACTGTTTTACCTTAAAGAGAAAGGTAATAGGTCAGTGTACATTCAGGCAAAAAAAAAGAAAAATTTTTTTTTTTTTTTGTGTTTTGTTGCAAACGAAAAAAAAAGAACTCGCTCAATGTACATGCACCGCGACAGTGTCCAAAAATAATGTAGTGAAAGTGTAGTTCGACCTTCTATATGACTGATTCCGGTCAGTGTGTACCTAAAAGCTATCAGACATTATTCAGGAAAGAATCGTAACATCTCTTCCGTCACAACCCAAGCAGGTTGTTGCGTGTGAAGAACTTTACGTTTTTGCTCGGTGATGAGGTGCTGCACGATGACGTCCGTCATGCTGTCTCTATAGGCGTAACAGTCTTTATAGAGGCCATGAACTGTCGTGAAGTTAAGTTGGTAGCAGAAGATGGTCCCATCCTGGCAGCCGCACACCTAGATAAGAGACAACAATGTAGCAGTACATCCTATTAACACCTCTAAGAAAAGACTGAGGGAGTGGGAAAATGTTCCTGTTGTTAAAGCCTCTATACTGCCGAGTTGCGAGAATCTGCCAGAAACCAATTCTCTCCTATGTGCCTCATCACTTTCAGTTAAATCTAGTGAGAGGAAAAGCTGTAAAAGAGAGACTGTAAAATGAAATAGCTTGTGTATCTGTGTAGTTAAAAACTGTGTTATTGCAAGTGGGGGGGAAAATGACTTGCTTTCTCAGTGACATGCATCCCTATTCAAGGGCAGGGTAGGTGACGTCTCATAGAAATATATAGAATCATGTGCTGTGGACCCACCACATAGTTGGAGTCAGGCTTAACTCGGCATGTCCACACCCAAGCTTTATGCTCTCCAATGGTTCCCAATCGCACGCCATCCTTAGTATAGAGGGACACCTGTTTATCCGAGCCACCCATCACAATGTACTCGCCCTTGGAGAAGTAGCTGATGCAACATGGGTCGTAGTTTAGAGTTCTATCTTTTCCAATCTAAGGAGGACAAAGAGAGAAGAGCACGTTAAAAACAGGAATGAAACAAGCATGCCTTCTATTTATTGCTCAGGGGCCTGAGCCAGCACTTCCCACTGTCTAGGCTGACACACTTCAAAGTCCTCACCACATTCAACATATCCCTTTGAATCTGATGAAAAGAAAGACACAAAAAAAAGGAGTGCGTCTCCGGTTTAAAAAGCTTCTATTGTATTAGAGTTCAAAGTCCATTTGTGCAGCATCATATCAGGTCTCTCCGTCCTATTCATCTGTTTTTTCTCACAGATCAAAAAAACGGACTCCCTGAAAACTGCTGCTTATTTTCTGTCATTGTGAGCGATCCCTTGTGTTGTAATCAAAACAGAGTGTTTGTGTACTGTTATGCTTTCAACAGACCCTAACAGTCAAAATACAGCTGATTCTAAACTCTAAACTTTTCTATGTGGTATGCACCGACAAAGTAAATTTTTTTTTTTTTAAAAACAGCAATTATTTCTGATAAATTAAATACTTTTATCTGCGAATTGCCCTGGAAATATAAAACATTTCCTTTTGAATCCACAGTATCTACAGGTGCATCTTAATAAATTAGTTTTCATGGAACAGTTGATTTATCCCTAATTACATTCAAAAACTGAAACTCATACATTAAATACTGAGTGAGTGCAAGCATTTACTTCTGTTAATTTAGTTGATTATGGTTTACAGCTAATCGAAACCCCAAAATTCAGAATCTCAGAAAATAAAAATAAAAATCCATAAAAAAAGAAAGAAAAGAAAAATGGCAAACACCCTCAAAAGGTCATTCTTAATGAAGCGGACTGCTCATAGAGTGCTGTAACTAAGCATATTAATGGGAAGTTGAGTGAAAGGAAACAAAGGTGTAAGAAAATGGTGCACAGGCAACAAAAACCACGGATTATGAAGCATGTCCTATTTAAGAGTTTGGGTGAAAATCATTATTTGTGTTAAGCCATTGTAAATTAGAAACAATGTCAGAAGGTTCTTTACTGGGTTGAGTGGAAAAAAGTCTGGACCGCTTCTCAGGTGGCAATTGTCCTTTTTCAGTTGCATGTTGTGTTTCAATTGGCTATCAGGGACATGCTTTGTTCTGCTGGCAATCATTGTGCCGATTCCATTTTACATTAAGACTGCTCCGTCTGCTTTAAGTACCATAATTCCACTGTGGTTGAATGGCCAGCAAGTTCACCGGACATAAACACTACTGGGAATCTATGAGAAGTTGCTGGACATAAAACATATCAATAACAGCAATTAATGATATTCACCTGCTTTCCACTGAGCTTGTAGAAGGAGAGCTTTTGACCCCAGTCCGCCACAGCCAGTATGTCACTGGACTCATCCCTGTGAAGTAAAAAGAGTTTAGCCATAAGTGCTAAGGATAGCTTTATGAGCTGATAGGGGCTTTCTTTGGTTGGTTAAGTAATGACAACACTGAAAACCAGGGAGGCCAATTTTCCTCTTAGGTTTTCCCTTGTAAATGACAGGCAGCTATAGGAAGTTATAGAGCACTGTATGACAGGGTAAGTGAATATACCTTTTTTATATTGTCAAAAGTGTTGACATGTAATTTAAAGGAAATTAATCCCTTACAGCTTAAAATAGAACTTCTTCCCTGAAATAGGGCTCATGCTCACTTTTAAGTAAATTATTATAATTTATAGATTGTTTCACTGGTAATACATCTGTTGTATTTTATCGCAGACAATTAACACATTCATTTTTCTCTTAACAACCTGGTCAGCAGAGTGCCTCTGGTTTTAGCTAGAGAGGGAAGCAGAGAATTGAGACAACCAAATAAGCATCATAATGCTCCTCACTCTCATGTCAACCACTGCCACCTGCTGGTAAACAAATGCAACTTAAATGAAATAAATCAAAGTACTTACAATACAGACAGCACAGGAAATAGATAAAGAATACACATTTCTCATGGACACTATGATTCCATTATAAAGGATGACTAACTTGGAGGGATTCCAAGCTATGGACCAAACTGGGGACAAAGATCCTCCTGGACGCTCTATTTTGACCTTTTCCTCTCCATTCTTGTTCCGTATGCTCACCACACCATTCATCATGCCAAGCGCAAGGTACTGCCCATCGTTGGTCCACCTGAAGTTTGAATAAACTCTTGTTGAAGCACCCATGCATTCCAAGAAAAAGTAAAAAGTCTTTCAGGACAGTGGAGAAACAACTTACCCACAACATGTTATTCTGCTACTCACTTTATTCTTGTTTACCGTTTTTTGTTCTGGGAACCACAGGCCTAAAAAACACAAACGGATTATGCGCTCTTCATTAAATATTCATGTATGCTATATGATTTATTGACCTTAACTTAAGGTACACTCACCAAAATCCCCAGATGAACAGGAAGCAAGTTGGTGAGTGATCGGGTTGTAGGCGACACACTGGATAGCATCATTGTGACTGCAGATGAGGTCATTAAAATGAGAGAAGTGATGAAATGCATGTATAGTCTTCACTAGCATGTAATAGTGGATAACCATAAGTGCATGTCTCCTTCCAATACAACGTTCTTCATCTGTGATATGTATGATTCATCTATTGATACTAACGTACTTCATTATGAAAACCGACAACTGCGTTTGCATTTTCTGTCGATAACACAACCCAGTTTTCATTTTTTAATAAGAAGAAACCGGATTAATTATAGGTCATAACAAGCAATGGAAAATGAGTTAAAACAGGAAGTAGCTTTCAGAAGGGCTAAAATATAGCTTTGACAAGCATTTCTGAATTGCATGGTGTGATTGTGACAAGCGAAAAAATTATTCTCAAGGTCCTCCCAAGGCCATGTAGCTATACTTGTTCCCTTAGGATGCTGGCCAAACATTTAGCGCCACCTGTGGACTCAAAGGAGCATTGATCAGAGTTTTGGACCTCTCTTTCAATTTTATAGGTTTCAAAATATTCCTGCGTCTTGCAAAAGCATTCCTAACCTATTCATTTTATTTCCGCAATATAAGTGAAATACGATATATTTTACTGCGATATATTGTGATAGAACAAAGTTTAAGATGTATCAATTTTTTTTATTAATAAAAATCTAAACAGTGCGATGTGCATATGCAATGAGCATCTCTGAAACATTAGTTTCAATTTAATTTGTCTTTATTAGCCTTGCACATCTAGAAAAAAGATTTTTGCAAATTCATTTTTGCAAAATAGCCCAAGGCAGTCCTTGAACGGATGTTTTTAAGCCTTACAACATTTTTTCTTATTTGGATTTATCTATGGACTTTGCTCGGCTCATTCAAACACGCGACAACGCTTTAACAAAACCAATCCACAGCTACTTCTGTATGTTTTCAATTGTATCCAACTGGAAGGTGAGCGTCTGCCCCAATCTCAGGCTTTATGGAGCCAGAAACAGGCTTCCTTCCAAGATTGCCCTGTATTTAGCTGCATCCATTTTTCCATCAACCTTGACCCACTTTTTGTTTTTGCTGAAAGAAAGCATCTCTACAAAAAGATGATGGTATTTTAGAGTGTGATGCACAGATTTTTTTCTCCGTAGTAGTTTTTTTCATGCGGGTCAGATAGTTCAGTTTGGTTCACTGCTCTACTATAAGTAAGACTTCTTCAGTCTTTCTCTCAACAATGGCCTGCTATCACTAATAGTTATCCTATCCCCATATTCTCCAATCTGATCTGTGGATCTCTGCAGATCATCCAGAGTTAACGTTCCCCTCTTGGGCACTTCTCTGATTGATTATCTTTGTCCAGCCAGTCAGTGTAGGTGAACAGCCATCTATTGTTAGGTCTGCAGTTGTACCAAACTCTTTCCATGTTTGGATGATAGATTGAACACTGTGAAACATTTTAACTACGGCTATATCCCTGACCGTCTGCTTTGTTCTTTGGTATTCATGATGCTGTTTGTTCAGTAGTGTTCTCTAATAACCCTTTGAGGCCTTCATAGAAGAGTTGGATTTATAAAGAGATTATATATACACAGGTAAATTATATCGAGTCGATTTCCATGGATATATATTTATCTGGGATAGTGCGGTCATGAGATTAAAAAAAAACTTTGAGATTAATGAATTATGATCTGTAATTAATAAATCGAATTAATCTAATTTACAGCATTCGATCTCCACTTCAGAGTGTGGTTAACACAAAAGAACTCAAGCACAAGAAGCCCAAAGCATAAAAACAGATTTCATTTAAAGGCAACTAGCATGCAGAAATAATAAAATTAAAGATTAAAAAATAGATTAACATGATTTAAAAAAAAGCAAGCTAAAAATGGTTGTAATTAATTAATCGCAATTAAGGTGATCATTAACGTGCAATTAACACGATAATTTGGCACCCCTAATTTCGGAATACCAAGTGAAGTGGGCTGAATGCAAATGCACACCAAACCTTTCAGATTTTTATTTGAGTTTTAGTTTTCAACAATATTTCTTTTTTACTCAATTGTATAATAAATAATATGTCACTCTGTGTCAGTTTATCTAATTCCCTATGAAACCAGTGATGTTTGAATTGGTAGCCTGAGAAAATGAGATAGAAGTCATTAGGCTTTAGAAATTACATTTTCACTTTAAAATATAATACTCAAACCTTTGGAACTTGCTTTCCAAGACTACCGTTCTTCCATATTACTGTTTATCTTAAACATTTAGATTATTCAACCGGTCAATAGATGTATTTGTATATTCAAAACTGTAATCAGTTAAGACTTTTTACTTTTTTCTGTGTGTCTGTTAAATAATGGTTCAAAATATGGGAAATTACACTTTTAAGAGTGTAAAGGATTTGTTGCTCGTATTTCTGGGAGGATTCCAATCTAAACAGCTAGCCCTTTATGATCATCAGAATTTGACTACATGGTTGGATCCTATTGGAATGCGCCAGAATGATTTGAGTTGAATTTGGGCAGAACTGGATTCTGCATAATGAGATATGAATTAGACCCTGGAAAATTCTTTAAAACACTATGTCTAAAATGCTGGAGTATAAATAACCCATCTAAATACATTTTTATCGGCTTTAAGTTATTAACCCCAATGTGAGAACATTAAAAACACACACATAATGTAATTACTCTTGAAAATGAAAGAGTGCTTCTTAGAACAGTTAAAAACACTTACGTGTATCTTAAAATACCCTCTAGTTTAGAAGTCCAAATAATGATGGTTTTGTCTGCAGATCCTGAGGCGAACCTCTTACCTGCAGAAAACACATGGTTCCTAATGAGATGAAGGTGAAGGAGATAAAAAAAATGTAAGCATAGAAACAGGAAACCAGCTCAGTACCATCTCTAGCATAGGCCACACAGTACACCATGCCACTGTGTCCTTTTAAAGGCTGAATAATTGTTCCATCTTTGGCATCGCACACCTGCAAACAGAGATCACAATTTGTAATAATAATAATAATAACAATGCATTCTGCATAGATGTCCCTTGAAAGGCAAAGATAAAAGGCAAGCCTTACCAACACACGTTGCCCTGCAGCTATTATAATTTGGCTGCCATCTGGCTTGAAGGCAAGGTCATAAACGCTGCAAGAGAGAAACTAATGTTGAAATGTTTGTTTATACTAGATTAATTGCCTGATAAGCAACATTGTCACAGTGTCATTTATCAGTAAAATCATATATTCCCGTTTTATTTTGAGAATGACCCCTAAAATCCCTTTAGGATACAGTTTTACATCTTGCACCCACAAAGAAGAAATATCAATGAAAACAAAGCTGAGAAAACAGCCCAACTAAGACTTGAAAACTGTTATGATGCACATCCAGAGGGTACAGCAGTAGGGAAGGTCAATAATAATTAGTTTATAATATACTCTAATAAAATGCTCCCATGATTAAAAAAGCCAATCTGGAATGATAACTAGAAAGTCTAACTGACCTACAATCCTGACAGTATGGTCAGGATTTTTACTTTGGTTGTGTGACTTTTTTTTAAATGCCAGTTTCATAAGAACATTAATAAATAATCTGTTTACCATCAAAATTTGATTGAATACAGTTTAGCCACCCTCTTGTACTACTCTACTGTAATTAAGGCATTAAAGTGGCCTATTTACATGTTTGAGAAAATGTCCAGTTTTATATTGTAAGAATACGCATGTCACGCTACAGATTATATGAAATGACATGTATGTATTAGCAGCCATATACAAAATCAGGAAGGTAAAATGTAAATATAAATAAAGTAGGGTTTTCTAAGTCTAAATATAGGAATACATTACTTGGAGGCTTTTTACACAACTAATTCAAAGGGAGGCTAAAAACTATGACCAACACAGTGGATAATAAGCATATGGCATCTGTAAGGGAGAAGCATCCTAATGCAGATGAATCACAGAACAAAACAACTCATTTTGATGGGATATGCAAGGTCAAAACTAGTGTCAATATTATTTTTAACTATTACATTTCTGTTTTTTCCAGACAAGTTACCTCGAAATTATTAAGAAATGTGGACTCCATGCTGTAGAACCAGTATGTTCATGATAACGTTTATAAATAATAACGTCTAAATTTTAACAAAGGTGAAAAGTTTTTGAGTTTAAAGTTAGAAGAAGTCAAAAAATCCTAAAAAGCGTGTGGGATCTCTTTGACAGTCAGAAAATGAAAACGTTCTTTAGTGTAGCTGCATTGATAATAAACCAATGTCAACCATTTGGAAAACATAAATCAAAGAACACATTTTATATCGTTTTTAAAAACGTAATTTCAACGAGGTAGGCCCTGTTACTAGAAACAGTTGGCTGAGGGATGTAATTAATCATGACAAACATAACAGTTAAAGCCCACACGTTCTCCCGAATATATTTTAGATTTTTTTAAAGTCTACATATTTGGCTTTGATAAAAACGGCTAGGTGCTAATGTAGCTAGCGTCTAACAGTTTACATAGCAACCACCGTTGCTATCCAGCTAGCGTTACATCCTGTTTTCCGACCAGTGTTTTAAAAAAGCAGAATCTTACAGACTCTTACCGCTCTCGCACCGATTCTTTCCATTTTTCAATTGGTCTCATTTTCGGCGTTTAATCATGTAAACGAGGATTTGGTTTTATTTGAAATGAATAAAAATTCAGTTCGTTTTTTTCTGTCGTCAAGGTTTGCTCGCATTGCGCAGGCTCAGAATTGCTTACGACTTCCGACAGACACATGCGCAGTTCCGTTCCACTGTTGACATTAGCAGAAGTTGTTTTTGATCTCTTTACTCCATAGTAGAATGAATTACATGTTACCCGGTACGAAAACTCGCTGATTTAACTATGTTTTTTCTCTCTTCTGACTGCTGTTGCATAAGAAAAATAACAAAAGGCTGTTTGTTCTTACTTGGGCACAATTTTTTTTTTTTACGTAATCTGTGTTTCTCTTGTTATTTCTAATGTAGAGATCTGGGACGAAACGGTTGTAAAATCTAAACTGGGTCTCTGATTCCGAAACTAATTCTACTATCTGTGAAAATGAGCTGAAAATTGGTAAATATATATGGATGTCCAGTGCAACAGGGAACAACTACCCCATGGGTGGATTAGAGAAGTGAGGCAGCGTAAAGCTGGCAAAACTGCAGGAAAACTGGACGTTTACATAATAAGGTAAGTCCGTGTTTTAAGTCCCTTGTATAACACACATCATGAATACACAGATTAATGTGTTAAAATTCTGATAAGTATTGATTGCAGCTATCGAAACAAAATAATTAAGTTTCAAAGACAGCCTACACTTGTGAAGTTAAATTAGATAGATAGATAGATAGATAGATAGATAGATAGATAGATAGATAGATAGATAGATAGGCACAGAGATCAGACTTTCATACAACATCAATCAGTGGTTTCCTCAGATCCACTGTAATACAGAGCACTACAGGGTATTCCTATAGCCCTTTGGGATAATTGAACTGAATTGAAAGATGTCCAGCAGACAGTGTTTAGGCACAAATGGTCAATGTCAAACAAGCTGGCTGTCCATGAAGTGCTGTGTCCTCTCATTATGATGGACTGGGGTTCGCATAGCATGAATCACTACATCAATGCAATGTAACATGTAGGTGATAAACCTGTGGCACCACTGAGGTATTGCTTTAATAGCTTCTCTGCACTGTTGGGTGTAGAGTCCCTCATTTTGGTCTTTGATGTTTGGTGTCATCATCAGCTCAACAACTGTCAAACCTTTACACATAATTGTGCAGGCCACAAAAAAAAATGGCAACGATGAAATATCTATATTTTTATATAATTGTTTGTTATTTAACTTTTTAATTTATATCTTATTTATTTATATATTTTTATTTATTTGTTTATTTAATACAGTTACTGTTTAGATATAGTTATAGTTCAAAATGTGTATGTAAAGGTAATATACATATATATATATATATATATATATATATAACATAAACATTTCGAGGAACCTAACTTTGGGTTTTCATTAGCTGTAAGCAATATTTATCTTTACAAGTGAAGAACCGTGGCGTGATTTTTGACTCTGAGCTTAAGTTTTTCCAACTTATTAAAAACATTACTAAAAAATGTTTTTATCATATAAAGAACATTTCCAGACTTCACCCAATTCTCTCTCTTGCCAACACAGAGCCACTGATGCATGCTTTTATCACCAGTAGAATTTATTACTGTAATGTCCTGTTTTCTGGTCTCCCCGAAAAGAGCATATCTAGTTTCCAACTTCTACAAAATTCAGCAGCGAACTGTCCTGACGAAGATCGGGAGGCAGCAGCACATTACAAACACTCCATTTTCTTTCACCGTACATTTTAGGATTGATTTTAAGGTTCTTGTGTTTCAACACATTTTAATTTTCATTATTGTACATACATTTTTGTATATAATTGTTCTTTTATGCTTTCGTTTTCGATTCTGTTTTAAGTTCCCCACTTTTTTCATACATTTGGTTTCCTTATCACTGAATCATGTAAAGCGTTGTGTTGAAAGTGCTATTTAAATAAAATTGCCTTGCCATTGCTCTCACCTCTGAAACAGGCTGCCGGAGGACCTCAGGGCGGCCGAGAACATTTATGTTTTTAAGAACAGGCTCAAGGCTCACCTTTTAGGCTAGCATTTAACTGATTATTACCTATTATAGTTTTGTGTAAATTGCTTTTGCATATTTTACTTGATTATATTTTATCAGTGTCTTTCTAGTTAAGCATGTTTTTAACTGGCGGGGAGGGATGGTAATGTGGTTAATATGGGATCATTTTAATCTGTAAAGCACTTTTAGATGTATTTTCTGTATGAAAAACCTTTTATAAAGTTTGATTTTAAATCTATTCATATCAACACAAATAAACACAATATAATAAACCTGTGTGTAATTAATCTATACGTGAGATTCCCTTTTAGAGCTGAAATACTGAATTGCTTTTCAATTATATTCTAATGTATTGAGATGCACCAGTATATAGTCAGATCAATGTCTAATCAATTATTTGTTTTTGTTTCAGTCCCAGTGGGCAGAGGTTCCGGTCTAAAGAGTCCTTGCATGATTATTTGTTAAAAAATGGAGGGGATAACTTGGACATAAACCTGTTTGATTTCACTTCATCCAAAAACAAGTTCTCTAGCTCGGAAACAGACGATTCCAAAAAAAGGCAAAAGAGACGGACAAAAAAGCAGGCAATTGGACAGCAAGAGAAAATAGGTGGAAAGGTGACATCTGCCAAACGTAAATCTAAAAACACTTCTTCCTCTATCAGATGTAAAGCCAACGACAGCAAGGTCAAGCCTGCCGAGGAGGCTATTAATGGTAATATTTTGCAGGAGAGTTTAGGGGACATAGCTGAGAAGGCTGAGCAGATTAGCTCACAGGCTAAAACTTTGTCAGACTTGGTGGAGGACGATGTGAACAAGAGCCCTCGGAGGGTGGGGCTGCTGAGAGAGAAAATACTGAGACTGGCTCCTTCCAATGACCTAAAAAACACCTTCAATCAACCGGCAAACACGCTGCCTTCAGTCCCTACTCTGAGTGTTGAAGCTGCCACTGAGAGCGAGAATGAAAGTGAGAGCGCAGCAGACACAGATGTTGCACAGCCTCACAGCAAAGGTGACGACAAGTCTAATTATGAGGTACGGAATAATGCTGACAGTCAGGGAGAGGAGGAGGTGCTACCTGACAGCAGTGGTGGAATCTGCACAACAGTTAGAAATTCCCAGAATAGTAAGTATGAGCTAAACGGTCTGACAACGAAGAAAAGTTTTTAATCAAGACTTTTATTTGATTTAGTTTTAATCTTAATATATATCTTATATTGATAATAATATAATACGTATCTTATATGTATAATATATCTTATAAACAATGGCATTTATTGATTTATCATATCCAGCTATAAATGCATGTTAGAGAGGTATAAGAAAATCAGAAGTTTGATGGCTCTTTATGATGACAGTCATAAAAGGACTTCATTTATTTACATGCACATAAATCAGAAGGTTAGTCTACGTGTGTTTTGATGCATGGCCTCCTTTTTTGGTTCCATACCCTTCAGTAGACAGGACCAGCTGTCAACAACCAACACCAGGAAATATGGCGTAAGCTATACAGCAGGCACAATTTTAGAAAATCTTAGGAGAATAATCATTCGCAATTGATAATGTCAGTATTTTGCATTCAACGTTCTTCCACTTTGGGGTGCATTTCATTTTAAAAAAAGATTATCAGATTAAAGAAAAACATTTGTTTGTAAAGTTCTAAAGTAGATGTGGGATGCAGCTTCCATTAAAACAATACTGTGATAGACTAACAGTAACTACGTAACATCGTTTGCTTGTGTTATGCTTCACATATAAATCTGAACAGTGTGGATTTGTATCCAGACCCCCTTACTCTGATACCACAAAATGAAATCTAATGTAACCCACTGTAAATGCAGCTAAACTGTGAAGGCCTCAGAGCTTGTTTTTTTTTAGAGAACATTGGTGAACAAACAGCATCATGAAGACCAAAAAACAGCAGACGGGACAGGGAGAAGTTGTGAAGAAGTTCAAAGCAGTGTTAGTTTATAAAATAATATTTTGAGCTTTGGATATCTCCGTTATCTGATAATTAAGAGTCAAAACTGACAAACCCAACTAGGAGACAAGTAATAAAAGAAAAATCACTCTGGAGGAGCTGCAAAAATCCACAATTCATGTGGGAGTGTCTATTGATAGAACAATTTGTCATGCACAAGTCTGACCTTTTATGGAATAGTGGCAAGAAGGGAACCACTTTCAAAAGAAAACAATGGAATGCTTCCAAGTCAGATTAGACTGAACTCAAACTTTTTGGCCTGCATGCCAAACCAACACTACACACTGATCACATCAGTCACTTGCTGAAATACAGTGATGGCAGCATCATGCTGTGTGAATGCTTTTCTTCAACATGGACAGGGCTGCTTACTTTTCAAGATTTACTTCACAACCATGCCCTACTCTGTATTAGTCTGTTATTTATGTTTGGCTTTAAAGTGTGTTGAAAAGCGTGGTGAAAAAGTTCGAGCAGTGTGAGTATTTTACAAGGCTGTGTATATCATAAGCTTTGAATGGAAAGCCTAATAATTATCATTAGTCTGTTCTTTTTTTTAAAGCAATTTGCACAGTTAAATCCTTTATTTGGGTGTGTACTCAGAAACGTCAGTATTTCTGTCATTTGTGTCATCACCAAGTAAAAATCCAAATTCTGAACGCTACTTTTTTTTTACATCTTAAACCCTTATTTCTTATTTGTATTTAATACAATTTTAAGGATATTCATTTTTTTTATTTTATAAAAATCACCTGGAACTAAGCTAACAATTTTATCATGTATTTAAAACTTTCCTGTGTACTGCTACTAAATTTCCTCGTATGTGGGACTATAAAGGTCTTCATTCATTCATTAATTTTTTTCATAGGATCCAAGAATTTGAAGAGCCAGCGGAAAACAAGCCCCTATTTCAGTGGGAAACTTCTAAAAGATGGTAATGTTTAAGGAGTTAATTTGTGCACAGTTGTTAGCAGACTGTACTCATCCTAATAACAGAAATTGTTTGTTTAGAGAATTGTTCAATGTTTGTACTCAGGACTCAGCCCACCCAGACGGAAATCTCTCAGAAAATGGACACCTCCCAGGTCCCCATTTAACCTCATACAGGAAACCCTTTTTCATGACCCCTGGAAGCTCATGGTGGCCACTATTTTTCTAAATAAGACAAGTGGTAAATAAAATCAATATCTTTTATTTTTTATGTTTGTAGAACACTTTAAATGTTAAAATCTGACACATTTCTGCAGCTGTAATTAATCTGCCGTGAAAGGTGTCATTTCAGTAGTTCCTTCATTTCAGGGAAGATGGCCATTCCAGTGCTTTGGCAGTTCTTCGAGCGCTACCCAACTGCAGAGGTGACCCGGGAGGCTGACTGGAAGCCCATGTCTGAACTCATGAAGCCTCTGGGGCTGTATGAGCTTCGAGCCAAAACAATCATCCGTTTCTCTGGTGAGGATGTTTGTCTCCTGTAGGATAACTATTGTCTTGGGAAAACTAACTGAACGTTCTCCTGTTTAGATGAATATCTAAACAAACAGTGGCGTTACCCCATTGAGCTGCACGGCATTGGCAAGTATGGGAACGACTCATACAGGATTTTCTGTGTGGAAGAGTGGAGACAGGTGAATAAACCCAGCTCCCTAGTGATATTAAAGTTATTTATCCATCTAAATTAAGCAAAATCAGACGGTTAGTGTTTTTTCTGTTAAAGGTGATGCCTAAAGATCACAAATTGAATAAATACCACACCTGGCTGTGGGAGAACCATGGAAAGTTGGGAATCTGAAGAGTGAGTGACCTCGAAGAAGATTTGATCTTCAAGCAAAAAAATTAACTGGATGACATGAACACAGACATTATATAACCAACGGTGTATCAGAATGATAAACTCAGACTTTTACATCTGAGCCACTTACAAATTATGCAGTAATGTTTCAAATGTTTGTCCTCTAAAATGTTTTATATCTTGTTCAATAAAATACTTTTTAATAGTTTTAAAGGCAGTATATCATGCTATTTTACAGCTTTCAACTTCAGGGATAGACATCTATATGATAAAATGTTACCATTGGTGTTATACAGTATTAATTTGTCCCAACATTTAACTTGTTTCCTGTAGTTAATGTTGGACCACGAAGTGAAACGGCTTGTTTCCATATAATCCCACCTCCTGCATCCCCCCACTCCGCTCCTCTCCCATGCAGAGCCACAGCAGCTCAGACTGAGAGAAACAGTGCTGAGCTTTATCTCAAACAGTATTCTGACAGTGAATTTGAAAAGCAGGAAGTACCAAAATGAAACTGTTATATTAACGACTCAGACGTTTGGTTTAATTATTTATTTTTTTGTTATAAAAAACTTAGTCGATAAAGCTTATTTCAGTTGCTAAATCTGCCAGGCTATAGACAGAGCCCATCCAGACTTTAGACAGAGCCCAAACAAACACAGCTGTGTCCAGCAAGCAATCTTTCCAGCCCAATATATAACTAAGCCGTGGGTGTTGTTTGCACCCATTTACTGAACATTCTGAGATGCTACAGATCAATTAATTAACCACACAATGTTGTTATAAGATCACATTAGCAGCTCGATAAAGGGCTTACACAGATTAGCATTAGCATGTAGCCACTTACTTTTCTGTCCATAAGTCTTCTTTGTTCTTTCATAAAATAAAATCCTGAAATCCATGCAGCCAAACGGGCGTTTTCACAGAGAAAGTAAAAAACCGAAGGAGCAATGAGCTTTGAGAAGAGGGTAAAGAAGAGGTAAACCTGCAGACACCTCTAGCTCTCCTTTGTTTTCACTTAGTGATGTCACAGTTTGAACACTCAGTAGTTTTCTAGGAGAGGGAGGGGCAGTTGCTCAGAGAACAGGATTCAGGAGGATTACTCAGGCCATCTCCACACGTAGCCGGATTTCTTTTTTTTTTTAAACAAAGATTTTCGTCCACTCCTTAACAAAAAATCTCCATCCACACATAACCGGATGAATGGGTTTTTTCAGCACAGTCATAGACGTGGCAAACTTGTAGGGGGCAGTAGTTCTCCCAAATCCTATCCGCTCAGAGTAACTTTCTATCCTCTATCTTCAGCACGCAGCAGTCATACAGCTTCTAAAGCAAACAAACTGAACGCGCTTTAACAAAGGATGATGCCAACACAGCTCTGAGGGCATAAATGCTGTTTTTGAGAGTAAACACAGGTCGCACAAGCGATATTGGAGCATTTTGTTTCTCATGGATAGTGACGTTACGGCTCTTAAAACTCAGTTTTCATCTGTTGACACGCAGATACTGAAAACGGAGAAAACTTTCTGTTTTCACTTTGGCCGGAGTTTTTAAAAATATTTTTTTTGGTGCCAAAAATCTCTGTTTACGTGTGGATGCCAGGCCAAACCGTAGAACAATATCTCCATTTTGTGAGATACCCAGCTACGTATGGACAGGGCCTCAGACATGCATGAATTAAGCCAAAAACCACTCTGGTGGGGGGGTTTTATGAGAAAAATTGCATTACCAGATGACTGAATACTCCAAAAAGTTGATTTTGCATGATATAGGCCCTTTAATAGCTGAAAAAGTTATCCTCCTTGTTCTGCTCTAACTGTAGAACCGGAAATGTGCTCTGTCTTCATCTGGTTATTTTTTGCCAAAGGCTAATCATTTTTTCTCTTTGACTCTACTGATGCCTGACCACTCAGTCAGCACTGCAGCTTTGTTTTATTAATGGGGCGGGTAACCCCATTCCCAAGGAGACTGTTGCTAAAGCAAAACGTTGAGTGAATGCAATGCTTCATTTGGGCTTAATGTTTAACTGCTGCCCTAACAGATAAAATTCAGATTTTTATGTATTTAAATTTAAAAAGGACATCTGCTTTATTTATTTTTATGATTTAGGAGTTTGGAAAATATTTTTCAGTACACAAAGCCTGGACTCAGGAGTTCGAGTATAACAGGGAGAGACCAAAAGATGAGACTTCGTAAGAAAGCCTTGTTTTGTTTATTTTATTCTAATGTTTTTTTTTAGCAAAGCTGGTGAAAGTTTAGCTCTATTCAACCTTAGCAAGAATGTCATAACTTTGGGGACTAGATGCTTTAATATATATTTTGTTGTTGTTGTTTTTTCAGAATGAAAGAATCGGATAATAAGCAAAACATTTTAACTTTACAAAACCAAACAAAGGCACAAATTTTGAATTTATGAAATGGTTTCTCTAATCCACACATAATAAATGATATATACAGATATAGCTTTGAAACTCAGGTTTGAATATCGACACACACCCAAGTGTTTGGCTAAATGTAGGCTTGATTTTTTTTTTTTGTGGGGGGGGGCGTTAAACAACCAATTTTCTTTCTTCTGGAGGTGACATTATGGGTCAGACAATTTAACCTTGGACAGAAATAGGACAAGGATTGGTTTTAAAAACCCAAGAAAGCATTTTCTAGTTTGATTTTTCCATCCTGAAGAATAACCGGTTCAAATATATCATCAAAACCTCAAATTACTTATTTTGATAATGATTGTCAGTACATACTCTTCCATATGATTTTTTTGTATATTGCAGCACCTATCTCTATAGCTGCCACACCCATTTGTGTTTCCCACGACACTCCAAATCTTGCAATCACTCCGATGATATTACCAATCCTCCCAGACCCTAAAAGTCTGTGGAATAACAATCAGGTGAGATGATTATCTAATTCTGTTCTCATAGACATATCAATATATAATTATACAGAATAAATACAAGCAAACATAAAAGCACAAATGTATAAATCTGATTCACAGAGTATCCCGAGGTTGGATCCTTTGCACCCACCTTTGATCCCTAGACGCACCGTCAGTCTTGAGACACTCGCTGTTCACCATTACAACCACCAGAGGGCACTTATCATGCAGAGAGGAGAGCATTTCAGGTGAGAAGACTTCAGCTATGAAGGATCATTCCTCAGATACACTCTAGGAATCCCTTGTATTTTTTTTTTTTACTTTGCTTCACTGTAAAAAAAACAAGATGAGATTATGGTGACTGAGTTGAAGCTGTTGTGTCAGGTATCATCAGGTGTGGAGGAAACCCTTGTATGGAACTGTCCGTGAGAGAGAAGAGTACAGGTATATTTGCTTTAAATTAACCTCTGATAAGGCCTTAGAGGAAGGTATTATTATTATTTGGTTTATGTTGACAGAAAGGAGATACGAGAGCAGCTCAAGAGGCAGATGGAGGAGAAGTGTGTAGATCTGAAGCTGCAGCTGGCCAGTAAAGTAAAAGAAGCAGAGTATCTCAGAGAGGTGGACCGCCTTGCCCTAACCAATGAGAGTCGGCACCGAATTCAGCACACCAAAGCAATGACAGCCTACAGAGATGAGAACAAGAGGGTACAATCCCACAAATGCATTATGCATCCATTTCTTCTGTGTACTAAAATATGCTGAAATGCTTCCTGGAGCATTCTCTTAGGTCACAGTAAAATGTCTGATGGGTTTTGTTTTTTTCCTCGTCATGGTTGTACTTGTTTTGTGTGCAGCTAATGGAGCAGAGATGGAGGGACAGAGCACTAACACGTTCCCAGGAGGCGCTGAAGGAGAAAGAGCTGCTGCGCCTCAACCCCATTAACTGGAGTGGAACACTCACATGACTCCAAACAGCCAAAACCTGCAATTCAGGCTCCTACTCGTCCACCTTTTTTACACGATCACAATATTCAACACATTGTATGTGATAGATCAACAGAAAGCATATAAAATTAAGGAAGAAAAGGAAGGAAGCAGGTTTTTTATTAAAAAAAATCAATCTGAGTTCTTGTGATAGTTTATTAAACCCTAAAATTAAATGTTTAAATGACATCAGACAACTGGCAACCTGTCCAAGGTGTACCCCGCCTCTCGCCCGTTGACAGCTGGAGATAGGCACCGCGACCCCTTGAGGAATAAGCGGTTCAGAAAATGGATGGATGACATCAAACAAAATATAAATGCTTAATGCAGTCTCTCCAAAAATATAAACTAGTATGTCCATTTGCTTCATCGGACAAGCTCTCAATACTTGGTGAGGGATCCTTCTATGTGAATTACTGTATTATTGCAGTGGTGCATTAAGGCGACCTGGCTGTGGCACTGCTGAGGTGTTATGGAAGCCCAGGTTGCTTTAATAGCAATCTTAAAGAAGATTTTTGTTAACCCAGGCCTTATTTATAGCATATGTTACATTTAATTACTCACCCAGACAAGTTTGGAGCCCTTCAGGAGGAGCTTATGTCGAGTAGCGATCAGCTTATCTCCATATAATGGCAGTCAATGGGGCAGGAGATCTGCTCCAAAACTCCTTAATTTAGCCATGTTTTTTTTTTTTTTATAGTTAGGAATATTCCACTGTCAGTTCGGAACGTTTCAGAGGTGCTAAGGTATTAGCTTCTGAGGTTTTTACAGGCTTTTAATGCAACCGATTCCAATTTATACTAACTTGGGATTTCAATGACATTGCAGCTGTCCGCCATTACAGCTGTAGTCTACGTAGGTTGCGGAGAGGGAGCCTGTGTTTAACTGAACTTAAACAAATTCGTTATTCAGCTAGTGCAATTTAGAAACACGAAAACGCAAACCATGTTCATGTCTGCAGTAGCAAGTCCTGTCTACTCGACCGCCGTAGAGCAAAGAGTGAAAGTGTGCTTAGACTACAACTTGGATGGAGAAGTTGTATTAAAGCTAACAGTTAATACCAAAGCATGGTTAAATGAAGGGGTTTTGGTGCAGATGCCTTATTACAGGTGGCAAATCTCCTGCCCTGATTGACTCCCATTATATGGCTATAGGCTGAATGCGACAGGATACAAACTTCAAGTGGCTCCAAACTTGTGCGGGTGAGTAAAGGAATATATTTGCCAGAAATAAGGTCCAGGTTGGACAAAAAAAACAAAAAAACGTTTTTTTCATTGTTTTGTTTTTCATCGCTCCTTTCCTTTGTAATAAAAGTTCTGCTGGAAATTAATATCTACATCTTCTTAAAGATCTCCAGTTACATGGCTGCACTGAATCTGATCTTAATAAAACAAGGTGGTACACCAGCAGATGTTATGGATCAACACTGACTGTGAAACTGAGGTTTCAGGAGTTGCTGAATATGTCAGAGTACAGTGTCTCTTGAAACGGACCTCAGCCAGAGTATGCACCAAACTTAAATGGGCTTTGTTTTATAATCCCCTCAGAGCTACAGTTGTTGCGATTTTCAGCCAATTTGTTTTTCCTCCCACGTAACTTTTCATTAATAAGGTTGGAAACGGCACTCTGAAGAACCAGTTTTGTTTACAGCTTTTGTGGCTCATCCTGAATGACTGCTTCATGACCATAACATGAACATCCCTTTTCAATTTTTTTCCATACCAAATCAGATATGCAATTTTTTTCCTGTGTTTTCTTACAAATTGCAAGTGACAAAAATTTGCTATTTTAAAAAACTTTTATTTTATTTACAACCCGAACTCAAAGCCCAACTAAAAACAAGCTGTTAAGTATCCTTGTAAAAAAAGATAGTAAGTCTTGGGGCGGA
This sequence comes from Apricaphanius iberus, assembly GCA_028564705.1. Lineage (NCBI taxonomy): Eukaryota > Metazoa > Chordata > Actinopteri > Cyprinodontiformes > Aphaniidae > Apricaphanius > Apricaphanius iberus. The sequence continues at coordinate 1,301,272 of JAPXFQ010000640.1, read as the reverse complement.
TTGACATCACTGAGCTATGGAAGTCCTAGTAGTGCATTATAAATAAAAAGATTCTCCAAAAATTTAATTTACTGATAACATCGAGTTATCGCCCAACCCTAATGAAATGCTAACATTTTCCCGAGAAACTATAATTTTAATAACTTAAAGCAATAGCAACTAAGATAAACACTTCAAAATGTCATTCTTATTCACATTTTTAAATTCAAATACTGAAATCAATTAATTTTATTAAGTTCAGATAGTTGGCTAGATAGAAAGAAAGCCAATAGTCCTGTGTTGGGAAATAAATAGATATTTAATTGATTCAGATATCCAAAAATCGTTAATCGTTTAATACGTTGTTAGCCCTTTTTACACCTAAAATAGGAGGGGAATGTCCAGCCGGGCATTTTAAGGCTTAGGTCCTGCATGCAGAAAAATGCTTCAAATAAATTCCACTTTTTTTTAACCATATATAACAAAATGCAACAAATTAATTACCCCATAACTCTTTCATCAGCGGTTTCTCTGTGTGCAACTTTATCAAACATTTTTCATGTTCCTATGCAGTTAAAAGTAGTCAAACAAATAACTCCACCCAAAAAAAAGCTACAAAAAGTAAAATCTCATTTTATTGTAAAGCAAACATTTGTGATTCCTCTTCATGTAAATACGGATCAATAAAATGAATAGAGGTTTTAGTTTGATGGCTCTCCAAAACAATCTCACTGAATTACAATTGACAGTTTGCATTGATAATGCACACATACAACCGAATATTCACAAAAATAAATATTGCTTTAAAAAAACCAAACAGAAGTTCTCTTCAAACCAGATTACTGGTTTTTCCAATTTTGCTTTTTTTCTTCACACACTCCTTAGACATAAATATTCTAGCAGCTAACGATTTTTAAATCATTCATGCTAAAGTAAACAATAAATTACGAGTGCAGTAACTCTGGTTTCAAATAAATATAACATGCATTGTGTGACACACATTCCCAGAGGAAGAGGTAAAACGTCATTCAGTGAAAAAAAACTCATGATGGAAACCTCCCCAGACTGTCTACAGCCTGTTGCAGGATAACGTACTGATCTAACTTTGAACCCACAGCTACCATCTGGAGTGCAGCGGTAACCTGACACAGGCAAAGCTCATCGTAGGGAGTGAAGTTCAGTTACATCATTGCAGTGTTGCTTCATTTATGACATCATAGTCTTCCCCTTTTCTTCTGTAATCCTCTTTATAGATATATGTTAATTAATCAAAGCCCTTTTAAGTTCTCGTCACCATTTAATCCCTGAAAGACTGGCTTTGAATACAATGTCGGACTTCGGTCAGTCTTGTTCACCTTTCCTGGCCGGTATTCTGAGGTCGCTTTATTGCTCAGACAGTCTAACGTCCCTTCAGAAATCCATCCAGCATGTAGTCCCCCTTCTCTGTAAGCCAATATCCAGCCATAGCAGCCACCCCTCCGATGAAAATAGCTGTGAAGACCATGTCTCCCTTGGCTGCAAGTGTAGCTAGGGCACAGATGATGACGCCGAAGAACATCTGCTGCAGCACAAGGACCTCATCGTCCGTCATGTCGTCAAACAATCCTTTCTCTGGGCCAGCTGGGGGGACGAGACGAAGAGACACTCAGATATCAGAGTCCAAACATCACCAAGATATCTTCATGGGTCACTTTCCAACAATCTGGTCATCAATAATTATGTCGTACCTTGGAAAAGTATTTATATCCCTTAAACCATTTCACATTATGTCTTGTTACAACCACAAACATGGATACACTTAATTGGTATTTTGTGGAATAAGGCAATTTAATTACACCATTGTAGCTATTCCTGTATTTTGAGGCTTGGCTTCCTGCTGGAAGGTGAACCTCCATCATAGAAATGTCTTTTACATACTTTATACAGTTTGTTTTTTGTGCCTTTTTACACCTGGTTTTTCGCTGCATTTAGCTCAACCCTGTCAGAAGATAAATCTGATAATCTCCACTGTCGCTGCATTTGTGTAGCACTGTTCGGTCTAAACACTACTGCAACTCTCAAGGTGGCTCTGTTACTAGCCTAGGAACCCAAAGTGAGACAAATATAGAGATCTATGAGAAAAACTGCAATGCAAGAACTGTGTTTTTCATGCTTTAAAAATATGTACATGGAAAAGATCGTACATTCACAATTCAGATATATCAAAACACAGCCAATCATGTTTAAGCTGACAGCATTGATTCAGACTAAATGCAGAGATAGTCCCTGTCTATTATCAATCTGTCTGAACAAAGAGAGGGGATTGTTTTTGGTTCATATTACCTCACCCAAAAGATGGTACTTACCTGGTTGCTTATTCTCCACACAAATGCTATCTCTCCTGATGAATCCTTCAGCACAGTCGCAGTGGAAGGATCCCTCCTCATTGATGCAGGCCTCGTTTAGCCCGGGGCACGCTATTGCACGTTCGCTACATTCGTCAACATCTGAGGGGGAGAGCAACGGAAAATGACCAAACGTCCACCAGGATAAGCTTATGGGATAAAACAAAATTACAAATATAATTAATGAAAGCTTAAATACCAAGACACTTAGCTCCTTTCAGTCTGTAGCCGCGTGCACATTTCTTACAGCGAGCAGGACCGCTGCCCATACAGCCCACACATGCCTGGTCACAGCCTGGATGCAGAAGTCAAACAGTCGGCATCATTACTGTCCATTATGTACAACGCTGACAACTGCCACAAAAGCTCCCTACTGGGGACAAAAGTCTGTACCTCATTAAAGTTACTACAATCACCACAACTATTTAGGCGCTTCGAACAAACAACCACCATTCCTCATTAATTTCTGGTTCTTCCTCCCACCAAACCATTAAAAAAAATATAGCAACTAAAAATAGCTGACTTTTTGAGTGTTCTTTCCTCATTAGTACAGTCTGTACTGAGGAGTGTCGGTTTCAATCCATTAGGCCACTTGTTAAGGTTGGTCCAGCTCAAAACGAAGTTTTAGTCACCGGACACTTCATCAGAGCAGCTCTAGTTTTAAGAGTCACTTAAAGCTGTCCCTGACCATGCTATTGAGTTGCAACAACCAGCATTATTTCATTTGCTAGAGATCAGTAAATATTGAAGGATGTATACCTCTGCACTCATAGGATCCATCTGTGTTTTGACAGTAAGTGTTGGAAGGACAACGAGCCAGCTCTGTGCCGCACTCATCGACATCTATAAGAGACGTAGGAGAGGTCAAAGACATTGCATTCACCGAAACTTGCTAAAGAAAGACGGACAAACTCTACACTCACCCACACACTTGTTGTCATGGAGGATCCATCCGGGTTTGCAGTCGAGGCACTTGTAGTCCTGTGGCCCTGCGCATTTCTTACAAGAGTGGTAGCACGCTGAAGATGGACCAGAACCATTAACATCATAACATGATCAGTCCCAGCTGAACCCCAAACTGATTTAAAGATGTGCAAACAGCTGTCTGGAAATAACACACCTGCACAAGCCCCTGCGCTGTCGTTGGAGCTCTTCTCCCTGTAGTAACCGTCGGCGCAGCTCTGGCACAGAGGACCAGAGTACCCCGGATCGCAGATGCACTCCCCATCTCCCAGACGGGTGCCATCGCCCTCACAGCGGCCCAGACCTCCACAAACCCCTCCAGGCCCTGACGGGCACTCTGCACCAGATGTACAAAAGTCTGTTCTACTCAATGCTTCAAATTAGCATGATTACAATCAGCAGCTCTTTGGTTAAATACTGGGATAATGGAAGAAGGAAGGAAGGCGTGCTTAACAAAGTAACCTGCTTGGGCACACCTTTACAGTCGGGTCCAAAGTGTCCAGGTGGACAGCAGAGTCTCAGCTGCTCAATGCAGAGCCACTCAAACAGATCTGGGGCCTCCTGCTGCCTACAAAACAAACACAGCACCTCAGTTATAAAGTTTACACAGGCTCACGATAACACACTGTGATTACACAGTAGAAGCCATAAATGTCTTCATCCATTTTAATTTAATGGCGTGATAAGACAAGCTTATTAAAGGCCGGTTTAGAGTCAATTTACCTGTGGAACCACCATGTCTCAACCTGGTCCTCTATCTGCTCCAGCAGACGGTTACATTCAAAATCACTTTTCTCACAAGCAGCTTCAACTATCTCCAGGAGCCGAGTCTCACTGCAACAAGGAGACGCTAATTAGACAGACGCTAATCCACACAAAAACAAAGATCATCATAAGAAAAGGTTCTCATATCCATTTTAATTATGATAATTATTTAAAAGGATCTGTAACATGTAATGAAAAAGTACCAGATAAATACAATCAATGATGAAAACTGAATACGTTCTTGAACAATGCTGAAAAAAACAAATGCAATTTAAAAAGGTCTGAACATCGAGACTAGTCCTACCTCCGTGCATACTTAGCCAGCTTCTCCTCCTCCCATGCAGTGTTACCTCCTCCAAAGTTCTTCTTTGCAGTTTTTTCTAATCCCTACAAAAAAGAAAATCTTGGATTCTTGAGTTTAAAAATAAAAGCACATCCTGATGAAGGCAGAGGCCGATAAGCGTGGGCTGTAACCCACGGTTTTTAGCATTTTCTATATGATTTAAAATAAAGGCTTTTTATATTTAAAGAGGAGTTCCTTGGATTTTTCCCTTTTTTTAAATAAAATCGCAACAAAAAGATTACTAGTGAAAACATACAGATCATTAGATTTACCTTAATAAAACTTTCAGTGAGTTTTTTGCAGGTTTGACATGGCGACGTCTGGACTTTCACCACAGAGAGCTCCGACAGAAGCACCAGAGCAGACAGGAAAGGCAACACTCCCCACATGATCCTTCACAGGAAACAGAACATCTGACTTTCACCTGAACACACAGACAAGACATTAAATCTTTAGGGTCTATGAAGTTCAAAGTAACAGGTTTTGGATCTTCTAAAGCTCGTCTGCAGTATAATTTTACATAATTTTTTTTTTAAAAACAGACTATATATACTAACTTACTGAAAATTGCAAGTCCACTCTTTAATTGTACGGCTCAACGCACAATCCATACTATTCTAAATGTCTCAAATATTTTTAATTACTTTAATAATTATACAGTACCCTGTTTTGTAACTACAGTGATGTAAATATTTTTCTCGTGTAAAAATTGTGTGTGTTTCTCTTCTGTGTCCTTTCTGTTTGTACATCTGCTTTTATGTTTTTACTGCTGTTGCAGCCAAATTTCCCCAAGTGGGGCAATTAAAGGATTATTCTATTCTAATTTTACTTGAAGTCATTAGTTTGGAGAAAATTCTTAAAGGAAGTCAGAAAATAAACATGCTGCTTTATTTAAGGCTCTACGCTAGATTTTTGTCTACTACTCTGACTCGACTACTTAATGATGATCCAATAGTGTTTCACCTTATCAGCTCCATCCTCTGCATTTCAGATCTGTGCTTGATAAATACCTAATTCCAGGTCTATGCAGATTATTCTGTAATTTACAGTTTTTTTTAACATTCAGGTAAACAGACATTTGAATTTCTAAAAGACGTTTTTGATGCAGTACTGATTTATCTCAAGCAACTAAAACTGGTTTTAAGTGCTAAAAAATCCAAAATAATGCTTTGTTCTAATTCATCTTACCCCTCAGGGAACATCATCTTAATAAGAGCTGCCCAGGGTAAAATTTACCAAGCTAGTACCTGGGATTAATTGTTGATATGGACCTTTCTCTTAAACTTCATATTAAACATTTTATCTCCAAATTTAGGGGTTTTACTGTAGAAAAAAAAAAGTCTGGTTTCTTCTTCAGAGGTCGAAAGCTTCTAATCTCAGCTACGCTCGGGGTTGTACTTAATTATGCTAATGTTGTGTATATCTGTGCAGGCTCTAACCTGCCGCCTAAACACCTCGATTTCGGCCAAACCACTGTGCTCCGAGATTGGTTGAAGTTGCCTCACCCACTATTGTGAATCGTATGCTACAGACAGTATTCCTGTATGTAAGGCAATACTGAATGGATATTGGAATACTTTAATTTACAAGGTCTTACAAGCTTGGTTCCTACCTACAGTGTTTATACACTTTTCTTCTAAGAAGTAAAAGCGGGTATGTCTTGCAATTGAATGACATTTTGTATCTTTTATTCATATGAGAACAGGAAAGAAAGCTTTCGGTTCCTCTGCCCCTGACGCTTGGGACATCTTCCAATCTAAAATGAAACTGTTAAAACTTGTTTAAATCAACACTTTACGTCCCAACTTTAGAAACCAACAACAGAAACCTTTCGAAAACGTGTCTGAGTTTTTACATCCTAAATGGTTACCGTTTTTACTATTTAAGTTGTAACAACTACTGCAGTTTATTTTTCTAATTATCTGCACTTTAAATATTTTCAATACATTTACTGGGTTAAAGGTTTATATATATATATATATATATATATATATATATATAGAAGAATACTATGGTCCAATAACGTCCTTTGTAGCAAACAGGAATATTTATATTGAGATTAAATGCATGATTTATCGGGCGTGTTTGTCTATCTATTTAATTCTGTTATCTCAAGGATTTTATTATTATTATTATTATTAGGGAACTTTTCAATTCAACGCTGATTCTAATAAAAATCATTCTTAAAATGGCAAAGGTAAACCTTCAAACTAGAGTTAAGAAAAGCTGGACAAACCATACAAATATAATTAGCCTATAAATAGCCTTACAAAAGCATAGCTAAATGTATAAACGCACTGAACGGCTTCAGTGTTAGCAGCATCAGCACCAGCTAGTAGCTAACCGATCTTAGCTGTTAGCTTTAGCCAGCCGTATCTATAAAGTCTGATTTCATGTCCACTTCCCTTTTTATTCAGAGGCAATACGTTAACCATATTTATAGTGCTGTATCATTCTAGCTCTAATTTTTTTCTTTCAATTATTTGTCACCACTTAGCTTTTATGTTTATCTCTGTACCTCGTTATTAAACCACAACGCCTGCTGCACCACCGACGAATCTTTCCCCGGCTAGCTTACTCCCACCTCACACCAGGCGTCTTCACATTTTAGGAATCCTTCTTTAACTCTTCAACCAAAGAGCGTGTGGTTAATGATGGAATTGCTCCTGCAGCAGCTGTGGTGATGGACTTCAGAGGGGTTACACCCTGCTAGGGAGAATGAATGATTGGCTTCTAGTCTCCTCTGTGTTTTCCATGCGGCTGCTGGCACGCAGGATATGACGTTGCTGGGATTTAATCTATCAACCAATCACACCGCAGAACCGTCAAACGCCACCTTTTTTTTTTTTTTACTGTATCAAATCTTAGGTCCATTAATTCCTAGCAGTTTCATTTATATATTTATGTTCAGACATATAATGTTTTTTAAACCGTTTTACTATGCAACAGTTTCTCCAGCTGAATAGAATTATATTTGGACATAAAGAGGAATGATCAAGAATCAGCACGTAGCTTCAGTTAATACAGCTAGAAACTACAGATCAGGCCCAAAATCTAGGTGTAATAATGGACACATGCCTGAAAGTTCAAGGTCACATAAAGGCAATAACAAGGACAGCCTTCTATGGCCTGCTGAACATTTCTAGGATTAAAGGACTAATGTCACGAGACCTAGAAAAACTCATCCTTGTGTTTATCTCTAGTTGAATGGATTACTGCAACAGTCACAGGTTTGCCTAAAAAGTAAAACAGACTAAGTGACATTAAGTGACTAATAGAAGAAATGTAACATGTTTAAATGTTATATATTTTGTGTGTCTAATATTGTATTTTATGCTTTTACTGTTGTTCTCCCTAATCGCCCAAAGCACATTGATTTGTTGTCGAAATTGAACAATATAAATAAAGTTGCAATGCAGCAAGAAGGTCCTAGGTTTGGATCCCAGCCTGAGGTCTTTCTGCATGAAGTTTACACACTCCCCCTATCAATGCATACGTCCAGGTACACCAACTTCCTCCCACAGTCCAAAAACATAAGGTTAATTGGTCTCTCAAAATTCCTCTTAGTTATTAGTGTCTGCATGTTTTTTTGTTGTTGTCCTGTGTATCTCTGTGGTTCCCGAGAATGGACTGTCAACCTGTCCAAGTACCTTGTCTCTAACCTGATGACTGTTGGAGATAGGTGCCAGCCCGAGTAAAGGATAGACATTACAGAAGATGGTTGGATGCACAATGTTACATGGTTTCTTATAAGAAATGTAATAATGAAGGTTTAAAGGCACTATGCTGCTGTGGGGCTTCTTTTGTAAAATTATGAGGTCAAAAATTAACAGGAACTATTTGGGCCTTGTCATAATATAAATTAATACATAATATAACTTTAATAAATTCAAATTTATGTAAAAAAAAAGAATGTATGTCATAAAATAAAAAAAACAGTAATTATTGTTGCCAGCCTATGGTTTTACAGTCTATGGTTTCCAGTCAAACAATTAAAAATCTCACATTTGATGACATAAATATTTTGTTAGAAAGCTTTAGTACAGCTCTTTATCTGTAACTGTCGTGCCCCCTCTAACCATAAAACCAAAACGCTTCTTGCTGACTGTCACATCTCCTGTTAATGTCACTCCAACCACTGTTTAAGTGTTCATAGTATGGATATTTTGCCTTATTACTTTATTTACTTTATTTATTATTATTACAACGCCTCTTCATGGCCACCTTGTTTGAGAATAACTGGTACCAACATACTCTCGAAACAAAGTTAATGATAAAAACAAGAAAACTGAATTTGCAACAGAAAAATAGTAAACTAATCTATGCTATAAATTTCAAACAATCCTTACCCTAAAATTTTCTTTAAGTCAAAATAACCAGTTATTTATTCCAATATATGAACAAAAATATTTTATAGACAAGGTTACTAATGCTTTATTCAATCCCACAATAAAACATTTAAAGTCAAATCACAGTATAAAATTAACTCAGAATACCTGAGCAAAGTAAAGAACACATTTACATGTACACATTGTCATATATATATATATATATATATATATATATATATATATATATATATATATATATACACACACATTCTTGTTTTCATTTACAACTCTCAGGGTTTTTCGCAGGAACATCATGCACTAGTAAACTCATTTAAATACACTGGAAGGGTTGATATAAATATCAAATTGGATTGGAAGTGTATACTATAGTGAAAATGCTCTTTTTGCATGTTCTGAGTGTTTAATGCCAATTTGCTTTTACAAAATCAGTGCTAGCAACCATTTAAAAGCTGTTATTAAGATGGTTTATTTTTTCATCAAAAAACACTCCAAATGGGTTCAGTGTTTAAGTGCTGGACCAAGTTTCTCTAACCTTATGTTTACTATATAGAGCTGTTCTTGCTGTTAAAACATAATCAGTTTCCAGGTTTAACAAGCTGATGTTACTGTACAAGTAACTATTAAACCGGATGAAGGATATAATGCTTTTACTGAACATGTCCTACTGTAGAGTATAAATGTTGTACCCACGTATGAGTGGATTTTCTCCAGACACTCCAGATTCCTCCCACAGCTCAGAAGCATGCATGTTATATTAACTAACTTTAAAACTAACTGTAGATGTTAGTGGGTATTTTTTGAACACAACATGAAGAGTTTGCATTTTCTCCTCATGAATGTATGGGTTCTCTCAAAGTACTCTGCTTCTTCACATTGTCCAAAATATGCATGCTGACATTTGCATTGGTGGCAGTATTTGCCGTGTACGGTTGTGAGTCTTGTGTGTTTCTGTGTTGCCATAGCCACGGTGTAACCTACCAAAGGTCTGCACTATACATCGCAAGTATATCAATATCAAAATATCAGTGTGCGCAATATTCATATCTGAAAGGTCTCAAAAGCTCTTATATTTCAGAAGTTATGACGTTGCATTTTAAATGCACATATAATATCTAGCTGAGTCTCACAGCAGCAGATGATCACACTGGACTCAAATAATTTATCACATTGTTTCCAGTGTGATCCAAAATCCTTAAGGTCACAAACTGTAGGAAGCACAGACGGGAGAGACTGAAAAGAAAAAAATAGGCATATTGCAAATGACATCATCGTCACCATTGCAAGAATGTCTAATCTCATGCAGCCATACCCAACCATGTACTGCTGTCCAACAAGCACTGCAGACACCTGGAGAAGAGCATCAGCACGTCATGACGCAGCAATGGTTTATCGGAGATAGAAAATGGATGGATTGTTTTAGTGCATTGAGTGAGGTATTTTTAATGGAAGTTTCCATTAATATTTCCTTTCACATCCTCCCCTGTTGTCAGACCCATTCAATCCTACTGACCATAGTTATATTTGTGTTTAACAGTAGTGTTTCCCCAGAGTCCTCCTCGTCCCCCCTAACATAACCCGGAGACACCCCAGCAAGTTGCAACACATTTGTCCCTGCCTTGAATCCAGACAGCCTTTTGGCAAAAGCTCTGGATGCCATCCGAAGCCCCCCCGCCCTTTTCCGTCTTGCGGATGAAGAAGCAGTTTGTTTGGAGCCGGCTAGCTCAGTCAGAAAGCCCAGACTCTGGGAAGGAAGGCTGTAGAGATGGAGTCCACAAAAAAGTCGTGGGAGAGGCCGGTAACCGCCCGGAGGGGCAAGAGGGAGTGATTCAAACTGCACCAGCATGAAACGTTCACCTGCACGGCCTTGTAAATAGTCTGAAAGAATGCAGCTCAGCGAGGCACCGAAAACATCCATGTGACGTGATGACTCAGGATAGCTTCCTGCAGAGTCCTCCTCCACTCCACTGATGTTTTGTTCACTTATCTCACCGCTGAGGGCTCCCCATTCTTCAGCTCTAGTCCATGTGGTCTGGGTTAAGACTAGCACCACCTTACCCCCTTGCCGTTTCAGACGGTCCAGCCGTGAGTGGAGCCACGGCACGGGGCCGAGTGCGCAGAGTTCACCCTGGCTCCAGAGGTCAAGAGACACCGTGAAGCCCAGGGCCTGGAGAGATGAGCCCAAGTGACACAGGAGCTTTGGCAGTCGTTTGTCCTCATCATCAGGCGGATATAGCAGTATTACATGGCCACCACCCAAAGCACCTGAAAGAATGAAGGACACATTAACGATGGCTGTTTTCAAACACAAAATTAAATAGCTTACTTTGTACTGAAATCAAAACTGCAAGGAAAAATGTGTCTACTGTAGAGAAGTTTTTTTTTTCCTTGCAAGACTTTATACAACTAATAAAAGGATCCCAAAATGATTCATACGTGCAAAGAATGTTTTTGCAGATCTTTCTTCCATTCAGCTGTATGACTCTATAACTAGAAGCTTGCCAGCTTCACGCATCAGAGACTTCTTTTTAAAACCATTTCCTGCCACATAACCTGAACTGGATTAATGTCTGAACTTTCACTTGGCCATTCTAACGCATATATTTACTTTAATCTTAATCATTCCTTCATTGCTTTGGCTGCATGTCTATGTTTAGGGTTGTTGTACTGCTAGAACGTAAACCTTCATAGATGTTTCCAGTGTTTTAGAGCATAAACTACAAAGGAACTCTTATGGGTTTCTGTCAGTGACTCTCTTTTTGCCACTCTCCCAGAATTGGGCCTGATATGTGGAGTGCACGACTAACAGTTGTACCATAGACAGAATATCCCACCTCAGCTGTGGTTCACAGCAGCTCCTTCAGAGATTCAATGACAATTTGTTTGCTTAACATCCTCTGTTCTTGGCCCTATAGTTTAGCTAGTTCCTCGGACCAGCTGGATTAATACTGACATTAAATTAGACTCGTGGACTATTTTTGTTTTCGAAAACCACTTATTCTTTTCCATTCATTTTACAATTACTACATATGAAATCCTTATAAAGTAAATATAATTTTGTGCTTAAAACAGAAAATTTCAAGTAGCAAGACTAGTTTTTTTAGGTATTCTAACCAAATGAGGGAGTGTTTTGTGTGTATAAGCATAAAGCAAGAATCCCACCTTTAACATCTTCATCCTTCAACCATTTCCAAACATATCCTGGAGAAAAAGCAGAGATAGCATTCAGACATTTTTCTTCTAACCGTCAGAGACGTTTATAATTGTAGCCTGAAGAAGCCGACCTTTCAGAATGCCTTGTATCAAATAGACTCCAAGAGTGGCCAAACATATCAGTATAAATCCGAAGAGAAGAGGAGCAATCCATCTGACTCGATTTGCTAAAGTAATAAATAATAAAAATAATAAAAATAAGAAGCCTTTCCAATATTGTGTCCAACATTTCAAACACAATAACATCATAAGATATCAATTGTACAGTGAAAGCCAAACATTTTCATACCGGGAGAAATATTGTTTTCCGTTAAATAACCGCTTCAACTGTTATGGTGACAATTTGCATTGTATCTAAGCTGCCATGATGAATGATAAGACAGAGTCCACCTAGTTGCACAGTTATAAAACATACCAATCACAACAACCTAATTTGAACTGTGTTTTTGAACTGTGGCCATTTTTTTAATGACCATATATTTAGTTAGGGTTGATTGCAATGAGAACAGCACAGCTGTCACACTACTTTAATCATAAAAGCCAAATGGTTGCAATAAATCCTCCTTTTGTCGGCCATCTTCAAGGAAATGTGTGTTGGCACTCACCCCTAAAAAAGCCTTTAATTTGCCTTTAATCAGTATAACCTAATTTAGTAAATATTTTAACAAAAACACTTCTAACAGTAATGAAGCAGTAACGTCTGTTAGAAATAAGTTTCTGTAAGGCTACAACTGAATAACGAAGAGCATTAAACACATGATCTACATAAGAATTAACTGAACATTGTGTTAAGATCACATAGATTAGGTCAAATTAGACAGCAGTCTTACTTTCAAATGGACACTGGGGCTCAGAGAATAATTCCATCCAGTCAGGTTTAACCTACAAGATATGGTTCAGTGGTCAGCACTCTAGAAAGCACAAAATGTTGTTAAACACAGTCATGATTTATTGGGGGGAGTGCTAATGGTACCTGCACACAAAGCCGAGGATGGGGTGTAAGAAAGAACTCCCCTGCTTGCTGAAAGGAAAACGAAGAATCAATTAAAAGATGACTTTATACAACTAATAAAAGGATCCCAAAATGATTCATATGTGCAAAGAATGTTTTTGCAGGTCTGTCTTCCATTCAGCTGTTTGACTCTATGACTAGAACTGCTCCCAACAAACTCAACAATGTTTACATCCCTGCTATAATTCACACTATTTGACTCACTCAATTTAAAACTTCTGCTGCTTGCACATCTGCTTTCTGTGTTTATATTCTTTTACATCTGTGTAACTAATACATTAGCCTTTTCAATAAAAACTGAACACAAACATTCTGTAAATATCTTCTGTTTTCAAATGATCCTACTCAGTTACATATTCAAATCTGTGTATGCCACTTTATTTACAATAACTGCAAAGTACTTGGTTTTGTGAATCTTGTCCTTAATGCACATATACGCTAACATTATTATTTCTGTTTTATATATTTTATATTGTTCTAGTTTGAATATAAATGATTCTATTACCTGTAACCTTGCTGCTGTTATAGATGAATATCAATAAAGGATTAATCTATTCTATTTGAAAAAATTTGTTTGAGTTTCTGGCAGAAAAACTCGGAACGACACCGCAGATGTCTGTCTTGCGGTGCACACAAACACATCTCCTCATACAGCTCTGCAATGTTGCCTGATGTGTAATATCACTTTACGCCTGCCATCTAGCAAACAATGCGCAATTATTTTTCAACGCTGATCTTTATAGGTGTCCTATTCGACGGCTAAATCCTAATTGAAAGCTGGACCGATTCCAAACATCCATCATCCTAAATGGTTTGACTTTTAAATGAAGTAGAAACCTCTTTGTTTAAGCATGAAAGGTGTAGAAGCTTGAGGAATGTTTCTTACCCAATGTACTCTGTGCACTGCAGTCCATCCAGTACTGTTGAGTCGTTTTTTAGAGCCAGTCAGAGCTTCGCACTGGCCCCCTGCCACGTCTTTCTTGCACAATTGCACCTCCGCCTGCACTTTACATGGAGAGGTTACATTCCAGCTCAGCCCTGTCTTCCCGCTCCTTAATTGAGACTCTGCCATAGTTACAGACATGTTGTGCAGCATTTTATTCTGGGCGTCTATAACAAAATGAAAATAGAAAATGTCAAGGCAAATTCAAAGAAATTATCACAAAACTAATAAAAACTAACAGTGACTTCAGGAGGCGTCTTTTACCTGTTTTATTTTTAAAAGGGCAGTACTTCCCTTTCATGTTTTCACCCTCCGCCCACACCTAAAAAAGAGTAACTTTTATTACTTTTTCGTCTCTTTTATTAAATATGTAGTGTCAGTTAAAATGGCAGTTACCAGAAAGCACAGGCACGGTGCAATGAGATCTGATGAAATAACTTTTTTGCTCTCGCGAGTGGGCTGTAGAGATAAGATAATTTCACAGGTGAAACACTAGTTGAACTTTTTAATTGTGTGAATGGACACTTTTGACAGTTTAGGGCTGACTGACCCATTCAAGAGGCTGTCGATGTATGTCATCCCAGGTCATTTCCCAAAAGACCTTCTTTTGTTTGGAAGGAATTCTTTGGAGTTGCAACCAGACCACATTTTCTGTTTCATTTAGCTGGAGCCTGGGAACTGGAAGAGGAAGAAATGGCTCAGCTTAGAATTAAAAAATGCATTTAGTGACAGAATGTGTTAGGACAGAAAGACAAATTAAGCCATATGATGGGTAATTTCCCAACATATAATTATGTAGTAAAGTGACAGATTTTTAATAAATATTTTTGCCCAAACCAAATCAAGCATTTGTGATAACTGGCAGCTGGTCTTTTAGATTCCAGTAGATTTGACCCATTTTTCTTTCAGCAGAGCTATAATTCAGTCACATTGGAGAGTTTTTTGGATCTCAGCCAGGTTTAAGTCCTTTTCTTATTTTTTTTAATACATTCAGAGGTGGGATTATTGGTGTGCTTTAGATGATTGCCCTGTTGCATAACCTAAATGCCCTTGAGTTGCTGCTAACAAACTGGTGGCCCAACATGTCTCCATCAATTAAAGCAGGTAGTTGACGTCAAGAAAAAGAAAAGCCCCCCTAGATCACCCCGCTCCATGTTTATCATTCCAGTTTATTATAAATACATTGGAACTTAAACCTTTTTCACTTTTGTCTTGTAAATCGACAGAGTACTAAATGTAAGGTTCCTTTAAGTACATTTTATAATTCAAACACTAACTTACTGAGTTGTAAACTCCAAAGCCCTTCTGTAATGTAACTGAACACTCTGGTCCAGGTCTACATTCCCACCCTGCAACCTGCATCTGCCGTCAGATAGGTCCTGCACTATGTGGCAAAAGACCGGCGACTAAACTTTTTAGCTTTCTGATCCCATGGTGGAATGACCAGCACGGCTCTGGATGCACAGCAACCTCCTTTAACATCTTAAAGTAAAGGCTAAAAACTGAACCTTTGTGCCACTTACTTAAAAAATAATATTCTGTTGCAGTTGAGACATTTCTTTCTCCAGTGGTTAATAACAGTGTGACCCCTGACCTACTTTATGTTTGTTAAGTTCCTCAACCACAAGCCTCTTTGAATAAAAGCATCGCTGAATGAACAATTGTAAATGTAAACAGTGGACCTTTAATATCTTACCAGTATGTCCAATTAAACTGTTGAATTGCTTCATGGGACAGACTGAAAGAAAGCAGGAGGAACAGGAGCTCAGTGATGCTGCTCAGCTGTTTTTTGTTTTGATGAGATTACAGCATCATAACTCACCTTCTTTGGGCGCTGGAATTGTGATATTTTTACAGACGCGTGTTTCCTTTGAGTCTGCTGTAACCACAACAGGAGTTTCAAAATTCACTTTCTCCATCAGCAGAAGCTGTTGGCAGAAAATAGAAAAACAATGTCAGCTTTAACACGCTCTTCACACTCTCGCATATCTGGTTTTTCTTTTCTTGATGACAGAAAACAACCAGATCCTTTAAATAACATTCTTTTACAAGTGAAACATTGGTGATTTGATCTCCAGCTGAGCTGGGCTTCTGTTTTTTATATTGAATATTTCAAACATTTAAAATGTTGCACCTGAAAACATTACTTTATCTCTTGCTAAACTATTCAAATAAACTGCCTGCTCGGATGAAGATGAACTCCCTTAGGCAAGAGATAGTAATTGAGATAGAAGGGAAGTTGGACCTTATTTTGAAATTTATTCAACTTGTAGTATTTTGACCAGTTGAGGGACATTTACAGACTGTGTGACATTTACAAATGATGGAGATGCTGTGCAGCAGCTCAGCCTAGGCATCCGAATTAGGAGGTCAATTTAAACAATTTTAAACACAGCATGTTTGTTGATGCCAGAGACTGGTCGGAGTCTTGTAAAAACAGCTGATCTGGATTTTAATGCACACCCATAACATAATTACAGTCCAAAAAATAAGACAGAATCTAATGAGCAGAGCTCGTGTTGAAAAAAATGAATTGTTAATTTTAGAGGAGAATAAGTAGAGGTGGTTCAAAAATATATTAAAGTAGGAGCAACTCCAATAACTAATTGAAACCATGGTACAACATGTTGAACCTTGAAGAGGATGAGTACAACACACCATTGGGTTTGGTGAATATTGACTTTTCTAACAATATAGTCTTCTATATTGTTATTGTGAAAGTTTTCCCCATCACAATGGGAATTTTGGTTTACCGGGGGAAGGATAAATACCCCTTAAGGATGTCAGAAAACAAACAAAATTTAGTAAATATTGTCAGGATTATTTCTTTTTCTTTTTTTCCACTGTCGGTTCTATGTGAGTGTCAGCAAATAAATGTAAAAAAAAAAAATGTAATGCATTTATTGTGTGTGGCGTAGTAATAAAAATCCTATTTCATTATTGACATGGGCTCTAAAGATGCTTGCTTCAGTATGAATATGTTTAAGGAACGGTATTTGTGCTTATTATGCTTTGACTACAGTTACATGCAGAAGGATTACAAGGAAATGTAAATACTTTTTTATTTTCCCTTTCACTGTTATATAATATATAACATCCTTCACTAGAACAGTCTCATCACACTAGGTTAATAACAGGTCGAAAATATTGCTTCAATACTGGTCCAGTAAATGTTAATTTCAGCTGCACCATTTAGACATTCATCGTGTCACAAAACTCAGTTAATCTCTAACTGTTTTTTTATCTATGCCACAAACAAATGGCTTTTCTGAATGCAAAGAGGGACTCAACCAGGAAATAGCAAAGGTAAACCTAATAAAGTAACTCATGACTTCAGATTAGATATACCACTGCATGTCCATTCACCAAACTAACTCGCTACTGTCAGCATTATTTATAGGGAAGTATGACCTAAAAGACAGACAATTTAAAATAAAACAACTACAATAACTAAATTTTCTATTGAGCTTATTTTAAACGTGAAAACTATTTCAAGTAATACTTCATTACTTTGCATCAGCCCTACACCTGCAGCAGGCAGACTCTGAATGAACATTTTTAGAAGTTCAAGAGAGCGCTTCCAGCAGTAAGTAGCTGCTACTGCATACGACAAGAGGAAGAGGAAGGTTGTTAGTCCAGTAAGGAAGAGAAACTTGGCAACAGTTAGCTAAAAATAAAGTTGTTTTTTATGTTCCTACTGTCTAATATAATGGCTAATCACCCTCAGTTTCTATGCTTTATCTGGATAACATCCATACCACAGCAAAGCTGCTGAAACCCAGAGTTCCTTTGTTAACAAAGCTAAAAACTCATCTTTTTTAGCTGCTTTTGAGTAAATGATTAATAATAGCTGGAATCACATTTAT
Source organism: Apricaphanius iberus (assembly GCA_028564705.1). NCBI lineage: Eukaryota > Metazoa > Chordata > Actinopteri > Cyprinodontiformes > Aphaniidae > Apricaphanius > Apricaphanius iberus. The sequence goes on along the minus strand of JAPXFQ010000640.1, from coordinate 1,283,455 downwards.
TTTTAAATGTGTCACATGTCTCTAATGTTGTATTTTATGTTTTTACTGTTGTTCTTCCCCAATCATGTAAAGCACCTTGAACTGCCTTGTTGTTGAAAGTGTGCTATACAAATTAAATTGCATTGCTTGTCTATTATATTTTGAGCTGCAAAAGAATGCATAGATTCTGAAAATAGATGAGAAAATTAACATGTTTATAAAGCTGGACAGAGAGCAAAATAAACACAGCTTTACTTGACTTTCTTGTTGGGGATTATTAAGTTAATCAACAGTCCAAATTTGATTACCATTGTTAGCTACAGATTCACTAAAATAGCCAAAGGGCCATTTAGATGGTGCTCATTCAATTAATTTATCTTTCCCTCTTTCTATGTAGTTTTATTTTGCTCATATTTTTTAGAACAGAGCAGCAGAAGTAAAATAGATGCAATAAATACAATAAAAGTCAAACTGATTGAGTGAAATAATAAATATTTACTGCAGACGGCAGCATCTATTCCTCAGATTAGTCTATTTGTACAACACAAATTTACTTGTTAAATATTATGTTTTAGCATGACTAGATGTATTTTACTTTACAATTTACTTTAAACACCAGCAAGAAATTAATAATAACTCTACATACTCAGAAACACTGGTTGGTAATAGTTTTTAAGTGGAGAGATCATTCCATTAACCTGCATGAGTCTCTAAAGAATTTGGTGCATTTGATGCAGTGGAAAATTTTGCCCACTACAGTACATGTTTGAACACGTTTCTGCTTCCGCTCTCTGCTGTTGCTTTAAAAACTCATGTCTACATGTTCCATTATACTAATGCCTTTTTCTAAAAGAAACAAGCCAGGCCAGCATGTGAGTGGATGAGATCATTTTAGCAGGAAGATGTCAAAGGAAAAAATAACTGGAAAAAATTAAATTCGTACGAAAAGGCAGGTCACAGCTAAACATACGAGCAGAAGAAATCCCTTTAACTGTTGATAACCAATATCTGATATCATAGTTAAAAATAAGCAGTGTTTTAAAATCTGTATATACTTAAAAGCAAGTAAAAAAAAACATTTAAACAACAGACTTTATTAATTTAATTTCATTTATTTGACGCAAGCAATACCAAAATTTAGAAGCTGCCCACGAAAACACACCCAGTGGTTCAGCAGCTTTTATAATCACTGGCCCTGATCTTCTGGATCACCTTGTCAGTCTTACTCAATTTTGCGGAAGAATTTTCGGCGCATTCTTCACTCAATGATTTGTTTCAGAAGTCTGCAGCTTGCAGGTATTTATGCACATACCAGAGTCAGGGTGAGGCCTGGACTTGACAGTGCCCTCATAAAACCTTTTAGATTTCTGTCTTTCTGATGTTGCTTAGCCTCCCTGTGTGGAATACAGGCCTGTAGCATTACGCCACTTTTTAATTCCTCTAATGACTTCACAAATGAATCTGGTAAGATGTTCACTCCAGAGAAGATTAAACACTTTCCTCAGTAATTTTACTTTGTTAGAGCAATTTTCTCACTGTAGATGGACCTTTAAAACCTTTATTGGATTTATTGTCAGCAACAATTACCTATGGATATGGATGTCCTTCAGGTTCCTACTGATCAGTTGATCAATAAACCAAGCCTGGTTCAGATGGCTTTAATTACAAGGCCTATGCATTCAGACTTTTGGTTAAATTCATGTCAAATGGTTAGATGTATTCTAGTGTTGTTCTCTTGAGGCTACCTGATGAGGATCAGATTACTTATCTTATTCCAACCTGTACAATGTAAAATATATGTAAAACATGGAACTTCAAACAAATGCGTATTTACTGGGGCTGTAGTTTAAGCTATTTTTATATCACAGAATTATATTACCTTGTATGTGAAGGACGGGTTTATGTAGGCCCATGTAAACTTGACTATCCAGCAGAGTCTGTGAGGATCCGGGGTGGAGAGACACACATTCACAAGAGCTGAAAGACAGAGATAAAAGATTATTGGAAATTAGAGTTTAAAAAAAAAGAACCTGTTCAGTTCTAAGAAGGAGCCAACTACAGTGTTCTTCACAAATATTGGTACCCCTGGTAAAGACACAATCGAGGACTTTATGTTAGGTTATTGTTGACTCAGAACATTCCACCTTTATTTCAGCACAGTACATCTGGGGGATTTGGAGTCACTGTGGTAATAATCAATTAAGACATTTGAGAAAAATCCTCTTAACTATTCCTATGAAAGTGTGTAAAAGTGTGTTTTTAATATCTATTAACAATTACAACCCGATACTGAAATACAATTTTGAAAGCCACTTTTTACAATAGGAAAGACAAAAAAAAAACATATATTGTCTACACCCGTTCAGGTGGGTGGGGGATCGCGATATAAAAACGCAGGACAAAAACCCATGCACACACTTATAGTCAAGGGTGATTTAGAGTAATTAAATAACTCAGCAGTTATGTTAACTGTGGGTGGAAGCTAGAGCACCCAGAGATAACCCATGGATGAACAGTGATAACATCCTAACATCATGCTGGAAGACTCAAGGCTGGTATTTGAACAGAGGACCTATTTGCTGCAAGGCAACAGCGCTAGCAACTGTGCCAGTGTGCAGTCAAAAGAAGATGATGCGATTGAAATAAGACAGATTTGTTTTGACTATTTAAAATTAAGAAACACCTACAAAGTCAAAATCATGCCTAGAATGAGAGCAAAAGTTTCAAACGGAATTGTGATAAACAAGGCTGGACGAGGACCCAAATTTATCTCACCACCAGGATGAGGGAGATAAAAAAAATATCACTGTTGGCAAACCGCTCCAAAGAGAGGCATCTAGGGGTCATTACCGCCACCATTAAATATGATGGACATGCCAGTAGGCAGTTTAGGTACATGCCAGGAATAAAGTATTGCTGTCCTACCATCACAAGCCTAAACATGCAGAGTTTGACAAGTGCTACTGCGACTTTTACCCAAACTATGTAATATGATAATTAAATACATTTGTTTAAGTATATAATTACAATGACTTCAATTAAACTGTTTTACATTGAGCAATGGTGAAGTTTAGATCAAGCTGTGGGACTGTGTCTCTTCCGATGGTCCTGGAAATTTAGACTGACTGCATGGCAATATTTTAAATAAGATAAAAAAATGGAGAGATAATGATCTAGAACAAATAAACAAATTAAGATAGAAATGGTCTATCAGACTAAAGTGAACCTTCTTCCATGGCCAATTCATTCTGCAAACCTAAAGCCTATAGAAAACATGTAGGTTAAAATAAAGAGGAAGGAGCATGTTAGAGAAGCGGGACTCTCTGTGTCTGCTGTTGTAGAAGACAACTAAAGACGCGGTTATTACCAGAAAAACAAGTTGTACAAACTATCAACAGAAGGATGAGAGTAATTCGAGCGTTATTTATCAAGAAATAGTTATATTATTTTCCCACCCAATAATGTGCTCAAATGAAAAGAAGTATTTTTAACATACTCCTTAAGCACTCATTTCATACCTTCCTCATTGCCGTCATCCCCCGAGCCTTCAGAATGAATCTTTTCGTAATCCACATCTACTGGAACATGGAATTATTTCAGCAAAGTAAAGGGGGTTACAAAAATACCACAGCAGATAACTTTTATAGCTATTACAAAAATGCAGGGAACAGCTAAACAAAAACTATTAAACTATTAAAGAGTACAATCCAAAAACAATATTTTGCATCCTGCAATCAATATTTAGAAATGTATTCAAATTCTGCAAAAAAAAAAAAGCAGTTGAAACTACCTTTGAGACTGAGTTCAATTTGCAGACATGGTTCACAGTAATTCGCATGGCGGCAGTAAGTGGCATTGAGCTGAAGGTTTGTAATATACAGAGAGCCGTACGGATCAGGTGCGGCGGCGCTGTAAAGCACTGAGGATAAAGAGCTTCTGTTTAGGCCGACTACAGGCATGTGAGCTTGTCAATATAAAACAAAAGGACAAATACAACAGATCTGTACCTATGCTTGTACTGCAGTCAGAGAGACCCTGGAAGGGAGGAAAAAAAAAGGCATGAGTGAAATGCTAATAAACCACACCTACAAAGCACATCAATGATAAACACTGGCTTTACAGATATTCATTTGGTTTTATACTAGAATAAAACTGCTACATCTTATCCGTATACAACCCATGGAGTATAATTCAATCTCAATCTGTTCCTTTTGAAATGAAAACATAGAGTACTCTTAAAATCGGAGTCCACTATATTTGCTTATAATCTCATGCAAATCCTGCTCTAAAATGTATTTTATAATTCAAAGCTTTCATAAAACATTTACAGTGTTGTATAAGCTTTCTGAACCTCATCCTATCTGTAATATTCATAAATCCATATATCATTACAGAATTATTATATCAAATCATCAATAACCCTTTTTGCAAAGCTCTGACACAAGAAACAATAAAAAAGGATCAATCTATAGTATTCCTTTTTTAAATCTCCAGTCTGTGGGGCTGTGTTAACTGGCACAGCGTAACATGTTTTTCCTGCACTGAGTCAGAAATAATAACATCTGTTAAGTTTATATGTTCAATTTATCATTTGTTTACCCTCCAAACAGGATAAATATTAACTGATTTAATCTTAAAATAGATTTTAAATTTATTTTTAGCCATTCAGACTTTGTTGGGGGTTTTCCGTGCAAAGTGGCTTCTAAATCAGGAAATACAAAGAGGTTTTAGCAAGCTACGTGGTGTTACTTATGGGGGGAAAGTCAAATGAATCCATCATATAAAAACTAAATTAACTTTTTTTTAACAAAGGCAAGTATCTACAGTGAAAGAAAACACAGATAAGATCTGCCAAAAGAAAAAGACAAGAGAACACACAGATAAATCAGAAAGATAGTCATCTACATAACTCAGGACATAATAAAAGGAAAATCACTACTTAGCAAGTTGTTTCCATATCTACAATCTAGATAATGATTAAAAGTTTCGATACAACTGATAATGAGACAAAAAGGCTGTTAAAATACTTTATTATCTCATTATGTATGATATCAAGAGGTGTTACAAAGATCTTAGAAGCTTATTTGGATAATTGTTGCAATAAGTGACATCTTGATATGTCTGAAGAACAGCAAAAAGTTTTAGAGTTTTAACTCATCTTTACCAGGCGTGCCAGTAACAGTGGATGGTTCTGTGTTCAGGACCACAAAATCTTTTCACTGGGGACATGAAGCGCATTTCTAGATTAAGAAAATTTAGTGCCTCTAAATGATTCACTTCAATCTCCTATGTAACTCCAATTTAAATACTTTTAGTTTTTTACTTAATTTCACTTTATCTCATTCTGTTATCTCCATGCTTTCCTCTGTTACTGAATGTACCAACTGGAAATAATTTACTAGTCACAATTTATGGTCTGTATGACAGATTTAGGTTAATTTAGAGCGGGGGTGGTGACAAATGTGTTTTTATATTAAGAAAAAATTAGTAAAAGAAAAATGACTATACAAAACTGCTGCTTTAATAAATTAATTTAATCATAAAACTTGCCAATCAATAAAGATGTAATATCTATGCTTCCATAAATAAAGCCATATTATCATTTTAAAACTGTGTAAAAACAAACACACCTAGCCATGCAGAAAAATGTATCTGATTCAACAGTGAAGTTTCATTTATTATTAGTTTCTTCATAAGTCATCTTCCTATAACTAGTTGTGGATGCCCCCTTGCCTTTTGTTTATCATTCTTCCCACTATACAAATTGCAATTAATATAGCTTAATTCACCCTACAGCTTCTTACTGGATGGTGAACATGAGTATAAGCCAAGTAATTTCTGCAGAAAGAGCTTTTGGCATAATATCTGGTTTAATAGTTGAATGACACAAGGAATATAGTGCATGTCCTGAATAAGTCTGTCTGGGATTCAAGCAGCAGTGTGTGACAGGTGAAGCTTCACCAAACTCTTGAAAAGGCGTTGCTTCACAATTCTCCGAAGGCTGAGGCTATGCCTGTTGCTTGGGTATTTTTGTTTCCATCATACATTTTTCTTCCACTCAACTTTCCATTAATAGGTTTAGACACAGCACTCCAAACAGTTAGCTTTTTTAATAAGGACCCTTAGTGGCTGATTGATGTCTTGATTAATAATAGGCCTTCATAAAGTTATTATTTTCACTAAAATTGAATTTGAGGCCTAAGTAGTAAGCCTTGATCGTCGAAATTATCCGACAGAAACGCATGAATATGTATGTAATGAAGCTTATAACATAGCCTAGAAGTTTCCTTAACTGAAATGAAATAATACACTTTTAGATCATCTAATAACTCGAGATACATTTATGAATTATGATGCAGTTCTGGGGGGAAAAGTTACAGATTTATTTATCATCAAACATCGCTGAAATTTGGGGTTTGAAGGCTGTTTGATACTGTGAAGTTTAGCGGTTTCATGTGAAAGTAAGTTCGTCAGAACTGGAACAGTGGGTAAGATGTCATGCTCGGGGACAGGTAAATAAATAATGGACATTAAACTTTGATCCCTCTCATTGCGCACGCCTAGATGAGCGTCTTCTATGTATCTTCGCGGATAAGAAACAAAACAAAAAAAAACAACTAGACATTTTAAATGAATTTTCATAGATAACACAACCAAACAATGTCAACAAACAATGTAATAAAACATTAAATATGTATGAAACTCAGAAAGACCATAAAGTTTAATTAATGTTGAAGGAACAGGAGATTTTGGTTGAGCTGGTTACCTTGCCGCAGGTGAGCCCAGGTATGTCATTTTCCTGCGCGGCTGCTGTCAGGAGCAACCACACCATGAGCGCAGACACAACATGAGTTCTCCATCGGAGAAACGGAGGCATGTTCCCAGCGATCCGCGCTGACAGGGATTCTTAAATCCTCTGTATCCAGCGTCGCAGTCACGGTTTATTCCATAGAGCACCGATTCGTCTCAGTGGGGCTGCACTTCCATGGAAAAGAAAAAAGGGAAAAAAAGCCAACCAGCTTCAATCCTGCTGCGGAACACGAACATGTGAGTTGCCTGTACCAGGGTTCACTGCATACCTTTCCCAGTGAATGACAGACCCGAGATCTGGGAATGTCTCTGCTGCGCTACCTGTTCGGGTGAGTGAGATATGTGAGCTAAAAAAAAAAAAAAATACCTCTTAACTCAACAGCTTTCTTACGTAATGTGGGCGGATCCTGCGTTTCAGTCTGTAACGTACACCCAACTGAAAATGACAGGTGCGTAAAGTGATTTATGTTTTAGGTTGTCGGAGGATTCCTGGTAAACAAGATCTCCCCGATAATAAAATATTCAAGTTGTCAGCATCTCACAGAGTGCATGTGGGACTACTGTAGTATCTCAGCCTCATAATGCTGAGCCTATGATATACTAGCTGCTGATAGTTCAATAACTCCATAAAAACCTCAAAAACCTAAATGTACAAAGTTAAAACTTCAATCCACATAGTTTAACCCGCCTATAAATTTTACTTTTGTTGTGACATTGTTTAACAGCTTGTAGGCTGAATCTTTATTTTTACCCAGAAGCTATTTATTTTTATGTAGTTCCCTTCATTGACATGACAGGAAGTAAAGAAGAAATAGGAGTAGCTTATCTAGGAATAAATGTGTCAAAGAAAAAAAAATATTGTATTTATAAGTTTCATTCATGACTCACAGTACCTAGATAAAACATTGCTTAGTTATGCTGTCCTGTGACACATCCTGTTTGACTGCTTAAAGTGTTCTTTCTCTCAGCAATTTCATATCTACAACCATGTATAAAGTTGTGTGTTATCTCAGAGATGATTAATGAACTGGTCAGAAGCTGATCAGATAGTGTGTGGTTGATCACTAAATATATTCATGTATCTGTGCTGAAACTTTAGAGCTAAGAGCCCCAGAGTGAAAGGTAGGAGCTCTCTGGAATCTCGCCATGCTGCATTTAATAAACTTGGATGAAAACGGCTGAACAATGGCTTCTCATATGCTTTTTTTTTCCACCACAAAATGCTTTTGCAAACAGGTTTGAACTGTTTTAAAGTATCAAGTTTGTCAGAGTCATAATGAGTCATTAACAGCTAAAAAGTAAAATAGACAAAGCAATCTGGGGGGGGGGGGTCATGATTAAAGGACGAACCTGCAGCCACCCAATGCAAAATTATTATTACACTTTAATCACATTTTGCTGCATTGCAACCCCAATTTTTTATGTTTTATTGTTTTTTTTTATGTTAGACCAATATAATGTTGTGCATAATAATTGTAATTTGGAAATAAAACTGTATTAAAAAAATGTTATTACAAAAATCTGAAAGGTGTGGCATGCATTTGCATTCTGTCTCCATGAGTCAGTACTAGGAATCGTTACACATCTTGATTTTCAGGTCTCACCAAAGATTTCCAATTGGATTTAGGTCTGGACTTTGAGGGGGCCACTCTTACTCAAGAATACACTTTGATATAAACCATCCACTTCTGCATATTAGTGAATATTCAAAGTCAAAGTTAAGTATAATTTTAGTAAGGAGTCTATGCAAAGTTTTTTTAAATGACACCCCAGGTCCTTGTTACTTTGAGCAATACTCATCATCAACATGAACAGAAATAATTTTAGTGTGTGAGAAATTCATTTATTAAGCTTATCATTGAGAATTAGATAATACATTATATGATATGAGGGTCACTTTTTATACATGATTGAATTAGGGAGTTTATATCTCAGTATAACTGCCTTATGAATTCTGTGTAAGGACATACCAAGAACTCATCTCTTATGAAGTACTTTGCTCTTATTACACAGGGCTCTTCTTCAGATTCTGGTGTCGCTGACAGATGAAAGTGAAAACAATTATCTCAGGAACGAGAGAGTTTGCACTGCAGGGGGATTAGAGGTGTGCTGCTACACAGTGTGACTCGCACTTGTCTTATGCTACTAGGATAAGTCAATTTGTTATGATGATGTGAAGGTGTGTGTAAAAAGGTTTAATATTTTGCAGAGAATGATCTCTTTAAATTATAAGTGAGATATACCTTAATGTTAAAAGCCAAAATAAAATATACTGTTATATACTCCCAGTAATGTATGAACGTGGGACGTTCAAGAGTGTGAATGGGTGAGAGTAGCTCCAGCGCGAAGTACATTGAGGGGTCAGTATGACTAGAAAAGGATGGAAGTTCAGTCCATTTAGCAGCAGTTTATCTATAGTTGAGAGGAAGAGGTGGAATAAGCTCAAGAAGGCCAGCTCTGTTCTAGGATTCCCCCAAAATAACTTCACTGATGGACAGTGTCTCCCACCTCATGCATGAAGATGCTGCAGAGCTGCTTCAGAGACAGATTGCTGCATCCTAGGTGCATTAAGGAGAGTTTTTGCAGGTCCTTCTCCCCAGCAGCTGTTACATTCTACAACCGAAAGTGCTCCCAACAAGCTCAATCATTTTTACATCCCTGCTATAATTTTCACTGTTTAACTCACTAACATTTCTGCTGCTGTAATTTGCAAATTCTGTTTTTGACAGTTTATATTTGGTCCATGAAACAAAAGAGTGTTTTCGTTTTTCACATTTCTTGTTTCAAACAAAAAACGGACTGCCTGAATATACATATTCTGTTGACTTCTTCACAATTACACATCCACATTCTGTAAATATTTCTTTGTTTTTAGATGATCCTACTCAGTTGCACATTCTGATGTGACTATGCCTCATTATGTTCAATAACTGCAAAGTACTTTGGTTTTGTAATTTTGTGCTTTCTACTTTTTTGTGTGAAGCTAAATGCTTCTATTACCTGTCACTGTGCTGCTGTTACAGCTGAATTTCCCCTTTGTGGGAAAACAAAGGTTTACTCTGTTCTATTTTGGACCTTTTTCTATAAAATTGCCCTTCTGGGGTCTGTCTCGAGAGTTTGCAATGACATTTTGTCGAACAGTAAGTAACAACTTTCCGCTTGTGCCACAAAAAATAAATAAAATATCTTGTGCATTTTAATTAGTTCTGATCTCAGTGCTGTCTGCAGACAGTCAACAATAGGATCCATTCCCCCCTCTACACAGAGACATGTTCAGTGTTTCTCTGGCTGCAACACAAGCTCAAAGTCTACCTAATACAAGTCTTGTCATAGTGCATAAAGGCTTGGGTGGTTATGATAATTTGCATTAATAAAGATATATTTTCTGAGTGAAGCAAAAAGATCAGTTATTAAAACAGACAGGACCTACTTCTAGTGTCCATCATGCATTTCTTTTCCTAAAGGATCTATGGAGAAATTTCAAGCAGTCCAAGCAATACATCTTCCTTCTTTATTATACTATACCTTAAGGAGTCTGTCAATGTTTTACCTCGTTCTTTCTTTGTCACAAAATAATCGAGTGACTGAAGAGTCAGGTATCTTTAAAGCTATTAAATTATCAGTTTAAACAATAAACGAGGTGATTAAAGCTATCAACAGGCTCATCAAGAACTGAGATAAAAAGAAGACATTAAAGGTAAAGTAGCTAATTTAATCCAGCCATCTTTTTCAGAGCTTTTCTTTCCACTGAAGTAGTTAAAGAACAAACACCTAAAACGTCTTCACATTTCATGCCAAATATTTGATGGTTTAGTTGTGATAGCAGATTTTCTCCAGGAACCGCCTGTTTGGTTGTTTTGGCTGGGTGCCAACATTGCCTGCACCTGAGAGCACAGAGCAATAAGGCCCACTGATTGTTTCTTTGGTTATCTAAAAGGTGGAGCTGCCCACAGTGTTTGGATCAAACATACATGTAAATGCAAAGTCATGATGGATCTTTAATCGAAGTTTTGTTGAGTTTACAAGCTGCATCTGCAGGGTTTGGCCCAGCTCCACATTAAATACTTTGGTACTAACCTGTAAGTGCACTGACGTGCCAGGAAAGAGGAACCGATCTTCATAACACACTTAGAAACAACACAGTATAGGTGTGGTACATTGGCTTCTGTTAAAATTTTGACACTGTGACGTCTGATTGTGACAATGTGGTTAAGTATGTCTGGGTGAGCTCAACGAGGAAGGTAAAACACACACAATTAAAATCTGCATACTGTGCTTGCAAAAGCATTCACCCCGCCCATACCTTTTGCATTTTGGGATTTTACAACCACAAATCACAGATCATTTATTGGAGTTTGATGTGATTGCTTACAACAAAGTTGTATATATTTGAGTGAAACAAGCATCCAAATCGACCCTCATCTATTTTGCTTCCCTTAAGTGTGATGCAACCATTTGCCTTCAAGTGTCAGTCAATACATTCTACCTTTGCGTAATATGGAAGTTCTCTGAGGTTTGCTATAGGGAACAGAAGTGATCATACAAACAAGGAACACTCCAGAGAGATAATGGATAATACTGAGGAGGAGTTAAAAGCAGGATAAGCTTCCCAAGATTTAGGCCCTGTCTACACAGAGATAGACCAGATTTAGCAGCAGAGCCATTTAATCAAATAGGTGTTTTATCCAAAAGGAGCAGAAGTTTCAGGACACCGTAAACGATCATGTTGAATCAGGTTGCGAAGTAGAGAAATCTCACTCCGCCAGCTCAGTTTTGTCCAGCTCTACTGAATTTTATCTGAAATGATGAGGTTGCCACCCCATTCCTGTATTTAACGTGCATGCAGAACACTGTGATAAAGTGAACAAACATGGCGCTGTCATAAAGCACATACTGTCCTTATTATGGATCCTAGAACATAATTTACTGTCCATCCACTGACCAGGAGTAAAAACAATGGATCCGGAAAAACACAGACACCATATGCTTTTCACTAAAGCTCTCATTTGTCATGTTTGTAAGTGCTATGACTGCGCATTCTCAGTGTTTTTTTCTGTGTTTCTCAGGCAGTGTCAGAGCGCCACCAACCAGCCCAGCATTGGCACTACAGCAGTTTCAGCAGTTTGTGTGGACAAAATTTCTTGTAGTTGTGTTGCCGTACTTACAGACGCCGTTTTTAAAACTATACCCCTTTTGTCTCGGTTTAAACAGGGCCTTAGAAGCGACACAGATCTAGTGAATTTGTCATGATGTCTGCTGGTTCTAAGATCCAGAATTAACCAGAATCATGAAAAAATAAACACGCATTTATTACAGGAAGAGACCAAAAACCCTTGTGAAAGTAGCAGTAGAATCCGACAATGAGTTGCTGAAATCAGGGAGTACTTATACTAGGAATGTGATTATTGGATTTAGCACTGGTGAGTAATTGAGCAAATGCAAAGCAAGTTGTACACGGATCGTCTTTTGAATATTGAATATAATACAACTAAAAATGTACCAAGACATGGGCTAAACCTAAGTAACAGGCAGTATGATCATCAGGAATGGACTCCACAAACCTGGTCATAATGAAAGAGTGAAAAGAAAAAGATATTGTTGGCAGATCTTTTAGTTATCAGGCTCCTCTCCCAGTTTTAGTTCGTAAGGCAGATACTCTGTCTGTTTTTAAGACTAGGCTTAAACCTTCCTTTTTGATAAAGCTTCCATCCATCCATCCATCTTCTTAACCGCTTATCCAATTCAGGGTCACGGGGCAGCTGGAGCCTATCCCAGCAATTATCAGGCGTTAGGCAGGGTACACTCTGAACAGGACGCCAGTCTGTTGCAGGGCCTTTGATAAAGCTTATAGTTACTTATTTAGACACTAGACCTGAATAAAATGATTAGAGAAGTGAACAAAGGTTGAATCATGAATCAGGACAGAAAAAGATTTACACCAGGTTTTAAGGCTAGAAAGTGATAGACAAAGATAATGCCAGAGTCTTCGGAAGAGTGGGCCTTTATCTACTCCAGTTATATCACTTACCAATAATATTATCTCTCTAATACATAGATTCTGGAGAGGGCGCAGTCCTATGAGCAAAGAGAGATGCATAAGCACCACAATACTTACCCATTTACCTCCTTCTTTCCTCCTGGATTTCCAGGCAGGGAGTAGAGGGAGATGGAGTGTTCAGCCCGATCCGGCGAGGGGAGGATGCAGCCCGGTCCGGCAGCCCTCCTCAACTCCATCTCCCTCACACCGTACATTGCTAATAGACTTAAGAATTAGGGGGAAAAAAAATATAGGCCTATATATATATATCCTTTTTCAGACTTAACTGACCCTAACACACCTTCCATTTTTCTTTTCTACCACTCTCCAGATATATTTTTCCTAATGTTAATGCAATTGTTGACCCAGTTTTCTCTCAGTGTTTTTCTCCCCATAGAAGCTCCACCCGGTCTGGTACCCTGCTCAGCTATAATGCCCCCTGCTGGATGGGGAGCGTTGGTCCAGATGATGCTCAAAGTCACGGAGCATCCTACATGCTGTCTCTTCTCTGTCTTCTCAGACCCCCAGACGGTCGTGGCAGATGACCGCTTGTACTGAGCCAGGGTTCTGCCAGAGGTTTCTTCCTGTTAAAGGGGAGTTTTTCCTCTCCACTGTCGCTACGTGCTTTCTCAGTATGAGGGTTTGCTAAGGAATTGCTGTGGTTGGAGTCTGCATGATCCGGGCACAACCTCACACCAATGACTCAACGCAATCTGCTGGGATTCCTTACAAACTTAACTAATTGGAATGTTTGCATAATTGTATTGAGATGTTAGAACTCATATAGGGATGGAGCACATACATAAAATAAACTATAAACTCATAAGATCTGGTCAGATCAGACCAGAGTAGGTAAAAAAAAAAACTTACACTGCACATTACCCAATTAATCAAACATGGTGGTAACAGCATCATGGTGTGGGGTAGTTTACTTAAGCAGGGTCAAAAAATCTGGTGTGATATATTTAGAAGCTGGATGGAGCTAAATACAGGGCAGTCCTGGAGGAAACCTGTTAGTTACAGGGAAAAGAAAGGGACTAACGTAGAGGTTCACCTTCAGGGTGGGCATTTACACTAAAGTACAGCCAGAGCTACAGAGGGATGGTTTAGATGAAGAATTATTCATGGGTCAGAATAGCCCAGTCAACGTTCATACCTAAATCCAATTGAGAATATTGCTGAGAATTGAACATAGATATTCACAGATACTATCCACTCATTCTCAAGCTTGAGCAACTTTGCCAAGAAAAAAAGAAAAGATTTTCAGGTGTCTCTAGATGGGCAAAGCTGATAGAAACTGAAAGATTTGCAGCTGCAATTGCTTTGTTTTGGGGGTTTATTTTTCATTCCACTTCACCACTATTGTGTTGGTCAATTTCCAAACCCCAACCCCCAAAAAAAGAAGAAAAAAAGAAAGATAATTCTTTGTGACTGTAAATTGAGAAAATATTTAATGTGTGTGAATACTTATAGAAGACATCAGTATAAAATGTCATGCAGAAGGACGTTTCAATAATTACGCTTTTTTTAATATCAAAAGAATTTTATTATTCTGCAGTCACAGTTTTGTAATGCTAATAGTGCAAGGCTAACACTAAACACTTTTTATGAAACAGCGACAGCAAACTTAAGAGCTGCACAAGCATTTCCTAAAGCGAGAATCACGTCAGTCTGCAGATCTCTGTAGAGTTTACAGTTTAGAATTACAGTTTAAAGTTGCTTTGCATAAGGTTAACCGTTTACCTTCAATGGATCTCTAAAGTAAAAGTGGGGAAGACAAGGGGAAGCACCTCAGTCATGCTTTTTTTTTTTGCTCTAATGCTCTGAGAGTAACAATGTACGTTAAAGTTAGTAGCTAATACTGGATTTACTTGACCCTTTCAAATGATCCCAGGTGATAAACTATCAAAACACAGCGTAGTAAACTTGATACATTGCCTAAAATCTGACTGTAGGAGGTAGTATGTGTGCACCATAATTAGAATTGCTAAAAGAAAACATTGTTGACCTTACAGAGTCATAACATTGAAACATTCAACACGTGTGTCCAGTTAACTTACAAATAACTAAGCCATCTTCATCTTTCGACGCTCTAACAAAGGAAATCCTCAGACTGCCATGGCTATGCGTGTGTGTTTAGAAAATCCTATGCAAATATGTGCACCACAGTGAACAGCGTTCTTACAGTTTGTCACCTGAGCCGTCACAGCATGCGAAAAAAAACACAGAGCGAGCGCACGAAGAAATTGAGGTAATAATTTGCAAGCCCATTTTCATAATGGTTAGAATGTTTGCGGAGATAAGGCAGGTGTTCGCTGCAGCCGCTGTCACGAGAGGTTGGCATAAAGCAGCCTCTGTTTTGAGTGTTTACGTTCAGAGGACGCGACGGAGCGTTGGCCTCTCTTTAGTATGCAAAACAAGTGGGGGGAAGCAACGAACAGATCTGGTGAGGGGAGCTGAGGAGCTCAACTGCGGCGTGATGCGTTGCCTCTCAGAGTCTCGAGGATCATGTTTCCCGCAGGGGGAATGTTTGGCGTGTGAAACATGAGATCAAAGATTCCCAGTTCCCCATAGCGACCCATGCAGAAGCTCCTGTCTGCTGCTGGGTGTACCAACGAGAGGCAACTTCCACCTGCTCTCTGTCCGATCCGACGGCGTTTTTATGGATGATGAGACACTTGGGGATGTTGTTTGAGGGACAACCATTTGTACCTTCTGGGTCAGCTGGCGAGCCAGCCATACAGACAGAACTTTAGACATGAGCCTGGTCCAGCAGTGCCACCTGAACTCGCGGCTTTTTGTCTCTCCTCTCACCTCTGCAAGCTCCTGGATGAGTCCACTGAATTCTTGTGGTAAGCAGTAGCGAGGGACCTCTCTGAAGGTCTGTGGGATGTCCTTGCTGTGGCAGAGGCCCTGGAAGTAAACAATAGCGACATCTTTGCTCTTGCCCTCCTGCAGAGCCCCTTCTAAAGAGGCCAGAGCAGCCACAAACACAGGCTTTATAACTGTGGACGGCTCCTTCTGTGAGTCTTCATCCACAGAACATCCAACACCTTTGTTTTCTATACGTTTCTCTTTTTGAGTTTTTCCCAGCTTCCATCCATTCATTTTTAAATAATCATGCACTGATGACCTTACTTTGTTAGGTTTCCAGCTATAATCCATATTGTCTCTCCTCTCTCTCCATTTCTGGTAAGTCCTTTTAGCTTCAGGACTCCAAACAATCAGCATCTTCCCCTTCGCCTTACGGATAGCATCCCACTGCCCATAAAGCCATGGGAGGGGACCCAGATCTGCCACACTAGCCCCATTCCCAGGCAGGGTTTGACAACTTTGCGCCCAAAGAGCAGTCTGCACCGATGCATCCAGTTCCTCCCGCAGTATGGAGGCCAAGGTGCACACAGCTGAGATATGGGTCGACTGATCTGACGAGCAGACAAGCAACAGTGGCTTCTGAATGGTCAGCCATCCTGGGTGTATGGAAAATACAGAAATGGGTTCATATCAATAAAATGTGCAGACAATATCATTGTGCAACACAAATGAACCAAGGGAACCGAACTAACCTGCAATTCCTCTTTTTGAAGCACGGTGGATGAAAAATCCAAGCAAAACGCCAATGAATACAAAAACCAAAACTCCCACTGCGTACACGCCCCACCTGTTGTGTTTGTCTAGAGAAAACAAACAGGAAGTTAATCTTTGTTTTTGGTTAGGAGCATTCATGCATAACTCTAAGACATGAAAATAGGCATGTGTGCATGTGATGCCTTACAGTTCCAACACAGGATTCTTCTCCCACTCAGAGCTGGATCTGACTGCCACACCTGCAGACAAAAAAAAAAACAAAAACAAATGAAAAGAAGGAAAAAAAAAACATGCAGAGCCAGAAAGTCATTATTGCAGTATTTTCTTTAACCTGCACACACGGCCTCTCTGTGATATCCAGAATGGGTACTTTTATCCTCTGATTGGTGGCCTGCAGCAAGAGAGAGAGAGGTCACAACTTTGACCAGACTGAAATTATAAGTACTGCATTTTTAATGCATTAAAAAAAAAGTTATGAGCAAACATATAATCTACTGCTGCTAAAATTATTGACACTCTACATATGTTTACAAAAAGAACAACAGATAATCACTTGTAATGTTTATTTCAATGTTTTGCAGGAATATTTTCTTATAAAAGAGTTTTCAATGACTTCAAATACTTTAATTAATCATGCAAACAAGCAACTGTAATTTGATTTTAGAATATTTTCATGATCATATTATAAATGGTCCTTTTTCATATGCTGCTCACACTAACATCTGTGGGCTTTAACATCTTGAGATGTATTTTAAAAGGTATCAATTAATGCATTAAAAACACAACATTCAAGGTACATTGATGCATAGCATCTCAAATACAATAGCCCATCTATCCATGTATCCATCCATCTATATTTTGGGATTGCCATTTCGGACTTAAGGAACATTTTCTTTCAGCATTTACTACAACATTGCATTCTAATTTTCAAAATGTATAGAGTATTATATACCATCGCTGACCTGCTTTCTGAGGTGGAAGACTCTAATTTCGTGTTAAGCATATCAACCATTTGGGTGGAAATCTGGAGTACCTGGAGCCTTGTCACAGGAAAATGCGGAGGCTGGTTCAAAATAATATAAAAAGCAACAGTAGCTCAAAAAAGATGAGGAGACTACGCCAGGTGGTTCTTTTGCCAGCTAAGAACTGGAAAAAAATGCTACAATTTACAAAAGGTCATCAGGAATTGACAGCAGGTTCAGCAAAATGTTTGCTGGATCTGCAACATTCAGGAGGTAAAATCAGAAGTTGATGTAATCAACATGAACCTTTTGCTCTATTCTGTCATGTTTTAACTAATTACCATGGCGGTATAATGGTATGGTCTAAATTTTCTGGGCTCATTGTATCCCCTTAGCTCCCACTGAGGCTCAATGTACTTGCTGACCAGATCCTTCACTATTGCCACAGTGTATCCGTCATATGATGGAAACTTCCTGCAGGATATTGTACCACGTATTAAATCCCAAAAATATCAAACTGGTTTCTTAAGCATGGGGATAAGGACGCTGTACTTCTGTGGCCTCCAAAGTTGCAACTTGTTAGTCTTTTAGAATGTGGTGGCATGATCGATTTGCTTCAGCAAACAAATCCACAGCAACTGTCTGATGGTATTATAGCAATAAGGACCAAAATCAATTAGGAATGTTTTCAACACCTTGTTGAATCTATGCAATGAGTAATAATGCAGTTAGAAAAGGCAAAGGAAGTCCAAATTCATATAGGCATGGTGTACGTAATAAAGTGGACAGCGAGTGAGCATATTTTGATAAAGCGCCTCCCGTCTTTTACGTTTCCTTAAGCTACTCCCACTAGGGGTCACCAAAGGAGGTAATTTAACTCCATCTCACTCTGCGTCTAACGTTCTCTCCATCCACACTAACCCCTCTGCATTTCGATGCTCAAAGCACAAAACCTTCTAAATGAAGGATTTCCTAAAAAACTACATTTTAATTTAAATATTAAAAACAAGTAAAGCTGCTCACAATCAGTCTGTCTGCTGGAAAATACAGTAAGAGGGGATGGTTTGGTGCTTCAACATTAATTCCTCCTTCACTACAGCCTTCTCTGTCCAAAAACCTCCTAGTCTTTCATCTCTAACTCTGTTATCATTCATCATTTCTAATTCCAGTCAAATAATGTGCTTGGCCTCAGGTACTTTAATCCATCCAATTAAAATAGATTTACTTTTCTGTGTGGGCTTTGTCGTCGTCATATTCATATTCTGATGTTTTTCACGTATGTTCAGGAATTTCAATTCTATTAAAAGATGCCTTAAATTGTCGCAGTTACCTTTCATAAATTTTACAATCATAAAATCCTTCATTAAATAAAAGGAAATGTTACACATTTGCACTTATTTCCATACTGAACACCTAAACTAACCATTGATTCTGAATGGATATGTCCCCTGGGTTCACATCCCGACTCAGTAAGGACACAGAGCTGAGCTGAGAACTCTGCAGGTACAGTGGAGGAAATGTGCACTGACATGCTCTGTCTGCCTGGTGTGATATGTGTCTCCCAAGAAGGTTTATCTGTAGAGGTCAAGAAAAGAGAATGAAAACATCCAGATAAACTCAGATGCATCACTGCTTATGTATAAATCCAACCTCTGACTTACCTGCCTCAAAGTGGCAAGAGATATTGTGGCTGTCTTTAATGGAAAACTACAACAACAAAAGAAAGAAATAATTGTTAGAATTAAAAAAAAGTACAAGAGGACATACTTCAGTGTCGAGTCTCACCTTCACACACATCTGGGGGTGTTTATCTACTGAAGATGTTTTAAATTTCTGCATAAAACGAACATTGTTAAAGAAAACGACTCATTTATTAATGATATGAAAATATCCTAAAATGGTGCCGATTTTACCAGGGCTGGTTCATATTCCTTCTGAAGAGTAGAGTTGGGAGTAGGTATGCAGGTGTCACTGTGCATTTTCCAGCAGAGGGCAGCAGAGACGTTCTGTGTGGACGCAGGACACTCTGGGCTCCACAACAGGTGGGACTCATACACTTCCACTTCAGAGGTCAGAAGAATTTCTTTGATGTCTGGCAAATCATTTAAAATACACACCAGTTAGAGCGACCGTCAAAATAAATAGGTTCATTAAGAAAATACATTTATGAGGTTTGTGTAGAAGCCTGTTAGATATTTTTACAACGTCTCTCCATCAGCTGGCTTTTACGTTCTCCATGGTAACCAACAGCTGTACTGGCCAGTTGGTGGCAGTGGTTTCCTTTACTGTTTCTGGTTTAATCTTAGAGCTGCATTACTAACATAAGACTACTAATCTAAGATGAAAAACTCACATGAGCCCTGTCATGGATGGTAAATGGTCTGCATTCATATAGGGCTTTATCAAGTCATAGGACTACAAAGCACTTTATGTTGCATTCAGGCATGCACAAACTGATGGTGGTAAGCTACACTGTAGCTGTCAATCTGAGTCACCAGGCCCTCTGATCACCACCAGCAAGGCGGGTACAGTGAACAACATCCTGCCTCCATCCGTTTCACCCTGAGAAAAAACCCCAGTGTACAGTCGTGGCCAAAAGTTTAGAGAATGACACAATTATTAGTTTTCACAAAGTTTGCTGCTAAACTGCTTTTAGATCTTTGTTTCAGTTGTTTCTGTGATGTACTGAAATATAATTACAAGCACTTTATACGTTTCAAAGGCTTTTATCGACAATTACATGACATTTATGCAAAGATTCAGTATTTGCAGTGTTGGCCCTTCTTTTTCAGGACCTCTGCAATTCGTCTGAGCATGCTCTTAATCAACTTCTGGGGCAAATCCTGACTGATAGAAACCCTATTCTTTCATAATCACTTCTTGGAGTTTGTCTGAATTAGTGGGTTTTTGTTTGTCCACCTGCATCTTGAGGACTGACCACAAAATCTCAATTGGATTAAGATCTAGGGAGTTTCCAGGCCATGGACCCAAAATCTAAAGGTTTTGGTCCCCGAGCCAGTTAGTTATCACTTTTGCCTTATGGCACGGTGCTCCATCGTGCTGGAAAATGCATTGTTCTTAACAAAACTGTTGTTGGATTGTTGGAAGAAGTTGCTGTTGGACGGTGTTTTGGTAACATTTTTTATTCATGGCTGTGTTTTTGGGCCAAATTGTAAGTGAGCCCACTCCCTTGGATGAGAAGCAACCCCGCACATGAATGGCCTCAGGATGCTTTATTGTTGGCACGACACAGGACTGATGGTAGTGTTCACTTTTTTTTCTCCGGACTAGCCTTTTTCCAGATGCCCCAAACAATCAGAAAGAGGCTTCATCGGACTTTGCCCCAGTCCTCAGCAGTCCATTCAACATACTTTCTGCAGAAGATCAATCTGTCCCTGTTTTCTTTGGAGCTGCCCTTCTTGACACCAGGCCATCTTCCAAAAGTCTGCGCCTCACTATGTGTGCAGATGCGCTCACACCTGCCTGCTGCCATTCCTGAGCAAGCTCTGCACTGGTGGCACTCCAATCCTCCAGCTGAGTCCTCTTTAGGAGACGATCCTGGCGCTTGCTGGACTTTCTTGGACGCCCTGCAGCCTTCTTAACAAGAATTGAACCTCTTTCCTTGAAGTTCTTGATAATCCTATAAATTTTTGATTATGCAATCTCAGTAGCCACAATATTCTTGCCTGTGAAGCCATTTTTATGCAACGCAATGATGGCTGCACACTTTTCTTTGCCGGTCACCATGGATAACAATGGAAGAACAATGATTTCAAGCATCACCCTCCTTTTAACATGTCAAGTCTGCCATTCTGACATAATGATTTCAGTACATCACAGAAACAACTGAAGCAAAGATCTGAAAGCAGTTTAGCAGCAAAATTTGTGAAAACTAATATTTGTGTCAATTTCAAAACTTTTGGCCAAGACTGTACATGTAGCTATCATCTAACCTAGATGTACAGCAAAATAAAACCCAAAAGAAGAGTACAAATGAAATTACAGACATCACCACAACACAAAACATACACATTTTTTCTCTCTGAATTTTCTAGATAAAAAATACTTTTGCACAACCTGAGGTTGAAATTCTCACTCTCTTTAGCAGTTTTCTGCCTTTTGAGACTAAAACAAACAAACGAACGGATGCTCTGGGCTAATCGAGAGTCGTGTTGATGATCCAGGAGACTGATATGTTGCTGAAAGACTTGGTGGTGTTGAACTCCCATGATTCACCTTGGCAGGAAGAATTTTACACTGATGTATAAATACTGCTGTCAAATATGCAAACATTTAACAAAGTGTCTGCAATGTCACATTCCTATTGCTCCGTCATTCAGCTTGCTGGGTGACTTAAATATGTTTCTTTGGAGTCAAAAACTTCAGTTCTCTTGAACTGGAAAAACAAAATTCAACTCAGTATTAATAATTACAAGGATTTTTTGCCTCTACTTCGGATCGACTTCCCTGGGCACTTCTGATCGACTTCCCTGGGCACCTCTTATTAGTTCTATCAATTAGTGACTGCCATTACCTGCTGTAGGATACTCTTATCTGTGTGTGCATAGACGTCTGAAAGTTCACTAGTATATTTGAGCGTCGAATGTGGTTAATTCTTATGGTGTTATACTCATTAAGACATCACTATCATAGCTGAATGTGTATGTTGGATTATGCCGTTCCTTTTGGGTTTTTTTGTTTCATTCATAGGTGCAGAAGCAGTTTTCTAATGTCCTCTCATTTTCTTCCCCCTGTCTCACCTCCCCTTTTTTAGTTCCTTCTTATTTTTATCTAACTATTGCTCTTTTTACTTTCAAACCCTGAGGCCCATTACTTATTTTTTGTTGTGACATATCCAATTAAAACTTAAATAAAGTAGTAATTTAATACAAGTTGACCATCACAGCTACAGCCGTAGTGGCTAACTTGTGAAAGTAAAACAAGTGATTCAAAGATACTCAGATAATAATTTTCTAGTACCTCATTGCCAGATGGGACACGGCAGGGGGGAAAGCAACCCTTTTTCCACAGTGATGTATCAAGTGAAGTTTAAAAGAGACTCAGATCACAAAAATCGCCAGCTTGCAGGTCCACACTTACGTGTTAGAGCTGTAACAATAATTCAGATCTAAACAAACAGCACTGTGGCCTTTCTCCATCTCCAAGCACATCGCATTCTCTGCATCTGCACTCTATCAGCTAACTCAGCTGGCTACCAATAACAATTCCTTAATTATCTTTCATAAATCATAAACAGTAATCCTAATCTTCATGAAATTCAATTGAAATATGCAATGAACGGGCTGCACGGTGGCGCAGTGGTTAGCGCTGTTGCCTTGCAGCAAGAAGGTCGTGGGTTCGTATCCCGGCCCAGGGTCTTTCTGCATGGAGTTTGCATGTTCTCCCCGTGTATGCGTGGGTTCTCTCCGGGTACTCCGGCTTCCTCCCACAGTCCAAAAACATGATCACTCTAAATTGTCCCTAGGAATGAATGTGAGTGTGAATGGTTGTCTGTCTCTCTGTGTTGGCCCTGCAACAGACTGGCGTCCTGTTCAGAGTGTACCCTGCCTAACGCCTGATAATTGCTGGGATAGGCTCCAGCTGCCCCGCGACCCTGAATTGGATAAGCGGTTAAGAAGATGGATGGATGGATGGATATGCAATGAACACTTTAGTTTTCTCCTGAACGATGATAGGCTGCTGTAAACATCCCAAAAACCAAATCGTGGTGGAAATGTATAATCTGACTCCACCAATTTACAGTATACACCTCTGGATCAATGTGTCAATGAACCTTCATACAGCTGACCTAACCTATGACACTAAAGTGCTTCCAAACATTCTAGAATATAATTTCCACTGTCGTTTTTCAAAGACGATTTCATGCCAGAACATCTTTGAGTTTCTGCGTTTTCTGCACAGAGTTCACATGCAACTTCCTCGATGTGTAACACAGCTTTATTTCCTCATGCAGTGACTTTTAAACCCCTGGGGGTTTATTTATCGTAAAAATATTATGGTTTAGTCTGTTTTGTTTAACGACATCTCTCAATTATCAACAATGGTATCTGTAAAGAACAAATTTCAGTGCCTTGTGTTTAAATGATTAGCCTTACATTAAGGCAACTGAATTTTAATGAGAAACAGCCTATGGCATAGACAGGATAATTCAGACGTGTTTAACGAAGCAGGTGGAACGTTCCCGGTCACCGAGCAGAAGGGTGAGGGTGGTGAAGTTTAAGATAAAGGTTTCTTTACTTTCTGTTCCTTTCCTTAAACACCAATTAGATTAAAATAAGATGTTCACCAAATGCATACAGCTTTTTCCTGAATAGAGACAGAATGTGTTCATTAATAATCCAGGAGACTGGGGGGAGCACAGTGCTGCTCTCCATGAAATTATTCTTTAACAACTTTTAACCTTTTACACTTCTGTTGTTCACGCGTTGAACAACTTGCAGTGTGTTCAGCATTTCAGTGAAACATTCCTACTGATGCAATACTTCTTTAATCTTTAGATTAGGAGATATGACTGAGTGTGTGGGTGAGAGTATTATCTCGTACAATTCTGAGTTTTGATCAAAAAGTTTAAAGAAATGTAAAATGCTATAAGCAACATGGTGTTTTATCTCTGCAGAACATTTTAGATATGCCAGTAAAGAATAATTCTTCTTAGAATTGTGTTATTCATAGCTTATTATTGCATTCACAAGTTAATAAGGTCAAGTAGAAGAAAAAAATACATCTGCGCTTTGTATGTAATTGAGTCTAAAATAAAATAAAAAAGTTATAGAATAGTCAACAACAACACAGTGTGCTGGCATTCCTTAAATAGAAAACTATTAATGAATTGTAATACTTGTAAAATTTGTAAAGTGCCTCAAGATATCTGTTGTGAATCGTCGCTATATAAATAAACTGAATACAATTGAATATGCATATAGAATGTATTGCCTTCTTAGCTGAGAAACAAATATTTTGCAAATCTTGCTGTTTTAATTTTTTGGTGATTATGCTTGCAATGATGAGATACTAATTAATCAATTCAAGAGTTTTATTCACTTGAACAGTTCACAGCACTGTCATCTCTTGATCATAGGAAAAGCTGTGAAATAGTCCACCTAAAAGCCAACAAACTAAACAAAGTTTGCTTTTACCCATGATCACAGTAAAATACGGTGGAATATAGGTTAAATCCTTGACTGTTTCTGTTAATAGTGAGCACCTGTACAGAAAATATGGAGCAGCTATTGGGTTGTGTAATCCTTTTTTAAAATCTAGTAAACTGAAGTTCAAACAGGCATTTTTTTAGATATTTAAAAACATTAGTGCGAGAGATTCAGCTGCATGTATGAAGGCGTTACAGAAGAGGTTTCCAAAGTGTGGCACAGAGCCATTAATGGCCCTGGACTCGTTTTGTGTGGTCAGCAAACTGCAGTTAGAATTTGACAAATCTGGCCCACCAGCACTAAAGGTTAATGTAGACAAATACTTTTAATTTCTAATTAGGACTGTAGTGTAAAACTTATTTCAAGATTAGTTCTGTTTAGTGATTAGTAATTATTAGTAAAGGCATCCAGTGAATATAACATAATGCTTGGGACCTAGAGACTTAATTTGGGGGAGACTTATTTACCCTTTATCTTCTTTGACTTAACTGAAGGACACTTAGGCTACGATTTTTTTTGTCATATCTGATTTTTTTGTATGGTCGTTTACACTACAGATAAAATGCGACAGCAAACGCGCTCCAGTGTGAACGTTTCACAGCTCCAAAGCTTCTAGATGCACAGAAGAAGAAGAGACGTCGCCATAATACGTCACACACAACCTGCTCTGTTTACGGAAGTAAAAATGGCGGCTACAGATGTAAGTGTTTTTTCAGCAGTCTATTAATTCTTGCATAGTCGGAACCGACGGAATTTTGATAAATTAATTAGAGAAAGAACAACCACAAGAAAAAGGAGAGCTCGTGCTTTAACAATGGCCTTGTTTGGAGGAGTGGCTGCAACCTCCGTGTTTTCTCCGGCGCTGATTATTGACGTAAAAGACGGATTTAAAGCGACATGGCCGTTCAGACCTCAGCCGCTTTCCAAAAACATCAGATATGTATCGGATTCAGTACCACATACTGAAGTGACCGGGGTCGGATTTGAAAAAATTTAATTTGTGCCATTCAGACCGCCAGAAAAAGATCAGATATGGGTCGCATAGGGAAAAAAAAGTCAGATTTGATGCGCTTTCACCTGCAGTGTGAACGTAGCCTGAGAGACATGTTTATGTCTGGAGTAGTTCACATTAATATACGTTAAGAGCTTATGGAGACGGAGCACACTTCTGTCTAGTTCAGGGAGAGAGCAATTTACCCAACAGATGGGTTTCTGTTTAGATCCCAATAAATATCTTTAAAACTCCAATGGAGACTGAATCAGCCACATCCTTATCTACATCTATATGGCATCAAGCCATGACAGGACAAACTTATCACAGGAAATTTTAAAAGTCTTTTCAGTGAAGAATTTAAGATACAACAGAAAGCACTTCTTGCTTTTTTTTGTAAAAACAAAATATTTCATGCTCAGTTTATTGTTTAGCAGGTAGAAATGTCCACATTATTGTTCTGAAATTTTATCCCTTTAAAAGATACTTTTTTTGCACCACTAAGTGATTTGGAATTGACAGTGAATGTTTGACATCTCTGCTTTAGGATGTCCAGGACCGTTCAGCCAGTTCCAGGACAAATCATAAGAGAATGATGTTGCCCCCAGAGCAGAGCTTGCTCAGCACTGGCAGCAGGCAGGTGTGAGTGCATCTGCCCGACCAAAGAGATGAACACCTTCGGATAACAGGTTTTAAGGACAAGTATAGACTGGAATTTTGCAGAAAAGTACACATATTGACAACAAAAAACTTTTGCGATCTTTCTCGGATGAATCCTGCTTCTAATGATTTGAGACACACATAGAAAATAATTCGTTCAGGAAAAATAAGAGGCGTAAAACCTTGTTGTACAGGTCATTAATAAAGTAGGCCATTAAAATGCTCTTCAAAAGCAACTCCCTTCAACCATAGGCAGGCAGAATTTAGTTATACTCTGAACATTTTCTAGTATGACAGAGTTACAGATCAGCGTAATCTCATTTTGACACTGTGGACACAAACATCTCCAGATCTTAACCAATCTGAGTACCTGTGGTCAACCCTCAAAACACAGGCAGATAAACAGAAGCCCACAAGGACTAATTAGACAAGAACTGGACATATAGCATATTATAGAGAATTATGAAAGTTATGAAGAAGTACCAAGAATGTAAAAAAAATACCTGACTCTTAAGGACACAAAAATACCCTTTTTGTCAAGAACTTTGCAAAAAAATGTCTGCTCATGATTTTGAAGAAGCAACAAAAATAGGTCAGAGTTAACCTGCTTCATATTCTAAGCAGCAGTTTCCTGTGATGCATATTCCTTCATATAACATCCCTCTAAGCAAAATCAGAGCAGGAAATGCGCTATCTTTTAAAATGCTCACAAAAATAAAGTCTAAGGAAGACAGTCTTTAAGTTTAAACATAAAATAAACTCCCTTCAAACGCTTATTTTCAAATCCACGTACAATATGTTGGGTTTGAGCTCATTTAAATATTATTCATCAGCCACACTCACCAATAAGGCTTTCATTTTGAAAAGGGCACTTTTTATGTCTTAAAGCATCTGTGTAGATGTAACGAGCCTGCAAAAAAAGACAACAAATATAGAGAAATATCAAAACCATAGAACGTCACCAAAATAAAAAACTTTTTTTCAATATCTCTTTAGTGCTCACCTCTACACACGCACAGGGTAGCAGGTACGGGATGCTGAGAACAGCTGAGCGATACTGTAAAAAGTGAAAAGAACACACAAGAATGAAGAGAATAATAACATAAATTGAATTTTCATTCGGACAAATGGGCCTTGAATACTCACTATAGTTTGAAAATGTCCCCCTCTGCAGTTGGTAGGACTATTTTCGTAACACCATCTGACCTCCACCAGGTCTTCAGAATCCACTATGACTGAAATGGTTTTGTTCGACTTATTCACAGACAAGCTGAAATCTGGCCGAGGTCCTACGTCAGACAAGACAAATAAAAATTATATCAATAAATAATAAACTGGTGCAGGATATCAGTCAAAATGCCAGGTAAACAAGTAAAAAAGGGAAAAACCTAAGTAAATCACTTTAAATGTAGAGCTCTAATGAACTAATAACGTAATTCACTTAGTTTATGTTTGCTTCTTATTTATGCTTTAGTTATTAATGCTATGTAGGACTATGCAACCTGAGAAATCTGACATTTTATATAAACGCGCATACACACATATGCATACCTTTCACTATTTGATCCAGAATGTTGAGAAAGGCTTTGATAATGACGATAAACTAAGTGGAAATAAGTTTTTATCCTGCAGAAGTTGGTTGGACCGTCAAACTTGAACTTGTTTATTTCCTAAGGTGAATGATCTTACTCTGCTAGTTTAGATCTCAGAAAAACCTTTGAAAAGACCAACAATTAATTCATGGGTGATTATAACCTTTGAAATATTAAATTAAACATTTCGGCAGACACTGAACAGGCTGCAGCTAAAATCAGGAGCACAAATCAGTGTTTGTTTTTGGAGCGAGCTCTCACTCAGAAAAGTCAAGCAGAGGGTTTTTGAGTTGATGTACTTAACAGCTATTTAATTTGCAGTAACACGTTTTTAAAAGCTCCCCATGGTGGCGACTAGAAACCAGATAAAATAAGGAAGACAATAGTACTGTAGTAGCGATTCTGCTGTCTGTCAAACCAAATATCCAACATTTAAAGATCAATGAGCCACTGCTGCACTGTAGGGATGTTTTATACCCAGACAAAAGACTTCCAACGTCCAAAACGAAAAAGTTGTGTTTCATGTTTTTGTTTGTTTTTTAAATCCAACATCTACTTTCTATTTTTTTCCCTGCTGCTTCTTCTTCAGTAAAAGAAAAAAACATAGGACAATGCCTGTGCATGGTGTTCTTATAGCAGTCCTTTTACTAAAGAAATTACCCCTCCAGTTCTTCTGACTGACTTACAAAGACAAAAAACAGAAACAAAGCAAAACAATAATTATTAACCTATAAATAAACCTGGTAAATAACCCAGTATTGTAAAGTAATCCAAAAAGATATTTCAACAACATTCAAAGTAATAAAATGAAAAATAAACAGCTACAACAAGCATGATAAAGGGTATCAAAAAATTACCACACCTTGAACAAGGCGATAAACACTGCAGGTTTTCATTTTTGAGCGGTACCGCACAGAAATATTCTCTCTATCTTCAGCTTTGAAGTCAAACAGATACAGCTGAAAGAAACAGAAATGTGTTTATACATCTGCATAAAATTGTATCTAATAGACTTTAGCTCACAAAAAAAACGTTCATGGTAGTTTACCAAGAAACCATTTTTTTGATCTTCGCAACACCTGGTGTTGATTTCAGCGTCCATCTAGGGTACAATAAAAGGTAGCACCATTGTAAACAGAATATAAACAGCATAAGGTGTGATATTATGACAATATAAGCGTTATTAAGAAGCAAAGAAAACCTTTTTTCGGCATTTCAGTTCAGAAAAGAGAACTTGATTGTTTCTGTATATTTCAATCTGACGAGAGTCTAAAAGAGAGCAGTTCAACAAACATCTCATCAACTTTGCCACATAAAACCAGAATGAGGGCTTGAAAATTATCAAATGTTTACAGATAAATGTGTATCAGCATTGTAAAAGAAAAAAAGATTGGGTTAGAGAACTTACCGTTAAGCTTCATCCAAACCTGTATTGATATAAATTCAGAATATCCTTTCTCTTGGTCTTTTACTGGGAAGTGGGTCAGGGATATAGGACACTGTCCCTCAGCAACACCTGTCCACAGAGAGACAAGCATTAGCATAATGTGAGGCCAATATAAAAAGGTATGTGAATGCTTTTGAAATTGATTTTACATCAGAAACCAGTCACAAAATACAGAAAAAATATGTGTTTTTTATTTTTATTTGCCTTTAAAAAGCTAAATGATTGAATGATTGAATAAATATAAACAAATGAAGAAATTTCAATATTTTTTATTGTTTAGAATAATGAAAACATAAAATAAGTTCTTATATTTTGACACCCACACAACTCTTGTTATGCTCTGTAAAATATGTTACATCCTGTTTGTAATAGAAAGTCGGATATTCAAATAAATTAAACAAAACAAAACCATCTCCTTATGCTCGAATGCTGACTTTGTAAACTGGAGCCCTGGTGTTCCAATATGGCTGCCGTAGCAAAAGATGCTGGTATGAATTATATATTTCCACTTCTGATTATTTGGATCTCATTCACTATGTGGCACAGTGGCTAGTGTTAAATGTTTATTTGTAAACTTTTTTTCCCCTTTACTGCACTAAAATGTGCATAAAATAGTGACACAGGTGATGGCCCATTTTAGCTAAAACCATGCGGCTCATTTTACCCCAGTGGGTTAAGGTTAAATGGGCCACCAAGCAAAAACATCTATTTTTCAAAAAAATATGTTTATATACCAAAGTAACAGCATTATTTCTGATTTATGCCATTAAGACAGATATTAACATATTTTTTTTATGTCCATGTTTGTTTTTTTATAGATTTATCATCGTTATAATTGTTTAGTTAGATTTGGTATGTCACTTACCATGCAGCTTTCTGGTGCAGTCTTGATTTGAATTATTGCCCCAACCACCATAGCAACCTCAAACAAATCAAATCACCTATTACTTGTCAAGCACAGTTATGATAACAGTTTTAAATGCTTCACAGTCATTGGCTGTAAATTCCAGAGATGCTGGGACCCCCTTAACCTTAAATGGCCCATTTTACCAAATATCACCCTATAAAATAGATTTATTTTAATACATTTGTTTCGCTAATAACTGTTTGCAACACATTAGACGGCAAATCCAAATGTTCCAATTAGCCCCCAAAAATGTTAATACTAAAAACACTTTGAAAGTTTATTCACATTAAATTTAGCCCACATGTAATCGTTCATCTATATCGGTTTGGTGCTGTGCACCTGTGAGGTGTACAGGGGAAAAGACGCCTCCCACAGTCCCAATAAAAGATTACTGTTTAGGATGATGGAAAAATTGTTTATTTATCGTTTCTGTTTGCCTGTTATCTACAAATACCAACAATTACGAGAGAAAAAATAAAGAAAAGAAAGAAATGTTAATTTATACAAATTTAAGCAAAATAATATCAGTGTGAAAACAAAAATCAAATAGGCCTCACGAATTTAACCCAAACTAACGTCAATAAAGTCAGTAACCGATGCTTCAAAACATTTACTGAGAGGGGGGGAAAGTTGCTGTTTAAAAAAGATTAAACTTACCAGTTTGATGAACCCCCTAAACGAGAGAAGACACACAAAAAAGTTAATGAAATATGAAGCAGTTCACAACCTATAACGTTCAAAGTATGATTATAGCTTGTCGTTTTTGCCTGAATTAAACCAGTAGTGTTTAAAATCCAGATGTTCTGGTTAAATCCGTGTAGCCTCTCGGATCTGGGTCGTGTCTAACTCACCCGGCATTTTCGGTTGCCGACCACCTGCAGACAGAACACCGCGGTGAGCAGCGTTAACACGGCGATAAAAGGCATCTTAAACGATTGAAACTCGTAGAAAGAGACCCCGGAATGTCTCTGTTAAGCACGCCGCTCCTCTGTCACGAATCTCAGAACCATCTGCTGCTTCTGGTAACAGCCGTCATAGCGGCTGCGTTACTGGGGGGGTTTCTTCCTCCTCCGCTTTACTGAGGCTTGATTTCCCAGGCTACTGTGGGGCACTGAATGACTAAAAACGAAAGCGTAATTTCCCCCCTCCTTTCGTTTTTTAATAAACAACTACAATTAAGGAATAATAATCGCACACGGCTCCTCCTCCATAAAGTTTTCGAAACGAAAACCCATAATCTTAACAGTTTCCTGTCAGTTCGTTTACCTGGAACTATTTTCTAATAAACTATTTATACTCAGCCCCTTGATTTCTTTTTTTCCCCTAATTTTATGTCGTTGCAACTAGAAGTCCAAAGATTTTTTTGTTGTTGTAATTATATGAAACTGACATGAAGTAAAATTAAATGATTCATGAGAGTCAATCATTTTGATCTTAACCTTTAGTTCTGGCTAAATATGTGGAGTCTTTGTTTTACTTCCATCCCATTTCAAGCCTATCCACTCGCAAATTTTAAAACTGAAAAACTGATCCATACGTTCATCTTCAGTCGGATTGATTACTGCAACAGCGTCCTCACAGGTCAACCTAAAAAGTCAACCAAACAGTTGCAGCTGATCCATAATGCTGCTGCCCGTCTCCTCACTAGAACCAGGAAAGTAGAACACATCACCCTAGTTCTAAAGTCCTTACACTGGCTCCCTATAGCTCAGAGAATAGACTTTAAAATACTCCTACTATCACTGAATCACTGAATGGTTTAGCACCAAAGTATGTTGGAGATCTGCTGTCACTATACCGACCCAGACCACTCAGGTCCTCTAACTCGAGCTTACTAAACATTCCTAGAATTAGAACTAAACAAGGAGAGGCAGCTTTCAGCTTTTATGCTCCACAAATCTGGAACGTTAGGCTCTTTTAAGTCAAAGATTAAAACTCTACTATTCAGAGCTGCCTTTGAGACCTAAATTGCCTTTTGGATCACTCTTTGATTCTCGTGGTGTGATTTTTATTCTTATTTTTTAACCGATTGTGTTTTATCTGCTTTTAATGTATATTCTTTTGCATAAATTTGTTTTTTACACCCTCTCTCTTCTCCGTTTTATTTTTTTTTAAATTTCATACTCATACATACATTTTATTTTTCATGCTTCAGTTGCTAAATGCATTTCATTTAGTAATGATCTTTTTTATTTTTCTTATTTTTATCATGTATTTGGTTTCTCTACCACTGAATCATGTAAACCACCTTGAATCG
The DNA here is from genome assembly GCA_028564705.1 of Apricaphanius iberus. Lineage (NCBI taxonomy): Eukaryota > Metazoa > Chordata > Actinopteri > Cyprinodontiformes > Aphaniidae > Apricaphanius > Apricaphanius iberus. The sequence continues at coordinate 1,251,056 of JAPXFQ010000640.1, read as the reverse complement.
CCTTCGTGTTGAAAGTGTGCTGTCTAAAGAAAATTGCCTTGCCTTTTTCTTTTTATTGTTTCCCAGAGCATATTACGCCTCAGTGTTGGGCAAGTTACAAACAAATTGTAATATATTTCCCATTACTAGTTACAATTTCAAAAATGTAATATGTTTGCATTACATATTACTGTCATATTACTGTACATTTTACACAAGTGTCACACCACAAATACTGCATTTTTAAAACTATTTTATTAAAATTAAGTCTCGTTCCTTTGCATGCCTTCTATTTCATGGTAATGTTTGTTAAATCTAATCAAAAGAAGGTGCTGAAAGTGCTCATCACAAAGATGGTTGACAAAAAGGAGATTCTGATGTCTGAAGTTTTACAACAGATGGTTAGGAAAACAGTGTGAATAATGTTTAAATGTACAGTCCATCTTTTCCTCAGCCGTCCTGATTCTCTGATGTTTTAGTTTTGAGCAACAGGAAGTGGATCTTCTTCTACCGTATCCAACTTGATTTGGTCTGTTGCATTAGTGGCCAGAAAAAACTATTTAAAATGCATTTGTAACTTGAGTTACTGAAATCGTAACTAGTATATATTGCTGTATATTTTGTAAGTAATGCATTACATTACTCAGTTTTTAAAAAAAGTAATCTATTCCTGTAACTCATTACTTTTGTATTGCATTACTCACAACACTGGCTACCACTACAAGGCAAAACAAGGCGATTTTATTTGTATATAGCACACTTTCAAGAACAGAGTAATTCAAAGTGTTTTACATGATTTGCTGATAAAGAAAAAAAAGAAAACATATGAAACATAATTAGACAATAAAAAGCATGGAATACATCCATCTGTCCATCCATTTTCTGAACCGCTTAATCCTCAAGGGGTCGCGGGGGGGCTCGTGCCTATCTCCAGCTGTCAATGGGCGAGAGGCGGGGTACACCCTGGACAGGTCGCCAGTGCATGGAATACAATATTACATAAAGTAAAAACAGCAATAAGCATGAAACACAAAACATATTTTAAACAATAAAGTACGAAAAACAGCAATAAACCAGTAAAAGCATGAAAACATATACATATGACACAACAGCTTACTCAAAGGCAATTCTAAACAAAGATGAAATCTGCTTTTCTGTGTTTCGTTTTAAGTCTAGGAATGATTCGTAGTAGACAAGAGTTTTGAGGACCTGAGTGGCCTGGGTCGTTGGTACGGTGACATTAGGTCTTCAACATATTTTGTGCCAAGCCATTCAGTGATTTATAAACCATTTAAAATATTTTAAAGTCTATTCTCTGAGCTACAGGGAGCCAGTGTAAGAACTTTAGAACTGGGGTGATGTGTTCTACTTTCTATTGAGGTTCTAGTGAGGATGAGCCGCAACATTCTGGATCAGCTGCAGTTGTCTAACTTTTTAGGTTGACCTGTGAGGACACTATTGCAATAATCAAGCCGACTAAAGATGAACGCATGATTGAGTTTTTTGAGATCCTTTTACAGCATTAGTCCTTTAATCCTTGAAATGTTCTTCAGGTTCTTTACGTGACCTTGGATGTTAATGTCTGAGAGTCCATTATTACACCTAGATTTCAGGCCTGATCAGCGGTTTACGGTTTGTATTAACCGAAGCTGTGAGCTGACTCTTGATCGTTCCTCTTTACATTTAAAGATAATTACTTCAGTTCTCTTTCTATTCAGTTGGAGAGAATTAGAATTAGAATCCAGGTATTAATTTTCATTTTATTAATTTGCTCAATGTATTTATTTAGGGTTTTGTTGAGTTTACAGTCACCTGGTGACATTGTAATTATGACAATGTCATCTGCATAGTTATGTTAACTAATTTTATTGGTTGTTATAAGCATGTAGCTCTTGGATAGAAGAGGCCCCAAAATGGAGCCCTGGGGGACTCCACGTATAATGTCTGTCTCCTCTGATGAGAAATTGCCTATTGTTACAGATAATTTCCTGTTGTTGAGGTAAGACTCAAACCAGCAGAGTACTGTACCAGAGAAAGTGACCCGGCTCTCCTGCCATTTCAATAGTATATCTTGATCAACAGTGTTAAATGTCTAAAAGTACCAGCCCTGTTGTTTTGCCACAGTCTGTATTTACACAGATGTCATTGAAAACTTTGACAAGGGTAGTCTCGGTGCTGTGGTGAGCACAACAGTGTTTCACCATAGATATGGTGTGCTAAAGAAAATGATCAGAGTACGTTTATCTGTCAACCCTTGTGTTTTGTATGCAGAGTAGAAAGTTCAGATTTGTTCTCATCCTACCCAAGCACGTTATTACAAGTTTGTTGTCTCTCCATGGAAACTCGTATAGCAATGAGAGTGGATATATATGCTTTTTCCATTTTCAGATGATGGATGAACCAGTGCTACATGAGACATTAAAACATTGCAGTCATAATTTTTGCTCCTAACATAAATAAAAAGAGTAGGATGTGATAGTTTGACAGCATCTTTTCCGTTTTGCTTCTTAGTAAATACACACAAAGGTGAAAACATACGTCTCTACAGAGACAAATGCTGGGTTATAGCCATATAAACTGAAACAAAATAATGAAGACCAAAAATAACAACATAAGAACTAGCTTAATGAAAAAAAGATGCACATATTGGTGTGACTTTTGTTCACTCCACCCAACTTTCAGGATTCAGCCGAAGAACACTTTATCTTTAAAAAGACAATGAATCTCAAGTTTCTCCCCGAGGCCAACAGTACCCGATATTGGCTTGCTGTGAAAGATTTACTGAATAATTTTCAGATCATGTATCATTTCAAGTATTTACAGGCTCTAGAAAGCTTTTAGTGTCTACACTCAGCTGTCTAGGGGCGGCTGTAGCTCAGTGGTAGCCTAATACCCGGAAATCGTGGGTTTGATTCCTGCTTTTGCCTACTACACGCTGTTGTGCCCTTGGATAAGACATTTCCCCTACCTTACTGGTAGTGGTCACATGGCCCAGTATCACCAGTGTTCAGCACCCTCTCTTCTGTCAGTGTGCCCCAGGGCAGCTATGGCTATAATGGCAGCTGTGGCTTGTCATCACCAGTGTGAATGAATGGGAATTTATTTTGAAGTGCTTTGGGGGTCACCTATTAAATTACAGGCCATTTGCTTGGAATGTGGTAAAAATGATATGGCTTTGCCTCGGTTAAGTTGATCCCTGAAAAACATTTGTGAAGAGAAGTTGAGAAATACCTGGAAACATTTTTAAGGAAAGTACCGCTTCGTGCATAGATTAATCTGTTACTATAGTGTCATAGTCTTTAGCACACACACACACACACACACACAAAAATCTATTCAATAACATAACTTGTTCCATATAAATAATTTTCAAAATGAGCAAGACAAGGGAACTTTCCATTCAAGTATAGCAGTTGTGTTGATCTCTATAACTTAGAAAGTATCCACAAGAATATAACAACTTTTTATGAACTTACACCTACCTATAGTCAGAAAAATGTGACACAGGCAGCAGCATGGCTGGGAAACAAACTCCTAAAATCCTTGCTTACAAACTGCAGCAAATAGAGCCATCCTGGGCTCACTAATTCACACACTAACCTATTATTTGGGAGTCAAATAGGTAAAAGCCTTTTTTTTTCTCACACGATCAGAAACATAAACCTGGTGGAGTTTGCTAAATGCTGTTGGGACTGTATGTCAGTTTGGTCAAATGAGACTAATGCTCCAGGTGGGACTGACGTAAAGCAAAGGATAATAAAAATGTGTGAAGAAGCATCTCATATCCACTGTTAGCTATGGTGGAGGCTCTGTGATGCTGTGGGCCTGCTTCCAAAGGCTCTGCAACTCTATCAGAGCAGTAAGATGCTTCCCCAATAACAAGATCTGGATCACTAGTGACCTGAATGAACTGTCCCAGGTGAATCCTGTCTCTCGCCCAATGCTGGAGTTCAGCATCAGCCCACTAGTGATCCTGCAAGGAGAAAACAGGGTTTAGAAGATGTCGTCCACTAACTATCTGTCAACACAATTATATTTGCATCATGTCCTACACAGAATGACATGTTGCAATCAACCAGCACTTTGAGTCAACCACAAAGGTGTTGAGTAAATACCCATCATTGTTTGAAAAGACTGAAATGCATTTGTGTCACAAATATTTGAGTGTATTGTAATGTAATGGTTACTGTATTCATAGAAGAGGCTCCTACATGTGAAACGCAACAAAAAACAAGCTTCCTCACTACCTAAATAGACACACATTTTCTGTTTGCCTTGAATCCGAAATAGTGCAGTGAGTCAATTGCTTGAATGCAAAAGTTGCAAGAGGTAGTAATAAAGCAGTAATATGTTGTAGTAAGGAAAATTTGAGTTGAGATTTAGCTCCTCAAATAAAAAAGTATTTTTCTTTAGTGTTGTGTGATGTAAACAAGATTAACTTGTTGGTCTTTTAATTCACCGCACGGTTATCTCCTGAGATAGAAAACTGATATAAAAGAGCAGAAACCTAAAACAAGACTTCTAGAGAAAAAAAGAAAGAAGAAGAAGAAGAAGAACCAGGTTTCCTCAACATTGCACAGTCACCTGCTGTTTTGGGTGCATCCTGTCAAAACCACAGAATAATATTTATCAGATGTTTCCACGTGTCTTCCGAGTATCGTAAAGGAAACCAAGAGGTTTTAACTGATCAATGGGGGGGTTATCGTCCTTGTTAATCTAAAGGCATATGTGGTGTGTGGGTGCTCCTGTTGGGTGGGGGATCTTTATCATTTGTGGAAAGACTGATAAGAGAAAGCCTCTGGGTTGAGGAGCGTACATTTGCATGGAACCTTCATCAACCTTTTGAGCTTGTATTGCGACAGACATCATACAGGCTTGTAGAGTTAAATAAGTGTAAAATAGTGAAACGTAAATCCTTAAAGAAATGCAGCAGGGAGGTTCTTTTCACTCTTTTGTAAAGGAAAACCATTTCCGACCAGTTACACCACAGTTTCTACCAACCTGGAATTCAACATATTTTCACATTGCACAAACCTGCAAAAACCCTTTAAAGGGTGTTGGCGACTGATATGAAGACACCATAATGTTTTCCTTAAAGCGTCCAGACAAGAAAAGCCAGAATACAACTAGTCTTTTATAATGCCGTTAAAACCAAATGTTTATATACACTGTAAAAAAGAAATGTTTTTCTCACTGCCTGACATTGAATCAGACAAAACATTTCAAATTATTAGTAGCCTATTTGATATATGCCAGATTTTTTGTTTTTTTGTTGTTTATAGTTTACATATATATCCTTAGTATTGGGTAAAAGTGCCCATTAAACATATGTCAATGCCTGTTGAACACATTGACCTGTTGCTCCTCAGTCATTTCATAACCAATTTGGAAGTGTATCTAGGATATTTGGAAGAGAAACCTGTTTCCAAGCTGATGTCTTGATATGTTACTCCTATGTTTTCACTTAGTGTTCTCCCTTCATGATGACAAAAATGTTGTAAAGTGATCCTCTTACCAGTTTCAGCAAACATTTAACATTTGAATCACATTTTGCACTCCTTTCTCAATGGTGATAGGCGGACATTCCTATACTGCTTGTTTCTAATTGTTTGGACTGATGAATGTGGCCCCTTTAGGCATCTGGAAATCTAGTCCACAATTCGCTTCCTGCTATCTTGCCTGGTTTCCTTTAATTTTCCATTATGTCACACAAGAAAGCGCTGTGTCCTAGGTGTTGCTTTAACATACACCCACAGGCATGCATCCAGTAATCTCAAATGTGAAAGAACCCATGAGATGCTTGCTATACGCAATGCTAAGGCATTATAATATTGTTTATATAAACTTTTAGATGGGATGAGGAAAGTAATAAATTAGGGACAAACTTTATAAATAACAATATCTCTGAGAAAGAATTCTCTTAATATTTTATCATTTAGCAAACATAAATTGTTCTGTAATCCTTACTGACCTATAGCTGGATAATGTGGCCAGATTAAATATCAGACAGTGAGGTAAAAGAATATAAATATTTTTATACAGTTTATATATTAGTTTTCAATTGGATTAAGAGGGGGAAAAACATGTACAGCCACTGTAAGGATTTTATAGTGAATGCTTGGACAAACCTTTAAACCTGTCTAGTGAAAAGATGGTGTCTCTTAAACTGACAAGAATCAGAGTTGAATGTGTTGAGTCTCTTGTTTACATGCCACCAGATTGGCCATATACAATAGAAACTGCTATGGGTTGGGTACAGTATTAGCCAACCACAAGGCATCAGATTTCATGCATTGAAAACTGCAGGAGCCATATACAAAAAAAAAAAAAAAAAAAGGGGGAATGAGTATCATGGCAATTGGGGGAATCGTATTTAAGTTAATATATATATATATATATATATATATATATATATATAGAAGCTACACATAAATAATGAAGATAAACCAATAAATATTGGCAGTGCTGCGGCCAATTACAAAACTTTTTTCCGACTTTGCAACTCCATAATTGTGCATACAGTCATTTTACCATTCACTGGCTGGAAATTGGTTTAAAAAACAACAAAAGAACTCTGCGTTATTGATTGCAATATTTAAAAAAAGAAAACTAGACATTTTGTGCTTTACTGGCTACGATCTTGAAGTGTTTTTCCCCTCCACCTGGTGTTGACAGTCTGCAAAACACACACACTTGTTCATAATTCTTATTTTGACTATTTAAGTTATATATGTTTTTTATAATTTGCACTGCAGATTTTTTATGAATTTAAAAGGCATATTTTAATATTCAATAGTAAAATAAAGATTTCAACTTTCTTTGATTATATGTGTGCTGGCCTTATACAAGCTGCTAGCCACAAGTTAACCGCATAGAATTATAAGTGCAAGAATGAATACTTATGTAATCAAAATTAATAGTTTTAATTAAAATGGCAATTTATGTTGTATATTGCAGTAGGTTTTTTTGTTTTTAAGAACGTATTAATTGGCTTACAGCACATATGCACACGTTAGTGGGGCTGATTTATAAATTATCTGCTCCCGTATGGCTGATGACTACGTCATAATTGTACACTGTGTAAAATGCATGATGAGGAACTTCAGAGGGTTGCAAGCATGGCCAATGTTCTTGATATTTATTCAAAAACTTCTGAGGGACATGGACATTCTTGTGTTTGCAAATCTGCTGAAAATGATTGATAGATTTGCCAAGAAAAAAAATCTCGCAAATAGTAATTTTTCTCTTTTCCTCACTTAGATTCTGCTTGAAAGTTTCCACAGTGAAAGTATTCTTACGTGTTACGGTTTATATTTACAAAAAGCTGGCAGATCCACCCATACCAGTATACATCGATAAAGAAACATAGAAAAATATATATTTATATAAGTCTATGGGTCCACCAACATGTAAATGGAGTTTACCTTTTTAGGTAACTGCAGCGAGTGAGGAACGGAGAGGGAGGCAGAACTGAGGGAAAGGAAATATGGAGTAGACTCGTTATTCTCTGCTTTTCTACAATTATTGGTTGAAACTGCCTCACCACGCTGCTGAATCATGTTGTCACACATTAGTAGGCTACCGCAGGTGCATATTTGCTGCAGAACTCACATTACCGAAGCTTTTTTGCGTAGTTAAGAAGAGCGAGTCGTAGCAGCATACGTAGATGTAAAATTGCGTACTTGCTCTAAATGTGTTCAGGTTGGAAGTTTGTATTTTGTAGGCGTGGCTCTTGTACATCAGACGTGGCGGAGTAACACGGTAACGCCTAAGGAATAGAAAAACTTCATGGTCATGAAAGATGGAGCATCACTCAACATGTTGAATGGTGCATAATCAATGAAGACCCGTAAAAGGATATGAAAGCATAAACATCACCACGATGACTCAGTCTTCCAGTGAACAAACAAAAAAAAAAGTCAAAATTTTTCTCTAAAATAGTAACCACAAAATAATAAACACACAATGGTCTCCTTACAAAGCAGGAGATTGCTGAAAGGCAGCAACAGTAATTACAACACAAGACCCAAGTAAAACACACACAAAAACACACACACACTATTCCTTTTTTTTATTAAACTTGTAGTTTTTTTTATGCAATCTGTGTTATATAAAAATTCTACAGCCATCAGCCTGAGACTAAGACAGACAGGGAGGCGATCGTGTTTCGGTTTAGTCCTCATTATTGACTGACTCTACAGGTCAATGGGACATGAACAATCGTTTACAAAACTGTAGAAAGAAAAAGGACAAAAAGAACATGTTGAGAAAGAAGATGTTGTGCTGGAGTGATTCGAATGCAAAGACCTTGTTAACAAAAAGTCCACAGAATAAATTACAGTAACATTGATTTGCCCACCATCAGGCTGCACCAGTCCTTTCTTCTCCAAATTCCACACGTACGGTTATGATTTTGCCTTAGTCTTTTGGCAGGTGGAGGCGTGTATATTCAATCTACACATACAACATGCATTTACCTGTTTGAGTGTAAGATTACCTGTGACTGAATGTGAAAAAAAGACCGGGGGAGGCAGACTTGAGTGTGGACCATAGTGTGATACTATGCTTACTTTTTAAGTCTGTAAACCATTATCTCCTTTTTGTTTTAAACATATACAGACCACGTACATTAAACATTTCCATTCATGATTTTTTTCTCCCATCATTAGTAATATCCATATTTTCAATCTTCTTAAATACAACAATTTTTACATGTCTGATTAAATATGGCTTAGTGTGAGTGGATGTGTTTTAGGGTGAAAGTAGAGGAGTTTCTCCACCCTACTAATTTTCCTGTTTGCTTGTTTGTAATCTGTGACAAAGGGCTGTGTTCCCTTAGTAGATGTATGGAATTCACATCTTTTGCAGAATTAAACTGCGTGCTTGATCGGTTTCAGTCACTGTCGCTGGTTTCGCTGCTGGGGTCGCCCTGGACTTTGCTGCGGTGTTGCATGGCGCGACTGTAGGCCACCGACACGGATTTACGAATGTTGGATTTCCTGCCCTCAAGCATCTTCTCCTTGTCCAGTTCCTGGTCCACACCGAGCGGCACCAGCTTGGACCGGGGCAGCCACTGCCTGCAAACACAAACAGGAGCATCTCAATGAAATAAAAAATTTCAGTAATTTCAAATTTCTGTAATTTTTTTGATGAATCTTGCTCATTAAACACTGATATATTTCAATCGTTTATTTAAAAAAATGTCTTAAAGTTAATAAAAACAAAACTGACTTTCACTAAAAAGTTGTAAATGATTATTAATACAGAAATATTATGGTCTCAGCAGTCACAGGGAACTAATTTTACTTACCCTCTCCAAGGAGGGTTAGTTAAAGAGGAAAAAGACAAGTTGATCGGTCAGTTAATAGAAAGTTAGGTCAAAGATTAAAAATGGAAATTTCCTAAAGTACAAATCATTATTTTCTTTTATTTAACGGGTGAAAAAAGCCACTCAGCAAAGCACTTAAAAAATAAAAAAAATGCAGGAAGGCTGAGTGGAAGGAAAAACTGTTTGAAAATTTGCTCAAGCAAAAAGGAGACATGGTCTTTAAAACATTTTACATTTTTAATATTCCCGACACAACTTTCTAGTGAGTAAAGTAGGCTTGGGCGGTATACCGGTTCATTTCGAAAATCGGTGTTTATTTTCGTTATGATATGATTTTTTAATTAGGGATGCACCGATACCGATACTGGTATTAGGTATCGGCCCCGATACTGCCTAATGTACTGGTATCGGTTAAACTTAACCGATGCCATGAACCGCTACTCAAAATGGGCAAAATCTGTAACAAATTCACCAAAAAAGATCACTTTTTCACTTGTGGTAATTTTATATTTTATCTGTTAAAAATCCAGCCATCGGTATCGGTATCAGGACTGAAAAAGTCGGATCGGTGCATCCCTATTTTGAATATACCGCTATACCGGTGAATAGCTCAGACAACTTCCGTAACTTTTAATGTGGGAAAGTGTTTCAGCGGAGACCGATTTCACTGCTACACGCTCTTCGCCACAGTGTGAGAAGTAACGTTTTTTTATGTAAAGCTGCTGGAAGGAGCTGTCAGAGTGAAGCACACAACATAAATAAATAATGATAAATAAATATCATTACTGCACAGGCTTTATATTATATTGCAATATAGATTTGAGGCCAAAACGCCCAGCACTGCGTTGTATCTCTGTAGCCTACAAACTACCCTGAACTAAACCTCACAGTAAATAAATTGTAGATCACTTCCATGATATGTTGCGCAGATGTATTAAATTATGCCAAATGACATAGCTCTAAGCCATAAGCACCAAAATGAACAGAAATAAAGATTAATATACCATATGTATTCCTGAGTGTACTAAATAGAATACGAGTTTCAGTTTTACTATCTGAACACTGAAAAACATTTTGATGATTTTATATATTACTGAGCTGCAGACATCCGTTAGTATGTCGTGCTAAAATTCCTCTACAAAGAAAAAAGATTATTTTGCAGACAGGCTTCCTGATTCTTTACAGGGTGTGACCTGAAAGCAGGCAAACTTCAGCTCACCCTCTAAGATCAGAATGAGGAAGAATTTCAGTAAATGCAACTATCATGTTTCTCACAGTTATTTTTTTCCTTCAAACTTGAAAAAGTGTACATGATGACCTAGAAGAATATGCGTTCTTTCCCTTATATTCTCAAAAAACCACGTTTGGCCTATTTCTGCTGCGCCTTCTGTCAGATGTAGACTCGTGCATACGTCTGCTTTGAAGTTATGCACGAGTCTACATCCAGTAGCTCGCTTCGCTTGCAAAACAAACTGAACATTTTAGATGAAAGATCACGACTGTCAGCAAATATTGTTGCCTTTAACACTTGAAAATGTTCGATCCAGTGTCGCACTTTAGGTTTTAAGAGGTGGAGAGAGTTTACTGTGAATAAAGTCTAACACTGACCAAGTTCTTTTGTTGTCAAAGAAGAGCACGAGGAACAAGTGCTCCCTGGCTTCCTGGGTCATTTGCTCGCCAAGTTTCAGTACGTCTAGCGGAGGTACGGGAATCGGGACTCCCCGGTGGAACACCCCCTCTCTGGGCATCTTTGGATCGATGATCTGCAGAAAAAACAGTGGTGGGAAGTGTGATTAGACGGGCAATCATGTAGTCTGAATGCAATCCTCGGGGTTAACGCTCACCAGAGCAGGATACGAAGGATAACCTCTGCACTTGGCCCAGACCAGATCCAGAGCTTCCAGAGAGGAGTAGTCATCAGACGTCATCCAGCATGCAGACCGCTCCCGTCCACGCACCACTGAACAAAGCAAGAAAAGCCAAACTTTAAAGTATCTTTCTTTTTTGTCTATGCATTGAGCACATAAGTCATGTCATTGTCTAAAAGGTTTTGTTACAACACAGGTCTCTGTAGTTTGAAAGGAGTGAGTCACGTTCTCTTACATTGTGACAGGTGAAGCAGTTACGAGAATTAAAAGAATTGTATAATGAGACCTGAAAGGTTTTCTGCACACCAACATTTAATTAGTTTAAGGAAACAAGATACGACATGTTGACTCTTGGCAGTGAACCATTTCCAGTTTTTAAGAAATTTATCACCCTCCAAAAATCCCCACATGTAGATATGAGCCCAATTTCTGATTCAAAAGAGGAAGAAAAATAAGGACAAATGAGATTGATTTTATTTATTGCCACTCAGACAGATTAGAAAAACAATGAAATTATTGTGGTTGCATGTGATAGAAGGAAAATGATACATGGGTTTTAACTCCCCCACCACAAAGAATAATCTTAAAAGTGTGGCATGCATTTGCATCCAAACCCCCAGATTCTATCTCACTTTTTGCGGAGTTAAAAATGCAAGTCTTCCGGGGTTCATCTCTAGCATCTTTGCATATTGACAGACTTAAATCCACAGTTGAATTTCGATTCAGATCTAGACTTTGACTGGGCCATTCTGAGCCATGAATAGGCTCTGATCTAAACCATTACACTGTAGCTCTGGCTAAAGTCATTTACGATCTCCAACAGGTTTTCTTCCAGGACCGTCCTGCATTCAGCTACCGGTATCCCCACCGTACGATGATAGCAGCAACAGGTTTTATGGCAGGGTGAAACTGTTGCACTGTTAATTTTGCACCTGCACAACTGTAAACTGCAAACTAAATTCTTATGGCTCCTTTCAGCAATGGCTTTCTTCTTGCCTTACAACTGTGAAGTCCAGAATTGCAGATTTGGAGTACTCCTTCAGAGTTACAATGGACGTTTTGGGAGATTAGAACACGGTTTATAAATAGGCATGTGTATCGTTTAGGTTTTATCCGACAGTGTTGGTGCTTAAAAGAGCAGCGGGGCCAGATTGAAGAAATTAAACTCACGACTGCCGCGGCCGGTGCTGCGAGTAACTGCAGGCACAGCAGAAGCGAGCACAAAAAGTAAATAAATCAGTGACGTGGCGTACTTTCAGGCCACCGTACATTGCACACATCGCCAGCTGTACAACAGCAAGCAACATGTCTAGCGACGAAGTAAGTAATAGTGGTTAATCGACCGCGTCTTCCTTCTTCCTGTTAAATCTTGAACGAGCAAGAATTGTAGATTGACGTTACGTCCGTGAATAAGCGCAGGTAATTCACCCACCGAATCGCAGACTATTTTGCAGCACACAGGCTGTTCAAGATAATGGGATTACACATAGGTGGGCTCATTTTACTTAGTTTAAAACGCTTCATTACCCAATACAATTACAAAACTGAACATGAATATAATTTATTTCAGAAATCCAGCCCCCTGCTCCTTGAAATGGTGCTCGAAACTGTGCTTGAAGAATGGAAAACATCAAAACTTCATCCAAAAACCCTCTTATTTTTTTATTTATAGTAGGGCTGTCAAATGATTAAAAATGTTGATCTAATTAATCAGCTGTGAATTAATCGCCATTCCTAAATGACCCAAAAAAACCCTAAAAATTTTCAGAGTAAATAAAGGGCAAATCCAGATGCTGTTGTTTGTTTAAAATAAATAAATATACGAGAAATCAATGCAGGTTTTGTTTTGAACTCCACAACCACCTTTACAATACACTTGTGGTCTCATATGAAAAGTAACAAACACAGCTAAGGTAGTAAAGCTAACCAAAATATATGAAAGTAACATTTGGATATCACCAGTCAGTGTTAAACATCACATAAATCAAATGTCACAATTTACCATTTTCCCATAAGTAAACACTGAGCAGATTCTCAACAAAGTGGTAACTCACTATGAAATATCCTGAAGCTATACATTTAACCCGCATGTATAGATCAAAAATCAATATGCCGCATTTATACTCTGCACTGCACACAGCGAACTGACATCCCAAGCGGACGATAAGGAAAACTCCTACAAACAACTTATGAACTTATATCAACTCAGTACACCAATACTCATAAGTCATTTACACACACACACATGCTGCTGAACAACAGTCCGTAGTTTGGCTGGTTAAGAAGAACTGACGTGGTGCGGGTTGACTTATAAATAGGGCAGTGTTCTGTGTTTGTAATAATTGTGTAAAAAAAAAATTTAGTTAATTCTCGACCTGCGTTAACGTGCTTATTTTAACAGGTTTAGCAGGGTTTTTTTGCAAAAATATAGCCATGTTAGCCTTTTCTGGTGATATATGGCATCGCTCTTGGCTGATGTCTAGAATCTATAGTGCTTGATATCTCCATTTCGGTCTGGTTACTACCGCTTCTGTCAGAACTGAATATTGGTACCCATCCCTATTTATAAAATAACACCGCTTTCAGTTTCTCCCTTGCTGTGTTTCTTACTCTTAATCAGGAATGTAAGGAAATATTGATACACCGATATACTGCAGTATTTTTTCTCACAATATTGTATCGACATTCAAAAGCAATTTTACTTTTTAATTTATTTTTTAGAATATGAATGGAATCATTAATGACGACAGTAATTTTTGTATTAAAATTGAAAACCTGGAGGGTGAGAATACTCCATCTTATATTAAAGAGTACTCTGAGGCACTGTGAAAGTACTCGTATGGTAGTGAAGCATCGAAGTCTGAGTGAAAAACCAGTTTGGGTCAGAGTGAATAAATTAATGTCTCCAACAAGTCCTACAATAATCCGACACTGAAGGCAAATATCACTGTTTGGTTGGAAATGTTTAACACCCTGGTGTGCGTTTTGCAGCGTTCCACAGTGTCTGCGAATGTTCTTACGGTGCGAAACGCTCCGTGATCCTCCAACTGAGTAGGAATCATTTTCTGTGCCTGATGTTTCCTCACTGCTGTCCTCATGGAAGGTGGAACGAGAGAATGACGCCTTTCCTCTGCCTTGTTTAGAGGGCGTTGTGCTGGGGGAGGAAAAAGAAAGGAAAAGCGCACTCATCAAAACTTAATAACGTAACTAAACCTAGCAAAGCCTTTCTTCAAAGAAACTAAAACTAAGAGAAGGCTGCATATTCTGTGGTTTTGTTTCTGTAGATGGGAAATTTGAATTTCAAAGTTGTTGATTAAATTGTTGATTAAATATCAAAATATTAAACAGCAAAATATGAGATCCCAGGTATTTTAGATAAGGCATGGATCACCTGGTCCTGTCAGATGCTGCACTGCTGCTGCTGCTGGTTGTGGACTCAGAGTCTGAGCTAGATCGAGGCAGACGAGGCTCATTTCTGTACACACGGAAGCTTTCGGTTACAGGCTGGTTTCCTGTATCAAACCCATTGCTCGGTAAACCTGAGGGTAACAGACGGCAGAGGTGAGTCACTGTGTGATCCGGGAACTGTTGCAGTATTAGACGTACAACAATAACCACCGCGTGCTGCACCTGGCAGAAGGTCGTCGTTGTCGCTGTCGCTGTCAGAGGTGGTGGTGGTGTGGGGGCTGCGGGGCCTCTTCCTCTGCCTGCTGGTGGACAGCAGGGGGAGCTGTGGGGGGCCGATGGGGCTTTGGCTCACCCCTGCCCCGCCGTAGCTCAAGTCTCGGTTCTTCGGCGGCCGTCCTGGTCTTTTGGGAGGTCCAGCCATTTTAGGGTTCTTCTTAGAGAAAAGGACAGAGGTCCGCCGGCCAACCTCAGGAGCTGTGGAACATCAGAACACACCCAACTCTTAATAATTAGATTAACACAAACACGTTCCTGCTTGAATCATATTAAACATAATAAAGACAACGTTTTTCTAGACACACCCTTCCCTCCAATCTCCTGGCTGCTGCTCTCTCCACCCTCATCGTGGTGTCCTGCGGATGAAGAGTGATGTGGAAGAGAAGAACTCCGATCTCCTGCTGACTCACGGCCCCCCATGATGGAGCCTCCCTCCCGCTGGTGGGCCAGCTTCCTCCGAATGACACTGATCTCCTTTTTCAGGGCTTTGGCTCTACGAGACTGGCCGATGCTGTGCTTCCCTGAGCTGACTTCATCAAGGCGTGCCTGCAGGTAATGCAGCTGCTCGTCCAGCGGCAGCCGTCGCCTGTTCTCTGGCAGGAGCAGGTCTGTGAGAAGGAATACGAAAACGTTCAGATTTAATAACATGGGGCCAGAAGTGTCATGTTTCCAATTTGTCACCATCTTTGGTCGTTAACAAAACGGGTAGTAGATGTTACTCACATCCTAATTTTAAAATAGGGATGCAGCAGAGTGAGAACACAACCAAATGTCTACAGAGAGCCTTATAAAAATATCCATACCCCATAAACAGACACAGGCAACAGAATCAAGGTAACTGTGGGGGAGCTGCAAGGATCCACAACTCAGGTAATATAATATGTTAAAGAGAATCTGTAGTAGGGCGTGAAAACTGCTGATCAGATGCTGAAAGTGGAAAAGCTAGTTTACAAAAAAAGAAAAAAATAATACTGTTCCACTTTGAATTAATGGCTATATGTTAATATGTGTCAAATAATGCCCCCGTCCAAAAAAACCCACAAAAAATAATTGTGAAAATGTATGAATACAATTGTGGGACTGGCAGCCCACTGTTGGTGGTAAAAACTTTTTATTTTCTTGAGATATAAACAGTGAATTGTTATCGAAGGCGTTTATTTGGAGAACAAAGGAACAATGCTTTACTCTTTTAACCTGTAACCTAAAATGTTTTTTAACCAAAGCCATGAGACAGGCGCCATCTGCTGGTCATTTCCCTATTTTCATCTAAATGTTAACTCTTCAGCCTCATATTTTTATGAAATGAAAAAAAAAGATTAAATTGAATCACTTTGTAAAGAAGCATGACACAATATGTTAAAACATGCTAAAATAAAAGACCAGCTTTTGCCTCTTCTATGAAAATGACAGCATTCCCACCACAAAAAGCAAACCAATCAAAGTGAAACAGGAGCAGTTACCATCTTCATTAGAGGACAGGGTTCTCTCTCTGTCCCTGTCCCTATCCTGGTCCCTCTCCCGCTCTCTGTCTCTGTCTCTCTCAGGCTCACGGTGGCTTTCCGGGCTGGAATCACGATGAAGATGCATGCCCGTCTCATAATCGAAGCCGATCCGTTCAGCCTGGCGCCTGGCTGCTCTGAGGACGACGGCGCCCATCTCCCTGAGCCGCAGGGCGGCGCGGTAAAACACAGTGTCCTTGGCGTTGTACTTGAGGCAGTTGTTCACAATGAGGCCGAAGTCGGCCTCGAAGGCCTCAAAAGTGAGGTAGCGATGGGACTCCAGCAGGTTCCACATAGTCTGGAAGTCCATAGGAGTGTCAATGTGCTCCAGGTAGTCTGGCACCTGTTGGACAAAGAGAGAAACCCTCAGACTGAGACCCGACCAGAAACATTCTGATGAAAATATTCCCTAACCATGTTTTAAAAACTCTACAACAGCATCATTTAGGTACCATACACGCCAAACCTGAATATAAGCTGCACGCTTTCATGTTGTAACATAAGATATTCACACAGAAAGACTGAAGACTTTTTTGTAGTTTTAAGATAAGCTTTTTTTCCCCAAACTCGACAATACAGCAGCAACACAAGACTGTAACATACATGTATAGAAAAAAAGACAGAATTTAGCCAATTACAAAAGTAATGATTGGTGTCTTTATGTCCTCTGAAACCCTTTGTGGTCTTTTTACACTTAGTTCTTCCTGTTACCTTCTACAATGTTTGCTACATTAAATGCATTTATTTGTTTTTTTTCCCATGATAAAGATGTGTGCATAAAAGCTACTGGTAATGTGTTCTCCGTCGCATAATCTTTCCCTACATATCGGTCTCACTTTTGCGCCGTAAAAATAATTAAATCCATAAATTGGCTGCATTGTTGTATAGAATGAAGGTTCCAAGGCTGTGAATAAAGTAGAGACTTATAGTCCAAAATTAGGGTATTAAATTCTAAAATCTGAGATCGTAACATTAACTCAATAAATTAAGTAGCAAAGTCTAATGCTATGAGTCCCAATAAAAGAGAACTAAAAGGTAAACATTTAATGTGAGTTTTTAATGTCAACATATTTACCTCTTCAAGCGGTACAGGCTCAGTGAAAAAATTGTTTATGTCTCTTTCCTGTAACTGCTCCAATGTACTCCTGAGAAGCACCAGGAAGGGAGTCAGCTGCATCTCCAGCACCATCTGCTGCACTTTGATCTAAACAGTCATATTTGCACATCTGTCAGCTGCGCGATTAAACGGACATTCGTGTGTACGCTAACAATGTCCATTCTGCCTCACCGTCTCCCTCTTGAGTTTCTCCCTCTTGCGGATGAGCTCCACCAGCAGCCTGGCTCTCTCCAGGTCATGTCTCAGTCTCTGCCAAGCCTTCAGCTGCTCCTTTAGGGCCGACTGTTTCTCCTCTGTGTCCCTCTGAAAGACACATGAAAGAAAAACATTTATAAGAAACTATTCTGCCTAAAAGGAGCAAATAAAAAACTGCCTGTAACAGGTGGAAAAACGTACAGGAGGAAGCTGTGTTGAGGGCTGGGGTGGATGCGGATCTACGTGGCGCTGAGACGGCAGGTGGGTCTGCAGACGCCGCAGCAGAGGAACGCCGTTGCGACTTTGCCTCTTTAGCGTCCAATAGCTGTGGAGTCGTTGCATGAACTGGCTTTTCCTGGGTACCGTCAGGTTACTTGTGATTTTGCTGAGTCTGGAGGGAAGCAAACATTAGTTTAGTGTTTTGGAATCTCTACTGAAATATGACACCATGAATTCATGCTCCTTGAATCCTTTTTCATAAAATAATTTAACCGGGATAAATGTAATAAATCAACACAAAGCATTCCTCAATTGTGAAGTGGAAGGAAAGTTATCCATGACTTTCATCTTTATACGTGAACAAAAGTGAAAAAAGTAAAACATTGGTATTCAGGCCTTTTGATTCATACTCTGAAGATTCACCAGCTGTAGCTTTTTAGAGAAAATTTCTACCAGACTTGCAGATTTATAGACTATCATTCTTTGCAAAATAGTTCCAGCTCAGTCAGGATCGATGAACATCAATGTTCAAGTCTCACTAAAAATACTAAATTGGATGTAAGCCTAGACTGACCAGCCCATTGCAGCTATATTTTTGGGTTGTTGTAAATGTTAACTTCTGCCAGACTAAAGTCTTTTACAACAGGTTTTTCGTCCGGGTTCGCACAGCTTTTCAGGTCCATCCATCTTCTCACCAGCTCTGGAATTTCTCTCCCAGTCCATTTTTACAAAACGCATTCCCACAGCATGACACTTCCACCACTGTGTTTCAGTCAATGGAGATTGTGTTCAGGATGACGTGCAGATATAGTTTTCGACCTCAAAGTGTTTACCTCCTAAGCAGAAAAGTTACATTCTGATCTCCTGAATCTAACTTTCTCCTGATCTCATGTTACCTTGTTGTGGCTTTCTTCTTGCCCCCCAACCATGAAAGCCAGATTTGGTAGGATAGAACTAGTACAACTGTGTTGCACTTTTCAAGTTTTAGCTGTCAAAATTCTGAAAACTATCATCTTAAACCCACTTCACAATTATGCACAACTTTGTGTTAATTTATCTCATAAAAACCCAATAAGATAAGATGAAATTGGTGGTTATGATGTAAGAAAAAGTAGGTGACAGACGACTCCTGTCTCAGCATGTAAATAATCCCATGTCTTTTAAAACTGTACGTGAGTAGTGTGTGGCTACCTGTGGGGAGGTATGCAGGGCACGGACAACACCGGTGCTGCAGCTCTCCTCTCCGCCAAGATCTTCCTTGCCCTTTTCATCTTCAGCCTGGATTTGGCCTTCGCCCTCTTGGCCCGCTCAGAGCTCCACCCCTTTGAGTCCTCGTCCTGGCCCAGACTGGGTTCGTCGTCGTCCTCCAGCTCTCCCTCGCTGTTGGACGACCCCATGCTGGCCCCACCCACTCCGGCCAGAGGTCTGGCCGATCCCGGCGGTGTGTGGATGTCGCAGTAGGCGGTCTTGCGGACGCTGAAGGAGGTGCCGTTAGCCCCGGTTTCTCTGACCGGCTCCATCTTCATGTACAGGCCCGCTTGCTGGGCACAGGTGACGTGGAAGGCCGTGTAACAGTTGGCTTTGTGACACTGAATGCAAGCGCCGGAGCCGCGCTGCTTGCAGATGTAGCAGGTTAGCTTCCAGCGCGCAGGGGGGATGTGCTCGATGCTGTCAATCGGCTCCAGGAAGACCGTGTTCGCAAAGCAGACCTGGAAAATTGCAGCAAAAATATAATTATTGGGATAGCGTGAGAAAACGACCAGGTAAGAATTTTTCCACTAGACAGGCATAAACCTCTTCACCTCTGGGATCCAAAGGGCACAGACTACATGAGCCCAACGCCCATCATCAGTCTGTTTGAAAGCACCCCCCTTGTTGGGACACAGCGCACAGTCCACAGCTCGACTCGGCGACTGCAGGCAGCGCCGACACAACCACTGACCCTCTGGGATGTAGGGAACGCCGTAGCACTCTTGGTGCACGGCCAGGTTGCACATGTCACAAAACAGGATGACATTGCTGTTCTGACACTCGCCGTCATTACAGATGCAGCAGACGGCGTCTTCGTCGATCAGCGTGCTGGGGTCGGCCTGAGGGGGGACGAGCGGTGGAAACGAGTCAGAGATCAGATCAGAAAGGGGAATGTCTGGAGGACCTCGAGCA
Organism: Apricaphanius iberus; assembly: GCA_028564705.1. Taxonomy (NCBI): domain Eukaryota; kingdom Metazoa; phylum Chordata; class Actinopteri; order Cyprinodontiformes; family Aphaniidae; genus Apricaphanius; species Apricaphanius iberus. The sequence continues at coordinate 1,231,004 of JAPXFQ010000640.1, read as the reverse complement.
TGTGAGGTCAGTTACCTTGTTGTGGCTCTCAAAGTAGGACTCCTTTTCTAAGCGGTCCATGAGGTATTCAAAGACCTCCTGAGGGATTGGCGTCACACCGTCACGCCGCCGTTTGTCGTTCATGATGCCGAGCCAGATGTAGTCCTCCTCGTCCATGTCATACTCCACCTCTTCATCCAACTCTTCCACAGACTTCTCAATATACCTGAAATAGACAGAGGAGGAACTGTGGACATAAATAAAAAGTGTAAAGTTTACCAAATAACTACATATTAAATTGCAATAGATATATAAATAAACACAACCTTTTTTTCCCTCCTCTTTTAAATCGATCAGTTAGGCTTCCTAAAAGAATTACAAAAGTTATTTCTAGTGTCTGGTCATACTGACCACTGTTGCATTTGAAGAAAAAAAGAAGGACGCTTGGAAGCTCAAAGCATCCCCAGTGCTTAGAATGGTGATGACAGCATCGTGTTGTTTGGGTGTTTTGCTAAAGTAGGGCCAAGCGCGCTTCACAAGACAGACGGCAAGGAAAAAGCATTTCATAGAACAACGGATGCAGCATCTGAAGACATGAGCCAGGTCATAAATGGGTATTCTAAGAGACAAATAACCCTAAGCATACCATCAAGTTAATAACAACAAAGTCCATGTTTTGGAGTGTCTGTCAAAAAGTGCCTTGATCTTAGTCCCCTAAAAAAATGTTTTGAGCTCAGTGGAAAAGCTGTGCTGACTCAGTTACACCAGCTCCATCCTTGGGAATGGGCCAAAATTACAGCAATCTAATATGAGAAGTTTTGGAAGGATTTCTATAGTTTTTCAGCCAAACCATATAGTCCAAAATAAATTCTAGTGATGTATGTAAACATCTGCGTTTAATGAAAGACTTAAAGTCTCCCACATTATTCTGACATTTAATTCCTGAAATATATTTTTTGGAATCCCCCAAAAAAATAAAATAAAATTCTGTCAAATTCTATTCAATAAAAAAAACCCTAAGTGTCTCTTTGGCTGTGCATGTAAGTATTTTGGTTCAGCTGTCTAATCAGTGGAACAAGCTTCAAACCAAATCAAAACAATGTGCCTACTACAGATTCACAGTGATATTTTAATATTAAGGAGTGTGATTATAATCCCACACCTGTAGTAGGATGAAGTGCGAGGAGGAGCATCAGGTCTCTCTTGGTCCAGTTCTCTGAACACTGCTTCTGGAAGCTTGACAGCGAGACCGGACTGCGGGTTGTGATGATGAGACGAACCATCTTTCTTCTTATCTTTACTTTTGTGCTTCCCAGTCTTTGGCGTGGCTTTACCGCCGTTAGAGGACGGGATATCAGAGCGGTCCTTACCGCCTCCGCCAACTTCGCTGCCCCCGGCTCCACTGTCGCTACCGTTACAAACCCCTCCTCCAAAACTGCCTGTCCCAGACGGCGGTGCATCCTCAGTGTCGCTGTCTTCCTCTGATACCACATCAATGTTCTCGAAGATGCTGATGCGGTGAACGCGTCCCTGAATCTCCAGCTCCACCATGCGCTGTGCCTGGGCATAGGTCATTGTCTCCCTCCCTGGGGAGTGAGAGTGGTCCGACCGGTTGGGGCTCCCAGGTGCGTTTGCTTCGGGGCTGGCTCCGCCACCTCCGTTGCCCCCAATGTCGTCCGTGTCCCCCGCTGCAGTCAGTGAGGCACGAGGGGGGCGGCCCTTCCTCTTCTTCTGGGGCACAAGGGGAGCAGGAGTCGGGTTGTCATGGTCGTAGTGGTAGAGGTGATACTCTATGCCGCTGTAACTCTTGTAGACCTTACGGCAAGTCTCCACAGGACACTCGTATGGCGGCTTTGTGGCCCGAAGATTGTGACAGAATGTCTTCACGTCAAAATCTAGCCCCATGGCGCCAACAACCTCTTCAGGGACAAATGGGAGTTCAGCTTTACATCTGAAGAAAAAACGGAAACTAGAACTTAACAATGCATGGAGTATAAGGCTGCACCATATCAGGATGAATCATGCGATGTTGGCTGCAACTGACCAATATCAATTTCCTAAATCTTCTGCATCGTTTCATTATCCTGAAATATGATAAAAAATAATTAAGTCATGTTAACTGAGTGTTTTCAAAATGATTGTTCTGTGTGACTCGTATTTCAGAGCAAATTCTGCTGACAAAACATGCAATCTTTACCAACGAAACAAATTGCTTTTTTTGCACGGCAAAAACAACAAAAATATTAATCAACCATAAATATTGAGATGAAAATACAGCAGTGAAGTGCATTTCCAATCAAGTCTGCGACTAGTATTGTTGACTACATGAAAAAGTAGGATAACACATATCTGTTTGTGTACTAAAAAAATATTACTCTGATTCAGCTGTATCCTAGAGTCAATAACATAGATGTAAAGGAATTGTATATATTTTAAGAGGGCCTAGAAACGCATTTCTCTACCAATACATATTTCAATTAACTAAGTCTACAGAAGCAGTCTACGATTTATAGTGTTTAGCTGAATCAAACTGAAATCACTACAAATGACTATGCTGCGACTGAAACAAAAATCTCGTTTTAGTCAAAAGAGTATAATCCATCCATCCATCCATCCATCATCTTCCGCTTATCCGGGGTCGGGTCGCGGGGGCAGTAGCCTAAGCAAAGAGGCCCAGAGTATAACAGAAATTAAATTAAAAGGCTGCCATGATTAATTCTGGTGTTTGGCCCGGATGAACTGAAATAGAGCCAACTGACTGCTAGGATATGCTCCAGTAACCATGGAAACATATAGATTTATAATAAAGGTAGAATTGTAGCTTTTTTGCTTTGCTATTCCGTAATTTTTACTCAATGTAAAATGTCTAAACACCACCAAACTTTATGCTGTTGTTACATGACCAGGAGCTATCACCTCTATAAAAAAACCCAGAAAGGGTGAAAAAAACACCCGAAAGGAAAACAACTTATGTTGTGTTACGCGGTGACAGGTGCCACTCAGGTCAACGAAAAGAAAAGTTCAAGCAATAAAACACAGAAACATCTGCATGCAACTTAGGAGATAAGTTCGAGTTTTTGCTAAAAAATAATATTTGATTCAATTCATTTCTGTACAATGAAAAATACATAAACCCGTGTACATAACCACCTTAACGCATGCTAACCCAGCTAACACTAGCATTCTGCTGTTGCTTCTCTCCCAACAATAAACTACAGTAGCAGGGCGCTTCAGCCAACCTGCTAACAACAGTTAGCAAAACACAATATTTACAAACTCCTCAACTGAACAGAGCAACAAACACTGTACGGCATTTAGAAATAAGCACACGAAATCTTTAAAAGTATATATTTTTTTACGTTCGTTCAATTTCTTTATTCTCGTTTGTAACGTTTAAAGCTCGTGCGTAAGCTACGCTCGCGGAATAAATGTTAGCTAAACAAAGGTAGCCGTTAAACAGCCGTTACGGGGCGTTTCGGTGAGAAATAGTGAATATTAAATACTCACAGCAGCGTCTGGGCTAACCTGAATGTAAACATTAAGACCCAGTGTTTCCCTCCATATTGACCTCACCCCGCGGATTGCAGAAAATAACAGCAAACGTCCGATTTTATGAAGTTAGCTAACTGCTACAGTAAGTGTGGCCAGGTCCCATCCCGAATCTAACCAAGCATCATAACCACACGAATGTGAGTTGCTTTATTTCTGGATTAATATGCCTTGGTATTGTGTTGTGGAAAAGAGGCTGGCGTGCTTATTTTGCATAATAAGGGACCTAACCGCGTCACTGCTTTCAGGGCACGGTGGGTTATGATGGATTGCAATAATTAGCAGAAGATCACAACTTCAGCAAGTTCCTGACCGTGAAAATGTGACCAAATATAACCCTTTAGTGCCAGTACAACACATCAAGACTGATGCTTTACTTTAAACACTTACTACTCCACGTTCTTCAGGAAATACTGCGTGCTTCGGATACCTCACAGCAGCTCAGGGGGGGTTGCAGGTCGGTTTTAATTCATTAGATAATCCCAAGAGAAAGCACAGGAGGCGTGAATGCAGTGGAATGTTTCATGAAACAGCATAACATCCAGATAGTTTCATTGTTTGTGCCATAATGGAGGAAATCAGATGAACAAAAGAGGGGACAACCATAGCTGTAACGCTGTAGACGCGGGTTGACACATTCACTACGCAAAGCAGAACGATTTTACATTGGACGAGACACGGGAACGCAACATCCGGGGCTTCTACTTCTGTGATTGGTCGTTGCAGTTAGAATGCGTTCTGTGATTGGTTGACAGAATCTAAAAATGTTAGTAAATGCTTTTTTATTAAATGTTATTGTAGTTTATTAAGAACAGCAGAAGCCACTGTGTAGCGTTGCTACTTAAGGGATCTATCTATCTATCTATCTATCTAGTAACTGCGTCATATTCCAAGAGGGCTTTCGTCACCCACCTTTCAGCTCTGTCTACACAAATGTGCAATGACAGAAATCAGGGCTTGTAATAATGAACATTAACTTTGTTGTCCTAAATGTTCTTTATAACTAAAGTATGTGCAGGCCATATTTTTACAGGGTCACTGAACAGGTTGCCAGTCCACCACAGAACAACCAACCATCCATGCACACTCTACTGTATCCTAAATGCAATTTAGAGAGACCAATTCATTTTAACAGTTGTGTTGAGGCAGCCTATTCCCTACTGAGTGGCCTTTCAGCCCATGTCAGTACTCCTCACTGTGGATAGCAACATTTGGCTTCATTTGGCTGGCTTCAGACAGCACGGCCCAACTCCTTTTGCTTTTATTCCGAAGTTGATACAGAGGTTTCATCACAACACATTCATGTCTGGACCAAAAAACCTTTTTTTTTTTTTTTTTTCACTATTTTATACTTGCATATAATTATTTTTAACAGATGGATATGGCACTCAGGCATTTAGAAATTGTTCCCCAGCAAGAAATATTGTGAAGGTCCACAGCTGTCTTCCCAAAGTCTTGACTGATTTTTTAATTCCCCCTCAAAAGAAGCCATGTTTGAAGGGTTGCCTTGATTTCCACAGATGTGCCCCTAATAATCTCAAACTATCAGGAGATTAAAAAACTAAGATGAACAGCATAGTACACTCAATTTATGTCCATTTCTGTCACTGGAGTAAAAAAACAAAAACAAAAAAACAGTTTTGGTAATTGCAAAACAAATATATTTGGTATTCCTAACTTTCCTAAAAGAAAAAAAAAGACAATTATGATAAATATTTATAAAAATGCAAATCGTAGATTCAATTTAAAGTGTGGTACCATGTATAAGGTCTCTTTAATCAATATGGGAACATGCAACAAGACAATCAGTAATTAGAAGTTTGTCTGCAGTAATCCAATTTGACCAGAAATACCTTTTTGCGATAAGTTTGTAGTTGAATGGAAATTACATTTCATATTAGCTAGATAAACTACGTATTACCTGAGGTCTTCGCTTGCTATAAGCTTAAAATTCTTTGCTTATTGAAGTCACTATTTCAGCATTCATCACCATAATCACATATTTCCTAATATAATGCAGCACAACCAGATAAATCCATGAACAAAAACATCCTTAGCTTGTCACAGATTAGAATTTTTCACCATTTTAAATGTTAAATAAGTCCCAGTTTCTATTACTGCGCGTGTTTTACATGTGGAAGTAATGATGACACAGTTAATCAAGCACAAAATATTTATTTCTCTCTCAACATACAGACTGTGATAAGAGTGCATCAGTACAGGGTGGGGTAATGCAATGGGACATTCAGCAGGCAAAGCAATCTCACAGTTCAAATACAGGCCAGTCACAACTGGAGCAAAAATCTTCAGGGGCAGTTACTCCCAAGTGCAGAAGAAAAAGTGTCAGGATGCTCCTTCTCCTCTGTGCACTTTCAACTCCCCCGGTTCGTCACTCTTTCCAAATATATATACCAGTATTGGTTACCTCCTCCCCTCTCGTGCTCTCCATGAGTTAGCAGCTAGGAAATATAGAACATACAGGGTACAAGTGACAGAGAACAGAAATCTCTTACTATTGGAAGTATTTCACCAAAGCAGAAGACTCTGCATAATATCCTAGAAAAATCCAATTCAAACCGAATTGATGGAGTAATATACATTAAAGCAACCCCCCACCACTTTTAAGAGTCAAAAAAGAAAGAAAAAAAAAAGTACAAATACTAGCTAAAAGAAGATAAAATTATGATTCACAGCTTTGGCAGGACTGGGGTTGTGCAGATGATGAATTTCTAACCTTATATTCTTCTTCTGTGAAAATATGAAATATTGGCCATGCTAGTCAGTGATGAAACCCCATTAATTAAATTTATATATATATACAGTGTAGGAACTCCTAACATTGAAGGATAAAAGGAGACCATATGTTGTGCAAATCTCTGACATCAAGTTTCAGTTTAATGTTGCAATACATCGTTGAAAATAAATGCAAAAAAGACCAAAAAAAATTTAATTGGCTGTCATCAAAAAAACAAAACAACAAACAACTCAGCAGTCCTTTAACAAGGCAATAACGCTGCATTATCAGCATCTCCTGTGTCCCACAAAACAAGAAAGGGTCACTTCACTGTACAGCAAAATCACCTTGATAAATAGCAGCATAAAAAAAAAGACAATTTAGGACATCAATTTAAAACATCAGATTAAACTGGTGATTGCACAATGTATTCTGAGTATTAGGCAAGTTGAACGAACAGTAAGCTGTAATAAATGCATTGTATATTGGGTAGCTTGTAATATTGATGATACTCTGTGTGGTGACGTCCAACTGTGGTTTGGTGAATTGTAATTTTGTTCAACCGTTCAGCTTGCTCCTCTTGCACACATCAAAGATAAGGCTTGTGGCAAGGCTACGATCAAAGCTTTGTGGAATGGGGTTCAATTGCACTTTTGAGCCTCAAAAATAAAATAAAAGTATCACATTATTTGCTACATTCTAATTCACAAAACTACCAGAGACGTCTACTGTAGAAAGACTTTTATACAGTTTAATATGGCTCTGGACGCTGACTTTCCTCTGCAACACTGGAAGCTCTTGTGCTGTCCAATGAGTTGATTCTCCAATCAAAAATAAATAAATAAAGAGGCTCTGCCCAGCTGAACCATTTGACCTGAATTAAGTGGAGTTGGACGCTGGCTTCTACCCTTTCCCCTGACCCCATCATTCGTACGTTGGTCATTTGTTTCTGAAGGCATCAGATCATCTCTCTGCTATGGCATTCCATTTATCAATGGGGTTTTAAGTAAATTAGGCCATATTTGTATTATTTAAATAGAATTGTTATTAGTGCAGTATAATAAGGGCATCTGTATTTAAACAACAACAAAAAGAACACACTCAAGCTAACTTTTTTAAATAAAATAACTTGGATGCAGAAATGCTTTGTTTTAAAGAAAATATATACATAAATAAATGTTCAAGGCACTACATTCCTGCAAAAAAAAGTTAATTTGCTCAAAATACCGTCCACTCACTGAATCTTAAGCCACTAGTATTTGGATTCCAATGTAGTGTGGTTCAACAGAAAGGCAAATGTGACGAAGAACAGAGTGAAATCAGTTACCGTGAGTGCAGATAAAATGTCTTGTATGGCTGAGTTTAGCTAAGAACAAAGCCAAAAAGCAGTAGGTATTCAGACATAATACACGTTTTATAACACACACACATACAAATACACTATTTACGACACACATTTGCGTTGCAGAAAGAATAGCAACACTTCAGCATGTTATTTACAGGATAAAACTATGTACATGTGTGGCTCAGGTGCACAAAGCCGAGCAAAATCGGTCTGTCCAGCACACGCACAGACACATGAAGGAGTGCATCATGTAGTCCTGGTGGTTTTCGGGAAGGGCCCATTCTCAGGGTTGTGCACAACATAAGGGTAGGGCTGGATCCCTGGGTTTGACATTGTGGCGAAGTGAATCGCTCCTGGAGCACCAAGCAGTCCTACGGGAACCACAGGACTAGGCATGCCAGGCCACTGCTGCGAATAAAGAGGAGCTGGAGCCATCGCAGCATAGGAGCCTGATTGTACAAGGTAGCCAGGAGGATGCACTCTGGACGAGTTTAGTGCTAGATTTGCAGGCATTCTAGGGCCTAAAGCGGCAGTCTTTGGGCACGAAAGGGGTAGCCGCAAGTTGTTGGGAACAACACGGCATTTCATCTGGAATAAAACGGAGGTATTTTAGAGAATATTACATAGAGTTGTCGTAAAATTAAAAATGTAAGAAACCCCCTAATGTATTATGGCATGGTGTCAGGACACTTATACACCAAACCTCTAAGACAAAATGCCCTTTTTGGTGTAAAATAAAACCGTTAGCATTGTGAGAAAAATGGCACTTACACACACTAGAAAGATTAAACCTAGCTTGCTAACGAATACCTACAATCTAGGTTTCTGGTTTTTACTTTTGCTTTTAACGTTTTATTGCTATGGTGGTTATTTTTTTATTTGGTGCATCTATCCTCTTAGTGTGAAGCGATTTGGTCAGCCTATGTATAAAGTTCTTTACTAATAAAAGTGATCATATATCTTAATCTAGACCTGTGCAACAGGACAGCATCGCACAGCAAAACAAAGCTTGGAACATAATCTTTGAATAATAAGTAGAAAGATTTTTGCAGTTTAGAACTTCCAATAAGTAGTGGTCTGTACTGACTCAACTTTCCAATATACTAGAGCTACTCTGGGGATTCTGATGATGAATGGCATTGGCTAATTTTTGTTTTAAACTGTGTAACCAGTGAGCAGCCCATTGGAAACTCAAAAATCAAATCTTTTTGAACACACTAAGCCCAAGCGCCAATAGGTTGCTGTAAAAAAAATATTTGGTGTAGAAGTGCTTACTGAAGGGAGAAGACTTCAAGTTGCCTATTTTCAGTATCAATGAGGGGTTTACAACAAGTCAGAAGTAGTTCAAGCTCCTCTCTTACACCCAAAAGTGAAACTGCATCTTTTCCGAACATTAATAAAGGACACACATGGCAGCAGGGTAAAAAAATTATTTTAAATAATTTTGCTCTATAAGAAAAAAGAACCAGATCGAGGTTTTATTCACCGGAGATCATAAAACTAATTGGTGCATCTATTTCTTTCCCGAAAACAGAGGAAACGAAAGTTCAAAGACTCTGAAAACATGCCAGAAAGCCGACGTTTAGCTTGGTGTATAAGAGCCCCCAAAAAAGCACCTCCTCACTGATTCCACTTCTCAAACCCAAATACCTCACATGTAACTGCACCCATCTGTGTAGATCTGCCCCCTGTGGCTTGCTGCCGGGTCTGCCGTCTCATCTTGTTTAGGGACGTTCGCGGCTGATTGGCTGCCGCAAGAGTCTCCTTCGTCCAGTCGTCCACCAGTTTGTGGAGATCCTCGGTAAAAGTGCCCCTCTTGTTGTTGCTGTTGTTGGTCTGGACCTGAGCGAGCCTTGCGAATGGCTGAGGAGAGGTTGCCTGCGTTGCCGTGGTGAGCGATGGCTGCATCTGACTGGAGGCGGTCTGTGCTGTGGTGGTGTTGAGAGAGGACCCTGAAAAGAGACAAAATGCTTTAATCCTCCAACTCTTTAAACATGAACAAAAACAGTCAAAACAGTTGGCTGCGGCATGGCAGGATTTGAAAGCGGCTTTATTAAAATGAGCTCATGTCACAAACAGCTAAGACAGCTTTTGGTGAGACCAGACAGGCTAAATGCATACAGAGCCATAGACATAATTTGCCAACCTACCAATAAAGGACAAAAACATAAAGATGTTTGATGTGCAAGTAGTGACAACCAATGAATGTTTCCATGCAAAAGAAAAGTCTGAAACCATATGTAGTCAGAGTGTCCATGTCTTAAACACACAGTACCACATTTCCAAGTATCAAAACAATAAGGACAAAAAAAAAGTGTACATAAAATCATAAGGACTAAAGTTGTGGGGACAGTCAGAAATACAGAGAAAGGAAGTAAATAAGATAGTTACTACTACTGCGCTCTTTGCCTAGACATAGTCGTTTCAGGGTGGACCCTATAAAAAGGTAAAACAGCACAAGACAGAGACAGTTAGGCCAAGACACTGAACGCCACACGATCTGAACAAGCTGCTTCAAAAGCTAAATCGGCTATTAAAACAATTAAGGAGAGAGGAGGAGAAAAAGGGGATTTAAAATAAATTTGTGAGTAAAACTCGAAGACAGAGTCAAGTTGTCTTGGTTTAACTGGATGACCATTTGAAAAAAAACTGCCTACTATTACATCTAGCTGGCAAAAGTTAGATTGCCAGTGTTTGTAGTCAAGACGAAGATGTTAAAGATTTATAATAAATGAAAATAATCACTAAACGATTTAAAATTTGTTCATAGAAATTGTAAATCCCAATGTGAATATTGTACAAATTATTCTATCTATTGGTAGGCAGAAGGTGAGAAAGAACACTGTTTACTACCACCAGAAAACTAAATAAGAGAGGGGGGGGAAGGATCACTGTCCATGTGAGAAAGCCTGTAGAACAAAATGTGAAACCTAAATAAAGCTTTGCAAGCTACAAAAGCACAGTGCTAATATTTAAAACTCTTCAGCAGGAAATAAACATGCAAATAACTCAGGAGAAGTGACAAAATAAAAACAACAATATTGATGATACAGCCCTTAATGTGGCGAAGCATGTCTCCATCAGTGCCCTGTCTCGCGCCTGCACCATGCACGTCTTCTCCATCCAAACATGAGGGACAGAGAGAGCAAAGGGCCCTGCCAACACTAGGGAACGCTAAGCTTGGGCACAGTGCCTTTACTTAGGGGATGTTAAACAATCAAAATCAACAGTGGATGGACATAAATAAATTAAAAAAATAGGGAACAAAAACGGATAATTTCTCTTTCACACTGGGATACTTATAGAAAAGGTCCCAGTACAGAGCATTAAATCTAACCTGCAGCCCATGTTTGGACAAGATTAGCTGTTCACAAGCCAGAGTACCTGTGTGAGGAGTTTTGTTCTAAGCCAAAAGCACTGCATTATGCAACTGTATGAAGAAAAGAAGGCAACATAGCCAAGTTATGATGGTTATGAATGGTCAAACTACTGCTCTTTGAATTATGGAAGTCTGCAGGACTACAGAAAAAACCCCATTAACTAATAAAATTACGCTTTGTGTTCAAGATAATTGCAGCCAATGTTAGATCTTAGAAACAGTAGCTTAGTGCTAAAATGACACTCGACTGCAAGAACTTATTTCAGTGAAGGCATGATGGAGGTCCAGATAGGAGTCGGCAACAACTAAACCTGGTTCCATCAGGGAGTATATTCCAACTGCATCCATAGAAACGATAGCAACATTTTATATTAATTACCCTTTAATTCACTGTAAAAGTTACTGTATTTGCTGCTGCAGCTTTTCGTCTGTCAGTATCATGATCTTCTCTATGTGCTGTGCTTAGACAGCTGTGAGCACAAAACTGGGATAATTTTAGCATCCTCAAACTGCCCTCTATTAAATCTTTTTCATCAAGATGCAAGTTTATAGACGTTAGTTAATAGGTTTTGAGTCATAAAATCTAGAAACAATGGAGTTATGCCTATTTTAAGTGATTTTGTCAGAACAATACAGCAGCAGTTAACATCAGGTTGAAGCACCATTTTAATGCTGTGCTGCAGAAACTCCAACTGGGCCACAATATATCAGTTTCCACCTTGAAAAATGAACTATTGCATCTTCCTTGTTGGTGAGTGAGTAAAACGGGGACACAATCACAACACTAATGTAGACGATGTAATACTGATGAAACGTACGATGCTTTTTTTAAAATCGCACTTTAAAACTACATGGTTTTTAAGTTAGCATGTGTTCCACTGGACAGGAAGTTGTCATCAGGAGATGCCAACCCTAAATGAATTGGATTAGTATCAGGAAAAAATAAGACTGATTGGGACATGACTAACAAAAAATACGTATCACGATCACCTATAAAAGTTTTGACAGACCTACCTAACCAAATAAGATCTCATAAATACCAGTTAAAGAGTAACTCACCCCAAAATCAACTTCTTTTGTTGATAAACTGTATAATTGAGTCTATAATAACACCATCAACATTTACATTAATTATTTTATGTATTTTATTACATTTTAGTGAAAATATTAATTTTGTACCAAAAACAGTTAGTTTAGTGCCCCAAATGGTTAAACAATTACACTGCACTGCAATTCACTGGAATTCAAATCCTGCATTGCTAACGAATAATCTCGGGTTATTGACGTAGGTTTGGAATAGTGACTACAGCAGTCCAGCCGTGGTGGGGTACATAGCATGAGCGGTCTGGGCCACACCTCCATAGCGAGGTGCCATGAACTGACGGCAGCAGTCGGCTCAAAAACCTGGGTGCTTCGTTATGCAGGTGGTTAAGTTAATTATATAATAATAATAATAATAATAATAAGTAAATTGAAAAAAAATCTGGACTAAGAGTTCATTTTTAATGCAATAATTGTGATGGTTTAAGTTTTTGTTTTTTTTGCACATTACTGAATGATTTTCTTGTCATGACTGGATACTTTATACCTCGGTCATCTCTGCAACACACATTTTCTGTTGCAGACGATGACGTACAGTGGCTGCAGGTGCTCCTGTCAAGGCAGGGTCACGAAATTACTCAAACTAATCTATATTTAGCATTAGATTTAGCCGCCAACAACAATGTACCACTCAGAGACAGCACTCATTCTATGCAATGCCGCCACAGGTTCGGCATCTGCTGCTGCTCTGGGCAGAGAATGAAACAACAGCTCGTAACAATATGGTGCCGCTCCCCTCCTTCATAGTACCTCTCTCTCTCTGTACTCTGTTCCTTTTGGAGAAGGAAGATGAGAAAAAATGTCAACCTCCAGATTATTTCCAAGTAAAGGAGCTCACGTTACTACGGCTCTCTCCATCTTTCTGGCCGCCTGTGACTCTGCGCTGTGCATTGTTGCCAACTGTCTGACAGAAAATAGCTGAAGTTGCCCCAGAAAGTTGCTAAATGTCGCCAGATTATGTCACATGCTAATTTGCATATCAATCAGATCTTCACTAATATGGCAGAGTTTATTTTCTTCTATATTATCCAATACAAATAAAACCAATTTGCAATAAAAACTGTCTGCAAAACTATTGTGTTCAGACATATATATATATATATATATATATATATATATATATATATAAAAAAAATAATAATTATAAATAATTATAAATGATAAAAGGCAGCCTTAAAAGGTCAAGGAAAGATGACGAGGAAAAAAAAAACTGGTATGTGGCTTTCAAAGGAAAGTTGGTATAATGAGGAAAACGGGGCATAACAGAAAAGAGGAAATAATTTATATCAAATTTACAAGATATCAAATTATAACTGGGCATCCAATACTTTTTGAGCAACATTTTCTAGTTCTGAAGAAAAAAATATATTATATATATATATATATATTAGTACGTTGCTAAAATAAAAGTAAGGCACATTAAGTGTGCACCAAACATTTCGAAGGTTTCTTGAAGGCAGCACATGTGCAAATGCAGTGTACAATTTCTGCATTATATGAATATAGGTATTACATTCATTCACATTCCTTTTTTTACTTTTCAATTCATGTTGAAGAAACTACTTTGTGATCGGGTAAGATCAGCTTCATCTCTCTGATGTGTGAAATAAACAGAGAGGTTCAGTACGTTAGGTGTGATAATACTGTCTGCGTAGACCATTCCCCTGCTGAAAGACGGTTCAGGGCAGAGCAAAACGGGTCTGAAATCTAAAGAGAATATCAGCAACAAAGTGTCACAGAAAGCAGCTCAGGCTTGTCAGAAATGTCGCTAGGCGCTTTTTGGACAAAATGTTGTTAAGGGGTCTGAAAGGTCGTTAGAAATGGCGACAAAGTCGCTAAATTGGCAACACTGGCGCGGCTGCATGCAAAATGTCCGTCACAGCCTAAACCACGCCCAGCCCTTATTCCTCCCGCATTTTTCCGGGTCCGACAGGCAACACCTCCTTTTGAGTCGTTTGTCAAAAATATATATGTGGGCGGGTTTATATTCTGTTAGGGGGGTGAGTTACTCTTTAAGAAATCTGACACAAAAACTAAAAACGGTACAGAGGATGACCAACTTCTCTAAGCAGCTAAAACACAAAGTTTTTGTTGCCTTATTGTCTATCAGTCAGGTTTTATTGATAAATTAAGACGCTGTCTGCATGAAATAGCCTTTGGCTGATGCAGAACAATCTTTGAACGTTTTGAGGCAGGTTGTGATATGCAAGAATAAAATCAAAAGGAAAATATAGTGATACACATCGTGTGAGGAAGCCTGCAAGAGGGGTGTAAAATAACTACTAAACTTATCTTAATTAAAACAAGAGTGAAGATAAAAGTAAGTTAAATCAAGTTTATGAAAGAAATGAACAAATGGGAATAGAAAAGAACAAATACAAACAGATGGACAGAGACACAGGTCCACTGAGGAATCTAGTGCGTGGTTTGCTACTAGATTTATAGGTGACTCTCTCTGACGTTTGGTGGTAAACCGTCCAGCCTGTAAAGATGAATATAGGAGGGAGGAAGAAGAAGAGAAGAAACAAGAGAAACACTTTGAAAAAGTGAACAAAGATTGGTATGAGAAACCCCCACCATGAAAAGCAGCAGAAAAGGACACTGAGTGGGTTATTTGGAACCAACTACAGCATTCAAAGATGCCTTCGTCCAAAGCAAATTACCAAAGACTATAGAAATGAAAGAATAGCAAATTTTTTAAACAAATGCAACTAATAGAGTTAAAACGGCTGCATGGATAAACTGCCGGAAGAAAAATTTGATTTAGACGTTTCATTGTCATAACCAAGTTATCTATGAAAAAGGGTTTCCATAAAGTGTTATATCTCATTGTGGACGTGCATCATAACACAAAGAAAAAAGCAGTACAATTTTTTTTATTACCTACGAAAACTTTGGTTTTATGTCTACATATAAAAAAATAGGATGCGTGAATCTGAAGGCAGACGAAACAGTTTAAGAGAAACATGTATAGTCCCCCGTGACACCAGATTAAGACCACGGCAGGACATTAAAAGTCAGTCGCCATGTTTATGTTCTCATCAGGGTTTTGAAAATCTTCTTTGGTATGAATTTTAAAAAGCAACTTCTCCCCTACATTACTCATCACTATAGTGGCAGCTTTTGGCTCCTGGGTGCTGGGGTTGTTACATTCCAAGGTCACAAACTCATCATGCCCTCATTGGACTGTCTGTGCCTGAACTAGTTTATTGCAATGCTTCTGGCACCATAACTGGTCAGAGTGCAACGAAACTTATCTTTTGAAGGATGCCTGTTCATTTTCCATCAGAAACTATTTTCAGTATTCAAAGAAGTTAATGTCAGATCTAAATCTCCCAAGAATAGGAGTCGTTTTGGGTTTAACTGTTGCCCTTAGGAGGAAAGAGGACAAAAAGAAGGTGGCGAACGAAAAAAACGCTTAAAATTTTCCAACACTCACAGCCAAAAACCAGATTATTTTTAGGGGTCAACCACACAGAATTTAGATTTTACAGATATGATTCCTACTGACTGTGCTGGCAAATATATGCGCATACAATACAACAATGCATTAATTTAAAATAATGTGCAAAATGGTACAATTGGCTGTTTGTTTTCCTAAGGACAGAAAAACTCCTGTCACAGCGCTTAGAAAGCAATTAAGTACAGATGGTATTCCTTCCCCCACAATGGGCCTCATTTATCAAACTTGCACAGAAAACGATGTATATTTTGGGTGTATATTCCAAATACGCAAGACCCAACGTGGGATTTATGAACATGTTGGATCCGGCCAGATTTGTGCGTTAAGACCTGCGCTTGTTGATAAATGTCACGGATGAAACGAGCGTATTTATGAAAGTCACGCCTATAAATATTCAACAACCGCCTCTTCCATGCCTTGTTTTTGCGACATGGCTGAACGGCAGACGACCAAGATTGTTAAAAAAGAGGAACTTCACTAGCAGGAAATGGGTCACAGGCAGACCCAGCTCCATGGTGCGTCTTGTGTGCGCCTGGAACGGAGGGTTATTATACGCTCCAACAACCTTTGTCACCTAAAGCATGACATGCAGTTATTCATTGTTATATTACACAGCTGGTGGCCACAACATCCAGTATGGATAGCACCTGCAGTGGGACTGGAATGACACGATGCCGCGGCTGTGCGCATTTTGTGCACAACCCACATCTTATAAAAACATCTAAGCTGTAACCATACATTGCACATCATGTTGTACATTTCTAGTTACTTTTTATTCATTTATATTCATATCTGTTACAGAATGTTTACATAGTAACTTTTTCACTGCCAGTTTAGGTCTAATTAGGTTTTTATTTTTATCTAAGCCACATAACGGGAGAGAGAAATGTTTTGTTTTTCTTCAATTTTTCTGTATGCTGCTGCTATTTAGAAATCAACGATTTGTGGTAGACTTTAGAGTTTGACATTTTGCACCTTATTTAATGACAGATTATCATAAAAAAGGGGATCAGCACACACATCCGTTCCAAAAATATTGGGCAGCCGAAAACATGGGTAATATTGAAAGGAAAAAAAAAAAAGACGACTCGCATACTAACTGCAGAAATTAAGACACTAACTTTTTAAATCGACTACAATTTGGAGCCCTGTGGTGTGCGAGGCGCCCCTTGTTTATTTAATATGAAAGACGATCATGACATAACCCAAACATAACTTCATGAAATTTCATATTTTTAATGTGAGACGTGTAGGCATAATTTTTCCAGCACGGGAATGTTTAATGTTGTCTAAATCTTGAATTTTATGCATTTTTTTGCGTGTTGCGATGAAGTTTGAAATGGGTGTAAAATTTACACCACCTCCTGACTTGGCGTATATTTTTTGCGCATTGTAAGCTCACGTCCAGATTGATAAATGCCGAAAAGTGTACACAACATTTGCACCCTGATTTAGTCTTACGCAAGTCTGATAAATGAGGCCCAATGACACCGAATTTACACCAAAACGTCATGCGAGCGTAAGTGAACACGTCCGTAGCAGTCAGCATAAACGCTTTCGTTTTTATGAATGGGACAAGCCAAACCGGCCGCGCTATAGGCATGCATTACGAACGACGCAACGTTAAAAATAGGTTCAAATTCTATTTCTGAACCGTTTTCGCGACAATCTTCCGAGCTACGGATGTGCAAACACAGGAAACAGCCACAATTTAGCAAAACAAAAATTTCGCTAGACGTTAAAAATAATAATCCTGAACCGATAGTCTCCTCCTTCCTCTGCTTTCTTCTATCAGCACGTCTTCAACAAGGAGAAAGGCCAGGATCTTTTTTCTAATTGGAATTGTATGCAAAAATATTGATGATTGTTTAAAAATTACCTAAACAACACAAATGTGATGAAAGTGTGTTCAAAAGAAATAATTCTAGAGCTGCGTATGAACCCAATGCGAACTAGCAAATGCAACAAACATTTGTAGGCTATTTCCTACACATATATACATTTTATTTCGACAAATTAATGCATTGGGTTCTTGTAATGAGAACTTACCCATTTTATAACCAAAGAAGAGAAACAGTAAAGAAGTCCACAGCTGGGAAACTGCATGCACAACGCCTTTTTCACATTTTGGAGTGAATTGACGCCTTTGAATAGACGGAGGTAAAACGGTACGCTCGCATTACGCTTTGGTGTAAATGGTGTAAAGGTAGAAACTGATAGTAGAGATGTGGAAACCTCCCAATTATGTAGAGCGTAGCAGATAGTGTAGAAATATCTGAGTTTGTAGTAGAGTGATTAGTCAGAATAACAGCATGGGGAAAAAAAAAGGGGGCCGCGCTATAAGATTGCAACTGGACGTCATCCGTCCTCCTGGTACAAAAAAAAAAATGTATAAAAATGTTTTGCAAATGTGCCTCAATTCAGCAATGATTGAATGTTTTTTGAGCTGTTATCTGTCTGACTTTGAAATAACACATATTAACGTAGATGAAGCAGGTAAATGACTTAACACATGTAGAGAAACCAAACCATTGTCACTTATATATACAAGAGGTTGAGTTAAATATTAATGAAGAATATGTACATGGCTGATCAATAGATGCAGATAAAGTTCTCAAGTTTCGAGCACATTTTTAGTCATGTAATACTGAATCATCCTAGACAGTTTTTACTGCTACTACCTGTTGCATAATATTTTGTGACATGTGGTTTACATAGCAAAAGTACAGTAAAATCTGTATTGTAATAACACTGCAAGTTCTTTGATTGAAAAAGGGTTCTATTAAGTAGATAATTTGAAGCATTTAATGCTTATACTCCCAGTTACAGGTGTACATTTTTTTTTTTTGCATGGATCGGATGGATCTGTGTGTGCCATAATGAAGCCATTATGAATCATTAGCAAGTACAGTGGTAATTAAATTTAGTTTGTCGAATGGAAATTTGATGAACATGAGTATGTTTTTTCTGAGTTAATTTTATTTTGATGCATGTTTGGTTGCACAAAGAATACCAGGAAGTTGAATTCATAAAGAATACCTTGGCCAGGACCAGCTTGGTTGGCCATCCCATCACCATGTCTTCCAGCATAGATGTTGTCTGAGGAAAAAGAGCCTTTCAAAGAACAGGGTTGCTGTGTTTGAACCTGCTCTTTGACTCTGCTGGGTTGGTTGTTGGAGGAGGAACTGCAACTGGAGTGGGCAGAGCAATCTGATAGAAGGGAACTTTTAGCTGGGGAGCTGGATGAACTGCTAGCATTTTCTCCTAGTACAATGAAACAAAATAAAAATTAAACAGGATGAGTCAGACTGAATCACTGCATCACTCACTCCTACTATTTTCTTCCTTTATAAAATCAATGCCACTTTAGTTTTTTTTCAAATTCAAAATATTTTCTACTAGACTAAAAATGTCCAAACTGGTCATCATCCCACCATCTCTACCCACACACCTTTCCTCTCCACATTGGTGCTGTTAGGATTATTTCTCAGTTGTTGCACCATTGGGTTGAGCAGTTTTCCAGGCTTTAGTTTGTGTTTGTTGGTTTTTCGCCTTCGACCAGTTGGAGGAGCAGCATGGAGCAGGCTAACTTTGGGGGGTATCGTCTTTCCCAGCTCTTTGTACAGACGTTCAATCTCACTCCTTTGGAATGCCTGCAGCTCAGAGATCTCCTTCATGTGTCTGTCATTGGAAGACAAAGAAAGGAGTTTTCCAAAACATTACTACTAATAAACACCGTTCTTAAAGTAATATTACTGGTGCGTTTTTAATACACTATCATTATTGAAAGAATATTATAATAATTCAACTTGAAAGATGCAAAACCAAAAAAATCAGTTTCTTATGAAAACAGCATTATTAATTAAAACCAATTTAAAAAGCTCGTATCTTTAATATGTCTGATGGCTCTCTACGTACTGGCTCATTTAAAACCTTGTGAATTTCCCCCAAAATCTAGAATAGGCATTATTTCACAATCATTTCTGGTGCTTCACAAAGTTTTGCATTGCAGTTTCTCCTTCCACTCAACTTCCATTAATATGCTTTAATCCAGTGCTCTAAATGCCAGTGTCTCAAACAATGACCTGTCAGCTCCCTATAATTTTGGGGGCCTAATTGTAACATTTCAGAATAAAATTTTTTTTTGCAGTTTAAAAACAATTTTTCAGTATTTCAATTTAATGAAAGGCACACAGTGGATACATGAAAGTGATTGAGAATTTTTGTATGTTATGATCGTGAATATTTGCATTTGGAATGTAAAAGCAACAGTAAGTTACATACTTAACAGAATGCAAGTTATGGAAGCTTATTAATGTTAATGGTGTTGTCACCATCTACTTAATTTATAACAAATATACAGAATTAATGAAGTGATCTATAAACAGATAGCATATTGAGATCTTGCTACACTTTTACTTTCACAGACTAAATCTCTCCTTGAGGATGCAAAACAAAAATTATTGTTGTTGATTTTTCCTAAAAAAATCTTTTTTAAACAGACACCAAATAGAAAAACTCAGAAATAAAAAACTGCCTCTATTAAAGTAAGAAAAAGGTAAATAAAAGCAATGTAAAATATCTGAAATGTATAAATAATTTAGTCAATACAAATTCTAAATTCTTATTTTCTGTAGAGAATCAAATAGAAATTAAACTATCACAGAATAAATGTTATTTAAAGCTTATAGTTTCATTTAGTTGGGAAAGAAATCAGGCCATCTGTTTAAATAAATTGCATGCAGCCATGTCCTTTATCTAAACATGCAGGCACGGCAGTCCTGATGTAGGATAGCTAGAACACGAGTCTTTCTCTTCTGTTCATAAAAAAATGGCTGGTTTCTTAGAAAACCATCTTTGACCTCGATATTGTGACTTATCTAGAGATGATTCTCTGCAAAAATTATGTGTTTTTTATATTTTCATATAATTGTTATGTGAACAAAGAGTGTGGAAGAGGTCATAGGAGGAGTCTATCCGTGGGTGAGTGTGATACTTTACTTTTCTCTAAGTTTCTGTAGTTCTTTCTTCATGTCCGCATCCTCAAACTCTGAGTCATTGTCGCTGCTAATGGCGGGGGGGAAATGTCCAACTGAAGGTGAAGTAGTGTGGCCGTTCATTACAACAGGCGGGCAGTTTGGTGATTCAGAGCTCTGTTCACTTTTGCTTCGCCCGGAGCGCCGCAAGAAGGCAACCGCCCTCTTAACCAGATCACTTCCGCTGTGCTCAGGCAGAATCTGAGCTGGCGGAGCAACCTGAGGCGGTGGAAGGGCCACGCTGCTGCTGTCTTCGTCAGCTGAGTCGGAGTACAGCTGAGACGAGGACCGACAGTGGCGATGTGTTGGTACGTCCATAGTCTGGGCTCGTGGGATGTGACGTGGGGTGGTATCAGGACTGGATGTGGGAGAGGCGTGACCAAACTCCGGAGGGGCAGAATAACGGTTTTCGCTGGGTGATTTGGAGGACCTCGCGACCTCATTATCAGGTGGAGGGTTCACAGAAGTCCTGCATGGCGGCCCGCGGCTCCCATCTTTCCTGTCAGAGCTCTGAGTCTGGCTGTGAGACCCTTCAGAACCACTAGAGAGTGCTGCAGAGCTGCAGCATGTTTTGCTTTTATCTGAGCAGCAAATGGCATCAGGTGGTGTCGGGATAATCTAAAAGGTCAAGAAATCCAAGTTATTACAAAATCAATGTTTACCACTTTATCTCAGTGATACAGATGTACTTTTTTCAGCAGATTCTTACTTGAAAACGACTTTTGGACTTGTATGAACTGGAGCTTGCAGACACTTCTTTTCCTGTGTCTTTTGTCTTGCCGAAGCCTAATGTAGGAATAACTGGTTCAATGAAAGATCATTCTAACTATTATGTGATAATAAAGTGGCATTACGCAATTACATCTACCAACCTGCCGCTGTGGAGTCGCTGGACGCGCCCACACAATCTGTCCGCTCAGGAATCTGTGGCTAACAGAGAAGGCAGGAAAAACTTGTGGGTGTATGGAAGGTCAAATGAATTCAAGTAGCGGCATATTTAAAACATTACGACTACCAAATCAGAGAGGAATGACTTGGCATTATGGATCCTTAAATGAGTCACAAGCTGATAAATTGAGAACATCCAAAATGGAATTATGACCCCTACTTATGAAAAAGAAAGCATTGCTTTTTGAACCAAAAACAACATCAATCTTGCTTTCATCGTTTACAATAACGTTTTACCAATATTTTAGCAAATAATGTTTGGAGCAATGTTATTATATAATTAAAAAAAGCATCTACAATGCTGAAATAAAGTGTTTTGGGGGAACAACTTTGGTTGGACTCCAACATATCAGTGCAAGGTTTACAGGCTTTAAACACATGGTCTGCAGTTTGAAATGTATATCATTTAAAGACTAAAACACGTGTTCTTTAATGTAGGGCAGAGACGTCCAAACTTTTTGCTGCATGGGCCAAAATCATTAAGTCAAAACTGCCCATGGGCCACAAAAATAAGATTTCAAATGTAAAAATTTTTTTTTTTTTTTTACCTGCTTAAGAATAAATGAAATTGGTAATATTTTAATTAAACACAAAGTAGGAATTCTTGCAATAATGGATTTTTTTTATATGATTGTAGATTCAAAACTCTTTGAAAGAAATAATTTTCAAATATTTCAGAGGGGCAAAAAAAACCTTTTTTTCTCAACAGAAAAAACTCTTGGTAACTCTTGCTTTAAAAATATATACATTTTAGCTATGTTTGGTTGTCTCCGTCTTCTTTTGTGTTAGTTGTTTACGCAATGAAATGATAAAGAAAGCAATAAAGAAAGTACGATCATTGAAAGATGAATAATCAGTTTAGTGCCGTGGATTATTTTCTAATCCTTTGAATTTGCCAACAAAATTATGCCTTTATAAAAGAAAGTTTCCATTTGCATCAATCATTTGTGTTACGGTGCCAACTATAGAAAGTACCAATCCTTAAAGGTGGTCAAGGGTCAAGCAAAGTCAGTCCAAGAACTGTAAATGGCCCCTAGGCCGCATTTTGGACATCCATGATGTAAGGGAAATATATCTAAAGCTTAGTGAATAGTACTGGTTTACAAAAAATACATTAATATACTGTTGTATGCCTCTAAGTCAGTAAAAACTCTTTGGGAAAAATCTGAAGTGAGTTTATTCATGCATGAAAGGGACATCTGTCTCTGCGTCAAACTTTCCAGTTTTTAAACTGTACTCAAAGATCACAGTGTATATTAGTGAATGGTGAAATGTATTTCATTCATAGAGACGAAAAATATTGTATTTTACCATTGGTTCCATCTTCTTCTTTGTGACGGCCTCTGTGCTGTGCCCATCGGAGACTGTAGGTGAGTTCAGTTTGTCCGAGCTTGAGGACTGGGGCTCAGAAGCCGTTCCAGACGTCTGTGACGGCGGGTGCTCCTGATACAACAGATTTCTGAGTTTTTCATCCAAAGTCTTGATGGTCCGGTCAACAAACTCTCCCCTAGGAGGTCCCTCTCCGTCCGACTCCGCTTGGCCAGCACACTGCTGCTGACCTGAAGACGGGTTTTGATGTGCAGGACTTTGGGGCTGAGAGGTCACCGCCCCCGCCTGGATGGGCGTGGCATAAGGCTGCTGCAGGACCACAGGCTGTTTGCCAGACAGCTGAGGAGGTTGCTCTTCAGTAGGGCTGGCTGTCTGATTTGGCGGATCATTTAGTGATGAGCTCGAAACCGCAGCTCTTGCTTCTTTATCAGAGCCGTTAGCATCCACCAAGACGGGTGGCACAATAGCACAACACGGCATTTCTGCTACCATAGACACAGCAGAGAGGGAAGGTTCTTCCACAGGAAAGGAGTTGTCATGGTTGATGCTCCCGGTTGTGAGGGTGGGTTTGGTAACACTGGGCTGGCTCTGCTGTACCTCGGGTTCACCAAATATTTGGTCTGGGGGATGCGCTAAGGTGGGTGCAGAAGAGGAGGTGGGGCTCTGGGAAGGTAGAGATGTGACCGGCGTTGTCAACGTATTTGTGGTGCTGCTGGAGCCAACCGACAAGGAGCCGGAAGTTTCATACTCTGGAGAAAGGAGCAGAGTTGATGAGAAAGTGAACAGACTCAGTTTAACAGCCAGACTATAAAGAAGAAAACCTATGTGCTATAGCTGCCAAGGTGTTACATCATCACTCGCTTCCCCTCCATCGGCCTCTGTGTGCTGGCGTTAAAGCCTGCACTTCATTTCTGGCTAGAACCACTGCAGACCCGGTCTTACGTAACCATGAAAAGTTCCATTAAAAATGCATAAACAGTATTTTAAGAAATATGCAACATATTTAGTTGAATCTTAGAGAAAGTTAATAGACAACAGAAAAGCGTGCAACATACCCTGTGCTCCAAAGTGTGTAGAGGTGTTGTCTTTGTCTTGCATGAGTGTTTCATCCACAGGGCAAATAATGAACCAGCGCTTTCCGGTGTGCAAGACTGTCATGGAGGGAGATGAAAAACTCAAATCCTCTAAAATACATTCAGGTAGGGAGTTTAATGTGCAAACTGATCATTTTATATCCATTTAAATAAAATAAAAAAATAAAAAAAATTGATTTTTTCAATTAAAAGTGTGTGTTCTCCATGTTTACCATTTTGTTGATACACCAGCTGTGGAGTGGTAGGTTCTGACGCCTTTAAAGATAGAAAAGATTTAATTTAATTTAATTTCTTTGTGAGTGAGCAGACTTTGAAAAAAAAATGTTGATTCAAAAATAATCTCCACTGGCTGTACATGTAAAGAGTTTCTTTCACACCTCTGTTCCCAGCACACACATCCCTTCAGTCGGTTTGGAGTTGCATCCCTGATCGGAGTTCCTCTCCCCCTCCGTGTCCTCACTCAGCATGTCTTCAGCCTTGTCTACGATGTCTTTCAGTTGTTCGATGAAGATCTCTTTTTCCAGGGGCAGAATGAAATCATTTTCAACCTTAGTGGAATAATAAAGACAGAAAAAAGAAAGAAAAAAAGAAAAAGATTACAGGTACAAGCTAAAAAAACAGCGTGAGTGTGAAGCTTGTGGAAATGGATCATCAGACTGGAGAGAAACAAAAAAAAATAATTATCTGGAAAATGATTTATTTAATGTTCTTCCAAAGTAAAATAAATTCCTACAATTTATTCCCACCAAAATTAAACATCTACTTCTGTGTTTGAATAAGTATCAATAAACTCCATAACAGGTTATTTTATTTTGCTTATAGGAATCTTTAATCATTTTTTGAATAAATCAACATGTATCTGATAATAGTCATCAAGTATTCATTTATTGCTGTATAATAATTTGTACACAAAGCTTTGGAGAAGAGGGAAAAAAATCCTATAGATTTTTTTTTTTTGCTGCATTGCAGCTGAAGCCAACAGGGAGTTTTCTGTTCTGCGCGGTACGACAGCTTCTGAGGCAAAGCATACTTCAAGAGAAGGCAGCACTCTGCCTCTCACATACCATGTAAGTCGCAATCTCCTCTGGTGCATCTCCATCCAGGTCAAACTTGAAAGTTACCATTTTATGATTATGAGTTTCTAACTGGCACTCTACCATCTTATCCCCGGTGTTGCACACCTGCAACAAGACGAAACACTTTCAATTTTATCTAACATGAACTACAAGATGTCTGCTCTCCTGTGAAGAATTTCCGTCACCTACGTTGAGCATGCTCAGTTTTGGTTTGCCACACTTTTCCTGTCGAGAACGAGTGCGTGAGGACTTGCGGTGTCTGCGCTGTTTTCCTTCACATTTGCCCGTCCCTTCATTGCCATCGCTCATCTCTCTTCCCGATGTCACATCAGAGTTGATACTGGTTAGGAGAAAGAAGGGCACTTGCAATAATCAGTAGAAACAAGACAATATAATTCTGATAATACCCAAATATCGCTGGAGCCAAAGATAAAAATCTGCCACAGTAAAAACAGGACTCAACATGTCCTAAACATGGTTGAAATGCTTGAATGTGGGACACTGACAAAAGGAGGTTATAATAGGTCAGCTATGTAATAAAATGAAAAACACATTGAATAAAGCATTTACCCAAACTTTTTATACCTATGAAATCATTTTAGATTCTGTCTGGTACAACCAAAAGCTGTGATGTATTTTATTGAGATTTTAAGTGATAGACCAACACAATGTTTTGCTTAATATGTGTGAGGTTTGTGTGGAGGCCCCTCTACAATGGTACAGTTCCTGAGTAGAGGGGTGAAATCCAGTGCAACAATTCAACAAACCACTGAACGAGTCATTCGAGTCCCCATTTTTTAAAATCATTCTTTGAATAAATAAAGCTCTTCTGTGTAGGCGTAAGAGGCAGGTATTAACATATTATAGCCCAAGCTTTGAAAAACGTGCATAAAATGGAAAGAATATAACCAAACTGAAAAAGCTACCGTCTGTTATGACGACAGCATTAATTAGAAAAATTTTAGGAGATTTAATATGAATGGACTGGAAAGCTGGTCAAAGCTAAATACAGATGCATCGCACACACTTTAGATTTTTCTTTGCAAAAAAATAAAGTTACAGAAATAAAATGTATGCAATTAGGCTGCTGGTCTATCACCTAAAATCCCCATTAAAATATGGTGAAGATTTTGGTCGTAAGACAGCAAAAGGTGAAGTAAAGGGATATGAAGTGAAAGAATATTTTTCAAAGTAATTGCAAAACATGGAAAATGACCAAGGAGTGTATGACACTCCTCACTGACTGAGAAAGATTTTACAAGATTCATCTTTGACCTCTAAAGTTTGCAGGATTTGGCAAAAGCCTCATTAACCTCAAGTCACAGTGAACTGCACATGTTATAAGTACGATAACAGCTTAAAGAGCCCAGAATAGTGGGGGGATTAGCTAACTACTACCTAATACGAATCAGCAACAAAACTTTACAGCTGAAAAACAAAACTGCTACAGAAGCTATTTTTTATTGCCTTTTACTCTACCTTTTACTATATTGAATAAGTCAATATAAAAAAATACATGTTTAATAGAGTATTCAATGTGTAGTTCAATCATTCGTTAATAGAGGGGGGCATTTAATGTTTGTAAAGGGGTCAACAACAACGGCAAAATTAAAATGTATTCTCCAACTTCAGCAGCATGATCAGAAAACTGCATAAAATTGTGATGATGATATCCTTAGCAATTAGTCCAGGTTTTGCAAACTCTTACAGTAACTCATCACCCCTACAAGTATCTGTGAGCTTTAACATCTGGGCCTAATATACTACCATAATGCAGACCGTAGATGCATAAAGTACCCAACAGAATTATGCACACACACACATGCACTACACAATTATACTATTTATTATAACTGCTCTGATCTTCTCAATGTCCATAATGGTGTGCTGCAGAGCTCTGTTTGAGTACCTCTTTCATTCATAATTCATATAAAGTAACTTGGTCTGAACATTACAAGAGCAAACTTTCATTTTTAGTGCTGATGAGTTTGTTACAGCGGCGGATTAACCCTTGTTAAGGAATCTCTATTACTATAGGAACCATTACCACTGTGGCACTCTTTAGCTCAGCAAAAGACTAAAATGAAGTTCTGTCCAAATGTAAGTTATTCTGTCTGTAAGCACTTTAGAGGATAATGAGATGGAGGTGGTTAACGAGTGGAAATATCTGGGATCTTTATCCATTATTTCTGATGGTAAAGAACATTGTGAAAAAGCTGAAAATGAACTTGTCTGCTCTCAAATCAGTAAGGGGCTTCTCTTCATTCTGTTTCTTTTACATCGTTTTTAAAACATAATTACAATTACCTGTATCCCTTTTCATCAAGTCTACATGATTTTAGCCATTCACATATACATTTTTAGCATATTTTCTCTATTTCATCATCATTAGCCATTTTTGTTTAATCACTTAACGTTACCCAATTCAGTTTTGTGTTCAGCTGGCAAGGTTGGCCAGGTCTCCCTGGCTTTTGGTGGAAATGATAAACAACTGCATATCAATATGTACATCACCGCATATTCAATAACAGAAAATTAACTGAGATAAACTTTAATTTGTTTAATTTAGCTCAGTCAGAATAAGACCTGTACCTGTCACAGCTTTGTCCTCCAGTGCGTTTCTCTGCAGCTTGCTCCTAAAAAAGACCGAACCAAAAGATAAACCAGGGATGCACGAACTTGTTTCCATGTCTGATTCAACTGTAACAGCAACCTCAAATATAGTACACAACTGCGATACTTCATATAAATAGAGCTCCTGACATCACGTGACTCTCAGAGCTTCTGTGCGATGCTGGCAGGCAGAAACGTAATCAAAATGAACGTCGCCAGCTGGGATTTTACTCCATCGGAATTGACTTACCATTTTAAAACCGAAGATATTATTGTATATAACGGGAAATTCAAAGACTATACATCTCTGACCCTTACCATGCCCCGGGATACTTTTTAAAACTTTAGAAGCTATTAGAGCGGACCTATCCTGGAGCTAACATAAAATTTCCTGATCAATTTTCCCTCGTCCTACTCCGGAGCATCGCTTAAAGCAGATAAAAGCCTGGAGGGATATGAATGGACACCATCGGGGTTTGTTATCAAACTTCAGATCTGGAATCGATGAGACTGCGCGACGGGAGGGTAAGCGGAAACTTGTCCTCATTTTGGCTACCATGAGCAGCGGGCAGCTATGTTATGTCTGTCAATATCGGACTATTATTCAATCACTGCTTCAAAAAAATAAATTTGTCTGTTCCTTGTTGTGATCACAAGACATAAACAGCAGCATGCAGAAATCAGAAAGATTAGGATTCTGCAAAGTTTTACGAGATCTTTACTTGTTTTATGAGCAACAAGACAGAAAACTCCACGGCAAAATATTTGTAGGAAGCCTGCCAAGAAGCTTAATAAAAGCATGTAAAATAAACACGTTCAGAAACGGTTTGTATACCTGATACAAAGTAGTCGCCACATAAGCGTAAGACTTTACTCACAGCGGTCCCACAGCTTAATTTTAGTTGATTGCTTGTGTGTTTCATTGCAATAATCCAACGTTTTCTGCATTCTGGATCATTAGGAATTTTGTTAAACTCTCTTTCCTTATGTCGTCTGTTCTGGCATCCTGGGGTACAGCAGGTATCCACCATATTTACTGTTTCTCAGTTTGGGTTAGCCACATACAACTATACCTATAACTGCGGTATAGGTATATACCGCAGTTAAAGGTATATACTGTCTCATGGCTACATGGACAATTACAGGGAAAAAAATATACTTCAAAAATATATTTCAGAAAGTCCATACCTCCATATAAATCTCTGATGAACCTTGACCTGCCGCTCCTGTGACGGTGTCTGGGATTTTCTGCTTGGAAGCAGCAGCAGCGGCAGCCGGCCTGGAGGACGCTTTCTGTGAGTCAGAAGACTGCGGCACAGGAATTTGGCCCTGTACCCGACTCTGAGATTGGCTCTGTGGGGGCAGCTGGCAGGACTTTGTGGCGTCAAGCTGGTAAGCCTCAGTGACTGTGCCCAGATCTTTCTTATTCTGCCCAGGTGAGGAGAAGACTGCAGGCTGTTTGAGCTGAGCTTGCTGAACCTGCTGAGTACCTGGGCCATCCTGAGTCTGCTGAGGAACCTGTGAATTTCATTTAAGAATGTTTTTGCCGTTATGGTTTTTCTTGATATTATTTATAATTTTTACCCTTGTATAACATAATCAGTTGGGTACATTAAAATAGTCATTCTAAAAATAAAAGAGTAATTCAGTACAACATAAGAAAACGATTACAGTTAGATATTAACCCACCTTAAGCACATAATTTAAACTCCAATGGACAACCTTTCAGTGAAAATGCTATATTTGCTTCTCCGCACCTATTATAATTACCTGCATCAGAGGGTGAAAGCTGCCATTCGCAGGAAGGTGTGTGTTCTGGCACGGAGCAGTGTTTGTGTGCAAGGGATGGCTAGTTAGTGCTGACATAAATGAGGACTGCATCTGAGAAGCTTCAGATCGAGCAGCTGTGGGTTGGTGTTGTGGTGAGGTAGGTTGCACCACACCAGGCATAGATGAAGGGGATGGTACAGTAAGAGACACTGGGGTGGCTGATAATGTGTTTTCAATGTGCAAAGGGGAGATAGGAGAGATGGAGGGGGTTACAGGGACATCATATCCAGGGGAGAGGAAGATGTGAGGAAGAGAGGAGGAGGATGAAGGGTGGGGAGCGGTGCAAGGGGGAAGGTAGGTGGATTCAGTCACAGCTGTCATCACCTGGACTGTGGGGTACTGAGAAGGAAACAGGAAGAAAGAAGACAATTATAGGATCAAGAAAGTTCAAAAGAAGATGGAAATGGCAGGGTAATTTAAACTCTGTTACCACTGTTCAGCTATAAATCAAAACAGCAAAAAACCCACTGGAGATGCACTAAAGCTCAAAATATCCAGACAAATTGGCATTACCTGGGATAGATGTGATGATGGGAGTGAGGCGGCAATCTGCAGAGGCTGGAGGTGTTGGTGGACAACAGCCTGGGGAATAGATTCCTGATGAGCTGGTGTCTGCTTTGGTGCAATGGAAGCTGATTGGCTGAGGATCTGTCCATGGCCTTTTTCATCTTGTCCAGACTGTGAAATATTCAGACCAGATGACACGTTCTAGCAAACAAAAGCACAAAGCAGGGGAGAAAACCTCAGGGACAGCAAGGAGTAAACTTTCCAATCCTAACCAGAGGTATTGGCGGCTCAGATCGATTTTTAAATAATCCATATCAGTTTGGTCTCTCATACTTTAGATCAACACTGTGTATCAGGAGTTGACTTTCGTCAATTGCTGATGTCACAGCCTATTTTTATGTGCACAGCTAGCAAAACTGTATAATAACCTTTTTGTGTCTTATTTACAGGCCATATAAAAGGTGCAAAATTTTGTGTGGTGTTATCCAGACAAGTATCCCATTAGAAGGAGAAAAACAGAGCAGCTGAAACAGTAGTTATTATATTTTGTGGTTTAAAACAAAAATTTACATTTACAGATGTAGTTGGTTTGGTGTTGTTAGTTGACGCCATCAAACAATTAATTGTGTCATAAAATCCACAGAGACTAATAATCAACAGATAGTAATTACGTAAGAATTTCAGAAGCAAGAGCAAGCTGTGAGTTTACTGAAAATATACCTATAGACTCTAGACTATACATGTTTTAGGAAACACATGAGTACAGCATTATGGTTGCTTCCTTAAGATGATTTAACCTCATTGAAACAGCATTCAGGCTGATCTGCACAATTTTGTTGGGAAAAAATAAGCATTGTTGCCCAAAAAAAAAAATCGATTGGAGCAACCGCATCATTTAGAATACTACTGGTGATGGAGATAAGTCCCACAAAATGAGTGACCATGCAATACGGATGGAATTTCAATTGTCATCTTACTGCATATACGTGGCACTGATTTTCATGAATTATCACTGTGACTATTGCACAATCTTAAAAGAATATGATCAGTTTAGAATAGAAAAAAGATCTGTATTCCTTTTTTTAAACATGAAACATATCAAGTGTTTTTAAAGGATGTTAAAAGGGGGTATTTCCATAAAAAGTGTTTAACTGAACACTCACTTGCTGGTTGATGTGTGCGCTGTGGCTTTGCTGAGAGGAAAGTGGAAACATCTGAGGAGATGTAGTTTGATTAGCTCCTTCCATAGTGGCGCACTGTGCTAGCTGGTACTGGATCTGACCTGGTATGACCTGCTGGATGGCACACTGTCCATAGCTGTGAGAGGAAGCATCCGGCACAGCTGAAGCAAAGTAACTTTGATTCCCAGCTGGAATTTGTCGAACTGGGGTTCCTTTGGGATGAGCCTGGGACTCCTGACTCTGTTCTGGAACTGTATTTTGCAGGAGAACAGGAGTGTCCAGTTGGTGGGTAGGAGACTGAAGTCTCTGAGAAGAAAGTGTGGGTGGCTGTGCCACTGGATGGTTGATGGTATGTACAGATTCTTGGCTATGATTATAAACTTGTCCAGCATTTAGTGTGTGTTGTAATGAGGGCTGTCGGCGCTCTTGTTGAACAGAAACGATCTGATTGTAAAGTGCAGGTGTGGAAGATATCTGGCCATGCTGCTGACCAGGCTGACTGGCTGAGGCTTGGGCCTGCTGAGGTATGCTAGTGGCGTGTGCAGATTGACCGTGGGTCGTTGCTGGCATTGCAGAAGAAACTGCGCCAGGAGGGCAGCTTTGTGTTGGCTGCTGTGCTGCAAAGATAGTTGCTGCAGACTGATGCTGAACTGCAGGGTAGCTTGATGCAGACTGAGTCGGTTGCTGAGTTGAGGCAACAAGGTTCTGAGAAATCTGCTGGACTTGGAGGGTAAAAGTTGGAGAGCCCGATGCTGCAGACTGATGTTGGTGTCCAGCACTTTGATAGCTCTGTGCAAAATGTTGTGGCACAGCCGATGCTGCATTACTAGCTGCAGCTGATGTTTGTTGCTGGATATTTAATGAGCCAAGATGGGCTGGGATCGGTGTAGCACCGCTGGGGTGACCAGCATACAATGCAGCAGGGTAGCTGTGTCCAGGCTGCAGGGGCTGCTGTGGAACGGCCGCGGATCTGCTGGACGAGGGCAAGCCCTGAATAGACGGCTGATGTTGGTGACTTGTAGAACTGGCCTGAAGACGAAAAAAAATAGAGAATTTCAAGTAAAATCTTAATTGGAGGTCCTTTACTAGGGAATCACTATAATAAGGAAGAATACAGTGCCTTGGAAAAATATTTATACCCAGTAAACATTTTCATATTTTGTCACGTCACATTACAAAAGCAGACTTTTTGTCATTCTATATGAAAAAAACAAAGTAGCACATAGTTGAAGTATGAAAAAAATAATGTTTTTTCCCCCCTAAAGAAAAATCTACACAGTGTGGCTTTTATCTGCATTCACCCCCCTTTACTCTGACCTCCGTGAATTTAATGTGAAAGCAGCTGCCTTCAGAAGTCACCACCAAACATAATGGCTTCATCATCCTGTGTGTTTGAGGGGGGGGGGGGCATTCAGAGTTAACTTGAAAAGATGGACTACATAGACATCAATCCTGGAAGAAGACCTGCTGATGGCTGCAAAACACTGGAGACTTAGGGGGAGAGTATTTTTTCCACCAGGGTGACCTTAAATATTAAACCAGAGCTAAGCTGAAATAGTTTTAAATGCATCTTTACGTGTCCGAGTGAGCCAGTCAAAGTCCAGACCGAAATCGGATTAAGAATTTGGGGCAAGACTTGAAAGCTACTGTTAACAGATACTTTCCATTTGATTTCATTACCCCATTATTTTTCTAATTATTATTCAATAAAAATGTTTCCTTCTTACTTCACAATAATCACAATGTTATGTAAGTCCATCAGATAAAAACCAATTAAATATTTCAGTGATGGTATTGGTAAAATACAATTTAAGAGATATTCAAGGAGTTTAAAAACTTTTACAAGGCACTGCAGCTATGAGAGGAAAGAGGGCAGAAATAAGTTAATGAAAACACCAACAATAAAAAGCAAGAGCAGACAGGTTTGAAGTAAAATAAAGGCACTAAGGAGAAAAATAATTAACAGAGAATGGACATTAGACAACCATCCCTTTTCCCTGAGATAGAACCCAGCTATCCATGGCAGCCTAAGGATAGACAGACACTGCATTACTTTGGCAAGGTAGGAAGGAAAATGTTAAAATCTAGGTCATTTGCAAATGTTTTTTTTGTTAAGGTTAATCGGAAGGGTAGTCTGTTAGAGGTTACACAATTCTCCACCGACAGAAGCAAGCTTATAATTGTAGCATGGTCAGAGCTGAAGGTCTATGGAGGCAGCAAGCCTTAGGGTAGACAGGAGTCTGGTCCAGCTTCATGCAGAATGAAAGACTTAGTTTGTACAGGCTGGGAAAGATCTGCAAAGCAGGATTTGGCTCCTTTATAGGGAAATTGATTTACTTGTCTGCTACTGTAACCTACCACTTCCACAGCAGTGCTAGCTTGTTGTTTGTTGGAAAAAAGTTTCTCCTTGCCGTGCTGTAGAGATTGAAGATCTTCAGATAAGCTGTCGCTCTGTGGAGGACTTGTTTGGGCACACTCTCCATCGCTGTGGGACGGCGTCTGGGCTGTTGAGTGCAGTGGGAACGTTTGGGCTGGCATGACGGCAGAAGGAACTGATTTCCTGCTGATTATGTTAAACAGGGACTGCTGTAGCATGGAGAAATTTGAATAATCACTTGATCCTTTTGTCTGTCCGTAACCAGAGGAAGGTAATTTCCCACTGAACAAAGGATGGTGGCGCATGTCAGAGGGACACTGATGTGTTGGTGAGATCACTGTAGAGGCACGATGGCTCCCATTTTGTGAATTTAAGAGAAGCAAAGAAAGGCAGGCCTGACACTCTGGGCTTCTATGTAGTGCAAAAAGATGGCTGTCACTTGAGGCTAGACTAAAAAGACTACTGAGGTCAGAGTGTCTGCGTGGACTTTGCACTGGGAGAGGCAAACTCTCTGTGGTTGTTGGTGACGGTGATCTGACACCGGTATCACTAAGGCGGCGAAACTCGGTCGGTGAAGACAGAGGGGAGAGATGAAACATTGGCAGAGCGGTTGGGGAGGGAAGCATAGCCTCAACTTCAGGCTCAGGCTGAGGATGGGTCTCCCTGGGACTGGTTTCCACCAGGTTCTCTCTGACAATGGGGATGGGACTGACTGATCTCTGGGCCTGAATGAAAGCGTGGAGCTGAGCAATTTGGCTTGCCCTTTGAATGTCAATAGCAGGGGCACTTCCCCTTCGATCTGCACTTCCAAGTCGAGCCCTGAGCTGTGGGCTCAGTGGCGTCTGGCAAACTTCAGCGATTTCAGAGGAATGTTGTCGATCTGTCAGAAAATGGCTGCACCTCTGGCACTGATAAAGTACAACCCAAAAGCAAAATATTACTACTCAAAAATTAACAGAAATAAATAAGACATAGGTGCATGAAGACGTGGATGTCGGGGGGGACAACAATAATAATAACACTAATAATAATACTAAATATATATAGAGCATCTCAAAAAATTAAGACATCACTGTAAACATATTTAATTTCAGGAAATCAATTTCAAAAGGTAAACTATTAAGCAAGGGACCAAAGCATTCATTTGTTAATTTTGTTTAATATGGCGTAGAGCCAATAAACACAGAATTGATCTGAACTGAAAATTTAAACTGAAAACATTTTCATATTGCATAAAACCAGTGAAACATTTGATAAAGATTTTTTAGGGCTATGCTAAATATTTTAGGTTTCTGACTAACTTGACTGATATCCAGCAGAGAGTCACTCACATACGGAATAAGTAGGGTAAGCCACAAGGCATTATTGCCAAATCAGGTGACCATTCACTGACTGCTAGATCCAGACATATTAATGGAATGTTAAGTGAAAGGAAAAAATATAGCAAAACGAGGCGAGTAGGATAACTGCAGCTTTGGCAGATTTTGAAGCAAAGTTCACTAAAGAGTTTGGGGGACATCACTGGATGAGGACAGCAGCTGGGGTCAAAGCCCGAAGAGGTAATTGAGCACAACTGCCACTGACTAGTCAGTGTCAGAAGTGTCTTAATTAGGCTACGGAGAAAAGTACATGAGTGTTTTTCAGTGGTCCAAAGTGTTGCCCAGACTACCAAAAATATTGAAACCTGCTTTAGCAAAATTAGCATAGGAAGATGTGACCAGGTCCAAATATGCAGATGAGCTAAAGGCCCCTTTTAACCCCTATGGTACATGAACATACTTTTCAGTAGGTTTATATATTAAAAATAAAATTTAAATTGGATGAATTAAATATTTAGCTTTATACCCAGAGTGGAAATCTGGCATCAGAGTAGTTACAAACCTGCTGTGTTGCCATAGTAATAGGCTCCAATAGGGACTGGTAGAGGACACTCTGGTGGCTGCTGTGGGAGTCTGAGTACACAGTAGAGCCTATGCCACTGTCAAGTGTGCTGTCTGCTGCTGAGACACACAAAAATGCACTTAAGTAAAAAATAAAAAAGTTAACCATTTATTTGCCCTTTCCAGGTGATGAGAGTAAAATCTCCTACATGTCACAGAAGTGGAACTGGTTGGCAGGTTGTGCAGGTCTGTGTCTTCATGTTCGACCACAAGAGTTTGTACAACATGTGGTGCTGCCCCACATACGCCCTCAGATGATGCCGTGTTAATCTTCTGCCCTCTGTCACCCTGATCCACTGGAGCTGCAATAGCTGCCGTCCTCCCTCTTCTCCATTTTATCAGTGTCACGCGGTCTCTGATCGACTTTCCCACAGTTTTAGCGTCACTCTCATGGAAGAAGCCCAACTCCACCTAACAAAAAAAAAGGGGTGGGGGAGAAGAATGATTTCCAAGATATTTTTAGCACTGAGCATGTGAGTTAGGACAGGGCGCATTAAAAATGGGAGAGCGGGAGGCAGACAGAAAGAATAAGCAAAGGAAGAAAAGGAAGGAACAGAAGAGCTATTTAAAGGGATCAGAGCTGCGGGAAATTATTCCCTTTGTTAGTGTCTGCCTCATTTCTCACATCAGAGCTGGCAGGATTTTTACATCGACAAATAGATATGAAGCTGTTAAAGGATGACGTCAGAAACAAATTTACATTTATAAATATGAAGGGAATTTATTGTTGATTTAAAAAGAGGTAATTTATACTAAATTACTATGGAGGATAAAATAGATGAGATGCATATAGTAATTCATGCATATTAGTCAGGTAATCCTTAAAAATACGCATATGGAGTATATGTACAGTGTGCAAAACTATAATTTAGGTTATGAAGATTATTTTGTAAATTTCAAAAATTTTAGGAAATTTCCCCAACCGGTGGCTTACATTATTAGTACCATTCTCATATATAATCCAAGCTAATTCAAAATTGTAAATACAACAAAAGCTAAATAAACAC
Organism: Apricaphanius iberus; assembly: GCA_028564705.1. Taxonomy (NCBI): domain Eukaryota; kingdom Metazoa; phylum Chordata; class Actinopteri; order Cyprinodontiformes; family Aphaniidae; genus Apricaphanius; species Apricaphanius iberus. The sequence continues at coordinate 1,194,516 of JAPXFQ010000640.1, read as the reverse complement.
TAAACAGATTGAGACATTCTCCACTACAGCAAGACAGGACTTGACTGAAAATTGTAGCTGCTTGTATTGAGTCTGATATAACTTATTATATAACTTAGAATCCACTTATTTAGTCATCATGTGGAAACTCCAGTAGGTACAAAAATATCTGTCACTGTTAGGAAAACGGCTACAAGGTGTTGGAGCCTGTCCCAAAAAAAAAAGAATAATGACAAAGTGTAGATTCACCACTGAAAATGTGTGCTGTTGTTTTAGCTTGATCAAAGGAAACAGGCCAAAGAAGTTTAAAATATATATATATCAGAGAGCAAACACGAGGGGGAGAGATACAAATATAAGTTGGTTCTTGTTATTTTGTATGCACACACTTGCAAGCAAATTCCAAACTCTCCAAATGAAAATGTTTTCATTTTCAATATGCAGTTCTCTCAAAGGCAACAATGCCACAAACCTTTTTCAAAACATTTCTGTGGTGTAAGCAAATGTTCGAGGAAACATTGTAGAGACTTGAGGAAGTTGTGGTGGCTCCCACACAGAGAAAAACACCGTCTTTCTTTTAATCTTTCATCCACTGGGAGCTAATCTGATGAATCGCCGAAGATAAATAAATAACTGAATACAAATGCAATAAACATGTTCCAGGAAGCAATGCAACTGAATTCCACTGTTTGTGTTTAGACTTACATGCACATGACACAAGTGAGCAGTCAGGAATTTGAACAGATTTGGCCTCTAAAGGTTACAGTTTGAAATATATCAAGATTGCCTGCATGACAAAAACAAACTACGTCACAGCTCCTTGAAGTACTGAATACTAAATTATTAACTAACCATTTCTTGCGCCACAACCTCAGGGACCTCCTTCTCCAAGTCAAACGTGAACTCAATGGCTCCACTCTCCTTGTACTTTCCTTTTAACTTCTTGTGGTCCTCAACCCACAGTTTTAGAGCTATGGTGGGTTTTTTCCCATCGTCCTCCTCTGCGAGCTCCACTCTCACACCTGTGTCCTCGGCAAAAAAGGCATGGCTCAACAGGTCCTTAATCGTATACCTGGAAAACCAATAAATTAATAATAACAAATATTATTGCTAATATTTGTTGGTCCAACTTTGTTAGGACAATGATTTGCAACAGTAAAATAGAAGGGCTACCATGACCAGATCAATAGCATCAAGCACAATAATCAGTCAACATCATAACTATCTTGATGACGTAGGCTGTATCCTTTGTCGACCGCACAAGCTGGAAGTGAGAGCCTAATTAGAAAACTGTTTTCTGCTTTACTCAGCTGTACTCCTCTCCCACTCCATCTCCCACTTTACCCGTCATTGTTAAAAGGAAAAAAAAAAAATCTCCTGTTTGACCAGCAACAGATCTTTGTATAGGGTGAAGGGTACGTCGAATCTTTGAAAAGGTGAACGCACTTCGAATTTCGTTGCATCGCAATGACGCAGTCCGCTGTCAAAGAATGCAGCCCCTGAATGTGAAAATGCCCCGTGTGTCTGTGAATGCTTCTAAAATCTCAGTAGAACTTGGCTCCATCCATTGGTTTGTACAGCTTTGAATCAAACATAACCAATTAAAGCATCTGCTTAACTATCAAATAATCTAAGTGTTTTTAAAGTTCTCAAAAACTGAAGTGGGTAAACGTACTCTGCAGTATGAGTAGCTGAAGAGACAAAACCCAAGAGCAACCGAGGAGCCGACAGAAGAGAAAAAGTCACTGTAGATCTTTTTAAAGAGGCTGACTGCACTCTGTGACGTTGGATCGTCTGGTGCGTTTGAGGAAATGTTCAGACGTACATTTGATTAACACGGTGCCAGTGAGGACACAAATTCAGACTTTGTGCCGCCGACCAAATCAATTTTACTTCAAGCCTTTTAAACAAATTTAACTGTGTAGACTATGTTGATATTGATGTTACAGTCTCTACTGCGACATTTTAGGTAAACATGATAGAAATAGATGTTTTTTCTCTTCTGTCTGAATAGGAATCCTGAATTAACTCTGGCCTTTTTTTCCTGTTTAATCTCATCACATCTGACAGTCCAAATTATCAGCCTTTGGTAGCAAACTAAGCATAAATAATGAACCGTTTTTATATATTTTTGTTATGCAGGAAGTGGAACTCAAAGCTTACATTAAAGTGCAAATATTTTAATTTGCTTATTGTTTACATCCTATTTTATGATGAGCAACAAAAGCAACAAAAGGCTGATTGTGAAAAAAACAACAATTTAAGGTAAATGAAAAAGTTTAGATAATTTGATTAATAAAGAAAATGTTAACAGATAAAAAAAACTATGGCAGTTAAAGTTCAATGGCGGAGAAATGCGACTTAGTTTTACAAAGTAATGGCAAATAAAATTACCAGGTGTTTTCCAGTTGAACTTTAGGAAACTTTCCCAAAAAAGCCCCACCACATGGTATTCAAGGCTCATTTGGCTTAATTTTAGGGAAACTCATTACATAACAGAACTTTAAGACACCTGAGAAGCTAGGCAATCGTATCGCTGAAATCTTTACTCAGAGAAAAAGAACTGACGCAAAAAAAAGTAATGAAATGCAGGGGTAGCACCTTTGGTCTATGCTGGAAAAAACCCCCCCAAAAAAAACTCATTTACCGTTCCTCTTTCTTCTGGCATATGCACTCGCCGATGATCTCCTTGATTTCAGGATCCATGACCTTGTTGTAGCTGGCTGGCTTTACCCCCTGAAAGGAAATAGAAGTCAAAATGACAGTGGACATGAAAAGAGGATAAATTTTTCCTGAAAAAAGGCATAAAGCAAGTCAATGGGGTTGATCTTTTTGTGTGTTTAAACCTAACCGTTCTTTAACAATTCTAAACTATAACAGATTCTTAACAGAATAAAAAGATCTACAAATGGTTTTTCAACAAGAATTTGAATACGGTCACATGCATTCATCTATAAATAATGCTCAGATCATTCTTATATATCAGAATGTTATAGCTGCCATTTTTTAGGGAAACGGTTCAGTGGGTAACAGTTGTCATCTTGTACAGAAAAGAAAGGTTTTTTAAGAGATGATTACCTAGTTTGAGGAATCCACTGATTTACAATGTTGAAAATTTCTGCCATTTATTAGTGAGACTTCAGAACTAAAACACTTGTCAGACTCTCAATATTACTTATACAATGCATTTGGAGTTTCCCATTTACTTAATTATTTATCAGGCATTTAATCCACCAAAAATAGAATTTAAAGTGAATAAATACAAATTCTTTATCATTTTTCCCCCCAGTTAAGATTCCTCTCTTCATTGGTGAAGTGTTATCAGTATTGCTTTTGATCAATCTCAAATTATTATCTCACTTTGGCAAGGAACAAACAGTATCTAGAGACAGCTCCTCTAGTGTTTCTCATCTATTAATGGTAGCAAAGAGCCTTTCTGTATTAGCAACAAGTGCAGTGATTGTATTTTAGCTTATCTTGAGACCTTGAGAGCAGAAAAATCAATACACTTTATCAAATATGGTAGTCCATCATGTCTAAAGATACCCCGCAGTCTAAATGAAAAATTGGAGTATTCTGCACCAAGAGATGGTGACGTACAAACAAATGAAAAGCAAATGTTAGAGCTTCAACTAAAAAAAATAGAGAAAATATTTTAATCTAAACATAACCTGCTTATTGATTCCAGTTTACACAGTACGAATTCTTAACAGAAATTGATCAATTAAAATGATCAATGGTGCAGAATGTCGGTATGTGCACCACGGTCCTGTAGAAAGCCGTTTGTCTCGCTTTGTGTTGATTTTGATGCTACTTAATATATTTAAACAATTCATTCTTAAACGATTATATCAAAATATTGATTATTCTGACAACTCTATTTCCCCTTACTGCTGGATTTTTTCCCCAAACTGAACTTGTGGCAATCTTTACTACATTATTTACTAAATTCCCAGAATACACTACATAACTTCAATCAATTGCTTTAAATCTCCACTTTTTGGTTATAGTTTGGTTTCCCATTTGTTACTTTTATGATTACCCTCAAAAGATCAAACAAAATCTTAACAGCAGGTGCACTTACGCTGGTAACTTTCCGATAAATCTGAGCAGCATTTTGACACTCGGAGTAGGGATATTCTGAGGTGGCCATCTCCAGCATGCACATTCCAAAGGCGTAGACATCTACAGCCTCGTCATAGTGCTCCTCATACATCTCTGGGGCCATGAACTCTGGAGTTCCTAGAACGAGAGAGACAGAGAGCCACATAATCTGACTTGATCATCAACATCTCTAGCATCAAAGTTAAATCCAACAGCCAAATCTCATACCAATGACGCTCTTTGCGAAGGAGGCAGCTTTGAGTGTTGCCAGTCCTAAATCCCCTATCTTTACTGATCCTGTGGGTCCTGTAATAAAAATGTTATCACACTTGAGGTCCCTATGGATGATTGGCGGCGTCCTGGTGTGAAGAAAGTGAAGGCCTTTCAGGATCTGTCTGCACCAGCTTCTCAGGACTTTGGGTTTCATTACCTTGAAACGCTTTAGGTAGCTGAAAAGAGAAAGAGTGCATATAAACTAAACACTTAGTTGTATACAAACCTTCATTAACAGTTCTAATAAAAACAGGGGCCCTATGAATCCTTACGTTTTTAGCGTTCCTGACGTCATGAGCTCCGTAACTAAAACAATGCACTTCTTTCCCTTAAGTGGAGATTCCCAGAAGTCATAGAAACGGACAATGTTAGGATGCTGAAGACCCTTTAGCATCTCTGCCTCCTCTTTAAAGCGCTGGCGTTCCATTTTTGATAGCTTGCGATCCTGGGGGGGGGAATAAAAGAAATAATCAATACCGAGGTCAAACAGGACATGGTTGTAATTGTCTATATAATGTTTCATAGGAAGAAAAAAATAAGTAGGAGCTCATCACCGTTATAGCATGTTAAATGCATTTAGACAAGAACAAGATTTGCTTCAGTTCATGTTCACATCTCCAGTTGGACCAAATATTCACTTGCACCTCATTAGAATGTTTTAGTGGACGATATAGAAAAAGAGAATATTGATAAAGGGGATAGTCTCACTGATATCCACACTTATTGATAATTATCAAAAAATATATAAAGTGGCAAGGAAACTATGTAAAAATTTTAACAGCTCCTCACACTATACGTCTATCAATTGATCAATCGATATATTAATTGAATTATCGTCCAGCCCAATTAAAATGTCATGAAAAACTCAACTGGTTTCAGTAATTCAACTGAAACACTAAAACTCCTCTAAAGGAGGAACTTTTATTTATGTTAAATGATGAATGTGACTTATAGCTAACAAAAAACAAATTTTGTTCGAATTTTTAAAAATTACATAACTCCAGTAAATATATTTAGTAAAGAAATATAACATAAAAATAATTATAACATGGTAACATAAGCATTTCTATGTACAGTATGTGCTCAATACTTGGTTGAGGCTCCTTTTGCATAAACTACGGTAACAGAGCAGCATGACTAGGGGACAATAATCCTTTGGCTCTGCTGAGGTGTAAAGGAAACCAGTTTTACTTCAAAGCAGCATTCAGCTCATTGACATCTTTTTTCTCCTTGATAACCAGATTCTCCAAGGGTGCACAAACACATCAAGCCAGGTATGGTTCAGCTTGGAAATTAAATCAGCAACTAACTTGAAACTAAATACGAATTCAAAACGGCAAATCATTACATACATACGCACCAATCGCCTGATAGACAAACAAAACCACATTTATGCACAGATGAGAGTTACAACTGCATGAGGGTTTTGAGACTCACTTCATATCTTGAGATTTGTGTATACATGATGCGTTTAAATGCATGCCGAATGCTGAGTGGGTCATCTGAATATTCTTATAGCTTTCCCTCTAAACGATGCCACTGCATTACTGCATTAAAAAAGAAGCATAGAACAACTTCTAAGTCATCCAAAGACAAACAAAAATGATTGAAGCACAGCATCAAACTTGCTGTCTTACAAATGCACACACTGTCAAGTTGTCCGGCTGCTGTCTGTCTCTGTTCAGAGGCTGCCGACATCCACACCTATGGTGCATTCATGGCTGCATGGGAAATCCTACACACTGCTCATTTGTACACAGTTTCAAAGCAAAGTATTTAATCTTAAAGATTGAAAACCGTTTCAATTTATTGACCATAATTTCCAGACTAATAGGTTGGATTTTAAATTAAGCTAATTCAGATTCAGTTCTTAAAAACATTTATTCAAGTTGAGCAATTTTGATTACATTTGAATAATATAAATTAAACTTCTTTAAATCAATACATTTTCTTATGGCACAAAGTTTATCCCACAAATGTATATTTAAACATTTTCAAAATTTTATGTGTGTCATTGTCAAGTGTCATTTTATGCATTAGAAATAAAATGTCTTGATATTTTTTTCCACTTCAGCAGCAGGTTTAGAAGAAAAGCGAAGAATAGTCAGACGACCCACCATTCGACCAGCATTTAAATGCATCATGTACACACAAATATTGAGAAGCGAGTCTCAAAAACTCTTGTGCAGCTGTAACTCTGATCTGTGCGCAAATGTTGCTTTCTCTCTGTATCAAGTGATTGGTGTGTACATACTTAATGATTTGTATGCGTATGAGCTGTTTTTAATACGCAGTTGGTTTTAAATTTGTGTAATTAGAAATTGTGCGAGTGTAAATGTAATTTGTGCTTGTTCTTGATATCTGTGTGTACATTTACACTTGCAATTACCCGAAGTTATGCACAAAATGTATTTTGCGGTTTACAAATCAGGTTTTACACATACAAGTACACACAAACAGGCTGACACAAGTTACAAATCAGGTATTATGCACACACAAATATTGTGAGGTTATTTTCCCTCCATAGAAATGAGCAGAATTCATCAAACAACCGGATCAGTAAAATAAGAGTTACAACCGAAGCAGTTTATAACAACAACGCTATAAGCCCCGCTTCCTCCATGTTGAGCTCTTATTTCTACTGCTCTGAGTGCCTTTTTGCGCTGATCAGTGATGCTACTCACTGCTGAAACAGTGTGATATGCGGATGTCTACAGCTGATTCCTCGTGTACGGAGACATGAGGGCTGAGAGGAGTGGGTCGACGGATTACCCAGTCAAAAAATATTCTGATTACCATCAAGCTCCAATAGTAGAAAAGTGCTTAAAGTAAACATTTGGTTTATTAAATCTCTTGAAATTGAATTGCTGAAATAAATGTATGTTTGGATAATTCACTGCGATGAACCTGCATGGTTCTGCAAGTAGAGTTGTAAAGAAAGGCAAAGTTTCAGTCATTTCACAGCAGATGACCCAGTGATTAAAAAGGGATCTCCTTTAGGAGACATTTTCACATTTAAAATAAAATCTTAACCTGAACATTTTTCCACACATTTACAAAGTCACATGCATTCCTTTTTAGGGAACTTCCATCTGAAGTACAATTTGCCCGCTCCTACTTTTATTTTTAACTCTTCAAGAATCTAGATGAAATGAAGTGACACAACCCACAGATGCTCCAAGTAGAACAAAGCTCGACATGATTGTTGCCCCACCCACACCACAGTTATGTCACGGATCTTTTCCGTCTTACTCTGTTTAACATGGGTCCTCACTCTCTCAACCAGCTTCTGCTCCCATCTTTCCTGTCCCCATTCAGCACGCATCCCCTTCCCTGCACTCTTCACATCAGCCACTCCCTTGTTCATCACCAGCCGTGCACTGAAGCATCCTCCATAACCCCTGCCTTCAGTACAGTCTCTGCATTACTCTGGAAGGAGGATTCTGACAGCACCTTGCTTTGTGCTGTGCATTTCTTTAAAAAAAACAAAAAAAAACAGACCTTGTATAACAAACGCAGTAAGTGAAGGAAGGTGGACCCCCACCCCAGAATAAACTCAGCGACAGTGATGTTGGAATGCTATGAAAACCACCCAGCCCTGTCTAGTTAAATATAAAACCAGCGTTAACTTGTATAAAACAGGAAATATCAGCCTGGAAAGCCTGTGAAAGACAGTGAAGATGAGCTGTGATATTTCTCCAGGAGTTGAATAACATGATGGTAAAGCATTGAGTACGTGTGAGAGAATGTGGGATATCATGTTTTGTGAGCAAGTGTGGGGGGTGGGGAGGGGATTTTCACTGCACTCTTCTGAAGCCCATGAATAATTCAGTTCTGCAGAGAACTCTTTCCGTCGAAGCAAGCTGAGCAAAAGAGGGCTGGGTTATCCCCAAGCCCTCTTTCCCTGCACAGAAACATCATAAGAGTGCAAGGTTTATCTGAGACATGTCTGAAAGGGCTAACAAAAAAGAATGTAATAGATGGCTTGAAGCATGATTAACCTATGAGAAATGCAGCTTTGATCCTTTAAGGCAATACCTCCTTCTGGTTTCCTGGTCCCTTGGCTCCCTTCCTAGACTCACCGCTCATCTCCCAGGATGCACGCTGCTTTAAATAACAGCAGATACCGAGCGCCTCCCAAGTCCCATTCACACCCTCCTCACACCCCCTGCATTTGCTTCCTCACTTCTATTTCCCTCTAAGCAAACGTTGGGCCTTCTCCATTATTCAGAAGCCACATGCACTGAGAGCTCAGAGGTGTTGCTCACAGCATGTCGAAAAATATAAACACATCTTCAGCTTAGAGCCACAAAAACCATCACACAAAGTGGCTTATATAAAGGTGACATTTATTGCTGCTTAAAGGCATGTGGTGTTACTAATAATTTAATGTAAAATACGCAGCAAACATGTTTAAGCGGATAGTATTGAGGCATTTTTAAGTTGGGAGACTCCTTACAGACACCTCATAGTAATTGTGTTTACTTAATCTCATCAACACCGCTTTATACTACAGGACAAGCTGTGTAGTTTCAGCTTACAATATCTGTTTAGATGCAGAGAAAAGTTAATGGCACAGTGTATAATTTTCGGCCAGTAGGGGGCAGTGCATACCTAAATTATCACAAGCATGCGGTATCTGTGTCTTCGAGTAAGAAACTCAACAACTAGTGCTGTTTTCAAACGCTCAATTCCCTGAGAATTGTCTATTTGCAGCAACATGACGAGCACATCAGTCTCTCTTTCATCGCTTGGAACTAGCGAAGAGGTAAATATGTATTTATGGCGAAACTGTTTTGGATTTTGAGAGGAAATCCATGTTTTAATAGCGGGCGTGTTCCGTGCGCTTTTCCATCCGGGCTCTTGTAGAAGTAAAGAAGTCATCTAATATGCCTTTCCCTTTAAGAGGACCCACGCCTACGTATTTTAAAACAGATTTTTAAAGTCATATTTTACAATATCGCCAATATTTTGCAATTAATGTGCTTTACGTAATTCTTTTTACACAATATTTTAATGGCTATTTTCAAAGATGTACTGCAAAAACTACACACTGTCACTTTAAGCAAAAAAAAATATTAGCTGCATTTATGGGTAAAACATAATCATGACTCCAAGAGGAAGCAATATCCAAGCTGTGCTTCACAACGCCTGTGTGATCATCTCTAAAGTTCCCCTTACATAGGCGTTACTGTGGCGCTCCGCCACGGCTAAAATTCCAGTGTCACACCTACAAAATGCAAACCTGCCAACCTGTAGGCTATGTATTTTGCATTACAAGTATGCAGTTTAAAATCTACATACCATGGTATGACGCTGGTACGACTGGCCCTTCTAAACTGCGCAAAAAGCTGCGGATATGTAAGTTCTGTGCTTAATGTGCGGTACTGTCTGACAACACGATGCAGCAGCAATGAAGCAGTTTTAGCCAGATATTGTAGAAGAGCTGAGAATGACGAGTCTACTGAACGACATCTGGCAACATCTGTGCCCCCTCCTCCTCCATATATCCTCCTGCGTTTGGCTCCACCTACAGTACTACAATTTTATCTGGTGTGGGGGCAAGAGCCCGCCTTTATCATTTCTGATGGGCTGATCAGTTTATTTTTTCACTAATCCAAAGATTCAAGAACAATTGCCCAACTATAAGTCATTTTGCACTCCTAAAATTAGAGGAGCGTCACCCAACCACTAACTTTACTGTTTTCCTAATCCTACTATTCAGGAATCAGTGCCTAAATCTAATGTGTTGAGTTTGAAGGAAGGTAGCAGAAGAAAGGTTGTACTTTGATTTACATGTTTCAAAGGCATTAAGGTATAGCTGAGCACTGCTCATCTATACCTTAATGCCTTTGAAACAGTAACAATATTTATCGGTATTGCACCCCCTCCCCCCGTTGACTAGCCCCACGGCGGAAAAACTTCTAGGGGAAACACTGGGCTCTATAAGTTTGACACCTCTGTTAGAAACACAGACATGTAAATCCAACTTGGATAACTTTTAAATTGTGTGTTCACTGAAATCAAATTTCTGGCCTTTATGCACGTCTATTAAAAGAAATGCAATACTATTATTATATTATTAGTATTATAATAACAGTAAGACATAGCCACCGGTATTTATAAAAACAATGACAATTTCCAAACTATTTTACACGAGAAGCTTCCTGTTGACCTCTCATTAAAATGGTCAAAAAAATGTTTCTCTTAATACAGAATTATAATTACACTAAAACCAACTTAAATAATTAATGTAAAGCATGTTTTGATAGATGATAATTGGCAGATGCCTTTCAGCTATGGGCCGTAGCATCATGACGCCATCAAGGAGAGGAAAAAAAGATTTTTGAAATGTTAACAGCTATAGCTCCGGCCCCTGATCCCCCCTCCCTTTCTGGAAGGAGCTGAATGCCACGCCTCATACAAAGCAGACTCAGAGAGCATTGCTGCACTGACATACTTTTTACAATGGATTTTTCCAGGAAAATGTTTTATTTTTATGCAAAACATTTGTTCGTTTAAGATAGTCATTGCTGTGCTAAGCTGACTGAGGTGCATCACCCCGTAGTGCACGCTGGAGACAGGGGAACATTTTTGTAGGTTGAAAGCTCTCTTTTGTCGATACATAAATCTATTTCAGTTCAATAGTTCAATGCCCTACGCTCACGTAAATTCGTTTTGGTGTAGAGACCAGGAGAGGGACATCGAGGAAATACACATCCTGAAAGAGCACCCATTTTTTATATCAAAGAAAAAGGTCAGGTCAGACAGTCCAATTTAAGCATTTGTTTAAATAGATACCCTAACCTCAAACATTGGCTCTACTTTTAGTGTATTCCAGAAGTTCAAAAATGTACTTCTTTAAAATATATTTTCAAAATAACAGACTTCATCCAGAGCACTACTGCCTTGCAGCAAGAAGTTTGCAGGTTCAAATCCCAGTCTGGGTTCTTTTTGCATGGAGTTTGCATATTCTCCCTGTTTATCTGTGGGTTTCCCTAAGGTACCCTGACTTCCTCTCACAGTCCAAAAACATGGTTGCGACTGTTAAGGGCAATTTAGAAAGACAAATTAACCTTAGGTATGAGTGTGTTTGTGTATGGTTATTTGTCCCGTCTCTCTCTATGGACTGTCAACCTGTCTAGGGTGTACCCTGCCTTTTGCCCAATGACTGTTTGAGTCAGGCACCAGCTCCCTGCAACCTTACATAGGATAGATGGTACAGATAATGGATGGATGGACTTCATCCAATAGTCCGCACCCTCAATAAAAATGAAACTCACTGGATAAAAAAATGTAATTGCCCACGTCTGGGCTGAAGGGTTTAAGGTCAGTCTAGGCCAGTGTTTCTTAACCCTGGTCCTCAGGGCCCACTGTCCCTCATGTTTGAGCTGTATCTCTGCTTCAGCACACCTGATTAAAAATGATTGAGGTAGCTCCAACAAGTTCTGCAGGTCAGGTCTGTGACAGAATGGAAATATCTACAACCAGCAGGACAGTGGGTCCTGAGAAACAGGGTATAGAAACCCTGGTCTAGGCTGATGTTTTAATGGACGCATTTAAGCCAACCACTGGCTCAGTAGAGAAGGATTGATTTGCTTTGCATCCTACAGGTGGAAACCAACATTGGTCACTTGCGCTGATTTGATTGTGGGAGGCAAAAATTGATTGATGTAGATATTAATGCAAACTGTTCAGAGTACTCAACAGAGTGATGGTTGCTGAGAGAAGAAGTCCCACTGGTTTTAATAGACAGCAGCCATCAAACTGACTGACGAAAACTCTTAAATGCATTAAAATAGATCATTTTTGTATCTAGATACAAAAAAGGTTTTTGCCGATACACAGAATAAGGTGCAGCCGTACCTTAAAAAAAGAAATACAGTAAATGTCATGCCTTTTCCCCCTTAATCAGTCAATATCAGTTTTCCTGGCCTACATTTGCTAAAATAAACCTAAAAACTAATAAGCTAGATGTCGTAAGACGCGACTACAACAGAGCTAAAAATACTACAGAACAGTCTACTTTCACAGAAACTAATGAATAAGAGCCACATGCTTTATTATAATATTGAAATATGAGCTTTCTGTGGCATTAATTTGTTCGGAGTTACAAGTTTCTCTGTAGCTCCAAATATGACAGGAACACAATTGCAACAAGCTTGATTAATCCTTCTCAACAGCTTTGTTCTCCAGAGGCTTTTCACAGAATACTTGGACTGATCTGAAACGCATCATGAACAAGCAGATTAACAAAACCTGGATCTTATAGTGTTTGCGGGACACTGAATGTCACAATATTTGCTCAAGAAGCTTAAAAAAAGCATTTCCACACTGGATGTACTATATCTTTTTAAACTAAATTGTGAAGCATAAAAGCACTGAAAAAAAGATCTGCATCTGCAATGACAAGGGATAATTCTCACTCATCATTATCTGATGCTTTATTGATTCATGTGCAAAATGCTTTATTTACTGGGGGTGAGAGTATTGCAAAAACACTGCTATATCTGAATCAGTTTAACTATGGAGGTTTCTTTGATGGAAAACAAATCCTGCTTGCACGGCTGGATTTCTGTGTGTGAGAATTTGCTCAGCCACAGCAACTCCTCATGTTTAACAGGTGAGTGTTGCAGTGTATCCACTGCTGTAACAGAAGCTGGCGCAGGGCGAGCCATGAGCCAGCAGACTGCCAGCAGATGAATTGTGCCCGATCGTACTTGAATGCAGGAGGCTTTGACCAGCACATGTAACTGCAGCTATTACGCCTGCTTTAGTGTTACAGCTCTGCCATACACTAAAGGCTGAGCAAAAAGCAACACCAACATTCAGGGTAGCAAAAGAGCATCTTCATAAATATGAATAGGAGGGTTAAAGATGCATTGCATATCCTCACCAAGAATAAATCAACCACAAGGACACCATCACTATGACAAGACACAAACAACAAACAAGCCGTCATAATGACTACTCCCCAGTTAAAGTGTGCACTTCATGCGCTAAAAAAAAGGTTTACAAAAATACCAGCAGATTGTTTCAAGCATAGTAAAACTATATACGTCCATATGTCCAGATACCAATGTGTGGCATCACTGTGTTTAAAGCAAAAGGTTTTGGCCTAAAGGCATGAAAACACTTCAGCTGAAGCTGGTCGCTGCAACTGCTGAGTGGTTTGCACTTTTGCAGTCATGTTTGCTACTTGTCTGGTTTTTTTTGGGGCACAATAGGTGCCATCTACAGTGGGACGTATGATACAGACACAATGTGGATATTTCATAGGCACTATAACAACTGAGAAATCAAAGTAACTTTCTATATCTGAACAACATTTTACTGTAAGGAAATACGTAGGGATGCACAGATACCAACACTGGTATTGGGTATCGGCCCCGATACTGCCTAATGTACTGGTATCAGCTAACATCAACCGATACCATGAACAGATACTTCAGATATGGAAATCCCGCAATAATTTCACGGAGAATATTAGTTTTTAACTTTTAAATTTCTGTGGTCATTTTTATTAATATTTTATTTTTTATCTAATTCACGGAGGAAGGAAATGAAACCTGACTCCCAATTGATAGCACTTTTTTTCTGTGACAGAAGTATCTGCATTGATACTTGGTAATACTCTGATCCAATTATCGTTACGGTCTCGGTTTTGAAAAAAGTGGTATTTTTGCATCCCAAGAAATATGTCTGTATGAATAGAATAAATAATATATAACTAGAGAAAGTCAGTTATTTTTTTGATTAATCAGGGTTTATAATAAAAAAGGATTTAAGTATTCAAAAAAATATCAGCTCCTGGGCCCCAAGACAATTTTACTATGTGGGCAATAAAGTGGGGTTTGATTAGAAAATGACATAATAAAATTAGATATACATGAGATTTCAGGGTCATTATCTCTTTATCTAGATTTTATGAAAGGGAAACTGAATTGAAATATAAGCAACAGATAAAATAAGTTTTTAGATACGAACCAGTTTTAATTCATATTCATGAAAGGTTTACAGGCAAGAAATGGAAAGGTGAAATTGACATTTGAGTACAAAATGAGTTTGTCAGAATTGCTCTCAGACAATTTGTGCTTTTATAAAGTCAAACTACACTGAACAAAAATATAAATGCAACACTTTTGTTTTTGCTCCCATTTTTTATGAGATGAACCTGAAAAATCTGCAACATTTTCTATATACGCAAAATAACCATTTCTCTCATTTATTGTTCACAAATCTGTCTAAATCTGCTAACAGCAGGAATGTCCACCAGAGTGCTGCTCGTGAATTGAATGTTGGTTTCTCTACAATAAGCCGTCTCCAAAGGCGTTTCTGAGAATTTGGCAGTACATCAACCAGCCTCAAAATCGCAGACCACGGGTAACCATACCAGCCCAGGATCTCCACATCCAGCATGTTCACTTCCAAGATCGTCTTAGACTAGCCACTCGGACAGCTGCTAAAACAATCAGTTTGCATTACGCAAACTGTCAGAAACTGTCTCAGGGAAGCTCATCTGCATGCTCGTTGTCTTCATCGAGGTCTCGACCGGACTTCAGTTTTTCGTGGTAACCGACAAGAGTGGGCAAACGGCGTCTGGCATATTGGAGTGGTGTTCTCTTCACTGATGAATCCCGGTTTATGCTGTTCAGGGCAGATGGCGTGTGAGGTGTCGTGTTGGTGAGCCGTTTTCTGATGTCAGTGTTGTGGGTCGAGTGGCCCATGGTGGCGGTGGGGTTATGGTATGGGTAGGCGTACATAATGGATGCATTTTATTGATGGCATTTTGATTATACAGCGATAGCGTGACGAGATCCTGAGGCCCATTGTTGTACCATGCATCCAACAACATCACCTCATGTTGCAGCATGATAATGCACAGCACCATGTTGTACACAATTCTTTGAAGCCGAAAACATTTGAGTTCTTGCATGGCCAGCATACTCACCAGACATTTCACCCATTAAGCATGTTTGCGATGCTCTGGATTGGCGTATATGACGGCGTGTTCCAGTTCCTGTCAATATCCAGCAACTTCATACAGCCATTGAAAAGGAGCGGACAAACATTCCACAAGCCACAATCGACAACCAGAGCGACTCTTTGTGATGGAAATGTGTTTCACTGCATGAGGCAAATGGTGGTCACACCAGATACTGACCGTTTTTCTGATTCCCCAAGACCCCCCCAAAAAATAAAACAGACAATTTTAGAGTGGCCTTTTATTGTGGCCAGTCTAAGGCACTAATAATCATGTTGTGTAATCAGCATCCTGATATGGCACACCAGTGAGGTGGGATGAATTATCTCAGCAAAGGAGAAGAGCTCACCATCACAGATTTAGACAAATTTGTGAACAATATTTGAGAGAAATTGCTATTTTGTGTATGTAGAAAATGTTTCAGATCTTTGTGTTCATCTCATAAAAAAATGGGAGCAAAACCAGAAGTGATGCATTTGTATTTGTCTTCAGTGTATATATATTCCATATGAAGAACGTTTAAAAACAAAAGTCTTCAAACAAGTCATTGTTAATATTCTTTACAAGAATACTGGGGTAACTAAAAATGTATTTAAGCTCTCCAAGTATTTTAAACTTTGCAATATTTTCCCCCCTTAGAGGTCCTGTACAGATTATCATAAAGTTTTTACTAATCGCCATGTTTTCTGTATTTCTACCAGCTGTTCACACACACACGCACACACACACGTTGGGTTTCTATGTCTTGTGGGGACTTCTCATTGACATGTTTTCCGTAGCGCCTTACCCTAACCTTAACCATCAAAAATTAATGCCTAACCCTGACCCTTACCCCAACCTAACCATAACCTAAGTGTAACCCTGACACTAAAACCAAATTTTAAGCCTCAAAAATTGCTTCAAACTTGTGGGGACCGGGATTTTGGTCCCCACAAGGGAGGTCGGTCCCCACTTGGATAGTAAACTTCCAATTTTTGGTCCCCACAAAGATAGTAATACCAGGTCCACACACACAGTTTTTGTAGAAAAAAAAGGGGTTTTAAAAACTGTTTTGGTTGAATAGAAATCTAGAGAGAGAGGTTAGATACTTTGATTCTGTTTCTTGTTTGAGAAACCAAAGCAGCAGAGTAATATCTATGGGTTATTTTCCATCAGTTTTCTATTTTACCAACTTTGCTTGAATTAAATTTCAAATGTAACCTACTAACAATAATGCATGAGGAAGAGGTAAAGTGGTGTCATAGAGGACATGAGCTAAATAAAGGAAAAAAAATATGTTGCAAAAATATCTGAGGCCTAAATTAGACAAAAGGAAGCTTAAGTTTGGATGTCCAGCAGAGCGTGAGATGAGACAGCTGTGGTGACATCCTCAACACACACTGAACGTTTTCAGAAAGGCAGCACAGGCACTCAGACCTACTGTAAAAATCATAGGGTAGGTAATTCAATTAGCTCTTTGACTAAATTCTCGTAAATGATGGAAGTAAGCAAGCGCAGACAGGTTAAATGCAGGTGAGGATAAGCAGCTTTTAATTTTAAAGATAAACCATTAGTTAAAGGGCTCACTTTTTTTTGAAAGTGCTAGAAATGAGCTTCTTTGAGCTTGTTTGAACTTCTTCCATATCATAAAATCTTTATTGGCCCGGAAGAGAGCAATGCCACAGACATCTTTGCTCGATCATAACACCTGGACAAAAATACCACGTGAGCATGAACAAATAATATGACTTCTGGTGTTTAAAAAGGGTTTACTCCACATTTCATTCACAATTGTTGGCAGGGGTGGGCGATATTGGAAATATTCGATTAGGATAAAATATTTCATATCAATCGATGTCAATTTATATCACTATATAAAACAAATCACTATTTTTGGTCAATATTTAACATTCCCTGGCACAGTTTTAATATATCAGATGATATTTTTTGATTAAAAGATTTCTTTTCAAAAATTCAACATAACAGACAAACAGTTTAAGAAAAATTAAAGGTAGGTAGGGCTGAACAACAAGGATTAAAAATAAAATCTGTAATTTTTTTTCATTCTAAATTGTTAGATTTTTTTTTTCTATTCTTAAAGAAATTACAAATGACAATTATTTTTTTCATTTAAAGTTATTTCTTCTCAGAATTGACCTGAATTCAATGTCCAATTAAATACACGCTGTGAAACACACTTGATGGAAGGCCTTGTGCTGGCTGACATAAATTGCAACTATTGAAACTGCAGAAGGGGATTGGGAATTAAACTTTATTTTCTAGAATTTCCCAAAATGTAACTTTCATAAAGAGAAAATTCGACAAATTGATATAACTAGAGATGCACTGATACTGGTTTCGAGGCCAATACCATGCTAATGTAATTGTATAAGTATCGATGAGTAAACCAATACCATTAACAGATACTTAAAATGTGAAACCTTGCAATAATTTCACAGAAAATTGTTTTACTTGAAATTTTAGTTTTGTGATCATTTTTATTAATATGTTTTTTTTCTCCAATTCGCCATCATTTGCTGTAACAAGCAGATAAGAGAATAATTATTTCCTTCCAATTCATTACATTTTGTTGGTGTGATAGAAATATTAGCACTGGTACTCGCATCGGCAAGTACTCAGATACAAGTATCGTTATCGTACTGGTTTGAAAAAAGTGGTCTTGTTGCATCCCTAATTATAAACGGATGGAAAAAAGATGCCTCAATCTGGTTATCCCTTGGTGAGACCAATTTCCAATTTTCATAAAAGCCTAACCAGAACTGGCCAAAAAAAGGCAAATTATCGTTTTTAAGAAATGCACAGTGTTTGATGGATTGTTGGAAGGATGGCCATATGGATGGACGGACAGACAGACAGGGATCTAGTAGCTGTAGAAATCTTAAGTAGAACCTAAAAACACCTTTGGGTAAACCTGTCTGCACTGAACTGAAACTGTTCCACTTAAACAACTGAAGTATGTGATTTACAACGTTGTGTCTCTGCTACAGATTGTAAAATGCCAGGTTTCACCACTGTGCAAGATTGGCTGTTACTGAGATTCCACAGCATGTAGATTGCTATGAAGGCTTAGAAATCAACAAGGTGAGTGGGCAGCAATTTAAAACCAACAGTTCAGATACACGTTGATCTTGGACTGCTTAACAGTCAATAAGTTCCAGGCAATAATAAATAAAAACAAGTATAACCACAATCCAGCTCAACGTTGTAGGAAGAAATCCTACTGCAAGTGTGTGGAAAAGTACCCCGCCCCCCCCTTCACAGTGACAGAGACCTGTTTTATGCAGGATGTCAGGCTATTTTTGTTTTCCTCTTTCAGCTTAAGTCAACTTCCAAAGAGTTTAGATCAGAGTGGAAACTCATAACGGTGAAGGAATCTTTCAGTTACGTAACACATACCTTGAGGACTAAAACCAGTAGGTACTTTCTGCGAGGAGGTTTTGTGCTGGGGTTTCCTTGTTCAGAGGAAGCCTCTGTTAAACTTATTACGGATATACTCCCCATCCTGTTAAACGGTTCAAGATGTTGAGTAATAAAAATATTATAAAATAAAAATAAATAAAACTAGGTGAATATTGCAAAACTTGCAATACACAAAAAGTAAAATGTTTTGCTTTGAGTTTATAGCAATATCTATCGAGCTACTGGTAAAAATTAAAATTCAATTTTATCTCGTAACAAGTTTGGATTGAAACAGTTGCTTCTTTTTAGCTGCCATTGGTACTGAAACTGTTTATTTGTGGATCTTCAAAGTGCAACTCACCCCCAAATCAACGTTTTTTTAACTGATAAACTCTATAAATGAGTGTCTAATAGTGTTATCTACATGTCTGTTCGTTATTTTTGGCATTTCAGTATATTTTATTAAAACTACACATTTCGTACCAAAAACCACAAATAGAGTGTCCTCTTCAGGTTAAAACTTCACACTGCACTTGAGTTTGAACCAGGCATTACTACCGACTCATCTTGGATTTCTCGCGTCACCCATCCTGCATCGGTGAAACATATGGCAAACATTTTTTACATAAATAGACTGGATATGTATTCCAGATGTCTTTAAATCAATTCTTCCTAGTAAAAAAAAAAAAAAATCACATTCCAGATATCCATAAATTAATCTGTTTGAGTATAAATGAAAATTTTGACTATCTAAAATGTAATTCTTGAGAGGAGAAATGCAGTTCTTACTAGGAGACATTCAAATATTAGATAAAGAAAATTGTTACTTT
The DNA here is from genome assembly GCA_028564705.1 of Apricaphanius iberus. Taxonomy (NCBI): domain Eukaryota; kingdom Metazoa; phylum Chordata; class Actinopteri; order Cyprinodontiformes; family Aphaniidae; genus Apricaphanius; species Apricaphanius iberus. Next base: position 1,174,947 of record JAPXFQ010000640.1, on the reverse strand, counting down.
TACAAACTCTTATTTTAGATAGGAAAAATTTAAATACTACTCTTAAAAGAAATTGTTGCTAGTAGTAAATGTAATTACTGACCTCTTAGTGTATTTTAACTAGTAAAAATATTAATTATGGATATTGGCTAACAGCCGCGTATGACGTGCTGCTGCTGTAACATGCTGCTGATGCGTCTGGTGGAAAGGAGGGGTTACAATCAAGATGACATCAGGGGATAGTGGTTTATAGGCAGGTCACGTGTCAGACAAAGGCTGAGAGTACTGAAGTGTTAACTCCCGCCAGTTTTTTTTTATTTTATTCACCGATTTACCTAAGAAAATCAATGTTAATCCAATTATGAATGTCACAGGAAGATATTTTGCGTTCCATGGAAATGATAGAGGAAATAATATGGAACATATTAGGCACAGAATCAAATCAGAACAAATGTTCTATATTATCATAGTATTTATAACAATGCAAAGAGAAAAAAATATTTAATACTTAAAAACAAGGCAATAAAAGATGTATAAAAATGAATGTTTTAGAGAAAGATTTAAAAAGCAGGAATGCTACAGAGGGGGCTTTCTTTTGTTTTGTTTTTTTTAAGTCATCAATACATAAACAACTTCATTCATAGAGGGCAGGCAGACATTGTATTAAATTTGGTACTTGTTTTTACCCCAAATAACATAATCAGATGGTCTGAACAGGAAACAAAGCTGCAACAGGCTTATTCACACAAACAACTACCTCAATTCCAGAAGGGATAATTCGTCCTAATAAGCTGCAGTCATACTTCCCATTACAGGGAGGTCAGTGGTTGTCTAACGGTGTGTGCAGGATCAAGAAAAAAAAGTGTTAGGTGTAGCATTCAAGGTGTGAAACAAGGAGGAACAAAAGTTGCACAATGCTGTAAAACCAGACGGTAAATTTTAGTTAAATATGAGATGTGTATCTGATAAAGCCTTAACTGAGCCACAGATAAAGAGAAAATCTAATTAATGAGCAATAAATTGGTTAAATAAATAAAAGACAAAGTGGCATGTACAAATATTTTACATGGCGAGTCACTGCAACTAAAAAACGCATACAAATAGATCCTTAAAAAAAGGTAGTATAAGGTGAAATATAAACAAACTAATTCTAAACCAAAATTTCATCAGAAAGATTTTGTGGAAAACGAAATGAATCTACTTTGTTGTGAGCTGGTGAAGGTCCTCAGTCATCCAGGTCATGCTAATTCAAAGGGTTTAAGTGCAGGCAACTGGACCTTTTTGGTTTCTTGAAGACGTTTCACTTCTCATCCGAGGAGCTTTCTCAATTCTAAGTGGACTATGGGAGAAATCAAGCTTATAAACTGTGGCTCTCTATTGTGGCTCATTTAAATAACAATAGAGAGCCACAGTTTATGAGTTGATTTTTCTCATAGTCCACTTAGAATTGAGAAAGCTCCTCGGATGAGAAGTGAAACGTCTTCAAGAAACGAAAAAAAGTCCAGTTGCCTGCACTTAAACCCTTTGGACTACTTTGTTGTGGTTTCTTAATGAATTTACTAGAATATCTCTCCTGTATGTCCTCCAAAAACATTTTCTGCTGAATCAATAAGGAACTTCCAAAAAGGTTCCTTTGCACAGAGAACCTGAGTGTACAGTATACTTATTTAATTAGCATATAAATATTTAATAAATATATATATTTAATAAATATAAATATATTCCTATATTCAATTCCAAACAGTTGACAGTGATATAACAAAAATAATAAATCTGCTGTATATTGTCCAGCCAACTAAACTAAATTAATAATGTATTCTAGTTTTACAGTAAAGCAAAATTAGCTATTTCTCCCTCATTCCAAGCCTGATACACGTCAATTTATTTTTCAATGTCTGTAAAAACTACAGAACAGAAGGCAGTTTTGCTATTGATAACACCTCAACATGATGAGATATTCATAGCCAAAATTAAATGTATGCATGTTTAACCAACAGAGGATGAAATAAATAGTAAAAAATGAACATTTCAGTCACAAATGTACTAAGCTATGATAATTATTGAAATGTACAAGGTCTTTGAATTATTTCCCCAAGGAAAATATGGGATAAAACCTTTTCATGCATGCTATACTTTGGAAGTACCTGTAATATATAAAACCTGAAATGAGTAAACAAAATTTTGAATGGCATTAAAACAGTCTAATTTAAACATTGTTTAGTGTTCACTTCCATATTCTTCAAACAGAGGCGATGGGATTGACTGTGCAAGTTATGTTAAAACCCATGCCTCAAATGTAACAGACCAAGTTTTTTTTTTTAAATTAATTTGCAATCATCCCTGTCGGAGCTACACCTCAAGCAAAACTGCTGTGGCTCCAACAGGGATTATTCTATACCTCCTTATGTCTGTAACCAAATAGACACTTTGGATATCAAGCCTTTACTCTGGACCATCTATGGAAGAGTGGAAGTTTTAAGATGAGTAACTTTGAAGCACTGACTGTGTTGTTTAACTCATTGGTCAGTTTATCAGGTACAGTATACCAGGTATACTAAAAGTTTATCTAACATTTTATCAGGTATACCTGATACATTTTTAGAAGTGTCTTAAGTGTTTGGTTTATAGTTTCAGCAAGCTATCTGAAATATTTCTCAGAAACCTTTTGGTTCATACTAACGTGTGATCACTTTGTTGCTGCAAATGCACAATTTAAAATCATATCCTAAACCTGCTCTACAGAGTTGAGAGATGGTGAGAAGCTGTTAAAGAAACCCATTTGAGATAAGAGCTTTGAGGCATGGTGCATTATTCTACTGGAAGTAGGCATCAGACGAGGGGTACACTGTGGTTGCAATGGCACTTATATGGTCAGCGAGAATGCACAGAAAGGTTGTGATCGTTTAACGGTACTCAACTGGAACCAAGGAGCCTTATCTCGCCTTACCATTGCACCGTCACCAGTGTGAACAAAATGATTCAAAGCAGAAATGATCCATGCCATGTGGCTTACGCCACATTTTCATTAACACAAATAGATATTCTCTCTTTTCTGACCAATCTCTGGACATTTCAGAAGTGGGAGATTGTAAAAATCTCAGTAAATCCATACATCCATCCAGCAATCATCTTCCGCTTATCCGGGGTCGGGTCGCGGGGGCAGTAGCCTAAGCAGAGAGGCTCAGACTTCCCTCTCCCCGGCTACTTGAGCCAGCTCCTCGGGAGGAATCCCGAGGCGTTCCCAGGCCAGCTGGGAGACATAATCCCTCCAGCGGGTCCTGGGTCTTCCCCTGGGTCTCCTCCCGGTGGGACGTGCCCAGAACACCTCACCAGGGAGGCGTCCAGGAGGCATCCTGACCAGATGCCCGAGCCACCTCAACTGGCTCCTCTCGATGTGGATGAGCAGCGGCTCTACTCTGAGCCCCCTCCGGATGACCGAGCTTCTCACCCTATCTCTAAGGGAGAGCCCAGCCACCCTACGGAGGAAACTCATTTCAGCCGCCTGTATCCGCGATCTCGTTCTTTCGGTCACCACCCAGCGTTCGTGACCATAGATGAGGGTAGGAACGTAGATCGACCGGTAAATTGAGAGCTTTTCCTTTCGGCTCAGCTCTCTCTTCACCACGACAGACCGGTACAGCATAACTGCAGATGCCTTACCAATCCGTCCATCGATCTCCCGCTCCATTTTTCCCTCATTCGTGAACAAGACCCCCAGATACCTAAACTCCCCCACTTGAGGAAGGACCTAATCCCCGACCCGGAGAATGCACTCTACCCTTTTCCGGCTCAAGACCATGGATTTGGAGGTGCTGATCCTCATCCCAGCCGCTTCACACTCGGCTGCGAACTGCTCCAACGAGAGCTGTAGATCACGTTCAGATGAAGCCAACAAGACCACATCATCTGCGAAAAGCAGAGACCTGATCCTGAGGTCACCAAAACGGATCGCCTCAACACCTTGGCTGGGCCTAGAAATCCTGTCCATAAACATTATGAACAGGACCGGTGACAAAGGGCAACCTTGGCGGAGTCCAGCTCTCACCGAAAATGAGTCCGACTTACTGCCGGCAATGCGAACCAGACTGACACCGTTCATATAGGGACCTAACAGCCCGTATCAAAGGGCCTGGTACCCCATACTCCCAGAGTACCCCCCACAGTAAATCAGTAGTTTTAATATACAGACCAGTCTGTTACCAACAACAATTACAAACCTAAACAAATTACTTTCTTTGCCACTCTGAAGCTCAATTTGAACTTCAGCAAGTCATCTTTACCTCACCTAAATGCCTGAACATAATGAGTTACTCTCATGCAAAAAGCCATATCGGTACAGCAATGCGCGCAATACATTCTGGGGTTTTGGACCCCAAAGTGCCATTTGCGAACATACATTTTGATGATTTTGAACGGCAGAAAGTCGACGAACTAAACACATACTTGCCGTAGAGGGCTGTCTGTGTCCGAGACGCATAAGAAAGAACTATGTGCACCAGTGTGTGTAGCTACAGTGCAGAAACTACTGATTACTGAAAGAAGAGGAAAGTGGCATATTCCAGGCCGATTATAGCAGGCTTGCTGACATTCAATGGAGTGACAATCCCACACCAATTAACGCTGTTAGATGGCTGGGAAGAAGGGAATGTTGTCAAGCAGAGGTGGTCTCAGCTACTTTTCATCCCAGAGCTTATGGAGTCAAGATGTTCCGTATCCTATCGCAGGAAATTTTTTGCTTGTTAAATACACATGCTATGGCTAGCAGTTAGCATGTAGGTTATTAGCTTCTGTCTTGCTTTTAAACTCTTGTGATGGAGAAATGTATTATCATGATTCATCTGTTAGGAATATTAACACTGAGGCCAGACGGTGTGAAAAACAGAAGAGGCAGATGGGCCAGAAACCAGGTGTTGAGTTCACATGGGAACCCAGGTTACAGAAAACCATACTGCCTGAGATTACTGTTTCTTCTTATATACTTAGTTTTGAGAGTTTTTCTTATTGTGTTACGACTTACCCCAAGCTATTGCCATCGCCAAGATTCACTTACTCCCACTTTAAGAGGCAGGTGCCTTCATCCTGAGAAATTCCCACCCTGAGAGAAGAGTTTTGTCTTCAGAAAAGATAGATGCAAGGTTGCTGATCTTAATACTTATTTTCATTTGAGCTGGGACAAGGCAGTATTCAGCATTCACTGTGATCTGTACTGTTCTTCTGTATGATAGATTCAACTTTTATTAAAACTTCCAAACGCTTAAAGGAATCTCTCTCAGTTTTATTAAGAGTCTATAATCCGACTAAACTCTTACAATTTGTATTTTTGAATGGGATTTTTACTTGTTAGAAGCAGGAAAAGCCCGGATAAGGCTGAGATTCTCTAAACAGTAATCATTCACATCGACCTCCAGCAGTAGGCTATGCAAAGCATGTGTGCTAATAACTATGCTACCAAAACTAAAACTGTTCGATCTAGACGATCAACAGAAATATTGAACGATTAACATGTTTCATCAGAGATTTCTTACCTTGTTTATCCACCTCTCACGTCCATTCGGACCCTTCTTTTCTGTATGTAATGTATATCAAATAAATAGTGGTTGATTACAAGGGTTTGCATCATTCTTACACGGGTTCATTTTGCATTCTCCACCGTTTAATTTGGTAACTACTCTACAGCCAATAACAACACAATGAGTACCGGGTATAATTGAAAATTTCAGCAAAACTGCCTTTAAGAGGCTTTAATAGGCTCCGTATTAACGAAAACACACGCATGCATACGCTGTTAACAGTTGAGCCAGGGGTTTGTTTGGGTTCCTAAAGCTGTGACCGGGGGTCCAAGCCACATTCGTGAGCATGCACACTCACAATACCGATATGGCTTATTGGCTGAGGCTGCATCTATGTTTACAAGTACCCAATAAAGTGATTGGTGAGTATCGTTATTTATGCTGTTGCTTTATGCACTTACACTTCTCTTTCACATTTGGCGACACTACTGTGAAAATTTACAGCTACACAAAAGAGACCTAGTTATTTTAATACCTTGGCTTGGAAAATTATTTCTGACCGGTGCAAACCCAGGAGAAAATTATTTTGAAAAGAAAAAAATAAATAAAATCTGCCCTATGAACAAACCTTTAATCTGATCTCAGGTAACAGTGAAATCAAGAACTTGTAATCAAGATATAGATGCTGAGCTGATCTGGACGTCGGGGGTTTTTTTGTTTGCCACAAGATAGCCAAACCATACAAGACAGGCAGTCAGATATCGCCATGAAGGCATCATCAACAGCTCCTCTGTTACAAACCAAAAATCTGATTTATTCTGAATGAAAACAAGCCCACTGCCAAATACCAGAGAAATGTTAGAGTCAGAGGTAAATTCTGCCTGGAAGAGTGCACACAGCGTTCAACACCAAGATAAAAATCTGCTTTTGGAGTCCCAACTGCTAGAAGCAGGAAGTTTTTATGGCTTTAAACAAATTGCAATGAGCAAAAGCCAACAGCAGCTTCAGAAATGTTTCTTTGGAACAACTGGAGACTCTTCACATCCTCCTCCCAGATTATTATCATAGCTTGTGCCAAGGCCATCTGTGTCACTCTAAAAAACTGGCACAAAAACAGAGGTGTGGGAGACATGGGCATGCATTGATGAATTGTTTTTACAGTGCAAAAAGAATGGACAATGTATGTTACCACAAGAGCCTTACATTTCTAAACAAAGCCTTATTTTTTCTTCAAGTTCCATCAAATAAGGCTGGGGAAGGTAAAACTGGCATCGTCAAAACCTTAAAGGAAACATGCATGTCAGGAATGACATTTTCATCGAGAGCTGACTTCTTGACTTGTCTCTTCATGTGTTTAACAATGTAGTTCAACGTGACCAAGATCTGGAGAGATTGTGGGGCAGCGTGGGTTGTTCTTGGCTCAGACAACTATTCTCTAGACTTAATGTGCTACCAAGTAATCTACAGATGACAGCTGTGCGGCAGATAGATACCATAAAGATAAATCAAAACACAACTATCTTTAGGCATCAAAATAGAGCTCCCATGTAAATAACCAGACAAATAAGATGACATGACATACAAATGCAATCTAATAGTCCAAATACAAAGTATTGAAGTGGATCTCTCTGTGTTAGTAATGTTATAGCGATCATGGTCTAAAAGAGTTGACAGAGCTGCAAAAAATGCTGAATCTCTGGTCTCTGAATTATCAATTTGTGCAATTATCTAATTGCAATGGACTGCTTGGATGCAATATTTAGCTGTTATTTTAGGACTGTAAAATTAATCAAATATTCCCATTTTGACATATCTTTATAAGCACTGCTTTATTATGGAATTAATTTCATCCTATGCGGGCTTACACAACTTTCAAAGGCTAAACCTATGTGCTAAGGGTGGTTGAGTAAAAACGTCAGTAAAAAAAGAAGGAGCAGCAGTATCACGCTGGCTGGTATGAATTAATGATTGGTACACCGTGTCTCTTGATTGAAACAAATATCTCATATCTGAAGAAGTTGGGAATGCAACCACCATACACCATACTTTTGAAGGTCTGCGGCATCAAACTCATAGGCGGAAAGGCATTTTGTCACTTTGTGCACTGACACCACTTTGTAGCAAATATTATCAAAATACATCCCAGAAATCTTGCTGTCCAAGTGCTGACACTTCTTTGACGAGCTACTGGACTGCAGGTTTATGATCCCAACGGCACGCATGGTGCAATAGGACTGCACACTGTAAAATTCCCTCTCAATAAAGCGAGTGCTTACAGATGGAAAAAAAATTAATTGCACTTTCAACAAGTCTTGCCAAGTCATGATAACTTTCCTGGGATAAGTATTTCCTGAATTTAAAACGATGGAATTTGCAGCGACTGCTCTGCCCTAGCCACAGTGTGGCCTTCATTCTCCACAATATTAACCAGTCAGAAGAGGTTTCACTTATCCACTTATTTGATCAAATTAAAACTGTACAACGTAAACCTCAGACTGCAAAAAAAGGGAACTCATTCAAACAAGTAGCTTTTAACCAACCAGGAGTTTTACACAACCCCAGATCAATGGGGCAGCAGAGTTACTTAAAATAAATTTTTAATACTTTCTTTACTTTAGGTTTTAAATATGCAATTCTGCAAGCTTTTATTGTATTCTTACCTCAGTTTTCTCTCACTAAATCTACTCTCAAAGTGGCAGACAGTTCTGTACTAAGGTGCACCATCTCATGCTCAGAATGTGGCTTTTTGTATTGATGCAGCTTTCATAATCTACTATTAATCAAGAAGAGACCATACACAGGACGGGCTCTGGTTAGGCAAACTTTGCACGTTGGACATGTTTGACAGTATCTCAAGCCAGGATTCTGCATTTTCTTTGTGTTTGAGCTGCAAAGTCTGCCTCTGATTTCATCGACTGAGTGGGCCTACCTAAAAAAAAGAAAACTTAGGATTTGGGAGGGTAAAAAAAGAAACATTCAGAAAATCTTACACATTTCCATCTCTACATTTTGTATGCATTTATGGTTACGGTGATTTAATGAAGTCCTTATCAAATCCATTTTTCTCAAATGTATTTTTTCTTAAGTTAAAAAATTAGAGTAAAGCTACAAAAAAGTTATATAACATTTGAATAAAACAGATTTCAGAAAGTCCTAAGACTACATGACTACATGGTTGGCTGTTCTATTTGGAGATTTATCCAAGACTCAAGGTTTTCATGTTCATTTTGAAACGTAACGGCTACTCCAAATCTCCCAACTGAATAACAGCCTAAACTGTATCCATCTATCACTCAACACCAAAAACTAAAAAAAAGAAGAAAAAAAACGTTACACAGTGAACCACTTCTCAAGAACTGTTCAAACCATTAAAATCTACAAACCAGAGGTACGCAACACAAAAAACTGGTTTTATACTAGGGCTGCCAAGATTCGTTGATTTGTCACGACGACATTGACAAGAAAACTGTCAACAATTAAGTAATCAACGTTATTGTTTTTTTTTTTTAAGCCTTTTTTTTCCCCTCTCAAAACGGTCACTGTGCCTTCCTCTGCTCTATCTGCCTTTCTTCCTCTGACGCACATGTGCAGTTGTGACAATTGGGGTCAGCTGCGGCTTCAACAGACAAGCCCCTATAGGAGTATAAGCTGTGAGCAGAGCGTTTTATTAAATAAAAAGAGAAGCAAGTGTAATGCAACATTCACAAAATAGAACCTGCTTTCTGCAGCAGAACAACAGTGTCGTTTGAGCTTCTTAAAGGGGAGCCCGCTGTGGTTGACGACAACAGTAGCCTCTGTCAGCTAGTTAGCTGCTAAGATTAGCATCAACAGTAGAGCAATGTCAGCTATTTACCTTCTCTCCTAGGTGTCATGGGGTATTCATAGATTACTTAAAATATCCAGATTCTCTATGATTAATAGGACTTCCTCTACGGCCGAGCTGCTACTTAGAGGCTGGTTCTGACCTGTTCATAGACGGAATAGGCCGTGGTGCTGCTGTTTACAAGACAGAAAGGCACAGTTGCCGCGACAAGAAAATCAGCTGTTTATTATTTTTATTATTGCATTAAAATATTTCTTTTGTCAGAATATACTTTTTAGACTGACTTTAGATGTTAAATGGCTTTGGACAGGAAGGATATTTCTATAAGGATCACTGTGAAGCAGAGGTTTAGATGAAGCCTCTGACTGTTGTATTACATAACAGGTGCAACAGTTGTGATTGTAATTTCACAACGCTTATGACACATCATGTGTCTGCTGTAATGCTAATTTTTTTATTTTATAATTAGTTCATAACTGTTGAATGAGCAATCATCTTAACAGTCAGTATTATAGGTACAACATAACAATGAGGTACCCCGCTTTTATTAGAGCAGCTGCTTGCTCCTGCAATAACACACGTCATCCGATTAGTCAACTAATTTGCAAAATAATAAGTGATCAGTCGATAATCAAAATATGTTTGTGGAGGCCCCATTTTAGACCCAGGTTTCCCTACCTGAAAAATTCTTACAAGCAAGGTTTCAATCAGTATGTTTACATGCACATCTAAAGTTAGCTTTTTATCAAATTAAGTGTGTAGGACTCTGCAACGCTAGATGGCAACATGAGCCCTTTTGTGCTAACATCTTCCCATTGGACTAGAGTCACACAGGTAAATACTAAAGTCAGTGAATCAAATTATAGTAAAAGCAGTATATGACCAATCAGTATAGAAATGGAGAACAATGCTGCAGCACAGAACACTTTGTAAATACTACACTGTTTGATTGTGTTACACGCGTTGCTGCTGCTTGGTCTGTTTTGCTTTTACCACTTCCACAGTCTCTTCACTTCCTGAAGTGGGAGTGCCAAGGCTTCTAAAACCTCAGCTAGTGGTGATGGGCATATACATGCAGCAAAATACAATTGTCCAATCACATTATCTGGGTACCGTAGTCCAACTTCTTAAACTCCAGTTCGGTTTGACTTAAGTCCAGCCAAGATGTATAAATGCATTTCAAAAGTCCAATTTCATTTGGACTAAGTCAACAGTGAAGTTTCTCTAGCTGCGTGGAAATGCACTGAATCTAGACCAAGGTGTCAAGCTCATTTTCATTTAGGGCCATATCAAGATCATAATTTCCTTAAAGGACCCGTTAAGGCAGAAAGTATTTATCAAACCATCTTTAACAAACCGTTAAAGTATTAATAAATATCTGTCTCTGTATTCAACAAGTACTTCATAAAAATTAAATAACACTGAACGTCTTTTCACAATGTAGTGATTTAGGACTATTCAAAGAAGCACCAATTTGATTTGACAAAATAGTATTTAGGTACACATAAATAAAACTTAAACTTTCAATTTATATGATACTCTAGAGTTTAGAGGGCCAAATAAATGGCTATGCCGGGCCGGATTTGGCCCTTAGGCCTTGAGTTTGACATCTGTGATCTAGACTACTGATCTACAGAGCAAAACAAAGAAAACAGCTGAACTTCGCAAAATATCCTTCAATTTTTGGTTGCTAGTGCAATACCATTAGCTAAAGAGATGCTACTTCTATATAAAACGTGAAAATAATGAGGAAATGGTCAAATTAAAATGTGTAAAAATTAAATCGCTCACTTTTTTCATAGCAGATCCAATTTAAAAAAAAAAAAATTCCATCCATGTTTTTTATATATATATATATATATATATACAAACACACACACACACACACACACACATATACAGTGGGGCGAAATAGTATTTAGTCAGCCACCGATTGTGCAAGTTCTCCCACTTAAAATGATGACAGAGGTCAGTAATTTTCATCATAGGTACACTTCAACTGTAAGAGACAGAATGTGAAAAAAATCCAGGAATTCACATTGGAGGATTTTTAAAGAATTTATTTGTAAATTATGATGAAAAATAAGTATTTGGTCAATAACAAAAATTCAACTCAATACTTTGTAATATAACCTTTGTTGGCAATAACAGGGGTCAATCTATAGGTCTTTACCAGGTTTGCACACACAGTAGCTGGTATTTTGGCCCATTCCTCCATGCAGATCTTCTCGAAAGCAGTGATGTTTTGGGGCTGTCGCCGAGCAACACGGACTTTCAACTCCCTCCACAGATTTTCTATGGGGTTGAGGTCTGGAGACTGGCTAGGCCACTCCAGGACTTTCAAATGGTTCTTACGGAGCCACTCCTTCGTTGCCCGGGCGGTGTGTTTGGGATCATTGTCATGTTGGAAGACCCAGCTACGTTTCATCTTCAAAGCTCTCATTGATGGAAGGAGGTTATGGCTCAAAATCTTATAATACATGGCCCTATTCATGCTTTCCTTAACACGGATCAGTCGTCCTGTCCCCTTAGCAGAAAAACAGCCCCAAAGCATGATGTTTCCACCCCCATGCTTCACAGTAGGTATGGTGTTCTTGGGATGCAACTCAGTATTCTTCCTCCAAACACGACGAGTCGAGTTTATACCAAAAAGTTCTACTTTGGTTTCATCTGATCACATGACATTCTCCCAATCCTCTGCTGTATCATCTATTTTCTCTCTGGCAAACTTCAGACGGGCCTGGACATGCACTGGCTTAAGCAGGGGGACACGTCTGGCACTGCAGGATTTGATTCCCTGTCGTTGTAGTGTGTTACTGATGGTAACCTTTGTTACTTTGGTCCCAGCTCTCTGCAGGTCATTCACCAGGTCCCCCCGTGTGGTTCTGGGATTTTTGCTCACCGTTCTCATGATCATTTTGACCCCACGGGATGAGATCTTGCGTGGAGCCCCAGATCGAGGGAGATTATCAGTGGTCTTGTATGTCTTCCATTTTCTGATAATTGCTCCCACAGTTGATTTTTTCACACCAAGCTGCTTGCCTATTGTAGATTCACTCTTCCCAGTCAGGTGCAGGTCTACAATTCTTTTCCTGGTGTCCTTCGAAAGCTCTTTGGTCTTGGCCATAGTGGAGTTTGGAGTCTGAACATGTTGTATAAAAGACGCCTGTCCACAGCCTCAAACAGTCAGTTACAGGTTAGTTACAGGTCTGTGAGAGCCAGAGATCTTCCTTGTTTGAAGTGACCAAATACTTATTTTCCACCATAATTTAAAAATAAATTCTTTAAAAATCCTACTATGTGAACTCCAGTTTTTTTTCAAATTCTGTCTCTCACAGTTGAAGTGTACCTATGATGAAAATTACTGACCTCTATCATTATTTTAAGTGGTAGAACTTGCACAATCGGTGGCTGACTAAATAATTTTTTGCCCCACTTTATACATACATACACACACACATATACATACATACATACATACATACACACAGATTAATAGGCAAAAGTTGTGGCAAATCTAATGACGACAGTACTTTTTAAAACTAGACATTTAATCTGAAGGGCGTTAGTAAATACAGGCATGTCTATAGTAAAAAATAAAGCAAATTGCTTCCTGTTCAACTTTGCTTCATCACCTGAACCTAAAAGCTGCTTTGATTGTCAGCATGAGGAAGACACAGAAACATTCCAAGTCAATCAGCATGAATTTACGTTACTCATTCATATCTTTAGAGTCTCTTTGAATGATCAAAAGGCCATACTGCACTGCAACGATGCAGTCATACACAACAGGTCTGGTTTGAATTCTTCCTTCTAATTGCTATATGATGTAGCAAGTTTTATCACCTCAGTAACAGTCCTGAGGCAGCTGACTGCTGCACAGTTCCCAGCAGGCCACAGTGCACCTCAGCTGCTTTTTTTTCTCTCTACCTCCTGTTGCACAGAGGGAGGGATTTAGGAAGTAGAACCAGTCACAACATGCAGCTCCAGTACTGTCCACTCCAGTAACTGGCTGGTGGCTACCTGGGAAAACTGTACCAGCTAAAAATGAATGTTGGTGGAACATAACTTGAATTAATCCTCAACAATTTAGCTAGACCATAGAAGATAAACACTACAGAGGTATGCTTTCTCAAAGGGGTCAGTCATGCCAGCTACAGTCCCCATTAAGCCTCCTGGGAGACTGAGGGAGAGAGAGATAATCCCTACAACAGTCTCCAAAGGACGGAAATAATTAGTTAATACCTTAGCACAGTGTTAAACTGGGGATTTTCCCCATTTGTATAATTCAAGACCATAACATTTTAAAGTGAATTTTCAACACTGTCGCATGTCTCTACGTAAATAATAAGCAAATAAAGTTTAGAGACACGCGTGAATTAGGTTGGGCTTCAGCCATTCTTTCTAGAGATGAACCAAATAACCTTTCTGGAGATTGGTATATTATCGCCTCTGAACTTTAGAGTCAGAATAATTTTTTTCTGCTTATTAAAAAAATGTTTTTAAAAGTTCCAAGTTTTTCTATTCTATACACACATAAAGTAAATCAAATTTACTTTGAAATGTATCTAAAAAGTTTAACTTTTATCTTTAATCTAAATAGTTAAAGAACAATTAGAAGACATTTACGGACATATGCTCTAATTAATGAGTTGAGATAATCTAAAACTAAGTTTGATAATTAAGGTCATTATGTAGAAGAAAAGGTGTTGGATATAAATTATTTATAAAACAACAAGATGACCCACTTTCTATACTTGCATTTTAAGAACTTTCTTCCTTTCTTTTTTAAAAACTATTTTTAGAGTAGAAACAAAAAAAGAAAACCTAACACGATAGATAGATAGATAGATAGATAGATAGATAGATAGATAGATAGATAGATAGATAGATATTTTCTTTTTACAAATTTAACCAATGTTGGTAAAATACATGATTTAAAATCCCACACTTTTCTAGACTGCGTACGAAACCTCTGAAAAGTAAATATGTAGAAAAACAAAGTATTTCCACATATAAATACCTGCTTTTTCAATGTTTAAAAAAAAAGACAGAGAACTTAAGAACAAAATCAACAATTTTGGTACTTTACCTGCAGCTCACACCAGGCCACCTCCACCCAGGTGTCAGTATCCAGGCCTTTGTAGACTGTTTTGAAAGACCCTCTCCCGAGTTCGATGTCAAATTTAAGGAACCGTCCTCCGGGAGATGTAGAGACCGCTTTCATCTCTGCTTCCTCTTCATTTTCCTCACTAACTGCTTTAGTAGCAACCTTCCCACCTTCACTACAAGTTACAGTCAAAGCAGGAACTTTCTCCTTGTCCTCGTCCGCACTGGTGCTCTCTGTCGCGCTGTCTTTTTGCCCACACTGGCTTTCAGTGCTGGAGCCCTCTTGAACCGCACAGCTAGTCCCCCGTGTCCTGTCCACTATCGATCTGAAATTAATGTTCAGGATTTTGCTCTGGTTTTCTGTGTCAGAGGCCTCATAGGATTGCTCATCTGTGTCTGAAAACCACAGACTTCTCCTGATGAATCTCTGGTGTATACTCCTCTGATAAACAGAAGATGGGTCACTTCCACCTCTCACTAAAGAGCCCACAAGATTCACATTTCCATCACCTATGAGACCATGCATGTTCATGGAGAGATTACATGGGGAAGTGGGTACAGATGAATGTTTGGGCTCTTGGAGAGTCCCAGAGTTTGAGTTAGCTCCCGGCTCCATGGTGACTTGAAAAGTTCAGTCACTTTGGTTTCCAGGTTCTCTCAAGCATCGCTTCAGTTTCCAAATGCAGATTTTTTGGAGTTTTGTGTGCAGATGAATACCTGCAGCGCCCACCCGGTGACGCAGTTTGTCAGCAGAGGCCCTAAACAGCGCTGGGATGGATGACACAGGCGAGATATCATCAGATAATGAGCTGCAAAAGAAATTGACACTCGGTGAAGGAAGAAAAATAAGATATCATAAACTGTAACTCAAAAACATGAACTCGTCTCCCGAGTTTTAGCTTTAAGAAAACAACCAGACAAAGTCGGCAGGTGTGTTGTCTTTTTAAAAAAAAGGTAATTATTTAAACAAAACCATTTTGTATGCAGAGGCCATCTTCGTTCAGGTGCAGCAAAAAACTAGCAAGCTACAACTTAAGTTTAACCAAGCTAACCGTTTTCACGCGCTAAATATACTCACCCCATGCATGACATGAACCCGTGCACCTACACAAGCGAATGTACCCATGAAAATTCAATGGCTTACCTTGTTCAGTAAAAAAAATAAACCCACAGAAAGGCGAAGACAGCAGCCGGACTACACCTCACTCAGCGGTCTGAGCCGAACCTGTCAGGTCCGCAGTTAGAAAAGCGTCGCTAACGTTAGCCGACCGTCCACGGTGAGAAGAGGGTGGACTTTCTTAACGCCCTATCTCAGTTTTAAGCCCGTTTTAACACACGGGGGCCATACTAAAACGCCAGCAAATCCAGCGGCACTCCTTGCAGCACATGCCTCACACTGATGAGGGTGGGGAGAAAAAAAAAGACGAATGTGATGTATTTATCTTATAACAAGTCCTTGCATCCCTCTATGTTTGAAGACCTCCCAGCAGCCGCCTGCTTCTTCTCTGTAGCGGCTGCACGCTGAGGCTGTGGGTAAATTAACACGCAGCTCGGTTCACGCTACGGGAACTCTTCAGCCCTCCTGTGATATACCCGGCAGGTAATTTCAACACGCAACGGTATTCCCTTGTCATCCTCTCTCTTCGGCGCTGGGTTCATGCGCTGCTGAGGCTCTAAAAATGTGTTTCCCATTCACTTCGCTTGGCTCCACGCCCCTAGTAACGACCGCAGGGACGGTCCAATCACGCAGCCGGCTGGGACTACCACAGAGACAGCCGACTCATCACATTGTTTGGCGATTCTCTGAATTCGGTGCACTTTGTGTCCCACAGGTTTACCAGAGAGACTTTCATTGAAAGTATACCACTAAATACATTTTAAAACGAAAATAGAACGGTCTATGTTATTTTGCATTATGAAAAACAAATGTATATTTTTTACAATATATGTTTTTAACAGTTTTTCTGTTTTTCTCATGGGTATACGTCAGCAAAATAACCAAAGTTGCATTTTCTGTGAATGAAATATAAAGTAAATAGACAGTAACCAGAAGTGTTTTTTTTTCTTTTTTTTTTTTCTGGTAACATAATTCCTTGCCTGTCCTAGCTTAAAAGAATGTGAAAAATATAAATTAAAAATGCATAAAATAGCACAATTTAACATTCAACCCCATTAAAGTATACCAATCTCCACCTCTTTTAAATGAATTCTCCATTTAAACTTTCTTGGATGGAAATTTATACAGATTGGAAAAAAAGAAGTAGAAAAAGTTGTTATTCCACAATTAGAAATATATGTGAAGGAAAGAACTCCATATATATATATATATATATATATATATACACATATATATATATATATATACACATATATATATATATATATATATATATATATATATATACACAATACCGTTCAAAAGTTTGGGGTCACATTGAAATGTCCTTATTTTTGAAGGAAAAGCACTGTACTTTTCAAAGAAGATAACTTTAAACTAGTCTTAACTTTAAAGAAACACACGCTATACATTGCTAATGTGGTAAATGACTATTCTAGCTGCAAATGTCTGGTTTTTGGTGCAATATCTACATAGGTGTATAGAGGCCCATTTCCAGCAACTATCACTCCAGTGTTCTAATGGTACAATGTGTTTGCTCATTGGCTCAGAAGGCTAATTGATGATTAGAAAACCCTTGTGCAATCATGTTCACACATCTGAAAACAGTTTAGCTCGGTACAGAAGCTACAAAACTGACCTTCCTTTGAGCAGATTGAGTTTCTGGAGCATCACATTTGTGGGGTCAATTAAACGCTCAAAATGGCCAGAAAAAGAGAACTTTCATCTGAAACTCGACAGTCTATTCTTGTTCTTAGAAATGAAGGCTATTCCATGCGAGAAATTGCTAAGAAATTGAAGATTTCCTACAACGGTGTGTACTACTCCCTTCAGAGGACAGCACAAACAGGCTCTAACCAGAGTAGAAAAAGAAGTGGGAGGCCGCGTTGCACAACTGAGCAAGAAGATAAGTACATTAGAGTCTCTAGTTTGAGAAACAGACGCCTCACAGGTCCCCAACTGGCATCTTCATTAAATAGTACCCGCAAAACACCAGTGTCAACATCTACAGTGAAGAGGCGGCTGCGGGATTCTGGGCTTCAGGGCAGAGTGGCAAAGAAAAAGCCATATCTGAGACTGGCCAATAAAAGAAAAAGATTAAGATGGGCAAAAGAACACAGACATTGGACAGAGGAAGACTGGAAAAAAGTGCTGTGGACGGATGAATCCAAGTTTGAGGTGTTTGGATCACAAAGAAGAACGTTTGTGAGACGCAGAACAACTGAAAAGATGCTGGAAGAATGCCTGACGCCATCTGTTAAGCATGGTGGAGGTAATGTGATGGTCTGGGGTTGCTTTGGTGCTGGTAAGGTGGGAGATTTGTACAGGGTAAAAGGGATTCTGAATAAGGAAGGCTATCACTCCATTTTGCAACGCCATGCCATACCCAGTGGACAGCGCTTGATTGGAGCCAATTTCATCCTACAACAGGACAATGACCCAAAACACACCTCGAAATTGTGCAAGAACTATTTAGAGAAGAAGCAGGCAGCTGGTATTCTATCGGTAATGGAGTGGCCAGCGCAGTCACCAGATTTGAATCCCGTTGAGCTGTTGTGGGAGCAGCTTGACCGTATGGTACGCAAGAAGTGCCCATCCAACCAATCCCAATTGTGGGAGCTGCTTCTAGAAGCGTGGGGTGCAATTTCTCCAGACTACCTCAACAAATAAACAGCTAGAATGCCAAAGGTCTGCAATGCTGTAATTGCTGCAAATGTAGGATTCTTTGATGAAAGCAAAGTTTGATGTAAAAACAATCTTATTTCAAATAAAAATCATTATTTCTAACCTTGTCAATGTCTTGACTCTATTTTTTTATTCATTTCACAACGTATGGTGGTGAATAAGTGTGACTTTTCATGGAAAACACAAAATTGTTTGGGTGACCCCAAACTTTTGAACGGTAGTGTATATATATATATATATATATTCGGTATATGCAGTGGAAATGTTGGCAATATATTTTAATTTGCAATGGATAGAACAAAACCAAATCAAAAGAGGAATTTTTAGTATGGTTATCAGTGAAACTGATGTCTACAAAATTGCAGATTAGATGTGTTGTATGAAATATGTGAGACTTTGTTTAGATTGATGCAATTGGAAATAGAGGTTAGATTTCTTTGGGTAACAGAACATAGAGGGGCAAATGAGATTGCTGATTATTATGCAAAGAAATCAATAGGAAAGAGTTTAACTATAAATATACCGTATAGTGTAGCTGAAATCAAAACTATTTGCAGGACTTCCTTAATGTTTTCTAACATGATAGTTGGTATATTTAGAAATGGACTGTTGTGATTATAATAACCACACACACATTTGTTGCAACGATTTAATAATTGAAAAATGTTTCCTACAGTAATAGAGCTGGACTCTTTTTCCTCGCTGAGGATACATGTATTCAAATTTATGATGCTTTGTCACTATTTCACTTAAACTAAATGTGCAGCTGTTGCTCTGTTAAACATATGGTTGCAGGTACTGTCCTCTCCTTGCACGGCATACTTTACAGCTTAGTTTGCTGCTGCTCGCTCACTGGAACATGATGAACGACAACGGCAGCAGGGGAAGTGGAGCAGAGGTAAGATATCTGAAGTAATTTTATTTGAGTAAAACCAGGAAGATAGATTATCTTACATTGAGCCTTCTCTGTTTTCAGGTGGTAAATGTCTATTGGTTTTAATCACAAACTACCTATTTAGTTAGAATGATACAAAGAAATAAATATGTAGGAGAACTGAACAAGTGCATACATTATTTCGAAAAAAGTGCTAATTTCAGTGTTGTAGTCTGTATGCAATCTTGCTTAACACAGAAAGTGTTGTTGATTGTTCACTTTTATAACCATTGTTATTGTGTTGTTGTTCTCTAATATAAGATGGTCATGGAAAGGTTTCCACTACGTGTTGTGTCTGTTATTTGAATACTCTGTTTCATATGTTGTACTAGCTAAAGTATTCCAAGCCACATTACACAGCATTGCTGTACTTATGTAGTGCCACATATTTTCATGTTCCCTCATAAACATGTCAATCCCTGAAGCAATTCAACTGAGATCTGGTAGCATGTTGGCTCAGGTAACATTGTGGTCATTGCGACACTAAGTGACCTTATAAATAATGAGTGTCCTGCTTTGTTACCTCTTCGTTGGCCTAAATGCACAAATAAAAAAAGGCCACACACACAGACACACAAAAAGTAGATTCCACAAAAGGCCATGATGCTTCAAGCCACACTAGACTTGATAGTAAAACTGTACATCTCACAGAATGTTTATAAGCCTTATGGTTTATAAAGCAATTCAAGTTTCCATTTGAAAAGTAATAACACACTGAAGTCTGAGGCTGCATCTAATTTTACAGGGTGGGGAAACAGACTTCTGTATGACATCTCTGCAGACCCGATCTCTGTGGGTCAATTTAATTTCAGATGGATGTGCCTGTGTGTTTTTGATTGGGGAACAAGGCAGGAGGAAGATTCTGACTGCTAGAGTTACTTCCGTCTGTCAGAGCTCAGCCAGCAGATGCAAAATGTAATACCCTTACGCTTGAGAAAAAGAACAACTGATCTCTTTAACAAGGTGTCTTCCACCCGCATTGATCTATAAAAGAAAAACATATCCATGGTTGTGTTGTGAGGTGGTGATCCTACATGCGGACTTTCCACAGGCTTTTAATATCCGAGGCTGTTTTGCACTGAAATCTAAAACCAATCAGATTCTGCTTCAGAGCAAGCAGACACAAAAGCTTTTGTCTTAATTTCCGCCCCAGATGCATTTTTTGTCCCTTCTGCAGAAAGTTCTTATTTTGATCGTGCAGTAGCAGGACAGGCCATGAAAAAGCCATGTTTGCTTTGCTGTGCACGAGGCTGTAAAACTAAAAGCTCTACAGAGAATCATGGAAATTAGATTTACTGCTGGGTCGATCTTCTTCTGGAGAAGGGCCAGAGTTTGAGGTGAGTGAAAAGAGAGGGCTGCTGATGCAACATGATGGATGGAAACCTAAGAAGTGCTGGTGCATGAGGGAAAAGTGAGGGAAAGACACACCCTTGCAGTTAAGTTAATTCAGTCTTTCAACAGCTGGTTCAATTAACTCAATAATAAATGCTGGGGTCTTAGAGTGTCTAAAGTGCCTGGTATTGTTCTTGCATGTCAAACACAAAGCTTAGTGGTACAAAGCAATACCTGAAGCATGGTTTCTCAGTATTCGACATGCAGGTATTTAGATTGCTGCGTTAATCTTTGTGACAGCATGGGAAAAGGGGAAAAAGTTTGGGATTAGGTGTGCAAGTTCATGAGTTCAATTCTATTGAGGGGAAGTCAGCCAAAACTTCGGTGGGATCTCAAACACACAAAGAAGCTGTTTTTATTCAATTTAAGGTTCGGGTTCAGTTTCTGGAATTTAAGAGCTTTCAGCATTACACATACTGTTGTGCACTCTGAATAATGATATCAGTTTTGAAATTTATGACTTCATGCAACTTCGTTTAATCTGAGGCAAAAGTTTATTCTTCTTTATTTGGGATTTTAAGCGTTAGAACAACATAAGGCATTGCAATCTATCAAAGTGTAAACAAAACAATACTTTAGCCCCCTTTTGTTTGGTAAATAAAGATGTAAAAGTTTTGCCATACAGCCCAACTGACCTGACCCAGTACTTGGTAGGACCACCTTTCGCTGGAAGTATTTCTTGGTATGTCTTTATCAGACCCTTCTTCTGTCCCTTCTTCTATACTAGTATGAGTTCAGTCAGAATAGGAGAGTGTTGGCAAACATAGCAAATTTCAAGATTCTAAATCTGCTGATCAATTACTCGAGGCAATCTTCTGGGATTCCTTGAATTAAAAACTGATTGAAATCTTAGTATGATTCTATTGAAATGACATTTCTTGTAAAGTGCCTTGACTTGACATCTGTTGTGAATCGGCGCTATGTAAATAAACTGTATTCAATTCAATTTATGACTAGTTTTTGACTGAGCCAGTCTAAGACATGAAGATGTTTTCATTTAAAGCATTCCATTTTAGCTCTAGCTGTATGCTAGGCGTTTCTGCCCTGCTGGAGGGCGAAAGTTTTTGCCCCAGCCTCAAGTATTTGCAGCCTTTAATTGTATTTTTCCACGACTGCCCTGAACCTATAGAGAAATCCATCTTTCTTTTAGTGTTTTATTGACTGACCTTCTGCTGGGTTCCTTGGTCTTCTTGATGCTTTTCGTTCACTAATATTCTCCAACAAACAAACAAAAATAAATAACTAAAAAAATATTGACTTACACACCTGTATTGACTAATTCTGCAATGTGAAGGCACTTGGTTGCACAAGGTTTTATCTAAGAGCAGCAGGCTGGGTGGGTGGGTGGGGAGGACAGTTACACACCACACCTTTGTCGTTTTAGATTTTTATTTTTCAGAAATGCTTAAATTCTTTGGAAATGTTTCTTTTATTTCACAGTTATACACTACATGTTTGTTTTAGTGCATCACAATGGAGACTGTGGCTTTCCTATTATTAAATATGAAAAGGTTCACATTTGAATGATTATTCAAAGCAGTACCAAACTGTCTTCATTAGATTGTGCTTTAATCTTCAAAATCCTCTTTTGAGAAAAACCATGACTGACAGCTTTTGGCCTTTTATGTATATATATATGACAAAAACTAAAATGAGTCTTTAGTAGGGATGTGGCTGTATTTCTTTTAATTAAAAAAAAACTCAATTGCTGTGCTTTTTAGTCATATTGACTCCATGTTTTCCAACCTCTGAGCTCACAACAGGTATTATCGCACTGTGCTCTGTTGACTCTGGGATAAAGGACTGTCTTTGAAAAGCCTGTGTCAGTGTTTTAGAGTAGAATGGCTGACCCTGACACGTCACAGCAGCCAGCCGTTTGTGGCATTTGCCCTAAATTAACAGTCACAAGGACTCGAAACCAAATCCCACTGTTTCCAGTTGAATGCATTTGGAAACATTTGGAGGGTGCTGTGATAGGCTGAGGGACTAGGCAATTAAACTTGACATGAATAGAATTTGAAGATAGACTACATAAGGACTGACTCAAAACTTATTCAAATTATTATAAAATGCAGCACTAGGTTTTCTCTAATTCCAAACTCCTCAGTGTACAGTTTCCATTCAGACACCAACTCAAACCATGCCAGCTCATTGTTGTGAATATCCTAAAGCCACTGTTATTCAGCTGCAGCCTGATCTGTGGCAAATTAGAGGGTGCAGCTCTTCCTGTGTCTTTGTCTTAGGAGCAGAGGGAAGATAGTTGTTACCAGTGCAGTGGCTTGGTTAATCTCTGACAAGATGTGCTTTCTGCAGCTGCAGGGGTTTTTATCGGACAAATGAAGGCGAGTGGTTTGGTGGTCCTGAGAAGGCTGCTAATTACTGAATAGTCAGAAAATGCATTTGCTTGTGCCTTGAAAGTGTAGAATCTCTAAATTGCTGAGGAGATTGGATGGGGGGGTCAAGTAGTTTTCCATGAACAGAGGAACCATATGGAAGTTCAGCATGAAATTCAGCTTCATTTTTACTGTATAGCTGGCAATAACATTTTCGAGCTTTCAGCAAATAAACAAGCTAATCCAGGCCTGCTGACCCTTTGCAATTTATTCTTTGGAGTGCATAGTCCACTAGGATGGAGTGGACTCACAGAAAAAACCCAGCTAATCATTTGTTACATAATCACTGCCCACACACGAATCAATTCAGTGGAAACTTAACATATCTCAGGATATTTGTTGATCATTCATAGGATGCAGGGCCTTACAGAAGTATTCACCTCTTAAACTTTTTTTTGCACCATGCTACATTTAAATCCCAAACCTTAAGGTATTAAATTGTATGTGACAGAACAAAACACAGTAGTGCATTGGTATAAAGTGAAAGGAAGATGATAGACAATTTTCAATGTTTTTTCTTACAAAGCAAAATCTGAAAATGTGTTGTATGTTCATGTTACTTGAAGTTCTTTAAGAATACATGTTCAGCTCTGTGTTAAACCACTTTTCCTCTATTTACAGCTAGAAGTTATTCTGGGTAAGTCTCTACCAGAACTGCCTGTTCCCTTTTTGCAAAATAGGTCAAGATCAATCATATTAGATCTTTCAAAACCTTTAAGTCTGGTCACAGATTCTCAATTGCATTTAAATACAAACTTTCACTCTGTAGGTCGGTTTGGATATGTTCATAGTACTTGTTATGCTGGAAAGTGAATCTCAGGTTTTCTCCCACCATTGTCACATATTTAAGTCCACCCATCTTCTTAACAACTCTGACCTTTTTATCCATCCCTGCTGAAGTAAAAGATTCCCCACAGCATGATGTTGCCAACACTTTGTTCTGTTGTGGCAATGATATGTTCAGAAGGATGTGTGGTGTTCATTTTATACCACTATTAACATTTTGGATTATGGGCAGAATGTTAAATTATGTTCACATCTTAAAGCTTTTTTTTTATCCCACATTTTCCTCTACATAGCTTTACACAAGAGAAAACGCGAGTTCATATTGCTTTCCTTTAATGGTTTCTTTTATGCCACACTCCTATGAAGGCCAGACTTGTGGAGTGAAAAACTAAGTGATGTCATGTCAACAAACAGAAATCTGAGCTGGAGATTTCTGCAGCTTCTCCAGGGTTACGGTTTGATTCTTTCTTGCTTCTCTAAATAATGATATCCCTGGCTATCCTATCAATTTAGGTGGATGGTCATTCTTTCCACTTTCAGATGGTGGACTGAACAGGGCTCTCTTTGTCGATAGGAAAGCTTGGGGTATTGTTTTTATTACCCGACCAACTTTAAACTTCTCAATAACTTCCTGGCTGGTAAGTTTAGATGGACATTCATGACTTGACCCTTCTCCGATTTTAGTTGTAAAAGATGTGGAAAACCATGTATCATTTTCCTTTTTATTTCACAGTCATGCACTATTTGTCACAGAGAATAACATAGAATCATAAAAAGAAAACAAAATAAAATTGTGAAATTTATGTCTGAAATGTGACAGACTGAAAACAGTTTTGAGGTGTGAACCTGGTATGTGTTTTGTGGTATTGTGTATTTATTTTTCCTGCTCTGTATTAAGTACAGAGAAAATATTCAAAATGAGGTATTAAAATATTTCTGTTTTTTACTCAGCCAAGACTTACAGCTTTTCTGTAAATTTATTCTGTTGGAGTCGGTTATGGCTGAAGGGTGAACATGTCATCATTGCTTGGATTTGTAAAGTAAACAGAATTTGGAGAACAAGAGTTCAGCTCAGGGTAACACAAATGGGAAAATGATTATTGAGAGTGAGAGAGAGAAATCTTGAG
This sequence comes from Apricaphanius iberus, assembly GCA_028564705.1. NCBI lineage: Eukaryota > Metazoa > Chordata > Actinopteri > Cyprinodontiformes > Aphaniidae > Apricaphanius > Apricaphanius iberus. Next base: position 1,150,092 of record JAPXFQ010000640.1, on the reverse strand, counting down.
GCTGAACCTGTTCTTAACTTATTCTGAAGCTTTCCTTTTGTTTGACTCCTCTTCAAACTCTTCTTGCTGCACTAATGGTTCTGTTTTTAAGGGTCACTCTTCGGTAATGGCTGCTTGTCTTTCCAATTAGTTCAGAACAGCAACCAGATCCTCAGCATCCATGCGCAGGAAGCACATTACTGGTTGTCCCATCAACAGGCTGCTTTTCTCTGTTGACTGAGCAAAAAACACGACTTCACTTTTCTGTTCATTTTTATGCATTCTTTTCCAATATATTATTTGATTAATAAATTATTTCTGCCCTCATTTCATCCTTCTTTTCTTAGGCCACACATCCTGATGCTCAGCCCGATCGACCACCCCTCTTGAACATGAACCACTATGCCAATAAGAAGAGTGCATCTGAGAGCATGCTGGATTTGGCTCTGCTGATGGCCAACGCCTCCCAGCTTAAAGCCGTAATGCAGCAGGGGGCGAACATCTCCTTTTACACCCCAATCGTTACCCTAATCACCATCTCTCTGTGTCTGCAGGTCACGGTGGGGATCCTGTTAATCTTCACAGGTAAGAAAACAGATGAAGCCTGAGGTTTAAGGAGGCATTTTATTTATCTACACCCCTTCACTTTATATCCACGTTCACCTTGCCCCTCAGCAAGATCAATGACTATAATTTTGCCATTTTCGCTCCTGCCAAGAATCAACTCGCATCAATGTCAAGTCCAGAATTCCTGACAAATAAACCATTACCAACTAATCTGTTGTAACCATAGTAACTAGGTCAGGGTTCACATGGTTTTTGTCCGTCAGCATATGTGGGAGTCAAAGGAGCGAGATCGCCTCTGTTCCTTTTGGCAAAAGTGGTAACAAAAACATATCAGTACGAGTCTGCAAATATTCAGGTTCAGGTTACTGGAATATCTTTCTTCTGCTCAAAGCTGTGGTGACTCTCATCTTCCTGTTGACAGCGCTTCATACTTTGTCTATCAAGATTTAATCAAGCACTGTGATATATGGCAATTAAAGCAGATAGTGGTACTATTGGCAGTGTTGGTATGTGGCAAACCTCGAAAAGATTGTGAAGCAAAGCCTAAAGTTTTGAGGGGATTTCAGTGGGGATGACCATAGCTAGAATCAGTGGTTTATGAGGCGCCTCAGATCTAAAAGGGACGTGGGCCACTCCTGCTGTGAAATCAAATCACCATCTCCAATGGATTGTTTGCGCAGGAAAGTTCCTCATTTTAGTTCTCTTCATGCTATGATACAAACTAAAATACAAGCCTGTTATTTGCTAGTAAGCAAGCAACACCAGAGAAGTAACGTTCCACATTCTAAGAGCCAGCTTCTGCAGCCGAGGATTTTGCCACCAATGTCCCCATCTTCGGCCCCTGCGACCCAAACTTGGATAAGGAGAAGATGATGGAAGGATGGATGGATGGATGGCAAACTGTGGCATTTTTGATGTGCATTCTCCTTCTCCAGTGGTTCAAAGTTCTTTTCTGAAATGAAAATACAAGTAGAGGCACATAATTCCAGTTGCTTGAGTTCAGAACAGGTGTCCAAAAGGAAATATTAGAGCTCTTTATGCTTTCCTCAGCAGATAACTTTATGTAGATGTAGATTTCATCTTATGGCAGTGGTAGCCCATGCCCTTTGAATTATCTGTATGTTGTATCTCTTGAAGAACTGACTCCAGCTGGAGTTTCTTTGAAATCTCTTACAACAAGTTTAACCAACTTTGCTTCAAAATCATCTGAAGGCTGCTCTTATGCTTGTTGCTTGTGCACATTTCTCTATCACACTTTTTCCTTCTACCTGACTTTCCATTGATATGTTTAGATAAAGTGAAAGCTGTGAACAACCAGCTTCCTAGCAATACATTTTGTGGCTTACTCTCCATGTGGAGCTGAAAAGTCAGTCTGCCCAATTTTAGAGCATAACACACCAGTAATTAAAAAAATATTTTGTAACAATCCAATTTTCTGCTAAATTAAATTTGGAGTTTTAATTAGATGACAGTCATAATCTTCAACATGATCAGAAACAAACTCTTGAACAATGAAACATTGTTATTTATCAAAATCTGAATCTGAATTCTGAATCTGTGTGTTGACCTAAAAATGAAGGATTTCAGGGCAGATGCATAAGACTGATTTAATTTTAGCATACTACAGACACAGCACTGTGCTTTATTTTTAGGCAGTGAATTTTCTCAGCATTTAAAGTTACAGAAACTATATATCTCTTTTGTAATCATTACGCTTAAAATGGAAATAATGTTCACAGGCACATAAGAGTCATCAGATGTTCTCTGACCCTTTGAGCCTCATCACTTGTTGTAATATCTCCTGCACCCCCACCCCCATTTGTTGTTGCATCTTTTTTCTTTATACTTTTTATTTCTCTATCTTTGAATATTCTGAGTCCTGGGCTGCCCTCCCTTTCCATCATTTCCTTCTTTTACCCGTGGGTAAAGCCAGTCTAATAGAGCCAGCGGTGCGTGATCTGAGTGGCCTACATACCGCTCCCACAGCCCCTCTCTGCCCCCACCCAGTTGCATCAGACAGCACACAGTCAAGCAGGGTTTGTGCACCGCTTGACCTTTGACGATCAGCAACAAATTATGAATGCATGCTCACTCACAGCCTTAATCTATGGGCAGATTAATTTCTTGCAGCACACATTAATTTGAGCATTATTCACTAGTCAGTCCCCTGTTACAAGAAAGATTCCTGTACTGTCACTGTAACATGGTTTAGCTTTTTAGACTCGTTGGCTCATTCAAGGTCATTAAAAACAACATTGAAAAGATCTTTGCAATATAGGAAATAAAAGCTTCCTATAGTCAGTTTCTGTTCTTCCTCTGTATTGTTCTACCTGTACACCATAAAAGTGAATCTTGTTTTATTTGAACGACTAACATTGATCACATGGTTCTTCCTCTGCTAAATGTGAAATAGAGTGCATTAATATTTACATTGCATAATTGCATTTATAGTGGTAGATTTTATGTGCTTGGAAACATCACAAGTTATCTGGTTCATAACTAGGTCATAACTTTAAATGTTTTATAAAGCGTGCCCTATCATCCCATTATCAACAGCATATCAGTGGTTTGCATTTTCATCCAAACAACCCAAAACGGTTCTGGAGGAACATTTTATGGCCAGAAGAGAATTACGCCTTCTGCAAACTTCAGTAGCATAAGTAGTGCATTGCAGAAATATTTATACCTCTTTCATTTTTCCTAAAATGTTAATGGTACAAACTTGAATATGTGCATGAATGTAAAATGGAAGTTTCTAATTTTATTTTATAAAAATCTAAATAATAAGCGGTCTGTTTGCGTTCAGCCCCCTTTAAACTGATGTCCCCATTTTCCATCTGCCACCAGGACAACAACTCTAAACATGCAGCCAGAGCTGCAACATAAGAGCTTAAATCAAAGACTATTCACCAAATTAAGGTCAAGATCTAAATCCAATTGAGAAACCATCCAATCTTGCTAAGTCTGAGTTATGTTGAAAGAAGAATGGTCAAAAATGTTTATTCCTAGATGCTCAAGGCTGGTATGTAAAACTGCTGTTTGATGCAAGATCCAAAAAAACTTGCTTCAAGTATACTTTTTCTATGCTATATGCAGGATAAAAGGATGGAGTTTGACTTCTGTTGCAAGGCTTGAAGCACAGCTCCCTTTTAAGCACAGTAACTGTGGTCTTTTTCTTAACTTATTACACAGTAACCAGCGCCTTGCTGTCATTGTGTCAATCCGTAACTCTTCTTAGTGTCAAAAGATAATCAAATGTGGAACAAAAACTGTGCTATTTTCTCGGGCAATTATCCCAAATATAACAGATATTCGTCCGTCCATCCATCCACCCCTCCTGATCTCTTAAGCGGTCATTGGGCGAGAGGTGGGGTACACCATGGATATGTCACCAGTCATTGCAGGTTAAAATAGAGAAAGGCCAGAATTCAAACCCAGAACCTCCTTGCTGAAAGGCAACAGTACCAACAACTGCGCTGCTGTGCAGCCCCACAACAGAAATACTACAGCAGAGTGTCTGGATAATAACAGAATCCGGGTGTTTCAATGGCCCAGTTAGAGTCCAGACACTAACCTAACTAAAATGTGGTAGCATGTTCCTATATTCCTAAAAATGTATGTTAACCCATTTCTGCAAACCTTAACTGAAGTGAAGTAACTTTCTAAAGCAAAGGAGGCCAGAATTCCTCCACACCGATATAAGACACAGATAAGATCCTGCAGAAGACAAGTCATGTTTATACTGGTAAAAGTGGTTCTGCAACCTGTTGAATCAGATCCTGTATATAGTTTTTCAGTCACCTCCTCTGCACTTTGTCCTAGTTTTTAAATCATAGAGCTAAATGCATATTGTACCATGCCATGTTTTTGTTGTTCACCTACCTTTACATCAGCAATGTAAGTTGCACTAATCAACAACACCATTACGGTTATAACTTGCACATTATTCTTTACAGACTATAAAGATTATATGTACTAACTTATTTGAAATTGCACGTTTACTTTTTAATGCACGTTAAATGCACAATCTGTAATTTCTAACCTTCTAAATATTCTAATTACCTCAAATGTACAATAATCGATTTTTTATAACTATTGTACATGATGTAAATATTTCTTCTTTTTCTTCTGTAAAAATTATTCGTGTTTCTGTTCTTTGTCCTGTTCTGTTTGTACATCTGTTTTTTGGCTGCTGTAACGACCAAATTTCCCCTTGTGGGACATTACAGGATTATTCTATTCTATTCTATTCTTTTCTTGACTGTGGCATATGATGTATGATTTTTAGAATGCTGTGTGTGGTGCATTTTTAAAGTAGTGACATCCATAAATGTTGTCATATTACAACCACAAACTTCAACTAATCTAATTTGGGATCAATGACACAGACTAACAGTCTAAAAAGTTGGGGAACAATTGTAAAGTGAAAAGGAAATAATGCAAGGGTTTTACGTTTTGACAAAAAGAAAATCTGAAAAGTGTAATATGCATTTGTACTGAGCCCCCTTAATTGATACTTCTAAGTAAAACCCAGTGCAACCAAAGAAGTCACCTTGTTGATTAATGAAATCAGTGTAAAGTCATTTTGGATAATTTAAAACAACAATTAAGAAAGAAATGCAAACCAACACATGCTTGTCTACCAAAAAACTGGCAGGTGTGAAAAATATTTACTCTGAAACAAACTCTGTGAATCTCTACAGGAGCTGTAGAGATTCACAGCACAGGTAGGAGAGTATTTCACAAGACAGCTTTCAGTCATGCTGTCCGCAAATCCGGCATTTATGGAGGAAAGCCCCAAAAAGCTAAAAAATACTGCAAAAATGTGGAGGAATGTGCAATGGTACGAAAAGATTGAAGCTGAAGTCCACCTATGTGCAAACTCACTGTGTGGTGGAGAACTAACATTGTAAATGAACCTGAACACACAGTTGAAGAGAAGTTATAAAATGGATGGAGATAAGATCGAGGTAATTCTGGAAAAAAAAGCTTTTTTTCAGGCAAAATACTTGAAACTGGAGTGGAGGTTGACATTCCAGCAGAACAATGATCCCAAACATGCATCCTACAACGGAAGAGTTTAGTTTGCAGCAAAAATAATGCGGTAGAATGGCCCAGTTAAAATCAAGACCTATATTTAATTAATAATTATTGGTGAGGCTTAAAAATGTATATTCAGAGAATTTCATTCTCTGCTTCTGTAAATTATGTCTTAGGTGATTAAAAACAAAGGCATAGTTTTGCATTTTTATTTGTGAGGAAACAAAATTCTAACTATGCGTCTTTTTTCTACCTATCACTTAAAATCTCAAAGAATGACATTGGAACTTGGGGTTGCAATGTGACAAAATGTGAAGAGGTTTAAGGGTTACAAGTGTCTTTGCAAAATCCTGCAGAGCAGAAGAAACAAATATTTAATCGTATCCAGCAAAAGACGAAACATGAAGCAATACCGAAATCATGTACAAGTCGAGTTTAACACCTTATTTGGATTTTGGCTTAGAGACTGTTATTTTTTCTCAGATGTAAATAACACTTTAATCGTTAATCATCTTGTCACTTAAAAATACAAAGTCCCTGGAGAGCAAAAACCCGAAATATAAATGTATTTATGACAAGCAGTAAATTCTCCTTATGAGTTGGCTCTGGTCCCTGAATAAAGTAGCTGATGAGTGTTTGTTTGATGTCCTGACTTTGTCTGCAGTACGATGGAACCTCAATGATGAGCAAAAACACTGGAGGCTGAACTTAATGGAGAACCTGGCCACGGGCCTGGTTTTTATCATTGTGGTTGTCAACATCTTCATCACTGCCCTGGGATTCCATGGACCAAACCACAGCAACTAACAAAGGACATATAAATGTTTTTGATCATATCAATGTCATATTGAACCTCTATATTGATTCTAGCACTTTTGCAGTTTGAAAACTGCAGTCATTAAGTCAGCAGGTTTTTCGGCCTTCTGCAGATACCTTCCACAGTCTACCTGACCTAAATGCATATTGATCCCTCCAGACTGCTGTGGAAGTTTCCACCAACAAACAAAAAACTAAATCCAGTTGTTTACCAGAAAATCATTGTCCTGCTCTGCTGCAGGCACAGCAAGAGAAAAGCGAACCAGAGAGAAACAGCCATGGTGGCAAAGGTGGTTTGGTGCATCAACAACATATTTGTTATTGGTGGACAAACATGAAAGTGAGCACAACAGTTAGGGACATGTGACTGTGCTCTGTCTCCGCAGCTGTCCTGCATTGACTCAGGCAGACCTAATAAACTCTCTTAAAACCAAAAACTGAACCCATTTTAGTTTTAATTAAGCTTGCGGAAGTTTAATACACCTGCTAACCAGATGGATTTGTGCAGGGCGTGTCTGATCTGCATTAAAGTTCTGACCCCGCACCTACCAACACTTTTTTAGTCCTAAAGTTTTTTGGCAAAACATTCAATAATAAAAACTGTTGGGATTCACCCAGAATCCATCTGCTATGAGCAAATATGTACTGTGTGTATGGTTCTCTGGGCTGGCAGCAGCTGGTGAGTCAGAGTCAACACGACTCAGACCCCAGCAGAACTGCTTGTTAAATTGGAGGCTTTAATTAGACTGTTGTGTCACCAATCCCACAATAACTGACCAGTTCAGGGGACATTTTATGCACTGCAGTGGCTACAACTGCAAAGAAGAAGTCATTTTGCATAAAAATCCTCTAACTCATCTAAATACGGCTGTGCACAGTTCATACATTTATTTATGGCTTGACTGTCACGTTATCTTTTTTTGGGTTTTGTGACATTTTACAGCTGGACTATTTACAGCTGGAGATAGGCACCAGCCCCCCCACGACCCATTAAGGATTAAGCGGTTAAGAAAATGGATGGATGGATGGACTATTTATGTGTTGTCGATTTTATTTAATGAGCATAGGGTTGAAATTATATAAACCGATACAGACTGTAATGAATATTTGGTTACATGTTAGACTTTTAGACATTTTTCTAACCAAAAAAATCAACTTTTTGTATAGTTCTGGAAGATTATTTGACTAGACCTCTTATCAGAAGTCCTGTTGCCTGTTTATTTTGGCCAGTTTCTTGGTATAAGGTTCAGGTTTTCAGTCTATTTTTGTTGGTACTTTTCTCTTCAAAGTTTTTACAATCTACCCGTTAATGTGAGGAGAAGCTGAAACATTTTGAGGTAGACCTACATCTTAATTATTCAATTTATTTTTAGCAACACATATGTACTGCTTGCAGTGTATTAGACCCTCACCAGGATTCTGCCACCACCATACTTGACAGGTGGCACAGAGTTGACCTTGAGTCATCCAAACATTCTTCTTTTCTGTTTGGTCAAACGCACAGCTCGAGCTTTGTTTCATTTTATCTTAAAATATCTTATGAGGCATTGCTTTGTTCAAGAGGGCAGCTGCAATTTTCAATCGAACTTGAATGTGCTGTGTTTGGAGCAGTGGCTTGTTGCTTGGTCAGTTCAGCCCCTGCTCTGCTTTGGATAACAATACTAGTGTTTCAGGATCTGCCAATTCTTGAGAGGTTGGATATCTTGGTAATTCCTGGGCTGTTGTTAAATAACCTAACCTTCTCCTTTAGTTAAAACTTAGGCCCAGTTGGGTGTTTTCATTAGAAAATCCAATAATGAAAACTAATGATAAGAATACATGCGACTTTGACAAAGCACCAATGTCAACCTTACCAAAAGTTTGGGGACAAAGTTTCAAAGCTGGTACTGGGTGTTCCAACAGTGAACACAAACAAAGACTAAAAGAAAAAAAAAAAAAAACAACAGCAAAAACACTCAAAATTGATTTCGGAATAGAAAGAAGATGCTAAGACAGAATTACCTCCTCGAAGCCCAAATTTTGTAAAGGAAAAATAAAAAAGAAAGATCCATGCTATGAGGCCTAACAATTCAGATTAGCTCCACCTACTCTAATAAGAATAATGCTCAGATATCTGGCAAGGGGAAAAAAGGTTTCCAAATGCTATAAGAAGCATGTGGTTGAGCTGCAACTTGCTAAGGGATATATTACAAAATAATGTTGGACATATTCATATTTTTTATTCAGTAGTTTTGACCCTGTGTAGATGAGAGAAGAACAACAATAAATCCGAATTTGCATACAAAGTTTATGGCTTTTCTTACTTGAAGTTTAACAAACTTTCTCTGTGAAATTCAAATATCAGGATGCAGTTAATCAGTGAGGAGTTTTATCTTTTGCGAACCCGAAAAAATGAAGAATATAACAGAAAATATCCTAAGATAAGAAGTCTAAGTCATTCTCCACACCCCTGATGTAGCCATATTACAAAACAAAACGAAAATTCAAGCCAGCTTTAAATGCATGTGTCCTGCACACAGATCTCTCTGGTGAATGCAAGTAAATGTATTTAATGCTACCTTACATTAAGTTAACTTTACTCATCCACTTTGTCATTATTAATTTATGTGCACTGTCTGCCTGTGTTTATTGTCATCAATATGGCCGACTGGAACATTACGTCTAAGAAAAATTATGTGAATGAAAAAGGAGCGCCCTCTAGTGAAAATACAAAAAGCAGCAGCTTCCTAAAGCACCACAAATGTAATTTTAGGTTAGTTGCACAATTGTGTAAATCTACTAGTACAGTTTTGTTAGTTATTGGTAAAAAAAAGAAGTATATATGTATAGTAACAAAATAACTAGGAAACTTAAATTGTTCCTTATTTTTATTTTTCCTATCTTTTTTTATCATTTTTAAGTACTCTCCAAAATCATTAGAAGGCACTACTATTAAAAGGTATGGAATTGTGCATTCCAGAACATGTGTTGTAGGACATGTTAACAGATATATGGTACAGAAAGACAGCTTATTACAGTTTAACCACTCTGGTAGTCTGAGTCTAAATGAAACATATTACAGCAGGACTGTCCAACTCCAGTCCATTGATGCTGATGAGTGTCTTCCACCTTTTAAATAACATACTAAAAGAAAGATCTGAAAAATATTAGACTCCCACCTCTGAGCACAAGAGTTTGGCACTACTGAATGAAAGGAACTGAAAACAGTTCTGAAGAAGTGTGGCTGCACGTTGATATGGTCATGGTGTGTTTAACCTAAAAAAAAGGCATTGACCTTTTCTTGGTCAATACCATTTTCTGATTTCTTTGAGACATTATCTGCTAAATTTTATCTGATCCTAATTCTAGGTCAATAATATATGAAATAAGTAAACTAAACATCTTGCAAGTTCCCTTACAGAGGTCATAGTTTTGAATCTAATAGTGAGGTGATACAATTGTGGATTAAAGCATATGTCCCTAATCTTTGTCTGGTTTTCATTTAAAAAAGTATATCAAGGTACATACTGGTTAATGTTATCCTGGAAATTGGGGGAGATCTTAGTTTTGATAATTTTTTTATGAGTAATCTCGGTTTTGTAGGTATTTAAGCTGCCGATCACTGATAAGCTAGTGCTTGTCTCTAACTAGAGAAGTATTCATAAAGGGAGAATACATCAAGGCTACTCCAAGGCTTTTATCCTAAATTGCTAGATTCCTCTCTAAAAAAGTGTCCTACATTAAGACAATGGGAGCACCCTTACAGTCGTCATTGGCAGAACAAGATGTATAACCAAAAAAAGCATTACATTTCTGGAAATAACAGCCATATATGTCAGCTACAGTCAATGATTAGTTAGTCAAAATCCTTTCAGTATCAAAAACTGCATAGTCACCTCACAAATGAATGCAACTTCCATTCCGGTGCTTTTCAGTCAAAATCTGGTGTATCTGGAAAAATTTGTGTTGGTTGCCTGTGGTTTTCCACAACAAACCAAAATAGAAATGATGCAAGAATTATTCAAAGAGGAAGATATAAAACTAGTTTGGCATAGCGAGCAAAGTTCCACAGCTTGTTCCTCTACAAAATTTCAGCTTCGTTATTTCTGCTTTCCGACCTCCACATAGGAAATGAAAACGTCCTTGGCATCTTTACTAAGTCCCACAGCGAAGCAGTGAAAGAATGCTTCTGTGCATCTGAGTCTCTGACCCTCTGTAAAAACAGGGGTGAAGAAATGGTTATAGATACACGCAAAGAGCGAATGAAACTAATACGTTTTCATTTTGCTTGACTCACCTCTGCAATAGTAGAGAATTGCAATGCCAACAGCAAAGCTAAAACAACTCAAGAAGAAAATTGGTCCTTCAAAAGAAAAGAAAATAGCTAAATTAGTCATATTTGAAAACAAAGGTTTTAATTATAAAAAAAAATAATGACAAGTCAGGACTTTAAAGCTGCAATGGAGAGCCCAACTCAATGTAGGACAAAGGAAGCCCATTTAAATATGTACTTACCTGACCCACAAAACCTGAATTGAATGGTGGGTTAATACAGAGCAGTGGTCAATATTTGAATGCTTTAGGGGTTATAAGGTTCAGCATTGCTTATAAAACTTTCCTTGGCTAATTAACAGGAGAGTATTTTTTTAAAGTGTACCATGGGTGTGCCATGTACCAGCCTATTGTTGCAGCTCCCATACTTCTGGGTTGAGTTAATGTCAGTAAACAAAATAACTAAAACTCAACATTGATCCATTTTTTATTACTTATCAGGATAAAAAGTTTCCCAGAGTACAGTATACAAGGACAAACTTCGGTGTTTTAATTGAGATTTTGTGTGACAGGCCAAGTCAAAACAGTGCACAATTATAAAGTGGAAGAAATGGTGTTTGTGAATTTCCTTTTAAAGAAACACAAATCGAAGAAGTGTGGTGTTTGCTACGATTACAGCCACAAGTAGCTTGAGTGTCTATCATGCTTTGCAGATCAAAAGACTGAAAATATTGCTTGTTCTTCTTTGCAAAATAGTCCAGCTCAGTCAGATTGGATAAAGTCTGGATCATTTCTGTTAGCATACATTAATAGGTGTTCTTACAGATTTTCAAATGGATTTAGGCCTGGACTTTGACTGGACCATTTAACATAAACTATTCCACTGAACCCCAGTTTCGCCATGGGAATCTAGGTTTCCTTTCAGATTTGACCTGTATTTGGCACCATCTCTCTTTCCATGAATGCTGAAGAGCTTTCAGTTTCCTTCTTGGGAAAAACTGTGCCCACATGATGATGCTGCAACCATAATTTTTTACAGTGGACATGGTGTGGTGCTAGGTTTTCTGAACCCACATCGTTTTGCATATGGTCAAAAAGTTCAATTTTGGTCTCATCTGACCAGAGCACCTCCTGCCATGTGTTTTCTGTGTCCACTTTACAGCATGCTTTGTGTCTAACTGCTTTCTTTCAACAAATAGCCTTGTTCCTGCCACACTTTGAAAAAGGCCAATACAAATAGTAATGTTATTTAAATTCCCAACCTCTGTTTTTCCTGTAGAGTTATTATGGGCCTCTTGGTTGCATCTTTGATTTGTGCTCCCATTGTCCAGCTTGCAAGTTTAAGTTGGTGGTGATGTCTTGATAGATTGATAAGTGATTGAACAGCTTTGAGTTGAACTTCACAACCGAACTTAATAGAACCTAAAGCCTCCCTTAATTTTATCGCTGACCTGTCTGCTGTATTCCTTTTTCTTCATGATACTGTTTATTCATTGGTTTTCTCAAACAAACTGCTAAGGCCTTCAAAGAACATGTTTGCTGAAATGGATTTTATTTAAGGGCATCAGAACAAAATAGGCTGAATACAAAAGCATTACATGCTTTGAAGATAATCTTGTTTTTAAACTATAATTTGCCTTCTAGTGCACAGCTATGTACTACTTTGTTTTGGCTTTTTAGCCAAATAAAAATCCAATACATTGTAGTTTGTGGTTGTAAGGAAAAAAAGCAGACAAGTTCAAAGTTCTGTTGCATAGCTCTGTATAAAACACTTATTTGACTCCTGTATTTAGTATATAGCTTGTAACTTAATGTACCTCTATCATTGAGCACATGTTGCTCCGGGATGACGGACACATTATTTGTACTTCTTGCGTCAGGCATCTCTGAAACAGAGTCAGAGAGGTTAAAAAGCACCAGACATACTTTACATTGCAAAAACTGTCCACCTAACCAAGTCCAACATTCTTCTTTCCAGCTAAAAAGTTTTTTTGATCTTGTTTTCAGACAGGCTACAGTATATACTAAGCAAGAACAGGTGTTATATTATTAATGTTGTTTAGAGAATATATGTCATATTTTGAGAACACACTGAGAAAAGACTGGTTACACAGGCAGATTTCTTTAACTTAATGTAAAAAGAATTAGACTCTAAAATCTAGTATTTTAATTTACCAGTGCAGTGAGACAATTGCAATTGGTAAGAAATCTTAAGATAAAACATATATTCTCTAAATAAAATAATCTAACACCTTTGCTTAGCATATCAGTGTCAAAACAAGATCAAAAATACTTTTTAGCTGGAAACAAGATTGATGGACTAGGTTAGGTGGACAGTTTTTGCTGTATCTTGACTGACTGAAACGTCAAGCTGAAGATAAGATATCCTTCTGACTTTGTTGTGCATCTTAAAAAGGATCAACATACAGAGATATAGATATGGACCATACAACATCTTAGAACCATTTCTTTTTCAAAAAGTCAGTTTTTAAAACCCACAAGATGACATGGAACGCATCACCTTGACACAGCATATTTGGCTTTTACAGGAAATTGATGTCACTCCCGTAATCTGCGTCACCATTTCTACTCCAGTTTAAATTGCACAAGAAATGTAGCGTCTAAATTAAATCCGACTCGATCTGAGTGCTTTACCTCTTTGTGTGATTTTAGAAGGCAGGCTGAAGTAAACGTCCTCCGCATGGATCTGAAGCGCTCTGTAGAACTCGTAACATGCCTCATCACCTTTCCCATGCAGGTACTTCAGGAGCTCATATAGCCGCACTGTAGTGGGGATTCTCAGGCTTCTAAACTGCAGATGTGCATTGAGAGGAAATGTCTGTGACCCTCTGCGTTCGCAGGACTTCTGGTCTGATGTCACTAATGTTCATCAGATCATCATCATTATCGTCTACGTTTTTACAAATGTATTTGGTTAAAACCCGGTGAATCACGAAAAAGGTAAACCGTTGTATTTTATTGTTCAAGTGCAAAGACTTTTGCATGTTTACTTGGGCTCAAAAATATATTTTTATAAAGTGACCTTGCAGGCTTCCTCATCACTGAGTATCTGGGGGTAGATCCTGTTGAGCTGGAGCACCAGTCTGTCGACTAGTTCAGTGTCCATCCTCTGATGAGAGCACAGAAACTGAGCATCGCTCTGGAGCTGCTCATCATAGTCCTCTATATCTGGTCAAGATAGATTAAGAAGAAAATATAATTTATCAACATGAAAGCAGACAACTGCAGCTTCTCAGACTAGTATATTTACCGGTGATCATACTGTGGCTCTCTGTGGACTCCTTGTGGAATTGACACATTTTTTCTATAAAACATGTACAATTTATTGTTTTTCTATTATATTTCTTTTTTTATTAAGAAAGTTATATAGAGTAATGATTAGGTTCTGCATTCATGAAGCTGTACTTGGGGCTTATTTGTTTATTTTTCATTTATCCAAATAGATTTTTAACAATATTCTAAATGCAAATGGCAACATTTACTCTAAAAGTCTGAACTTTTCACCAAGCACAAAAATTCTAAATAACAAATACAAACGATATATAAACACAATTTTATTTGTTCTTTACTGTAATTAGGGATGCACCAATATCACCATATCACAATATCATATATCACATGATACCCAATACACCAGTATTGGGTATCGGGGCCTAAACTTAATACTGGTATCGGGGCAGATAACATTCTTATGTACTGTATCGTATCGGTTTAAGTTAACTGATACCATAAACGATACTGTGAAACTCTACAATAATTTCAAGATTTTTTTTTTACTCAAAATTTTAGTTTTGTGGTCGCTTTTATTAACATTTTATTTTTAAATCTAATTTACCGTCACTTGTAACATGCAGAGAAGAAAATAAAACCTGTCTTCCACTTCACTGCATTTTTTGTGTGGTAGGAGTATCGGTATTGGTACTTGGTATCAGCAAATCCTAGTATCAGTATTGTATTTGTTTTTTATTTGTATTTTTGCATCATGAACTGTAATACAATACAACTGGCTTCAGAATGCAATCTTATCCGCACAACAGTTCTCTGTGTAATTCTTTAATTCTTCTTTATTTTCTGACTTACTAATAATCTTTTAAAGTGAATCATTTTTGTTGTTCATTACTGGGAGACTGAAACATATCCCAGGGGTTGTGTCCCACTAAAACAGGTCTGACTACACTTATGCGTTTCAAGCCTATAAAAGGAGGTGTGCAACTCCAGTCTTTAAGGGCCTGTCTCCTGATGTATCCGTGGTCCACACAAACCTGAATCAAATGGCTGATTTACCTCCTCAGTATGTAGTCCTCCAGAGTTCTGCTAACAACCTGCTATAAAACCACCCTCCTGCTGATCTCTGACAGAAGAAAGCTAATCAAAGCTGAGGCTTACTTTGTGTTGCAACAAGTTTACGAAGCTCAGTTCCCGTCTGCAGTTCAGAAACTAAGCACTATGCGTCTCTTTTTTCATATTTGTTACAAGGTTAATTCTTTGATAATGATTCTCAACCACTTCCTCGCATTAAATATAACACATTAAGGTTTAGCGATTCTAAGGACATGTTTAGCATGTTTTTTCTCTTTTGAAGAGGTTTTGCTAAGTAAACATTTTCAACACATGGCAGAACTAAAAAAACAGTTTCCATCCCCAGATCTGAACAATTTACTTGATTAGCCTATGTCCACTGTGTTTAGTGGCTAGGACAAGTGCATTTTATTGCCTGTCATATTTGTTGCCCACAGTATGAAATGCTGGAGGACCACAGCCCCAACGTGAACAGACTAGATTCCTGCCCAGTATGAGAGTGCAGCTGACTGAATGGTGCAGATATTGTGTCCAGACTTAAATAGTTAATCTGGCCCTGGCGTTAGCTCTGCACTGGAAATAAATTACTAAGAGGTTTATTACTACATTTAGCAAAGTGAATACAGATACAACAAATATAACTGAACCACCAATCTTTAATTCAGTTTCACCCTTGTCAGTATCTATCTATCTATCTATCTATCTATCTATCTATTACAGAAATCTAATGGATACAAATTCCTGCATATATGTTCTCCTCTCCTTGATAATCGGTGAGTCCAATCGTCCTAAGTGTGCATAAATACGCCTCATGTAAAATATCCAAGCTCTTACCTAGGATTGTCAGTCGTGCCATACCAAACAAACGGCATATGCAGTTCACTCAAAAGTCCTCAGAGACACTGTCTCTGCTGCTCTGTCCCTCACCGCGACCCGACTGACCTCCGCTGCAGGATAACTGAAGATTACACCCAGACAAACAGCGGGGAGGCTGCAGCTTTCAGTTGCAAACACTGAGTCACTCAGACACCGACACATTTAATTTAATACACAATCAAAGCCCCACATGTTTAAGTGCACAACTCCTTAAAAGTCCTCATATAATTGAATGGTCATTTACATGTTGGCTGCAGCCATTTAAAATCAGAACATTTCCCGACCTGATTCCAGTATGTTGAAACTTTTTTTCTCTCCAGTAAAAATAACTTTAATCTTATACATCCGGATAAATGTTTGTTTTTTGTTTCCAAGCGCAAAGAGTTTTTTCATCATTCAATGTCAATAGTTTGCATGGCAGGTGTACTTAAAGTGCACTGGCTCCAAGTTTCCACCTGGGGGCAGTGTGCCATTACAGTTTAATTCGCTCTATGCCAGTCAGATTAGTCAGTTAACAACCATAGCTCCACAAACATTCAGCTTTTTTTTGTACAAAACGTGCTCTTGTCATTTCACACAAAAGTTGAGCCGACGCTGATGGAAAGCACACAACATCTCATATGTCCTCTGTCAGCAATGTATTGTCACACTGATATGATCCTGATGGAAACTTTATTTGGGTTTATATTCCTGTTTGTGTTTATATTCCTTGTGATTCCTGGGTTGACCTCAGATATATCAGAATATTGTCCCCCGTACTGCCACACCAATCCCGACCCCGCCGCTGAGAAGTGGACCAGACCGGAGCTGGCAGCTTGACAGGAGCAGAGAGGAGGTCCTGGATATTCGGGTGGACAAGTGGGTAAGTTTTGGGGTTGGTAAGGCTGGTCATAGTTCTGTCCAGGAAGAGGTGCAAGTGGAGGCGGAGCGGGACCAGAGGTGTACTGCTGCTGACTTCTGTGAAGGAGGAGATGTTTATTTGATACTGTTGAGCAAATTAGGGTTGATTTTATTTTATCTTAGTTAGAAGTGTGCTCATACGTGCAGGGAAGAGTGTTGTCACACAGGGCTGAGTTTGGAAGCTCCCACCAAGGCAGCACCTTCTCCTCTGCGTTGTTATTGTTGTTGTTCCGGCCTTTATGACTGTAACGAGACCTACGGTCCCCATGGTGCTGGTCCTCACTCGTCCAGGGAAGATCATCAGAATCTCTGGCATCAAAAAATAATTGAAACCTTATAGTCAGAACTTTAGCTCATATATAAAGTAAATTATCTTGTTAAACAACACCCCTGCCAGTCAGATTAGATGGAGGGGACAGGTGGGGTGTTTCTCAATGCCCAGGAACCTCGCCTTGATGCCTTGGTCCCGCCCCGGTTGCCTAGAAGATACATCATCAGGGACCGCCAAGGCGCGTTCCAATGTTCATGTGCTACAGAGGAATCTGTTCTCCGTTTGTTAGCCGTTTAGCTAACTGACCAAGGATATCCGAGGTGACTTGATGCCTTCTCTCTAGCAAAAATGTCCCAGAATACAACGCGGTAGGAGCCGGCAGCACCTACTTAGGGGATAAATTTCCATTTTAAATGTAAGTCAACTAATTTTAGCCATCTGGTTTATATCTAAAATGTCTTTTTATTTTATTTTTATTATAATTTTTTTTAGATCCAAAGCAGTTATATATGGTTGGGTAGTTGCTTAGTAGTTGCAGCTTCAGTGGCTACCAGGTACTAATTCGCTTACACATTTGATTTAACCTGAAGTAATGTTACAATAATATTATCCCACTACGACGGGCACGTCGTTAACCCAGACCACCTTCCTTTTCCTAATTCAGAAAAGCATCGCAACAGCAAGATACTGCCACCACCATGCTTCACAGTGGGGATGATGTGTACAGGGTGATTTATAGGGTTCGTTTTTTTTTTCTTCTGCTGCATCGTGTTTTGGTCTCATCCGATCAGGGCATCTGGCAATCCATAACAATGTATTGCCTAATCCTTTTAACAAATTTTGATGTATTTAAGTCAATGATGTAAAAGTTTTTGGGTGAGTGATGAAATAACGTTTTCACTGGAAAAAAGACTACTCATGAAACAAGTTTTAAAAGAATGTATGCAAGATATTGTAATACGTTTAAAAAATTCTGACAATGGAACAAAGTAGAATTTTTCAGAAAATTTGTCTTGAAATACGACAATATATTTTAAAAATAAGAAAACATTACCATAAACAAGAGAGTTTTAATTTTCTTGAAAATTATTTTTTGCAGTGTTGCCAATAAAGCAAGAAGTAGTGTTATTTGGGAAGTTACATTCTTATTGTTCCCTTAATAAAAATAACTCTTTGACAAGGGATAAAAAGAAAGTGATACAAATATTCAGTCTTGCAACCATAATTATGGATATATACTGTTGTATACAAAGTATCATTGAATGAATTAATGACTGTAACCACTTTTGATGGTTAGACTACACACAGAATGCAAATTCAGGTGAATTTTCTTGATAACTCAAAAACATTTATTAAGTATATAAATTTTACTACCTTCCTTGACTTTTAGCTTTATCCTTTTCAATGCAGTCAAGCAAGCAGCAGGTGATGAATGCCACGGACATGAGCAGGATTATTCCCGAGCTTACAATGGATGCCAGGACAGCCACACGGAAGCCGTAGTCCCCATAGGTTGAGAGAGCTGGAGGGTGACATACGAATAGATTAGTTTGGTTGTTTTTGTTTGCTTTGTGCACTTTGAAAATCAAATGACAATTAGTTTAAGCATAGTGTGACACTTTGTCCCCTACATCTACAAAAACATTCTGTTTTTGACTGATCTATAGTCCAGCAGCTTTAAAAGCCTTTGCAAACAATTTTCATGCCAGTTCATCAAGCAGGAAAACAAACTAAAAAGAGGTTTTTGAATGTTGTCAGTGTGATTTAAAAAGTCTTCTTCTTTCCTCTGATAATTCAGCCTAAAACATCAGTAATGCTGGGCTACATCCCAAAACAGCAACTTTCCCAGTTTTAAAGGTGTTGTAACAACAATTATAAAGAATTAAAGCTTCTCTGTTCAATAAATAATTTTCAATAAATGCTCAATAAATGATAATATTGTAGGTTAGATCTTTAGGTAAGTTTTAGCCATTTTTCTGGCTCTGTTGGTTTTAACTTCTCTATTTCTACTTACGCTGACAGAAGGTATCCCCCACCCATTGGGTGCTGTTAGTCCCCATGACGCACTTCAGCTCTTTCCCCACCAGCTTGTGTTTAGCTGGGCACTGCAGGGAAATGATTGTGCCCACATTGGTCCCATTGCCCTGGATGATCCTTTGGGTGCCCACAGCCGATAGGGGCCTCGGCGTGCACTGAGCCTGAGAACGACCTGAAGCAGAAGGTAGGAGGTCAGCTTGTGATTAACTAAACTCTGTATAACAGATACAGCCTCTGGGATGGGCATGGTGCGTGCTGAATGAAGTTCACTCAAAAGTTACAGAAGCCTGGGGTGAATTATGATTCATTTTTCTGTAGAACAGTATTTCAGAATGAAACAGATGGTTAAAAACCGACAATGAAGCTCTGGAGAGGAGAGCGGGGCGGTCATTCCACAGCTATCAGCACTGAAACCCCACAGGACTGCGCAGCGGCGCGTGACAAAACACAGCCCCCCTTCCAGCAGCCTTGTGCATGCTGCATCGACTGCAACTGTATCAAAGCAGGAAGTGTGATAAATCATTGAACACAGAGCCCCTGAGGTTGGTGGAAACTCACAGGCCATCTGGAACCTAAACAACTGGCTGTCATACAGAACATCACGGTACTCAGCAGCTCTAGCATATGTTATGATGAGCCACCTCCTGTATGACTTAATCAGTAAACAAGCTAGAGAGCCGTAAAAAGAGTGATATCACAGTCGCCCTATGACAGCTGAAGTCGAAGTCATCCTGTTTACTATGAGAAGCTATAGACTGGTTTTCATGAAACTATGGAACGGAGGTGATGGAGGTTATTCACTCCTAAAACATTTTATTCACATTTTTTTCTCATTTCCACCACAAACCTTCATGTATTTTATTGGAAACCTCTGTTATAGTCCAACATAAACAGTGCACAGTAGTGAAGTGGAAGTAAATTATACATACGTTTCAAAGTTTCTTTTTACTGATAAATGCAGTGAGCATTTTGTGGTTTGTAGAACGACCTTTAACTGCAGTTACAGCTACGTACAAGTCTAATGTAGCTTTGTACATCAGGAGATTTTTTTTTTTTTTGCTCATTCTTCATATTTGTCAGATTGCATGGATAGTATATCAGTTTTTAAGCCTTGCCTGGACTTTGACTGGTGCATTCTAACATAAATGTGCTTTGATTTCAACAACTTGATCTAAACTGTGTTTGGGGCAGTTCTCCTCCTGGATGATGAACCTCCACCAAAGTTTTATGTAGTTTCCAGTTTTCTTCCAGAATTGTCCCCTATTCATTTCCACACATCTTCACATCAACTCTGACCAGCTTCTATGCCCTTGCTGAAGAAAAAGATCCCCCACAGCAAGATGGTGCCACTGCCATGTTACACCATGGGGATGATGTGTTTAAAGGTGGTGCGGGGTGTTAGTTTCCTCCACAGATTGTGTTTAGCATGTAGGCGAGAAAGTTTAAATTTGGCCATATCTGTTAAACCCAGTCTTAAGCTTCTCCACCACTTTATCCCTGCTGTGTTCCTTGGTCTTCATGATGCTGTTAATTCACTAATATTCTCTAACAAACCGCTGAGGCCTTCAAAGAACAGCTGGATTTATACTGAGATGGCATTAGACAAGTGGAATCTATAAAGGTAGTAGTTGACTTCTGGACATAATTGACTGACCTGGATTTCTATTAGGGGTACCAGTGCAAAGGGGACTAAATGTAAATGCAAACATTTTCTTAGATTTGTATGGATAAAAGGATGTCCCCATTAAGCCTGTGAATATTGTCATTCATCCAGGTCATGGTTATCTCAAGGATATTTTCAATCGAACACAACTGGACTTGGTAATTTATCAAGTCCAGTTGCGTTCGATTGAAATTTCCTTGAGATGTCCCCATTGCCCCATCACTTAAAACCCCAATAAAACAATGTGTGAAAAAGTTGAATTGTTATAAAAACTTTTACAAGGCCCTGCCTGTGGCACTTGATCACAAAAACATAAAATAAAAAATAAATAAAATTTTAAAGTTAGAAAAAAAAGAACAGTTGCACATATTTTCTCCCACAGACCAGAACTTAAAATGGGAAAACTTTGATAAAACACGACTACTCCCCTAGCGACTGTCAGTATTACCTAATCACATCCATATTTATGCATCACAAGAAACACATTTTAGATAAAATTAGAATGTGTATGGCTTTTATATAACATTTCTTTCTTTCTTTCTTTCTTTCTTTCTTTCAGCACTAGATGGTCAACTGTTTACAGGTAAACTGTTTCTGACACATATACACAGAAGGCAACATATAATTTCTAAAACTGCTCTTTTAGGGTAAACTTGAGAGCAAGAAGCAAAACGAGAAGGAAGCTCGGGCTACCCAAACCACCCCTATAGTCTTGTACAAATCCACAACATTTGAGTCTAAATACAACGATCTACTTTTCAATCGGTCTTACCTGAGTTACTCCGGATACGGCTGTCTTCTTTCTTCGCGAACCTTTCATCTGCCATTGAGGCTGTTGCCGTGGACATGGTGGTGGCAGGCAGATGCGCCTACACTCCGCTCTCCACTTTGATGTGCGTAAAAGCCACGCTTCAAGACCCCTCTGCGCCAAGTGCAAGATAATAAAAAAACTCGTTACTTGTGAGGTACTTCAGCTTTAGTATCGTCGGTATCTCAGAGTGATGAAGCTCTTCAGCCACAGAGTCAACCCAGCAAACCGCTTCGTCTCGCTGTAACTTCAGTCTGGGCGGCGCGCTGCTGCTGTCGCGCAAGCGGATGAGCAGGCGAGACCTTGTCAACCAAAGCAGTATTGAGGATGTGGATTATATGAGGTTTGGTCAGGTTGTGCGTCGCAAGGACGTGACTGAGCAGAACACCAGTCAAAATGGGAGGCACGTTTTCGCTACATGTCTACATATAGTTACATTTAGCCTAAACTAAATGATATAGACAATAAGAAGTGTTTCGACTTTGCGCAAAAAAAAAAATGCAGAACAATGGAATTGAAATGTTACATGCTTTTAATTATTTTTTAAAAGAATGAAAATGAAATAATTGTTGGTTGCATTTTTAAGCAACCTTTACTCTCACACCCCTAAATCAAATCCTGCGCGCCCTTTGTGGACGGCAGACCTCACCCGATTAATATATTGAATCCATCCGTGTGTGCTCTGAATTCAGTTAAATCCTCCTGTTCTGTGAAGTCCTCAGTGGTTAATTAATGATCTTAGTCAACCAACAACATCATGAAGACCAAGGAATGCAGCAGAAAAGTCAGTGATAAAAGGGGAAGAGATTACAACAAGGGTTATTTAGTTTACCATCTGAGAATATAAGATGTCACAACAGGAAGCCAAACAAAACATGGACTATACCGCCTAAATTGTCAGACGAGGGAAGGAGAATAATTGTCAAAGAAGCAGCTGCTGTGTCTTGCTAGGTACAGTATTTGATTGGTTATTGGAATGTTGTAGGTTCGATTCTAGCCACATTCTCCAAATAGTTTGTTTTTGACCCCTTTACAAGCAGGATTATTGTGCTTACTAAAAATATATATGCTAAAGTGAGTTTAGAAATCATTTCACTGCATTGTGCATGTAAATTTAGTCACTTCCCTTTATTTTTCTCACTGCGTCATATTTCTGAAACTGCATCTTGCCACACAGCTTTTGGCCGAAGACATGTATTTTAGATAAGACTGTGTAACTTGTAAAGATGACAGTAAAACAAAACAAAAATCTATCAATGTTTCACAGCAAAGCTACCTTTGCTTAAGTTGCTAGTTTCATCTTACATTTGAAAGCAGAAGTGTGTGAAGTACATGATACCGAATAGTACAGGATAAAGGATTGTGGGCTTGCATGACAGTATTTATTTATGCTGTGAAAGATCCCTGAGTGTCTGAGTAACTTTAATGAAGCCTTTGCTCCATTCATTTTAAGTTTTGTCTGAATTTATAGTCTTTACTATTAAGTCATCAGCAGAAATTTCAGAACACAGGTAAGGACGCTTATAAAAACCTGTATGTAAGCAATAGGCGTAGTGTTCCATTTAAAAGGAAATACATTCTCAGTAGAACTATTTCCTGTCAAATCATACCAAATTCATTAGTCTGGTTAAAATTAAAAAATGTTTTATGGACATTTGTAAAACTATTCTATACTATTCTAAACTATTCTATATTATTCCTCTGATTTGCTGATTTTGCCACAACAAGAGGCAATTTTGCCTTTGTGTAAAGTTTAGCCTCCCAGTGTCTTCCAGTTAATTCTCAATCCAGGCTCTCTGTGCAATACAAATACACAAAGAAAGTAGATAATAATAATGCCTGTTTTCTGTGATAAAGATTATGTTTGTTAGGGGTTCAACAACTATCTAAAAACTTCAGGAAAGGCAAGTACAAGGCTGGTTGTAAGTTGCTGAGGAGAGATGGCATTACAGTGCCAAATTTCGAAATCAGAGCAGTTACACAATGTTTACCAAGAACAAAAGTAGCAATAAAAAAGTCCCTAGCTTAAATTTGGGTTTATAAATTAAATATTTATGAAATATTTATGTAATGATTTATCCAGTGTGAAGGAGGAGTTTAAGTGAAAGGTAGTCGGAGAAGCAAACAGTTAGCCTAGAAATTCAGAGAAACTGTTACAGTAGCAAAAATTTTGGTGTGCAGGTCGGCCGTGACACGCTCCGTTGTAGCCTCAGTCAGCAGGTCTACCACTGGCTTGGCTAAACGTTGGGCAGGCCAATCACAGCACTCTCTATTTGTTGTGAGATGTTGGGCAGGGTTATGTTGCGTTCTGTTTACCTCAGAAGTTGGAACTATGAGCTGGGTTCTTCGTCACGCCCAAATAAACAGCATTCCAGTTAACATAGTTGTGTAATGGTGCGTTCTTTTTGTACTCAGAACTCAGATATTCGACGTGCGAGTGGGAAAAATCAACTGTAATGTCCTCTGTGGTCGGACTCAAAAAGTGAGACTTAGAAAGACTAAGAAACTTAGAAAGTCTAAGACTTTTTTTGATCTGACTTTGACTTTCAATATGGCCATTTCTCACATCAACTGTAGTAGTTATGGGGAAAAAATGTATATTTTACAAGACACACTAGTTAGAATACTTTTAAAATCAATTTTACATGTAGAGCCCGTAACTCTAATCTTAACCAAATTAAAAGTGGTGTTTGTACTGTATATGGAAAGTACAGCTTATAACGGGGTGTGTAAGAGGTACCACGGCTACCTGGGCGTAGCCATTTCTGAATCTCAATTTTTCCGGCAACATTAACTGCAATACTGTTTATTCGAGCATGATGCCAAACCAAGCTCCAAGTTCAGACTTCCGAGGTAAATAGAATGCATCATAAATTGTGATTCTAATACGCCGCCCTAGATGTAATTCCTCATGCAAACATTAATTTAATTTTGTTAAGTTCAGAGCTGGACTATAAATTTATATAAATATTTATGATGGCTTGCCAGGCTAGCAAGCAGCAGCTTGAAGACCTAACAAACTGGCACCTCACAGAGATATGTAAAACCCATCAGTGGTGAATCCAGCCTACATGTAATTTACCACAGTAGTGAATGAAAGCCTGTACCAAAAACTGTAATTCAAATAAGGAATAGACAGACGTGTAATTGCTACTCCAATTCAAACCAATATTATTATCATGATGAAATTCACGGGCATAAGCATGCATATTTCTATCATCCGCCTCTCCAGATCAACTTACTTATATAGTCAAACCCTCTACTGATTCTGAAGGTCTCACTTTTTTCACATCAATCTGTGTGTTGTTGATGTTTCACTGCATTAGAGCAATGTATCTAACAAACATAATTTCAAGAGCACCCTTTTAAACTCTGTAAAGCAATTTTAAGTATGTTTTCTCATCCACTGTTATTTTGCCCTAAAAAGTTCAAGCTAACGTTAGACATGTAATTAAAAGGTAGAGAAAATGCAGATAAACAATCAGAAGGCAGCTGTTGTGAAAATGCTTCTTCCTCAGTTGGCTCAGATGCTGAGAAAAATCATCAAAGGTAAAGCTAAGATTTAAAGCTAAGCTAAGCTTATCATAGTAAAAAATAAAAAAACGCAAATCTAGGCTAAGCATTTCAGAAAACAAATATATATCTGCAGGTGTTTTTTCACAGACAGATGACACAAAAAGAGAAAACCACTAAAACAATGCATTTTCTTTATCAGATTAACGTTATGCTCACAAACAACACATGTGGTCGCATTGGTGGTCAGCTTGTTAACTTCTTGAATGAATGATCTGTCCTAGATGTTGCAAAAAATCTCTTGTTTGCTCTTGCTTTGGCTTGTTGCTTTTCGTAAATTCAAATTATTAATTGGGGGCAAAAGCATTTTTCACATACTCAGCAATATAAGCTTTTTGTGTGTAGCTGATGAGCAGCCAAGCATGTATTTCGCCCTAAAATTTTCAAACTTATGTTAGACATTTAATTAAATGGTAGAGAAATGCAGATAAACAATCAGAAGGCAGCTGTTATGAAAATGTTTCTTCTTCAGTTGGCTCAGATGCTGAGGAAAAATATCACAGGTAAAGCTAATTATCATAGTAAAAAATAAAAAAGACAAATATAGGCTAAACATTTCAGATTGCAAATAGATATCTGCAGGTGCTTTGCACAGACAGATGACACAAAAAGAGAAAACCACCAAAGGAATCCATTATCTTTACCAGATTAACTTTATGCTTACAAACAACACATGTCGCATTGGTGATCAGCTTCTTATCTCCTTGAATGAGTGATCTGTCCTAGATGTTGCAAAATATCTCTTGTTTGCTCATGCTTTGGCTTGCTGCTTTTCGTAAATTCAAATTGTTAATTGGGGGCAAAAGCATTTTTCACATACTCAGCAATATAAGCTTTTTGTGTGTAGCCGATGAGCAGCCAAGCATGTTTTTGACATAACTGTTATTATTATTATTTTTTTGTTCTTGTCTTTTATAAAACAATGTTGTGACATTTCAACGTGAGCTGGACATTAAGTACAATGACATATTCTCCCTAATCCTTTATATATAAAAATGCAACACCAGGGTGGGGTTGGAACCCAAAAGGCTGAAAAGAACATACATAGAAAGCATAGACATACTATTTGTAGGGTTTGTTTAGGCTCAATTTATATTTTTTGGCTATTAAGTAGAGATGAATTTATCCTTTTGTAGAAGATTTCTGATTACAATTGTGGATCATAAAACAAACTTTATTTTAGATGAACGAACTTTCTGAAGCATTGCAGTATTCCAAAAAAACTATTTAAATTCAAAGCCAGAGCCTAATTAAAGATGAGCTGTCTCTCTGTGCTGCTGAACAGTACATGCGTCAGACCAGTCCTCTCAAAGAAAGAAGGGACAACTTCAGAAAGGATGCCAGTTTTTTCTCTCTGTGTGTCTTACTAAGTGATGATACAGCCTCATTAACAGTTCTGTTTCTGTTTTCTCTCCCTGTGATCCCTGAAAGGGTATTTTTTTTATAGCTGGACTGTGGCCATTAGCGATGGGGCAGTGTCTGTGCAGACCCACTGAAGGAGTCAAATTAGACAAGTGAGCAGACATGTTTTGGGGGAAGAGAATGGAAAATTAAACTTCAAGAGGAAGTTGGGTTGATAAAGCATTGCTTCATATGCAGAGATGTGCTCAGCTTGTAAGATAGATGTATCACAATCTTGCTGTGAGAGAAGTAGGATCAAAATTTTACTCATTTAAAACTTAACACATTTCAAAATGTTATAAACTGAATTAATATTTGTTTGATTGTATTTAATCATTTAAAGTATAAGACAATACACACATTCATACATTGATCCTGAAACGAAATGTATGTAAGAAATGTATTTTAATTAATCATAAAATGGCCCCGATATGTCACTAGACATTAAGAAATCATGTTCTTTTGAAATACTTATATCACTGTCAACAGTGGTCCGGCCAGGATATTGTTATGTAAAAGTGAAAGTTGCAGCCATCAAGTGATGTTATTGTTGTCATGTTCTGTTTTGGTCTGAGGCTCCACCCTCAAGCTATCTACAAATCACAAAGTCAGTAGAGTTTCCTCATCCGGGTTGCCAGCTCTGCTCTGTTTACCACAGCTGAAGCTCCGAACGTTACGGACAAAACATGTATAACGTTACGAAACCTAAAAGACCTCGTTATCAATCCGAAATACGTTGTGACAAAGTCCGAAATAAAACAAGGATTTGTTTAGGAGATGCCTTTGAAAGATGAAGACGGCTGAAAATGGAGAAGAATTTGAATACAGACGTCAACGTCGCCAATTTCTCCTGGACAGGGAAGATTCACATATGTTTGGCTAACTTACTTGTGCTTAATGTAAATCGACATTTAAAATATTCACGACAGTCGAACAAAGTTATGCATGTTCGTGAAAAGTAACCTTACGTTAGCGCATATGGAGGAGATTGGTCATCAAATTGAAAAGGTAAGGAATTGTTTGGGAGATAAAAACGACGAATCATCATTGCTAACATTAGCATCAGGGCCCGTTTCTTTGTCATTATGCTGAACTGTCAAGGAAAACAACAGCACGTCGATTCTGGCAATGTGAAACGTAATGGAGACGTATTGAGTAGTCTATACCTCGGTACAAATAATTCCTCATTCGTTCTTCGCATACATTGTGGACTACACATGCTGCAAGTTAACCTATATGACCATTGCTAATGTTATTTAGTTATGGTCAGCCGTTCCTGCTGGATCCCGCAGCAGCTGGAAACCTCGAGTCAGGAAGGGATAAACAGTTCTACTGTATTTTGAATGTTATTACAGTACCACTTTTGGCCACAATCCTACATACGTTTCCTTTAAAGCTGCTCAGCAAAGTTTGCAAAGAGTGCCGCCACCATGTGTCTGTTAGAAGAACTCAAGCCAGTAAAATACGCACTACGGTGAGGTTCCAACATAAGCTGATTTGTGTTTTAACTGGCGGCAGCAGCAAAACGCTTCACAACTCGCTTCTCTGCTAATGTTATGGATAAAGCTTCTACAGAGAAGGTAATAAATGTTTCCATGTGCTACCTTAGCTCATCTTGCTCTGATGGAGAAAACCGCGTCCTCGTGAACTCACATATGTGGGTAGGTGCATGCGTCCATATATCAAGGCATGACGGGGACCAATGCCCTTCATATCTGAACTGCACCTGTGTTTTGTTGTGGTGAGTCTAATGGCCTGATTTATCAATTTTTCAAGCTTGTTAAAATCCGTGCAAACCGCATAGTATCGCAAAAGCAGGCTCTGGCTGATCTATCAACACGGCGCAGAGTGCATTGTGCCTGTTAAACCCGCAGCAAGACGCACGCAATCCATTTAGCACTTTTGCCCTTGATGAATATGCAAGAGGACACAAAATATTGGGAGGAGAACAGGCAAAGAAGTAGGCGTTCCAGACGCAGTGTGATTTACTAAGCATAAAAATGTTTGCGCCGGCTATCTTAGCGTCTGTTTTTAGCACTTCTGAAAAGCATGTCTTACTTTTTTGAAACACGTTCAACATCACTTTATAACACAGAACACTCTTAGTTTACACACAATATAAACTAAGAGGAATTAACACTCTAATGGCCATAAACCTTATGTAAATATTTACCTGTTTTTTTCCCAAAGACGCATCATAACTCATTGCGTGATCACCACACTTCCACCTGGTGAAGATTAGCTGAGTGCACATGATCCTAGTGGATCCTCATTATTTTCTCAAGTAGTGGTTAACCTTTGTGGAGTCCAATTATTATTATATTAAATGTAGTAATCATATACAATACCACAATGATAATTGGCATTATACACTCACCTGAAGGATTATTAGGAACACCATACTAATACGGTGTTTGACCCCCTCTCACCTTCAGAAATGCCTTAATTCTACGTGGCATTGATTCAACAAGGTGCTGAAAGCATTCTTTAGAGATATTGATAGGATAGCATCTTGCAGTTGATGGAGATTTGTGGGATGAACATCCAGGGCACGAAGCTCCCGTTCCACCACATCCCAAAGATGCTCTATCGGGTTGAGATCTGGTGACTGTGGGGGTTATTGTAGAACAGTGAACTCATTATCATGTTCAAGAAACCAATCTGAAATTATTCGAGCTTTATGACATGGTACATTATCCTGCTAGAAGTAGCCATCAGAGGATGGGTACATGGTGGTCATGAAGGGATGGACATGGTGAGAAACAATGTTCAGGAAGCCCGAGGCATTTAAACAATGCCCAATTGCCACTAAGGGGCCTAAAGTGTGCCAGGAAAACATCCTCCACACCATTACACCACCACCACCAGCCTACACAGTGGTAACAAGGCATGATGGATCCATGTTCTCATTCTGTTTACTCCAAATTCTGACTCTACCATTTGAATATCTCAACAGAAATCGAGAGTCATCAGACCAGGCAACATTTTTCCAGTTTTCAACTGTCCAAGTTTGGTGAGCTCTTGCAAATTGTAGCCTCTTTTTTCCTATTTGTAGTATATGAGTGGTACCTGATGAGGTCTTCTGCTGTTGTAGCCCATCTGCCTCAAGGTTGTTTGTGTAGTAGCTTCACAAATGCTTTGCCTCATTCCTCGGTTTTAAAAAATGGTTATTTCAATCAAAGTTGCTCTTCTATCAGCTTGAATCAGTCGGCCCATTCTCCTCTGACCTCTAGCATCAACAAGGCATTTTTGCCCACAGGACTGCCGCATATTGGATGTTTTTCTCTTTTCACACCATTCTTTGTAAACCCTACAAATGGTTGTGAGTGAAAATCACAGTAACTGAGCAGATAGTGAAATACACAGACCAGCCTGTCTGGCACCAACAACCATGCCACACTAGTTTTAATCAGTCTAACCCTGCAATACAATGTGTGCATGCAGCAGATAGCAGTGCATGTACACCGCATGAATTACATTTATTATTGACACACGAAAAACAGAATTCACAGCATTTTAGCCTAATGCTTGTGCCAAAGACGCATCATGGATCCATGTGCATTAATCCTCCTCTCTCTAGCACTAGCTGGATTTTGAAATCCGCACAGAGACCTTGTACAGCTTGTCCTGCATCCTGGCTCTCACCAACATAGCTGCCTCTTTCTTTTTTCCTTTCCTTTGTCCTGGAAGAAGCTATTTTTCTTCTTCTTCAGTTGTAGTCCACCACATGTTTTCACACAAAACTTAAAGTAACTTTGATGCCTAGTGAAAGTTGGCCTTTCTCAGTATTAAAATGTGTCTTAAAAATTCACAGACATCATATGTTCGATCCATGAAACATTTCAGATGGGATCAGAAAATAGCTCATGGCTCCGTTGACCCTTGTTCATTTTTCTTTTACATGAGGGGAACAATGGACCGGAAGTAGAAGGGCATGACCTACGCCCCTTTTCCATAAGGGGGAAAAGGGGCATAAGGTTTCCCATTTGACCTCTGAACCTTATCTGGGTCCATAAAAAACATCATGTTTGAGCGGCTCTTCATTCATTGGTGTAGTTTGTATTGGGCCACCTAGGACACTCTGATGAAGAAAATGGCAGAACTGTCAACTGTTGGTGATTTGAGTTAAATACTGGAGGATAAAGCTGGAAAGACTCTCTACAGACTCTTAGTAATAATCAACAGTAATACCCTGAAGAAAAAAAGTAAAATCTTATATTATCTTATAGTATTTGTTTGAAACAAAATATGTGTAGCAACTCAATTTGATCTAATGCTTGTACATGTAAAGTACAGTATGAAGCATTGGATATATTTTCAAAATAAACTGTAAGGAAGGATACTATACTCTTTTTAGTATGTGAAGAATGTATAATGTTCTTTTTTCTCCACAATCTGTTTCAAATAACTCACATAGTTTTAAAATTATTTGTATTCCATCACTACAGTTTTAAGAGAGAGTAACAAGTGTGGCATCTGTAGGGTACCTGAGTAGGATCTATAGCAACCCATACAACTGTACTTCCTCCAGCCTACTGGGTCATAATGAGAAGTATCCTTCATCAGGGATCCGGCCAAAACATTTTGTTGCGTGGTAGGTGCCACTACATAGGCCAACGGAATATAGGAACGGAAATAAAATGGCGACTCTTTAAAACACTATAAAGGTTCTCATGATCAATAGTGTTTCCTAGTAAATTGAAAAAAAAATTTTTTTTTGTAACATTATGTAACATTAAACACTTTAAATGAGTTTAATTTAGATGAACTAAGGACAAAAAAGACTTTAGATTATAAAAGTTGCTGACCTAGAGAAAGCTGTCACAATGTCCTCAGTTAACTTCAGTTAAGGGTTATCCAGCCATTCAGTAACTGAAGCTGGAGGTGCAAAATCAATCTTGTTCCCAGGTTGGGCGGCGTCAGATCTGCTCACCTTGTCATCAATTCCGTTTGTAGTGTTCATTGACACAACATTGAGGTTAAGTTGAGGAGCCGAGGAAGTCCAAGAACCACAGAGTCTCATGTGTGCCGTCTGTAGATGAAGAGATGTTTTTATATGAATGCATCAATAACTATCTGAAATGGAGACAGAGGAAAAGCGAGAGGTTACTTCATGCTGTTTTCTCATCAAATAATTGTTTTCACTGTGTGAATGATACCCTCTCCTCTTCAGGAAGCTGTGTGAAATAGAGAAAGGGATATTGTATGACCAAACAGCCGGCCTGGAATAAGTTTCCAGCGAAGATGAATAATTTTGTTGTCTTCTTCCTCTCAATAAACAAACACGCAGAGTTTTTTAAACCCAACATCGGCGTCTTTAGACCCTGACCTTTGCTGTACAATAAAATAATTTACAGCCAAATGTGAGGCGACCAGGGAAAAGGTTACTCTGACGCCACGGTGTTCGACATGAAAAAAGAAACTCCTACTTGAGGGCAGTTTCTGTGGGAGGGGTTCAAGTGCTTTGATGTCTTGTTCTTGTAATCACTCTACAAGGAGTTATTGTATTGTATATAGTTTGCTTTCAAACATTTCCAGATCCAAATGTTCCCACTTTTGCTTGGTTCACTTCTCTCTGTGTTCTTCCCTCTGTGTCATCCTAGGCTGCAGGTTTTCATTAAGAATCCATGTAATGAGGCTCCTGCCTGCCTCCAGCCTGTTTGTATGTCCTCCTTAACAACAAAACATGGCTTCTTTGATAGAAAAAGATTTGAGGGAAAGGTTAACTAATAGCCGTGCAACTGATGGAAACGTTCAAAAAGTACAGCTAGTCTGAATCCATTCTAGGTATTTATAAATGGTTGATCATGATTTTTAAATCAATATAAAAGATTTTATTAACAAAATGCCATGGTAATTAGCCTTTTTAAGTGACTTTGCTTTTACATGAACAGCTTTGAGATATGCAAGAAACACATATATTTCACACATATCTCACACACATATCAGTTTGAGTACTATAGCAAAGCTGTAGTGCTCTGCTTGAGAAAGTTAATCTGTTGGGATTGTACTTGGTACTCAGATACCAATTCTGAGTAGTAATCTCACGTAAAAAAAAAGACATGCAAGAAAAAGTGAGGCAGCTTTCCCCTGAGCACACGTGCGTTGGTTTTGGTTTTCACACCGCCTTTAAAACATCTAACCTCCAGATGGTTGTTTATTGATGTAGTTTATTGATATAACTTAAGGTTTATCATTTCAACCAAACAGGCATGTATTTATCTGTTGCAAAGAATTTTGAAAATAGCAACACAGACACAGGTAATGTGACTCAGACATGGGCTGACTATACTAACTGGTGTAAGAAAGACATGAAAGCAACAGGAAACAGTTACAACCACTTCCCGTACGGGAATGCAGAACTAACAGTCTAGCTGTTTCATCAGAACTACGCAAATGGGCTTCAACATTTGCACTTTAATGTGGTTGTTGCTATACAGGTTGCTAAAGTGCAACATGTTGTCACACAAGTGTGTTTGACACAAAGCTGTCCAGTGGGTTAAGTTTTGAGAGACCTGTAAATGATACATGATCATAGCAAAGAAAAAATGAAGCTGTGCTCTACCTGCTAGATCACTAAATGTATGGAATGATCATACTTATCACATAAATCACCTTCTTCTGTAAACTCTAGATTAGTTACAACCACAAATAGGGTTTTTTAAAATAGAGATCCCTCAGCATCAGATCCCTCAAATCAGCAGAAATAAGGACAGACAATACTTTTTTCATTCTAATTTAGAAAAATGCAAATGATTCTGTTCCACAAAGATTAACAATTGCAGTCTATATTTACATACATAGGAGAACCAACATTATTTATGTTTTCTAATGTCAGGATAAGGTAGCGATAGATTTTCTTTCTTGGCTTCAGAAGTTTATATGCCTTCTTTACTATTTAGTACAATTGCCTCTAAACTCTATTACTTGGTCTTGATTGATTGATTTGGGTACGCTTCCAGAATCTTTTCTCAATAGTTTAGTTGAATTCTGGTCAATTCCTCCTGTTGGAGTTGGAGTAAAGGCTGTAGACCACCTTGTTCACATAAATCGTTTTAGCTCTGCCTCCAATTTCAATATAGCGACTGTGATCAGGGCTTTGTGATGGTCACTCAAAAACATTGTTGTCGTAAGCCTCTTTGTTACTAATTTAAAGGTGTACTTTAGGTCATTGGCGATAAAATGAGTTGTGCCTAAAATTAAACTTCAATTTTTCCACATAATATTCTTTCATAATGATGCCATCTATTTTATGAGGTGCACAAGTTCTTCCTGCAGCAATAACATCCTTCAACATGATGCAGTCACTCCGGTACTTCACAGTTGGGATTGTGTTCTCAGGGCTGCAAAGCTCCTCCTTTTTTCTTCAAATATACAGAGGGTCTTATGCTTAAACCCTTATCAAGTGGGGTAATTCGGGCAAATCATGTTATATGACTTTTCCAAATCCGAATTATTGCCATTATTGAACCCTATGGAGTATAAAAACATATTTGGGTTTTTTGTACAGACAAAACCCTCTAGTTTTACTCATATCAGTCAGAGTCACCGTAGGTAAGACTGATAAAAAAGTTAGTCACTTTAGAAGTAACATAAAAAAAATTATTTATTTGTCCTCGCCTAAATTTTCTTTGTGAAAATGAAGGTGTCTATAGCAACATAGGTAGTTGGGGACTGTAACACTCTGTGCCAACAAAATAACTTGTTGACTACTCACATTTTAAATTTGAAAAGAATATCTATAAAATGACATGTTTTACTCAAGTTTTTATGTGGGTATATCCAGGTGCTCATTTCATTCATTTGATGTGTATATTGTCAGATTGCTTGATGGAGGGGCTTGCATGTGCCTGTAATGTTGTCGAAAGTAGTTATGTCACAGGACTGGTACGTCTGCATGGTAGGGGATGACACTTTAGTTTAATCAGAACACACAACAAATATTATGATTATTGTCTCCAAATATTACGATCCTCTTCCCCCGGGAGCATCCATCCATATATCCATTATAAAGAGCCTTTTCTATAAGAATTTTAACTCAAAGTGAGTTAAAGATTAAAATGAACTTAAATTAAACATATTCCCATCCCTCCTCCACAGATTTAAAAGCATGATCCCAATTTTACCCTCTTCACCCAACCCAACTCCCATGCAAACACACACTTAAAACAACAACAAAAAGTGCACATGAGCCATGTAAAGAAACGCCATCAAGGGAGCCATTTGAACCGGCAGCAGCAGATCAACATCGGCAGCCGAGGCATCGACACAGGGCGCCCAGGGGAGGCTACGCAGAGACCCCCACCTCCACTCAAGCACTACCTGGAAAGCACCCCGGCAGTGGAAAGAAGAATACAATAACAGATTATAAATATGATATGACTATGTAGTAAAACACTGATAAAATATAATAAAGTAATTATCTGTATGTCTCTAATAAATTGTCCATCTACTCTTGATCAGGTTGTACTGAAACAAATTTCTCCTCGTGGGACAGTAAAGGATTATTCCATTTAATTCAATTAATCTCGAGGACAGGACGTACTTTGTCAAAATTGGCAACTGTGTCTAAGACAAAATTCCCATGACCTGTGGAGTCCCCCAGGGGTCAATCATAGGACCACTTTTATTCAACTTGTACATACTTCCATTGGGTCAGCCAATTAACAGCAATAATGTGTCTTACCATAACTACGCAGATGACACTCAGATCTACGTGTCACTGAGGGCAGGTGAACATAGGCCTATAGATACACTCTGTCACTGATGCAACACAACTTTCTCCAGTTAAACTCAGACAAAACTGAGATCATTGTTTTTGACTCACAGACACAAAGAAAGAGTAATCAGTCATCTTGAGTCTCTCTGTCTTCAACCAAAAAAATCAGGTTAGAAATCTAGGGGTGATCATGGACTCGGAGCTGAACTTAAACAGCCATATCAAAGCAATAACATAAACAGCTTTTTACCATCTGAAAAACATTGCTAAGATCAGAGGAATAGTGTCGAAACCAGACTTAGAGAGACTTATCCATGCATTTGTCTCCAGGAGAATAGACTACTGTAACGGCCTGCTCTCTGGCCTCGCTAAACGAGCTGTTAGACAGCTGCAGTACATCCAGAACGCTGCTGCTCGAGTCCTGACAAGAACCAGGAAATACAACCATATTAGTCCAGTGCTCCGGTCTCTGCACTGGCTTCCTGTCGCATAGA
The DNA here is from genome assembly GCA_028564705.1 of Apricaphanius iberus. NCBI lineage: Eukaryota > Metazoa > Chordata > Actinopteri > Cyprinodontiformes > Aphaniidae > Apricaphanius > Apricaphanius iberus. The sequence goes on along the minus strand of JAPXFQ010000640.1, from coordinate 1,114,377 downwards.
GAATAGAATTTAAAAAGGTTCTACTTATGTACAAGTCTTTTCATGGTTTGGAACCAAAGTACATCTCTGACATGTTAGCGACATATGAACCATCTCGGGCCCTGAGAACTTCAGGGAGGGGTCTCCTGGTGGTTCCCAGAGTCAATAATAAACATAGTGAGGCTGCATTTCAGTTTCAGGTAGCTAAAATATGGAACTGTCTTCATGAGGATGTGAGACAAGTCTCAACTCTAACAATGTTTAAATCCAGGCTGAAAACCGTTCTTTTTACCCGTGCATATGGCAATTGAAAGTATTTTATCTCCACTCTTGCTTTTTGATTGTAATTAATTATTTTTTGAGTTAATGTTTTTTTGTGTTTATCTGTTTTATTAATTTATGCAACTGTGAAGCACTTTGAATTGCCTTGTGTATGAATTGTGCTCTAAAAATGAACTTTCCTTGCCTTGGCTAAACAGTTAAAACCTATGCTAAAAAACTGAGTCTTAAGCCTGCTCTTAAAAACATTAATGTTCTCTGAGGCCCAGAGGTCCTCCGGCAGCCTGTTCCAGAGGTGAGGGACATAATATTGGAAAGACACCTCACCACAAATGCAGTCTTGACTTTAGGGATGACAAGGAGACGGCTGCCAGAGGAGCGCAGAGACCGTTAGAGTTCATATGGTAAAAGCAGTTCTGAACGTATTGGCCCAAGAGAAAATGGGGTGGACTCTGGCAATGTTCTTTAGATGATAAAAACCTATTTTAGTAATGTTTTAAATGTGAGGAATAAAAGTCAGCTCAGAGTCAAAAATTACACCCAGGTTCTTCACTTGTAAAGAATGATTAAAAGACAGTGATTGTAGTTTTGATAAAGTTTTTCTCTATGAGCCTCAGGACTGATGACTAAAACTTCAGTATGGGCCAGTCATGGAGTCAGGAGTCTACGCAAAGAGACCCAGACTTCACTCTTGGGCCAGTTCTTTCAGGCATATCTCAAGGCATTTCCAGGTAATCTGAGAAGAATACTGTACCTCAACAGGGTAGTATCCAGGAGGAATCCCAAGCAGATGGCCAGGCCACCTCAACTGGCTCCTCTTAATGTGGAAGAGCAGCGGCTCTACACATAGCTCCTCCCAGATGAACAAGCATTCCACCCTATCTCTAGGGAAACTCCAAAACAGCCGGCGAAAAAACAACATTTTTTGCCACTTGTATCTGCCATTCTTTCTGTCGCTACCCAAAGCCTTGGACAATAGATGAGGGTAGGAACATAGATTAACAAGTAAATTGAGGGCTGGCTTTTTGAATCAGACTCTTTCTCTTTATAAAGACAGATGAGTGCAGTGCTCAAATCAGTGCTGACATTACACCGATCTGTGGTTTTCCCACTCCATTTTGTCCCCTCATTCGTGAAGAAGACCCAGAGATACTTAAAGTCCTGCACTTGAGGAAATACTTTGTCTTCCAGTTCAAGACCATGACCCTGTGAGCATTTCCAGACTGTAGTTTAGGTTTTATTAAGCAATTTCACATGAGAGGGAGTGCTGTTGTGCCAAAAATCCGCACTGTTGTGATTCAGTCGTAAGCACGAGGCAGACGGCTGGCCACACAACGTCGACTTCGGGCGAAGTCACTACGTTTCTGCACTCCTACAGATGACAAACACAAACTGAGCAAAGCAGAGGCGAACTTTTTTAGATGAAAGTTTCAGTTCTGATGTAGAGGGAAAAGGTGTCAAGATTTGCCCTCAAAATGAAACAACAGAGGCCGCATTTTCCCCCATGTTTGCTCCTCATTTCCAAGTAAACAATATTCTCCATGCTCCATTTTGGCCCTGCTTGTACAGGACGTTAACTTACGACAGAAAGAAGAAGTCACGATTTTTTGTGCTCTGTTTCTGCACCACACCTTAAAGTAGCACCTAATTAACATGCTACCCTCATGGTATTCATTCTCTCTCTCTGATATATGTATGTGTATTTATATTCAGCCTCTCTGGATCAGAACTTTACAGAACCAACTTTTGTTGTGATTAAAGCTCCAAATCTTTAGGGGTGTGTCCTTAACAGCTGTAACCATTAAGCTAATTAAATGTTTGCCCATATGGAAGCACTATGTATAAATTTAATCTAATCATTAAATAAACCTCATGAGATTTAAAACATAAATTGGTTGAATAACGGTGAAAGAACAAGGTGAGGTGCCTAAAATTGGATTAAAAACAGTGTGTTACAGCTTTCCTACAGTCAATGGACAATTTCTTACACATACCCACACACACACACACGAGAAGGGAGATCAGGCAGTTCCAATGCCCTTCTGTTAGCTTTTCCCATCACACGCATCTTTATGGTTGACATTTTATTTCCCTTTAATTTCTGATTTTCTGAATGTTTTACTATTTGGCTTTTTTTGGGAGAAGAACACACCACCTATGTACTAATATTCTGTTTTAATTCTCAGATGTCTGAGCTGTTAACAGCGAATGGGTGGATTGCAATAAAATGTTCAACTTCCCAATTTAATAAGACCATTAAGTTGAGCTCAAAGTAGGAATTAGTATGCTATCATGTTTTACTCCTGTAAAAGAATAAAAAGGGTTTGAGTGTAATAGATTCTCTGCTAATAGAAAGTACCACATCAGTAACCTCTAAGTATTACCACAACCCATTTAGCGATAAATAATACATAAAACATTAAAAGAAACATTCCAAATAATCAGCTCTGCATGAGTTTCTGATTTTCCAGTTTATAGTTTGAAAAAGTAACCAGTGAGGCTCCCTGAAATACAAACTTCCACTGGTAAGGCTGAACATTTGTCGCCAATACAAACCTGCCATGCACTTAAAACATTGTTGTAAGCTGCAGTGATTCACATATACTAATGTACTTGAACAGATTATCTTTTTAGCTGTTGGGTATCCCTAGCTTTACACGAGAGCTCAGTATACACTTTAATTTGAGAAAAGTAGTTTGTCATACAATTGGTCAAAAAAGGACCAACAATAAAACACAAAGAGCTGAAAATACAAAACCAAAAAAGTTACAGCACAGGCAAAACAGTACCTCTGGGGGAGCTGCAGTGTTCCACAGCTCAGTTGTCAACAGAATAACTTTTAGTTGTCTACTCAACAAATGAGATGTTTATGGAAGAAACCAATTGCGTAAAAATCAGTCCAGTTTGTAGTTCTTAAACACATAAAACATGGTAGCAGCATGCTAAAGAATGCTTTTCCTGAGCAAGGAAAAGAAAGCTGGTCGGAGCTGAAATATGGATGGAGGTAACAACCGAACAATCCTAGAAGAAAAGGGGTTTGACGTTGAGACTGGTTTCATCAACAACTCTAAACATACAGCCAGAAATACATAATTATGATTTAGATCAAAGTTTTTTATGTGTTAGAATTGCCAAAATTGCAAATCTGTGGCAAATTTTGAAATTTGTAGATGTTTTTTTTCTATTTGGTCCGAGAACATTTTCTGATGGCTGCTAGACACACACCGAAATAGTTGTGCTATATTGCAGTCAATGGTGACTGCAAAGTCTCTACAGGGTGAAATGGAAATAAAGCATGTATGTTCACTTCCACTTTAAGTCATTTACTACTTGATGTGGGTCTGTTCAAGACGAGTCGTGTGTTTTAATTTGTTCCTGCTTGTTAGAATGGCCGAAGTACTTTGTCAACATTTAATCACCTTCAGCAGGAGGCTGAGACATTCATCTGATACAGGTGTGTTGGACCTGCACAAAAAAACCTAAAGAAGGTAGGACAAAGTCACTCGAGGGCTTCAGTTGGCCAACTCTGGTAGAGTCTGTTGTAAAGGAATATAAAAACAATGTTTGTGTAAATACCTTCAAGAAAATGTATGTTTTATTTTATGAAGAGAAACGTGACGCGTTCTGATTTTACTTGACAGCGTGGTGTGGAACAAGCCACACTCATTTATTGATATGCTCAACTCCTTTCTTTTTTTCACTCCGCACAATCGTTTCGAAACAGTGACAATTCTGCTCAAATACAGAAAAAAACCCAAGAATAAGTTTTGGAGCATAAAAAGGACAAAGGGAATATTTTTATAGCACATCATATAAATATGAGTTAGTTTACATGCAAAAGAGACCAAAGGACAACTTTATTTGCTACTTTTATTAAAAGGCTGGTGCTTAAAAGGGAAGGGTACTCAGGGGAAAGGCAGAATAAACTTTTTTCTTTTTTACAGTACAGTACTTGGTTTCCATCACATCACGAAAAGGGAGAGTCAGTGAGAGACTGAACTGCACAGACAGGGTTTCTTTTTGTCTGTGTGCGAGTGGAGATATTAAGGCTGACCCTGAACATGATCGAGATCTATCACACAAGAAAAACAGGAGTGGAAATCACGCTCGGATCAGACGTCTCAGACTCCAGTGACAATGACAGCGAAGGAATCAGTACCAAAGTACCACAAATGAACAGAATGGGATCTGAGGGATGGGTGCTAAAACGGAAAACATCAGGTGGCCAGCCACAAATGTATTTAAGTTAAATGTTGCTTTTTTTTCTTTGTTTCCTTACATCACATTATAGTACACACACTGTACAATACCCACATAACCAACACTGTGCCCTCAGCAGGAGTGAAAGCCACAGGGGGGGTTTCTTAGGCAAGCATTCAATACTTATTATAACACAGGAAGGAACTCAGATACACGCACACACACATGCACACTAACGCAGACAGACAGCTAAGAGTTAATGCTTCATGACACCTTGGAATAATGTACAAGAACTTCATCTAGAAACTGTATTTTTCTTCAGTTACATTACAAATAAATGTTCTTCAGAGATCCGCTCCAGTTGTTCAAAACACTGAGAAATAAAACGTCCTGACCAGTGGCATCGGAGTATTGGTTTGTGTGTTTTCAAAGAGACACGGAGATTACGAAATAGAAGTAGCTTTGTGGTGAAGAGGGTATGATTTAGGTGGACTAGGAAGCATGGAGTGGTCCATTCAAGAAGGAAGGAAAACAAAAGTGCCAAGGTAAAGTGAATTCAAGTAATGTGTGCTTTATACACAGGAGAGGGGGAGTGTCCAGTGGCTCCAGAGTTGGTGTTACTGGCTCTTCCTGTGTTCAGTCGGGCTCATCGATGCCTCAGCAGGCGTTTCTCCACGGGCAGCTTTGGAGAGGACTTCCACCCATTTGGCCTGAAGTTCTGCATCCTGGACACTTAGGAGGAAGGTCTGCTGGGCGTGACTCAGCTTGAACACGTGTTTGACTTCTAGTTTGTCAGCTGTTGCTGGTGGGACCATGCTCACCTCGAAGCCAGGCAGAGGTACAGCCCGCGACCCTTTGAAATCCTGCAGAAACGTAGAAAAAGGGAAAGATTTTGTTTTTAACTCAAATAAATAAAAGAAAATATTATAGTTTTTTATGAGTTACAGGTTGTATAAGCTTTAAATATGAATCTTTGTAAATTAAGATATCATTACGAACTTTATTCTCTCACTTCTAAAAGATGAACTAATTTGGATTATAGACACAGACACATAGTGGAATATTTTGGTAGTGAGGGTATGATGTCTGTGTGTGCTCACACCTCAAGCACCAACTCTTCCCAATCACCTGAATGGGCATTTCCTCACATAAAGTCAGAAATCTGTGATCATTCCTGTCACTTGTGCACGTCTTTTTCAGATTTTGTTTTTCCACTTAACTGTCCAATAATATGCTTGAATGCAGAAAAGTAAAGGAACTCCAGTTCTTTAACAATTAATTTTTTTGAATAACCCTTCTTGTAGAGGACCACACTAACACAACATTTCTGGTTTAAAATATATCTTCTTATTGGTCAGAGATGATGTTCTGGTTTTCTAAAAAATGAATCTGTCTGTTTTTTGTTTATCAGACATTACCAGAAAATACTATTTTTTCCATTTATTTTAATGAAACAAGTTTTTGATGATATCTAACTCGTTGAGGCGCACTTGAATTTTATGAGGGATGTACAGATCTCTCCCATCCCCCTCTTCTTTTATGTTAATTCAGAAAATGCCCATCTATCTACCATTAATCCTAATCTTTGGCATGGCAGTTCCCTGCTGTGGGAGTGGGACAATAATCTTAGAAATTAAAGCAGGGAGGTTTCCCCCTTCATGCACTAAAAAAACCACAAAACAATTTCAACATCACTTGATGGAAACCTCACATTTATATATTTGAATCATGCATACAAACTAAAAATCTATGTATAATATGAAACCTTTGATGCTAAGATGCAGGTTTACAGCTTGCCTGTTGAGAGTATGGCCAGCTTTGTTTGATGCTGTGTGTGGGATCTTTGCTAAGCACAGAGAGCTGTGGTTTCCTATTAAATGATACTGCTGTTTCAATCCGCCTGTTTAATCCCCGCTTTACTCCCTTATATGTCCTGTATATAGGAATTAAAAGTTGTTTTGAACAGATGAGCTCCAAAACTCAATATCATAATAATAATTTAGAAAAAGCAGACCGTGTTATTTTTTTAAAACAACAAAAACATGTTTATTTTTATTGTACCAACACTGTATACTAAGTTAGGAGAATTTTGGGTGTATATATTTCCTTAAACACATAAAATCAGCTCTTCAAACTTCCAAAAATTAAGGACCCTAAACAGAATTATAAAGTGTGAATATTTCAGGAGTTAGATGACTAGTCTTAACATTTAACAACAGTTGCCTAACCCTAAGTCATTTTCTAATCCTAACATTGGAGGAGGGATTATCTAACCACGACTTGAATATTTTTCTGATCCTACTATTCGGGAACCAGTGCCTAAACCTAATGGGGGAACAGAATATTTCAGGGGAACAGATTTTCGCACAAGACCGGAAATGCGACCCAGCAATAACAACAGTAGCATTATAAGAAGCATATGGTGTCTAAGACAAACGTAAGCGGCCAATCAGTGCATGTTTGGACTTACAAAGAGGCGATGCATTGTTACTGTGAATATCATGCCTTAACTATCTGCTTCGCTCCCACCTGCAGCTGGAAGCTAACCGCTCTTAGGCTAACATGTAGGGGCTCTTTTCGCCATCCATCGTTGGAGAGTAGAACGTACTTCATTTAATAATTCGATTTTCTGACTGACATGTAAACTGGGACTGGGCTTGCTGCAGTTAGAAAGCCCCTAGTCCGAGAACTCCAAAAAGGTCGATTTAGATGTGCATGTAAACGTACTGACTGCTGTGGGACAGCATCGCACTGTTCAACCAGTATTTGCTGAATTGGTGACGCTGGCATGAACAGCACACTCAAGCTGATACTACAAATGTCGAACAGGATCCTGGTCAGGACTGCAGACAAGTCTTTTCTTCTTCTACACCCCAAAATCTGCAGAGACTCTCATAAAACCTAATCCATGGGGCAGGCATAGATATTTTAGAAGACAAAATTAGGTCATTAGGAATAGATATATGGGTTAATCACTGGTTTTAGGATCTCATCTTGATCCCGCTTCAGATTAAAGCTGCCTCAAAAGGATGTCAGATCTCCTTATTCCAATGACAGAGATGCTGGCCCACACCATCAAACTGCCTCTACCAAAGCTTTTTAGCATTTTCTAACGGTGCGTCCACACAGAACGCGACAGAAGCGACCAAAAAGTGGCACGTACCCCTAGCTGGTTGCTTGCACATTTACACCTTGAAGCATGTCCAAAGAAAACTGGTTGCGCTTTTAAGCATGCCATTTTCACGCATATGAAGCGGAATTATGTAACTTGTGGGAGGACCCTGACTGGGACCACATAAGGGCAGTGCGTATTTTTGGTCGTGCCTGAAATGTACCAGCCTCGCTACTTGGTTGCGCAAATGAGGCAGAAAAGCTTTTTGACGACACAAATCTGCTTCTGATTTGTCGTGGGATCCCTAGTCGCGCTTAATCACGCTCCTCCATTGACCTGACATGTAAACCGGACTCTCTGGTCGCGCCTATCATGATGGGTAAGCACAGCGAGAGGAATTAGCTAGTTTTTTATAGACTCAACGAACATTCTCAATTCTGCTGGTCAACCCACAAAAGCATTCTCCTTACAAATGATGGAAAGTAAGGCAATTTAAAAGCTAATCACTTATTGCCAAAAACAATTGTTAAAACAAAGAAAGAAGTTGACTAAACACTAATTTCCTTACATTTTAATAGACTTTAAAAATCATCATAATGTAATATAGTTAAATGTGAATATACTTGATCTCTGTACTTAATGAAACATGTTTATAAAGTTAATAAAACCTGATTCATAATCCTTGGGTGCATATGTATGAAACAGTTTGTTTACGGGTCTAAAATGAAATAGTAATGCATGAGTATGAAATGGTAGTGAGAGCTGGGAAACTGACCCAATGTCAGTTTTTACACATAAACGTATCAATAAATATAAATGGCTCTGTAAATCCAAATATGGAGTTAAAGTACTTAAATGAAACATTTGATCACTTTAAGCAGACCAGCCTGTCAGCTCCAGCTGTTGTTGGATTAATTCACCTTGTTGTTGGATTAATTCACTTTGTAAGCTTCCAGTTTTTTTCCCTCTTTATCAGTTAAATGTCCACATTTACTTAATCAAAAATAACAGGTTTTTTTATATCTCAAAATATGCAAAACTCTCCCAGTCTAATTTGCAAAAAATTCAAGAATTCAAATTTTATTCAAAAATACTTTATTGATCCCAGAGGGAAATTAATTAGGGGTCAAGGGGAGTGTGTAAGTCTGACTTTAACCCTGCTACAGACAGCAAATGTGTTTTACCTGTCCACTGCCTTGCAAGTACAGCACAAGTGGCTCAGTTTTTGTTAGAGCCACCCACATCTTGGTCCAACTCTTCCCCTTCTCCTGTACCTGGAGGTAGCCACACAGCAGGCAGCTGTCTCCTGTCAGAGACAAATGTCTCTAAACAAAGAAACAACAAAACCAAAGGTTAAAAGAAGCTTTTCCGTATCACAGACAAAATTTATTTAAATGAGTTTGTGATTTAAATGTATCCGTGTAATATTCAGGGGGATTTAGATGTGATGAGTAAAGGAGAGGGCAGATCCCCCAATCTTATGTAACAACAATGTAGGACACAATGGGATTTGCTCAGGGACAGGAGCTTAAGCTGTTGTGGTCCTTGTCTAAGTCTCTTGTAACCTACAGCTCCCCCATGTGGTGATCCGTCTCTCTGCAGTTTTTTTCTTTAAAACTTTGCAGTGTTGTCACTTAAACACATGAAATGAATTTGAAACACGAAAGTGTGACTATAAAAATAATGCCCTACAGTAAACAGTGTAGTCAGAAGCCTGTTTTAGGGTTAGAGTAAAAGTAGAGAAGATTTCTCTTTCAAAGACAAGACAGTCAGTCTGTTAAGACACGTAAAGCTGCCAGACTGTCATGTCAGCAGAGACGACTGAGACAGTCTATACCTGAGATCTTGTAAGCATATTAGTCATCATAGGGAGTTTGGCTCAACCTCTAGAGATAGTATGTGTCTCCATTATCCATATAAAGTGTATTTTAGAGTATTGCATAAAATGAATCATGCAGTAATTTAATTTTTTTTAGTTCGGATATTCCATGCAGGAGACGTAACTATTCTATTTCCAGCCTAACTAATTCACAGATAGCGTGTTAGGTCCTTGCTGTTTGACAATGGAATGCTAAAGTATTCATATTCTTTGTTGCTTGCAATATTTTGTAACATTTCAAACAACATATGTTATCTTTATTTTATTGGACAGATAAAGTACATAACTGTCAGGTGAAAGGATAATGATACATGGCCTTCCAATTTTTCACTGACAAAAATCATAGAGCTGTGACGTGCATTTGTTTTCAGCCTCCTAGACTAGTGAAGAAAAGCATTCCCATGATATAATGCAACCACCACCACATTTCAGAAGAGGAGTGGCGTATTAATTTATTGTTTTCCACCACACACACTGTAATTTGACCAAGTTTCATTTGAGCAAAGCTTCTTCTTTCTCATTGTAACCAGCTGAAAATTGGACTTTCTATGGTTTGTCCTGCTGTTTCTCTTCCGTAAAGTTCAAATTTGTAGAGAGTAAACTGCTAGCTGTTTGTCAACATATTCCCCCACCAAAGCTATTGATTTCTATACCTCTTCCATTTATCTTGGGCCTCCTGGCTTCATTTGTGGTTACATTGCCTAAGTTTAGACAGACAGACAGACAGACAGACAGACAGACAGACAGACAGACAGACAGACAGATACTTTATTCATCTCCAAGAGAAATTCACACTAAGACGTGGGCAGCCACGTCTTAGTAGGTTCGCATAAGTGGCAAATGCTTTTTTATTTTTAGGCATTTATTTCTGTTTTATAATTCAACTTCTTTCTCAAACTCTCTGCTGTGTTTCTTAGTCTTCTTGATGCAGTTTGTTCACTGATGTTCTCTAACAAACTTCTGAGGCCCTAGATGAACAACTGGATTTATACAGATATTAAATTACTCACAGATTGATTCTATTTAGTAAATAATTTCTGAAGACAAATAAATATATTAATATATAAATATATTCCACTCTCTCTAATTTTGTTTGTGTGAAATCTTGAAAACCATAAAACCTTTTCCTTTCATGTTACATCCATGCAGTTATTTCTTTATAAATATATCAATGTTTAATATTTTACTTCGGCTGCAGCTTTTTTCTTCTGTTCGCCACCACAGATCATTTCAACGCTGATACTGGCTTCGAAACATTCGGGACACACTCGGCTTGTTTTGTTGTCCAAGGACTTTGAACACTTTGCACAGATGGCCTGCAGACAGAGACATCAGGGGGGAAAAAACACATTGACTGTCTAGGTTATATATTTTCCACTTGTTCTCACTCTTTCCTTTTCATATTTTTCCCCTTAATCCTCACAAAAAAGGCCAAATGGCTTCATCTGCACCTACCGCCCCACAGGACTTGCAGTGATGCTTGCGCTTTGTGAAATTGAAGCTCTCATTGCAGCCTCTGCAGGTCTGTTTCTCTTTCTCTTTTTTCTTGGAGCTCTTCTAAAAAAAAGGAGAGATTAAAATAAACAACAGGGGTGTTGTCAAGGTGTTTTGACAAGTCAAGAGGAAGTGATGCCTGACACCATCTTTTTGTCTTACATATTTCTGCTCACAGAGACAGAGGCTTAAACCCGAGCAGTGTCCTCCAATTTGCTGCTTTAGAGGTATACGTGGTGTGACTCATAAAAAAAGAAAATCCCTGTACACTACATTGTACACTTGTCAGTCAGTCAGATTTGTTCTTTCTATTTTAGATGACACACACTGGATAAGCAGTTCAAACTAACATTTTCATGATCTCAACAATTCATTCTTAAATCAGTGTATGCACAAAAAAACCCTCGTGCTGCACAGAAACCACTGACACAACTTTTTTTTTTTTTTTTTTTTTTTACAGCTGCAGTAAAGAGAACACAGAGAAAGAGAAAAATGCATGGGGTCTAGGTTCCACATGGCCAGACAGATGAAATAAAACACATAGAAAAAGAAACATTGTCTTACCCTTTCGTGAAGTCCATCAGAGTCGATAGAAGTGCTGCACCAGGGACCCTGAGGAGAAGATGAAAAACACTTATCAATAATAAAACGCCTGCTGTAATAATCTAGCTTCACCACAAGGTGTCAGTATGTACCCCCCGGATCTGGTCGTTTGTATAGACTGAAGAAACAGTTTGGCTTTGTTCCAGCTAAGGCCAACACAAAGTGGGTCAAAGAAGATCCAGAACAGTTCAATATAAACTTTGACTTGCGCTTTCCCTATTTGGTCATGAGCCATCTCTTAGAGGAGAGACTCACAGACGCTACATGTGGAAATAAAGAGCCTCTTTCTGGTAGTGTTTTGTCTGTGTGATTCTACCCACATCCATAGATGGAGGGCTGTTCTGGCAGACAAAGGCCAGACTATGAAAAAGTCGTTTGGTGCATCATTCGTCTGCCATGATTCACTGGACATGATGACCCTCAGACTGACTTCACAATAGAGTAATTAAGGGAGAGGGGAGATCAACACTCACCGGAGACTCTGGCACATGGTCGTCTTCACGGGAGAAGGAGCTGTTGAAAGCTTTATTGAACGTTTCGCTGTTTTGTTTGTGCCGCTCGATTGTTGCCTTGATCACCTGAGTGTGGGAGGCCAGAGGAGACAGAATAAAAATTGAAAACCTGCAGTATATGGACAGGGCATAACAAACACTTCTTATCTTATCTACCGACACTGTCTGGACTCAGAGGATAAACTCCGACTGAAAGCATCACGATCCCACTGCTCCTGCTTTCTGTTTACCTTCTACTGTATCATCAATCTTGATTAGGCTACCATATATTCAGTTCTGATCTTCAGTCATGCTCACGTACCAGCAATAGCATCTTAAAACCCAGGATTTAAAACTGCTAGGCCCTTGTCAATTCAGTAAAAAGTATTACTCCACCTTGCTTTGCTGTAATGGGATAAATAAGTAAAAAAATGCTTTTATGATAGCCCAAAAGGATTCAAACACTGTGAAAATGATCTAAGAGGATTTATGGCAGAGTGACCAGAGTGTCCTGCTGTCCCTCAGGGACTCAGATGGTGAGCTCTTATGTGTGGGTGTGTGATTCTTGCCTGAATCCAATCTTCCTTCTCCTCTGCTGTCCTGTAGAGCAAAGAAATCCACATTAATGGAATATTCAGACACAATTTTATTCTGTCCACAAAGGAAATTAAATTTACAGAGCTTGAAAAAAAGTCTAAATCAAATAAGATATATTCTAAAAACGTTATGATGATTAAGTTATTTTAAAATGGACAGCACATTTATGAACACAAGCACATTAGTTCATCGTGTAAAGTAGTCAGGTTTGGCCATATAGACTAATTATTTTACCGAGTCTGACAGTGGAGACCTCGTTACTAAAATACATGGACACTTTAGCCTTGTGAAGTTTTTCAGACTTTATTCCTACCTATTTCTGTCCTTTCTAAATAAAAAGCATCCCTAAAGCATGATGCTGCCACCACCATGTTCCATACTGAAGGGTGTTGTGGTCTTGACTGTGAGGATAGGGTGTTTAGGTTAACGTGTCGTTTAGTTTTTTTTACCAGTGTGCCAGGAATCATATAGGTCAAAAAGCTGAATTTCGATTTTCTCCAAACTGCAAAGATGGTTCCTAAATGGTTTGTTTTAACAATTCCGAAACTTTAAAGAATTGTGACAATAAATAAAAATGAAAAAAGTTGAAATATAGTAAAAAATATTTGTTTTAAGCTAAAATAATTGCACACCTTTAAGTAAAACTGCTCCATAACATAACTCAGGCAGAAAGCAAACCATTTTATCCATCATATATTTCATACAGCTGAAAGTTTTTTTAATTACAGACCAGAGGAAGTGTTTCAGTGACTGGAGTCATTTATATGGAGCATAGATTATAGCAGTACTGGCCTGTCCCCACTCTATTACTCCACATTGCCAGTCAGCTGACAGAACAAATGCTGCAACACATTCCCATTTTATAACAAAAACATGTTTGCCGTTTAGAAATATTTCTGGTTGTCAAAAAACCACTGAATATCCATGACTTGAAAACTGAAGGTGCACCACCCATTAGTCTTACTAAGGTAATATCATTTTAAAACAAAAACTGTTATTAGTATGCACAAGGGTCAAGTCTGTTCAACAACTGACTGCAAAGCTTCCAAAGTCTGACTAATTAGCGAGCTACTGAAAGCTTTTACGACTCCTAGTGTTCTTCTGTAAAGAGCAGAACAACAAAAAGGTATGATATTGCGTCCAACAGATAAACTAAAACTACTACTAAATTTTGCAGCTTTGATTTATTTATTTTTTAATGTGTTGTTAGGTCTATGTATTAAAATAAAGATCAGAAATAAATAAATGTTAGAGATAAAATGGCTAATAGACGTTTTCAACTAATTTAATAGGAATGGTTGCTTTTCCTTTTTTATACATTTTGGTTCAAAGTTTATGTCACATGTTATGTTATCTCCCCATGACAACCTTATACCAGCCTTTAATGAAAATAGATTTGAGCTCAGTTACTCCCTCATCTTAATACATTTGCATGTTTGGTTGGTGGTCAGTTTTTGTTGCCTTTACCTGGCCTGCAGCTCCAGGGAACGCTGTTTGCCAATAATGGCAAATGTATGAGGAAGGTTCTGCTTCACATTTTCTTGGACCTGAGATAAAAAACAAAACAAAAAACACAGAAAGTAGAATAAATACTGATTAGAAAATGTAAAAGTATAAAAATGAAAGCAGAAAAATAAAACAGTAAGATACTGGGAGGCAGGATAATACCTCCATTCCTGCAATGTCAATCCTCTCTCTGACACTGAATTTCTGCCCCATCAGTCTCAGTTTAGGGACACAGTAAAGCACCATATTGTTGAACTGCAAGACAAAAAGAGGTTATGTATTTAATGAGTAGAGTAGACATTAAAAACCATTCTCTTTGTGATACGTCTATAATTACACAGTCCACTTACCAAGTAGAGGTATCGGTCTTGTGCTGTTCCGTTTTTGGCTGACATTTTTTTGATATGCCCTTCTTTTATTAATTCATTGGCTGGATTTACTATGTCCTCCTCTCCACCGAGCCTCTCGTAAACCTCCAACAGCTTGTTCATCTTTTCCTAAAGAAAAGAAAAAAGGCCAGGAGGATGAGGGGAGCAGAGACAGAGACAGACATCAGGGGCACTCTCCACTCAGAAGACAAATGGAGCTCTAAGCTTAACTCTCTCTCTACTGGCAGTCTGACTGACTTTTTTTTGTTGCTACAAATATAAAATAGAAACGCATTCCATTTAATACCTTCATTAAACCATTAAAGCATTTTTAAGTTGTTTAAAGGCTGTGTGAGAAACAGGTATCACGGTCAGACAAAGAAAAGAAAAGTCAAAAAGTCAGAGGATCAGTGTTGAAGACTATCGGCCATGACACCCCAGTCATGGCACATCAGGCAGGAAGCAGCAGCTTCCTGTCTAGGTTAACGCAATGTTGCTGACAGGGAGACAACATTAGCAAGTGTCTGACTGGGTAGCATGTTCTTATAAAGCTGAGCAAGACGAGACCAGAGAGATGAAAATAGTTTGTGTGTAAAATAATTTGAGGCCTTACCATTTTCCTGATTGCTGCATTGGAGTGGTTAGCTGCAGTTGAGATCAGCTCCAGTGCCTCTGTGGTGTGAATATGAACATTGATCAAAAAGTGCAAAATTAACAGGCAAGATCATGTGACAACAAAACAGTTGTCTGATATTTTTCCATCTTACACACAGACAAACAGACATTGTTGGTTTGTAAAAGCTTAATGGGCATTTCTATTAAACACAAAGTGTGCACACTAAATCCTTGCAGTACCAGTGTGCAATAGATTGGCTTCCAGCCAAATGGGAGTCTAACACAAATGCCTGAGAGCACCTAGGGTAGCTGTATTAATCATAACTTCACATAAACAGAAGAGACACCCAGGCTGGGGAGTGAGGACAGAGCAACTGGAATGAATTGCTTCTCTGCAGGAGTGGACAGGAGATTGCAAACAATCACAGTTACGGTTTTGGTAAACGGTCAGAGGGATAATGGAAATGATCAGATCGGGTGTAAACCAGTAGTTCATCTCTGCAAAGCCACACGATGCAAAGCATGCTTTCTTTGTAACTATTAGGAATATATGTAGTTCTTTATTCAAAAGTTTTGATTAACTGAGTTTTCTATTCTTAAGAAACACCAAGCTTTTTCTAAGGTTTTAATCAGCAGACACAGATGGGAGGAAATAGGTTTGGATATTGAGGGATTACCGAGAAACTAACATTGAGGGATCATCATAAAATGGAAGAAGGTAGAACATCACAATCACTGACAACTGATCTCAACATTGATATGGACGGAGAGGGTGACGAACAACAGAGAATTGTCTATTCTAAATGAAACACCTTCAACCTTCACCGACATTTGAAGTTGCCATAGTGACAAAACGTATCCCTGCAGGAGTCAGGGAGAAGCTTTAAAAGCAAAAAAGATTATGAGCTTTTAAGTATAGTAGTGGGAGTTTTATGCTTTGGTACTGATAGGGCATTGAATAAAGAAGATAGAATAATCAAGCAGGAGGAGTACCTCCCCATTTTGTAACTTCACATCAACTTAACAACTCTGACACAATCGAACGTTTTAACAGGACAATGATCCCAAACCCAGCCGTCCTCAGAACTGAGACTGCACAATGCAGAAAATGCTGAAGCACTTTTTGAAGAATCTAATCCATTCTTACTTCCCTCAGTATCTCAGAGTAACACAATTGAGAGCAGCAATTTAATCTCTAACCCTTCACAAACGATGGTCTAGTTCATAGTGTTACTTCCTCATTGTGCCTGGCAGCTGACAATGTAGCCGCCTTTAAAAATAAGGTACTTAGCCATAGGAGTTTGTTTAATTCAGAGATGCGTACTGTAAAGCAGGAAGTAAGGAAATTCGAGAAAAAAATTAGCCCTACATACCTACAAGATTCCTATTTAACCTGGAAAAATAGTCTACTACTGTATAAAAACACCCTCCAACAAGCTAAAACAGCTCCTTTTTCATCATGAATAGAGGACAATAAGAACAACTCAAGTTTCTTTTTTTCTTAGCATGGTTACCGAAGTTGCACAGAGTCATAGCTCTGTTGAGCCAACTATACCCTTGGCTCTCAGTAGTGATGACTTCAGGGGATTCTTCATAAATAGAATTAATACCATTCAAAATAAATTACCTCTGTCTCAGAAAGTGAAGCAACATCGGAGGTAAATGTAGAATGTCATTTTGTGTTTCAACTGTTTTTATTCAGTCGAACTTTCGAAATCGTCATAAATATTAGCCTCATCTAAACCTTCAACTTGCATGTTAGACCCAATCCCAACCAAATTATTTAAGAAAGTCTTCCCTTTGGTTCCTGGCCCCTTTTTAGATATGATGAATCTATCTTTAGTAAATGAATATATACCACAGGACGGTTTACGGTTGCTGTAATTAAACTTTACTTGAGAAACCCTCCCTCGATCAAGACGAATTTATAAATTATAGACCTATATCTAATATTCCTTTCTCACCTAAAATCCTTGAGAAATTTAATTGTTAATCAAGTGTATGAGCATATGAACAGTAACAATCTGAACAATTTCAACCTCATCATTGCATGGAAACTGTTCTGATGAAAGTCATTAATTATATTCTCATTGTGAATGACTTTTGACAAAGTTGATCACAATATCGTCTTAAAAAGGCGTGAACATGATGCAAGGAACAAGGGAATGGCACAAGGCTGGTTAAAAATCATATCTATCCGGCAGATTCCAGCCTGTTCCTGTAAATTATAAATCTTCACGCTAAAGGGTTACTTGTGGAGTACCACAGGGTTCTTTGCTTGGACCAATTCTATTTACTGTATTTGTTAAAATCATTAGGCAGAATGGGATACATTTCCAGAGTTATGCCGATGATACACAGCTGTATTTATCCATAAATCCTGATGAAATCCCTTCAGTTAGGTAGATTACCAGTGTGTTTGAAAGGCAAAAAAAAACAAACTAAAACTAAACAAAAAAAAAAACTGGATAACTCTAAACTTTCTGCTTTTAAATTCAGACAAGACAGAAGTCGTTGTCTTTGGACCAGAAGTTTTGAAAAGAAACTGCTTAGTCAATCTCTTCACCTGGATGGCATTAAACTGGCTTCCGGTAAAAACGTAAGGAGCCTCACTGTTATTTTTGACCAAGACATGGCATTGAAATGCCATATTAAACAGGTTTCTAGTTTTTCCTTCTGTCACATCTGGAATATTGCTAAAATTAGAAATATCCTGTCCAGGAGTGATGTTAAAAAATAGTTTGCTACTTCAAGCCTGGACTACTGTAATTCTTTATGGGTAAGTCCACAAAATGCTATTGTAAGGCTTCAGTTGATCAAAAATGCTGCAGCAAGAGTTCTGGTGAATGGTAAAAAGAGAAATCTCATTTGTCCTGTTTTAGCTTCTCTCAACTGCTTCCCTGTTAAATCCAGAATAAAATTTGTATTTGAATTCTTACATGTAAAACCCTTAATAATTAACTTCTATTTTACATCAGAGATCTGATTGTTCCAGATGTTCCCAACAGAGCACTTTGCTCTCAGGCTGCAAATAGTAGGAAAAACCAGGTTCCTAGGATTCTTAAAAGTAAAATGGGAGGCAGATATTTTAGTTATTATGCTCCCAGTTTTAGAAAGTGAGGCAGACACTGTTACTACTTTTGATACCAGACTTAAAACTTTCCTTTTTCATAAAGCTTAGTGCATTAGGTTATCCGGTGCTGTCACTGTAGTTATGCTGCTATAGCCTTAGACTTTTGGAGGACAGACTGACTACTTTTCTTCACTCTGCTACTTTTCTCTTCTAATACTTTTTCTTTGACTAGTTATGTCTACTGTTATTTACACTGTTAACTTTGTTTTATCTCAGCGTTTTTCTCTCCAAAGAAGCTACATCTGGTCAAGCTTCCGGCTCAGCTGTGATGCTTTGTTGGAGGGGGTCGTCGACGTCGAAGTCGGATGATGCTCAAAGTAACTGAGTATTTTATTATCAATTTTTTTGCCTCGTTAACATAGAAAGTACCCTTACATCAGTGCTCATATTTTATTTTATTTTTTTGTGCGTCTCTGCTCTATTTTGTCTTCTCGAACCCCCAGTCAGCCATGGCAGATGGCCGCTCATACTGTGATAGATTCTGCTGGAGGTTTCTTCCTCTTAAAAGGGAATTTTTCCTCTCCTCTGCTTGGGATTGCTGTGAAGTTGGCGATACAATGCAGGGGACTGTCTATTGTCACTATATGTTCATTCAGAAGGAGTGAATGCTGCAAGTCAATGACTCAACACAATCTGCAGAGATTCCTTAATATATCTGAACTGAAACTGAATTGAATAAAACTGGCTTAAGAAAATCTAAATTTGATCTACTGAAATGGCTCCAACATCACCCATGTATTGAAATAATGTGGACTATACTTAAAAATAAAAGGGAGAATTAAGAAACCAATCGATTGAAACAAGCTTTACCAATTCTGTTGAAGTTCTGAGGTTTTGCTTGAATCTTACTGATGGCTGCAAAAAGCCGTCAGCTATGGGACGCTGTCCAAACATCATTTAAAGTATGTAATTTTGCCCCTGTAAAATCTTACTGAAAATTATACATGTAGTTGTACTGTTTTATCCTTCAAAACAGAAACAAAGAGTATATAAAAAAACTATTGAAAGGGTGAAAAGTGTTATGAAATTATGCCAGTAACAAGTTTATGTAAACTTTCAGACTAGAATTATGATTGTTTTTCTATACATGCAACTTTTTAGTTGAAATTTCTTAAGTTTTGAATCAGAGTATTTTTCTTTTTGACTGAATTTAATCTGTTTTTGTTTAAGATTAAAAGTTTTAAACAAAGAAATTATTTACAGATAGAAAATAAGCTCCAAATTACTTTTCTCAGGTTTTTATGGTTCTTCGAACTTCCTTTCCTTCTCATTCCTGATCCAGGTTTGCTGGACTAACAAGTCACATCTCATTTGAATCGAATGCTTTGCCCTGCAAGGGCTTAGTATGAATTAAACAAGCTATTGCAGTTTGAAATATTATTGATAATGCAGGGGCTGATTTATTAAGTGTCTTCTTAGAACTATTGCTTCACAATAAGCCACACTGAGCCTCTGAGGAAACACTTCTACAAGAGTATAATTATGATGTGCGTTAAACTGTGCAACAATAAAACTCTGAATGGCCCCCTCGGATAACTGCATACATTTTGGAGTTTGTCCCACCCCGCAGTGAGCACTATTAATGAAATGTTTCAGGGACATATTGTGAGCATGAATATCAAAGCTGTCAACAAGCTGGTTTTAAATTGTTTTTATTTTCTCAAGCTGCCATTAATTGAACAGGAATATCAGCAGCTACACTGGTTCAACCAATTTCATTTTATCTCACAAAAGCTTAACCTGTGAAACTAGTTATTTCACAGCTTCTGCAGGATGTAGGACAAAAGTTCGATTCAGCCGATTTACATAGGGATTTGTCCCCAATTTGCTCCTAGAAGCTATATGTTAGTCACAGATAATCTTGAGTCTAGTCAACTATTTTGTAACATAAATAAGAAACCTGTATGATTATTGAAACACAGCCTAAATGTTTAAACCCTGATATTTCAGAAAAACAAAAACTGAAAAGGTTTCCTTTCAGCTTATACATAGTTTATTAGGCTATCTGTGTTTTTGTTTTGTTTTTTTCATTGCACCAAAGTTAGTTTAATTGGGTCTTACTTTCTGCATCTTTGCGGTCGAGAGCGTCGTCAGGCAGCTTCTTCAGGTAGTCTTTGAGCAGGAGCTCGTAACGAGGAATCCTTTGGACCGGCTCCAACATGTGATGCTGCAACGTTAGGTTCCCGCACACATCCTGTTTCTGTTGAATGAAGCACAAGTTTAGATTTAAGCTATCTGATAATTAAAAGCACACATTAAGGCGTTCACATACATTTCTACACTTTGATTTCAACATTTGGATTCTTTTCATTTTCAGCCATTATGCTGTAGAGTTGCTGCCGTGTTTGGGATCATTGTCCTGCTGGTGGTTCTGTTTGGGCCTAGCTTACGCTTTCAAACAAATGACCAGAATTTTGACCCTACAATGGCTTGGAGCAACCTGTCCAGGGTGTACACTGCTTCTTGCTCAATAAATGTTAAAAATAGGTATCAGCACCTCGATATGAGGTTCTGAATGTTTGGAATCAGCCTTGAAAAGGTTCCCAGATTAATGAGAGGGAGAAATGATTTATCTGAGATAATTGCTGATGTCTTTCCATCCGGATATTGTGTCAATACACACCTGAATGTTCAATGTAAACAGCCTTAATTCCTATTTATATAAAAAAAGGTGATGCTTGATATTCAATCAAAGTAGTAGTTTAATTATCACCTCATGGCTCTAGCTTTGCCTCATAAATCGTAGTAAGCCAGGAAGAAAGTAGAATTAGTTTTTTTTTTATCATGACCTTATTGATATTCATTTATAGTTTGGGATATTTTACAATTCTGCAGAGTGAGATTATGCTGCTGCAATAATAGATTATTTAAGGCTTTTAAGACATCTTAACCAGATGTGCCAGTAGTTGTGAAAACAAATTACTCCCCTTAAACAAAGATTCACTGATTTGAATTGTTAACTGTAGATAACGGCTAAATTCCACTTCTGCATGCGTGCACAGTGGTTCTGTATAGCACCTTTAAAAGCAGAACTGTATAAAAATGGAATGGGGTTCTCATTAAGTAAAAACAAAACAAAAAAACAACCCAAAAAAAAATAATCTGCTTGATGAAGATGCTAAAAAAAATTTTTGCCAACACTTTAAGTTGGAATTTTCAAAATGGACCCAAAAAATAGTTTTTGAAGATTTTATAGGGTTTTTCTTAGAACCTTTGGTATTTTTCTACTCTTTTAAGCCTAGAACATCCTAATTTCCAGAGAAAGAAAATTTAACAGAAACAAACACTAAAAAATAAGGTCTTCAGGCTGTTAATCTTTGCCTAATGCAATAAGACTTATTGCCACAGTTGAATCTGTGAAGCAGAACGATAACAAAGATAACACATTTTGGTAAAAGAAAATACAATTTTTTTAGTAAAAACAAGGTGCTTCCTGAAGAGGTTTCAGCTGACGATGTGTAACACGGAACATCATCAACTAAAGGATTTTGCATCTTTCAGGTCCTGCATCATGTTTAGATGGATTTTTCAAAAAGACATGACTTTCAGACCTTGTTCATCTTTCAGGTGTAGTTTCTTATAAACCTTGCACTTTCTCTTATAACCCTTATTCATTTTCTAATTGAATGTTGCTGCAATTGCAAATAACCTTTGGTCTACTATGTTACAAACTTATTTCAACAGAGAGGAACCATGGACCTAACTGCAAACCAGGTCAGTAGTGAGCAACCTGTTCCATCACCTGACAAACATCATCCAATGGCAACTGTAAAGTTGCATGACCATGCAAATGTCTGTGGGTTCTGGTCCAGTAAGACAGAAACAAATGATGGTTAAAGGATTAAACACAGCATACAGCTGATTTACAAATTCCAGTAAGAATCCCCACAAACTGCTGTCCAAAATGTACAAAACATTAACTACATAAGATCAATCGATAGCTCTTCCTATTTCAAAATAGGAGGTGGAATTGTCCATCACCTTTGACCAAAACCTCTGGTCTCAGATATCTTAAAGAACCTTTAAAATAATTAAAAATCACAATTTACAATTAATACAATATAAAATCCTTCATTGAGTACACTATACAGGCCAATGGATGTTCAAAATGGGTTTTAAACTGTATAATACCTTCTTACAATGTAAAAGCAAAATACCGGACAATTATATTCATGCATGTTGGTATCCACCTGTTAAGAGATTTTTGTACCGGATATGTGAGGACCTATCAAGGTGTCTGGAATGTAATATCCCAACTTCGCCCTCAGTTTGCTTGCTAGGAAATTTGAATTATGTTACCATAGGCAACAAGTCACTGTAATTAGCTCACATTGCCTTATGAATTGGTAAGAAAACTATCCTCCTGAACTGGAAAAACAAAAATGCTCTGTATATGAATCATTACAGAGATCTCCTCCTGGACCACATCGGTCTTGAGATGGCCTTTGCCTCCACATTTGATCATTCTCTCTCGGATCCCTTGATCAGCTCCATCACCTAGTAGGGGTGGGGGACCCTTGTTTTTGTCATGTTTGATATGGTCGCTGATGTGGGGCATTTTGGGGGGGGGCAAGAGGAGTCCTTGGGGATGGGACCAATATACAGATGGGGCGCTAGGTGCCATGGCCGCCACCCGGGGTAGAACTTTGGTGGCTTTGGGTGATGACCATTAAAAAAAAGATTAAACACAAAAAT
This sequence comes from Apricaphanius iberus, assembly GCA_028564705.1. Taxonomy (NCBI): domain Eukaryota; kingdom Metazoa; phylum Chordata; class Actinopteri; order Cyprinodontiformes; family Aphaniidae; genus Apricaphanius; species Apricaphanius iberus. Next base: position 1,091,426 of record JAPXFQ010000640.1, on the reverse strand, counting down.
ATGACACAATTTGATTTGAAACAATTTGATTTAATCGCACCGAAGTACCACATATTGGTAGCTACACAATGAACGATTTTAACTCCACAAATGTGTATGTTTATTCCTCAGAAAGTAAAGAAAAGGAAGAAAGTCTGGAAAAATAAATGTTTTTGCCATGTTTTTCACTTTTCTTTTACATGCTTATCCAGGCCTGTAAAATAATAATAGTTATTATTACACTTTTAAAGACTCAAAAGTATAATAATTCTTTTTTGTGTGTGTTTTTTGTTTTGCTGTTTAGAAAGCTCCCTGAAGACAACATTTTTGGTGACTCACTCCTGTATAACATCAGCTGAACCGAATTCCTCTTTTTTTTTTTTTTTTTTACCTATTTGAAATCATTTAATTACCAACCGAATGATTTAAAACAAAAATAACAGAAACTCCAACTTTGTAATGGGAAGCAAGCACCATTAAGGTCTGTTTTGATAGAGGTAATGCTTGAAGGAACAAATATAAAATACTCCTGCATTTTAAAAGGTAACAAGTTTTTCTGGATAAAACTGGAAGATGACCTCGAGTTTTTAAAGAAAAATAGAATATTTTTGTTGTTGTTGAATATGAGTGACAAATGGCAGAGAATGTAACATGTTGGTGAGCTACACATTCAACCACAGAAACAAACCTGTATGTTCTGGACGACACTCTTAAACTGAGACGACCTTTGTGTCCAGGTGTTGACTAGATCCATGGCTCGGTCAAAATTCTTCACATATTCTCCGTACATCTTCATAAAAGGGGCCAGTTTCTGGAGGATATCTCCAATGCGAGAGTTTGATTCCCTGAAGCAAAAACACAAGTGTCACTAAAAAAACAAACATAAAGGCATATTCCATTACAAATACAGCTATATATTTTCCTCTTTTTAACCATATCAGCTCTAACAGGTTTAGCTTACTTCATCCACCCTACATAGCCAGTGGGAATTTGGGTAGTGGCATTTTTTCCAACTTTTTTTTATTCTCCTGTGAATGTTTATGCATGAAATTTCTTTCACTATTCGATCGACAAAAGGCAAACAAATATTGAGATAAAAACCTTAATTTTTCAGGTGATCAACTACAATCTGGACTTCTAGAGATCTGATTAACCTAAAGGTGTAGTTGATACTGGCATGAAATCACATACTGCAGAATTAATGACAACCTTGCATGATTGTATTAATACAACAACCAGTCTTATAATAGTGATCTGGACATCCAATTGGTTGTCTTGAACTTTGCAACTGACACAAATGACTTAACTTGTTACAACAGAACTAATCTATATTAAAACATCATACTGCAGAAAACCCATTGGGCTGTCTTTATTCCTCACCATTCTCCAGTAATCCTCGTCTTGAGCTCTGGGAGCAGGAATTTATCGTGGAATAAGTAGATGGAGGAAATGTTGGAGAAGATCCCCGTAATGACATCCTGAGGGATTCCAGCCTCTGTGAGCTTAGTGCAAAATACCTGCAGAAATAAAAACAGGTGCACAAAGAAACCCCTTGTGAAAAGCAAAAAAATGCTTTAATAATTTAAGGTTCAAATCTGGTAACGGTGACAAAAATCTTTCCACATTGATGGTTGAAGAATAAACTGTTAAGTTTACTTCTGAGATCGAAAACAAAATTTTTCAAAAACATGTTTTCAATGAATGAAACTAAATGTTTTTAACATATCTCACTGGATTGAAGTTGAATGGTGAGATTAACACAAAGGAAATATCTTTAATTATATCAAGACATTTTTATACTGAAAGAATAAAATCGTCCCATAGCGTGCCCATAGTTATTAAACAGTATTAAAGAACTCCATATGAAATTCAGCAGTTCAGCACACTGACATAATTTAAACTCAATCAATCGTTTGTCAAGAATGTATAGTACTGGTGCTTCCAAGTCAGAAAAATCAACAGGAATGTCCCCAAAAATTTGACTTTATGCCTTGGAAAGAATTCTTCTAACGCTCCTTGCATCAAAAACAGTGGCTGCGGAGGAAATACTTTTATTTAAATCAATGTTACATTTAGCGCCCTCATCTCCAAACTGATCAAATGAAAAGTGTTTTTTAAAACAACGTTTTTTAAAACAACATTCGTAACATATTGAAATCCTGAATTCCAATTATGTTAACTCGGATCTGACAATATTCCCAGCCTCAAGTTCCTACTTTGGACATTAATGGAGCGCAGCATATTTCATTTGTAACTATAAAACTAAAAGAGTTATATATAACTGGAAGCTTTTAAACTCCAATGAGCATTTCAAGATCTCACTAATTACCCAGAAGTAGTCACTGTATCTGGGGAAACACATGAGCTAATGAAGATCCGTTTAAAAAGATCCCATTATCATTTCAAATAACAGATTCTAACAATGAAACATTGCATAGTGTTTTCATGTTCTCATTTACTGGCTGAACAATACCGCTGTGTTTGATTATAAATGATAACGGGACCGTGTAGACATGACTTAATTTGAAAGCACACAGTTATAAGATGGATACAACTGAGCTATATCACCTCTTTTCTCAGCCATTAGAAAATATTTAAGCATCACGATCCATACTGTTTTCAGGAGATTCTAGCTTCTGCTGTAGCTGTTTACTTCTTTCAAACAATACAATCTGATCCAAGTTCAACACTCAATCAATAAACACAACAAAGGGAGTAGCTATAGATATTTTGGTGTAGAAAGAGAGCAAATTCTGTGGAAGAAAATTTGAATTCCACTTATGCATGGTTGCAAGCTAACTTTAACAGCAGTTCCCTCAACATTATATATACCTCTGGTAAGGATGCGTAAAAAGACTAAAGACAAATTCATGTTTTACTGCAGTTGGTAAAACTCACCATGAAAACTTTAGTCAATTTAATCAATTCTGTAGTTTTTGAACAAAATTACTGGTGCCACAATTACTGGCACATTTCCTGCTATCATTTAGCAAGACCCTCATTTAGCCAAGGAAAGCACACTTCATGTTTTCCCGTTACATTTTACAAGGTTGAAGCAAACACAAGAGGATTCGTTTTTTTTATCTCTCTCCTTGTTCTGGGTCCATTGTGTGTTACTCTTCCCTTAAGCTCAGGTCGAAGGTTTGCGATAGGATTTAGGTTTTTGTGTCTGAGCAACCATCCTGCTCAATTTTTCACCGTTAAGATATAGGAATGGACAGGTGCAAAGAAGTACTTATTTTCTTGTGGTTCCTGGGTAATTTGATCAACTTAAAAAAATAAAGAGTAGATTTACAGGAGATTTCAGGTACATTTATTTTATCTGAAGCGTAAGTGGCTCCAATTATGTGGCATCAGAGGTTTATTTAAAAATAATCATTACTTGATAAGGGTCGGGGGCGGGGCTGAATAAATTAACCAGAATAACATTTGGTATATTTTAAGATTCTGCAGAGTGAGATTATGCTCCTGCAACAATAGAGTAGTGTTAGGCTTTTAAGACATCTTAACCAGGTCTGTCAGTAATTGTGATAACAAATTACTATTACCCTTTAAACAATGATTCATTGATTTACTTCTTTAACTGTTGATAACTATTTTTAAAATGAGTAAAATACCACTTCTGCATGAGCGCACCCTGCTCGAAAGCAGAACTTTATGAAATTGGAATGGGGTTCTCATTGTCAATTTAAAATAAAAACAACAACAACAAACAAACAAAACAATGTACTCGATGAGGGTGCTAAAATGTCCATGTATTGCAGTGAGAAATACATGGAGTCAAGATTTATAATCACAAATAAGACCTCTGTCATAACTCACTCTACTATTACCTACATCCACTTTCACCTCCCTGCCAGCCAGAGCCACAGGCGAGCTTTTTTCTACTCATAGAAATGGGCATTGCTGTAGCAGAACAAAAACAGGAAGCAAATTATGAGGTTTCTCTGCTGTCGGGAAACAAATAAACCAACGCTGCTCTGCGATAGGGCAACTCTTTATCTGCTGCACCACATGAGCTGAGAAAAGAGGAAAACGACTCAACCACTTTCAGAAGATTCTCTTCTCGATGCAGCATTATTTTAACACACAGACCAAGTCAGCTGTGCTGAATTTACAAGCAAAAGATGAAAGCATTTGAATGTTTATCTGTATAATCTGAAAAATAAATCAGTGGCTGTTGAGGTGCAATTTTGTCTTTTTGTCAAAAAGCAAACAGAAAAAAAGTATTTTCAGAATAATTTTGTAGTGTGAAAATAATTGTAACGATCAAATGAATTAGGTTTTAAAGGGAGGAATTTGTGGAAAAAAATTAGTTTTTTATTACCTAATATGATCTTCATTGGGTTTATTTTTACAATGGATTAACAAGAGCAAAATGTTGCATTTTACCTCAACTGGTAAAGTATAAAGTTGCAAACGATAAACTTGGACAACATTATCTAGCTCAAACTTTCTCTCGAGAAGAACATTCTCATTGTAAAACTGTCTGAGCACCCAAACACTGATGTTATTGGGCCTGTATAAATATCACTCACATACACACAGAAATAGCCTACTATCATAAGATTATGCTTCCGGAGCTTCCAGTAACCTAGTCTGATTAAGGTTACAAAGTTCAGATCTAATCTCAACTGTCTGTATCCAAACACACCACCACCGGAAACGGATAATGTGTGACCATGTGTTACCTGGTCGAGGAGGTTGAGTCTTTTCACATATGCCTCTTCAGTGTGGAGGAGCTCTTTGGCAATGTTCAGGAGTTTCTGAGCCTCTGAGCACTGAGGAAAAGGGATAAAAACTGGAAGATTAACAAAAACAAAGGTAAACACTAACTGCAGCAAACATTACAGTTAACCTGCCACTAATCCAGCAATGGCCATATATAGAGTATCTAGAAATGTAGGAAGATGACAGCTTGGAATATTAAAGTTAAATGCAAAAAGATATATTTTTTAATAAATCATGTATTTTAAAGAGCGACCTGTAATCTATGGAACAGAAAGTCATTTTAAATAACCTCTCTATAAGCAATGTATTGTTCACTTCCAGACTGGGACATACTGTACTAAAGAGGGAATACATGTTATGGGATTTGAGCATAAAAAAAATTAATTATAAAATAATCTATATTTTTTGTAGTTGTAAACAGTGATATGAGTAAAAAATAAATCTTAATATTTCTTGTTTTTACTTTGTTGTTACAATACATTAGTGCTCTTGGGATCAGTAAAAAAAAAAAAAAAATCAGACGAAGACAACCAGAGTAAAAAAAAAAAGAATTTTCAAATGATATGTTTTTTAAGGAAATGAAAGCCATCCACGCCAACCTCCAATGTTAATGAGTAATAATACCACATGTTGTTTAATCAACAATTAACCGCACTTAACCCCATTTTTCTTCTTAAAGATTAGTTCAATTTCTCAAACCACCTTGGCCATATCTGGCCTGTGGAATCAATCATATACCTGTCTGTCAACACGAAGTAGGGTAAAAGATCTCAATAAGCAACATCGTCCTTCCATTGTTTGTAGCCGCTTATCCTAGCAGGATTGGTGAGTTAGCCGTCATTGGATAAGGGGCGGGGTACACTCTGGACAGGTCACTAGTCCATCGTTGGGCAACACATTGACACACAGGACCAACAACCACACACACTCACACCTAATTATAATTAAACATAACCGTTTAATCTAAGAGCCAAGCTTTTAGACTGTTGGAGGAAGCCAGAGTTCTCGGAGAGAACCATGAAGAGAAGAAGCTACAGCATTAACATTTTCAGCTCAGCAACAGAACAGAACAATGCCCTGTTTTAAATCGCATGACAAAGGCAATACCTTACATCAGCCTGAGAGGGTTGTAATGTCCTTTCTAAGGTCTTTGATTTCAATACCACATTGAGAACCAACCTTAACAGAAGGAGAAAACCTTCCAAGGAGTGGCAGACCTAGCAAAAAACTTGTGTGGATTAAAAACTTTTCTCAAGCATCACAGAATAACCAAGAACATATTTTTCACTTTAGCTTTAAAACAGCAGGAACAGTAGACCATTGTTAACCTGTTTGGCACAATTCAAACCAAACCTGTCCAGCTGTTTTTTAGGGAATATTGCCAAGAATGTTGGGCTTTCAAGAGTTACTGCAACGGTATCTGGAAATATTGTTTAATTATGAGAATTTTAATAATAATTAAGTTCCTGTCAAAATTTTAAAATATGTTTGGGGAAATAGACATTTTTTTAAATTGCAAAGTTTTTTCTTGTAGATGCCTCAGCAGATGGAGGTGATTGAGTTTGTATATCAACAAGGAAATGGTGAGGATGCATATGTAACTTCATCTAAAAAAAAAAGTCCAATCAGCTCTAAAGAGGATGTTAAACAATTTTTTTTGGGTGTCAGTATTACAGCGGATTACTACTAACTTATCAGCCATTGAAAGTAACAGGATGTCTTTATTGGCTGCTTCAGTGAAACTGAGAAACATTATTCCTCTTTCTCTTTCTGTGACATGTTGAAACAGTTCAATAAATAAAACAAGTGTCAGTAAATCTAAAAAAAAAACAATGTTACAATTTATTAAATGTTAAAATAAATATGTTAAAATTAATTCTTGTTTCACTGGTTGGACACGCACTGAAGTCATGGAAGATTGAGCCTGATGCAACAATGTGGGTTTCACAATAGCCGTATTCCAGATAACTACAAAAGAAATAATAAAAACAACATAGCAACGTGTCTAACGTTTTCATGGAAATTCAAAAGTAGCTAAAAAACAAAATTCCCTCGAACCCCACATCATTTATTGGAAAAGAAATGCAGTGCATTCATCGTGAGTAAGGTGGAGGCCACACAAACTCAGCTGAAGCTCTTTTCAGCAGTCCTCCTGCAGTGTGCATCACTGAAAAACCCACATCCTCTGTGACAAGGCCGTCATTATGCAGCCATCAACATGTCAGTAGCTGCGTTAGACACATTCACACACACATCAACAACATGTAGCTGCGCACCCTTCCTCAGCACAGCGGTGTCGGGATCAGGAAGTGATGAAGAGCACCGATTTCCCCTAAAACACTCTGCGTGTGGACAGACGGCAGCGGCTGCATGTTCGGGCATTCATGTGACAGTTGTGAGCAATCTGGGTGTGTTTTATATGCACAGAGAGAGAAATGGCTGCAAAGAGATCTAAAACATTTCCTGTTAGCTCAAAGGTTTTCTTTGAGCAAGTTTTAATCTCTCTACGCTCAAATCATCCCGTTTGATACTCTGAAATCATAAACTTCAGGATCCTTCTAAAATAGCCTGCCTCAGAGGCTAATGTGCACACACAGTTTCAAGAATAGGTAATGTTTACAATCAATGGACCCAACTAAAATCTTAGTTCAGCTGTGGGAAAACGTCAGCTCATGGACTCTGATCAAGCGATCTGCTCCAGCTCCTGTTACAGCTCTCGGGCAGGTATTTATCCTTTTATGTAAGGGCAAAGCTGCTTTTAGATAGGAGTCAGTCACTTGCGCCTACTAAACTCAGGCTATTATCGTGTCTAACGTTTCATGCAGAAAACCTCTTTGAAACCATTCACCCAAGCTGGGATAATAATAGACACAGGCTGGTTTTTTTCCATTACATGAAAGGCAATCTGACTGTCTAAGACGACGCTTTTAACCTGAATAACAATCCAGAAAATTATTACAAGACAGGAAAATAAAACAGGCTGCAAAGTTAAAGGCTTTAAATTACATTTTTTTGGCTTTCTGGGAAAATTTAGTTTGGGGGTAGGCATGCAAGGTACTTACTTTATGTGCATCTGAGTGTGTATCTGTCAGATACCCAGTCTGTGTGTCTGTAAGAGACTGAATCTCCCCGCTGCTACCCTCATCTAAGTCACTGTCCTCGTCCTGCGTTGAGTCCCTCTTATTGTCCAGCGTAACACAACAGGAGACGCTCTCTGTTTCAGTGACACTGTCGTAATGATCCTCCTCGTCGATGGCGTCCTCATTGGGGAAAACTTCCCCCTCTGTGGTACACGACGGGCTGTCGATGCCGCTGTCCCGGTTGGGAATCTTCCCGTTCTGCTGCGAGGAGTCAGGATTGTCCATAAGTTTATGGGAAGAGTCCTGCTCGCGGTCCGCATCGTTGATGCAGCTGACCCTCTGCTTGATATCATGCTCCAGGCAGTTGTCCAGCCCGCCATCATCCGAGCCGTCGATGTGCATTGAGGCGAGACGGGAAAGTTCAGACACACCATCAGTTCGATCGGAGTTGGCAAGTGCTAGTTTGTCCACAGAGGAGGAGTCCCCTGCGACCTTCGTTGTGGCGTCCGGGCTGCAGGATGGAGGGAGGTCACACGCAGTGTCCATTCTCAGACAAAGTTGCAGCTGCGACCGTGGGAGCACCCCCAGGATGGGGACCCTAGAAAAACAAGATAATATCAATCACTACTTAATGATGAACTGAAAGAAGAAATGTATGTCATATTTAGACATCAACAAGCGCAAGTACCTAAAATCCTTTGCAAAAGTATTTTATATTTAACATTTTTTAAAACACAAACCTTACTGTATTTCATGTGATAGACCAACACAAAACAGGACATAACTTTAAAGTGGCAAGAAAATGATTACCTATAAAAATGAGAAAAATCTTAATTCCAATGTACCTAAATAAGATTAAAAGCAAGCATTTAGAATCCAGTTTTACACATAGTAATATCAGTATAAATCCAGTCATCATCTAACTGAGGACTATTCAATTCATCATCTGAAAATAGAGTACAAGAACAACTCCAGTCCCACTAAGACAACACCCACTTCAATTAACGTGCCAGAAAACGAGACCATGAATCAGTGGTGGATGCCAAGAGGCGGCAGGTAAATCTGCAGGAGCTGCAAAGAACTACATCTCAGGTGAGATAATGTAGTTCACAGATCTAGTGTTTATGGAAGAGTGACAAGAGAAAGGTAATTGTTAAAAGAAAGTCACAAGAAGTCCTGTGTGGTTTGTCACAAGCCATATAGGGGACACAGCAAACAGGTGAAGGAAGGCACTGTGTTCAGAAAGTACTAAGATTGACCACAAAAAAAGTTGCATATCACACTCAACACAAAAACCTTATGTTAAAGCATAGTGGTGGCAGTATCATGCTATGGGTATGCATTTTCTCAGCCAGAAAGCCTCATAATAGTATGGCTTAGCTTCCAGGAGGAAAACGACTGTAAGGATACAGCAAGAGATATAGTTGTGTTCTTTAATCAGAGCAAATCATTAACATGACCCAGTCAAAGTTTGACCTAAAAATGAGTAAGAATATGTAGGAGGTTTTGAACGTTGCTTCATCAAATATCACTGAGGTTACTACGAGATTACGCAAAGTAAAAGAAATGTAGGTGTCTAGATTCGCAATGCTGTAGAGACAAACCCCAGAAGACTTACAGCCATTATTTGAGGAAAATCTAAACAGGAAACAGCATTAATTGAAGAAAAAAAAAACATTCATGCCAAGTATCACTTTCCTCCCCCTCAGCTTCACAGTTACACTGTACTTTGTGCTGGTCTATCACAGGACAACACAGGACAAACAACCATGTACACTCACACCTAAAGTCAAACATGAAAAAATCCCGGTAAAAGACATTGAAGTTTGTGATTGTAACATAATAGAATGTTAGAAAGTTAATAAGTATGGACCTACTACAAAGAATACTTTTAATGAATCAATCAAAGTTCCCTCCCAGCTTCTTACCTGGAGTTGTTAAACCTCTCGATGAGCTGTCCAACCTTCTGAGGCTCTTTCTGCGGCGGTGCTCCCAGGCCAGTAGGGCTCAGGCAAGGCTTTGGCTTAGGAGGAGGAGGGGGAGCCGGCAGAGGTCTGGAGGGTGCCGGTGGGATCCTCTTAGGTTTCTTGTCTTGCCCAAGGGCGAGCAGGTGTGCAGGTTTAGGGGGCACTGGACATGCATAAATCCAGACAAGACAAGGGCATCAGAACAGGAAAAGCTGCATGAGGCTGCTGGCATGAAGAGAAATGATCAGGTAACACGGATAAATCCCAGTGAGAAAATCTCCATGGCTGAGTCAAAAACCTGTCGACTCAGGTTTCTTCTTCAAATACAGAAGAGAAAACTTTTAAGAAACAGAAAGATGTTAAAGCAGCAAACAGAGTGAAATCGAATGTCAGTGACAGCTATCGAAGTACTTCCTTATTTCAGAACAGGATGCTGAGAGCACAGTGGGTGTTTGCGTGTGTGTCTAAGGCACCACACTTCCAGACAGAAAAAAAAAATGTCTCAAAAATTAAGACTGGTTTCATGCATGTGTGCACACTGCTTACTTACTATTCTCTATGTCTCGCAATCGCTTCATATTTGCATATATATTTAACTAGGAGACCAGTTTGTTTGAAAGCAGGAAATATAGCTTAAAGTCAGTTTTTCAAGTGAGCACTTCCTCTGTGTGCATGCTTCACAGTCTGATAAAGGCCAACAAAGAGGAGTTGCATCAGATATGAAGCAAAACTTTTTCAACAAGTCCCTCTACCACTTGTTTTCTGTTTGCACCAACAAATGTAAACTGGTGCTAAAAACCCAACTGGATTATTTAAAAATGTAAATTTTCACTGCAAGATTCTACAAACATTAGGGAATTACGGTTACTGATACTGGCATCTGAGCCAATACAGATCTTATGTACTGTATCGGTTAAAGTTAACCAATACCATGAACAGATACTTAAAATGTGTAAAATCTGCAAAAATTTCACAGAAAATTTTTCTTTTTTTACCTGCCATTTTAGTTTTGGGTTCATTTTTATTAATATTTTATTTTTTATCTAATTCGCCATCATTTGTTGTATCAAGTAGAAAATAAAATAAAACCATTCTTCCAATTCATTGCATTTTTTTTTTGTGTGCGGTAGAAGTATCCATATTGATACTCGGTATCGGCAAGTACTCAAATCCAAGTATCGGTATCGTATTTGTGTGGAAAAAGTGGTATTGTTTCATCCTTAACAAAAAATTTTTTTAACCAAAAGCAGGCTAAGAAAATGATCTGACCCTGCTTTGTGTGTATTTGGATCGATGAGATCACAAGAGACACAAAAGATGAACTGACTAGCTGGTATTTAAACACTGTTGTAAATGTTCTAATTTTGAGAAATTTAAGTAGCCTTCCTGGTTGCAAGGGGGTTCCATTTGTTTCTTTATCTCCACTTTTTAGTTGAGTAAATGCAGTACTTCTGACTGCTGAGCAATGCTATTTTTGTCCTACTTCCTCCCTCTGGTGATGACTGGAAGGGTAGCATTGGTGACAACTGTACTACAGCTACATGCATGGTCATCAAAATTAACGAGTATTAAAAATAATCTTTATGCTTATGCTCAAACAAAACAATATGGTCTTGAATCAACTTTCCTCAATGGATTATTGAAAATCTAGTCATTCCAGTCTGCTCTGGTTGTCTAAACAAACAATTTTCATCTGTGTTTATATTGCCTGAAATTTCACTGTACTGCTCATTCACTTCACCGCAGCCGTACAAAAGACAACGCAGGAGGAATGTGATCAAAAACATAGAAAGAAAATAAAGAATGGGAAAATACAAATGAACCTACTCAAAAAACTACTCCATTTACTAGATGATGTCACTACAGGCATGCCTATGGTGTAACTTGTGTTTAAATTGCAGATTTTATAAATAAGGTTATACAACAAAACATCAAACCAAAGAAAAATACAGAATATGACATCTGGTTCTTTTGGAGACAAACTGAGTTTATTTGATTTGAAAGAAAAGTCTGGTTAGTAGCTTTAGCTGTGTCATGAAGCTGAAGTTAAAGATCTTTCAATCCAATTTAGACTATATCATCAATCATATCTAATGTTTTTAGAAAGATAATTTGTTAGTGATTTTTAAATACTTTGACGAAACATCAGTTCTTAATCAAAAACAGAGCTTTATATTAAAAGTCACACAAAAAAACGGAAAAAAATTATGTTAGTTCACCACTGATAGAAAAATGGTTTTACCTAGTTAATGTATTATAGCCAAACATGGCTGTATAAATTAGTAATGATCTGCTAATACTGTGCTGGGAGATTATTTTCTTAGCTAACAAATTCATTACTTGAATATTTTAGAGGGTTGATGAGGGTATGATCAGCGCCCTTAAACAACATTCCTCCAGAAATACTACCTACCTATCAGCAGTTTGTCGTTCTAATTACTATACCTTCAGAAGTTACATGTTTTCGTGCCCATCTGTCTGTCTGTCAAAAATATATGGGTGGATTTAGATCACATTTTCAGGAAATATCCGTAATAAGACCACAAACATCTTATTAAATTTTGGGGTCCGATATCAAGTGCATATCCACCCACTGAGCAGCAGTGCTAACCTCAACTCATCTCCTGTGTCAGAGCTCACAAGCAGCTCCCCTTTCACAGGAGCCCCACTACGGTTGAAGCATACGCACAGCAAATAAATAACAAATGCGCAAATTTTACCACAATGACAGCATAAACAGCCATGCATATTATTAACAGACTTTTTTTGTAAGAGTACCAAATGTCAGAACAGTTTATTTATTTCTTGACATGATAAATCTTCAGTTATCCATCTTTTAATAATTGGAAAACATTTTTTCTTTTTTTATGCATCCCTTGAGAATGAAAAGTAGCTGAATATGGCCTTAATTCAATACTTGGTTTTTTAAATTCTGTTGGTCTGTCTTTGTGGAGTCATCAAAAACTATTAGAGTATAATAAACCTTCATAAAGAGGGGAAACATCAGCAAAACCCTAAAGTAATGATCATTTTCAATGAACAAACAGATAAAATACATTTGAGATATTTAAGAGTAGATTTCCCTTAGGGGAGTGGCTCCAAACCTTATTTTGGATCTGAAAAGATTATAAACCCTTCCTTCCTGCCAAAGCTATACTGACTCACTGGCAGATGTGCAAACTCACAAAAAAACTTGTTTCTAAAATTTGTTCCTAATCCCATCCCAGGAAAGAGCTTCACTCCCATTTTCCGCTGATGGAAGAACAAAAACTCTATTTTTATCATCTGGCCAGGTGGTATGTGTGTGACAAACTGGACAGTGGTAGCCTCTCTCCCCACACAGATGTACTTTAGTTAAAAGTACACTCAACTGAACTACATCTTTGTGTGTTTGTAACTAATTTGCAGTTAAAAGTGGAGAAAACCCTTAATCAAAGAGGGTGCATTCATCTTCATGTCTTGTAAAAGTTAAAAACTCTCGAATCTATAAAAATATGTAACTTTTGATATACCATTCAACACAACACATTCTGATCAGATATTGTATTTATTTTCAATACTGGAATTTCTTCTTGAAAAAGTATGTCTTCCAAAAACAAAGCTTTTCAGGTGGATGGGGCTCCTGTGACATCACATAAGGCAGAAGCAAACAGGTCACGGTTAGTTTTCTTAAGTAGATCCATTTCGATCTAATTTAATATCCTTATTTACAAGATTTTCATTAAACTTGCTTCCTGTTCCTCTTGTAATGCCATCAACACAAATACAGACAGTGGCATTAGAAACCACTTATGTTTTAAAAAAATTAGTAGAAATGAAAACGCTAAGATAATATCTTGAATAGAGCAGTTGATTATTTCGATGTGTTTTAACAGACCATGAAACATATACAAAAGGAGGGACTCGCTTGAGCAACTGTGGCATCAAACTGCATTTCCTGCTTTCAAACAAACTGGCTTCCTAAAATCAAATATACCTTGATAATGAGGTACCACACAGACCATCCTGAGTAATGCATTGCATCCCCCTTCCCTAACCGTTGCTGCACACTGGTGGTCAAATGGCAGAAATAAGGCTAATACACTTTCCACTTAGTTAATAAACAGACATTATTACATTTCTTTTTTTTTTAAAGTATTTCTAGGAAGGAAAAGCAAGAAAATTGGTGAGGTGGAAACAAAAGGACAACCTACCACTATTAAAGTAAAAGTATTTTAAAACAACAGTTAGCAAGACACAACCAGTAGATCTGTTAAGCAGCTAACTGCATGGTTGATATTCAAGCAGTCAACGGGACTAACTACTCACCAAATATCAAACTTTTATATTCCCAATAATATTTCACAATAAGGAGAATGGCAAACAATACAATATGTTTTTCAGAATATGTTTATATAAAAACCAAAATTTTAAGCAGACGCTTATTTATTTTTCTTCCATAAATTTGTGCAGTAAAATCTAAATTACTATGAATAAAATATTTCGTTTCCATCAAAATAACATAACTATGACTAATATTCAACATTTAAAGATTTTAGCAGAAGTATGTATAATTCTTACTTTTCTGCTTGAAATAACACAAAGTTGATCTTCTTTCATTTCCTCTTCTTTTATTGTAGTGCATGAAGTAGGGCATGTCTACAAAAAGTTATCATTGCTAGAGAATCTCAGACCAGTGCCCACTTAATCGCTGTTTACAAAACCAGACTTATTTTCTGCTGATCTGTGCATGTACAGTGCTGTGTAAATGATAGCATCAATATCCATGATGCCATAGTATCTTAAATGCTCCATGGAAAGTTTGGTTGACCAACAGCAAAAGAAAACGTCAACATATTTCTAAATCTTTATGATGAACTCAGGACTGCTCATCCATTTTTTAAGAGAGTTTAAGATCCCCTGTTTCAATCACTTTTATTTGTGTCAGTGTTTTCATCCAAAAAACTGATTTTCAGTGTTTTACTAAAGAAAATTGTCAAATATTTGCATAAAATTATGGGAGTGTATCAATTAGAAATACCCTCTCTCTTCCAGTTTTAGTTTCTACTGTTTTATAAATAACTTAATGATTTCAAATTTTGTATGGTTTAAAGATGAAAAAAAAAAAAACAAAGTAATTTAAGTACTCCCAATAAGTCAGTTTGAGCTCTTGGGAGAACCAAAGATAAAAAATTTATTTTGAATAAACTCAATAAGTATTCACATTGTTCGACTGTAGCTGAAGTAATGTCACCCACTAACACACTTGAATGGAGTGTCATTATATATTAATCTTCCCACAAGGCTTTTCAGCTTCAGACATTTTCAAAAGCAAATTTTCTTTAAAGTTGTCACCATTTTGATAATGAGATATACACGATAAACATGGATATATCCCAGTTGATCTCTCAGCAAAATAAGCCTTTTGAAAATTGGGAACAAGTCTGTAGTGTGGTGTCCCAGTATTGCACCTTAGAAACTCTCTAAACATAGTGCATGTTGCTCATTTTTTTAATCTTCAAATGAAACCAAAAACATAAACACTTGGGAGCCGCTGGCCTCCTTTCCCACCAGCTGCTCCTGCAGCAGTGACCTACTAAACAGTGAGAGTGGCAGAGTGAGGCCACACAGAGGAAAGGTTCGTCAGTGCAGAAGCAATGACAGGTTAATAGCAGGGGTCTGATCCTGCAGGCACCCTTCAATTACAGCAACAAGGGCCATACTGTGTCATGGGATTTTACCTTGAGGTTTCTGAGCAGTCGGCGGTCTGGGTAAGGTGGAGGTCTGGGGCCGCGGCTTTATGGCAGGCTTGTCGTGACATGGTCTGGTGGTTGGGCCTTTCTTTGCCAGCCGTGGAGAACACAGGTAGTCCACTGATCCACACGAGTACTGCAGGGAGGAGGCCGGCGGGTCTGGAGTGTGGAGACAAATAACCCACTATATTAGATATCGATCACTACTAACAAGACTCCACTGAAAAACCCATCTATATCCCCCTATAATCCTGCCACAGAAATGCAGCGGTGTCAGTGCATGACCTTCATCACAGTGTGCTTTAGAAGGTCGCACACAGATCTGAAACAAGAGCCTGAGAGCATCAGTTCTGCAGAGAAGAACTGTGGACTTCAGCCACAATTTGTGGCCTGAATATAAATCATCACATCTAATCTGCTCTGAGCGTTTTCTACAAATAGACTGTGTGTGTGTGTGTCTGTATGAGCTACAGAAGCAAAACAGAAATATGCTCTGTTTTTTTTTTCCAAGCATGTAAAAATAAAAAAAAAGTTCCATTCAAATGACCTCCACACTTGGGCCAAGGTAATATACACCCCCAATCCCCCCACACCACCATTATTTGAATAAGAAGTCTGTTTTCATTTAACTATAGACATATTTATGGAAATTGTGGAAAAAGTCAAATGATTTAGAAAGATTTATACCCTGCAGTATTTATCCCTAATTTGGCTGAACATCAGAAAAATACAATACAATTGTGATTTAATGTAAAAAAAAAGTTTAAGAAGAGGCCCATATTATAAAACTGCAATGATGTCACAAATATATTATCCCAACAAATATTTCACCTAAGCAGACCTTTATAATCTCTATATTATCCATATTAATTCCAAGATAACTAATAAAATCCATTATGATTATGTTAGGCAGCTTTAATACCAAACTATGGTGTTTTTGTAGTCAGTTTCTGCCTAGAGCTTTAATTAGGGATATATAAGAATCTGGCGATACGATATGTATCACTATGGAAAGGGGACGATACGCTATCATGAGAAAGATTGAATTTGACAGTAGAAAAAGTCACAGCATCCTAAATACTCCAACTTTTTCCATCCAGTTTTATTACTAGATCTAGTTGAACAACTGAAAAAAACCAGCCACCAGATACCAGTCATACTTTTAATTTCACTAAAAAAAAATTACTGTTGTCATTAATGGTTCAATGGAAAAAAAAAAATTATACTTTTCTTTTGATAAAATACACTATATACTTTATACACTATTCTATATTTTCTTACATCCCTACTATAAATTATGAGGTTTTTATATTAAATATAAAAGACTAAGTTAACTTTAGTGTCAAAGGTAATCTACAAAATATATTTTATATCTGGAATCAACATGTGCTTCCAAATATTTCGATACTCTAAAGACAAAAAAAAAAAAAGACAAAAAAGGATGGATTAGACAGATAGCCTTTAAATTATGGGCAAAGATGTGTTTTAATAAAAGGAAACATCCCACGTCTTACAGCTAGTAATGCACAAATCATTCAGCATGAGATCAAAATGATCCATTCATATCTTGTTTACCTCTGACCTCTATGTGAAATGCTTAAAATTTCAATATCACCTTTTTTACTTCATTGTATAAATGTATGATACACGTGTTTTTGGATGTACCTTTCATGTTTTGATTTTAGTTAAAATCATAAAGGTCAGGGACAAAATGCTTTGATGGACAAATAGAGATAATCTTGCAATCCCTTCATTCTCTGCTGGATTTAAAAGTACAACCTCCATAAAACAGCCTGCAGCCCTTTTGGATGAAGTGTTGCTCAGGCTAAACAAGCCTGACTTTCATCACCTTTATTTAGGCTCAATGGGTACAAAAATAAACCAGAAGGCCAACCTGAACTGAAAAAGATGTCCAGGATAACCGTCTTTAAAGCAATTGGACGTCTTCGAAACCTGAAATCTGTGTCATACATCAACAACCTGATCCCGTCATCTCTATCTGCAGCAGATTTCAACACCAAGAATTTGTCCATTTCACCCCAGAACTTAATATGGGACATTAAGGGGAGACAAAATCCCATGCGAGACAGTAGACCCTGCTATTCAAGTAAGGCAAATGTTTCTTGATCTTTACATGTCAGGAAATGGCTCCAAGAACACAGCTTAAAACAGCCAGGGCAATAATTAACATTTAAAGCAACTGCTCCAGTGGAAAAACAAGGCTGGCACATATTTATCCTGTAACCATGCAGAGGGGAGGAGGATGGAAAAGGAGGTTAAAAAAAGAAAAGCTCTAAAGCTCACTGTTAAATACCGGCAACAAAGAGTCTTGTAATAAGCTGGGGATTTTATGGTCTACCATCACAAAAGTTAACCAAGTTAGCTACTTTAAACCCTAAGTATTAACTTTCGTCAGAATGGAATAAGATTAAGCTTTTTGGTAATAGGTGCTTATGGAAAAAAAACAAATTATCAATATGGAGAATACCACTCGATAACCGCAATGAAGCATGGTGGAAGATCTTTGATGAAGTGGACCTGTGTCTCTTTCAAAAATCCTGGGAACCTTGCTAGAGCGTGGAGCATCATGAATTGAAATACCAGGCGGTTTAAAATTAATATTTGTTGGACTTGATCACCATTTTAGTGGGACCGTGATCCAAAACATATTATAATTGTTTCACCAGAATCAAAATCTACCTTGTTTTATAGCTTTAATTGCCAGAACCTTAATCCTAATGTATATATATAACAACTTTTTAAAAATACTTTACATTATGCAAGGCACAAACACATTAAGCGCTTTCCTATTAACAGATGTTAGCTGTAGTATTAGCAACAATTGGGTAGTAAAAATGTGACTCCCCCCACTGAATAAATGTAATCAATTTAAAGTTGGATTTTTCTAAATCCCGAAAAGTGCAATAAAACAATCAATTTAAGGGTTTTCTTACACTTCTACACCAGAGGTATGCATAAACAAGCCTTGCACCATATCTGGGATTGAATGAAAAAGGAAAAAAAGGAAGTAACGGGGTTTAATTAAGTATTTATTCCACCATTAGTCAAATGTTTTTTTTTGGTTTCTTTGTTAGTTTTTTACTACTACTTTTGGCAAAGATTTTAAGACAAACAAAAAAGTGGCGTGTGTTGAAACCTGTTACATGCAAAGATTTTTCCAAAAAACTTGTGAGCCTTTAAGTGATATGCTTCAAAAGCAACAAGACAGTAGAGTTTGGGGGGGATTTATCAACGGTTGGCACTTGTTAAAACCCGCGTATACCGCACAGCATCGCAAAAGCAGGCTCTGGCTGATCTATCAACACGGCGCAGAGCGCACTGCGCCTGTTAAACCCACAGCAAGATGCACACAATCCATTTAGCGCTTTTGCCCTTGATGAATATGCAATCTGGGCGTTTCTGTAAGAAGACGCAAAATATTGGGAGGAGAATAGGCAAAGCATTAGGCGTTCAAAGCGCAGTGTGATTTATTAAGCATAAAAATGTTTTAGCGTCTGTTTTTATCAATTCTGAAAAGCATGTCTTAATTTTGCGCCATCATATTCAACATGTGTTTATGTATCTGTCTTTCCCCCAAAGATGTATCATAACTCACTGTGGCTTCATCACGTCTCCACCTGGTAAAGATGGGCTGAGCGCACATGATCCTAGTGGATCCTAATTAGTTTCTCACGTAGTGGTTAACCTTTATTTAGTCCAATTATTAAAATGTAGTAATCATATACAATACCACAATGATAACTTAATTTTTGTGCCAAACACACATTACGAATCCATTTGCATTATTCCTCCTCTCTCTAGCCGTGGTGCAGCTTGCATTAGCGGCCGCAAAGTCCTCATTTGAATATTGCTGCTTGCGCCTTTTAAGAGTTGCTCACGCAATCTTAGTAAATCACCCGCAAATTAAGGACAACCCAATCGCCGCACACAATTTTCATCATTGTCATTCATTGTCATTATCAGGAATCTTGATAAATCAGTCCCCTTGTGTTTCATCTAATTTCTATGAGGATTTTGGTGGGTTATTTTGCACAGATATGAAACTACCCCGGTGAGACACTGTCACAGCGGTTCTTTCTAAAAATGAATTTTAACCCCAAATTACCCCAAGCACCGTCCTGGCACATCTAAATTGGTGTTTCACAGCGGTGCTTCAGGCTATGGAAGCAGAGAAAATTCAGTCGGTAATGAGCCCTGTTACGCTTCCTGCCCCGTGTGGAAGACTGCACGCTTCCCTCCACCTCTGCACCACGGTGGAATACAAGCAGCACTCCGGGCTCTGCGTTATACACAGGCATGATGAAAAAAAAAATATTTTCCACAGAGAGGCTGACCAAATCAGCATGGTAATCAGAGATGACTCGAAAGGCAAGACACAGGAAACTCTCGACCTATGATGTAGAGGACAAAAATGTCCACCAGCCAAATGAGTGGGTCGTGAAGAACTCCCTGACCCAAGACTGGTTGAGGTCTCTCTTGGGAAAAACAAACAGCCTTGGAAGACAGAGGCATAAGAGCTGTTACCTATGGAAACACTGTGTAGCCATGGTTACCTGAGAGCTCAACCTGGCCCTCAAATCAAGCACCAGCTTGATGACACAGCCGAGAGGAAGAAGCTGATTCTCGCGCTTTTTAAAGGAAAGTCAAACTAAGCACAAAAAAAAACTGCCACAGCTCAATTAAACCATCAGTACAGCGTCTGAATAGGTAAAATAATCACAGACAGAAGACACATTTGATACCATTTACCTTGTGTCAAGTCTTTCAGTGTCTAATATCCAAAGTCCAAAGAACAAGTGCATGTAAAACTCTGCCCAGCGAGTATCACAATGAATCTTGCCCTCCCAGTTTTTCCAACGCGCGTGTGCACAGCTGAGACGAGTATCTGTCACGCACACACCCTGTGAAGTCCTGCAAAGCTCAGCTCTGCATTACGCTCGAGCCCCGATGTTTACCTGCCGGTTCCCAGCAGTGTTCCTGAAGCTGCACCTGTCTGGTTCACCCGTTGAATTTGATCCTGGTTCCTCCTCCTCCCAAGTGACAAGACTGTGTATCAGAGGAGCCCCGTAATCCTTGGACTTTGTCCACGACAAGCAACAACTCATATGACATTTAATAACTAAAACGGGCATAACAGGAGAAATCCTAAAATTACTATACTGAAAAAAAAAGGAAGTTAAGAGACCGTTTTTGCTTATAACAAAAAGAAACACAAAACACAGATCTAATCTACGGTCTTTTTACAGTTCCCAGTCACAGACAATCAAATAATCTCTCGTTTTACCAGTCTCTTTACGCACGGTGTGACTCAGCACCCTGAGAGCCGTCAGTGGGAATATTCTTAAAACTGTAACCTGAAACTTTGCATTAAGTGTTTTCTAAGCCCACATAGAGTGTCTGCATTGCACCTGATTAGCAGAAATATTCAAAGACCTTCAGGTATTTCAGTCAGACGCACAACAACATGAGAAAAGTGTCTTCCTCTGTCTGAAATCTATAGTTGAATCATGTCACAAGTGAAGAAAAAACCCCTAAAAGAATGAGTTTCTTAAGTTCAGAAGAACAATGTGGATACCTCTTTGTTTTTATATTTCAATCCTTATCAGGGTTGCACTATTTATACACAATAAGCAACACAGTGAGCTTAGCATATCGTCTAGTGGCCGGTTTTGGTATTGGTTCTATGGACAGTTTCCCAGGGTGTCATTAAAGAGGGTGGGACGATGCTCAAACACCACATAATAAAAATACAGCTGATCTCTCAGCTTCCCCTTGAACAGGTTTACTGTTTGTTGTATACATGTGCCGGCAATAGGAAGCAGGAGAGAAAAGGAGAGACTATTTTAGGATTTCCTGCATTTTGATTGGTTGGTGAGCAGCAAAAGGAAAGGTTTGCCCTGAACACCATTCCTGCACGAGCCACCACTCATTATTCCTGACATTTTTTCCTTCGTTTCAATGTTCCCACTGTTCTTTGTGAGCATCAGCGTCTCCAACATTAAAGCTATGCATCTATGAGGATCGAGGGCATTAAAGATCAACCCAAGAGGCCAGAAATATAGTGCCATAGAAAATTTACTTGCATGGCAATTTGAAACATAATATTTGACTAAATATTGCATCATGAATTCATTTGTGATACGAGTATTTTACACGAGTGCTGCAAGAATGACTGCAATTCAACATATTGTGCAGCTCTATTTAAAATCACCATGAAGCCAAACTATAAGTGCATTAAAGGAATAATTTAACCCTGTGAAAATAGGAAAATGTGATTGAGAATGGAGAATGAACAATAAGCTGCATATATTACAATAAAATTGAATCTGCGATTTGCAGATGTTGATTTCAAGGAAAAGATTCACTTCAGAGGAACACACCTTCTCTCTTATCAGCCTTCAAACATGTGCAAACATACAAAATCCACAAACATAGCTGCCTGTCAGTCACTGTCAGCCTTGAGGCGACTCCCTCCCGTCCTTTCACACTCATTTATCACCCATCATCCCCTGAGTACAGTCCTCTCGTCCCACTGATGTCTGGGAGACAGATTACTTCGAGTCAGCAGAGTCTCCGTGCTCAGACAGCCAGTCAATCGGGTCTCCCAGCCCCGGTGAGGACGAGCTGACAGCAGTGCTCTGATAACAGACCTCCCCATGTCTGGGATGTGGACACTAGAGTAACAAAGCAACACACTTAGAAATGCTAGATATCCCAGTTTCTCTACCTTTATTACACACACTCCACAATTTGTATTCGGTTTATGCCCATTTTGCTAATTTGGCTGTATTGCAATTATTATTAACTGAATAAAAAAACAAGCCACATTTGACCACATTGAATCAGACTCCCCATTTCCCCAAAAATTGAGAAAAACATAGCAATACAAAAATGAGAGAAATATGTTCCCCAAAATACATAGCTTAACCCCATTTCATAGCCACGACTGGATAGTTCTTCAAATCTTCCTCCTCATCGTTACGCCTCCCCTCGTCTCTTTCCTCCCCATGCAGCAGGAGACATTAATGAGCGCTCTGACCTCGATCTACGTAAGCTTTCACCCCACGGTTAAACAACGGTAAAACAGAAATCCACAGCACAATCACAAATACGAGAGCATATTTTGTTTATAATAAAACAAAAAAACACAGTGTTTAATGTAGAAAAACAAAAAGCTGGCAGGTTTCAGCCAAAATAAAATCAAAACAAATATTTAAGTGACTGATTCACTGATTCACAAGCTGTGACCTGCAATTTTTTACTTATGAGGTATACTTAATATTATTTTTTCTTTTAGCTGTTTAAGCATATATATATAATTAAGAGTGGCAGGGTTTTACTATTTATTTCAAAACAAACACATTTTAAATTCTCCAACATTTCAGGTTTGAGATTAAGCTGTTCACTGTGCCTGGCACCAACGTCCTTAGAGAAAGCAGGTCTTTGCAAAACTGAAGTTTTCAAAACTTTGTCAAATCCAAGATGATGCGAGATTAAAAATTTCAATTAAAAAAAAGGATTCTTGAGGAAAAATAAGAATTCAGCCTTTCTATTATATGCTCAAACTCTTGCTCTCTCTTGTTCTCTCACAGCCTAAATGAATTCAAGACATGTCCTCTAACGTAAGAAATTGTTTCCTTACAAACATCTTCTTACACCTCAGTGCTTTCTCTGGCTTCATCTGTAAAAACCCCATTGATACAAAGTTCTGAATCTTCTTTTCTAAGAAACAACTTCAGTTTTAAGAGCAAAACATTGATTCAGGGCAAAACATTGAACATGTTTTGCCCTTAATCCATCAACTGAATGAGTCAATTAATAATATTTACAATAAATATACACCATAAATGGGCTAAGATTATATGAGTTAATGCAGAATAAGTATTTTTTAAATGCACAGTGAGGATAAATTACATTTTAAGGCTTTTGCACACAACTTTACAAGAAGCGACGGCAAATACAGAGGATGCTGTTAATATAGCCCGAAGTCTACACAGCAGAACGACATATGAACATATGACACAGTGGGTGGAGCATCGCTTTAAGAGAAGCCATTACAAACATTGAAATAACAATAAACACCCAGAGTGGAAATAATGGTGTGCTGGTGTCAATAATATATAAAAACAGGACTGGTGAGGGATTAAAGTCGGTCTCTACAAAGAGGCTTATTTCCTTCATAAACTGATAAAGCTTCAACCGTCAGTCCACCGATGGGTTTCTAAGTACTTACACACAGATACAGAGGGATCAACAGCTATCCAATCATCCACTGTGTGGCAGCAGATTATACATCTATATTCTCCTATTTCTTTTCTGCCTTCCTCCCTTTGCCAAGGCATACATTTCAGATCCATATTCAATGTTTTGTTTGAGGATCAGTGGCGCCTGAAGTTTCTCTTTCATCATCACTTCCTGGGAGCCAGCAAAGGGGTGGTAGACAATCTTGTTTGGCCTGTCCTTCCCTGCCCTAAATCAAGTATCTAGGCACAGCGGGCACAGTGACATGTCTCCCACAGTAAGTGGGAAGATTTCAGAAGCTCTTACAGATAAGCACTGTGATATTACAGGAGGATAAGATAGGAAGAAGCTAAGAGCTTAGAAACAGAATGAGGGTGCAGCAGATGGCTGGAAAGTGTTAAGGCAATGAAAAGAATTAAAAAGATGAAAATAACGGGGAAAAAAGAGAATCTGCAGTGACAAAGAAAACACATAATAATGAGCATAATGGGGAAGCTTCATTATGCCCATCTGCTATAACTTCTTTTAATTACAAACAGCTAGAATCACCAACCAGAAATCTATTGCTCTAATGTCTGACCAACCCAGGTCAGTGGTTGGCCAGTTTAAAACAAACAAAAACCAAAGAATCCTCACTTTTCCAATCAGTGAATGCACCACACATAACAGCTAGCAGGTACAGCAACACTCTTTAGTGGGGAAGTTGTCTTTGAGTAATGAGGACGCCACTATTTCCAGTAGAAGTGAAAAATGTACAATTTAATTTACAGAACACACACACAAAAAAAAGACATTCTGGTAAGGAAACTCTTTTTCCCCTGAAGCATGTCAGCAGTTGATTCAAGTTGCCAAACAGGGAACAAAGACCTGGAGTCTGAACATTTTAGAGCCCAGCTGCTTAGTTTGATACTGGCAGAGTAACGTTTTATCTGTTAATGGATGTGTAGTCAATTTGGAAATGTCTTTTTTTGGAAATAGGACAGTTAATATAAGGGTCTACTACAGAGAATACACACAGAGATGGGTTGACATGCTAACCATGCTAGATGTGCCAATCATGCTAAAAACTAATAAAAGACAAAATTCAGTTTTAATTGTGACTGCTGTGAAATATCAGGTGTATAAAAGAAACCTTTTTGACTGATAACGTGTTTTGTAAAGGAGTGGTCAGATTTGTACGGTGGCAGTAGATGTAACAACACAAAGAAAGATAGCTAGGTAAAAGTATTCCTCGGACCATTAATTTTTTAATAAAAAAGTCAAAAAAATTTTTTTATTTTATTTATAATCTTTAACGACAATTTGGAATCTACTAAAATTCACATTGGGAAATCAAAGCTTTACATAGGCAATGATTCCAGATCAATGATGGCAAAAAAAACTAACCTTTGCAAGTTAATATCAGAATTGCAGCTCTTGTACAGTCTGAGAATAAATCAGCTCACTCTAAAAGGCGTTTCAATGTACCCAGAGAAAACCAAGGAGAGGGCATTGCTGTGGCAACAGAGATGATTTATACTGCTAATATGGGAGCTAGGTAGGGTTTGCTCTAACACGTAAACTTCCTCTAGTTGAATCACAAATCTGATAAGCTTGCACTTGTTTAGTAAATGAATTCGTCAGAAATCTCCCTGAAAAGCCAAACACATAGGAAACATGTGCATTTTTTTATTTTTTTTCCCTCCAGACATTCCAGTGTCCTTGGCGACCGGTCATAAGAAAAGCTGAGGGTGAGATATGACACATTCAGTGACCTTTTCCCCACCGCATGACTCAAGGCTTCACAATCAGAAGCCAGGAACACATAAAAGTGTCTGGAGGACAGTCAGAAGCTACAGTAAAAGGACAATGTCACCAGTACTTGACAGAGGAGGAATACTAAAATTTTAATACACTCCTGTGGTTGGTTCCTTATTACCACAGCTAATGTAACCGGATGTTTTAGAGGCATGGTGCAAAGAAATGATTCCCAGTTTTGCTGCAGTCAGCTGTGTAACCCTGAGCATCCCTGTAAACAGCTACAGATTGGCAATTAGGACAGTACACACAGATACACACATGAAAACAAGGGGGCTTACAAACCTGCCGTTGAAGAGGAGTACCCAACTGTCCCAGAAACTACTGAAGCCTTACTGAACGCTACTGTGTCAGCCCTCAATGGTGGCTTTTCACTGTGTAACAGAAAAACCCAACTGGACTCTGTGAACAACAATCAAGGCTGGTGCCTTTTTTCATTCCCAAAGGGGGTGGGGGAGGTCTTAACAAACACGCTTCTGCTGCATGACTCACCAGCACCTAAAGCCCAAAAAAGAATTTTCAAAACAAATTTCAATCATGTTCTATCCTAAGGGACCAGGCTTTAATAGGAATTATCCTTTGTGTCAAGGCCTAATCAATCTTTGAACTGACAAAAGGCTCTTTGAAGTGCAAATGCACTGATTATTCCATATTGACAAGTGGAATTTAACAATCACTAATATGGACAAGTCCAGCCAAAACCTGCCTCAATGGCTTTATTCACAATTGATGAAATGCTTATTGACTGAACAAAAGTGCCATCTACCTGGAAGAAACACACCCAGGCATGCTAAGTCCCAATGCACAATAACATGTGCCCACTACAAAAAAACTTCAGCTCTTCACCTTATAGAAACCCATCATGCCATATAGCAGCTATCACACGGTGATCTGCTGACGTTTTATAGCAGGCTGCAAAGGGCTCTCCTCCGACCGGAGAAAAACATGTATCGGCTACTGGAAACACAGCCATCCAAATCACTGCCTTTCCCAAATAAAACACAGCCCACAGGGAGAGAACATTTCGCAAGCAAACAAAACACAACTAGAGCAACCACAAAATTACACCTCTGCAAAACACCAAGAGAGGGAATCGGTTTATTTTGAGCTCATTCAATGAATTCTTTAAGTACTTATTAAATGTGATTTCAACTGAGGAGGAAATAATCATACATAAAATAAATTAAGCAGGGCTGTGGGCTGAATGAAGAAACAAATTATGTACAGGTTTACTTACAATCAAAGACAAATTCAGTTATAAACAATATACTACTATTCAACAATTAACTTGTGAATATTCACCTTAATCAAACATTTTTGCAGGTATTTAGACCACAAAACTCTTGATATGAACAATTATGTAGTTATATCATCTGGTATTAGAGCGGTAAAGAAACATTTTGAAATGCTGTTGTTTACGGGGCTCAGTATCAGTCCGAAGGAAGAAGATTTTAACAGTTAAAGCTCCTCCAACATAAAACATCTAACAGGCCACTGGCTCACTCTAAAATGCTTTACTACATACATTTTGCCGTCTAACTGTGTCATCATATGACCCACTGCTGTACAGCTCATACCACAGCTAGCACAATGTGCTCCAAAAATAAATGAACTACACTCTGCAGAGAAAATAGCCCAACCAATGCAGCTTTTAGCTATTCTTTAATCAATAAAACTCTGTCTTGTGTCAGAACATTCGGTTTAATTGAAGAGAGTATATGCATTTTCTTGACCTGCTTATTCCCCAGAGTTAAGGTGAGGCTGATGTTAATTTAAAGCAGTCAGTGGGTGAGGGCCAGGTTGCAGGGTTCTTGGCTCACAATTTTTTTTATTTATTTTGAGGGGATTGCCTTATTTTAATCTTATTGTAACGATTTAGTGGGAATAAAACATGTTTAACAATCCCATCTGTTCCTGTTTTTGCTCTCTGGATACTTGCCGGCTTTGACAACAAGAGCTATAAGCATTGTAGCCCCCACATCTTTACCCCATCGGCCTTTGGCAACCCTCAGATGACTATGTTTGTATCCATTTTATTCATTTATTGTATTCAATAAAAAATATACCTCAGTCCAAATCTTCTATTTTTCAATATATTTCATCCATAGTGCCCTACAATAATGTTTTACGTGTGTCTAAGCCCTGAACCAGGCTCCTCTCACTACCCTGCATCTGTTCCAGGCAGGATGGATGTCAGCATGTGAAAAAGGAGTGTCTGCAGAGGTGCTGACAGTCAAACAGTCCCAGAGTGTCCCAGCCCACCCCTGTACAGGTCAGCGTGTTTCTCATTCCTGTCTGGATCAGCCCAGTCTGGTCGGTCTTATCCAGAAAGAGTGTGTGTATGCAGGTGTGGAAAGGTTGAGGTGGAGAGGATGTACATTGCTGCAACTCGGTGCTGATACACCTTGGATTCATCCCAACGTACACAGCAAAAGAGAAAGGTCACTCACACTGAACAGCGAAAAAGTCTTTATTGACGTCAGAATCATTTTCAAAATGTCACTTGGCTCCTTAGAGGCAATGTCAGCATCTAAGACAGACCGAACTTTCACTGAAGTTTCTGACTCACTGCAATTTTCAGGATTAATCCCTCAAACTTAAAAGAGAAGCAAATGAGGCATATACTAAAAATCAGTGTTTGTAGGGAAAGTCTTGAACCTAAACAAACCGAACTACTGAAACTGAACGCTTGTGAAGAGCATAATTCACAAAGGAAAAGCGTACACATACCAACAGCCATGAGGAAACACTCACACAGCAACGACTGTACAAGAAGAGTGTTATGGAAGCCAGGTGTACAGTACACAGACTAATAAAGGCTCCTGTTTCCTCTCTAATGGCTCCTTCGAGCTCAGCATGGCAGAACTCAGCTTAGAGGCTCAGCAGTTTTCTAATAATGCAGAAAGCAGCGATCCCAGCTTCAGTCTCATACAGCCAAACACTAAAGAACTAGTCTCAATATTTACACCTGATAAATATTTGCTGACCTACATCCACACTGGCATTAGCCTTTAAAATGACTGCACTGTGATACATTAGTCTCTGTGAGTCTTTACGGATAGTCCTTTGGGAATAAAACATGCAATTACTATAATCTCTCGTGTAATTAACATGCAAGCCACACACAGCAAAGACATAAATGGATTATAGACATAGATGTCTCAGAATAAACGATAGATTCAATTATATTTGGCATGGGATTTAATTAAGACAAATACATCAATCTTTAACCGAGTGAAAGGTCAAAAAGGCAAATAAAAGAATGAAAGTAAAACCTAGGAATCAAAGCCAAAGGCACATTTTTAATGTCATTTGGCTATAAAGACTGTTTGAGGCCTGTGTGACGCAGATGTTTTTCTATAACAACAAATCAAGAGGTGGTAGCAAAACCAAACGACTGAAGGAATAATAATCATGCAACCTCAGACAGTATTTGAAGCTTCAAAATAGGCTGAAATATTTCTTGTCTTTCCTTGACCTCTAACCCTAACCAAATCTGACTTCTGACATTAAAACCAAACTTCAACTATTTTTTAGAAAGTATTCAGTTTTAAACTCTTATTTTTCCTTTGTACATATGCATTGGGAATCTAAAGCCAAATGTCATTGGATAGGAGTAGAAAAAGGGAGGATGCGTGTGTGTAGACTGGATAGTGTGTGAGGAGTGTTGTTGTTTTCCGAGATGCAGAGATAAATTGGCTGTCAGCATTATCTGCCCTGATCGATGATCGCCCTGTTTTAAATTATGTTATTATTATTATTATATTTAGGTGATACTGAATTGGTAGACGTTTTCAGTATTAGGAAATTAAGTCAGATTAAGCACAACAATGTTAGATGTAATTTCAGTAGTGCTCAAGTTTAGTCCTCGAGATGTACCTTCCTACAAGGCAAGGCAGGGCAATTTTATTTGTACAGCACACTTTCAACACAAGGCAATTCAAGGTGCTTTACATGATTAAAATTATAAACCACATTAAATTAATTTGATGATTAATAATATACAAGAAAGCAAAGACAATAAAACAATAAGCAAGACAATACAACAATGTAAGAAATTTTTTTTTACAACTTTTAGATGTCTCCCTTTTCCAACACAGTTGAATCAAATGGCTCATCAGCATCTTTAAGCTTTACAGAGGACTGATAATGATTTGATTCAGGTATCAAGAAGTAAGAATGCATCTAAAGTTTGCAGGACAGTTCGGCTTGATGACTGGACTTTGGCACTTTGGTGCTATTTAAAAGAAAAATATCTTTTCAGTGGCATGTTGAGAAAGTTATCCATTTTATTAGGGCTACGAGAGAGTAAGAGAGAACAAGACTTTCAGCAGGTAATAGAAAGGCAGAATGGAGTCAAGAAACACTACACTATTTTATTCTTTGAGCGTTTAATGCTTGTCTGGCCATGTTGTTTATTGTAAACATTGGGATAACTTTCGTTCAATTCCTTTATTTTCAGTTTGCTTTAAAACTACTCCTTCTGGTAAATAAAACTGCAGAATATTTTCCTTTTTCCTTATTTTACTTTCTTTTGGAAAAAAGAATAAAACAAAATAACAAATTGGTCAAAATTGGAACCGGCATGTCAGGAATTAGTGTCTGCTTAGAAGAACCGGATTGATGCATCCCCACAAAAAAAAAAAAAATGAAAACCAGAAACTAGCCACAAAACTCTCATCACTGCATCTCTGGACATCAACAACACTTTGTTTTAAACTAAGATTTGACAAACCAGTACACCTCTTGTACAAGAGTGCTAAAGGGAACCCCCACAAAATGCCTTTGGTGTTAAAATCTGGTTAAAATCTTTAACTAGAAAGGCACTCAGAGAGCAGACTTTTACCAGGGCCACTCACCAACCCCATAATTGTTGTTATGTAATTCTAACTTTTGGTACCTTCCCAATAAAATGTCTGTTAATGAGATGCATGGCTCTGTTCGGGCTTTTGCTATGCCCTTCCAGAAAAGAGGAGTGATTCGCACATGTGTGATAAACCTTTTACGCTTGTAAGCTCTCTGACACAGCAGAGCTGGGGATGTTAGCACCGCTGGTCAGAGGATAGAGACAGGCTTCGTTTTCAGATCAACCCCCAAAAATAATTAAGTTATACTGGTTCCATTTCGGATCATATACAAAGCAAAAAAATCCATAACTTTTTGAGTTGTGTTGCTAACAAACAGACAGGGATGAAAACATTATCTTCTGGCAGAGGTAATAAACTCAGGCCTCTCTTGATCATTGGGTCTTATTACAACTTAAATAAGTTCAATATTATTAGGAAAGACATTTAAAGGCCTTTGAAAATCATAGTTTAGATAAACTTCTTATGATTTATAGTTTATAGGATTAGTCAACCTTTCTTAAAGCTGCTCATTGTGTGTCTTTTACCGAACTTCAGGGTAAATCAAAGCTCTTGTGGAGATACTCTACAAAGAACTGCAGGGAACTTAACTGCCTACAGCTGGCAAATCTGCCCACCTGTCATCCGTCACCTCTCTCCAGTCTCATTAGTTTGCCTCTCAGGGGGTTTACTAACCCAGATGTACTAAGAAGGATCCCATAGAAAGCCGGAAACAATTGTTGGGAACATTCTCAGGGATTTACAACATGAAATAAATGAAATAAATGAATTTATTTGAGACAATTTTGTAGATTTTCTAGATTGATATAAGCCACTATTTTATCATTTTCTTCTTTTCTGTCTCTTTGGCAATTGCCCGTGGCTGCTGCTCAGAAAAATGAGTCCATCTGTGAGAGGAAAAAAACAGAGATCACAAAGAACGGCTTACTGTCATGAAATTTACCATTTATGGTAGCTCCCCACAAGCAGGACCATGTGTGCACAGGTATCGACTTCACTTTATGAGGAGACATTAAAATCCCTCTGCTACTGATGTGAATATAGCAAGAAAAGAGTGCACTAGAAAACATTCCTTGAGTGTAAAATTGTGTATTCATGAAATATTCTCACAATTAAAAAGACGAATATGAAAGAAAGAACATTAAAGATAGAGTAACAGTTTTTGGTGTAGAGGAAAATCAGCCTCTTGAAGCCTCCTTTCTGTCCTCCCTGCAGAAGCAGACTGCAACTACAAAGCTAGTTTTTGCATTAACACTGAAACCCCGGGCGTTTGAAGGAAGCTGTGATTTTACAACACAAGTCCACAATTAAAGCCAAATGGCCTCTGCCTCTGAGGGAGGTCACATTAAAAAGAGGTGAAGTTGCTCCTGACTGAGACTTTGCAGGATGTGAGTGATGTTTGTGAGCATGTGTCATTTTCACTCCCACCATCTCATGCCAAAGTTTTGCACGAAGACGCACACATGCTTCAGCGGAGACAAGAGAGAGGCTAACCCTTTCCGACTGACTGCCCCTACTAAATAGGGAAGTAAAGGATAGACGCAGAAAGATGCACGCAAAGACGTGAAGACACGCATAACGCTAGAAAGCAGAAATATTTGTTGCCTTGCTGTGCAGCCTGAGGCATGGAAAAAAATAACTCAGTGTCAAACAACTTACAGTTTTTTAAAAGGCTGTAACATACACTTCAAAAGTGGATTCTTAGATGTATCCAGCAAAAACCGAAGAAAAGCTCAAACGGTTGGAGAAAAAAGTTTAAAAGAATTTTCAAATGTGGCAGAGCACACTAATTCGGCTAACTAGCAAGTATAGTCCCCTGCTGTAATGTCTTTATTTTCTGTTTGTGTGACCCATGGTCAGTGTTACTGCATGTTCTCTATTATTTATCACCAATATAAGTGACTTCCTTCCCCTCGATTTGACCAAGAAACTCAGAGAAAACCACAAGAAAAGGTTTAAAGAGTTCACATCCCCAAGAGTTGGTCAAAATGAGAAATATCACTTCACAAACACTTGTTTCCGTTAAAGGGGAACAATTTTAAGGAAGCGGACTTAACTACAAATGGACACACGCTAAACTACAGTAATATAAACGAAAACTTCATCAACTACAATTTTTATTTTAATAGAAATATACAAAATGTGTGGTTGTATTTTATTTGATAAGATGGTGGTAGGGAAATATTTGATATTTCCCTCAAAATATGGAGATTTTTCAATGTTACTAAAAAAAGAGAGACATAGCAAGAGCAGTGGTTGCTGATGGAAATAAGAAATAAAAAGTTAAGTCATCGTCATGAACAGAAAAACATCAAGAGGTCTTGCAGTTTTTTTTTACATCTTTGAAATTAAAACAGGTGCTCAATCATATGAGCAAAATTATCATCTTATGAATTCAGGTTTTACACATGAGAAGTTGCCCAGCCTCAAACTGTTTCAATTCAATTCAGTTTATTTACACAGGGCCAATTCAAAACAGATGACATATCAAGGCTATTTACAAGAAAAGTATTTTTTGTTTCATGTTTGTCTATTTGGATTTTGCAAAAAAAAAAATTAAGTGTGAGTATGACTCCTAACTTAGTTGAATAATGCTGGTGACTTGAGATGATGCCAACCAAGAAGCTTTAGCAACAAATAGGATACCTTTAACCAGAACTGAACTTTACAGATGCTCACAAGGACAAATTACGGTTTTGTACACTCACAAGAAGATTTAGCTATGTGGACCTAATGACAAGTGTATCTGGATGAGTCGATATAAGGCTTTCATTTTAAGCTTTATTAAAGGGTACAAGCAAAAGTACCTCGGCGATAACCTTGTCTTCAGCGCAGCAGAGCTACATGTCAGCCTGGTTACAGACCCAGCCCAGCATTAAATACTTGTGGACACTGTGGGCTTACAGACATCCTTTCCTTTGGCTTCCTCTAAAAGCAAACCTGACCAGACGCAGGAAAATGGGTGCAGTATGACTAACTACTTTTTCCACTGCCAATAGGGTTCTGGGTTCTTTGCTTTTCACACAAGGTTACTGTGTGAGCCCTTTTGGCCCAGAGTGCTGACAGTTTCTACATGGGAGCTCCACCATAAATCTCAGCTTACAGACCCTGACTGGTCTGACATCTCCTGGTTAACCTGCTTTTTTTGAGACAGAGTAACATGGTAACTGACTGTGTTTATGTTGTCTTTTGGGGAAAAAAAAGGACGTTTGTATTGTTTTTGGAAAGGCTCAGCTATTTTATTGCAAAAGAGAGTAAGTTACAGAAAGGACACATTCAACCTAACATGATTTGGCCAATTTAAACAATTGCGAGCTTGTTCTTTAATTAAAATCTATTTTCTAAAAAGCTTTGAGGAGAAAAGAGGGACGTTTGAGCAAACAACAGGAACACTTAGTAGAATGCAATAAAGTTACTCCGTTTCATCCAATATGATAATTTGGGCTGATATTGCTATCATAATAATTCTTTTTTATTATAGCTGCTAACATTATTCACAGATATATTATGTATTTTCCTAAACTTTCACTCACACCTTGGACATTGCGTCTTTGCTTTAGTGAAACACTCCACGATCCTGTGCGGCATCACGATTACACTTATTCAAGAGAATATCATATTGCCAATCCTCTCCTCCCTCCTGACACACATATACAGAGGCCAACAAGATGGAAATAAACGTTGGTTGCTAATATTCATCTAATTTTACTAATGGAGCCAATATGTATATGCTAAAAAGTGATTACCATCAACAAAGTTAATGCTGATAGATTGCCCACCTCTACTTTTAGCGTCTTTCTGTCAAAACACTTGCTGAAAAACACCATAATATGCAGTGCCAGGTTTAGATGACAGCATGCATAAATTTAAGAGGCCCATATAAATTCTGGTCATTGGTGGTCATTGGTGTTTTTATAATGTTTGTTAACAGCAATCGGAGCCTGCAAAAATTTGATTTTTTAGGTCAAAGCCAGGACATTTTCCATATCATTGTGATTGGTCCACCACTAGTAGTAAATATATCATATACAAATTATAACACAATATTATTTAAATTCCAGTCCAGTCTAGAGAGCCCACAGACATCTAAAACCACTGAGGACTAGGACATACATTATTCTCTGGAATTACATGGCACATATATGCATATCAGTTCAGCTCTAGGCTGCTAGGCTTATTTCATTGATCTGGGTCAATAGGTTGTTGATCAGTCTTGCAGTCTCTAAGCAATGCAAGAGTCTTTGGCACAGATTGGGCATCAGCTCTCCACAGCTGCCACTGGTCCTCATGGAAACACACACAAACTCCCCTCTCTTTAAGACGACTCCCTAGTCGGTCGGCTAAATTATAGTGTGGCCTGAAACAACCTAAGGACACTGGCTCCAAACATTAACACAACTACAAGGAATAATTGTCAAAGTACACAAGCGGCAGCTGTGCAATCTGCTAAGCTTTAAATCATCTGTTACGATGATTCTCAATGACATCATTGTGCAAGAGGTGGTCCTCTGCGATTCTTCAGCTGCCACGCTAGTGACCTTTTATTGATTGGAAGCCGGAAAATTGGCAGTGAATAAGAATTTGAGCGCTGGTTTATTACAGAGACATCAGAGGGAGGATGAAATGTTGCCACCGCTTCCTGCTAACTAAATTACTCACCACGTATGGCCAGTTCAAAGACCCAGAGGAGCTCAGTGCCCACTCCAAACACAACTTAAGCTGTGATATTTCCTGAAACAAACACTGGAGAGGATCCAACAGTCACGGCAGCAGAAAATTGTCGATGTTCTCAATAAAACATGCAGCCTGGCATTTATATTTCAGAGGGCAGCAAAAAATAGCCTGGATTCAGGATACTACTGCAAGCCCACACACTCAGAGGTACACCAGACAGAGGTTTGGTTTGGAGGAAGAGCTGTAGAGCAGCATGCTGCCATTCTGACATTACCTTACATTAAATACATGGTAGACAGCATGTTTATTTAAGGGAAGATGGTGAAGAACCCTTACCAACTCACCAAACAAACTCTTTTTCCCTTCGACCTCTCTGACCAGAAACCCGGTGTTTCCAGTCGCCTCTTGCTGTTTCACACAAACAGAAAAAGAAAAAGTAGATCTAGTCCATCAACGAGCCACAAAGATGTTTTCTGATGACTAAATATATTAGTTTCGCTCTTAGACGTACAGCATCTGCTACCGCTGCTGCTGCTACTACTACTACTCACTCATCGATTCCGTCTAACCACCACCACGCTACCTCTCTCCTCCTCCTCTTTTCTCCTCCCCTCCTCCTGCTCTGTCTCCACCTCCCCTCACAGTCTACAAATGCACAGAGCCTGCCCTATAAAAAACATAGAGCGGGAGAGATGCGTTCCTCCTGTCCTACGCTGTGATCCCCACATCATTCAGAGCAGCGGACTGAACAATGCCTTCACCGCCGCCGCTCTGAAAGGAGCCCAGGAGCGGTTCTCAGCCAGCGATAATGCCTCCCCAACTGTCGCCATGGAAACAAATGACTGGAGGGAGGGGAAATATGGGGAGATGGAGAGGGAGGGGAGAGTTAAGTGAGAGGCAGAACAGTGGAGGAGGGAGAGAGGAGAAGAAGGGGCTGAATGAACGATGGGGGAAGTGTGTATAACTACAAGTGGGTGTGACCGTAGTTGTTGCACGAGAGAGTGCATGGCATGTGAGGAAAGAAAATCACAGTAGAAGTTGCTGCTTGGCACAAGTGGAATCATCTCTCTGTGACAGAAATCAAGTATCCCACTAATCAATTGACTGTCAGAAAAGAAAGAAAAACTTGGGGGTTTTTTGTCCAGAAAAAGCAAGAAAAACATTTATTTCATTCAGGACACAGAAGACTGACAAATAAAGCACTGCTTATAAAAAATAAAATCATATGAAGATATATATTTTTACTTTATATCCCTTCTATATACAGTCTATCTTATACAGGTGTGCGTGTGTGTGTGTGTGTGGGGGGGGGGGCAGTGCCAATCTCCAGCGATCATAGGGCGAGAGGCAGAGTTAACCCAGGACAGGTCGCCAGTCCAATTACAGGGCCTCACACTCATACCTAGGGGCAATTTGAAGAATCCAATTAACCAAACAGTCATGCATTTTTACCTGAAAACAAAAAACATGATATACATATCATGTATACACCATCTTTGTTTGATTTTAAATTTGGATTATACTTGGGGTGCTATCAAATTCTTACAGTAGAATAACCGAGAGAAAAATACTAAAGTTTTAAAGCATCATAGTATTAACACAGAGCATTCATACATGTATTAAAAATTATATTTATATTTCATATTATATGACATGATTTTCTTATATTTATGAAAATTTAATTTTTAAATATTAAATATTTCTACTGTTGCTAAGATATATACATTTATACAATTGCAATGTTATCTATAACACTTACCTGTTGTTGCTTTAACTGTATTGTAATACATCAACGTACAAATACATTTTAATCGCCTCTATTTTATGCTTTGATTTAGTCAAATGTTAAATGGTTATGCTGCATGTAGCTTGTCTATATAATTTTAAAACTACAGTACCAGAATGATGGCAATGGGCTCATTATTTTTTTTTTTTTTTTTTTTTTTGCATTAGGAATAATTTACAAGGATTCTAATTAGTCTTTTTTGCAATGTAAAAAAGTTACTTTGCCTTCATTTAGCCAGCTGGCCATCAGTGTGCAGCCACAGGTGGGGGAGGGCCTCTGTTGCTTTACTCTGTATTCCATAACGCGAGATAAAATACAGGCGACTAAAGAAGGCTAGGATAGGAAATTTTAGAGGTTTTGAAATTGTATACCTTCAGTCTGGTAATCGATCAGTGCCCAGAAATGGTAAATGGACTGAACTCATATAGTGCTTTTCTAGTCATACTGACTACTCAAAGCGCCTTACATTGAAGCCACATTCACCCATTCAGACTCACATTCATAAACCGACACCCAACATGGCTCAGTAGGTATGGTACGATGTATGGTACGATGTGTCCCGACATGTGACTGGAGGAAGCTGGAATCGAACCCTACGACCCTCCGATTGCAAGCCAACTCTACTCTACCTCTCAGCCACAGTTGCCCTGCAAGAAAAGAAATAAAAATAAAAACAAACTAGAAAAACCTACAGAATTTCCTAATGTATATCATCGGATGATGCACCTTCTAGCTTTAGTCCTTAGTATAATTACTGTCTCTGATGTGTAAATAAATAAAACATGTTGCGTCTCTTGGGGACCCAGTTAACCAGTAGTCTCAGGGGGATACATCCCTGTGTGGCTTCCCCCCACAGACATGCGAAACACAAAAGCTTGCAGAATAACGCGACCAAGCTGCCTCGACCCTCTTCGTATGCACATATAATTACAACCACCAATCCCCCCCACCCCACATTACACATCCCTCCCTTCATAACTCTCTGTGCTTCCCCTTCGAAACACTCATGAGCTGATGTGAGCTTTAAAGATGGGGTGACATTGCCTGACACCGGCTCTGAATCCTGAGACGAATGCCAACAATAACCATGGAAACACTGGTGAAGTATCACCAGTTTCAAAACGATAGCAGGGCTTTGGATATGGGTGTGAGGAGTAGAGTGAAAGAGATGAAGAGCAAGCAGAGGGGGATGGGTATCTGTGTTAGATTTAAATTAGGGGGGGCAGAAGAGAATTTAAAATCAAAAGGGAGTTGTGAGTTCCAGTAAGTGGGTTAAATTACTCTTGAATTTATCCTCTTGTCTTTGCACTGAATAATCACTGTCTGCATCCCTCTGTGCAAACCCCTAACCTCCTGCAGCTCTCTCTGAATTGGTAAAAACTACTCTGGAAGGTGAATTGTGCATCAATCCACACGGACCGAACAGGTACTACATTAAGATGGGCTATTCATCCCAACAGACCTGACAAGGGAAAATCTTCTCACACAAAGCAAAGGTCAAGTAAAGAATTAGCTCTGCAGCCACGTCGGAATCCAATCTAAAAGGAGTAAAACAAGACCAGCTTTTTTTCAGCTGGTAAGGAAACGTGGAGCTTATGTTTGTGGCTTTTAGACCAAACACTGTTAGCTGTGGGTTAGTTAAAATATTAAACCATACAGAATTTAGTTATTGACTGTTTTAAAGGCTACCATTTTCAAAATATAATTTTTATTTTTTTTAAATGACATAAAAATAAAAATTTGTGGTGAT
The DNA here is from genome assembly GCA_028564705.1 of Apricaphanius iberus. Lineage (NCBI taxonomy): Eukaryota > Metazoa > Chordata > Actinopteri > Cyprinodontiformes > Aphaniidae > Apricaphanius > Apricaphanius iberus. Next base: position 1,052,803 of record JAPXFQ010000640.1, on the reverse strand, counting down.
TGGTTTGTTTAAAACCGTGTGGCCACTTTCTTTTATGGCCACATTTCCACAAATTTTTTTAACAATCACAATCTATTTTCCAAATTACGACGTGCAAGATTGTTCTATATCCTATGCATATTATTTTGTTCATCTAACAACTCGGGATTGTTTTTAACATTCTAAGTGTTTTCAGTGATTCAATTTTATTATGTTAAAAACAAAGCTCAACGTTTGTGAAGTAGGTGGGGAAAAAAAGTTGTATGTCTTGTCCCCTCATGATTACCTGCAGCCACACTGAGATGCGTTATTAGCTTAATTATCAACTCAAATCCAAAGAGAGTAAGCCTGCTGATGCTAGTCTAGCAATTTAGCAGATCGATCTGCCAAGAAATCATTATCAGCAGGATAGTATCTTCAGTCAGAAGTATGTTTGGAATTGATAGAAAAGTGATGGTTATTTTTAGGTGATCTATGTCAAAGCATTGCTAGTATGTATTTAAAACGAACTTTCATATCAGTGCTTAGAACTAAATATTTCTGTTAAAGAGACCGCACAGCATTCAAAGTAAATCAGTTCAAAATGTAAAATACTTGAGACAGTTCAACTCTAATCATAATAATAATACAGACTAAACAGGCATTATCTTAAACTATGAAGCTTTATGAAATCTGTATTCTATTTGTAAAAACAAAATGTCTATCTTACATTGAGACAAACATGAAAATTGCAAAATGATGCCAAATGGAACCGGGACGAGAATTATTCTGTCTGATATATGGACCACTAAAAAACAAAAATTGAGATGCGTAAAATCTTTTATCAGTCTTCGAAAAAAAACGACTTTGGATTCTATGTTTCACCAGATCATTGCTTAAAGTAAGAGCAAATCAGCTATTTAGAAATATTTCCAGTCACAAAAAAACAAAAAACAAAAACATGTTAAGTAATTATAAGGAAACTGATGGTGCATTAACCATCACTCTCATGTATGTAACTGTTCTAAAACTACAGTAAGTAGGTTAAGAGCAGGATGTCTGACAGCAAGCTGGCTACTGGATCAGTTAGTCCAACTAGTAAAACAGTTATATCAGCTTGTTATACTTGTCATATTCCTTAAGATCCAAAAAAAAAAAAATATTTTCTATTCACATTTATTTATGTTGTTATATAGTATGTGCCTTGTACAAAAAATGCATTTTCATGATAGGAATAAAGAGAAAATGAATGAATGAATGAATTTAAAGTATACTACGAAATTTGTGTCTGTTAAAAATCTATTCTCAAGTCTAAATTAAAAAAATATATATAAATAAATGTTAAAGAAAACATTATTATAAGGGAAGTAATCAATTTGTTATAATATTTTGGCAGAGGTAAGAATATAGTTGCATTAAGACATAAATACTCAGACAATCTTGCACACTTTTCCTTGAAATTTTTGTGATAACAGCATGACACTGGGAAATAAGAAAATAAAAATTCAAAGTAATTTGACTCACAGTCATGATACTGTGATAATGCTTTTTTGGTCTATTTCTCAAGATAGAGTTTAAAAACTGGAGTATTTACTGTTTGAAGGGAAATACAGCAGATAGTGAGTGATCGCAGACAAAAGGAGAAAACCAGCACAGATTGTGCATCTTTCTTTCACCCTCTTTCTCTTCTCACTAATCGCAACATTTTCCTTCCATCTGTTCATAGATAGGAAAATTTGATATTTTTCCCCATCACACACGAACCCACTGAAATATTGACGACCGACAGCCTAAATCTCCTTCGGCTCACTGACCTACAGATGGCATCTGTCACACATCTGCTCACCAGAATCCCCAACGACATGCTTTCTGCTGTCCCCGAGACCTCGGTTAACTTAAACTACAGAACATAAATATGAAGGAGAATCCTCTTCTTCTTTTTATTAAAAAGATGGACATTTGTTTTCCATTTGTGCTTGTCGGTATTGATGCAAGTGGCCACAGTTTCTAACTTTTCAAGACTACCAAATGAACAATGCGCTGTCAACAAGAAGCCTGCCTTCAGAGATCCAACACACAGCGAACATTTTCTCTTTAGAGCTGAAAAGCTACATGGAAACTCAGAGTCACACTCACAGGAGGGCTCTAAAAGGACATCTGCATGGATAAATTGAAAAAGAGTGCCTAATCAATTCTTCATTAAGAGTAAAAAAAAAACTCAGATAAACCTGTAACTGATTGCATGCATGGCTGACTTGGCTCGGTTTCCTCAGCATGCACCCTGCTGAGGAAAGCCGGAAGAAGGACACTGGGTTTTTGTCATGGAGACAATTCAAATTCCACTGCATGTTGGCTCGACCAGAAAGCGCCTTTCTAAAACTCAGGGAGACACATGAATAAATCCCACACAAGCTAGCTCAGACGACAGACATAAGCTTAATCTGAGAAAATAAATAACCCTCTTATTCACACATCCCTGAAGGTCCTGGAGTGCCAGGAAGACACAACAACCACACAGACATCAGCTGACGTAGCATGGATGAAGCTTTATTTCTCTGTTGGCAGCGCACATTTATGTTCCCTCGTTTAACCTCTGGCTCAGCTGGACCTGTGCTCAAAAAGACTCCGTACAAACTCAGATCTGTTTCCTGAAGTAGATTAGAGGCGATGATAGCGCTGGATAATAACAGCAGGGTGAGATTTTACAAGTAGACCTTTGCTTTCCCTGTTAAAACAAGTCTTTAGAGGTCATTCCAAAATATCTGCCTGCTCAAATATTGACTCTGGCATCCGCCTACATCTCAAACATACAGCAGCTAGAAATCAAAGAGCTCCTTAAAATTACTCCAACAAGCACACAATTAGCATCCCTCCCTCAAAGGAGCATCTCATAAGAAGAGGTCATTAATATTTCACCCGGAGGACAATCTTTTAATTCATTATTAATGTTTAAACTTATCTGCAGGAGGAGAGAGGTCTTATCTGAATTACAAAGAGTCTGCAGCCAAGGATAATCTGTGCCTCCACACAACCCCCTCCCGCTTTGAGGAAAGTGAGGCGGCAGACCTGCTGTCCCGTTTTGTTAGAGCAGCAGAGATTTGCAGAATAATGGTAATAGTTCTGCATTGACCCCATGCTGTGAGAGAGTGCCTGGCCCTGGGGCAAGGTGGGCAATGATGGGTGCAATACAAGGAAAACAACCAAGAAGGATAAGGCGGAGATTTGTCCGATAATATTTTCCTCTAGCATACTTCTGATACAAACTGCTGGAACTCAGGGTATTACTTCTGCCAAATGAAAAAAAAAAAAAAACGCACAGGAAAATTACATTGTGGATGTTTTTACTTGCTGATCCATGACTGGTCGGCTGTTAACAAAAATTCAGATCTTAATGCAATCATAAACGCCCCATAGGTTTTGCTTTTTTAACAATTTTTCTCGACTACTGGTTCATTGAGAGTTTGAATAAATATCAGTGTATATTAAAGTATGATTGAATTCAATTATTGTGTGCTGCTTAGTGGTATATTTACATTACCTAATGCATCTGGTGATCTGAAAGCAGCATATTTATGTATTATTCCTAGAGCAAGTTTTTGTTTAGGTGGTACATATTCAGGCACAGACGTGCTGCCAAAAGCTTTCATTTTTAAATAGTTTTCATTGTTACTTTTAACATTCGTGTAACTGCTGTGGGGTACCACCATCCAGGCCTAATAATAAATGTACACATACAAAACAACATTTAAAAATGCTCTAGAGGCTTCATCACTAATTTCCAAATTGAGGGAATGCAAGGCGATATCTGTTTATCTCAATGAGCAAGCAAGTATATAGCAGCATTTTGGAGTTTGCCATGCATTTATCTTTAAGGCTAATCAGGGTTTTAAGGCTTTAAGAGTGAACCGATATTAAATCTACCAAGAAGGAAGCACTGGAAGCCAAGAACAGATAGTAAGTTGTTGTTACATTTTCAATCAGTCCATGTGTGCTACTTGTGACAGCAGAGGGAGCTCTGACTGACCTGCTCAGTCAGAGTAGTCTAGGTGGGAACAGAACAAAGCATCCACAAACTTTTTGTACGACCAACTGAAGATCATTTTTAGTTCGAAGAGGAGTCAGATTTAAGCAACAAAACAAGCTAAAGAGACTAAATAATAAATGTAACAATAATGACATGATGTACTTGGTGTGTGGATTGCTACACTCTAAATAGCTTAGATTAGAAGAGATTAAAATTAATTTCACAACCTGGCAAAGCCCAGATCAGTTTTTCATTAAGCCTAGAGATAACAAAGGGAGTACTTTCTATTTACCATGACTCAAGCTAAATAGTTATATGTCGTAAAATTACAACAAATGCTGAAATATGCTAAATATTTATTGTTTATTGGCTTCAATTAATACATTCATGATTATTTGATGGTTTCCTTATTTTTATACAGAAATATGTGAAGAGTAGAAATGTTGACACCGAAAGCAAAAGGCAAAAACAACAACTCTAACCTTTGGGGTAAAGAAAACAAAATATATTTTTATTGTTTTATATTTTCTATTAAGGGTTTAAACATTCGTCATGGTTAAGCAAGGCAAAGCAATTTTATTTCTATAGCACACTTTCAACACAGGGCAATTCAAGGTGCTTTACATGATTAAGACTGGTTCACGGCAGCACAACCATTCACACACTCCATTAAAATACGTCCAATGTAATCCAATCTCAGTTTCTTTCTTTACATTTAACCGAGCAATCATCAGATCATCTGATAACGGCTTGATCATCATTTACAATCTTATTGTAAACCCCCTCCTACCCCAGCCCAGATGGTGATTAAGATCCCCCCAGAATATAATCACTTGCTCCTGGTCACTGCGGATATTTTCTGAAAATTTCATCAAAATCCATCTATTGCTTTTTTCTGTTTGTACGTTTTGCTAACAAACAACCCCTGTCATGAACATGTTCTCCTTGCGGATGTTAAAATTTTCAACCGTCTAAACAGACATATGACAAAAACTATAAAACGGGTGGGATTCACGTACATAAGTAGGATAAACTCACAATGTTGCCCCATAATAGTAGATACGTCACTCCATGCTTGATCCTTCTTGACGTTGTCTTTATAAAAAGTGTGACTGGGGTCACACAACTGAAAAACAAATGAGACTCTCCAGCGAGGTACCGATGTCTCACTGGGCCGCACAGGTAGTGAACTGTTTTTTAAGTAAGTAAGTAAGAACGTTTCTTTTATTTAGAAAATTACCGGATGCTGAGCTGTCTGATTTCCTGTCTTCCCCTATCCAAAATGTCTAAATGTACACGTTTCAGAGGCGTACCACGTAAACAATAGGACTGCTGCGTATATTAAGAAAAGTGCTGTGACATGACGCTCCTGTGATGGGGCAAACTCGTGCTGCTTTCGCCTCCGGTGGAAAGGAGCTCCTGTAACGTGCTGTTGATGTGTCCGGTGGAAAGGAGGAATAAGTAAAGCGCTATAAAGATACAGGCCATTTATAATAAAGAGAGTTGCTGGTGGATGATTTACACACCTTTATTGTGCACAGAGTGGCACATAATTAAATGAGTTAACATAAATGCAGTCTTTAGAGCTCATTTTCTTGCTACGAAACATTCCACTGCAGAGCAATCACATATCTATTTTGCACATTTATTTCAATATTGATTGTAAATGTTATAGCAGTACATTGAGACACAGTGGAACAATTTTAATCCAGTTTTTCGCTTTTATTTATATAGTGCCAATTCACAACAAATGTCACCTCAAGGCACTTTACAAGTCGTTTCAATAATGTATTAAGCCACCATTATTCGGTGGCTTCTTATTTAGAACTGTGATCCGTTTTTTTCACAATCAGGATTAATCAAGCTTTGAGGCATCTTTTAAAATTAAAACAGCACTGAGCATTTCCTTAATGATCTTTATAAGCCCTGATGCAGATCATCATGAGCGGGGCATCCAGGACACTGCAGAGCAATTTTGGAAATAGCCAAAAATAACCACAGAGAGCCAGGACACTGCCGAACAGTTTTAGGTTTTTGGATTGAACCGCTGTCTGGAGGTCAGATTATTGAATTGTAGAGCAATGGAAAGCCTGCCTGTAACAAATAAAAATTATGACCCCATTATTTTTCCATATTTCTCCCTTGTTTTAGGATTTATTCCACCCCCCCTTTCATTGCTTAGTTGCACTTGATCCTCATCACAGGTACAATAGTCACACTGTGGGAGATCAATACCTACAAATTATGTTATTTTCTGCTCTATGAATTCCAGTAGTGCTCAACTGTGTGTCCTTGAATAAGTTCTTGAAAAGGTGTGATGGATGCAAACATGACGTTTTGTAAGCATTAAAGGTGTGACTGTGGATCCGTGTAGCTTTCGCCCGCGGTGGGTTTGGTCATCTGACAAGCTGCAGGCTCATCTCTCCCCACAGCGCCCAGATGGCCTGTGATTATGAACGGCTCAGTAGAGATTACCGTGCAGCACAGAGAGGAAGAGAAATGGAGAGTAAAAAAAAAGAAACTCAAATTGGGATAAAGAACGGACACCATTAACTGAAAGAGTGGGGGCACTGAAGGTCAAACAAACCGGCCAACATGGCACAGTAACATCAACAGAAGGTGAACATGAAGCCAGACCTCTCAAAAATGTCGTTTTTTCACAGCACCATAAAGCCTTTCAACAACTTATCACTTCCAGCAGTTTGTTTTCATTTCAGAAGCGCTGACGACCAGATATTTTGATCTCAGATTTCACAAGAGCGGGGTGCAGGCAAATAACTGAGTGTGTTTGTCAGATGAGAATGTTTATAGCAAGAAATGCACTCTGGGACATTTTTCCACCAGCAGCTAGATGACGGACTAGATGATGGATCACACACAGGCAGGTAATGCAAACTCTAAAAGAGTGGCATGAAAAATGATCAATGCTCCGCTGAACCAACAGCAGTTAACCCCTCGATGTGTTTACTGTAGCAGCTTCACCTGAGGGGAAACATACAGAAACTGTCTAACAGAAAAAACGATGTCAAAAACCTCTATGCACATTTCTAATCCAAGAAATACAGAAATATTCTAAATGTTTGCCACCATTCATTAGTTCTCGCGTGTTTTTTTTTTACTCTTTTGTTCATAATATTTGTTGTTGTGGCATTAGCTGTTACAATTGCTTCCTCTGGTTTCGGATGCTGTGCAGCTGGAAGGGTTTGTGCTTTTACCTTTGTACTTTCAGACACCTCCAATAAAAGAAAAAAAAGGGGAAGGAAGGAAAAAAAGCTCAAATATTACCTTAAGTACAACCCCAAATCCCAAATGAGTTGAAAAGGGGGTTTCATGTGTGCAGAACAGGACCGGAGAGCAGAGAGAGGATATGGAAGTTCAAACTATCTCTTTCATTGATCCACAGGGGTAAGGATGATTTCCCTGACTGAAACATCTCTCTACTCAGCATTCTAAACATACGGCCAGACAGTTTTAAAGAGGAGCGTCAAAAGCAAAAGTATTGGATTGGCATCAACTGATGGTGTCATCCAGGACGTACTACTGTGAAATGTTGTCTGTACTGGCCGGAAATTGAGCTGTTAACATGTCATGACAGTCATGAGACTGTCATACAGCCACAGTCTTCAATCAGACGTCTCTTCGTTGGAAAACTGACTGCTGCTGGAGATTCTTCCCGCCTGCAGTATCACCATCCATGACGACTCTAGCTATTGGATAAATAAAATAGTTTTGAAACAGAATTGAAAGAAATGTAATTCAAATTCAAAAATACTTTATTGATCCCAGAGGGAAATTAAGTGCTGTTTTAGCTCATTACTAATTAATTCTTCAAGGAGTTGTTGTAGATCATGTTGCCTCTGAAAGAAGATACTCTGTTGCTGTTGGATAGTCTCATGAAGAGAATGCTCAGGGTTGTCCATATATATTTTATTTAAGGAGGAATCCTTCTTTGCACCATCGTCTGTAGTTGTGTTGTTGTTGCAAATCTCTTATGGAAAAGCTAAATTGTACTTGGGGTTAATCAGAAGGAACTTTGAGTGATGAAAAGTGTGAACTGACTTCTACTTACCAGAATTTTGAATGTGGTGGTTCATTCCGCACACAACCACATCCCCAGTTACGCATATGAGAGTGTTCACCACTTCATTTTAGCTCATTATTTCCATGCCTAAAATATCTCTGTTCGGTTCTCAATCGTGTATGTGCAGGTTATAGGTTGCATTAAATGAGCAAAAAGCTCTATAATGAGCTAACAAGGCCTAATTTATTTGTTTAAAAAAAATCTATCATTTAACCAGGGGGTTGTAGACTTTTTATATGCATTGTACGAGGGTGAGCTGCACAGGTAAACTGAATTGGAACAAAAACAAGCAGTGAGGGGAAACACCGAAGGATCTTTGAATGAGCCAACACATAATTAGCTTTGACAGCTTAACCATCACAAACACTAAACCGGTAGAAGCAGATTTTCACATTTCTTCCACTACACTACATTCAGCAATGATGGAAGGCCTGAATAATCTGCATTTGTAGAAGCTTCAGGTTGCTTATTGTGATCAATCTGAAGAATATGAAAATTAGTGGATTGCACAGCTGCAAAATAGATCAGAAGAAAAGGCAGCACTTCCTCCTGTCCTTTGAGGCATCCTTCACTGACTGAGATATCAGCAGGGTCTCTCCGGGCCGAGGGCCATGTTTAATAAGGCTCATCATTCACGCCTCAGAGTGACAGATGACAGTTTACCATCCTACAGTACAAGCCAGGCATTTTTCAAGGATATTTTTACAGGAAACCATTACAACAGTCTAGCTTCGGGGAACTCTGAGGCAGATTTGAAGGTAATCAGCTGATGCATGCAAACACAAACCTTCACACACATGTTTGGGTTAAAGCCCAGATGTTGCACCACCCAAGGCACCCATCTGTTTCATTATATTTTGACCTTTTAGATTCTGCCTAACTCTAATGAGCAGCTTGTTCCCAAAAAGCTAAAAAGAACCAAACAAAAAGTGGAGAAAAAAAGAGAGACAACTCCAGAGACATGTACTGGAGGAAGGTAATCCACAGCGGGCCACAGGAACAGGATCCATCTGTGTGGATGTACCTCTCACCACCTCATTAGGTGCATGCTGTTACATCTGCACTGTGATAAGAGCTTGAGAACATAGAGTCAAGTGTGAATATATGCTAAAAAGCTGAAAGTCTTAAAACTTGTTTCTATGAAGAGTAAAACCTTTGTCACATTACAACCATAAACTTCAATGAACAATGACATTTTATGATAGACCGGTGAAAAGCAGTACATAGTTGTCAAAAAACAAGCAATGTGTGGTTTCTACCTTTTTTATTTTTTACAGATAAAACTCTTAAAATGCATGCAATATTTTGTAGAACCACCTTTTACTTGCAGAAGGGTGTAAGAAGAATGAATACACAAGCCAGGCAATACGTACTTTATCCAGGTGATGCAGCTTCACGTTGGGGCACAAAAAGCAAATAAAAAACACAACTTCAGCAGCCATTAAACAGTCAATTACAGTGCAATTCCCTCTAGCATATGACAACGCTATATCGTTTCACAAAGTCGTTAGAGAAGGAGCACATGACAAATGGCCCAGGGCCAGCACAGGCTATAATGGGAAGGAGTCAAGAGCCAGTCGTCTGTTACCGGGGTGACCTTCAGCATCAAGACCCACAAGAATATCAACTCAACCTATGGAGCGTCGGAAAGGTCTGGAATGCAGTGACATCATGTCAGCGAGCCGTCAGGGTTCACTGTCCCTAAGAATCACACCCTAAATATACTGGCATCACGTATATTACTGCTCAGTAGCCATTTTTAGAGGCAGACCGATAGATTAGCCGGCTGATATATCGGGCTGATATATTACATTTTTTCTATATCGGCCATCGGACAAAATAAAATGAAAGAAAAAGGCTGATAATAAAATAAAAAAAAATTTGAACAGAACAGAATGCAGAATGAATGGAGGTCTGTGGAGCAAAACCCCTCAAAATCAGGATATATTTTTTTGTCTAGTAATTTGAATATTGTATTCGAAAGGAGATACAAAGAAGTTACACATTGCTGGGTGTTTTTGTTTTTTTAGAGTCACTTATTTGCTTTAAAAGTATCTTCAAATGTCAGTGATGTAATACACATCGCACGATTAACTTCCACAGTATATACATAACCATTGACGGATAACAGTGCTGGCAACCAAAAAAAGTTCAAATGCAACGATGCCGTCAAGCGGTACCTCTGGTCGTAATCAGCGTTCATTAGCAAAATGCTAGCGTGTTATGGGGAACAACAACTCAACCTGTAAGAAAACGAAAGGACATACGTACTCGTTCATTCAACTTTCAACCTTTAACCCATGTTGAACTTGCAAAACCTACAATCAAATCGGAGATTTCTCAACGGGAACAGTGTGAAAGAGAAATTTAGCCGTCTAGCTCCATAGACTCCCATTCATGTTACACTCGTGGTGATCGCCCCCAATAGAACTCTTGTGGAACTGCAACCAAAATGCATTACAATGGGACTGATAGAGTGGCAAGGCTCTCCATAGACCGGCTATGTCCAGAACCTCGTGAGTCAGTCCACTCATATTTAGTGTGCTTTTCTTTGTGGTGATTTTTCTACGATACTCAAAGTCAAGATTCTACCTCAACCAGCTATTTGCACCATTATTCTGGTTACTGTGTGAATTGATTTTATCTTGTATACTTAAAGAGACTTGAATCTGTTTTATTTCCTATTGTTCTGAAACCAGTTGCACTCAGGTTACTGTTTTGAGTTTGTTTTTTATATTCTTATATATTTGAAATTCAATAAATATGTAAACAGTTTTATTGACCTTTGAGTGTTCAGTTGTCTTTCACAATCAATGTGTTGCCAAAAAGCATATTTATCGGCCTTAGATATCGGCCTTAATAATCAGCTTCAGATATTGATCATTGCCGACCAATTTTTTTTTTTTTTTTTTACTGTATCGGCATTGGCCTGAAAAAAAAAAACATTGGTTGCCCACTAGCCATTTTTAGAGCGTAAAGATATATTCCACCATACTGGATAGGCAGGAACAAAGCAAAGTTAAACTTTTGATATATTAACAACAACCCCCAACCCCTGACTGTTGTACTTTCATGATGTTGCAGGGTCCTAGCAAATTTTCAGCAGCTTCAGTCCTAATAAGGCTGATTCCATAATATTGAGATTCAGGGTTGTGTTTTACTCATTGTCAGGGGACTTCCGGGTGTTCCTGGTTTTGCATTTAAGGTCTATCTCATATAGAAACAAATGATCTCAAGAGTAATCCAACTGTGAATATTTAAAATTATATATATAGATAGACATAGAAAAACCCTTTTTTGGCATCTAAATCTTTTTGTATGAAGTGAAAAGAACAAGGCCGGAATCTACTGCAGTTAAGATTATACTGCCATCTACTGGCAAAATAACAGCTCTACAGTCAGAGTGCAGCAATAATGAATCAATATAATTTTAATGGGAAGGAGCACAACAAAATGGACAAGTCTCTGTCCTTAAAACCAAAAGACAAAGAAAGCTACAAGAAAAAGCTTTGTGAGGCCTCTTCTGCTCTGTTTTATGCATTTCCTAGAGTGAATGAACCGAATCAAAGTTTGATGCTGCTTTTACTTTTCTTATTTAAGTACCAAAGAAATAAAACACAAATATACTTGTTGACAGACTGAAGCAGGTGGCTCTGACAAGGAAGGGGATGGAAAAGTTTAGAGCTTCCTTCTGAGCGACGGGCCTCAAGGCTATTTGTTCTTCTCTATGTGCACGAACCCCACCTGTGCAACATGTCAGCTTTTAAAAATGCACAAACTGTTTGACAGGCTACACACAAGACTCTGAGAATGTGAATCTTACAGTTTGTTTAGTTTCTTTAGGATAAATACAGAGGCTTAAAGGAAGGAAGAGGACAGGGAAAGACAATGGTTAATCAGAACAGAAGGATAGAGCAGAAGGAGGGGCATCTACGGAGGGAGAAGCATGGAGAATTGAAAACAGGCTGCTTTTTGTTGGCAGCAAACGGCCAGACTGGGAAGACATTGAAGAATGGTTTATGGCTTCATCAGGTGAGCAAGTGTGAATAGCAGGGAGCGTGTTGATTATGAGGCTGCCTGCTGTGGAGGAGGGGGGGAGGGGGGGGCGGGGTTAGGAAGGAACTTAAGCATAAAAAGTCCTGTAGGACCACTCTCAAATCCAAAGCTCAATGGTTTTATCAAACCTTCACACACTCATATCACTGTAGTGTGAAATGCAGCTTCCACCTCATTGTCAATTAGCAGGTAAAAAATGTTGATCGATTTTAGCAGCTCTGCAGTTGTTATAACTTGATGGCAAGAATAAAAGTCCCTGAAGACTGCAGTTATTCCTGAACACTTCAGTGCAATGTACAGTCCATCCGTCCATTCATCCATCTGCTTGTCTTTATAGTGACAAGAGGATAAAGATCTATCAAACTTACTTTAATAGTGAAAGAAACTGTTTCGAACTGGAAGTCTGCAACCTTTATTTGGTTTTTACTAACCCACAGAACAGTGCATCACAAAGAGTACACTGTTGGGTGTAATATTTATACAACAAAATATAGTGGGAGCTCCTATTGTAATGAATTTAATGATGAAAGTCTCAAAGTGAAAAGAATACAGAAAAAAAATCCTGATTTTAGCCTTTTAGCCAACTTTCAACTGCATCCTGTTATTGCAAAGTTTATAATTTTATGGTGTATTCAGGAAAAGAAGGAGGTACTACGTGCTGCATTCCTGCTCTGTATATCTGTGCTGTTATTGGAGCTGCAAAATCATATTGATATCAGAATCCCTGCGATGGCTGTGGCGGTGAACAGATCTTTCACCGTTCCAAACGAGGAGAACTGGAGCGGGATGACAATCCGCTGGAGCTGAGAAGTGAGAGAGCACCGGGCCGAGCTATGGGGCCGAGCCGGAGATGTGACCCGGGAGGAATGGGAGCAGAGCTGCTGGAGGAGTTAGCCCCAGGGCTAATAGTCGTCAGCGAGCGCTTCGGCAGATGGAAGCTGGAGAGAGATGGAGCAGGCGCACTGGATAGGAGTTTTTTGTGACGTGGTTGGTCAAACTGATGTGTAGTTACAATCAGGAGATTTCGGCAAGGTTGGGAGGATGACTGAGCGATGACTGGTAAGTGCAGGGGTCTTTTATCTAGTCAAACTATCCTGTCCTCTCCTGTTTACCTACTGCTCAGCTGTAGTTTATTCAGAGAAAAATGTCCAGTCCTGTCCGTGTCATGATCTTACGACAATTTAGTGTCAAGAGCAGCTCATTCAATGCGAGTTTTGCGATGAGCTGTTAAAAATTTTGGCGATTGCCTGCAGTAACCAGAAGGACACGATGTGCTCTGTGTGCCCGGACCCACAACATGCTGGTAGCAGCACGGTTAACAGAAGACGGAAGATCAGGAATGACCATACAACATTCACTACGGCCTACGGGATATTGATTTGTGGCGCTGTGGGTTAAATATGAATGATTCGACAAAACGGTGCAAGTATCGTGGAATTGGTTGTATTCACACCTGAAGCAAAGCAAACCACAGTCTGTTTGGAACCGGACCAAGACCACCCAAAAAATTGGGTCTTGGTCCAGTTCTCTGATCTGCACCAGGATACATTTGTGTGTATTCCAAACTGAATAAAAGGTCTGGACCAGCGTTCCAAATGAACTCTGGTCCGTTTAACGTGGACCAAACAGTGCAGGTCTGAAAAAAACCCTTATTATAAAGCTATTTCCAACAAAGCATGTAAAAAGAAAATCAAAGAGGTACCTTAAAGAGTGAAACTATCTTCAGAGGCGGAACTATTTTTGGACATCAAAGAATTTAAAGCAGTTAATTGTAGCATGTCATGCAGTAAGAAGCTGACCAAAGAGCCATTTCAGTCTTTGTATATATAGGCACTAAGCTTTTCTTTGATGGCTCTTTGTTTAACCTGGTTTTATATGAAATATGAAAAGATTTATACAATAAGAATTGTCTGCATCTCTATTTTTTCCCTTTATTAAAGGATTTTCTTTCATTAACATCCATAAGCCTAAGCTGACCCCTCTAACCTAACAGTGACCTTTACCTGGCTCTGCTTCCCCCTCCTGCCTCCCTGCTTCCCTCAGCTCTATATCCCAGGGCCTCACCCCACTGTGTACAGGAAGTTCTGATTCCAGAGAGCCTGCACTTTTTGATGATGAGAGAGAGAGGGGGAAAAAACAATGCTTTCCGTGTGCTAGGAAGGAGCTCGACTCATAAAATGCACACACACAGAAGGAGAGAAAATATAACAGAACATGCTTTTACTATTAGGGCTCAGTTTATTTTCTTTCCATATGACTTTCCCAGGAAAATCCCTCTCATCGGGAAAGGTCGGATCCAGACAGACAGCAGACTGGAGAAGACAGACAAAGATACAAGCAGACCAGCAGAAAACGCTGCGTGGAAACATTCCTGTAACTGAAGTACTTCTTTTTCTGGGATTGACTACTGAACTGCGCTGAAACCTGAGAGCATATCTACTGATTTAAATTGATTTTCCACCACTTTAAGAGCGACCATACTCCCACTCTGAGTAGCTCAAAACTTCTGCAGACAAAAATGTGGCTTACATACATTTACATAAAGGACCAGCATGAGATTTAATTTTCGTCTCGAGGCTGGTGCTCAATATCTCACTTTAGCCCCTTTATTGGGTGACACAGAGTAATTCTGCTCTTTTTTTTCTGGAAGGCCTCTACAGTTGGAATCATTTAGTAAAACTAGGTCACTTCCGCCTTCTGTGTGTGTGTTTTTGTCTGTGTGTGTTTGTGAGCCAAGAGACCTCCACTATAAACATAACGTGCAGGAAGAAGTGCTACTCTGAACAGAAACATCCCAATAATAAACTACAGTTGACTCACTTCTGCTGTCGTCGCTGTCAAACTTCCAGCAGGATCTTATTAATCTGTAAAAACACTCAAAACAACTTCAGCTGCTGATATGATGGCAAGAAAACAAACCCGAAAACTGAAAAAGAGATGAAAGAACCCATCACAAAAACATTTTCATCATAATACTATTAGATTGTGCTCCTTTTAATCTGTAGTCGCTTTAGTAACAAACCACAGAGTTAATTAACACTGTACATTTACAGATTAAATCTTAACTGATGTCAATGGTTTTTCCAGATATATTCAGTTGCTTCGACTAATTAAGAAACAACATTACAGTTTGTCCAGAACACTTGTTCAGACTCTCCTATTACAATACTTCCATTCTCTATTAAGGGACCTATAGCAGGCTACACCTCATAGCTGGGGTATGATGCAGCAGAAAGGATATAATTAAGGGAACTGAGATGCTTTGCTAAAGCCAGAAATTGTAACAGATAGGTAACATTGTATAGTGGGGTGGAAATTATTCAAGCGACTTGAATGACTACAGAAACAGTTTTTGAGGCAAAAGTGTTGTCTCGATACCTTATTTAATTCACTTGACTGCAGGGGAAACAAGTTATTTTTCTCAACGGTTTTGCAATATTTAAAAAGCTCTGTATTTCCAGTCCAAGTAAAATTTGACTCATTCTTTTTGTAATAAACAAGAATGTTTTCCCAATAGGACCACCTTTAAATTAGTTAAACATAGAAAAGAGCAATAAGACTAGACTCGATCATTTTACACCCAATATAGAGTTTTTTAAAACCCATTTCTTGTTTTCTGAACTTTTAATTATATTTTTGGAAGCAAAAAAAGGAAGTTAGTTAATAACGCTTGTTTTCTCGATAGGTAAAATAAGTTAGGGTCTTGAAAAGCCTGAATCAAGTATCATCTCGTCTCATGAGGTGGATAAACTGTTACAACTCTACCGTTCTGTGTCCAGAATTTTTCAAGGGGACACATTACGGTTGCAAACCATGCTTCTGTTCACATTAAGAGACAGCTGATATTATCAGTTGAAAATGAGAGGCATTGATACAAAAAAAAAATGTCTAAAATTTGTAACAAAAGAAATTTAAACATACTCTACAGTAAAATGAATTAAGCTTTCAAGATTCAGTCCTTAAAAGTTACTATCCTTAAGCTTTAATATCAATTTCTTGTCCAACACACCTGAATTAAATATCTGATTTCCCTCATTTGCAGTCATTAGTATCTGCTGAGGTCTGCTAACGAGATATTAATTTGATTCAGGTGTGTTGGAAAAGAAATGCATCTAAAAGCTTCCAGAAGAGAGTTCTCCAGGACTAGATTTAGATATGTTGGCATAATCGTCACCGCCAACTACAATTTATGCAGACAGATTATTTTTCATTAAAACAGCATTTACTATACGAGTAACAAGTAGATGCAGTACCCTAACAAAATCAGGGAACAAATGTGAGTTATCTAAAGATAATCAGTAATAATCTGCACATACCAATGCTCCTGCACATGAATCTTTTAGGCACAGACAACAAGAGGAAGCTTTTACAGTGGCAGCTCCTAAACTCGAACGCCTTACCAGTACAGAGTAAGCAAGCTTCCCCACTGTCCTTTTCTAAAAGTCTTTTAAAAATCAAATTTTTCAGTGAAGCATTTAGCGCAGCATGAGAGCTTTTTAATTTCTTTGGTTGTTTAAAAAAAAAAAGATTTTCTTCTGTTCTACTTCTACTTCTAGTTCTACTTGTTATTTTATGCATCTGCAGCTGTACTGCATTAAATCTCTGTATTTTTTTTTCTTCTATCTTTTTTTATTGTTAACCTGTGTAAGGCACTTTGGTCAAGTTCAATTTTTGTAAAGTGCTATATAAATAAAGTTGGCTTGGCTCAGAAATGTAATTTAAATTACTAGCATGTCCCTATAGAGCAAGGATCCCCAAATCCTGCAGTAGCCGGCAGGTTTTAGTTCGTTCCCTGGTTCAACACACCAGAATCAAATGATGCCTCGTTAGCAGGCCTCTGCAGAACATTGCCATGCTGAGGAGGAAGTTGGGCAATTTGACTCAGCTGTGTTGGAGCAGAGACACATCTAAAACTGGTAGGGCACCAATCCTTGAGGCCTGGATTTGGGGACCCCTGCTATAGAGAAATAAAAAATAAAACAACTTCCTCATTTCCACATTAGAATATCCATGAAAAAGTGGTGACCGAAAGAACGAGATCGCGGATTCAGGCGGCTGAAATGAGTTTCCTCCGTAGGGTGGCTGGGCTCTCCCTTAGGGATAGGGTGAGAACCTCGGTCATCCGGAGGGGGCTCAGAGTAGAGCCGCTGCTCCTCCACATCGAGAGGAGCCAGTTGAGGTGGCTTGGGCATCTGGTCAGGATGCCTCCTGGACGCCTCCCTGGTGAGGTGTTCTGGGCACGTCCCACCGGGAGGAGACCCAGGGGAAGACCCAGGACCCGCTGGAGGGATTATGTCTCCCAGCTGGCCTGGGAACGCCTCGGGATTCCTCCCGAGGAGCTGGCCCAAGTAGCCGGGGAGAGGGAAGTCTGGGCCTCTTTGCTTAGGCGACTGCCCCCGCGACCCGACCCCGGATAAGCGGAAGATGATGGATGGATGGATGGAATATCCATGAAAAGCCTGTCTGCTTTAAACTGATTCATTAAAAAGAAAATATTTTTGGATTATCACGACACTAACAAACAGCCTACTAATTGTTTCAGTCGCTTTGAGTACAGTAGAAATCAGGTTTGGGACATTTGTTGTAAGTGGAGATGGAGTGGAGATGTTTTTATCCTTTCAATATCAGTTAAATTCAAAACCTTTACATACAATCAAAGACCTCATTTTGGTCCTCTTATGATCAGTTTTCATTAGATTTAAGTGATGATATAAAATAAAGATTGCATAGACTCATTTTTTGTTATGTAGAAGAAAACTAGAAAAAAATGAAAAGGCAAAGAATGCAATAATATAGCTTCACCTTTCCCTTTATTAAAAAAACAAACTTGAAAACTTACATAATGTTTAGTCCCAAATTACCCATACTGCTGGTAGACTTATGTGTTCACACCGCCCAAAACATCAATGTCAAGAACAGAAAGATTGCATGTAAAGTCTATGGTTGAGGCAGTCAAAGGGACATCAGAGTTTCTGTAGCGCTTTGTTTGCTTTGGCCGGATCAATTTATTAAACTTTTCCTACGTTTCAATCTTCAAAGTGACAAAAGCCAGCAATGCAGAAGTTCAGCTAGCTGAACTTTTAGCAGCATTGCCTGATCCACCATTGTTTAAAACATCCGGTAGAGAAAGACGCTTTGCAAATTTCAGCCTAAAATTGTATAGGCGTCAAAATAGTCGCTTTGTCAGTGTTTTTGATGCCGAAAAAGCGGGTGGTGTGAACACAACATTAGGTTTAAAGTATCACTGCAAATAAGTATATTTTGGGGTGGCCCAGATTTTTTTTTTTTAATGCATGATATGTCACCCTACTCTCATTGGCTCTTTACTACTGTAGCTGTGTGTGCTTGCTCGTGGATGAAATGCCTGAGCCATGCCTAAAACTTGTGCAATAACCAGTTAAACAGGAGTGTCAATTATGTGTCTGACATAGTTATAATAGGAAAGAGAGACACATCAAAACAAACCAGTTCCTAAGTCCATCCATTCCACATTTAAATGCTCTCAGTACTTAAAGTCAGCACTGCTGCACTTCGTTCTCTCTGATCAACTAATGTTGCACCTGCAAAATATGGCAAACCACTGTGAAGTTAGGTTCTAAAGCTATGACTGGACAGCCTGATTAATAAAATTGAAACATCTCTGGTCCATAAAACACATTTGAACTGGGATACTATAAAACAAAACAAAAAACCTGCGTACACATGGTACCAAATGAGGAGATAAGGATGGCCTGTCAGACAAATGCTCCCGCACCTCCAGGGCTGCTTTTCTGCTCACACAAAAAAACAAAAACAAAAAAAAAACAGTTGCATGTTTAGAAAAATCTCAGCAACAGCAGGGCACATGCATGACCATTATCAGGAAACTCAAAATGACACCCTGGGACGGCCAGGAAAAGGCCTGAAGCTTCTCAATGTTCCTTGAACTGAGTCATGCTGTCTCACACTAGATGTAACCAGATGAGACAGGAGGACGTAGGGACATAGAGAATGTGTTCTGATAACTGAAATATACCCATTCCTTCTGTTCGGTGTGGATTAGTCAGCAAGCATTTTTAAGTCAGCAGATACTCCAAGGAGCATCAATACTTAAGAAGTCAAGCAGATGATGGCATTCAGATTCTCAGAATTCAGCACATGTATTACAGGACAACAAACGGAGGACAGACATGTTTGCTGTTATTCAGTGGCTACATTTATGTACAAAGGGCGGAGGCTTTGTGGTTTCTGGGTTTAAAGGTGTGAGGCACATATGATCACATGGGCTGAAACTCTTAACTGATTTTTTTTCACATACTGCAATAAAAATAAATTTTAAAAAAGGCAAATATTTCATTAATATTTAAAACTTCATTAGATTTGTCCTGTTTGGACAAACTGGGGAAGACAAAGGACTTCAGCACTTGAGACATGTCTGATGTAACAATTTTAGTACTCTATTGAAGTCTTTTTTACTGTCTTCTTTCACTTGCCTTTGAACCTCAAGAATACAAAAGAAACGAAACAAAAGGGAATAAACTTTTTAATTCTCATTTAAGTTGAGCGGAACGGCTCAGCTTGGTCCAGTCCAGTTGGGCTCGGCGTATTCAGGAGCGCATTTCCATCACCAGCTGGACTCTCACTGGGCAGGCAGGGTTGCGCCACGCCATCTTACTGGTGCAGCGAGAATCGTGACGTAACAAAACACAAATAAGTCCAGGCAACAGCTCATGCTTGAGTTTTTTATTAATTCTTTACACAAACCTTACTGCAGTTTTTATGAGTGGGTTCCGTGCGGGGAAGAGAAACATATTCTGTGTACAATGAGGTGAGATGAAACAACAGCAGTTGTGTTAAAGTCTTGTGCTTGAAGCAAGTAGAGATGTTTTTCATTCCACAAATCAACGGACTGTTCCGTCACACTGGTAGCTCCACCCTAACCATACTGGACCATTGTAAAATAATTTTTACATTTTGTCCCGGTACAGCAACAGATTTGGAGCACCACTACTTGTTTTACAGGCAAGTCTGTGTAACAGACTGACAAAAGGTAGTCCATAACTGTGAACTGAATGGAAAATGATAAAAATCCAAAAATATGTTGACAGGACAGCTATTAGCCATGTATGCCACAAATATAGCTGTATGATAGAATGGCAAGAAGGTTGTAACTGTTGTAAAGCCATTAAATACAGTAAAGTCATGAAAGAAAACAACTCAGAAGCTGCAAAAGTCTTTAGACTGGGATGGAGCTTTTTCTTCCAGCGGAAGAACCACAAACATGCTGCCAGAGCCACGAAAGAATAAGTTAGGTCAAACTACTGATACTGTATGTGAAAACTTCCTAATAAAAGTGCAGACATAAATCAAACTGAGAATTTGTAGTATGACCTGAAAATGTTTGTTTAAAGGTGCTCTCCATCCAAACTACAAGGCTATTTTTCAAAAGTCTCCTTATGGAAACCACAAAGTCATGCAGCTACCATGCAGAGAATTATGCTTAAAGAAGTACTGACTCAAAAACCCCTATCACTTTACATTTATGTAACATAAAAAAGATCCCAAAAAACAATATTTTTTGTTGTAACTTGACAAAATGTGAAAAGGCTCAAGGAGTAAAAATGCCTTTGCAAGGGACTTTAAATGAAAACAAAACAGCCAATTTTTGACCATGAATTGATCCGATTATACTTTCTTACAAAATTAAATGAAACCTGAACCTAATTTAACCCAGGCAGTTACATAATCCATATAGTTACACAAACTGAAAAGGTGCTGAAATCTCTCTGAAACTCACCACAATCAACATTTCTAAGACGCCTCCAGTGTCTGTATGTCTAATTTAAGACAGCAGAAACATTTCAGCTCCAAATCTGGTTCACCCTCGAAAAATATTTTGAGTTCTTGTGAAAGCTTTTTTTTTTTTCCAGCTCTTTACATCTGTGTAGCATCTCTAGCTCTAATTTACCAGATATGGTCACTGAGCTCCAACTATGTATATCCAGTCCTGTACAGCCTATGGTCTCAGGGTGCTCCACTTTTGTAACTCTGGCTACAGTCAGTGAGCAGCCGATTAAAAAAAACTTCTCTCTCACCAATCAGTAGAAAACATTTAGTGTGCTTCATATCTGCTTGTGGAATGTATGCACAAGCCTTTCAAATCTATTCTTTCATGCGTTCATGCATGGTGATCAGTGGCTGCTTATCCAAGTGCAAATTTGTCTCAGATGTGGGCCATTTGCTTCCAATCTTCAAAGGCCAGAGCAATTATCTACATTTGTTTGTAGGACTGAGCTTTACATAAAGCCATGGAGCTAGATTGGCACCTATGCATGCCAATCTACTCCAGTAGAAAGATCTTGATTATCAGTTCAGGGGTAAATTAGCTTCAACCAATACATATTTATATCCTTAATATCCGTGCATGCACACAGCACCGATTGGCAGAAACCAGGAGTGAACTACATTGTCAGCGCCAAGCCTACAAATCGAGATATTGCTAATTTTCAAAGACAAAAACAACAATACAAAATTCTCCAAACCAAGAGTGTGGAGGAATGTTAGCGAGGCACAAAATCCAAGCTGCTTTAGTTCCAGAAAGAAGTTTCCAGTCAGTTCTTATTTGAGAAGCCATGTCACCTGTTGCTGCTGGTCTACTTTGTCTCATAAAGTCTGGCATCAGAGTAACTGTCTACCGGGACATTTTACAGCACTTTCCTCTGCTGATTTTTATGGAAACGCTGGTTTAATTTTCCAGCCAGACTTGGCATGTTCCCACACTGCTAAAGTGCCTATACCTGCTTTAATCACGTTATCACTGCTCTTGAACTGGCCAGGAAAATTGCCAGAAAGATGAAAGTCATCAGATCCAACAATGCAGAGAAGCTGAAAGCTGCTACCAAAGCAACTTGGGTTAAACTTAACACCTTGGCAGAGCCGCAGGCTGATAGTTGATGCAGTAGAAGTGTCCCTGCTTAAACACACCTGATTCAGATGACTGCAGCTCAGCAAAAGCCTGTTAATCAGCTGTGCTGAAGCAGGGAAAAACCTAAAACATGTAGGGCAGTGTGCCTTGAGGACCAGGGTTGGGAAACACTGCACTACAGCACTACATGGAGATGCAGTTTAATAAGCAAACATCTCTGTATCAAGTCAAATGTATTTGTATAACACATTTCAGCAACAAAGCAGCTCAAAATGCTTCACATAGAAACACAACACAATAAAACAAAAATGGAAACCATACATTACAATACGGAAACGTAATGAAATGCTACCATCCAGACTAGATACAATGTTTTTCATGTTCCTATATGGATAGAGAGGGAGAGAGCGAGAGAGAGAGAGCGCAACAAAGTACCTCCAAAATGCTGCGAACACACATAGGAATAGTGCTAGCGATTTAGCAATTCATAACAAAACATTGGTGAAATGAATTAGTTTTGTGGTAGACAGTGACTTATTTAGAGGCGGCACTTCAGGTGCCTATTAGCTCCCACTACATGGATGTACGATCGTGAATAGATGTGAACTTCATCCGAAGGACTGCAAGTGACTCCAAACTTGTTTGGGTGAGTAAATGAATGTAATGCAAGCTAAAACTAAGGTACAGGTTGTAAAAATTGCACTTTTCTTTCAACTGAAACAGAACAGGAGTTTAGGAGGTTTAAAACTGTGTAAGGAACAGCCAAACTCAACTACCAAGGTGAGGTTGTCGAAGATAGTTTCATTTGATGGCAAGACTGAGCACAGCAACAAAATAAAAGGCAGTTGTACTGCATCAGTAAAGTCTCTCCCAGACAAAGATTTCAAAGCAGACTAGGGTTTCAAGATGTGCTGTTCAAGTTCTTTTGAAGAAGCACAAAAAACAGATAACGCTGAAAATCGTAGACGCAGTGATCGACCAGTAAACTTAGTGCAGCAGATGGATGATACATCAAACTTATTACCCTTCAGAATCAGAAGATGTCCAGCAGTCCCATCAGCTCAGAACTGGGAGAAACCAGTGGAACCAAGGTACACCCATTTACTGTCTGGGAAGACTGGCCAGAAGCGGTTTTCATGGAAGAGTTAAAGCCAAAAAGCCAACTGAATCCTTAGTGACCCCTTTAACCTAAGCATGATTGCTGGGTGCCCTCTCCATGAGCAGCTGCAATCTGTTTCATTTATCATTACTGACATTCAGACTTTACTATAAACAACAAAAGATACAGTACAGGACCGAAACCCTCCCCTGTGCTCTGCTGGGTTAGTGTATTATTATTCACACCCTGGGATAATATGCTACGTTGTACAGACATCATTTAAACTAAACAATGGTCTAAACTGCAAATAGTTGTGGGCAAATTTTTTTGCCGTGCAGGAAATTTTCCTTCAAGTCCCACACACAAACTCCTAATGCAAAGAGGAGGTGCTAGCATTAGGTCTTGCACTAAAGAATTTTATTCATGATACAAAAAGCAAGCAGCCAACAAGGACATCCATGCTGCCGGTCGTAACCCTGCATTTGTCAGGGAGACACTGACCCACCTCTGAGGGTAAGAATGAGAGTGAAGTCTGTCTATAAAGTTTATGGAAACAAGTCAGAGGACTGCGGTGGACCTCAGACTGAGAGGCATGCTATCCATCCCACCACAGTTTATTTGTGATGTGGTTTGTTTTAATAGATTCTCCGATGATTCAATGCAAACAGCCAACAACCCCTACGACCCTGCTATCGTAAATACAAAAATAAGCCTCGGCGAGCGTTCTGACTGGGGTTAGGTTCCCATGTGGAAGTATAGTTAAGCGGAAAAAAGATAGAATGTATCTGACTGTAGCTGTGTGATGGGGGATGAGAGTTCCAAGGAAGAGGGGGAAGAGATTGATCTGGGACCATGTGGGAGAGAACGAGGGAACGGCAAAAGAACAACAAAGAAAAAAAAATGAAGCGCAAGGCCTTGAGAATGAATATGAGTGAGTGTGTGGGAGAGCAACGATACAGTGCTGAACTGCAGGAAAAAGAAAGTCAGCCAGAAGGACGGCAGATCGATTCCTCCCCTGAGCCTCACAACAAACAGACTCTCTTTCTCTCTGCATAGTTTACCTCAGCTGCAGTCTAATACCGTCCCATCAGCACTTCATCTCTATCTGCACTCTTCCAGCCATACCATCCCACTGCTTCTTTGTCTAAGGCAGATGTAAAGTAAAAAAAAATTCCCACAAAATTAAGTTTTAGTTAACTAGAAAAAAAAATTAAAACAACTTGCCAGACCTCCCATAAATTCAATTAAACTCATTTTAAAGACAGTTTCCATCCATAGAAAAAAAATGTATTTAGTTTTTCTATTGTTTTTTTGTGTGTGTGTGTAAATCTATAGATGATCCCGATCTTTCAAGCCAAAAAAACGTTCACGCGCACGCCTCTAGGGACATCACATAAGACAAAAGATCTGAGTTCATTTAAATATGTACATTTGTATATTTCAGGATTTTATTTTTTTTCATTCTCATTCACATCTTTAAATCTAATTCCACCCTTAAACATGTTTATTTATATTCTGTATGGCTGCAACAAAACACCTGAGTTGTATGTGAAAGTTTGAGTGGACTTCAGGAAGACTGGGCAACAATAAAAGAGGTACTGGTCATTTCACAACTCTTTAGGTCATTACAGACTCAGGTTTTGCGTTAAGTTCTATGCATTAGTTAGTCTCTTCAGGGGGAGGCTTTGTACCCGATTCGGACACAGTTTAAATAAATTTTCTATCATCAGCTCATTGTCCACTGTAAGCAAATGTAGCTCCAAAAAATGATCTACCAGAGTTATTTTGATTTGATCAGAGATCATATTTCACAAATCTACTGGCATAAATGGACATCAGAGCCAAAATAAGGCAAATGTTGAATATAACAATACACAGTAAAAATATATATACATACTAAAAATGTTGATATATTTGGATTTTAGTCTTTTTATTACTATTGATATCCATTAAAGTACCTAATTACAAAAGTTAAAAATATCAACAGTTATTTAAGCACAAGGGGGTAAAATGGCTTGTTTATGGCTAAAAAGCAGAAGACTGGAGGAATTAAATGGTAACAGTTGGGTAGAAAATGTCCAAGGGGCAAAACTGACCTAGGTCCGATAAAACACACGAAAGCACTTTGTGAAGAGTTCCAGAGGAGACTGGAATAGCTAGATGTCAATATCAGGGATTAGACCAAGTTAAATAAAAACCATCTGGTCTGCTCAGTGTGTTGCATTATGATGGTTTTTAGGTCCCAGCCATGTTTTGCGCAAAACTGCTGATCCACAAGCTACTTCTACTAAAACAAAATGAGCCCAACGCTTCCAGTTGTAGAACGGCCCATGCCACTGCCATCATTCCAGTCAACACTAGAAGGACGAAAGAAGATAATAGTCACGTTGTTCGGCAGTTAGCACCACAATATGGAACGCCAAAGTGTTCAAAATTAAATAAATAAATACATTATGAAATAAATAGCATGAATAAATATTAAATAAAAATATAATGTGACAATGAAATTATTAAAAACTGAATTCATTTCAAATGCAACGCCCGTTTTTTTAAAATATTTTTCATAATTTGTATTTATTTTAGATTATACATTTGTATAATATATATATATATATATATATATATATATATATATATATATAATTTCATTAAATATTTATTTCACTGGAATTTACTTCATAATAATATAAATTATTTCAAGACATTTTTATTTAATTCCATCAGTTTTTATTGCAGTCTCTCTTTTTCCCAAAGTCAGCTTTTATTTCATAATGAGGTTTTTCTTAATGGTATTTATTTCAAAAAACTATTTAAGAACTGAAGTCGTCCGTCAGCCAATCAAACTGAATTCATTTCAAATGCTGGAACTAAGATTAGTCTTCCCGGATAGCAGTTGCTGTGACTATGTGAGCAGCTAGCAGCATGCTAAGTAAAGGGTCGGAGCTGCAGGAACTTTGTTCAGCTCCGGTTGCTCTAACAGGTCATATTGAGAGGAATAACTTATCATGAACCGTTTCAGAGACCCATCTTGATTCGTCTGGATGATATAATCTGAAATGATCCCAGGTTCAGCTCTCAGCTGTCTGACAGTAGCACTGGAGTTCTGCTGTTATCTTTTCTGTTTTGTTCAGCACAACTACGAGGAGACGGGAGAGGAAGCCCTGGTTGGTTGTTAGTTACAGTCAGTTAAAAGGAGATTATTTAAACGTGTTCTGTGTTATTTCTGAAATATTTTAATGATCGTACCAAACAGCCGACCTGAGCCTCTTCCCCCAGTCTAATCACGGGCATGGCGCCCTGAGCAGCTTTACACCTAGAACACTGGAGCAGAACCGGCTGTTTGGATTAGACATCCCATTACAAAAGTGATCAAATATTCTGCCAGTATTATAAGAATTATAAAGCCATACATAAAATCCTAAAAGCATTAAATTCAATAACAGTATTAAACGACTTTAGCCGGTCCTTGCCATTTTCCTCCTGCAGGAACATCATGTTTAAGAACCAACCAATCAGCATCCAGGTCCCAACAGCTAATTCTGATTGGCTGGCTAAGACATTATGTTAAATGGCATTTTGAAATAAATACACCATTATGAAAAAACCCTATTATGAAATAAAACCTGACTTCTCCTACTGCTGATACTTTTGATAAACGGCCACAATGAATATATATTTGCCTAATTTAGTCCCCAATTATTGTGCCTAAATTATATTTGAAATATCACAAATCAGGTTTAAAACTGAAACAAAAGCAACTACAAGGGAAATGTATATTTGTGCTAGTACTTAGGTATATAAAAGGTATAAGGCAGAAATAATATAAATTTAGTCAAAGGTAGAGATTTTGACTATACCACGGTTACAAATTTTTGATGTTTTCAAGCTGTGCCTATATATTTTTAACCAGGTACCCAAGGATACTAACATTTAGTGTTTGTCTTCACAATATATATTGAAAGCTTAAAGGTTTTTTTTTGTTTAATAAGAAACTTGTTAAACTTAAGCATTTTTAATTCAACTATATCCAGGTTTCTTTTTGTGTGGAACCAGGAAAGTAGAAAATTTTAACTTTAGTTTCATAATATTTAGCTTTCATTTTATTCAAAATAACATCATATATATGTTTCGAGGATTTTTGTGTTGCAATATTTTGGATAAAGAATTGAATATTTTTTAGATATATATTGGACAATAAATATTCTTTAAATGACATTCTAAACCTTTTCTAAGTTGTTCTGCTGCAATGTATCTGAAAAGAGACAATGTTCATGAGCGATAATTTTGACACATATAAAGAAAAATAGAATATATTGCAATACATATCGTTAACGTACATGCTTTAGATTATATCGCAATACAGATTTGAGGCCATATCGCCCAGGCCTAATTTGGGCGCATATTTACATTTGCACACTCTATAATTTTTTTCTTCTTCAAAAATCAGATTTTATTCTATTTACAAAATGTCCTGTAAGACTTTGCTGCCGCATCAGGCTGGATCTACCTCTGAATACAGAGGTCATCACCGTGCTGGCTGCTACTTTAAGCAGCTACGATCAACATGGAGTGGCATTGTCAGAGACAAAAGACAAAAGATTTTTTTTTATGCTGGGAGGGATCTTTTTTCACTGAAATCAATACTAATGTTGGCTCTCTGATAGTTTTGATTTTGGCGCTCTCAGGGAAAAAGTGTGGGCACCCCTGGACTAGAGTCACAAAAGATAGTAAGCAAATGCTAAAGTCAGTGAAGCAGATGGGGTAAAAGCAGGATATGCAGAATGAGTAAAGACAGGGACGTTGTCAACGCTGCAGCACAAAACAAGTACTGCATGGTTTGATTCTGTTACACTTGTTGCTCCTCGTTCTGTCCTTATTCCTGCTTCTGGGATCTCATCACTTCCCGAAGGGGGAGTGCCAAGGCTGTCAAAAGCTCGACTACTCCTGACTGTGGTTCACATGCAGAGAAATTAGATTTTCCAATCTGGGTACTTTAGTCAGATTTCTCCAACTCCAGTTCGGTTCGACTTATATGTTGTATATGAAACAGTTTCATTCAAAACTACATTAAAAAAAGTAATACATCCATTGGGCTTTTAGAGAGGTGCAGAATGAAAGTAAAACATTTCATTAAGAACTTATATTTGAATTGAAATATAATAAAATGTGTATTTAAAACGGGCACAATGGTTTTATCTTTACATCTACCAGCCAGTAGCGGCCAGAGTTGAAAGAGATGGTCTCTAAGCACCATGAAGATGTAAGATGGATGAGCCGGGAGGTAGTTAATTATTTAGTTAGTTGTGAAGGCAGAAATGCAAGTCAGGTTCTCATGAAATCACCCTGCAACTAAAAATATGCTTGCACACACCGCAAAACGAAAAACCAAAGACGCACACTCATCTCTAACTTATCACTTTCTGCAGACCTACAGGACAGATACTGTATACACCCAGACACTTTCAAACACCTCCAGTCTTGTATTCTCTGCTTCACACACAGCCCCACTCCTCCGCTTTAATCACATTCCTCACAGGAACACTGTTACAGCCACACACAATGGGGAGGACAGTGCAGGAGCCCTCTTGTTATCAGAAAGTGTGTTTACAGCTTGATTTCCGGTCACGACTTTCCCAACTAAGTTACAGTAAATATAATGCTAGTGTTTGTGAGTGTTTAGGAGAGAGGGGGCTCAGTCAGACCGGAGACACAGTGAGGTCAGGGCCTTTTTTCTCAGGGTTTGGCACCGCTTTGCTCCTATTCTTACCCTGTCAGCCCCAGCTCCCAAGTAGCTCCAGTATTAATGCTCCCTTTAGTTTGTTTTTATTAGGCCGCTTGACGAGCAAAGCAAGTCTTTTTTATTCACCAGCTAGATGCGGGCCTGCAGCTGCCCGGCTGACAGCTGGCAAAAGCATTTTGGAGATTCAAATTCTGTGCGCAATACCTGCCGCGACCATTTGGAAACAACTCCAGTAACGTGGAGATTGTTTTTAATAAATGCAGACAAAAAGATCTGGGAGGGCAGTTCACTCACCCGTCGCTGAAACTCCCTGCATTTTTTCATAAAAGTTTCACTCAGGTCCTCCCTTACTGAAGCCGTCTTCTTTTTTTCGGAGAAACTGGCAGCAGCAGCGGTGGCTCCAGCGTACCGCGGACCAACAAAACTCTGAAGTGCGCTCCTCTACTCCTGTTCGCCGATAAAAACTAACAAAGACACTGAGGACTCTTCGTTGTGTCCTAACGGATACAAAACGTGTTATACGGATCGGTTTTTGTGCAAAGTAAGAGCCTTGTATTCCTCCATGTAGCCCTTTCTCCTCCCTCTCCGGAGGCTCAACTCTCTCCTCTCCGTGCCGCTGGAAAAATGAATTGCGCGTCCCCGTCAATGCTAGGCGCGAGCACAACAATCCCAGTCCTATATATATATAAAAGCAGTTACAGTACAGTGGCGCAACCACGGAGGGGCGAGGGGGGAAATGACCCTGACCAGTCAGAATTATATGTTTTAAGCATACAGGGGCAAGGGCACGCTTCAAATATAAATATTTTTCCATGGTTACCATGATAATTTTTCAGGATAAAATAATTGCTCAGGCGATCAACCCCCCCCCCCCCCTCCATTTTGCAGCTTATATAAGTATTATGGTTTAATACTTCAGGTTTTTCTGTGATGGACAGGGTGTACCCCGCCTCTCGCCCGTGTACAGCTGGAGATAGGCACCAGCCCCTCCGCGACCCCTGGAGGACTAAGCGGTTCAGAAAATGGATGGATGGATGGATAGTTCATGTTTTTTTAATATTTTAATTAGTTAAATCCTTTTAATACCAATGATCCCCAGTATTCATGAGGGTTAGGAAGCACTGCCGCAGACAAATCCTTGAGACAACCGCTAAAAAAAAAGCTTATAACTGCCCATTTTGATAACTCAAACACCAGAACATGTCTTAATATGCACTAACACCTACAGTGGAAACCGTCTTTCGACTACCACAGGACCTAATATCTACAACTTTCCTTAATTCCTATATTGGACGTACAGTGAATTACTTCCAAGGAAATTTTACTGTGCTCTTGGATTGAATGTTTTTCAGATGCTAACCAATAGCATGTAGAGTTGCATTATATCCAGATATTTCTATGCTAGTTTACATTAACTACCCTAATTAGCATGTTACATAAAATCTAGTTGGTATAAATGTGTGAAATCAAAGCCACAGTATTCTGAAAGAGTTGAAATCTTTGATATATCAAAGGTCAAAATACCGCAAATGTTTCAGAGTAAATAGAGGGGGATAAAAAAACCCGTACAAAAACAGAAAAATAAAATAGAACATATCAGTGTGAATGCTCTAAAGCTGTATCTAACCTTATCGTTTTTGTTATTTAATTCCTTATGTATTCCTTTCTATTTTCAAGCACAGCTGCATCTCCAGCCATGACATGCCCACTGGCACAGAGGGATGACACTGGCTGTCACGTGAAGTCATGAAAAGGATGAAGAGGCCTGTTTCAATAGATTGCTCTGCTTGGAGAGCTCCACATTTGCCAAGTAGTGTGGAAAAAATCTTGGAGCACAAATTGGGACAGGGTTTCCATGTCACTGCGCAAGCTTTCTCACGATCATCTAACTGATTACACGTTTTCAGGGTTTTCATTGACTGCTGTGAATTCAAAGGGCAAAAAAAGGAACAAACAACGGGAGGAAAAAATGCTGGAGTAGATACAGTGTCTCGTTTGTGTTGCCTCTCATGATTTTTTATCTAAAATTTGAGGTCAGATGGTGCTAAAGTAGAAAATAAAATTATTTCATATTTTTTTTAAATTTGATTTGTCATAGATTTGTGTTGCACGTTTTGTACAGACGGTATCTGAGATGCATTTACATCTTTCTTACACCATAAAAACAAAAGCAAATATGACACCAGCCCTTTCAAAACTTTAGGCTACAGATTTAACATAAAACAATAGGATAATGAAGAAAAAAGAAATTGTACAAAAAATACGCAAACAAATCAAATTATGTGTACTGTAGTCCAGAATTTCGATGCAAGATTATGAATTTTCTCTCCCACTCTGAATTCTTTACACATTTTTTTGCTGTGAGATTTGTTGTTAAAATCTTTACGGAGGTCCCAACCCTTTGAGTTAAAGACGTCCAGCCAGCCTAACTGTAAAAATAAAGCTACAACTCCACCCTAAACAGCTACAGTAACAAGGACAACAGTCTCATCTGCTGATGGATCATTAGTAATTCAATATTAGTCACAGAGGCGTCTATAGGGCCAACAATTAATCTTGTCATTGTCACACTAAACCCATTAAGTCCTTTCTTTCTAATATTTTCCACAGCAAGTCTTAGGAGGTGTGTGGACGCTAACACCCCTTATGCCTCTCCATGTTTGCACTCACTCCTCCTCCTCCTCAATCCATTTGAAACTTGTCTATTCAGACACGCACCATTAAGCTCTTTGTTGCGCCTGCTCTGGCTGCACGCTTGCCATCAGCTTGAATCGACACAGACAACAGCAGCGTCTCTAAATGATGTCCTTCTGTGTAGCTGCTGTCCCTGACCCGTGCTCCTCTCTTATTAGATCAATTGCTACGATCAGAAACAGGTGTACTCTAGTTTAAAAAAACAACAACTTTTGTCTAGTTGTTTGCCTTGGATCCGTTCTAAACATGTAAGCAGAGGTTCTGAGAGGGGGTTATGGGTGAATTAACTTGTGTTTCTATTTAAAAGAGGCCTCATTCCTCCAAATGCATTAAGGAGACTGTAAATGTTACTGGAGCTTTCTAGTTCATATAAAGGAAAATGTCAAAGAGCTCAGCTGGAACTAGTCCTCTTTTCTCCCGACTTTCAGTCAAAACCACAAAGCTGAGAGAAGATTCACGAAAAGAGGGAACAACACAGAGAAGAACATTAACGAGAAGAGAGGGAAAGGTGAGAGACAGAACACGATGAGAATTGTCAGAGAAATAGAATAGCAGCATCCATTCTGAACAATGAGTGTGAAAGTCAACACGTGTCTCAGATCAGCTTTTTACACTCGTCTGAAGCCATACATGTGTAAATACAGAAGAAAGCGCCACTCTGTAACTGCTCACTACTTTTCAGGTGCAAATTAAAACCTCACACTGTGTGAATCAACACCTCATCTAATAATTGTTCTTAGGCAAAGCTGCTGATTGGGGATAGGTGTAGAGACTTTTAACTCTTCTATTAAGAAAGGAAGCTGCGGTCACACTCCACAGTTGAGAAATGCCCAATCTTTTCTTAATTGAGACAAATCTGCCCCTTTAGAGGAGTTCAGAAATCCAACTTTGTGTGTGTGTGTTTCAATTTCAAACCGGTCCATGTGAAGCACGTGCACTGTTGACCATCTGATCACAGCTGCTTCCTCCTTCAGGCTCCATGTAGATTTATCACATGGCAGCACAGCCTGCCCCACAAGAAGAGACTCTTTGTGAAAGCTTAAAAAAAACAAGGAATTTCTTTTTCTTTACTCACCATTATGGTAACCCATTGCTCTTAATGTGTTAACAGTTGTAGTATAGTGACCCCATGTGGTGGATTTTAAAACTGCACCAGACATGAGCAGTGAAACAGCTGTTATATTGGCAAAAACCCCTTTCGAGTCTAAATAGAGCCAGAGCACCTGTATATTACGTGGACTGATGGCATGCTGACCCACATTTCTACTGTCAGCTGTTGGAGGATTTGAGAAGGGAGTGGCACTAACAAAAGCTCCAATATGATCCTTTTAGTTGTCAGCTTATTGACCTCGTCTCCCAGTAATTCTCTGACTTTTAATTCAATCAGCATATAGCACATGGCAAGTGGAAGCAACTAATTTAAGCACAGTTCATCATAGATGTGAGTCGGTCTGACATGATAGAGGATACATATTGCAGATTTCTGGACTAATCCTAGATCAGGTTAGCAGCTGTGAATATTAGCTTTCACATGCATACTGTTAAGAGATCTGATCCTGTCTTTAAAAATAAATTTATATCGTTTTTTTATGTTACAACCACAATCCTCGATGCGTTTTATTAGGTTTTTTTGTTCTATGTGGTAAACCAACACAAACAAGTCTAGAATTGTAAAGTGGAAGGAAAAACCTATTTCAATCTATTTATCTAACCTAATATAATTGTATAATAATCATGTTTCCACCTTGTTTACTCTGATTCCTCTAAACAAAATTTATAGCAATCGACCTCACTGAGAAGTATCTCATGGAGCGCCATGGAGTAGGGAGGAAACGATACCACTTTTTACAAACCGATACAATACAGATACTTGGATTTGAGTACTTGCTGATACCGAGTACCAATACAGATACTTCTACCACACACAAACACAAATACAATGAATTGTGAGACAGGTTTTATTTTCTTCTCTTCTTGTTACAATAAATGATGGTGAATTAGATTTTAAATAAGTAATAAAAATGACCACAAAACAAAAATTTCAAGGGAAAAATAAAACTTTTTTTGTGAAATTATTGCAGAGTTCCCACATTTTAAGTATCAGTTCATGGTATTGGTTAACATATATACAGTACATAAGTACTAAAGTGTAGAAATTTAAAGAGCTTTGTACTCAAGAGCTCCATGTAGACTCTTGAGGAGCTGCAGACATCTCTCACTCAGGTAGGAACTTCTTATGACATGACTACAAATCTGTGTGCTATGGAGAGATGGCAAAACAAACGTCATTGATGAAAGATAACCATTAGCCAGTAAGAGAACCATCTGTAAGGAGGAAAACACTTTCAGCATTGTGTCAACATTCCAAATGGCTAAGCAGGAACACCGCAATCACTTTTAAGATGATTTCAAAATAATAATTTAAAAAAATCACTTATATCAATTATTTCAGATAAGGTCTGAATTTGTGTTTTCCAACAAATTCTGTTTTTAAAAAAATACCTCGAGAGCATCTCTTTGGCTCTGAAAAATCACTGCGGCATTAATTAGTAGGAAAGCTGGTCTCCATTACTTAAAAAAAAAATATGTATGACCCAAAGGTCAAACTTTGTTCGATCAGTGTGTAGGCGTATCTCCAGACGGAAGCTAGAATAGGGGGGAGGAAAGGAAATGAAGAGAAGCAGGAGAGGGAAGGATGAAGGGGGAGGAGGGACATTTAAGTGAGACAGCAGAAAGAAAAAAAAAAGGCAGCGAGAAGCGCTGAGAAGGGGGATGGAGGTGCTTTTGTGCATTGTGTGTAATGTGATCACATCCTGAAGCCCACTCGGACAGCTGGGAAGCCCCCTCTGCCCCCTGACTTCCAGCTGAGAACACTCAGACAACACACCAGAGCTGAAGAACATACACTCCACCCAGTTAACCCTTCATCTGCCCCTGCTGTGCGTGAGCTATAAATAATGACACTGAAACAAACTGGAACTTAAGTCACGTTTATTGATTTTAACCAGTATGACTCCCCTTACACAGCCACCCCACCTCTCAGC
The DNA here is from genome assembly GCA_028564705.1 of Apricaphanius iberus. Lineage (NCBI taxonomy): Eukaryota > Metazoa > Chordata > Actinopteri > Cyprinodontiformes > Aphaniidae > Apricaphanius > Apricaphanius iberus. The sequence goes on along the minus strand of JAPXFQ010000640.1, from coordinate 1,018,203 downwards.
TAGAAAACAAACACTTTTATAGGAAAAATTCAGCAGTAATACATCAAACCCAACTCGGCTCTTGTAATTTTTTCTTCCATTTTTCTTCCAAAACATCCATGACAAAACTTTACATGTTTGTTTTCAATCCTGTGTAAAGGTCCCATGACTGAGGAACATGCATATGACATTTAGCTGTAATCAATATGCCACTAATCATAATGCACGTTATTGATAAGAATACAGTACTGCATGACAGTTCAAATAAATACCAACATACAGGTGAAGTGGTTATTTTATATAAAGATATCAAACTCTTATGGATCAATACTGAAAGACAATATGACAATAGGTTGCACTGCTAATTTTATTATCACAATGCTATAGCTTCCAGCAAACAGAAAACTTTTCAGCTTATAAAAAAAACCCAGTAAAACAGCATCTGAATTGCACTTTAATTGTTCAGCGTTTTTCCATATTGGTAACTTTTAACGCCTCAACAAGCAAGGATTGGCTGTAATGGCACTAATCAAGCTTGTTGATGCTAATTTTTGTTTTCTGTTTACTGAAAACGTACATCTTCAAAACATAATGTAAAAAAAAAGATTTAATTATAGTAAAAAACAAACTTAAAAAGAGACAAAAAGAAAGAAGAAAAATGTGCAGAAAGCACATTCGTCCCCCAAACAATACTATTAAGATCACATTACCTTCACCAAACACAGCTAGAGATGCGTAGATGTTACCAATTGTACACCAATTTGCCCCTCAGCCTATTTAGTTAAACAACAGGAGGCCAAAGGAATTCTTTTGGTTCCCAAAGTTTGATAATAAAAAAAAAAACACCTTATCTCAATACCCCTGAATTACTTGATCTGATCACTGACCTGCACAATTCAATACAATTTTAGATATTGAGCTAATTTTAAAACTATTACCTCACTCGTGTAGAAAAAAGGGGCTGAAATCACTTTGCTCTTTATTGCTGCTCAAGGTCAGTACAAACCCCAAATGCCTCACCTATAAAAAGAAACCTAAAATCCTAATAAGATTCTCCCTTGAAAAAATGAAAGGCACTACTGGTCAGAAACGAGGAACTAAACAAACCAACAGAACATAAAAAACCCCAAAAGCCCAGGTGCTCGCACAGAGAGCCGCGGCCACCTCATCTTTCTTTCCGAGTCCTGATTCTTGTCGACCTAAACGGTGTGCCAACATTTGGCACGATAAACGAAGAGAGAATGAAGCAATTCCAATTTGGAATTTAATGATCGCAACTTGCAGAGAATTCTGAAGGCCAGTGATCGGTTTCGATTGGAACGCCCTCGGCAACAAGCTCGGAAATAAAAAACCTCGTCACGACAACTCAGATTTTATCTCCTGAAAACAGCTTGCCCATTTGAGTCAGAGCGTTTTTTTAAGTTTCATTGCGTATAATTTTTTGAACTATTCCTAGGAATAATAAATACATGAAAAAAACCGCAGAATCTGATCACCCTGGATTTTTTTTTTATATATAGATCATGGCAGTAGAACAAACATATAAGAAAAAATAACATAACATGGAAAATGTAACAAAACAAGTTAAGAATGGTTACTTGATGGATAAAATCTTGAGGACAGACTCATAATAGTACGTTTATGGTTTGTGGAGCATTTACTCAAGTAATTAGTGTATTTAATCTGTTTAATTTATACTAGTTAACTCACAAACCATAGTACTACCACGCTTTCATATTAGGTTACTAATATTATGTTATAATCCTATATAATCAAAGTGCACATTGAGAAAAACTAAAATAAAAAAATAAAATAGCTTGTTTACAATGAGAAACAACCACATGTCCCTTGGCCTCTAATAGAATGGTTAGATTAGCCAATCATAAGCAGTTTCAGAACGTTCACTGGATTTGTGAAAAGTCTGCTTCCAGCAGGGATGCACAATAAAGACAAAAAAGGAAAGAGGGGTTGACGTGCCACCTTTTACTGATCAGACGTAGAAGGGAGGCTAGTTTTAAAAAAAATCTTCAATTCCAAATCGACTACAAATCGAAGAGTTTTTGCAGCTGTAAGACAAAACTTTGCGGAACTCCGTCGTCCTCGAGGAATTACTGTTAAATTACTGCAAAAGGGAGACACAAAGAAATGATCAGCATTCAGTTAATCTAAACGCAGCTGTTAATATGCTCAGATGCACAAGGAGACGGCGGCTGTTAGTCAAAGCAGCAGAAAGCCATATTAGGAGCTCAAAGCCAAATAATGTCCCTTTTTGTGTTTTTTCCTCCCAATAAATACATGGTGAAGATCTGTGCATCCACTACAAGTTATCCTGCAAGTGCAGCTTGGAAGCCAAACAATGTCACAAGTACGGTGAACCTTCCATCTGCAGAACGGTGAAGCCACCAATCGGTTAAAGGGAGACGGATCTATCTCATATGTTATGCCAGTTAATGAAAAATGAGTAGAATTTTCACACGCAGGCTTTAATGAACAACTACAAGATGCATGATTTAAAATAGAAGCCTGCAGGCGGAGGTAGGAGGAGCTGCAGAGGTGCCATATTGTAGCGACACCGGATTAGTTAAAGACACTGATTTCAACCTAGACGGGGAACAGCCGAGGTTTTTTCTATCTAAGGATTCTAGTCACGATCACATCCTGAGATCTATCTACGGCTCGGTGAAACCTCAAAGCCTATACAAGGTAGAATGTTAAATCATTTGAATCAATGTCCTTGGGTCTATTGAGCGACCATTGACCAGGGATTTCTCCCTCTGGAAAATCCTGGCATTTCTCCACAATATGAGACACACAACTGCTTTTCTAATCTATCATGTGTAGGTCTCCATCCTTTTCAGAGCAAACTGATAGAAACAGAAGATATTGTACTCGTATGCTGAGTAATTATTAAACACAGAAGTGACTGACCTCTAAGGAGGCCCGTTAGTTCTTTTTCATATAGTCGTACAATAGCCTGGAGTGCTTTGTGCTGTGGCCTATTGATGCACGCTCAAGCAGGGTTGATCACCGACAGCTTTCCATTTTTTAGTAGGAGTCGATCCACATTGCATCGTATCAAAGATGTAGGAATACTGTAACGGGATCCTGCAAGATCACAACCTGAAGAATTATATCAAGAATATAGAGTTTAATATAGAGCTTTGCAGTGTTACAAAATGGCAACATTTTTTTTTAGAAAAACCTTGCAGGATCACCTTCCATCAACCCTGCTTTTAACATCATAAAGAGAACATGTTTATGATCCACAAGCAGTACATGGATTTAATAAACACAAGCCCCACTTTTATTCTTTTTTAAACTATTTGCTTAATACTAGCTTGCAATGGTTTAAAGCTATTGTAAATACTAAAACAGCACTCAGTGTCGTCCTCGCACACCAAACAACACGGAAATGAGAGGCCCTCGTTGTGCAAATGGTTATAAACATCAGCGCGAGCACACACAAACACACACGAGGACCCCTTCACTTCAACACTTAGATATACACACGCAGCGCAGTGAGAGGACGTTACCTGACAGATATATTTTCCTCATAACTCCTCTATCTAGTTAAAGGGTGACTGGTGATGCTGAGGGAACAAGCTGCTGACAATCTACAAGAGAGAAGGCGGTTATAGCTAGGCATGGGCCGGCTGCTGGTATCCCTGTAGAGTACTGTCAAAGAGAGGCCAAAGAAAACCTCAGGTATTCTTCTAGCTCTATGTAATCTGAAACAACTACTTATTCCTGGCAGTTATAGATTTAAAGTAATCTTTAGCTTTGACAAGCGTGTTTCTTCTGACTGGAAGTAATGTTAACCTTTTAGGAAGCCAGCCAGTCTAGACTTGAATGCCAAAGAGGATCGGCAGAGGCAGCTAAACATAAGCGTGAGAGCAAAGAGGACTTCTAACGTTTTAAGACTTTAAGCTCACTGTAAAAGTAAAGAGGGTCAACAATAACAAGAAGCCTTAAACTGTCAATGAAGGCCTATTTCATCGATTATTTAGAAGGTTTTAAATATTTTGACATTACATTTTTGTTAAGCTATAAGAATGGACATTTTCTTTTTGTTTAACAATCAAGATACGTCTTGTCTTTTGAGACATGCTTGCTTCATCTCCAACCAGAAAGGTAAGGTGCTTCCTAGATGAATGGAAATCATTTTAAATCTATATCTTGCAGGGGTGAAAATAATTTTCAATTCAGTTCTATGATTCGGAGCATAACTGTACATTTTTCTAATAAATGTTCACAAAATACAGAGAAATTGTGATATTCTTACTCAAATTTATACCATTAGCATCCCGTACCAGCCCATGCCTGTTCATTCACACAAGCTTCTGAGATTATTAGAAAGCTATTGAGCGATTTCCCAGCTAAAGCAGGGAGATGATAAATGAGTGGGAGGCGAGCTGAGACATGAGGACAGGGCTTTGCATCATCAACAGATAAATACACTAAATGTTTGTGTCGACAGGCACTTTCGCCGAGCGGTCAGTTTTGCTTTGTCCAGATTTGAGGACGTTCCTCTTTTACTAATTTGTGCTCTTCCAGAATTTGCTGATTATTTAAAAAATAACCTTTGAACAAAACTATACATTGTATCTCTTTTCACAGTAAAACAGACGAAGTAACCTGAGGCACCTATGTTGAAGTGCACTTAATTTGGATGCAAAGATCGATTTGTCAAACGTTCTCCTTCTCTCTCTCTCTTGTGATATGGCTCTGATCAGACCCGTCATGACCCGACGGGTCGCGTGGAGCACACAGCCCTCCTGTGTTTCACCGTCCAACATTTAACTGGGATTTTTTGCAATGTAGAGCCCTGCAGTTCATCTGACAACACACCTGATGACAGAAAATAACAGTAATAATTTTTTCCCCAAAGCATTTTCTGCTGAAAAGCCATGCGATCCTACTGACGTTATTGTATTGGTGTGCTAGCGTCACAGCTTTAAGCTGATCCTGAAATAAAGCACCTGCGGTGCTCCTTTTTTTATGCCCAAATCGTTTCATTATAAAACCAAACATCCCCCTTTCTCGATTTAAATTAGCACGTAGATTCATTTTGATGCTCCCCTAGCGACAAAGCAGAGGGAACTTGCATATTTAAGTTCATTTTCTTGTAAACATCAGTTACTTGATTTATAAAATGGGCTGCAGGACACAGGAGTCCTGGCTCAGGATAGAGGGGAAGGAGAAGAGGTTAAGGGCTATTTTCATCAAAGGAGCACCGACAGACACGGCAAACAGAAGATGTCGTTCCGTCTGACATCCTCTTTACATGCCTCCACCCCGATGCGATGTGTTTATGTCACCGGGCAAGCCAGCCAGGGGGCCAGAACAGATAAACACAGAAGCTGCAACCTTTTACATCGTAGGTACAGCACCATGACAGCGGAAAGAATAGACACTCCATAAAATCCACAAGACCCCCCCCCCCCCACATTATAACCAGGGCCCTTAAACCCACATGCCAGATAGGTCTACTACAGTCCACAGCACACTGTACATACATCTGCATTCCCCTAAGCGGTTACACGAGCACAAACGAGCAGCTGGTAAGAAACACAGCAGTCCCTAGAGGAGCACAGGCTGGCCGGGGAGCAAAGCGAGCGAGTGGGGCTCTTTAACACTAAGGGCAGGGAAGGTTCGGCCCCCCCACCCCGTCCTCTGTACACAGCAGTCCAGGTGGACGTCCGAGCCGCCTCTTAGTCACAGTAAATCTTGTACTTCTCACTGCAGAAGACGGCGGGGCCTCCCAGGATGCCGTTCGGCATAGCGTTGTTGAGCTCGGGTCGGCCGGAGCCAGAGCAGGTGAGCCTCTGACTTACGTGGGGGCTGGCGGTGGCGGTGCCGGCGGCCTTACTGCGGGCCTTGGACCGCCCCGCATTGCCTCCACGGCGGGTTTGCTCGTGGTCGAACTCCAGGTCTTCCAGGCGCTGTGTCAGGGCCAGCTTCTGCTGGATGGCCATCCTCAGCAGGGAGTTGAGGGTCTTCTTTTCATCCTCGGCTGCAGCCAGCTGCCTCTGCATTTCCTCCAGTTGGGTGACATATTCATCACAGCTGCAAGAGGGAAACAGAAAACCAAAATAAGTCGTGCAGGTTCACTTTAATACACAAATTTCAGTTTCTCAGAATACTTAATTACATTAGAGTAACTCGTTTTTAATACATAAATATAAGTAACCACGTCCATGTATTTCACAGTATACTGTATGCTATAAATATTTGGTTAGGGTCTTTCACCATGAATGCAGTGAGGCTTGCCTGTAGTCTTGCTGACATTTCTGCTTTAACAGCTGCCTTCAGCTCATCTGCATATGTAAAAGTAGAGGATTCTGTGCGGAAAAACACCACCTTTTTAATAGTCCCACTAAAACTAGCCTCTTAAAGACTAGATATTACCTTTAACCCCATAGTTGTCCTTATAACCAGCAGATGGCAGCAATGAGCCACAAAGATCAAGCCTGCACATCGAAGATACTTCTGTAATATTAACGTCTGACTTCAGCCATTTTGCCACCTCTGCCATAAAAACACAAACTAATATTGTTTTAATGTGTTTCAGAGAGTTTTAAAATAGCTGCCAATAGAGTGTCGCTCGTTCCCCTAGCGTGTGTGTTTGATTTAAATCTGGACAGGTAAGAAAACTGGGTCACTCAGCAGGATTGTATTTACTGGTTTGTATCTCCACTAACCATCTGCTGTGGTAGCACTCCTGTTTCATTTTCATCCTCCCTCCTGTATCTTATCTCACTTCTCAAGCAGTTACATTTTCTGCTCCTTACATCAGACCCTTTCCCTCTCCATCCAGCTCATCTACACTTTCTTTGTTTGCTGATATGAAAATACAGTGGGCTTTTCTTTAATGAGTGAAGAGGGAAATATGAAGAAATGGCATTCAATGAAGTTGTCAAATAGCGACACCCTACTATTTTACCAAGCTCGGATTAGAACTCTAAGCAAGGCACGAGATATGCACCATAAGGATAAGGATTGATGGTTTTCCTTGAGGTCTCATCTTTTAATTCTAAGGACTTTAACACATTAAAGAGTAGATATGAAGTTCAAGTTCTCTCATAGTGGTAGTCATTTAGAATTTTGTAAAAATTGAATGAATTACAGGATTATTTCCATTTGTGTATTAAAGGCATATATATCCCTCTGATCACAGCTGTTAAGGGAATCGTTAGTCGAACAGAGGATATATATCTTGGTTTAGGCTCTAAAAAACAAAATAAAAATTTATTATTTTATTCTTTTAATCTTCCTATATATGTTTTTTATTACAATATAAATGGGAACTGCTGCAGTTGCATTCTCAGTAGGGAGGAGGGCTTGCATTGCCAACAGCTGAGGAGGCGGCCAGCTGACTAAATGAGGAGGCACGGAATGTGGTGTGCTTGGAGATGGACGTGGGGTGCAAAGCAATTAGCTGAGCATAATTTAGAAGTGACCCACGGAAAACAATTATATATCTCTCCTTTCTACAACTTATTTTTAATCCTTGGATAAAGCTATACATGGAGCATTTTAGCAAATAAATTGTAGATGTCTGGCTTTTGAATATTTAAGATCTCCATAGCAACGTGTTTGACTACAGCTGGACGTACTAGCTATGTTTGTAGCTAACATTTTTCCAAAGCGCTGAAGTCTGCTGTCTGTTTTAAACCCAATAGCCTGTTCAACCATTGCTTAAAATGGAGAACAAACAATCTTGTGTTTTGTTTCAACGTAACAAAACTACATAGCCAGTGTTTCACCAACCATTATCTTTTTATAGCTATTTTTCACACAAATGTGGTGTTATGGTTACTGTTGCTTGCACCTCTACCAATAGCATTTAATGTCCATGTATTTGTATCTATAGATTCATTGTAGCATGTTACTTAGCAACTAAAATTGGTATGTGATTATTAAAGTTCCACTTTCTAAAACAAAGCAAAATGTATAAAAAAAGGTTTAAATATATAATATGATGACATTCAGAGCTCAAATACATTTATTATTAACATCCCATAATGTGTTTTTTTAAAATAATGGCCTGATTTGTAATGTTTAGACATAAAATTGTCACCAAAAAGCCCAAAACTACTCAAAGAATGACTAAAACTGGTAACACCATCTGGAATAAAACTTTTTGCTTTGAAAAACTTTTCAGTGAAGTCAAAAGTCATCCATGCCCGCAGATGTTTTTGTTGTGTTCAGTTCTGCACGTGGTTCTCGGCTTTGTGAACTCTGCCCTTACCAGACCACCATACTTACAAATAAACTAACCCTACCACACACCCCCGGCTCCGCTCCACCCTCTGGGACACACCCAGACAAAAGGGATCAGTGCCTCTTCATTAAACCCAGTGTGAGACTGTGGGGGCGACCCTGTTAGGTGTCTGGTGGGTGGGTGGGGGTCTCCCTTCAGATAGTTCAGTGTGTCTTGCATGGGAGTGGGAGGTCGTGCGATTTTCCCGGGAAAAGAAGACGGGATACAAAAGGAGCCTTTTTGGCCTGCTGATCGGGTTATTGTGGCACAATAAATGAAGAGAGCCAGGAGGCGGCCGGAGGCCTGTGTAGGATGAATACATGCCATAATGACGGCTTTGACGGAAAAGAATATCTGCATCCTTTGTGGAAATGTACAGTGCCTGACTGCATCTTACTCTCTCATAAAAAAAGATGCTTCATGTCTGAAAGTGTCCTTAAGGCATACAGTCAACCTCCTGAGCTGCAGCCCAGATGAGAACGTGACTGATCATGTTGGTATCACACAGAAAGAGTTACAGAGGGGGGAAAAAAACACGAACAGATCAAAATTTCTAAAAGCATGAAAATAACAGGATGGGATTAGGCTTAATGGTTTGACCGTTTATCAGTGAGAGCAGAGAGGGAGATCATGTTGAGGCATGTCTGAGGAATGTAAGAGGAGGGACCTTAACTGTTAACATGACACCAGAGTCTGCATCTGGAGGGGCAGACTCTCAGAGGCAAACAAAGAGGAGCGAGCAGACACATGTGAAAAATAATTCCATGAACTTCCCACAGCAAAATCCCTTACTGTTTAAAACAACTAAAATAGAACCCTAAACATTTTCCTATTCCACTACGGCTTTTCCTTTATGCAGGACCACAAATCATTTGTATGAGAGTTTTTTCCTAAATCCCCTTTTACATACTGTATGAGGTGATCACTCTGAAAAAAACAAATCAGGGATCCTGGAGAGGGCTTCATCTAAAAACCTGGTCTTTCCTCTTGTCACCAGATGCTTAAATATCCATGTGTTTGATGCTGAGGAAGCACGGGAGGGGGACCTGGGACACAAAAGCAGTTGAGAGTGTGGGAAATTTCACTCAGACAAGTCCCCCAGCTTTTCAAAGACCCCCTGACCCAAACTCTGTGCCATATAGCACAGAATTTACATACCAATGAATGAATCCCATAAACAGACTGAATGTAACCCTATAACAGTGGTGGACAAGTGAGGCTGGATAGGCACAGAAACCAATGTCATCTGAGGAAGGTATTTTGTGTGTATGGATGAAATGACACAAGTTTTAAACAACATTCAAGTGTTACAAATCTACAGTATGTGCAGAAAAAAGGGAGAACAAAGAAAAAATAACTCAAGGGTGTATGGTCCTGGTACCATAAGCCTTTCATTTGATGGGTTGAACATTGCTCCGCTGATTTCTCTGATCTTTATAAGGAAATTGATTGCACTGGATTTCAATACACTACACTGATGTTTGGTGTCGTAAACAATTATGAATACAATTATGAATACTTGAACAAGGCCCTTTAAATGATGAATAATGTTGGCTGTAAAAACTCAGCAACACATCAATCCTTTAGTCCTTAAACTCAGTGGCATGTGTACATACTCAAACACTGCTGTAATACAGAGTAGGAAGTGAGGTTTTCCAATCTGCCAGAGCATCTCAGACCTTCATCCCTACTGTACTGCAATAACTGCAATGAAAATCACATTTAAATGCATTTAAATTAATATCGCTACAACAAATGCAGGCTTTGTTAGTTTTTGCACATGGTATGTCCTCCCACTCACCCAAAACTTGTGTAAACAAATAAGCAGTGTGTGAGGACTTAGTCTACTATGTGATGAATGCATAATCGCCGCCAAGATGAGGTGGGATTATGGACACAACCTCTGACCGGCTTCTCTTGGGAATCAGAAAAGATTAGCAAGTATGTCGGCCCATCAGAGCCACACATGCCAAGTCATTGGACAAAAACAATGCTTAGGTGACGAATTTTGGCGCTTACCAGTTAAAGATATAGTGTTTCTTGAATATTCAGTCTCATTATAATGAATACAATTTTCTTCCGTGATATGAGGAAAACTAGCAGAACACACCCTAGGCAGACACAACATATGGCAAACATGGATTACATTTTAACAACAATCCTGTCTTTAGCTACCTGCTTACTCTGTGTTTGGCCTTTGCATCCAACAATAGCTCTAAGAATAACAACCATCCCCATTTTTTTAGCATGAATTATACTTGTTTGGTTCCCTATAGAAACATGGCAGACTAGCATGGATTAGGATTGATGCCAATTCATTAGTGTAAACAGGAAATGCTACCTAAGACAATTTACCAAGAGATACAAACAAAGTAAAGACCTAAAGAGGTCTTAAAATGCTTTGTTCACTTAGGAGCTTTATGAGATGTGCTTCTTACCGTGTGGCAAACATCGCTCGCAGAGAGGAAAAGGTGGCGGCGTCTTCCTTTAGAGCCTTCAGCTCATTCCTCAGCTTCATCATGGTCTCCGTCACCATGGCCTTTTCGTTCTCATACTTGCTCTTCAGATTGGCCAAAGCAACCTCAGCTGTCTGTGAGCGGACAAGAGGAAGAGAAGAATTAGACCAGCTGGGAAATGTGATATTACCCTCCATCTCCGTCGGTGACGGCTATTTTGTCATAGTGTCCTCTTGTAATTTTGGTTGGTTTGCATGCACCTCTAACCAGGTAGAAAGACATCAACCACGAGACATTTTCTGTCAACTATGCATCAACTGAAACTCACTAGAGGGACATTTTATAACTTCTTTGACATCCAGTGATGCAAAGTAATAGCTCTTTTTTTTATTTTTTTGTTAACACATTTATTCTCAAGGAAATGCAGTTTTTTTCACTTAATAAATATTATCTACCAGCAAAATGTCACTTAGACACATTTTGGTTTACTAAAACTAGGACTGGAACCAAAATAAATTCGAATAAAAAAGTAATAGCATATTTTTAGATGATAATAAACAACTGCATTAAATATATGTAAGATTTGAGCATTTTAACGGTTTCTGTCCAAAGGCTGCTATACAAATAAAATTGACTTGCCTTGACTGATTTATTCGGTTTAAAAACAAGAATTATGGCAGATTCCGGAACACTTTTGATTGGTTATGGAACATGCTAGATTTTGAAATGTTGGCTGATGTTTAACCAATTACACTCAGCAACTGCCGTTTACAGTCAGTAATGTTAATTATGCTAATTTACTAATACAAGATGCTAAAAAAGTCTAACATGCCACCTAAAAAAAAAATCATTTTTGTATTTATTGAAAAATATTGGAAAAATAATTTCTCCGATACAAGTGTCATCAGTCCTGCTCAGATTTTAACAAAATAATGAGTTTACATGGCAGGAAGGCGGTTCTTATAGTATAATGGCTCTCAAAGAGAAATGGGAACGGGATAAAATTGGTATCAGCAGGTAAAAGCTTCACAAAATCAGAAATTGGCTTACAAAATTCTCATCTCTACTAACAAATCACACTGCAGCCAAGTCCCTAAATTTTTGTCACTACTAGACTGCAGAACATGAACTATACTGATCTTAAATAGCTGCTTTAACAAAGAGGCTTTCTTGTTTTCAGGCATATATAATATTTCTTTTAATTCTCGTTGCTTTTTGTTTAGAGGATACATATTAGAGGTATATGGACTCTCAATAAGAGTCTACTTCTGTTTAAGTGGACCAGTTTTTGCAGCTAAATGTCAAATGGTTGTTTAAAAAGGTGTTTGTTTTTATATCTGCTCTCAGTGAATAGACCCACACATAGCTTTAAGGGCTGTCAGAGCAACTGCAAACACACCCAACATTTACGGCTGAAATTCTTTGCATTTTACGGAGCGGCTCTGTTTCCCTGAACACACCGATACTCTAGGCAGCTGTCACCATAAGGCTGCTTTCTCAGCTCGTGTTTGTGATAACCCCTGCAACCCTGGTAGGTGCAACAGCTGATCAGACCTGAAATAGCTCCCTCTTTCCCCATTTCTGACTGTCGGGGACTTTTCGATAGCAACATCAAGCAGGCTAAACAAACATTGAAAGGAGCAGACAAAACGGATCAACCCACCTGCTTGTTGGCCTTAAGGACAGTCCGCAGAGTAGCAATCTGCTCCCGCTTGGTGCTGAGCAGAGATTTAAGCTTGAGGATCTCCTCCATGCAGGCCTCTTTGTCCTTGTCGGCTACGGTGCCGAGCTCAAGAGACGCTACCCTCTGGCGTGACAGCTCCGTGGTGCGATCCACGGCCAGCTGCAGGTGCTTGATCTGATCTCTGATGATCGCCACCAGATTGTAGATGTTCATGGGCTCGCGACGGTGGTCGGACACGGGTGAAGGTAGTGAGGAGACGGGCGAGGGAGCTCCGTCGCTGACGTCAGCCCTACCGTGCTCTGGGAAGAGACCCTTGGTGAGCAGGATGGGAGAACGGCGACCGCGACCCTCTGGGCTGCTCCGGCCACCTTTACCCTCTTTGTAGAAGTCGAGCATCACTCTGTTGGGGGTCTCGTTGTTGCACATGCAGACGTGGTTGTAGAGGGTGGCCAGTTCTTCGCTGAATGTTACCAGCTCGTCCTGGGCCACACTCAGGCTGCCCTGGGACTCGCCTGCCACGTCGCTCAACTAAAATGTGCACAAAGAAATTAATTCACTCACAGCTCTTTGGGAAAGTATAAATCATTTCATAGGGCAAACTCTCACCTTACGCAGCTCTTTCTCCAGTTTTGCCTTCTCCTCTCTCTCTGCATATGTGGTCTTCTCCAGATTGGACAGTTTGTCTCCCAGAGACCTGACGTCGTTCTCCAAACGGCTGCGTTCCTCATCGTAACGCGATTGACAGGCCTGGTATTCTGCTTTCAGAGTCTTGAGTTCCTCCTTCAGCTCCCCAGCTTCAGACACGGCCACCTGCCGGAAAAAGATGATGACTGAGCATAAAAAATGCGAAATATGGAAATTTCATTGAATCGTTTGAGAGTAGTTTGAATTACCTTGTACTTGCACTCTAGGATTTCCGGTCCGTTAATGTCCACCTCATAGTAGTCTCCATCTTCGTGGCTGTCCCGCTCTTTCTCGTTGTCCAAAGCAGACTGCCGCTCCTTGCTGGCTTGGAGCTTACGTATGGCGTTGAGGTTCTCCGTCAGGCGGCTGACCTTCTCCTGATGCTCGGACAGAGCGCCATTGGCCTGCTCCAGCTGTTTCTGGGAATCTTGCAGATTGGACAGCAGGTTGACCTTCTCTCGTTCCATCTGAGAAGAGACACAGACACATGTCATTTAGTAAATTTTTTTAATAACCAAATGATGTGAAAGGGGACTCCTCCTATAAAGACCGATCATATTAAACCAAAGGATTAACTATCCATGTGGTAAACCTCTGTACCATCAGGATGGTGTCATTACAGAATATGAGTGTCAGCATCACCAGCATCAGGGTCAGGGTGACCTTAACAGAGCAGCTCGGCCACACACATCTGCAGAAATCTGTGCTTGTATCAGAACGGAGCTATTTAGAAACAACACTAGCAAAAGGAAACTATGTGCATAAACTTTATTAGTGCAAGCTATATATGGGACAAATTAACATGTTTTTTTGTTGAGGAGAAAGCCACTTTGTTGTTGCTTCAAACACATTAAAAAATAGCTTAGCTCACCAGCTTGTCTATGGTTGATACAGGTAGACTGCTGAGGACGCAGTAGGTGAGATCAATGGAACTAAGGTGCAGAAAATAAGCATTTAAATAAAAGGGTGACATAAGGTGGGCCTTGGCAAAAGCTGCCTTAAGCCTTTATCTCATTAGAACTTATTTTTAGGAGCCTTAAAGATTATACCACCCCTAAAAAGAACCAGATGTCTCCCACTGCTATGACATAGGGAAACAGATGTTTTCCAGCAGAAAATTATATTCCTTGATGATAAGAAAAAAGAAAAAGATGAGCCTTCAAACCAGTTCCTATCCACTGATTCAGATGAGTTCCTGATCACCATAGCACCAACAGACGTGTGATCTTGTGGTGATAAGCAAACAGATGGCAGGACCTCTGGTGCCACCACCTGCTGCCCAGTGGAGAGTATGCGTCTGCCCCTCTTTGGATTAACTTTGCTGTAATGGGATTTAGATGCCTGAGGCAGACAGGGTGAGGATCCAGCAGGGATCTCCTCTGAGGAACACACCTTTAACTACAGTTCAATTCTGCAGTAGTTAGAGATTCACCAATCAGCGTTTTAATAGCTAATTCCTGGGCTCCATTATTTTTCTTTTTAATGCTCTAACCTGCTGATTGTAGCCAAATTCTTATTAAAAACTAGAATATTAGAAAGATATAAGAATAGCATTTTATATATTTATTTTAGCCTTCCACCTTAATTATTTACTTTAGCAGAGGAGGCAAACATGCACCACTCTGTGAGGGAGCAGGGAATGTAAAACAGGGCTAATATTAATTAATATTTTAAAGCAAAGACAAAATAAAATGGCTTAAAATAATCCAAAAGCGGTCAGCACAATATACATTTTTCCAAAAACTATCAACATATTTAAGTGTTTTCTGACAGTTCAAATGTGAAACTTCAAAATAATTTAAAAAGCTGCTTGCTGGCCTTCCTGTTGCCTACTGAAAGTATTGCTCTTTCTTGCAGCCTAACTGAACTGCAAACATGTCCCAAAAAGTTAACTCAGCAACAACTTCTACACCAAAGATTGAATTTTTCCCCAGTAGAGCTTGGCATTGTTGGTCGGGCCACAGCTTTACCGTTGTTTAGTTTCGGCTGAAAAATTGTATCCGTTCTTATTCGTTAACTTAATTACAACATTTTTAAACCATTAAACTGATAGAGAAAAGTGATATGAATAACATAAGATACAGAGAGACAATGGTGCACGGAAAAACAGAACAAAACAGCTTTAAATTAGGAAGAGTGGCCAACCTGCATCATCTGTTGTTTGAGCTTCTGGATTTCTGAGATGTTCAGTTCACTCAGCAGGTCATCAACCAGACTGGGCACTGGGCAGAACAGCTCCTCCTTCTTAGGTGTGGAGATGCGGTTGTCCTCGTTGATGGTGTTGGCCAGTTTGGTGAAGGTGTTCTCATATCCCAGCAGAGCTTCGTCGTTGTTCGGTTCAGTGGCAGCATCATCGCTGAACTTGAGGCCATCCAGAGAAATGCTTAGAGGACTGGAGGGGAACGTGGGAAATGATGTTATTGGATGTTATTTGAACGTGTTACCTAAAGCTTCATGGCCGCTTCTGGTTACCTTTGGTACAGAGTGTCTCCGATGTTCATGTAGTGGGAGAGCTCTTTCCTCAGAGAGGCCTTGAGCTCCCGCTCGGTCTTGATGGTCTCCAGTGCCTCACCCAACTGTCGTTCAGCGATCTCCTTCAGGCGGATGGCGTCCTCCAGCTGGCTGTTCAGGAACTGAGTGTCTTCTTCCAGACGACGGATCTCATGCTTCAAACCCTCAAACTCCACCTAGACAGAGCAGAGCCAATGATTTCTGGGATTTTGGAGGATCAAATCAGCTTTTGGGTAAACCGATGATGAAGTTTTACAGTGAATGAAAACAAAAAAAATCCGGTTGGACAGTCAAACAGTCTCTCCGAGAAGGGTAAGCCAAAAACGATGACTGTTAAAGAAGCTGGTGTTTTAAAATTGTATAATACAGCATAATAAGGAAAAGGTGAGTGGAAAGGGAAAGTGTTGTAGAAACACTTTCATTAGCAACAGGGACTTGCGTTACATATAGTCTAACTTTGGGAAGGTATAGTATAAATAAGAATAACAAATATATTTTTTTATTAGGCAAGGCTTCTTAATGAAGAAGACTATTGTAGTCCAACTCAAAACCTACACAAAAATGCTTGCATTTTCAAAAATGCTAGTTGCTCAATCAACATTTAATGTTCAAAACAAATACATTTTAAATAGAGGTATGAAATTAACTGAAAATCCTTTTGTAAATAATCGTATATTTTCATGATACATTATCTCATATTTTCATGCTTTTAAGCGATTTTACCATGCCAATATGCCGCGCTCCAGCAATTCCTCACCTGACTCTGTTTGAGCATGGAGACTTGCTTCTGCAGAGAGATGTTCTCCTCCTCCAGCTCGCTGTAGTCCTGCAGCAGACGACCCTCCCTGAACTTGTACTCCTTGACGTCGTCACGCAGCTGATTCCTCTGGAGCTCCACCGTCTCACTGTTCTGTAGGTAAACACAATTAGAAAAGCTGTCAGTGGGAAGCCTTTCAAGACTAAACATGTGAGTGATGGCGATCTGCAGATGGACGAACGCTGCCACACTGCAACCGTCCTTTAACATTTCGAAACTAGCAAAATTATAAAGAGCTCCCATCTGGATGAACCAAATGTGTGCCTGTTAGGTGCCAGGTGTCAGTCTGGGCAGTGGGCCACTGGCCCTCTCACTTGACACTTCTAACTGCACTAAAGGGATTGAAACCTGCTTTCCTCTCTCATAGGGACAAGTGTTTCATGTGAGTGGATGGAAAACTCTGCAAAGGTCTAATTATCCAAAAGAGAGCCTCATTAGGATTCATTCTTTGCACCTAAGGGGTAACAGGCGCAAGTGAGGAAGCTGCAAAAGAATGGTAGTGCAAAAACTGGCCGAAATGTTGCATAGGTGTGCCAGAAAAAGAAGATGACACTTCACCTTTCAATTTGCCCTTATTACCAACCACCACTCTGTTTCTAAGATCAGGCAGGCGCAGTCTGACATCTCTTGCGGCTGAAGAGCGGCCTTATTAATAATATATGGGACAGAGAGATGTGGCCTTGCAGCATTAGGCTCCAGTCCTCTTTACCACTTACCTAATAGGAAGTGAGTTACAGCCAACTGAGGCTGATTAGAAAAATAAAAATACCATTCCTGAGAATTTGACACTGATATTCAGCTATATGAGGCAGGTTAGCTCCTGGGAAAGTAGAGGAGGTCAGAAATTTGCAAAGAACTCTATAGAAGGCTGAAAACACAGCATGTAATTGTGTTGAAATGTGTGGTAGTGCATGCCAGGTTGTATCTTGTGGTGCTGGATATGTGCATATCTATATCCATCTCTAAGTAAACCATATGCCTGGGATTTTGCCTGCATGTATTAATGTGGGGGATCTCTCATGTCAGAGATTTGACAGAGATTAATTTATACCAAAGAGACAATTAACCTTCCTGATCCCTGTGCCATTTTGGCCCCTTCCACTCATGCTATCACCATGTGGCCACCTTAAAATCCCCTCCTCTTGGGTCATTTTATCGGCCACACAGATTCCCTTCTAAGGGGGTTTCACTTAGACGCACATCTGCCTGGAGATTAAATACCATCATGAGAGCAGGCTTACCTTATAAGACAATATGTCAAGCTTTGAAAACCTCAATTTCAGTTCAATCCATTATATAAAAAAAGTAACCGTATACAACTGGAAACCAACAGAAACATGGCTGACCGCCTAAACTGACAGCCTGGGTCTGTGGAAACTTGAGAAACTAAAGGGTTTTTTCTCTCTAAAGAGGATCAATTTCGTAACCAGTTCTTGGAAAAAAAAATATTTGCATTTTCACTACCGGCCTTGCCTGAAAAACATGACCACGTCACTATAGATATCTCATTAACTCCTTTTCAAACAGGCCATGAAAAAAAGTAATTTTCCAGAGTTCGTCTGCTTTACTTTTGATTCTCAAAGCAAACTTCTGGACTCTGTGTGGATAAATTTTACCGGTATGTTATCACCTAAAGTTCTAGTAACAAGAGCGGACTGGTCGCAGTAGGGGGTTTGCATTCAGACTATCAGGTAAAGTTCCAGAACAGGGGATATGGGGTGAAGGAACAAGGAAAGCTGTGAGTGCACAGCTTTCCTTGTTGACGACATTCAACCGGATCCTCCGGTACATTTCTTGCCATGTGAAAAGTTCAGGTGCAAAAGTGCTGTATTTGAAAGGACAACTATGGTTAGAGTACTGATGGAATTGTCTGTGAATATTCCAGAATGTTTATCTGAAAAAGGTTATGGAGTTATTGTTTGAGCAAACTCTGCTTTTTCTTTGTGTGTGTTTGAGACAAACTGTAGCACATGTAGACAGCTTAAGCACACAGGTAATATTTATTGCTCTACCTCTGCAATTACATGCAGTAACCTAACTATATTATCATTGTTTTAAATAACCATTAGTGCTTTGGAATGATCCTTCCTTTTAGAGCTGCTATTTCCCTGAATAGGCGGTTCAGATAGATAGCAAGGCAGCAAAATGCTGCTAATTCCCAGAGATGAACAGTACAAGCATGCTCCATGTTCACTGCTTAATAATCAACCATTAAGCGCAGAGCAGAGATAAGACAATCATTTCATGAATAATGATCAGATGCACATGTCTGAGCCATGTGGGTGATATGCTGAATAAGAAGTCTGACTTCTGAGGAGACCAGAATCAAAGCAAAGTTGGAAAAGCAGCAGTAGCAGCTTGGAAGTCTCAAACAATATAAACAGTAAATTCATTATGTCTGTAAAGATAATCTCATCAGCACAGTAATCCATTTGTCAGCTGAACAATGCAGAGGCAGCTGTCTGCTCAGGTCTCCTCCTGCTCAGGGTTATATGCCTCAGCTGGAGGGTCAGTGCCGCACAGCCCAGATGAAAAGACACTGCCACTGAACCTGATTAAGATGCGACTCCGATTTGATTAAAATGCACACATGGGTGTTGACCTTTGACCTTCTGCTTTCTCTGTTACCCTGAGCCCCACACTGGAAATGGAGCTCAGAAAAATGTGAGCCCAAACTGTAAAGTGTTAATAACATTTATTTGTGTGAGGGGGCCACAGCGACACTCTGGGGAATGCTACTGGGAATTATTCTAAGGACAATCTGGTGCCTCCAACAGAGCTCATTAGGAAGGAGTCACTCACAGGCTTATGTGAGGTCAAAGGCTGTTTGTCACCACAGGTGACGGCTTGACAGCTGTCTTATCAGCAACACACGTTACAGATGAGAGTCAGTTCCGAGCAAACTGGGTGGCAATATTAACACAGGCTGGCATGGCCAAACCATAAAGTTACAATGTGAAATTTGACCTGGTGATTCAGATTGAAAATTCATTATCCTATATATATATATATATATGTGTAGCAGATGTAACATCATGCCATGGTAAAACAGGGTTTTACTTTTATCTTTAACAAAGGACAAAATAATTTGGAACTGAAATTCTGTACTGTCTTTAGCATCTTAAGTTAGCGATTATCATTACAACCGTGACAAAGAGAGCAGCCTGGGTCTGCAGACACCTCCAGATGCATGCTCACTCAAAGAGGTTGAGTCTTCAAAGGGATAAAAAAGCACTATAGGAGAACTCTGCTCAGCCTTATTATCGGCGGAAAATTTTGCTCTCACCCTCTCACAGCCTGAAAAAACAGCAGACATGTCTCAACAATTTTCGACATGTAAAAAACCCCCATTTAATTTCAAACAGTTAATTGCATTTGTCTGATCATTCTGCCTTCATTTTTAAACACACTACTGAATCGCTAATTGTTTCTCATTCACTGAGCAATGACGTTCACACTGAAGAGTGTCGTCGTGACCCAGTAGTTCTTGCTGGTTTTTCTTACTATGGTGCATTCACGGTCTGGAGATGAACATTTTTGATTTTTCAACCATCTGGTAAACGGCGTGAGCCCAAAGTGAGAAAAACTTCTTAAGAAGTTTTCATTTTTCTGAAGATCCATTTAGTCCCCTACTCTTAGTCTAACTCTTGAAGAAGTGATAGATTCAGACAAGGTACAGGAGTGTTTTATTTTTAAATTCAGCCTATCTGACTGGGAACATATACAAATTTTGCCCTACTTCTCAGATTTCTCTTAAAGCCCCTTGACCTCAATTTCCCTCCCCATCTTCTTCCCTGTGCACTTAAGCAAAATTTGTCAGACACATTTCCTCACAAAATGCAGTAGCCCTGAAATGCTTCGACAGAGCCAGAGAGCACAAGCTTTCCTGTGCTTATTTCTACTCCATTTCTCTACTTCTCTTACTCTCACCACTGACCTCCATCTTGCCATTTCACCATCGCTGTTGCTCCATTTCCCCAACCCCATGCATCATTCACAGCTAACGTTTTTTCCCCCATAATGCTAAATCTTTTGCCCATCAGATTTGAAACGCAAAAGCAAAGAAAAAGTCTTCCCGAATTTCGCTCTGTCCCACAAATTGAAACCCAGCGCCGGGGGATAAACCAGCACGTCCTACAACATCTTTTCAAAGTCATGTAAAGTTATGCTATATCCACCAGATCAAATCACTTCCAGAAGGGAAAAGTCATGAATAACACATGTAGAGCAGCTACATGAACAAGGCAAAAGAATATCAAAGCTCAGGGGCATTGTGCTAAAGTCAAAATCGAGGAGAATGAAACCTGATCTGCTTTGATCCTCGTCTTTCCTGAAAGCAGCTGCCACTCTTTGTAAGGAGCCCAGACTAAATCATGAAGCCATGGTCAAGATCACACATCTGACTGAAATACATTAAATAATACCTCTTAACCTTAGAATTGACTGGCTAGTCATACCCTTTCCTTTGCATCACTACATAAAAACATACTAGGGGACACTTTCACTCCCTGCACTGAGTGTTGGTGAATTTGAGGTCATTTGGATGGGAATGAATTGGAGATGAAAAACACAGATTACACCCTTTAATGGAAGTGCTCGTGTGGGCCTGTGTATGCATGTACAACCTGCTGTTGATGCATTGGTAACCCTTGATCTGGAGCGGATATCTCTCTGGTTCACTGATGTGGCTTTCAAGTGATCTCAGTTAAGCAAAAATGATTATATCTACTGAAATCTCCTACAGTTGTTTTAGAAAACACACCCTAAATATAGCAACTATGCCATTAGATGCATAGGTGAGAAGGCAGTTGGTGACTGTCAAAAGTATTCACCCCTTGAACATCTTCAGTTTGTCAGACGCAATTTTTGTTGCATTTGCACCAACACATTTTGGACCTATAGTCTTTTTGCTCATTTTTCTGTGCAAAGCACCTCAAACTCACTTAAATTAAATAGAGATCATCTGTAAATGTGGGAGTTCATCTGAGAAATTCTCAACTTTGACAAGGCCACTCTAACACATAAATATGCTTTGATCTAAACCATTCCTGCTTGTTCGAGATCTCTGTCTACCTGGAAGCTAAACTTCCGTCTCACTCTCATGTCCTTTATAGGTTTTCTTCAGAGTATGTCGTGTATTTAGCTTCCCATCTTCCTCTGCTGTAGAAAAACATGATGCTCCCACCACAGAAAATGTGTCCTTTTACTTGGATTCAATTCCATGCAGGCTGACTGTTTAGTATATGTTGTACTTTTGAAGACAAATGGTGGCAAGAGACTTTATTTAAGGGTATCAGATTTGAAGGGGCTGCATACATACAATGCAGGCCCACCATTTGCTTTCTGATGTTAGCTCCATCAACAGACATCAGGCCTAGTTTTTGTGCAGAGAGAAAGAGTCCAAACCTTAATTTCTTAAGCAAAAGTCAAATATAAGCGCAGTTTGGATATTCTGTATTCATCATGCTTTTGTTAAAGTCAAATGAAGTTACTTTGAAGAAAGGAGCCTAAGCAAGAATATTATATTATTATATTGTTTGTATTCTGATGAGTATCATGATTAATGTGTTAAAAAGTATTCCAGTGAAAAAATCTTTTCTTTAAAAACACATTTGATCTCTCTTCCACACTCTTGGGTTATAGTTTATGCATGTCACATTATTTCAGTTTTTTATTAAAAAAATTATGTCTTTAGTTTCCATTTTACAAATATGTGCTGCTCTTTGTTGGTCTATCACACAAAATCCCAATACAATCTATTTCTTCTCATTTGAAGGTGATAAAATCTGAATGAGTGCTTTTTTTGAGGTTCTGTATCTTGAGAGGGAGCAAGACACCGTAACCTAGGGATTATCTGAATAGTTTTCATTGGGCTGTGAATCACATTTGCCAGCCAGACTAGCAGTAACTCCTCCAAAACAGACCAATCCATCTCACTGTAATAGGTTCTTTCAACCTCCCATAATCATCATATTATTGGGCTGTTTTGGTGTTTTTCCTTTACAGAAGTGACTCTTTGGCCTTCTCTCCATTTATCTTTCCTCCTCATACTCCTCCAAAACACAGTAGGGGAAAAAAAAGAGGACGATCCATCTTGCATCAATGTCACAAGAAATGATGAGGAGGCAGACATCAACACCCCAGTGCCCTCAAGAACTAGGAGTCCTATTACATTAGCCTCATGGCAATAGATGATAATAACAGGGAACAAAGAACAACCTTCCTTGGATCTTTAAACCACTCAAGTCAGACCTTTCAACACAAGGAGAGGCTTCAGTATTGCCAACAAAATTGCTCTTGAACCTATGCGCGTCACTATTTCAGAACTGAAAAAAAGCACTCTGATTTCTTCCGGGTATAATAAAAAACAATGTTCTTGTTTGTAATGAACTTAACTTCTATATCTTTTTTTATGCAGAAGTATGCGATATATATATACTCTACTTTCACAGTTTCAAAGAAAGAGAAAAAAGCAGATTACAACCTGTTAAAATCAGCAGGAAAATGTAATTATTGAATGTCTAACTGTACATTTCTTTTAAATTGTGGCATAGAGAGAAACACTGAAGCATAGTGTGAAGATAGACTAAAAACCACACTGATAACATTTAGAATTTGTCGTCTATGGCTTTGCATGATAATGTCCCGACACTCATCCAGGGAGGCTCCCTATTCTGTGGAAATAATAGTGAGCATCACTAGAGGCACAATCCTTACGATACATGAGACTGGATTTAATGAAGTCATGCCTATAAGAGCGCGCCTCCTCACAATGTTACTGGTTCTTTGTCTGAATATAATCCTAAAGCCTGAGCCGTTACAGTGGAAAATGTCTCATCCATGCTTTGTCCCATCATTGGAGTGTTTGGCATGAGATTGCTGGGTTGGTTTAAATTGGACACACAGAGTATGTAACCAGCTGAGATGCTTCAGCTGTGACAAAATCCTGTTAAGTAAATGGAGCTTCCAGACATGTGAAATTATCCTTTTAAAGATCAAAATTGATCAGAATTTTCAAAAATCAGATTAACTCTTCAAATATGCTGAGGCGTGCTTATCTAAAACATGCATCCTTTTCTAGACTGAAGGAACTTTGTAGATATGCATGGGTAAAACACGTTTCAAACAAAGAAAGAAGCTACAGTTTCAGACTATCAGTTACATTCCATGTCATACCTATGACAATTGAGTCATTCAGTCCAGCCACGGTTTCTTAGAAAGGCAGAACAATCCACTATTGGCAATGAATTTGTGCCCATTAAGCCCAGCTCCTTCTCAACCCGATTCTAGGCCCGCTTCTTTTTCTTTTGTACCAGTCTCAGCATGCCCTAACGGCCTCCCTATAATTCCAGCATCAGCTATGGGGCTAATTTGAAATCCCAGAGACAAAGGCTTCTTTCAGGCCCGGCAGTGTGGTCACAATGCCAGCCTCAGTGCCCAAGCTTTCGCCATTTGCCCACTGCAACGCACTCCTAGCATCTAGTAAAGTGGCACCGGAGGGGTGTCATTATCTTGAATGCATGAGGTAATTTATACTTCACAACATTGTATCCAACCAATTAGTATGGACTGGGGTCCATTGCAATGCAGTGCGGTGGTCATAAAGGGAATGACAAGTGAACCACCCAGCAATGTAGTAATTCAGTACTGCTTTGTATTTAAAATCCATAATGAAGGTATTAGGAATAAATATCCTCAGTTGATGCATTTAACAGCTATAATGTAACTGTAGGAATAAACCATGCTTTGAGTAGATATATGACTGCAGGCAAGTTTTAAACAGTGGATCAATGGGTTGTATGATTAGGGCACATCTGGCTTCGTAATACTAACTTGAACCAGAATAGAGGAGGAACAGCTGACCTAATTATTGCTGTATTTAGAGCTTTTCAGAATTAAGTTGCTGGCAGGGACATGGCATTTTTAAGTCTTTCCCTAATTGCAGTGAGAAAGCACCCCTGACATCTGGTCCCAACACTGACTTAAAAAAAGCAAAGAAAAAAAAGCAGCTGATTCCTGCAGCTGTGAACGAACCAATGAGGAGGTTTCTTCTAAAATTCATCAATTCCCTTATTGAGGACTTGACCTTAAAAACAGAGCAATCGGTTAAATCTGCCATGCATGAACAGCTCGTTGACACAATATTATAGCAAGATAATTAAACCGGAAATATAAACGGGAATCATGCAGATGCACAGAGGAATCTATTGGTGATTTCAGATGGTCAAATCCCTACGGATATGATGCTTGGCTGACCAGTAAAAAACTAAAACAAATCATAATCTAATTTTGGATCAGTGAATGCACCATGAATGATAGAGGTGCATATTGGCAAGAATCTGGTGATACCATATGTATCACAATGCTGGTGGGGGCACTTTGATATGTTATGATACTATGAGTAAGACTATAAATAGTGATTTTCAAAACTGAATGTAACTGTAGAAAAACTGTCACAGCATTTTAAACGTTCAGACCTGTTTCATACATAACACAGATAGTTTTATTACCATATCTAATTGATCCACTGAAACAAAGAAGGTAAAAACAGACACCAAAAAGTGGTTATACTTTTAATTTTACTCCAAAAATTACTGTCATCTGTTTAAATTCTAAAGAAATTAAATGAATATAAACTCCAAAACATTACTTTTGAATATCAATGCAATATTGCGACATAAAATATCACAATATATCAGCATATCAGTATTTTATTACATCCGTAATGCCTAAACCCTACAAGGATATTATATCCATGCTGCACATTAAGGTGCTATTAAAATTTAAGATGGTGAAACCTTAGTAAAAAGCACCAGGAGACGTCTGTTCCAATTGTTTCAATAAAGCTAATCTCACCATCCAGTCTGCTACTCAAAATCCCTTCATTATTACAGTTTTGACTTGGCCACCAGGGGAACATGGACCTCATCATCAAAGAAAAAAACCTTAGAGCCTCCACCTGTTTATCTCACTCCATCCTTTCATCTCCTCTTCTCTCAGCTGTGTCAAACACACTACTACACATCTGCCAATGTAATTTCAGCATGTTCTGCTATCTTGATAATACAATCTAATCATCATCACTTGTGGAATCACACACAGACACTTCTGCACATGGACCCCCCCCCCCCCCCCCCCCCCCCCCGGCAAAAACGCTAAGTCCCTTCAAATAAGGTCAATTAGCTGTGAGTGAATGTAAATAGCAGCAGTGAAGAGGTCAGGCTTTGTTCAAAGTGGGGCAGGAATACTACCTTTCTGCATGAAATTAGGATAAACTTGCAGTAATGTGTGCTGAGAGATACAGACATGGTTTAAATGAGCCTTAGTAAAACCCTGACAATCTTGTTGTGTTAGAGGGAGACTTATTTAATTAAGACGCACATCTTGGATGCAACAGCAGGAGCAACAGGTTGAGCATTGATGGCATTGATTGAACAGAGATAATTGCTCAATTATTCCACACCTTAACTGACAATAAGGGTGGAGTAAATTACATCAAAATCAAAGCGTTTCCATAATCGTTATGAAGTAATTATGGTTGTCAAAACATGTCAAAAGCAGATTAGACTGTATCTCTGCCATCACACAATAAACACAATAAAGCTTGTAGACTGTTCAGTCCTCTTACTGCCTTATTGATCACATTCCCAGTTAATCTTTTTTTTCCTTCCTGCTCTGACTGTACTTGTGAGTAAAATTATCTTAAACTTGGAGATGTTTCATAATTTACAATGACACATTTGCCTAAGTGTCCTTCTTAAAAAGCATGTTTTTTTTTCTCTAGCTTTGGCGAAGGGCCAAAAGAAATGAGCCTTGATCTGGAATTTCTAGAAACCTAGGAAACAGGAAGTCATGAATGACTATTTAAAAGCTGAACACACTGATCAAATAATAAGAAAAAGAAAAATGTTGAAATAAAAGCTCCAGTTAGATAAGCCAATAACTGCAGAAACAAAAGTGAAGATGCACTGTCTCATAGAGCTCAGAGACGTTCCTAGTCTACTTATGGTGTAATTGCATAATATTCTATGCCTTAATTACAGCATATTAAATGTAAATAATTTATTAAAATAAAGACATGACAAGCTGTATGAATATAAAGGCTTTGTTACATTCCTTCTTACCTCCTTCATCTCCTGCGAGATGGCAACAAGGCGTTCATTCTCAGATTGCGAATTGGTTAGGATGTTGCGCGTCTGCCGCAGCTCGTTCTGCAGCTCGAGGACCCTCTGCTCATAGTAGGCCTCCTTACAGGCCGACTCCTGGATTAGAGACTCCTCCCGGCTCTCCCCATCTGCCGCCACCTTCCTGTGGTTGCTATAAGCTTGTCCAAAGGCCTATATGTGCAGAAAAAGAGGAAAAGAGCAGCTGTTTAGAAACCTTGGATCCACAGAGCTCATTCTTGATACATGTGGAATATAAGGATTAAGAGCTGATGGAAGAAACATTTACTTGTGCTTCGCCCTCTTTAAATTGACACTGATCTCTTCTTTAGTGGTTCACTTGAGGACTGTGGGGAAAAATCTACCAAAAACCTTTCGTCACTCAGTGGAGATTATCAGTTAGGGTCCATCTGGGCTTCATCAGAGTGTCTTACCCTCCAAATCCCCTACCACCCCCTTCCTTTGGCTGCAGGATGCTGGCCTCTCCTGCATGTGTCCCCACAGAGGGAAACAAGCGAACAGGAAAAGTAGAGCGAACAGACTGAAGTCCAAAAGATCTTGAGAGGACTGTGTTCTAATTCTTTCCAATACCTTAGTTCGTAGCCAAACAAGGGAAAGAGAAAAAAATTTCATGAAGATTAAAATAACAGATGACAAAGGCTTCTACTTTTGTTAAAAGGCAATGAACCACTTGAAATAATTTAATTTGTATTGTTGATACAACCTTAATGTGTCATTAGGCTGCAAAGGCAGAAAAATAAAAACCACTGAAAGAGACAGACCTTCATCACATTCGAAACTAGGTTAGGCTACACACTGCTTTCTCAAACTAATCATCCATCTGATAACGGATTTCATTTTGAATCCAATAACCTTCAGTGTTTGGATGGAAATATTATTTTTTTTATCTCTTCTCAGTGCTGTAATCTAAAAGCCACACGAGGTGCTGAGTATGACCTTGTCCGTCCTCTCTCTCTCTCTGTGACCAGCCACCTCATTTCACTGCCCATACCTGGCTACTGCATTACATTAATCCCAGTGAAAATAACAAACAAAACACATTTATGTTTGTATTAGTCAAACTGACCTACTTGCAGAACTATGGTAAAAGTAGTTCAGTGCGTTACAGGAGGCTGTGAGATAAAGTCTCGAGCAATGTGAAATTAATCAGGAAGAAAATATCAAAAATAACAGTGAGGAACAAACTGTTTTATCTGTAAGGTTCTCTGTTAAGGTTGGCACCATCTGCTGATAAATCCTCATAGACACACCTTGAGGTAAACCAGAATTTAATAAATCGTTGCCACGACTTGCTGAAAGGACTTAAGGAATGTGTTTTTATTTGCCCAGATGGTATAACAATCATATTAATGAGGTCAAATACATAAAAAATGACTAAAAGGCAAAAAAAGTATAAACCAATTATGCATCGTTCGATGTTCATTTTGTGTAGCTGTTGCCGAAACTGTCAGCATAAAAAAAAGGCAAAAATGAATTCTATTTAAATTAATTTAACTTCAAATTAATAGTGATGCATTGATTACAATTCTGTGGCCAACATTTAAACCATGGGTTTTGCTAATATTTTTAGCTGATTCAGCAGTCTCTGTTCTACATGATAATATAAGACAAATACAGCACCGTTAACCATATTTTTGGTTTAGTCACAAACTGTGACATCACCTTTTTTCTACAAGAAGATGCTAAAGTTGTTTACAATCTAATGTTATCAATTCATGTGTAAAGCCTTTCTAAAAGTGCTCTGTGTGGACCCTAAAGAATCGAAGTCCTAACCGTGACTTCGATTTCCAAGGTGCCAACATTTGCACATTTCCATCACATACATATGGTTGAAAGCTCAAAAAGACAAAGGAGATGAAGTGCGCTACACTCTCTTTAGCCTTGATGTCAACTGCTAAAGTCTCACTCTTTCCTGCAGCTACAAAGAACTGCCGAAATGTATTGACATGTAGTGAATGAATGAATGTAGTTTCCTTTTAAATATCTTCTTAAAGCTTTAGGGCTTCCACTGATTTATTGCATAAACGCTTTACTAATACTGAAAACAACTTGAAGTCTTCCTTTGAGAAGAGGCGTACCGTGTTTCCACTGATTGAAGTGTTTAGTTTCCGACCAGCTTGCCAATTCAAAATTGAGACAATTTCAATAAACAGTCCCCTTAGCTATGTGAAGCTAGTTGGACAGAAGTTAAACACAGTAAAACACTTATAAATGGGTATTTTATAAAACGTCAGGGTAAGGTCAATAGACAATTTGTGCTTTAAACTGGAGATTACATGATATCTTAAATGTATTTTCTAACCGTGTCACATGCCAAAGAAATCAAATCAATAATCAGCAGGGGGGCTGTCTTTGATTAAAAAGTTATTAAAGACACAGGACTGAACCAATCAAAAATCAGGGGAATCCTATCATTATAATCTGAAAGCAGGCTTGGTTTCTGAGAGGACAAGCAGTCCAATCTAAAGAGGTCTATCGCTGAAACAAACAGAACCCCCTGCCAAAACCCCACTGACCCAATGACTTTAATCTCAGTTGTCCACGGGGGCATGAGTTTCGGTGAGGTTGGAGGGAGGGTATATTGAGGACGCACGTGGCCATGGCTGTAATCTCCCAGTGAGCAGCCCACTCAATTTATAATTCATCTTTAGCCAGATATATGTTGAAGAGATTTTATTCATATATGATGGACAAGCGATCATGAATTATTAATCGAAGGTAAAGATAATCAAAAGTAGGTTTTTAAAAGTATCCATCTGCAGACTAAAGTGGATTTTTTTTAAAGAACACATGGATGGTTAAACACTGTCCTATTTTTTTCACTGTCCTATAAACTTCAACTCAAAGATCAAAGTTCAGAACGATTATGATATCTTCAACTTCATGTGACTGTGGAGGAGATTAATGAGGCCAGTGAACTCTGATCTTGTTTTGATTTAATTTGCTCACCCTATCTGGATCATGACCTCGTCAAACCATTTCAGAGTCAGAAATGAGGATCTGTGTGTCCAAGGGAACCACAATAGACTTCTGCGTGGGTGAACTGATACAAGACATCAAATGGAAGAAGTGTCTTGCTATTCTTGTGATTTTAGTTTTACATGAAACCCACTTCAGGCGCTTATTTGTTTTACAAACTTAGCGAGCGTTGGATTTGACATATACTTGATACTCTAATCTGAGCAAGGTTGCGGCCGTCAAAGATAAATCTGCAGATTAAAAGGTGAGGGAAAAAAAACAGGCATCATAAGGTTATGCTCATAAAGCCTTGCTCCGTGTTTATGTCCAAAACCTTACATGAAAAAGGAACAAGAAATAGAGGTTAAACAGACCACAGCATTCAGTGTTTGTTTTTCCCCTCAGGGAAGCTTTCTGCTTATGATTCACCTGAACCTGTAAGGCCTGTACACACCGGGGGAAGGGGAATCGGGGTCCTGCAGGTGAAAACAAATCAATATATCTGTTCTCAGAGGCACAGTGGTTCTCAAATACGTGTCTATTTTCTTATTTTTAGCTCTAGTGTTCCTGGCTAAGATTAGTGTTTTTGTGGGAGTGACGGAAGCATTGAGGTCATAAAATCTTGCTGACTAAATTAAGTGAGTCAGTTTGAAAACAACGAAAAACCCACTCCTAACACCTATGATGCAATATAGAATGAAATTTGAAAGCAGTGAGTGAAGAGAAGAGCTTTAAAAACTGAGAACAGATTCAAGCTTATTTTCAAGGCAATATTGTCATCCCACGGACCTAAACAGGCACCAACTAATATAATAAATCAATGTTTGGCAGCATCTGTAGACCACAGTGTGGGCTGATGCTGGACTGAGATTTTCAGTCTCCCCTGCAGCATTCTTGGGCTCTGAGAGGCCGCAGCGAATGCTAAACAATAACGCTGTGTGGTTTCGACCGGTTCTGTTACTCATACACAGATGGCTGGAGAGCCGGGGTCGACTTTGGATGCCAGAGCAGTGATTCAGCAACCCTGAAGGCTGATCAGTGGTAGGGTTCTCACTCTATGCAACTGCAGAGGAAGAGAGGAGGAGCAAGAGAAACAAAACGGCAAGAATCTGAAAGGAATCTCCTGCCTCGTGAATCTCAGCTCACATGTAGTCATAGTTTGTGATGATAAATGGTCCTGCTCATTTCCTTCCTCTTCCCCTTTGGACTAAACTCACAGGCCAATGCTCATCCAGCAAGTTAAACACAAATTGCTCTGTGTGTTAATTCCAAATTTAGCTGGCTATGTCACTAGAGATATTGGGTTCAAAATGCATTTAACAAGCTTGTGGTTTCCAGAGCATGACCCACTACTTTATACTAAACAGACTCTGTAATGTGTTTGTCTGAGATTCAAAAGCTCCCCAATAGAGATAAACCAATTAAAATCTGTTTTCTGTTTCCAATTCCTCTTTAGGAACCATAAGAAAATATAAGAACCACATTCAATATATTTTTACGGCCTTCTTGCCATCGCGCACATCAAAAGAAAGGTAAAATTATGACAGATTTGACATTTTATTTGTCATTAGGAGAGCAGAGCAGACAGTATTACTTGTGGCAAACCGAGATTTTCAGAATGTTGCCAACTCTGTCCAAACCCTTCCTATTATCTGCTGAAAGTCATGCTCTCTCGCACGGTCTCGCAGCCCAAATGAACTGCAGACGTATTTTGATTTGTCAAAGAAAATATACTTTCTTTATAAATAAAGTATTTCATTGTTCAACACAGCACTAATACTGAGCATATACAACATAAATAAGGAATTTTTATGCAACCGAATAATAAATAAATAAATAAATAACAGTATTTATTGCCGTTTTTGCAACTGGTTAGTGTTTACGTTTGGTGGGTTCAGCCACCAGCAGAGTTCTCAGTGTATTTCCACTCTCTGTGTTATTTATGTTATGTGTTAATAGGATGGAGAACATAAAAACCCTGTTTTAACAGCTACCAGTTCTTTGGTGTTACAACACTGCTGCCCATCTATCTCACACCCTTGGCATTTGCTATAATGAGTAAGACAACAGCTAATAATTTACTCTACTCTAAATTGGGATATATATATATATATATATATTTATATAAAGACAGATTTACTTTCATCCTGACATAAATCCGTTAAGGTCATCTTTCCTAGGCTTTCTTGCAGTTTACCGCTGATCTCTTTCCTGCTGTTTTAGCAGGTCTTTATGGTCAAGACCAGCGAATTAGAAAGCACAGAAAAACAGTGTTACAGCACAAAAATTGCTCTTAAAGTGTATAAAGAGAAAACTGTGAAACTTTAAGGTGAGATGACAGCAAAAATGTTGCCGTTCTAAACAACATGGAAGCGAGAGCAGAATAAAGAGGTGAGAGAAATGCTAACCAGGGAGGCAGAGATGTTTCCTGGCACAGAGCCACCAATTCTCTGCAAAGCACAGAGCCGTTGGACTATTATTCACACACCGGCCTGGGCAATTTCACAGACTCTACACACATACACTCATGTCCTATTTACAATTCATGCAGCACTCCTCGCAGTCAGCCACTCTGCATCACCCGAAGCTTTAGTCATGCCGAGGCTCGTCCTCAGACCCATCTATGGAGAAAGAGCAGTAGGTGAGAGCCTCACTGAGTCTGCAGCAGCACTGCAAGCACCTTGTGCTTTCAACACACACAGGCAGAACTGTGCACGCCAGTGGCTAAGAATACCAAACACAGACGATAAGAGAGCAGAGGTGAGAGAAAAGGGTTTCAAGAGAAAAGATTTTGCCTGAGGTAGACACCAATCATGAGACTGAAGAGCATGAAGCACTAAAAGCAACTAGGCAGCAAAAAAAGAGAGGCATCAGAGGAGAAAGTAGACACATACAATAAATGCCCACATGTATTAGTGCACCGACAGAGTTCTATACGCCCTGCACTAATAACACTCATGAGGCTCATTAGGAAGTCTGATCCCAAACCATAGAAATAAGAGAATCAGATAATTGGGTTGCAGAAGCTCAGTGATACACAGCTGCTACATGAATTCTCCCTGCTTTTAGAAGCCTGTAATTATTGGGTGCTGGTTAATGCTTCCCAGCAACTCTGACTACATCCAATGTTTCATTCTGGCAACGCAAATACCAGTAATCAGAAGTGAAGTGAAGCTTTGGTAAGACCAGACATCATGTTCAAACACAACGTTAAACTATCATTATCTCGTGCTTTTAAGAGCGATCACTGAGAAAATAAACCTTCAAAGGGTAAAACACCTGCAACTCTAAGAAAACACCGTCGGTAAACTGTCTGAGGCTACGCTGAGGTGTGCAGAGACACATCCGCTGTTATTACAGGGCAAAAACAGTCATTAAGGCCAGAACAGCAAGCTGGGGAATCAGTGTTATTTTCTAAGCGTTCAAGCTGGTTATATGTGATAACAAAGTTTAATACATAATGCTGGTGAGCTAATGTGTGTGAACACACGAGAAGGTATGTAGCTGGAAATAAGAAATAAAGAAAAGGTTTTTTTTCTGGATGTAGTGTACAACAGGGTTAGAAACACTTTGTTTTAGTTATTTAACCGTAACAATCATTTAATAACAAGGAAGCATCTGTTTATTTCTGTTTTACTGAATCCATTGTTGAGCTGCTACAGTAAAGAGGAAAAAAGCCTTAGGGGTCTCAGGAGGACGGCAGAATTTCAATAGGCCTCCCATTGCAACCGTAAGTCGGCATCAGGGCAGGAATCTGGTTTCTTTATCTCTGGATGCTATAAGAGCACCAGCTTGGAGCATTCACAACCTCAGTCATTTGCAATGCAAAAGGAGCCTTATCTGTGCCTGCCTGTAATCTGCCTGCCGCTTCCTCTTTCTGCCAGGCAATCTGTCTGGATGAGATCTCCCTGGTCCACGCGCCCGCACCCCAGGGGAGTAGGCGTCGTTATGGTTACAAGGCCAATTACAGTGACAGAGCGAGAGGCGGCCAGTTAGAGCAAGGGCTGCGCAGATGGCTGTTTTAGCTCTCCTCCCTCGTATACTGGCGGCAGCCCTCACCGCATATCGCCAAGCCTCTCCAATCAGAGATATGGTTGACAATTTAATACACTGCTCTATGATTGTTTTTTATTATGTTCTTTAATCTGGTCTACAGTATGGAGAAAAAATAAATAAAATCAATGTTTTTTTTGTTTTTTTTTTCATAAATAGATCTTTAGACAATTTCCCCAAATAATATGCTCCCTGTTAAACCTTAACATAGTGATTCCCCAACGGAAAAGCCTTTTTTAATTCTGAGTGAAAGAAATGATCAACAAGGAAAGCATCTATGGCCATGCACATACAAAAATGTAAATACACACACGCATCATGCAGCACAGACACACCCACTCAAAGACATAACTCTCAGTTTAGCTTTGCACGGTTGGAGGTGGGACTGAAATAGAAAAATTACCTATTATTCCAGTTATAAAGAGCAAAGATTAAATCTTTAAGACTTTTATAGACTTATATAAGATGGAGTTCTCCATCATTATCTTGACTCTAATAAAAGGGAATGAAGCACTGACTTGAATGGGATGGGATTCTAGAAAACAGAATAGAAACTGATGGGCCTCTTATATTATCGCTGCATTACAATGAATTGTCTTTCTGATTAAGTCTATGAACACTTTCTCTCATCCACAAATCTAAACCTCAAATGGTAGGAAAGTAATAAGGTTCTGCCCCTGGTCAAAAAACAAAACAAAAACAACTTCTCAAAATAAAAGCAAAGTAATTATTGTGTTTTTAATGTCATGAGTCATGTCATGAGTCATGTGGGTAAGGGTATCAAGTTAACTTGCAAAGGAAAAGGTGGTGGCTCAGGGACCTTACTACCACTCTGTGCTTTATGGATTTTAAACAAGTGCCAAAAAGGGCTGTAGAATAAAGACCAAGTAATATTTGGTTTAATGCCAACAAATTACAATTTTAATGGGGCATTTCATAAAGCATCACTGTTATTGTCAGTGATCATTTTTATATTAACGACTAAAGACAAAAATAAATAAATAAACTAATAAATAAATGAATAAATAAACAAAGGTGGATAATTCATTTTCCCAAAAGGCCACTTGTGCAGCCACGATGTTGTTGAGAAGCGGATCATTGGCCGACCTCCATTATTCCAAAACTATATTTCTATCAGTACTGGCAATTTCCACCAGCACCCTGTGGGTCAACAGCACCAGTGACGGGCCTCGACCAAAATGATATGGAGTTCATTTTTGTGATTGGCATATTTAAATTTTGGCTTAGGGTTTTACGTCGGATGCCCTTCCTGACAACCCTCTGCATTAATCTAGAGTTGGGACCAACATAAGAAATCAGTAGCTTGTGACCCCTTATGGTTGCATAAGCAAAAGCCCAAATTGAAAAAGGAAAACTTCAACAGAGAGCTGGATAGTCCCAGAATTTTAAACTCATTTTAAGTTTTCATTTTAAGCCAGCTGATAGAGTAACCCTAATTTGTCTCCCATGTAAAACACCAAGCTGGTTCCCACAGGAAGCCCATGCAGTGCCCAGTAACACCCCCCCCCCACCACCTCCCCCCACCCCTCCAAATCCATTTCCCCTCTCAGTCTGTTTTTCTCAAAGACCCCAGAGAGTCTGGCGCACATCCAATTACAATCTCAACTCTGTTTAGGTCTGCAGCGTAAAATTGTAATGTTCTATCCAGCCCCCTGCATAACATATTTCCTTCCATTGACTAGATATCTACTCCTTAACTTCTGATAAGCCAAGCCTGAGGATTTCTGTGTGGGACAGATGAAAGTTCTATTCTTTAAACTGCAAGAAGGGAAACCAGACAGAGAAGCCTATTTACAAAAGAGGTCTGGAGAGAGCAGAGAGATGAGGGGGTAGGGAGGAAGGTGGCAGGGAGTGTAAATGTAGAACGAATGTAGCCATGCTGCTGTTCTCTGATCGCGTAGTGGTGTTAAAGGCCAGATGAAGCCCCGGGATGATCAGACTGCCCTTGAAATTGGGTTTGCTAATGTTTGAATAGATGCCCTATTAAAAATAGACAGTGCTTCAGAGGAATTGGGCCCAGGTTTAATTACTTGGCAAAGACACCACTCTGCAAGTCAGAGAAGAAACATGATGAGTGTGCAAAGCTGAACTGGATGGGGACAAGCCAGAATGTAATCATATCATCAAAAGCGAACATCTGCGTACAGTTTTATCTGGCTATCTGCTGTTCCAAATTAGAGGACAGCCTAAGATATTTGGAAGCGGAAAATGCAAACATAACTCCTGTGTAGTGGTGGGGCCATATGGGTGGAGCGTGTCAAAGCCTTCAGATGTGTATATCTGCAGGAGGGGTGGGGCACAGGCCATCTGTTAACCACAACCAACCTCAAGTTTACTACTTTAGTTCATGCACATGGATCCTGCAGCAGCTTCTTCTTTTTGTTTTGCCTTCAGCAATAATTTACCTTGCCACTTAAAAATATGCTTTAGCAGCTTTATTTAAAATGCTTGGCACATTAAACAAAACATTTCGGATTCTGTAAATATTTTTTTCGGCTTGAGTTTACAGTTCACTTTTGAACCTTTTTTTTTAATTTATTTACAAGCAATTTATGACAGAATTTCTATAAGGGCTGGCTGGGCTTAAATTAGTTAACTTGATATGGATGGATGGATGGATGGATGGATGGATGGATTTCTTTTTAAATATGAGCTTACTCTTCTTTGACGGACATATCTGATTTCATTAAGCACAAAACAAGAGAAAACGTGTGACACTCTATACAGTACATACTAGTGTCTCTAAGTATTGTAAAATAAAACCATAAAAACAAACATTCTGCTTTCATGGTGAGACTGAGCGCTGCATCATGAGGAGACTTGTTTAATGAACCAGATGAGGTCACTTCCCTCAAACCACTGAAAAATAAAGGGTCATATTTCATTTACTTCCTCCCTGTTAAAAAAAGGACTCTTCACATGTAAACAGGATGCAGAGCTGAGGGAAGGGGGGGGGGGGGGGGGCAGCTTCCAATTCTTTTCAAAAGAAGGAAGAAAGATTTGATGGAGAATCAAGCAAGAGACCTTGTGATTGAGATAAGACTCAATCAAACAAAGCTGTAAACAAGCATCGGGCGGCCCTCTACATGTTTCTTATGAGGGTGCCATTATGTCAGCCATGTTGCTTAGACTCTGCAGCAAAGAAGATAAAGAAAGTCTGTGGGCAGTCAGATACAAGCCTCAGACAAAACCAATGAGCTCTATTTAAAGAGAGATGCAGGCAGGATTCATAATACATGGGGGATGACCAGGATTTGAGCCATTTGTGGAACTATGAACGGATATACAATAGAAATGGAAACAAGAAGGCATGTGAGAGTGTAATGATAAGCAAGTATGTCCCTAGCACTGACACTTTGCTTTTTGTCATTGTCACAATACAGTACAGAAGATGGAAAACAGGAGACTTACCTTTGACTGAGTGAACCATATTGTATTGTGTAAGGCATAGAGTCATTACCATGACCTCATGCCTGCTTTTAGCCTGGATTCCTGCCTTATCCGGTCCCAGTCTTTAGTAAATGGATTACAGTAACAGAATCATGACCGTGCAGGGCTGCCAGAAAGCTTCTCCACAATACACGTACGTCTGACTTCATTCAAATGCTCATTTAATGGTTAAAAACAAAATTATTACAAAAATTAAATTACGTTCCGTAACAGTTGTACAGTCAGTATGGTAGTATATTGGGATAACTTCCTCGCTGTGAGATGCCTGAGACAAATATATTGTCAGCTTGATGAAATCTTTAAATACGATCCAAATAATTTTTATAGAGTTTAAAAATTCAGGGTTTGAATTCAGATTTTATATTTAGAAAACAGAAAAAAACACAGACATTTTGCAGGTCATTTATTCAATTTTCAAATGACAGGACCAAATAAATGAGTTTTTGGACAACAAACCACCCAAATGAAATATTTCTTTACGTTGTAGCAGTCATCTTTTTTTAAATAAAGGGACTCTGCAGTTTTTTGCCACATACAGTAAATATTTAGATATCAAATTGCTCAGACTAGAGATGGGCCAAACAAACAGCTACCCAACATGTACACTCAAAAAGGGCAAGGCGTCCATTTATTAACATGATATAACAGAAGTTCAAACTTCAGACTGTGCATTACTAAGAGTTTAAAGGTCATTTGCAATTTTTGCTGCAGACATTTTAGGCAAATATATTATTTAGTGTTTTTATATTAATTGTGCACCTATGCTTCTAACACTTACATTATTAAGAAAGCTTTTATTGAATACTATTTCATAATGTTCATTTGTGGCATTAATGATCGCTTTAATTACCATTTATTCCTTAAGTTGACAAAAAAATTGTCTGTCTACTTTATTTTAGCTTAAAATATGATCCACCGAAGAAGAGAACAGTAATTATGGCGAATTTATACAGCGATTCTTAAGTAATTCCTAAACATGTGCATTTTTCAAGAAGAAAACTAAACACATCGTTAAAAAACAAACCTCTACGTAAACCACCAAAAGCAGACGTAATTAAGCATTCACTGAACTCTGGAACACTCAGACTTCCATTCATTAATGCATCATCGTAAAACTGACCTCTGTTTGAACTGGTGGTATTCTCTTTATTAGAGTCGAAGACAAAAGCTTTTTAAATCATTCTGGATTACGGCTGGACCATTTCACCCAAACTCTGCAGAGTAAACCTTTCATTACTGTATAACGCCATATGTCTATGTAAGTGAACCGTAAGGATAAACAATAAGGATGCACAGGAAATAACTTCTCATAAATTTGAAGTATTTTCTTCACTCTACTGAGATACACAGTGAAGTTTACAATTATGGCAGCACAGAGGACAGGCTGTTAGCTGTGGCTACCACTGCAGTAGGCTAATGAGCCAGAAGTTGGAAACCCAACCAACTACGAGTCTCTCTGCAGCCTTATCCCAAAAAGCATGAAGCCGTCTCTGGCTACTGAAGCTGCTAATAAGTGCGGTTGGGTTTGGCAGACTCCCAGAATGCTGTAAGCCCCGCACATAGCAGCTAGGGATTCATCCTCTTATGTCCAGAGCGTAGGGGATTTGGGACTTTATTTAGTGCCATTTAGAAAAGATTACCCCTTAACTGCAGCCTTGCTCCCTGGCAAAATAAAATCATGGATAAAAGGGCGGATCGGGCTGCCCAAAACAATGTTGGAAGCTTTGGCCCGGCTGCCGAAAGCATAACTGGGCACTGCTAAACAGACTGGAAAGTAAGAGAATCATTTATATAATGAGTTCTGAAACCTGTCAGGAAGCCAGAACGGAGAAGTGAAAAACAGAATCGAAAAGAAAGCGAGTGACGAGCCACGGTTAGCTGTACCAATTCTACATAAGGACATCGACTTTACTTGTACCACTTCAAATACAAACCAGAAAGCTTTGTGTCTTCCTTGTATTTTTCACTGACATCCAATCACCTTCCAATCCATTTGACATCAGAGACAGGGATCAGAGTCCGACAGCTTCGTTAGGGAACACTGGCATTTTTACCATTTAATGGTTTCCCATTTCAAAAGGCCCTAAAGTAGACCAACCTTTCAAATGTAGCCACAACAGAAAAAACTCTCTCAATATTCCCTTTGTCATACACAATCATCTCCTTTCATTTACAGATCTCTACATCTGTGGCACCGAGGACCAGTTAACCCCAATAGGCTACAGGCAAAGAGTCACAAAAGCTAAAGGGTTCGTGATATTTACTGTTTGTCTGGTTGACCTCAACACTGCACGGCACAGCTGCCACTTTACTGATTGGGGATCAGAGCTGGAAGGCAGTTTAGAAGAAAAGACAGACTGACTGCACGGGTCAGATACACAAGGCTGCACAACCAGAGTATTCGAAGGCTTTTGTTCAAGTTGGGAGTCATCAGGCTGAATGGAACCAGGAGCAGAGAACAAGTAAATAAAAAAACGAAGGCCGTGGAACACATAACAGCCCTTTTGTCTTTGGGGAAGAAGATGACGTCTTGGTGGTCACTGTGTTCATCTCATGAGATTCACAGTTACCCAAGGAAGGCGAGAGGGATAAGCATCAGACTCAACATAGCAAAAAGAAAAAAAACTACCCTCTGTCATAGCAGTCTGCATGTCTTTTTGAACTTCATTACAGCAGAGAGGTGCGGAAAGAAGATTGACTACAGATGCACACCACATTTTTCAGATTTTTATTTCACAGAAAGTAAGGCTGTGGAATGTGGCCTCAACTCTAAATTGTGATAAAATCTAAAGCATGTGGGGTAACGATATTTGTTGCAATATATTATTTTCTTTATACATGTCAAAATGACTTGTTAATGAACATTCTAACCTTCCAGATGAATTGCAGCAAAACAACT
This sequence comes from Apricaphanius iberus, assembly GCA_028564705.1. Taxonomy (NCBI): domain Eukaryota; kingdom Metazoa; phylum Chordata; class Actinopteri; order Cyprinodontiformes; family Aphaniidae; genus Apricaphanius; species Apricaphanius iberus. The sequence goes on along the minus strand of JAPXFQ010000640.1, from coordinate 978,244 downwards.
TCCAAAAAGTTTAGAATGTTAAACAATATTTATTGGGCAAAATGCATTTGAAAAAATACTCAAAACTTCTTCCAAAAAATACAACACAGAAATGCTCATAACATGAATAAAGATGAATATATTCTAATTAAATTAAAAGCTAAATGTTTTGAAAGAGCAAAGTTCACAATGGTCTGCTTTCTTTAATATTGCACAAAATTACATCTGCAAATACTTGAATAACAAATGCTTCAAATTTGTTTCTGTTACATTGAAAACACCACATTGTAAACTTGCAATATCTAGTGTAAAGATGAACACTAAACGTCAGCATTGATCCTCCTTTAGGACAGCTTGACATCATCAAAATGCAAGATCGCAATAGGTCAAAAATCTCTACCTTTGGCTAAATTTGTATAATTTCTACCTTATACCTTATACCCGAGTACTAAAAGAAAGGTTGGAATGTTTCAAGGGAAGCAAATACTACTAGAACTTGCAGCACCTAAGCTTTTCTCTGTCCCTCTATCCAGGATGGACTGCACATTTGTAATAAGTATAAAGTAGCAGAGGCAATCATTTTAGCGGAGTACTGCAGTGGGTCTGCGCTACAAAGCCACAGCGGCCGGCATCACATGCAGCCAAATTATTGCAGAGCTTTAAAGGCAGCAGGAAAATAAGGAAACAAATGGTGGGATCAACGTATGTTGCAGCATATTCCTAACGTCAGAAAAAAAAAAAAAAAAAAACACCAGTGGAATGGGCGTGAAAAAACCGGCAAATCAATAAAAAACATCAGAAATACTCCAGATTTAACACAACATGATAGATTTGCCTAATCTGTGTTACTTCTGGTTAATGCCAAAGCTGAGTCTATACTTAATCCATCAGCATATACCTACAAACACTCTCACCCTGCAGAAGAGGCAGAACGGCTGCTCAAATCTAACCATGGAGGACAGCTGTTACTAGGCAACAGCAAATGCACGGCATTCCTCCATCTTCCTGCCTCAAAAGCAGCATGGAACAAGTGTGATGTGGCCAAGAGGCTGAGAATGGGTGTATTCATCAGAACTTCCCCTATATCCTTATTGATTTCTGACCGTTTCTGTTCACAGGGAAGTAGAGTGGTATGTTGGCGATTTTTAAAGCAGTATGATGAACCTTTACAATCCTTAATGATTTACTGTGTTTGTGCATGCCAGCAAGCGAGGGAACATAGTTTAAAGTTGATCGATGGGATTGTACGTTAAGCAACTCATTAAGTCTTCCAGAGAAAAATTTAAAGTTACGAATGGAAAATCAGCCGTAATGTTACATTTTTTTAATGTGTCCAAGTTTGGGGTTGTTTCTTTGTCCTGCACGACTTGATACTCCACTCAAAAACACAGAGGAAATGTGGGAGAATGTTTGAAGAATGTTTCTGCGGTTTTCCTATGATAACATCATGTCTGCCATTCGTGGGGTGTACTGAGGGGTAGGGCACTGGATAAGGGATGGAAGATGTGATCTTCTGGAAGTTAAAATCAGATCTCCACCCGACACAACCCTACCCAGGAGCAAAAGCAATATAAATAAATAAATCTGTCAGCTCCTAGCAAACAACTGAACTAACAACACAGACAGAGACATTATGAAAGGGAGGAGAAGAGGAAGACCAGTCAGAATTTCATCCTAAAATGTCCTGCACTGTAAACCCCAATGTTGAGATGACTTAGTTACACTCAGTAGCTGAAAACAATATTCTAACTCAATTGTGTTGAGTTAGTTCAGCATATTCTTTTGTTTTTAGTACAAGTAACTCAAACCTTTTGAGTGACATAATTATCATATTTCCCAGCGTGCTTAGGGACATGTTTTTGACACCATGAGTGACTTGGAAATCTGTTGTATTGAGATACCCATTGTGATCAATCACAATTTATAGAATCATTCAAAGTGGTATCAACGTTAAATACAACATTCGCAGTGATTACTGCTCATTGTATCACTTGTGTTAAAAATGGTTGTACTTAAAAGCATAAATATATGATGTATTCATGTGAGTTATCCATAAGTTCATGTCAGTTTCATAAAAGTTCATGACACTGACATAACTTAGGGGTGGTGTATACCAAATGTGTGTATGAAAGTTGCATGTACTGAAGAACTTTGAGTTGGCTTAATTGGTACATTTAATTTAATTATAATTAGAAAACATATTTAACATAAACTCGTAATATTTAAGCTTTGATATACTCAACAAATATGTGGCAACTGATTGCCTCATTTTTTTGAGTTCTGCCTACTTATTTGGGTTGACAGTGTGAGTTCCCAACATGCAGAAGTTGACTATGTAATGGAATAACAGATGGACGAATGGATTTTTTCCACAATCCGTTAGTAATCATCCGGAACAAAGGTTTATAATCTTTATGAAGATTTTATCAAGTGTATTCCTAAAAAACATTGAAAAATATCAGCCAAAGCCCAGGTTTAACCGTCTAGACAGATTCTGACCGGCTTTTCCCTTCTAGAGCGTTTTGTTGTCCTTCTTCTTTGACAAAGTGAGATCTTTATGCCCAGAAAAGACATGTAAAAATCGTGTAGCAGCAGCTGAGACAGCCCAAACGCAATCTCCTCTCCTTTTTAAAAACCTCGAGAGAGAGAGGGCCACTGGAGAACTGAGAACAGCTACAGGAACAGAGGGATGGAAAACATGTCTTTGAGCATCAAAAAAAAAAAAAAAATCCAAAGAAAGAATGAGCTGATTTCTGGCAAAAAAAAGAACGGCGAGCATGATGATGTCTGCATTTATATGAGCTATCGGTAGCTATACCCACTGTAAGGACACAGGAGGAAATGAGTACATCAGAGGATATGAGCAACCATGAACAAGCCAGTGATTTCATATCTAAAAAAAGTTTTTTTTTTATGCCCATAAACTGTGAAAAAAGATCCGCATTTAAAAACGGCACACATGTCCCTGTCTGCATTATAACCGACTGCTGCTAGAAGAAAATTGGAAGCAGCACGATCCGGCAGAGGGGAATAAGTTAAACTATTGTCCAGAACCAAACAGACACATCCTTTATCCGACTCTCGAGGTCCTGTTTTAATAGCGCTGCTCGGCATTCTTTTCATTCCCAAAGGGTTGTTACTCTTCTGGCGTCAGCTGTAGGCAGTTCACGTCTAAGCGGGAAGGTTCAAAATTCAAACCTGATCCCGCCCTTCTCAACGGAACCAGAATTTCTTGTTTCCACAGCCCATATGAGCTCAAAAGACAGCATGATAGCTTTAAAACTTACATCTAAACACTCAAGCAGTGTTTTTTTTTTACCTTTAAGCTCTCTCCATGTTACACAAAACTAGTACAGATTAAGAGTGTGTCTGTATGATAACCTCATTTAATAATATCTCTGTTTTATGATATTAACAGACATGATAAATGAGAATTGATAACAATGTTTGATAACATGATTAACACTCAATTTCTATTGTTCTAGAAACTGTCCAATGCAAAAGAGAAAGAAATTGTCTTGTGGGTTCAAAGGAATAAACCAATATTTCCTATTTATGAATCACAACTAATAGTCCCAACCTTCATGTGATTTTTAATCAAGCTCACGAACGGGAAATAAAAGTACACACTCTCATTTCATGAATTCATAGACGAGAAAATGGACGGTTTTGGTTGTGATGCATTCAAGGCACAAGAAAACAAACAAAAACAAAAACCAGCAAAGCCCATCCGAGCAGACTTGGTCGTTTCCAAAAAACTTATTGGTGCATATCAATTTTCAACTGCAGAATCGGCCTAATTGAAGCTGTTAACTTTTTTGTCTTGGTATACATTTATTACCTGTAACCACCCTACACATTGTGCAGATAACTGGCTGCGATAGTGATCCCAACAGTGCCCTAGGCCAAATCCTATCATGATGATAAAAGAGCAGATTGTTGAAACATACCAGGCTTATCTGTGTGAGAAAGACGTGACGAAGAGGAGCTGCATAAATAAATAAAGGTGGCAGTGCAGCGGGGACTCCCCTGAGTATGGAGGGGGAGGGGGGAATTGCCCACAGTAGAAGCATCCCTGTCTCCCCTTACAGTTTTGACCTTGTAGGATGATTGTGATGTACACCCAAACGTGACATTTAACCGCATCTCTTTATTGTGCACAAATACATAACAGCACCACAATCAGATAAAAAAAAAATCTTGAAAAATAGTAGGATAAAACACTACTATAATGTAGGGCTAATACATCCAGAATAATGTGAAGATTTTTAAAGAAATAAACTGAAATGTTCTACCTCTTTCAGTTGGTCCAGCTCCTGTCTGACTGCCTCATACTCGATCTCCAAGTCGTCAAATTGCATCTTGATCTGCTGTTTCTCCTCCAGCACCGCCAGCCCGTACTCCGCAGCCTGGATCTTCTCGCTGGTGGTCTCGCTCAGCTCCCGGGAAAGACGCTCTACCTCTGCCCGCAGCCACTCCGCCCCGACCTCCAGCGGCATCGCTCCGCGGTATCCCTGCTCCTCCGTGGACATGATGCCTACCGACCAACGTGCGCCAGCTGATCTGCGACGGGAAGACGTAGGGGCGATGTAACCTTGAAGAAAGAAGCAGCGACTGCTCAAATTCGTCTGTATTTAAATTGCATGGTTATTATTTCTGCGTTGCTCTGCGCTGGCACAGCTTCTTTGGTCATGTGGTTATTTGATTTTCTTTGTATTTTCTTCTGCCCGCTTAGAAACGCCCCATCGTGTTGCTCCGAGGTTCTCTTCACCTCTCCACCGGCTTGTCAGACTGATTGAGCTGGACTCTGCAGTGTTGCCAACTCCTCAGTAAGGAAAGTAGCTATTGGCTGTCCCAAAAGTCGCTAGAAGTCGCTAAATGACGTCATCGCCTAATTTGCATAATTGGCCATTTGAAAATAACAGTAAAAATGAGTAAAAAACACCCTAAATATGTTTAGAACTACAAATGTACAAAAATAATTTCAACATTTAATGATTTTAATGCTTTTTCTAGATCCACATTACACACATCAGTTTTGTCCTGTATTGTTAAATGTTATAACAGCAAATTTAATCAAAAGATTGTTCTGTAGGGTGAAATTGCTAGCTCTACAACCAACCCTCCTCCTTTATCCGGGCTTGGGACCGGCAAAGTGACCCAAAAGACACACTCTGGCAGAGTTACTTAGGTGTTTTTTTTAAAGTTTTTTTTTTTTTTTGCTGAGCTAGCTAGCAAGATCTTATGTCACAGAGAGGTAGGCTACACACACAGTGGACGAGGTGAATAAGTGACTGAGCTGCTGAGGTTGTGTGAGTCAAATGCAGTGATTTATTTGTGTGACAGCGTCACAGCGAAGAAACGTTTTCATTTAAATCCCGCTCTGCAAGCCAGCGGCGGCTTTCTTTTGCTCAAGCGCATTTCATTTGCAGTCCGGACGCCGAGTGGTGAGGGTCTCCTCTCTCTCTCTCTCTGCTCCGCCCATAGACTGTAGATGGGACTGCTGCGCAAGGCTACTGTGAGACTGGCCGCCTGTAAGTGCTTTGGGACGGGGGAGGGGCTCACGTTGAGGACAGTAACTGCAGAACAATACGTGCTTCACGCCAGAGTCTCCAAAACACCAGATAAGTCTCCAATAACACCAGAAAAAGTCGCTAGATTTGTCGCTAGTCGCTTTTTTGAAAAAAAGTCGCTATAGGGGTCTGAAAAGTCGCTAAATCTAGCGACAAAGTCGCTAAGTTGGCAACACTGGGACTCTGAGGACCATCTGCCAATCCAGGACCGGGAGGATTCGACTTTTGCTTCCTATTATCGAAATAAGAACATACTTGGCTAAAGTACGAAATGAGACAATATTCTACAACATATAAACATGTAAATACAGGGTTATAAAATAATTGTTAAAATAATAGTTTAATAAAACGCATGGAGACCGTTTAAATGGTTCATAATGTTTCAAATTATCTTAATCCATCTATTTTATTTTGAAAAGCAAATCTATCTTTTTCCGGTATTTCAACTAGCTTGCTGTCAGTTTGCCGAAATCAAACACCTACGCCATCAGCTGGAAAACAGAGGGAGCTCCCACTTTCTCGGGAGTTGTAGTTCTCACACTGATAGAAGTAATATGACTGCAAGTCAAAAAGGACTCACGTCCCACAAAGCCGTGAGGACTTGCTTATGTGGAGCGCGGAAATGTTCATACAAAACCGCTTTCTGTCGCAGAGTAAACAGGCTCTCCAGCGGTAAACAGACGTATATCTGCTGCCATCTGTTGGAAAATAGTTTTGCATTTCTAAGTGAATACAGCGCAAACTTATTTTGAAACAGTCCAACAAATCATTTACACTACGCGATTGTTTAAAACATGTAGAAATATATATACTAAACAAAAATATAGATATGTTAACTTTTTAAATACACAGACATTTATTTTATTATAACACTGACAAAGTGAATGAACTTTATCAGTTAGTCTTTACCCATAACCTCAACAAGCAGAATGTACACTGTTATAGACTGTGGAGGACAATCTCTGCAAAAATTCACAATGAATACATGTATAAATAAATAAATGGGTAAATACAATTGAAAATAAAAAAATGTGGAAATACAGTTGAAAAAAATGAATTTCACATTTATTTTTTAATTTATACATTTATTTAATTCCACATTCACTCATTTATTAATTTCCACATTTCTAGATCAGCTTTATTAGATTAATAAATGTGGGAATACATAAACAAATAGATAAACAAATAAATAAATGTGAAGATATATAAAAGTGTAAATATATAAATGTGTAAATAAATTAATGTGAAATAAACATTTTTTTTCAAATATATTTCCAAGTTTTTTAATTTATTTAAAATGTTTACAGATATGGTCCTTAATTGCTATCAACATTAATTAACTTATTATGGCTCATCAAATACTTGATTGGTTGACCTGTACGGCAAATTAACTGCTGACCAATCACTTTGTTTGTAACAGTTGTGTTCATGCAAACCAACTAACATCAAACCAAGTTCGCCATGTGCTGCAACGAATAACATTTAAGTTAATCACAATGTATTATTGATTTCCACATTTAGTTTTTAACCTATGCATAACAAAAATAAATATGTTTTGCTTATCATGAGAATGTTTTGTTTTAGTAAGGAGGCAGTTTAAACTGAATGCCATAGTTATTTAAATAGTACAATGCTACACCCTTTAATTAAATTTATTTATTTATTGATCAATTGATTAATTAATGTTATTCTTTGAATTTTTTTTGTTTATTCTTTTTACATTTTTGAGATTTGCAACATTGTAAAGTGAAAGGAGGAAAATTATCTGTTGGAGAAAAAAATCTGAAAAGCATAGTGCCCATTTGATTTTATCTTATTTTCCTTCCTTCCTAAATAAAATCAAGTGTAACCACTTACCTTCATGATTAACTTAGCTAGTGGTGTGATTTAATTTAAGGACTCAGGGATTTTGTTGTAGAACATTTAGTAACAAACTGGATCTAACTGCAAAAACTGTGATATTACAAAAGGAGATCTTTTACTTTTGAACTCCGAGGTCGGAACAAGATGAAATGAAAACCAGGTTCACCTTACAACTTAATCGTGAAGACCAAGCTAAACAACAGACAGGTCCGGGAGAAAGTTGTGGTGAAATTTGAGTTTAAATTGTATAAACAATAGTTCAACTCAATAAGTCTGTAAAACAATTTATCAAGCTTTGAACAACCCCTGATGCTGTGTTGAATCAGTCATCTGAAAACAGAATAAGTAGCCATTACTCACTCAAGGGTTACTTATGGTGTACCATGGGGTTCTGTGCTTGGACCGATTCTCTTTACTATATACATGCTTCCAATTGGTAAAATAATTAGACAACATGGAACGAATTTCCACAGTTATGCTGATGATACACAATTATATATATATATATCCATAAAACTTCTCAGAATGCAGGTCTACTGGTAGTTCCTAGGATTTCAGATCTTTTAGTTATCAGGCTCCTCTCCTGTGGAACCACCTCCCAGTTTTAGTCTATGAGGCAGATACTCTGTCTGTTTTTAAGACTAGTCTTAAAAACTTCATTTTTCATACAGTTTATAGTTAGAGTGGCTTAGGTTATCCTGATATATTTTTTTAGTTATGCTGCTATAGGTTTAGACTGTTGGAGGACAGACTAACCACTTTTCTTCTCTCTTCTACTTTTCTCTTCTACTACTCTCCAGATCAATTTTTTCTGCTGTTATTGCGGTTGTTAACCCAGTTTTCTCTCAGTATTTTTCTCCCCATTGAAGCTCCACACGGTCTGGTACCCTGTTCAACTATGAAGTCCCCATGCTGGATGGGGAAAATCAGTCCAGATGATGCTCTAAGCAACCGAGCATCCTCCATGCTACCTGTTCTCTGTCTTCTCAGACCCCCAGACGGTCGTGGCAGACGACCGCTTGTACTGAGCCAGGTTCTGCCGGAGCGTTCTTCCTGATAAAGGGGAGTTCTTCCTCTCCACGGTCGCTGCATGCTTGCTCAGTGTGAGGGATTACTGAGGAATTGCTGTGGTTGGAGTCTTCATGATCCGGGCTCAACCTCACGTTGATGACTCATCGCAATCTGCTGGAATTCGTTACATAGAAAACTTTCAACTAATTGGAACGTTTGCATAATTATATTGAAATGAATTTTGTTGTAAAGTGCCTTGAGATGATATTTGTTGTGAATTGGCGTTATATAAATAAAAGTTAGTGGAATTGAATATCTCCCAACTGACTTAAGAGTTTAAATGTACTAAAAGTCCATGTTGGATAAAACAACTATTTTCAATGTAGGTGCAGCATTGTCTTATTACTACAAAGTGTCTAGCAGAGTTCGGGCTTTGTATGAGAATCATTGAGTTTAAGATTTCTAACTGCTTTAGTACCGGTAAACTAATCTTGCTGCATCCACCTGAAGCCAACCTATTTTAAGGTGAAGGATAGGCTAATGAGATTTTATCTATGTGCAACAAGGATGTAACAATTTCTACGGTGTAGGCAGTGGGTTCATTTTGGTGTACTGATATGAGAAGATTTTCTACTTTTCTATCATCTTTATTATTATATTCGCTTCCAATAAATTATACGTATTTATCTGTTTAAATAAATAAATCATAGCACATCTAATGTGTTCAGCAAGTGTTAACAACCTCCATATGTGGTAAACTATTGGGAATGTAAATGTGGCATTTTTCTTCAGGAGTTGGAACATTTTGCTTTAACCTGATCTAATGAGATTAGTGGTCTTATCTGGGAGGAGTCAAAAATAGGTTCAGAATGTCCTCACAGGGTCAGAGTGATACACAGAACCTGTGCATTGCACCAAAGAAAATAGACAATATCTCTGCAGTCTCTCCACACTCTGCAGATGATTTGATCTCTTGATCTGTCATGGCTTCTTACAGAGGAGCCTGCATAATCCATCACTTCACTTGTGGTTCTTCGTCTCATGACATGAAGATAATCTGGAGGCAATGAGGCTACAGGATTGACTTCTCTGGGAGCAGAGAGCGAAGGACGTCAGAGCTCTGGGGAATGATGTCAGAAATGTGGAGAACTTTAGCAACTAATGATTTTGATTCTGATGCTGGAGCCACTGGCAGCTTCTCTGAATATCCAGAGGTAAATCTTTGCTCGTGTTTTGTTTTTATTATGTTTTGTTTATCATCATATAGTATGTAATTTAAAAAATAACAAATTCTACATAGACTACTTTTTCCAGGTATTGGTTTGAATCATGACCATTTTTGTTTCAAGACAAAATCACAAGTCTGCTTGAGAACTAGACACTGATAAAAGGCTGTGTTCTAAAAGCTTAGCACTATTTTAGCCACCAGGGTAACCAGGGTAATTTTTTTTTATATCATTCTTTGTGTGTAAATTCGAAAATGTGTAAAGCAATATCACAATCTGCATTTGGTCTTTCAGGGTAGGCTATGACCATCAGCCCGTGTAATTGTTCACATGGCATTCCAAGCAAGATTGGGAGGGGGGTCTCTGATGGAATACAGTAAGTAAGGAAAAATTAAACTTTAATATTTACTTGTTAGTCACTTCAGTGTTTTTTATTTGTTTTTTGAGCTATAGCTTTGCTTAAAACATGGCGACATATTCTATTAAAATGTTATATAAAGATAACAAAGATAAAAAAGAAAGCAGCTTTGTTTGGTGATGCAGCAATCAGTTGGCCAGTAATCCGGTTCAGCTAATTTTCTTTTGATCGTCTCTGACCATTGATGGTCAAATACAGAAATAACTGTATATGAAATGCATATGTAACAGAATTTGAATCAGACTGAAATTAGATGTATCATTTTTTAAAGTTCTTAGAGATTATGTTTGTTGCAAATAGACTATTTAGAAAAACTCCATTGAACTCAATATTTTTTTGGTCTCTGAAAGCATGAACAAACATCTTGTTCTTCGATTTACTTTGCCTTCATTCCTTCATTTTTTTGAATATCCTTAATTTTCTGGTGGCTTGAACTACTACATTTATCATTAAACCCAATAGTTTACATAAATGGGTTTGCAAGCAATTTGCACCTTAAAAAATGAGGTTAAATCTTCCTTGAACCCTCAAACCAAGCCAGAAATATGTGTCAGCCACTAAAAACTTGATTGGTGCATCTGCTATTTTTACTGTAATGCCCTGATGACGAACGTGGATGGCGAAAGCAAGGATTAGAGAACCCTCACTACTGGTGACCTTAATTATAGGCATTATAGAACCACAAGTGTTGATCAAAATTGAACTAATGTATTACCTCTGAAAATACATTGGGGTAAAAAAGTATTTGGCAGCCACTGTGCAATCCCCCCTTAAAAAGACAAGAGAGGTCTGAAATCTAGTGTGAGACAGAATGTTAAAAAAATATCCAGGAAAATCATGTATTTGGTCAATAACAAAAGTTCATCACAGTACTTTGTAATGTAGCCTTGGTTGGCAATATGTCAAATATTTCCGGTAAATCTTCACCAGGTTTGCAAACACTGTAGCTCAGCAGTCACCAACCTTTTTGATGCTGAGAGCTACTTAAAAGGTGCTGAGTAGTATGAAAGGCTACCTATATATTACACAGTTGTATGGTTTATCTTTATATGACTATAATAGTAATTTTATATTGATATGCTGTGTCTAATCACATGTTAATTGCTCACAAATATCAATGATTGAAGATACGAAAGAGATACATTTCAACATGCAACACTTTATTTCTATTTATTTTTCAGTCCATTACAAGTTTTTACAATTTTTAGAAGACGTCCAGAGGGCATCTTATGCTGTCCGTGCCCACAGGCAGTACGTTGGTGACCCCTTCTGTAGCTGGCATTTTGTTCAGTTTTTCAAAGCATATCCTCTCAAGAACTGTGATGTTTTGGGGTTCTCCTTCATTCTTTCCTTAATATGGATCAGTCATCTTTTCCCCTTTGTAGAAAAGTAGCCCCAAAGCATAATGTTTCTACCTTTCTTGGGTATAAAGAAGTCTCAGAACACTAGCGATTCACTGGTACGTAGTGAAAAAAGGGAGCAACGAATAGCCAAGAGAAAATAGCAGAAAACTCGACTCCAGTCTCACTATGAGATCTACAAAGACCAACTGAACAGATATCACTTAAGTTTTAAAAATGCAAGGGAATTGTTCTTTTTTGAAATTACTAACAGAAACACTAATAATGCACAGACTTTACTCACAACAGTTGAGAGACTAACTAATTCTCTAATAACAGTAGCCCCTGAGCTAAATTCCAGCATGGGTTGCATTGAATTTGCCAGTTTTTTTTATGAATCTCACAATTAGAAGGTCAATCTGTACAGCCTCACCAAACTCACTACCATTGTCTTTTCCATTTAAAACCAACATAGAAAAAAGTTTTGAATAAAAAAAACTAAACCAAACACACCTTGATAAAATCATTAACAAGTTAAGATCATCATCTTGTTGCCTAAATATCTGATCCACAAATTTTCTTTAAAAAGTTTCCTTGTTGTTATTGTGTTTGTTCTGATGCAAATAATTAACCCATAAATCCTCTCAAGTGTTTTCCCCCAGGGTTTAAAAAACAGCAGTTTTCAAACCTCTACTAAAGAAGAACCTGGACTACACGTTAATGCAAAACTAAAAGCCAATCTCTAATCTCCCGTTCATCAGCAAGATTATTGAAAAAGCTGTGTTTCAACAATTAAATAGCTTCCTAACAATGACCACTGCTTTGATATTTTTCAGCCTGGTTTCCATGCTCACCACAGCACTGAGACTGCCCTCATCAAAGTTTTCAATGACATCCACATAAATACCAACTGTGGTATAACCACAGTGCTGGTTCTGTTGGACCTTAGCGGAGCATTTGACACTGCTGATCATAAAATATTACTGGATACTGGAGAGCTTGGTTGGAGTCGCTGATACACTACTTGGTTTTAGTCTTACCCCAAGAACAGGGAATTCATTCTGACAATAAGTAATTTTTCATAAGAAAAGACAAATGACATTTAGGATCCCCCAGGGCTCCATCCTGGGGCCTCTTCAATTCAATATGCACATGCTCTCGCTAAATCATATTATAACAACCAATAGAGTTGACTTCTATTCACCCAGCATTCAGCAGTTCAAATCGAATCATTCCAGTAGTGGCAGGCAGTCTCCTGCAGTTATATTATAGGTATAGTTATAGGCAGCTAACCAAAACGTAGAAACAGTAAATATGGTGGATACGTGTTGTACCCCAGGATGCTACTACAGACATGGACGATATAAGGCAAGAGAATTGCTCACATAATAACAAGTAAACATCTCATAAACTTTGCTGAATCATAATTTTTGTGATTTCTGCATGCTGCTGTTTACATGTCTTGTGATTATAACGACGAACAGAATTTAGTGTAATTAATTCTTTGAAGCAATGATTGATTAATAGTAGGATATTGACCGACATAACCTAGCTGACTATTGCTCATGGTAGCCTAAATGAGAAGAGTTTCTGGTTACCTTTCGGTCACGCATTCACTCCATTTATATCCCTCCAGTCCTTTATCTCCTTTGAGCATTGCTCCGGAGTAAGACGAGGGAAAATTGATGATGAAACAATATCTCTGGGTATCTCAACTCTGGTAAAAGGTCCACTCCAACAGCTTCTAAAGTTTTTAAAAGTATCCCAGAGGCATGGTAAGGGTTGGAAATGTTAAATAATATTATGTTTTATTATCTGGTATATACAATAATATCTTTGGTGTGAAAAATGGAAAGTAAACTCTGTTGGAGTAAAATCCCAGCCGGCGACATTAATTCTGATTATGTCACGTTGAAGCTCTGAGACTCACGTGATGTCCGGAGCTCTATAAGATTACTTACCATAACTATGCAGATGACCCTCATCTTTACATTACAATTTCACCAGCTGACTAAACCCATTCAAACCTTAAATTAATGCATTAAACAAATTAATAACTGGATGACTTTCTCCAATTGAAAAGAAAAAAAACTGAAGAAATTATTTTTGGACCTGTATAGCAAGCCCAAAGTTTTAGTTAATACAGCTAGAATCTACTGATCAGGCCTGGAATCTAGGCGTAGTAATGGACTCAGAGCTGAACCTCCAGGGTCACATAAAAGCAATAACAAGATCAGCCTTCTATTACCTGAAGAACATTTCTAGGATTAAAGGACTAGTGTCACAAAGGGACCTTGAAAAACCTGTCCATGTGCTTATCTTTAGTCAGCTTGGTTATTGCTAGAGCGTCCTCACAGGTCTACCTAAACGCCAATCAGACATCAGCTGATCCCTAATGCTGCTGCTCATGTCTTCACTAGAACCAGGAATAACAATAACCAACCGCTTTCATATTTTTTAGTCTGGTTTCTGTGCTCACCACAGCACAGAGACTGCCCTCGTCAAAGTTTTCAATGACATCCACATCACCCTAGTTCTAAAGTTCTTACACTGCCTCCCTGTATATCAAAGAATAGACTTCAAAATACTCATACTAGTTGATAAATCATTGAATGGCTTAGCTCCAAAATTTGTTGAAGACCTGTTGTCACCATACCAACCACCCAGACCAATCAGGTCCTCCAACTTTAGTCTACTAATTATCCCTAGACTCAGAACCAAACATTGAAAGCAGCTTTCAGTTTCTATGCTCCACTTATCTGTAACAAACATCCTGACAACTGCAAAGCTGCTGAAAGACTGAGCTGCTTAAAATCAAAACTTAAAACTGCTCTGTTTCGAGCTGTCTTTGCTTAAATGAGTAGACTTCATTTTGTATCATATATTGTGTGTTTTACACTTAATTGCTGTTTTTACTTTCTCTATTGTTGTATTCTATGGTTTTCGTTGATAAATCATGTATCGTGTGTTTTGTTTGTTTCTTTATCACGAAACCATGAAAAGCCCCTTGAATTGTCCTGTTGTTAAAAGAGTGCTATACAAATAAACTTGCCTTGCCTACCCTCATGCTTATGGAACGCCAAAGTGTTCAAAATTAAATAAATAAATACAACATTATGAAATAAATATCAGCACGAATAAATATTGAATAAAAATATAATCTGACACTGAAATTATTAAAAACTGAAATCATTTGAAATGCAACACCCATTTTTTGAAATATTTTTCATATTTTTTTCTAGATTATACATTTGTATAATATATATATTTCATTAAATATTTATTTCGCTGCAATTTACTTCATAATAATATAAATTATTTCAAGACATTTTTATTTAATTCCATTAGTTTTTATTCCAATCTCTCTTTTTCCCAAAGTCAGCTTTTATTTCATAATGAGGTTTTTCTTAATGGTATTTATTACAAAAAGCCATTTAAGAACTGAAGTCGTCCGTCAGCCAATCAGAATCAGCGGTTGAGACCTGGACGCCGATTGGCTGGAACTTAGATTAGTCTTCCCGGATAGCAGTTGCTGTGACTATGTGAGCAGCTAGCAGCATGCTAAGTAAAGGGTCGGAGCTGCAGGAACTTTGTTCAGCTCTGGTTGCTCTAACAGGTCATATTGAGAGGAATAACTTATCATGAACCGTTTCAGAGACCCATCTTGATTCGTCTGGATGATATAATCTGAAATGATCCCAGGTTCAGCTCTCAGCTGTCTGACAGTAGCACTGGAGTTCTGCTGTTATCTTTTCTGTTTTGTCCAGCACAACTAGGAGGAGACGGGAGAGGAAGCCCTGGTTGGTTGTTAGTTACAGTCAGTTAAAAGGAGATTATTTAAACGTGTTTTATGTTATTTCTGAAATATTTTAATGATCGTACCAAACAGCCGACCTGAGCCTCTTCTCCCAGTCTAATCAAGGGCATGGAGCCCTGAGCAGCTTTACACCTAGAACACTGGAGCAGAACCGGCTGTTTGGATTAGACATCCCATTACAAAAGTGATCAAATATTCTGCCAGTATTATAAGAATTATAAAGCCATACATAAAATCCTAAATCCTCGCCATTTTCCTCCTGCAGGAAAATCATGTTTAAGTACCAACCAATCAGCATCCAGGTCCCAACAGCTAATTCTGATTGGCTGGCTAAGACATTGTGTTAAATGGCATTTTGAAATAAATACACCATTATGAAAAAACCCTATTATGAAATAAAAGCTAACTTTATAAAAAAAAAAAAAAAAATAGATTTTTGAATAAAATAAAAAAACTGAAAATAAATTTTAGTATGAAGAAAATGGCATTGGAATAAATATTTAATTAAATATATATATAAAATAATACTAATATATACTCTAAAATTAAAATATATAAATATTGGGCATTGCATTTTAACAGAATTCCTTTTTGACTATTTCATTGTCACATTAAAGATTTACTTAATATTAATTCATGCTGATATTTATTTCATAATGTTTTATTTATTTATTTAATTTTGGAAACTTTGGCGTTCCATACATGCTTCACAGTGGGTATGCTGTTCCAGCTCAGCATCCTTCCTCCTCCCACCACAGCGAGCGGCGTTTAAACTAAATAGTTTTATTTTATTCTCATCTGATCACATAGTATTCTCCCAGTCTTCTTCTGGATCATCCAGATGGTCTCTGGCAAACAGTAGATGAGCCTGAACATTTGCTAGCTTAAACAGGTGGACCCTTCAAGCACTGAAGGGTTTTAATCAATGACAATGTATTGTGTTACGAATAGTAATATTTGTTACTGTAGCCCCAGCTCTCTTCAGGTCATTAACCAGTTACATCTGTGTAGTTCTGGGCTGTTTCCTCATCCTTCTCAAGATTATATGTACACCACCAGGTGAGATCTTGCACGAAGCCCCGGGTCCAAGTAGATTGCCAGTAATCATGTATGTATTCCACTTTATAATAATTGCTCCAACATCTCTTCTCACCAGGCTGCTTGTCTATTGTAGATTGGTTTATCCCAGTCTTGTGTAGGTGTACAATCTTATCTCAGGTGTCCTGAGGCACCACTCTGGGCATGGGACCATGGTGAAAGTTGGAGTCAGGCTGTTTTTAGCATGTGGACAGTTGTCTGTTAGTCAGGTAACAAGTTCAAACAGGTGACATTGGTAGAGTTAATGAGTGTAGGATAGAAGAGCTTCTTAAAGAAGAAGTAACAAGTCTGTGAGGGTCAGTGTTCTTGTTTTTTTTTTTTTTGTAGGTGCAAAATACTTTATCTTTTACTTGATCATACTTTATAATTTATTATAATTACAATTATATACATTATAATTATTTAAGTATCATACTATATGATCTGGATTTTATTGCATTCTGTCTCTTACACTTGGAGTGTGATTAAGATGAAAATTACAGACCTCTTTCATCCTTTTTAAGTCGGTCAACTTGCACAATCGGTGGCAGCTTTTTGCCCAACTGTACAAATTATTCTGAAGTAAAGTAAAATAATAAAGTAAAGTAAAATTATGATTTTGGCATAGAAATAGTAATCTTTAGACACCACTGGTTCAAACCTTTTCCATCCATCCTTCCGTCCGTCCATCTATTATCTATGCAGCTTATCCTTGAAGGGTCTCAGGGAGGCTGGTCATCGATGGAGAGGTGGAGTACAACCTGTACAGGTCGCCAGTCCATTGCAGGGCAATGGTTTAAAAATTCTCTTTCTTTTCACCCTGATAGTAAAAGCCCCCAGAGCAAAATACACAATAATAGGAGAAGCTATACGATACGTCATACCCGCACATATGCAATGCTCGATTGGTTGTGGAGGGGAAGACTGCAAGTATGACAACCCAAACTACTGGAGTGAGGACCAGCAAGCAATAACAGGCCTCTATTCCTCCTGGTACACACATTTTATGACTTTCAGTATCCTTAAAAAGTAAAAAGCTCGCTTTTAGATTTCTTCTGTTGTATATGTGCTGTTCATGCAGTTATTGACAGTTATACTCTTTCGCTTTTTTAGGGTTACTGACAATCTTCTTGCCATGTCCAGACCTTCAACAGAGATCATTCAAAAGTATGACATTATTAATCAGTTTAAAAGGTATTCACATCACTGAATTATGGTCATGTGTTTAAGAAGGTTTTAAATAAAGCATAGAAGAAATAAGAACAATAACATGTTCTATTCTCCTGTTTTGCCCTTGTGTTGAAGGAATGGCATCAAAACATTGATCAATCTACAGTTACCTGGAGAACATGCAAGCTGTGGAAAGCCTCTGGAGCCACAAAGTGGGTTCTCATACAACCCTGAAGTTTTTATGGAAAACAACAGTATGTACCTTTGCAGGTGTTTTTAAAATATACCCAGTTGAACAGTCATATATACAGTTTTCAAAAAGAAGAGGCTACCAAGACAAAATACACATTTCAAGTATGTCCCCCCTTATGTCTCCTGATGGAATGGAATCATCAGCTTAATTTCAGACTCTATATTGAGAAAAACCTATTTGATTCAAAAGCCATAAAATGAAGGCAGAGCATATTTTCACTAGAAGGCAGAGTTACTCACCCGGTCAGTAGGGTGGAAAAAGTCATTCAGTGAAGTAGTAACAGGAAGGTGCTTGACAGAGTGCCCAAAAGAGAACATAGGTAGAGTCCAAGATGAATGGTCTAAAGTTGTAGTTGCAAAACACCTAATCTTAAAAAGAGGGACCCTATAAGCAAGAATATTTTCTCTGTAAGGTGTTTTAATCGTAATGGTGCGTTCAGACACAGAAGATACATTTTTAAGCTGAAACTTGCAAAGCTCGTAAGCGGGCCTTTCTCTGCTGGATGTTTTAAACACTAGTGGATGGTGGTTGTCTAGGCAGCGTCAACGTTGGTTAACGTCACTAGAGTGAGTTGCTCTGAGTGGTTGGCGTCCTGCGTCAAGAGCGTTAGTACCGTCAAAAGTTGAACTAGCTGAACTTCTGCATTGCTAACGTTATGAGCTATGCTCACAAAGCGCCGCAGAGTCAGCGACGCTCCTCCAACGGCCTCAAACGTTGACTTAACATGTATTCTTGACGCTGCTGAGCCTGACAAAGCCGGCGGTCTGAACGCTGCATAAGTTTATATTGTTAAAGTTGGTAATGCAATGTTTGTTTATTCAATTTCAGTTTATTTCTATAATTTTGGCTGGAGTGACTATGGAGTGGCAAATCTCACCACCATTCTGGACATGGTAAAAGTGATGGCCTTTGCACTGCAGGAGGGAAAGGTAGCCATCCACTGTCATGCTGGACTTGGCAGAACAGGTAGATTCCTTGTAAAGAGAGTTTCAAAATCTGACCTTTCAGCTGCGCATTAAGACACTGTGTGTAAGTTTTCCTGATCTCATTTCAGGTGTGCTCTTAGCATGTTTCTTGGCCTATGCTACCAGGATGACTGCAAACCAGGCTATTTTATATGTTCGTGCCAAACGGCCCAATTCCATCCAAACCCGTGGTCAGTTGCGGTGCATCAGAGATTTTGTCCAGTTCCTTGTCCCTTTAAGAAACGTTTTCTCCTGCACCAAGCCTCAGTCCCACCCTGTAACCCTGTCCCAATATCTTAATCGTCAGAGACACATTCTGCATGGTAATGAGAGAAAAGAACTGAGGCACTTACCCAAGATTATACATCTCGTGTGCGGGCTCCTGGTGGACATAGCAGAGAACAGGCAGGTGATTGAGGAAGATATTCTCGAAGCGCCAGATATTCAGGAAATCGAAATGACCCTCAATGTAATTGAGAAGATGGGGCCTGAATTATTTGCAAAGGAGCCCCGCTTACCTGGTTCACCCACGCTACCCAGGCATTTTAATGAGCCTCCCATCTTCTACCATCGCAAAAGTCTGAGCTACAGTGAGTCTGACTTGAGACGACTGGGCTCACAGCTAAACCTTCTCACTCAACCTCTGGCCTCCATCTCCAAATCAGAGACCACTCTCCCCTCATCCCAGAGTCAAGGTCAGAACATCAGCACATCTGATATTTCTCACAGCTCAACAGGCTCGCTCTGGCAAATAAAGAATGAGGAAAGCCAAAAAGATGGAATCATTGTGGTGAAGAAACTGAAAAGGAAAACTATCCAACGTAGCGAATCGGTGGGATATGATAAGCAAACTAAAAAGGGTAACATGTTGTCCAGGTGGAAGGCAGAGCAGAGAGAAGAGCTAGCAATGAATGGGTTAAAGTCTGAAGATAAAGAGCTTCCTTGCATCACACTGCAGTCTGAGCTGTCTCTAGAAGCCAGGAGGCTACTGGTGGCCCAGGCTCTGGCAGTAGACCTTTTTCTTGATGGGGACGAGGAGCATAAGACCAAAGTACTGGCCTTGCAGGTAACCAACTAACTGTACCGAAGTATGGTAACTATAATACCAGACGCGTATGTAATTAAACTTCATTTGTATTCAGACCTTTTGATTCAATATCTTGGCTGCAGTTGCAATGGCAATTCTTTTGGGATTTGTCTCAATAAGGTGTATACATCTATAGACACATTTTTTGCCAATTTGTCTTTGCAAAACAGCTTGGGGGGTGTTGGCATGTAAAATCCACTTTTTAAAGCTTTTCATCACATTCTTACATCATTCCCTCCTTAAAAACATACCTAAAGTGTTTCTTAAGTTAATTTATGAATGTTTGAGTAATCCTTTAAAACTCTCTCAGTCAACATGTTGATTGCTGAATGCTACAATCATCCTAGCTATGCCCTCACCTTCCAGCAACGCCCCTACATTTTGATTACCACCCACGTCTCTCCACAGCCCTCCCTCCCCTGCTCCCTGAGCACAAAAGCGCCGTCAACAGCAATCAGCTATCACCTGTGGAACTTAGTATATAGCTAGTTATTTTTCCCAAAAGTGAGCCATGAACAGCTTCCTCACCTAGACAGCCTCTCCAGAGGAGTAAAATTGACCCAGGCCTGTCTCCACCACATGTCCCTCGATGCTTACATATTATATTATACACTTTTACTAACCGCAGACAGATGGACAGCCACTCAGCATTGTAGTTGGTCTCTTGGTGGGTGATGCTTGGACAAAGCGGGACACCGACCCCTCAAACTGGGCCTGCCAATACAGCGATTATGGATCCCTCCGATCGGCCAGGCTGAACACATAATGCAGTCAGCTCGGAGACTAGAGTCTACCGGCAGCCGCAGTCCACATGCTGGGCTTGAGATGGCGCTCTGAGAATCTTGTAATGACGTGGAAGACAGCGTGTCGAAGTGGAGAATGTCCAAGGCTCTTAAAGGGACAGGCAGCTACTTTCAAGGCATTTATTTCAGTCATGTTGTGAGTGCAATATTTCAAATAGGTAGTATATATCATTTATGGAACTTTAAGGTCGATTTTCAGTGATATTATAGCTGCACTGAACCACAGAATTGCTCTGCCTGAGAAGAAAGTGCCACCCCCCCACCCCCTTTAAACCCAGTCAGATTGTATAGAGAGCATCTGTGAACATCAATTATTAAGTTTTGTCAAAGGTTCTCAATAAGATTTAGGTATTGAGATTGATTAAGCCATTCTTATACGGCAAAAATATTCTCTCTACACAATTTCATTGCACCTCTGGCTGTATATGTGAAGTTGCTGTTTTGCTGAAATGTGAGCCTACACCACAGATAGGTATAAAATACATTGCAGCAGAGAGCTTCTGGCATGTTATGACATATTACTGATTGGATGTCCATACATACATGAATTGTTAATTTTTATTTATTTATATACAGCTGTTTGATCAAATAAGATTTAGATCCAAATTTGCAATGGCTAATTTCATTGCCAAAATGTGTGCAGGCGGACCTGAATCAAGGCAGCGCATGGGAAAGACTGTGCACGGAACGGGATCCGTTCATCCTGACTGGAATTATGTGGGCATGGCTGGAGCAGCTTAAAGAGCCAATCATTTCCATCCAAGATGCAAAAACATTGAATCCAGACAATACCAATGCAAAAACTGCTCTCAGCACACTCAGCCAGGTCAAAGATTATTCTAAACTAGTACAGGTAGGACAGGGATCATGTCTTTTAATCTAAACCTTGCAATTTCTTTTCAGGCACCTAAGGAAACTGTGACATGCATACTTAACTGCATGGCCCATATGATGAAAATATCAGAAGATGTTGAAGAAGCTTTTCTGAAAAGAGCAATCAAGGCTTTTGCCTGGGTAAGCAAGTATAAAACCTGTCAATCAGGGATGGATTTAAAGTGTTTGAATTTACAGCAAGTGGATTGTTTCACTAAGTTTCGTTTATCTTTATGAATTTGAACAGATCAACATAAATTCAGCTGAGGAGAGCAAACTGTACAAGTCGATGACAACAGTCCTGCGGTGTGTTCTTCTGGACCTGAGATCTATAGCTATAGAGGAGGAGGAGACAGCCAAATCTGCAGTTGCTCTAACATGACTACCGCCGGTCTTACTGTACATGAAACAGATACTTCTGTGCCTTGTGGTAATTTTATAATAAGACAAAAGCCATGTTTGTTCACATAAACTTTTATAAAAAACATACCTTTACTTTAGTAGAGTTAAGGTAACACTTCAGATAACAAATCAGAATATTTATTTTTAAACATTCAGCCTTAAACCTTGTCACATTCATCTATCTTTGCTTTACCCACAGAAAAGAACATTTACATTCAGACAATTTTACTGTCATTTCTTAACAACCAAATTGCAGGTTGTTGCACTCCTGTTAATAGTCAAAATCCCACTGAAGAGCACAAGAGTCCATAATAAATTAAAATGATAGAAGATTTTCTAAACAGTGTGTTGATGTGTTTGCTCGGCTATGATGTTCAAGATGTGAAAGAGTAAGCTTTAAGGACATCCTTCCCGTTATTTCCTTCCACAGAAGCAACAATGCTGGAGTAGTTACAGGCAACATGAGTGAACCCTCTGGAACAGAGAAACATGCAGTAATCAGTAATGTGGCTGTAGTAATTAAGCAAATATTTAAAAAAGCAGACCAAAGATAGCTAAACTTGTTTTGCACAGCCAATTTGTATGTGTTAAGGTAAAAAACAAAAAAACAAAAATAAAGACTTTTATATACCATACATGTTACAAAAAAACAAAACAACATTGTATTTTACCCTTTGCAATGATATTTTACAGTAAGCAAGAAAGACTGTACTGTTTGTTTCAGCTTGTTTCAGTTTGTGTCACATGACCTGTTACACCTGCTGTACCCAGGAAGAGCTGTGCGAGGCACGGGAAAAACTCTATTCATTAACTATTACAATTTTCAAACAAATCGTTTTTTATAAAGCAACGTTTCCTCTCACAATATGAAAAAAAGATTAGCTGAAATATCAATGAGTCATCATATCAAAACAGAGTACATATGTTAGCCTCTGGACAAAACATCTGTTGCTCACAAAAATAATAAAAATTAAATGAGACTGCATATATTGAAGGCCACTACACAATGAGTTAGAAAAAAAAGTCTAAATACTAATCCAAACCATTAAATACTGGCAACATGCAGTGGGTTATTTTACTGTACTTTTAGGCTAGTAAGTCTTTTCCATATTGAGAGGAGCCAGTAGAGGTGGCTCAGGCATCTAGTTAGGATGCCTCCTAGACGCCTCCCTGGGGAGGTGTTACGGGACATCCCACTAGGAGGAGACCCAGAGGAAGACTTTGGGCATAATAGAGGGACTTTGTTTCTCGGCTGGCCAGGGAGTGCCTTGGGATATTTCCCCAGAGGAGCTGGTCTAATTGGCTGGGGAGAGGGAAGTCTGGGCCTCTCTGCTTAGGAAGCTGCCCAGGTTAAGTGGAAGGTAATTAAGAAATTGATTGATCACAAAAGACTAATCTTAAATGATTCAAATTGGTATCAGATTAGAACCACCTTGATTAGGACAATAGGTAATTACAGGTGTATGGATGAAGGTGCTGTGGGTTGGTCTCATAACCTGACATGGCACAGCATACACTAACCTGGACATTTTGTGGGAGCCTCCCACTAAATGGTACCGGCTCTCCAGAGTAAGTCCACGGTCTCTATCATTCTTCCACGTCAACACTCGTAAGGAGAGGTCCTGAGATGCCGTCACCACACGAAAACTGTCCTGCAAATTCATCATTCAGTACTTTAAGTTTCCAATAACTCAGATCAGATGCGGAACTAGAACTCTGAACTTAAAAACAAAAGCTGCCTACCAGACATACTGAGGAGATGGGCATGATATGATCTTTAAAATTAGCAAGCAGGGCTCCTTTCAGCGAGTACACCCACAGCTGCTCCCCAGCTGCCAGGACAATGCAGTTACTGTTCTTGGCCTCTAGGAGGATCTGTGATGAACGGTTCATTGTCAAGGGGAAGGACTCCACCTGCTGGACTAAACTCAGAAAAATATTAAAAATTAACTTACGTCATGCATTTTTGAATAAAATATCACTCTGCATTCACTAAATTTCCAAAGCTTTTTGCTTGCAATATCTTAAGAGGCATTAGATTCTTAATCCAAAGGGTTTTATATAATGTCACTTCACCCTTTGCAGGTCTAACAGGTGTTAGGGAAAGGCTTTCCACAAAGGTTAGATGGGAGCTTGTAGTTCTTTTGACAATTTCACCTAGAAAACAGTCATGAGATCAAACACTGTTGTTGGAGGAGAAGGCCTGGCTTGTTGTTTTGCTCTCATTCAGAAGTGTTCTGTTGGGATGAGATAAGGACTTTCTGTGGGGGGTTTTTCTCACTGGTGAGCAGTCATTTTTGCAATAAATATGCCAGGATCTTGTTGTTGAGGTCCAAACTGCTCAGCAAATTTGTTTTCCAAGGATTAGTGGGGATTTACGAGTACATTTCCAGCTGCATTTATAATTTTCTCCCTGTCTGGATTAGATGAAATAGTTTATATTTGTGCTCGCTATTTTAATTTTAAAAAAAATCATGCAAGTTGTTTGCTGTTCAGTCATTTCCCCCAGAAAAAAGAAAGACATTCATGTGTGTGATGAGTATATCAGCGTCTCACTGGAACTGCAAATAGTTATTATTAAATCCAATGAACAAGTAATAAAAATGTTCTGCATGCCATGAGAGTAAGCTAAATAAAGTACTCGTGCCAAGAAGATTTCCAAACAGTTCCAGTGGTGACGCAGACATTTTTCCTGGATGAATCACCAACAGAGTTTTTGTTTCCTAATGATCTGTGTTCAGAATTAAAGCATTTTCAAGGGTTGTAGTACTACACATCAGACCTCACCCTGGACCTCTGTCTTGTACTTCATCTTTTTAATGCTGACATCAAAGACAGTGAGGGCTCTGTTGCCTCTGAGCTCAGTTTTGTGGATGACGGCCAGTCTGGCGGGCTGAGTGGGTATGAAGACAGCAGCTTGGCATCCAGGGACTGGCACAGTCTGGCACAGAGGATCTTCATCTTCAGATGGTGACGTCAAACTCTCGCTGCAAAACACCTGGCAAAGAAGACGTAAAAAAACACCCACAGGTGTATAATGAATGTATCAATACTTTCAGGCCTTAGCAATTATCCTTCCTGTGGTATTTTCACAGAGGTAATGTAGAATACACTGGAGCAGTCAATACACAGAGTTAGGCAGTCAAAGACGGCCACAAATACCTTTGGACTTAGATCATCATTTTCCTTGGTACCAGCCATAATCCACTTTTTGTCAGGTGAAACTAGGAGTATTTGAACTCTGAATGAGTCACACACCATTAGACTGGACTTTTTAGTCAAAGTCAAATCTGCAAGTGTGCAAATTGATCCCTGGCCAGTTCCAACCTGGAAGAGAAGAGAACTTCAGCAAAAAAAAAAAAAAGAAGAAAAAAGATCAACCAAAGGTTTTGGGGCTACTTACAGTCAAAAACCAGTTATTGTTAATGTTGTACTGCAGTAATGTGGAGTGTGAGGATGCAGTGGAAAAAGAAGCCAGCTCCTGGCCTGTCTGGCCCTGCCAGGTCTTAATGAGGCCAGTTGAGTCTGATGTGATAACAACTTCTTGTTTCTCATCTGCTATGATTCCCATCAAAGGACTCTGCACAGCAGTACACCATAAGTTCTCTCCCTGTGAATGAAAATCAACGATCATTCTTCATGCTTATACCCCAGTGAAGGATATCTTCACAGCACAATTCACTAATTTAAATATGCAGCAAAAGATATGGGGACGTTTTTGTTTTTGGAGCAGATTTATAATGGGGCATTCAAAGTATACTTGCAGAAAGAAAATCAAACACTGTCATTTAAATGTTGGCATAAACACAGCATAAAGGGGTTTTATGTTATTAAAATGTTAGTCCTAACAATAAACACCAGCAGTGACAAATCCATTTTACCTAACATTTAGACAAATGCAAACATATCTGCATCACTAATAAAGCATTAAATTCTTTTCAGATTTAAAGCTAAACGTTTTCAAAGGCCCCTTTTAATACAGTGATCAGGCAAGAAATAGTGACAGGTGAAGTTTATAAATAAAATTTGATTTGTTGAAGCCATTAACGCCTGTTAATCATGGGTGGGATATGTTAGGTAGAAACTGAAGACTTTTGTTTGATAGTTGCACTGACTTTTTGGATATTCCATGCTCGGACTGTCCCATCAGTGGAGGCACTGCAGACAACTGTACCCCTCTTGGAGAGGTCTGGCAGCAGGCTTGAGTTTCCCTGCAGGTATACCAGGCCCACCACCCTGCCTGGACAGCAGGATGTTTGACACACAGGTTAGACGAGAAGCATCTCAAAATCAACCCAGGGATATTTCTGATGTATGGAAATAGAACGCATACCTGAGTGCCCTCTCAGGCTTTTGCACGTGTAGTCTCCCGAACGACCATGGGTCATGTTCTTCTCCAGGTGGGAGCGCCGCTGGAAGTATCTCTTCCATGAGTGCTTCTCCTGGTCACTCCCGCAGGAGGCGAGATTACAGAAACTCCAGCGCTGCAGGCACATCTTCCTGAGGAGTAGACACAAGCAGTTTGAATTTAAGATTTCCCAACTCCTACTGTAACTTGTTGGATAAACGGAAAGTGGTAATGCCAAGTTCACAGTATGTGGATGAAAAATAATCAAATTGTCAGGCATTGGTTTCTCGATGGAACAATAAAACACAATTCTGGATTTGTACACACTTGGGCAAAGTATCCCTGTTTTCTTTGTAAATAAAGTTCCACAACTTGTCACGCAGAAGGAAAATCTTAATTGCTGTTGCAGGCATCGTCCCATTTTACATTTTATCTTCGGTAATGAGCTCCAAGTCTTTTGGATTGGAAGACCTCCTTGCCATCCCTCAAATGCAGTTAAAAGTAGATAATTAAAACTCAATGATTTAAAACAGATTGAATTTATCCTGTAATTTAAAAAAAGTCCTACTGCTATATAAGTTATCTTGTCTAAAACTTTTAATAAAACATATGATAGCTCACCTCCATAACCAAGGAGTCTCTGCAGCTTCATACCAGTCCTGAAAAAAATAAATACAACAAAAAAAAAAACTGAATCCTTGCCCCAATGCGATGTTTTCTGCCACTTCCGCAAATAAGAAGTCTTACCTTGCACACAGAAGAAGCGTTGATTAAGTCATCCTCGTTCAGAAATGTGAAAATGTGAATTAGACAGTCACCGATGAGATGCGGCTGATGGCAATCCATACCTTGAGGTTTTAACAAGAACTGATTCTGCTGGGAAAGTTAGCAAGTAGCGAAGCTACGGAAGCGCATAGAGACAAAGTGGTTCTATTCACTTGCAGTGTCTATTCTTTGCCACCAGATGTCAGTATTGTAAAAGGTTGACGCTCATGAGGGAGACGCGCAATCCGTCGCAACCACTGAATGCACAAAAGTTCATAAATAACAGTTTGTTTATGTACAAGCACAAACACAAAAATAAAACTCGAGTAATTTGACCAAAATTATGAATTGCCACAAATTCTCAATCATATTACAAGCCAAGCAAAAAAAGTAAACAGAGGTTATTAATCTAGCCCATCTGTGTCAGTATTTGAAGATCATATTCAGTAATTAAAACAGTGATTATTCTTGGCTTTTGCTTTGCGTTTCTTGGCAGATGTGGAAACATTTTGTTAGATGCGGTGAAAACAAACACCTGCGCATGACACGCTGACTCACATAATAAGCACATTAATTGCAGTTCCACTCAGTCAAGGTGAATTCTCAGCAAAGGAGTGTGCAAAAGTACAAGCAGAGAGAAGCAGAGACAGTGTGTGTGTGTGTGTGTTGAGATTCAGCCCTGGCGGGATTGTTCAGCAGGGCCCCTTGTCTCCTGTGAACACGCCCCAGATAGATGAGGCAGATATATAGCGAAGACCTGCGGGTAGCAGAGGAACTGTGAGAAAGAGATAATCGCACTTGCTCACCCCCAAGGGTTACCTGTGACACCCTCGCAATGACAAGAGGGCCAATCCAGAGGGGGCCTCGCCAGGGGAGTTTGGATGCGGTCCCGCTCGGTTGGTAAAAAGTCCTCCGGGCTTCTTCTGTTTTTGATGCTTTTCGTGGTTTTGGACTTCCCCCTGGAGTTACCTGAGCCGTGGTCGAGCGGAGAACAGGAGCGAGGCGCGTTATTAAAATCAACTCTGCAGATCCGTGCATGAAACTGAAAGCTGGGCCGCGATGAGCCGGAGAACACGACGCTGGATTTTAAGAGTTTTGCTTTGTTTAGGGATTGTCTACCTCAAAATTGGGTGAGGAACGGTTATTTAATTTCTTATCAGCAACTCATAAATCATGTTATTCGCAGAAAGATTCGATTTTGATAAGAATAATGGCATATCTCAAGGCTTTAGTCTCTCCAAAACACCTGGGTCCTTTATGTTCTCCTAAACAGGTAGCTGACTTAATTAATGCAATGGTATGTTATCGGAGCGGGTGCATTTATTTTACAAACGTTTGCGTGTATATTATGCAAAAATATTTGCAACTACATAATGTATCAACTCAAAATACCCGAAGAGCAAATAATTGATGATTTAGCTGTTTAAAGGTTTGGGTACATAAATTATTGTTATTTTGTTAAATGATTCGAGCAGACTCTCAGTTCTATCTATCTTTTTATTCGCAGTGGCTTTTCGTCGGTGGTGGCCCTCGGTGCGAGCATAATCTGTAACAAGATCCCCGGTTTGTCTCCCAGACAACGGATTATCTGCCAGAGTCGCCCCGATGCCATTATCGTCATAGGCGAGGGAGCCCAAATGGGCATCAACGAGTGTCAGTTTCAGTTCAAAAACGGGCGCTGGAACTGCTCTGCGCTTGGAGAGAGGACCGTCTTCGGAAAAGAGTTGAAAGTGGGTATGTTGCTGTCTGTTGACGTTTGTTATATAACTATATTAAATATGTATACATTGTGTTAAAAGATGTGTTTGAGCTCATTTTAGGGTTAATATATGATAAGACCCATCCTTAACCCCTGGCTCTTATGACTTCAACTATTAAAGGGATCAATATTTGCAGTAGCCATAAGTGAACTTTAATATCTGGACTCATAAAAATGATTTATGACGTGTTCCCTTGATAAACCAGAAGTTATTATAATTTACTTTAGGTGATGTTTCTCAAATCAATAATTTGCGCTACATGTTTTTCTTCTTACACATAAGTAGCCTAATTATTGCACCTGCAAGCATCCCTTAAGGAGTCCGTGTCCTTTACACCAGGCCTAGATTTACCCCTGACTTTTCTCTGAGGAGCGACTTTCTGAACATGTATAAAAGGTATTTTGAAGCCAGTAATGGAACAAAGCTCTTCTGAATGTTGGCAGCCCTTCTTTTCATCCACCCAGAGTCTCTTGAGGCACATTTTCACTGGTCTTTATCCTGTTTGGTGATGGGTGCCATGGCTCTCACTGTAAGGATGTAGACCTTACCACGGGTATAAATTACAGCGACTAACAGCTCAGAGGAAAGCAAGAGCTAAATAGGAGATATAAACGATTCCAAGTCAGTATTCCTGTTGGAACAGGATTAAGAAATTACACCTGGAGCTTTGTCACTTTCATGGAAAACCTTTCAAGGAAATGGCAAGTGAAATACTGTCGGTAAGAGGAAGCAGTTCAGTTACCTCAGGGGTAGTTTTGTAAAGCTGTTTTAATATATAATGCAATATTTTTTAGATAGTTTTCTTCTCCCGTTGCTCATATGAATATATTCAAATAAAAAAAAATATATATATATAACGCAACAGTTGGCAGCTTGGACCAGCTGTTTGAGGCATTGTTGCCTTCTGCTGTTGAACAAAAAGGATTAACTCTGTATTCTTTTGAAATGACAACAGCGCTGTTTGACAGTCTCCTTTATGAATAGGAATTAATTTTTTTTACCCAATCAGGGTTTTTTATTTTCCTCCAAGTCCATGGTGTGGACAGCCATACCAAATAGATTGGTTTCACTGGTCAGATTAGCATAGATAGTGAATGGTTTCAAAAAGATGCCATTGTTGATGTCCAGACTAAAGGGAGCTGAGTTACTTGCACTTGTTCCTGAAGCGAAGGGAGAGATCAGCAAAGTGACATAATGGAGGAAAACCTTTTAGTTCAGACATATATTTTGGCCTGAACCAAACTTTTTAGGGGATTCTAAAGGTCTTTTTGTAACTACTTCTTTGGTTTTGAAACCGTGGCATCTACTGACAAACCCTTTGTACCAGGGAAACTCACTACCTGTGTTGATAACCAATGACTGGATGATAAAAACGATGCAATTATCTAACTCCACATATAGTTTCTACCAGCAGGTGGCCACTTGAAAATATTTTAGGCTTCTGCACCGATAAGTAGGAGTAGAAAATGGATGATCAGATTGATGAAATTATTAATGAAAACCTGAGCTTTGCAATCATTCATCTCCCTAATTTGTGAAAATACTTAATTACATCAAAAATATCTATCTCTCTCTGGTCTCTGGTTGGGGTGATTGGATGTAAAATGACTTGTACACAGGTTCAAAATGGAAGTAGGAAAGGACGACATGGGAATAATATGGGGGTAGGAACTGGTTAAGTGGCAAATTGATCCGGAGCCTACACTAGGCTGTGAGATCAGAAGTTTGTGACAGATATAGTAAACTACTAGTCCTCTTCAAACCTGTTCAGGCCTTGATTATTAGATCTCTTATCTCTCATTACGGGTCGTGTAGACTTCATTCCATCTTTTTGTTGTGAACCCGTGCACTCACAACTGAAGGGGAAAGAATTAACAACGGTGCAGTCTGCACTGACACACCTTCTTTTTTGGCTCCTTGCCCATGAAGTCTATGAAAACGTCCACATAATTGATGCCTCAATATTAGTTTTTTTTTTCTTTCTTTCAATGGCAAGGGCACACATCCAAGATGTTTATCAGAGACATGGCAGCTTTACATAGTGAACGGTGTGGCAGGAGGAAGCACAAAAAGTATGATGTTTGTTTAGAGCAAACAGTGACAAGAGGAGTTTATTTACACATTGATATGATAGATGTCGTAATCAGCAGCTTCCTGTTTGCGTTTTGATAAATCACAGATTGGAAAATTTAAAGTTAAACACTCTTTTTGGTTATTTTGTTTAACAATAAACAGTTTTATTTCATCACAGGGTGTTTTAACATGGTTTTGATTACGAGAGGGGATTTTATTATTCTTTGAGAACATAATTACCTTTCTCTTGGCTCATTACTGGGATATTGAAAACTTTTCTGCCAGCCCTATCTGTAATTCTGTCAGACTTTCTGTCAAACCATTACTTATTTTGCCAATATTTCCGTATGTGTAAATGATTTGTTAGCTGGAATTGGGGACAGATAACAGCAGAGTGAAGATTCTGATATCCCTATCTTGGGAGTGTACACACAATGTAGCAGCTTCCAAGTGGATCAATAGCCCTTCCTTGCCGACAACCCTCTTATTCATGCAGCTTTGTTGACAATACCGCTAGCAGACATTTTGGTTCATGGGCAGGACAGTTTCCAGGTTAGGTTTCAAAACATTGCAGCACTTAAGTGATATGTCAGCAAGACTGTGATGTAAGCACACAACTGGTTAATAATTGATTTTCCCTCTTTTGCCTATTTGTTCCATTCACTTCAGCTGAAGGAATTACACCAATCACATCAGTATTTCACAGAACCTAAGTTTATCCTATGAACATACAGCATTATTGACCACCTTCTTCTTTACTCCCCTAGGCAGCAAAGAGGCTGCGTTCACCTACGCAATCATTGCAGCAGGGGTGGCCCATGCCATCACAGCCGCCTGTACGCAGGGCAACCTGAGTGACTGCAGCTGTGACAAGGAAAAGCAAGGTTTCTATAGCAAAGACCAAGGATGGAAGTGGGGAGGTTGCTCTGCAGATATCCGCTACGGACTGCACTTCTCCAAACTTTTCATAGATGCTCGGGAGGTCAAGCAGAACGCAAGGACGTTAATGAACCTCCATAATAATGAGGTGGGACGCAAGGTAAGAAGTTGTACTTTATCCAACTCTAAAGGAAACATGTGTGCTCACACATTTAAATCTACATTAGGATTTTTCTAGTTTAAGGTTGATTTTGCTAAACAGAAAGTTTCCACTTCATTTGCCCCTGAAGTTTTGTGGTGGAAAAAACTCAGATTTTTTTGAGGATGTCCTTTAATAAAGTTTGAGTTTCTTAAGGGCTATTGTGTGTGGTGTATCGTCATAGGCTAGATGTTGAAACAGTTAAATAGAAGCTCAATTCTCACATGTGTACTGTTCCAAAACTGTGCCCTGTTTGTGTTTACATTAGACTCCAAATGTTAGCTAAATAACTGCATAACTGTAAGCAAAGGTATACGGTTTCAACAAAACTTTACTACAATTGTTCGGGGAATCTATAGCCTAGCACTGCTCAGAATCCTATGGTTAATGTTCCGGATCGTATTGTCTCCTATATGTAGGCATTATGTACTATGTAGGCACATATATTTTCTTCAAGAATGGTGGAAAGATGTCACTTCAAAAAGTCATGTAGCTAGTGCATAGGTTTCTGGAGTGAGAAACTGTGAGTTTTAAAAAGTGGTTTCCGAAGAGATTTTTCTGTGGCCTGGGTGTGCCCACCTTTGCTTTCTGTCACCTTCTGCATTCAAAAGCACAACATTTTTGAACCACTTTTGATATGGGTAAAATTCCCCATTTGTCGTGGGTTCTTCTGGATTTGTTCCAAACAAACTTTAAATGGGAGCTTAAGATGTTAATTACAGAAAGGATAGGACAAATGCAAGCTACAGTTGTTTTGGGAGAATCTTTGGCCAAGCGCTAACTTAGCCGTGGAACTCAGTGCCTTTTTCTTTTGAGCTTTTATGTAGGAAATTCCTGCGGTACCACTAGCTGCTGGCAAAGCTTGGGTATTACTGTTCTACTGATTTGTGTATATGTAGATTTGTTAAATAAATAAAAAAAAAGAATAAATGCTGGAAAAATTATCAGTCTAAAATAATACCTACCCAGTGTATTGCAACTGGTGCCTGAGGTTCTGGTTGGAAAGGTATTTGGATTTTGCTTTATTTTATGCTTTCCAAATTGAAGATTTTTTTACATCTCCATATGTGACCAACAAGTGTGAAATAGATACTGCTACTATGATGAAGATGTTCTATATGGGTTTATTATCCAGTCTCAGTTTGTGTTAAATTTGTCTCTATTAAACTTCAAATGTAAGCACGATAGATAAATTCGGAAAGAAAAAAAGGTAAAGAGCATATTACAAAAGCAGAGCTGTTTTAAGAGACTTTAAACCTACCACATCTTTAGTCAGTCAGTCAATGAGTAGAATAAAGAGCTGCTTTTAGGCGAAGAACTGTCTAAATGGTAGGGTTTGATTACAGCCCAGATCCATGCACTGAAAACAGACTGATACTGTACGAAAAGGCATTAACTCTGTTCCCCCCCCCTCCATGTTTTACACCACTTGGACAGTCTTCAGTTACAGTTATGACAATCTGCAAACAACAGTCTCACTAATCTCACAAACCCACATCAGGTGAAATGTGTTTGTACACGCACCTTGGGTGTGTTTACCTTATGGCTTGATTGTCATTGGTGATGGATCTGTTTTTGTTTAAAGGATTGTAGTTACTTTGAAAACGGATAAATTCTATCTTTATACCAAGTGCAGTTTACAAGATTCCTGTATCCTGCTCTACAGTATGACTTAAAACAAAAATTCCTTATATACCATAAAACCAGCCAGGTTCAGCTCAAAAATGAGATAAAATCACCTTTTATTTTCAGCAGAAATCATCAAAGCAACAAAACATTGAGGATTACGCCATAAAAACTTAACGAAGAACAAGACTAATATGATAAAATACCAAGGACGAAATCTCGCCTGATTGTTTTCCTTCGTGTGTTTTCCCTGCATGCATGGTTGCAGAACACTGCAGAGTGACAAAGAGACTCCAGTGGGTCTGAAAGCTAGACACTGAGTGGAATAATGTGCCAAAGTCAGAGTTAGAGGAAGCATTGACCAAAGTTAACAGATATCCTTTCTCTGGCTGCCTCTGCCAAAATGACCTAATTCTTACAACCAACACGTCTGAAGCAGTGACTGAAAAGTCTCCTCACCCTGCGTGAATAAAGCAGGTCACTTTCTGATGCATGTTTTTGCACCTTGAATTCAAATTGGCTTATCTGGAAGGCTAAATTGCCTCCCAGGGAAAAGATTGTACTTGTGGATTCAGTCCTCGAGCTGCCTCTCTTATTCCCCTTCCGTTCTGCTAATAAAAAGAACCTCTGTTTTGATACCCCCCCACCACCACCACTTCACCCGCCCACCCACCATCGCCAACTTCTTTATTTATGCTAATCAAAAGCAGTTCCCAAGTGGAAGATGTACGGACAATAGCTGTCACAAGAGTTAGTTTCACGACAACTGATGGTTAAAAGAGTTGAAGCCAAGGTTTTCATTAAGGGGTTCACCCAGGAAAAAGTTCTTGCTCACACGTTGGTGTTTAGTGTTTACTATTGAAACTTTCTTTGCCAAGAATACAGGCATACATTTCCATAAAATTTCATTGGGAGACAGAATTATGTACCAAACACGCAGAATTTTAGTAAAAAAAGGAAACAGTGATTGACCTTGCTGCTAAAGAAAACTCCAGTGGCACTTCTCATTGTCATCGGCTCAGGGTTTAGCAGTAATCCTAGTCACTCGGCGCCTTGTACAGTCACTCTTGACTTTTGTGGGTTGTGTGTACATACACAGGGCATGAAATCTGATACATTATTTTGGCTTCTGTGTGTATGGTATCACTGTGCATTGTGATGGGGCTGTACTTAATCTCTTGTCATTGCATATTTCTAAGTTAGATTGTTGAGTCAGTTTCATTAGTTGCAATCTGATCTTTAGGACATAACGCCTGACTTTAAACACGACATTACAGTGGACTAATCTGGAACTCGTTGAAAACGGTGATCTCACCATTTGTCTGTGTTTCACCTTGCTATTTTTTTTTCCTGTGTCTATAGATTCTGGAGAAGAATATGCGGTTGGAATGTAAGTGTCACGGCGTCTCAGGCTCCTGCACAACGAAAACCTGCTGGACTACACTTCCCAAGTTCCGCGAGCTCGGCTACATTCTCAAGGAGAAATATGCCCACGCTGTGCATGTGGAACCAGTCAAAGCGAGCCGCAACAAGCGTCCAAAGTTCCTGAAAATCAAGAAGCCTTATTCCTACCGGAAGCCGCTGGACACTGATCTGGTGTACATAGACAAGTCGCCGAATTACTGTGAGGCGGACCCGGTGACGGGAAGCCTGGGGACACAGGGGAGGGTGTGCAACAAGACAATGATGCAGCACATCAGTGGCTGCGACCTGATGTGCTGTGGAAGGGGATACAACACACACCAGTACTCCCGTGTCTGGCAATGCAACTGCAAGTTCCTGTGGTGCTGCTATGTTAGATGCAACACCTGCAGCGAGAGGACAGAAGTGTACACTTGCAAATAAGAATATTTATTGTAGGGTGTGTGTTTGTGTGTGTGGAGATGTTGTGAGTGTGTTTTTGTAAGTTTTCACAGACTTTTTTATAATTAAAGCCTGCATTTGCAGTCTTTCCTTAAGTAACGACTACTACAGCACTACTGTGTTGCATACGCGGCAAGCTGAAGATGGTGTACCACGGTTGTTTTGCACAAGAAGCTCTTCACCCTTCTTCTTGAACTCTTTGTTGGGACACAGTACCACGACGATCTGATGAAAAACAGGAAATTGAAAATTGTAACCTGGGAAATGGATCACAGTTGAGCCACTGAAGCAAAACCCCTGAGACTTTAAGCTACATAGACATTTACTGACATTTTCTCTGTTCGAACTCTAGAGGATGCAAATGAATTGAGGTGGATGTGGTGCTGGGCAGGACACACTGCTGTAGTTCTCACCGCCTCTCCCCCTGTGCACAGACTAAATTAGAGAGATAGCCAATTGAAATATTTAACATGCTGTATTTAGAGAATAAGACTTATTAATATTAATTTATTCTATAAAAAACTACTGATTTATTCCAGTGTGCATCGAAAAATAACTAAATGTCAACTTTTTGTTTTTGTTTGTTGAAGCAATCAAACATGTCCACAGTTAAAACACTGGATTTGAGTCAAGTTGTAGCATGATGTTGTTCCAACTAGAACCACTGTAGGCTGCTCACATTGACCTATCTACCTTTTTTGTGAGTTTTTCCTTTTTCTGTTGCTGCTAGTCTAGAAAATCCCACTTGTTGACGCAGAAGTCCATATGCTGTACTTATTGTCCTCACTTCAACCTGGTTGTACTGGACTTATTTGCTGATCAAAAACATGGGCACATTTTCCACGTTTGGTAAATGATAGTTGATAGAGTATATATTTGTAAAGGCCTATTTTTATATGAATGTTCTATTTATATCTTATTGTTCCTACTCATTGTCAGATGACATTGAAATCTGTCTATCAAGCCCATGTGAAAAAAAGCTTACATGTCAGTTGGCATAAGCTGCCACTGCCATCGCTTGCTGTATATTTTATGAGATGGAGGCTGTCTATATCTGTCTGTGTTCAAATGTTTGTTTACTGCATTTCATAAATACTACTGATGGAATACAGGAACAGAACTATGCTAACGAGGTCATATTTTCCTTTTTGGCTCATCACACATCACTTTCTTAAAAACAAAGATGCAACAAGATAGGATGGAAATTTGATGATTTTACACTTGATTACACTCATCAGTAATTAAATGTCTGTACTATTCAAAATTAAAAATCAGATATTTTTACCAACAAGAGAACACAGCACACATTTCTGCAACAAAGCCAGACTGACTGTAATAGGCAATGTGTGGAAGTGTTTCTGAGGGAAAACTCAGTTAGCTATTTTTGTAGCGTCAGTGAGTTTTTTTATTTTTATGAAATGAGTGGAAACAAAAAGGTGATAGGAGGTTCTGGAAGGAAAACTTTAGCTTTATAACCTGTCAGACTGACTCACATTGAGATGTCAACAGATAATAGGAAGCGGAAGGTATTGCATAAAAATCTGTTTTATCCTTTTTACCAGTCAAGTTATGTCAAGAGAAGTATTAGATTATGAATGATCAAAATGTTTGTGAAAGTTTTTGAAAGAGTCTTCTTCTTCTACATTGAATGCAATACTTATTGATACTAACCCCTTAATGTTAATGGCTTATATAGGAGATGCTAAAGACAATTTAAATATCATCTTTGTAGCCATTTTGTCTTTATTTAAAAATGTGTAAAGTTCTTTTGAACTGTAGAGCTGTGGAACACAGACTTCTCTCTCTCTCACACATGGTGTGGTTGCAAAATACACAATTATCAATTTAATACATTTGGTTGCAACAGATTAATTAATAATTTAACAAGCTGAAGACAGTAAGACAGAACTGTTTTTGTTCTCTCAGACATTAGGTTGGACTTCACTGTAATTGATTGAATTTAACTTTGCAGTAAAAAAGTCACTTATTTCCTAATAGGTTTTACTGTAGTTGTAGCTTTTTTGGGGGATAAATCTTTGCCTTTTATGATGATTTATTTGTTTTATTTTATTCGATTAAGAAACTTTTTTTTCTGTTAAGATGGTCGATTTTCAGTTAGTCCAGAAAGTAAAAAAAAAAAATTAATTGCTAAAGCTCTTAAAGAGAAATTTGTATGTGCATGTCTAAGAAAAACTTGCAGATAACATGGAAAAATATTCTGAGATTTGTTGATTTTTGTTTGCTTTGAATTAGTTTTTCAAGCATGAGAAGCAGGATTTGGAAACATAGTGGACTGCAAATACATGGTTATCATAAACTGAAATAAATAACTAACTTTTCATAAATCCATTTAGGAAAGGAATTGTAGATATTTTTCTTATAAATTAAAGTAGGTGTCATTAAATATAAACCCATTAATAAAGAAAATTATTACAATTGAAATAAAATGTAAACTTAAATTTTACTTGGTTAATGGTAGCTGTGTTCTGGTTTCCACCACCTTTTATTCTGCGATAAAGATAAATGTTATCCAGTATTATGTGGTCACCATGGCGTTAAATCAGCTTTTAGGAGGCAAGCACAATGTGTGCAGTGCTGGGCCAAAAGAGAGACGTTCTTTCAGAGGGGGAAAGTTATTCAGACTTAATTGAGGGCCCATCCTGCAGACTGGGAAGCAGTTGAATGTGTCCAAGCAGAGGAGTGTTTGTCCTCTAATGGTAGGATACCACCGTAATTGATGAGGCCGGTGGGGCAGACGTGTCACCGTGATGACTTGCTCAGGCGGGGGAGTGGGAGCTGTCAGGTGATAGATGACTTGCACATCTGCTTCATTCACTCCTGGGCTACTAGTTGCTACAACAACTCCAACGCAGCGGAGAAAATGTGAGGCGGTCTCCAAGAGAGGCAGGCCGATGTGTCAGGAAAATTTTAACGATGCTAAGACCCACAATCGTTACGGATTCCTCTCTCACAGGGGCCTGAAAGTGGACTGAGAAGCCGGGGTCCAAAGATGCTGATGGAAACCTGCTTCCAGTAATCTCCGTGGACTGATGAATGAAACTTGTAAAGTTTTCACCTGTGCTGGAATTTATAATTTCTTTCCTCTTAAAAAACTTTTTTATGAAACAGTGCAGAGAATTCAGGTTTAACTTACAGTAGATAAGCCTTATTGTATGTCAGCGACAGTGATAATCTATCTGGTAAAAAGGGAAAAGGGCGTGAAGGGATAATAGCCGAGGCTTGTCTGTCTGACAGAAGCGCTCAGCTTTCATAATATTGATACAAAAGGCTTGTATAAGAAAAGGGTGATGTTCAAAAGTTTCTGGTTAAAGCTAAATGAGGATTTTGTGTGAAGGACTCACATTACGTTATCTTCTCTAGAGGCAGTTACGTCGACTCCTTTATTTTTCTCCAATTAACTTTCGCCTGCAGTGATTTAACTGTCGAAAGAGAGTGCCTAAAATCCCAGCTTTGTTTTGATTCCTTTAATGTGCTGTTCTCCGTACAAGCTGCCCCCAAGGTCTGCTAATTCTGGATTACCTGTTCGGATTTGCACCTGTTATTTACAGCCGACAAGTCTTTTTCTGTGAAAAACTAACAACGTTCCCTACATGTTTCCTGCCTATCAATAAGGTACTCATTGCAAGTAGCTGGTGGGACCCCTAAAGGATGGTCCATCTGGCCTCAGCAGAGCCTATTGGAGTGCCCTGAACTTGCTGTCTTTTTGAAGAAACATATTAGAGACGATCTGAGTGTTTTTACATGTGTTATTTTGTACATGTTTATTATGTACTGTAGTGTTCGTGGAGATTAGGGACCAGAGCTACCAGCAAACAGCTGAAATCTGCAAATATTTGCGACCACCTCTGAAAACGTTTTCAGATGCCAATTCTAATAGTTCAGACAGCATTATTGTGCACAACTTTAGCACCACTTCAGATGCCAGTTTCTATATTTTTTCCCTAATCTGGAGTCTTGGAGGTACAGCCAATCAGTGCCAAGGAGAAAAATGGAGCTCTTAGATTGGGTGATTTGCAAGTGTCAATCAAGAGCGTGTTTTGGATCATTGCAGGTAGGTATTTCAGCTTCTTGAACTGCATTGTTTTACAACAATTTTAGATACGCTCTACTAAAAAATGTACAATCTATCCACAAATTATTTGAGGCTATGTTCAACAGAAGAATACATGAATTTGAAAATACAGAATCACAAATAGGCAGGGAGCCACACAGTTGCTAGCAATACTCCGATGGGGTTAGGTTCTTAAAAGCCACTCAGGTGCGACTACAGGGCACACCAAGAAAAATATCCCCCACAACATTACACCACCACAGGGAGGAATTGATCCATGCTTCTATGTTGTTTAGTCCAAATTCTTATATTCAATCTTAATGCTAAAACTTTATGTTAAATCCACATTCATTGGACTACAAAGTATTTTTCTTATACGATGTCCATTTGTGGAGAGCTCAAATGTTTTCTGTTATCAACCAGGATGGTCTCCTATATATTCAGAGATCTTGTTCCACAATTGTTTTAACTGGTGGTTATCTTAGCTTCTATAATCTTTATATGATTGATCTGCTCTCTCTAGCATCAACACAGTATTCTATCTAAACAATTGATACCTAATTGATTTCTCATTGTTTTGGACCATTCTCTGTAAATGCAGTAAATATATATATATATATATATGTATGAATATTCCAGCGGATCATTCGTTTCTGAAACACTCAACCAACCCTTACAATGATAACCTTACAGGGTCACTTAAATCCTCTTTAAATGAAGCAGGTGTATCTAATAAAGTGGCTGATGAGTTAATTCGGAAATCCACCTGCGGTGCCTCTTAGCCAGGTGCAAAACTCAACCGCACAGAATCCGCCATCACTTCATCCCTGTTGAGTCACAACCACAAAGTGCCACCTTCTTTGATAGTTCAACCCATGTCAGACACCCTGCAGGATCACTGGGATTCTTATTATACTCTTAGCCGTGTTTCTCTATAAACAGGACCAGGCCCATGCCAACACGTTCAGGGGTGTAATATCCTTGTTCCTCTGAAGTAGGGTTGCGTTACCCTTTGGAGTTTTATTTATTGAGACACACTGAGACGCACAAGTGCGCGTCCTCGGCCCCATCACCTGCGGTAGCTGAAAATTGGTGGTAGCTGCAGATTTATGGTCGGCAGTCTGGCTCACTCCCTTTGTTATTGCTGGAGGTCTGCCACGACTTCCCTATCTCCACCCGTGACCCTGTTACATCAGGGCGGCCCAACTCTCTGCTCCAGCCAGCAATTAGTGTCAAAGCTGACAATGACTCTTTAAAACATATTTAAGCAAGACCCGTCCTGCTCTGTTTTATCATTAGATCAGCTCTGACAGCCTGAGTTGATCAGATTTATAACTGACTTTAAAAATGTATCTGATAAAGTTGCCATTTGTTGAAACCGGTGATTCCTGTCACTCTAATTTAGTTTTCTATCCTTATTTGTATACAATTCCACTTTTTGAATTTAATTTTCTGAAGGAAATCCATAAATGGAATACCAAAAAGGACAATGTGTGTGTGTGTGTGTGAGTGTGTGTGTGTGTGTGTATGTGTGTATATTCTGTTCAAACAGCTTCCAACATTTCAGTCAAACAAATGGACAGACCTAAAGACAATAATTCCAAGTAGCAGGAGGAGCAAGAAAATATGCTCTCCAGTTTTCCTCTCCCCTCTGCTCCCTTTTGACCATAAATCTTCTGACACATGATTATGTCAGTCATACTTTTGTTTTTCCTCTGGTTCAGACATGCACAAGCACCTGAGTGCTCACACACTAAATTGCAGAGCACAAGGTTGTCTTTATGTGATTCCAGAGATACTGTGAGGGTGCAGAGCTCATTCATGCACTTTCTGAAAACCGCCTGCCATTTGAGGCTCTTTGATGGAGGCTGCAGATAGTTCACAATATCCACTCCTCACAAGAGAGAAATCTACGCGGGTCCTATCTGCCTATCTGATCTTACAGGTAAACACCTGGTCAGGTCACTTTAGAGTACTGTCAGTGGCTTTGAAGGAATAGTTCAAATTTTAAAGGGGGGTTCTGTGAAGGTTTTATCAGTATAATAGTTCCCCATTTTTGTCCAGTTTAGGAACCATAGCCAATAGTTAGAATTCTCTAAATGTTAAACTTATAACTATATAATGGGTTTTTTTCATAGTTCACACTTCATACATACTGTAGTTTTTAATTTATCTGCTCAGTGTAAACTGTCTTAGCAGTATTGCAGAAGCTAATGTCTACAGTCTTCATTATTTACTCTCTTGAAGATACAGTCAATTGCAGCCAAAGAAAATGAACGACCCTCCTAGACTGGCTGCTTTGCAAATGCTGGCCAATATGACAAGTAACTTTGCACCCAGATATTCCAGGTTCTCACAGTTTTTTCTTCAATATTTAACAATATTGTTATTTTGTAGCACATATAACTTGGATAAATAAATAACAAATCACTTGAAATCACATTCCACAGAAAAATCTGAATAGATGCACCATGATAAGAGCTTTTAGAGAACATCAGTG
Source organism: Apricaphanius iberus (assembly GCA_028564705.1). Classification (NCBI taxonomy): domain Eukaryota; kingdom Metazoa; phylum Chordata; class Actinopteri; order Cyprinodontiformes; family Aphaniidae; genus Apricaphanius; species Apricaphanius iberus. The sequence continues at coordinate 936,302 of JAPXFQ010000640.1, read as the reverse complement.
AATAATCAGGGTTAGATTGTATAAAAGTACTTCAAGCTTTGGGCATCTCAAAAAGCACTCTTCAGTCCACCTAAACTGACTGGGGAAGGAGAGCATTATTCTGAGAAGCAGCAAAGAGTTCCATACTAACTCTGGAGGAGCTCCAAAGATAAACAGCTCATGTGAATTAACCTGCAAGTTTGACCTGTATAGATGATTGAAAAGAAAAAAAGCTAATGTTGACATACAGTACAGACCAAAAGTTTGGACACACCTTCCCATTCAGTGCGCTTTCTTTATTTTCAGGAATACTTACGTTGTAGATTCTCACTGAAGGCATCAAAACTATAAATGAACACATATGGAAATATGCAGTAGGCTACTTTTCCAAAACTTGTGAAATAACCTGGCCTCCAAAGTCACCGGACCTGAACCCAATCAGGATGATTTGGGGTGAGCTGAACCGCAGAGTGACGGCAAAAAGGCCAACAAGTACCAAGCATCTCTGGGAACTCCTACAAGACTGTTGGAAAACCATTTTGGGTGACGACCTCTTGAAGCTCAAGAGAATGCAAAGAAGCAATCAAAGCAAAGGGTGGCTACTTTGAGAAATCTAAAATATAACACATGTATTCAGTTATTTCACCCTTTTTGTTTAAGTACATACAGTAATTCCATACATCATGTGTTCGTTCATAGTTTTGATGCCCTTAATTGAGAATCTACAATGTAGTCATGCAATTTGTTAATTTTCTTTTTTGCACCTGCTAATATTATTTGCATTTTTCTTTTTGCACCTGCTAATATTGTTTGCCTGAAGACAGTTAAGGAAAACTTGTTTGTCATGATCTCTGAAACACATTTTTCTTGAAATGTTGGTTTCGCTCTGCTCTGAAGCTGCATTCTCTACAGAAACCCTCAGCTCATGCAATACGACATCCACCTTCGCTTTATAAGAGTTTCTGTCACAGCAAACTCTGCTTTGTTTGGCTTACTCATCCTGTCACCAGACACCAATCCTTTTGAAGAGCTGTGATTTATGGTGGAAGCGATCGCTGTGGTATCTGTGCCAGCTGACAATGCCGCTGCTGCTTTTGTTTCTTCCTCAAGAGTTGCAGGTGACTTCAGATCATGGGTCAGATAGCATTTTTTGCACTTATCCTGAGAAAAGCTATAGGGACACATGAAGCTGGGGTTTCTATTTTAACTTCACAGAGGAGTTTGTCTCCTAATCATATCGCTGTCAGCTCATGACAGAGTCCGTTTTTAATGCAAAAGAGAAACCAGTCTAAAGACTTCCTGGCAGAATCCCTTTAGGGTTTTTGCTATTGTCTGCCGCAATTTTGAACGTCCCTGTCCATCAGGCTTTCATTCTGGATTTCACAAGAAAAACAGAAGACACTCAGTCATGAATAGCCCGACCAAAAAACACCATTTATAATGCCTGGGCTGTGTTTTGGAAAGACAAAGCATGCAATATAATGTTACAGTAACCATAAATCAGCATACTGTAGGAATAAAGCGTCTCTGCAATAAGCGAAGATGTGTGAAAGTAAGTTATCCTTCACTGCTCCATTAATCCCATCTCACTTTTGTCCCTTTTTGTTATCTCATTACCATCACTGAAGGTGACCCCGGCTTGGAGAATCCAGCTGTGTTCCCCTGCCCTAGCGAAACACCTCTGACCCTGTCCTGAACTGGAGGATCATCCAGCACTGTCACAGCCTAATCTACCAATGTCACCAAGTGACCTGCTCAGCTAGAGGTCACTCAGTGAATTTTACCCACAACTGTCACATCAGCCTTATTTTTAAGTGGGTTTAGTGCTTAATATTGATGCATAGTGAGGGAAAGGTTGACAATGGAAAATATTTTGTTTGGATGAATGAGCAAAATGACCTAAGGTATCACCCATCAGACAGAGGGCTTGTTTACAGCCAACACTGGCTGTTATTTACAGGGAGCCTCAGACATAAAACTTCTATAAGTGGTTATTAGACCAGATGACATCAGTGTCAAGAACAGTGTATGCAATTAAGCACATTGTGTGCTGGGTTTGTGATCCATGCACATGGAAAATAAACTGAAGTATGGCCCATGAACCTTTTCCCATTTTGTGACATTGCAACCTTAAACTTTAATGTATTTTATTGTAGCTTTTTTGTAATAAATCAACACATAGTAATACATAAGTAGAAGGAAAATTGCTAATTGTTTTCAAGCATCTGTAGAAATAGAAATGTGAAAAGTGTGGTATGAAACCCATTCAGCTTCTGGAGTGAGTTTTTTGGGGAATCTCAATAGCAGCTTTGTCTATCTACAATGAAATTACTGGCTTTTCTTTGAAACATTAGCTCAAGCTAAAGTCAGACTGAATGAGCGGCATCTGTTACAGCAACTATTGCCACATATTTTAGTTTAGATTTTAGTTTGGGCTTTGACTAGGCCCTTGTAATGCATAGATATCCTCTAATCTACACCATTCCAGTGCAGCTCTGGCTGTTGTTTAGGGTTTTTGTCCTGCTGAAATGTTAACCCCCCCACACACACTCTTTCTCAACCTCTGAGATTATCTTCTAGGGTTGTCCTTTCTTTGGCTCCTTCCACTTTTCCATCAATTGAGAAAAGCTTCTATTTGCCTGCTGATAAAAACATCCGCATGGCATGCTATTCCAACCATATTTCATGTTTTCAATATGATGGACAATGTTAGTTTTCCACCACACAAAGGATTTTGCATGTACTACGGTTTGAGGAAGTAGCAGATTAAAGTAATTTATAAAATTTCAAAATCTGATTATATGACCCTGTTTTATGATATAAAGTAAGTAAACTTTCTGAATGTATATTTACCCAAAGTCCATTCTCTGGCTTCTACAGCAAAGTGAATCATTTACACAAGCCTTGAGAAATGACCAATAGAACTGTAAATTCATAAGAGAGTTGTCAATCAATGAGAATACACCCCATCCCAGGTCCAAGTGTGCACAAGGGGTGATGCGCCTCCCTCAGCATAGCGGTAAACAGTACATAGCTAATGTTTTGGTAAAAAGAAAAAAAAACTTACCTCGGAAATCTCTTATGTAAAGTTTACTGGCTCAAAGGCAGTAAATCTCTCTCTGAGGCGTGGCGTTCATCCCTTCCAGAAGGTGAGGGGGAGCAGGGGGAGCCAAAGTTTCCTCCCCTTCTGGTCGCTCCATGGGTCCCCTGAATGGAAAAAAAAAATGATGAAAAGTCAATGGATCGATTAGTTAAATTGTGGTTCGGTTTACCTTACTCCCTGAATCACACATATGCTTTTCCTCAATTTAAATGATAACTAATTATGTGTGTTTCGACTGTGTTTGTGTTGGTCTTGTTGTTTGGGATTTTATCCTCACAGAGTACTTACAGAGCATGTCCCGCATGCTGGCTCTTGGTCAACAGACTATTTCTCCCCCAACCTAACTGCCACGTTTTACATTGCCCAATTTATAGTGGTTCTATCCACATTCAATGCTCCTTCCTTCATCTTGGAAGAAGTTTGCAAAGCTCGCTAAACCAAGAGTCATTTTTCTTCTTCTTCATTTGTATTTTTGTGATGTAACTTTTGTGAGACTAGCAGTTATGGTCCACTACATGTTTTGTCACAAATCCTAGAGTAACTTTTAACGTATATGTCAATAATCTGCGCTTTCTCTGCATGAAAATTTGTCTTTAAAATGATCATATTACCTCGTGTCAAATCCATTGCACATTTCAAATACAATCGGAAAATAACTTTTATCACTCTATTGACTCTCAAGTATATTTTTTGACAGTAGGGGACCCATGGAGCGGAAGGAGATGGAGGAGACTTATACTCCCCACATTTCTAAATCCTATTCTCCTCTCTTAGATTGCATCATGCTACGGAAAATAGCTTTTTAAAGCAGGTTTTGTGATTCTTGGATTAAACCTTTAAAACTTTTACTATAAATAATTTGATATTCATTCTGTATATTTCACCTGAAAAAATAAATCCCACCCAATGTCCTGCATGTTTTATGTGTCTTTCTGCCACCACTTACTTGAAAAAAAAAGGAGTGATTACCAGGGTTCTGCATCACTAGATGGTACAATGCAATCATTTAAATCAGTTATATTTAAGCAGTTGGTGATGAGGAACAGAGTTGGGAATAATACTCTTGCAGACACCTGAAGGTTTGCATCAAAACTACATAGTTTCATCTATTCAAACAAAAGTCCCAGTTTTATATAAAGGAAATAAATCTCAGATCATGATGCTGACACCATCATACTTGAATATGGCTATGGGGTTCCTTTGGAAACTCCCCACTTCTTCTGACTCATATACATTTAGATCTTTTGAATGCTTTGAAGCGTCTCTAGAAATCATGGCTGTGCAAAGGATGCCTTAGGATATCTGCAATTTATCTAATCTTAATCAGATTTTCTATATTTCATAGCAGGTGTGAACTCAAAAACACTAAATGCTGAAACTAGTTGAAAAAGGAATCCAACAAATTGTCAGTATGAGGGTGTGCAGCTGAATGAGATTGCACCTATGTTGTTATTCTTTTTGTCCTAACAGATATGCTTACCCATGATTTAAATTGTAAATGATACATAGTATGGTAAATATGGAAAAGATTTTGAAGTTATGAACAAAATGTGACATTTTAACAGGAATGTGTAATAAATGCACTCCACAAATGAGCTGTCCTGTTGTCAAGATCCTGTTTTTTGTGTGTTTTTTTTGCATTTTTTGTAATATAGTTTTTATGCTTAGCCTTAGCTATTCTTTATATTCTTATTGGTTTTGTTAGAACCCTTTATTAGTTGTTAATTTTTTTTCTGACTAGATTCTTCAGTCGTAGTTTATTCCTTTTTGCCTTTTTCTTTTAGATTTGTGCTTTGCCTTTATCCCTGGTTAGTGTTTTCTCCTCCCCTGCTCCTTCCATGCCATTATACTCTCTCCCTCTCCCTCAGCCTGCCTGCCTGATTTCCTCACAGCTGCAACCTGTTTTAGTTAACCACCTGCTCTTCATTCAGTGATTATTCTCCCAGTATTTAAGCTCCTCTCTCATTCCTTCTCTGCTGGACTCTTTTGTTTGTTCCTGTCTTCTCTTCCGTTACTTGTTCCTAGAGTTATTCAAATGTATATTTTTTAATTGTTAGAATACCTTTTCATTATATTCCTATTCTAAGTAATTCACAATGAGACATCTGTGAACAGATTTTCACACCTGAGCTGTGGATTTCAGCAGCTCCTCCAAACTTACGCTCGGCCTGTTGGCTGCTTTTATTAGTAGGTTCTGATGTCTTTTGAATACCATGTCCTTCCCTTGCAGTTATGCACTGCTTTTTGTTTTGTTTTTTGAATCCCAATAAAATACAGCGAAGACTGATTGAGATGTGAAAATGCACAAAGTTAAATGTTTTGCAATGCACTGCAAATGTGCACAGTGACTTTACATTATATTATGTTACAGTTTCAATGTCTTCTCTGGAATCACATTTCAGTATAGTAGCAGATGAATGAAATAAAGATAATGAATAAAAATGTATGTGGTACTCTTCAAAACACCATTTCTCACCTGCATAGTGGTGTATATATATCAAAAGAAGTACTTTCAGGTATCTCCTTACCTCGCTTTGGTCGGAGCTGAGGGTGTTTCTATATCTTGGCAAAGAATGAGTGGAGAGAGTGAGAAGATTAATGATATAATAGCTCTGACCACACTGTTTAGTTATTTAAACTGGCAGCATCAGCTCAAATTGTTTCATGGCTTTCTGCAATGATACATTTGGGAGCATGTCTGGACAGGCTGTGAGATGCTCGGAGAGAACTCACTGAAACTCCCTCTGAACTCAGCCACTTGTCAGGAACGTCAAAGTTATGACACCATCAATTCACGCTGAATGTTTACTTCCCAGCAGCTTGTTTGTGCACCTTTACCTGGCTGGCTTTGAAAGAAATAAAAGAACTGAAACACCGACAGCAATGACTGATTCAAAGATTGTCTGATTAGCGGTATCCTCTGAGGCTCTCTTTTTAGTTTTGTGTCAGTTCTGTCTAAGTTCTCGTTTAAAAGTGTTTTATCACCGGTAAGGCTGTGGTCTATGCAGAAACGAGTGGATTGCAAAAACAAAAGAAAAACAATCTACAAAATTTTCCCTGGAAAGGTCAGGTTAATATCCCACCTGACTGGCATATGACGCCGGATGATGATCTGTGATATTTCCTAAGCGTCTCTGAGTCTTACAGGGTTGTAGTGAGTGTGGTGTTATTGCTCAAAACATCCCATGTCAGAACGCCCGAGACGTCGGAGGATTACTGCAAGCTTAGCTCAGGTGACGTTTAGTGTGTGCGTGTGGGTGGGAGGTGGTGTGGGGGTGAGGGGAGCAGGTATGAGGGCCCTCCATATGCCTATTCCAAGCCGATCCAAAAAAAAAAAAAAAAAAGTATCATATGGGGCTCTCAGATTATGTGTTGATTCAATGCTGCATACCTTCAAAGACTCCTTTTCAAAATAACAATTAAAGTTTGTTATACCCCATTTCTGAGATGCGTTACTGTCCTCTGTTTTAATATTTCTAAAGCCTTTAAAGGCAGTTTAAGTGGGTCGGTATGCTCATTTAAATCACTGTGAATCCCAGCAAAGATCTCCTGCAGCCTGTCTGTGCCTTTAAAGGGATCGTTTAGGATTTCTGAATTCAGGTTCTATGAAGTTATTATCAGTAACAGTTCTCTTGCCTGTAGTACACAGATGTCAGATTGCAATTCATTTGCAGAAAAGAACAGAAATCTTTAAATCAATCAATCAAACTTTATTTATAAAGCGCTTTTCAAACAAACAAAGTTACTCAAAGTGCTTTACAGATTTAAAATAACCCCACAACCCCCCCCTTCAAAAATAAAATCATCAATGCAAATACAACCCCCTCCCAACCCAAGCCATCAGCCATACTCACACACAGACACACACTTAGAAGCTACAAAAAGCGGGTTGAGTACAAATGAGTCAGGAAATGCCATTATGGGAGCCATCTGCATCAGCAGCAGCAGATCAACAACAGCAGCCAAGGCTCCGACCCAGGGCGCCCAGAGGAGGGAGGGCTGGTATCCCCACCTCCACCCAAGCGCTACCTGGGGGGCACCCAGGCAGCCACAGCCGACCACCGCCCCCGATGCAGGGTGCCCCCCAGAGAGGAAACACTGGCAAGAAAGATTAAAATACATTAAAATATAAAGTTTATAAAATATAAAGTATATACACTACCGTTCAAAAGTTTGGGGTCACATTGAAATGTCCTTATTTTTGAAGGAAAAGCACTGTACTTTTCAATGAAGATAACTTTAAACTAGTCTTAACTTTAAAGAAACACACGCTATACATTGCTAATGTGGTAAATGACTATTCTAGCTGCAAATGTCTGGTTTTTGGTGCAATATCTACATAGGTGTATAGAGGCCCATTTCCAGCAACTATCACTCCAGTGTTCTAATGGTACAATGTGTTTGCTCATTGGCTCAGAAGGCTAATTGATGATTAGAAAACCCTTGTGCAATCATGTTCACACATCTGAAAACAGTTTAGCTCGGTACAGAAGCTACAAAACTGACCTTCCTTTGAGCAGATTGAGTTTCTGGAGCATCACATTTGTGGGGTCAATTAAACGCTCAAAATGGCCAGAAAAAGAGAACTTTCATCTGAAACTCGACAGTCTATTCTTGTTCTTAGAAATGAAGGCTATTCCATGCGAGAAATTGCTAAGAAATTGAAGATTTCCTACAACGGTGTGTACTACTCCCTTCAGAGGACAGCACAAACAGGCTCTAACCAGAGTAGAAAAAGAAGTGGGAGGCCGCGTTGCACAACTGAGCAAGAAGATAAGTACATTAGAGTCTCTAGTTTGAGAAACAGACGCCTCACAGGTCCCCAACTGGCATCTTCATTAAATAGTACCCGCAAAACACCAGTGTCAACATCTACAGTGAAGAGGCGGCTGCGGGATTCTGGGCTTCAGGGCAGAGTGGCAAAGAAAAAGCCATATCTGAGACTGGCCAATAAAAGAAAAAGATTAAGATGGGCAAAAGAACACAGACATTGGACAGAGGAAGACTGGAAAAAAGTGCTGTGGACGGATGAATCCAAGTTTGAGGTGTTTGGATCACAAAGAAGAACGTTTGTGAGACGCAGAACAACTGAAAAGATGCTGGAAGAATGCCTGACGCCATCTGTTAAGCATGGTGGAGGTAATGTGATGGTCTGGGGTTGCTTTGGTGCTGGTAAGGTGGGAGATTTGTACAGGGTAAAAGGGATTCTGAATAAGGAAGGCTATCACTCCATTTTGCAACGCCATGCCATACCCAGTGGACAGCGCTTGATTGGAGCCAATTTCATCCTACAACAGGACAATGACCCAAAACACACCTCGAAATTGTGCAAGAACTATTTAGAGAAGAAGCAGGCAGCTGGTATTCTATCGGTAATGGAGTGGCCAGCGCAGTCACCAGATTTGAACCCCGTTGAGCTGTTGTGGGAGCAGCTTGACCGTATGGTACGCAAGAAGTGCCCATCCAACCAATCCAAATTGTGGGAGGTGCTTCTAGAAGCGTGGGGTGCAATTTCTCCAGATTACCTCAACAAATTAACAGCTAGAATGCCAAAGGTCTGCAATGCTGTAATTGCTGCAAATGGAGGATTCTTTGATGAAAGCAAAGTTTGATGTAAAAACAATCTTATTTCAAATAAAAATCATTATTTCTAACCTTGTCAATGTCTTGACTCTATTTTTTATTCATTTCACAACGTATGGTGGTGAATAAGTGTGACTTTTCATGGAAAACACAAAATTGTTTGGGTGACCCCAAACTTTTGAATGGTAGTGTAAAGTATAAAACAATAAGTGTAAAACAAATAATAAAAATGCAAAGCAGATTAATAAATAAACAGTTTAAAGCTAAACTAAGAATTAAATAAGGTAAAACATGCTGAGTGGTTAAAAATATATTAATAAATAATAATTAGTTAAAGGCTAAGCTAAAAAGGTGAGTCTTGAGCCTGCTCTTAAAAACATGAACGTTTTCTGCGGCCCTGAGATCCTCTGGCAGCTTGTTCCAGAGGTGAGGGCCATAATAATGGAAAGACGCCTCACCATGAGTCTGCGTCCTGACTTTGGGGATGACAAGGAGACGGCTGCCAGAGGAGCGCAGAGACCGCGAGGGTTCATACGGTAAAAGCATTTCTGACAGATAAGAAGGCCCAAGACCATTAAGACACTTAAAAACCATTAAAATAACCTTAAAATCGATCCTAAAACATACGGGGAGCCAATGCAGTGATTATAAGACCGGTGTAATGTGCTCCCGCCTCCTAGTCTTCATCAGGACACGAGCTGCTGAATTCTGTAAAAGCTGTAAACTTGAGGTAGTCTTTTTAGGAAGACCAGAAAGCAGGGCATTACAATAATCAATTCTACTGGTGATAAAAGCATGCATTAGCGTCTCCGTATTGGCCCGAGAGAGAATGGGGCGGACTCTGGCTAGGTTCTTTAGGTGATAAAAACCTATTTTGGTGATGTTTTTAATGTGAGGGATACAAGTCAGCTCAGAGTCAAAAATCACACCCAGGTTCTTCACTTGTAAAGAAGGATTAAAAGACAATGATTGTAGTTTTGGTAAAAGTTTCTGTCTGAGCCTCAGGACCGATAACTAAAACATCAGTTTTGTTCTGGTTGAGCTGCAGAAACTTTTCTGCCATCCAGGATTTAATGTCTAAAATGCAGTTAAAAAGTGCATCCATTGGCCGTGTGTCATCAGGAGACATGGAGATGTACAACTGTGTATCATCAGCATAACTGTGAAATTAACTCCATGTCGCCTGATGACACTGCCAAGAGGGAGCATATACATGTTAAAAAGCACTGGGCCTAAAACTGAACCCTGGGGCACACCAGAAGTGATCTTATGGACCTTAGAGGAACAGGTATCCAGACTTACCATAAAATTCCTGTCTGTGAGGTAGGATGTGAACCATTTGTGAACAGCACCAGAGAGGCCGATCTGTTTTAAACGAGTTAAAAGAATAGTGTGGTCTACTGTATCAAAGGCAGCGCTTAGATCCAGAAGAACCAACACTGTCACCTTTTTAGCATCATAGCTTAATCTAAAATCATTTAAAATCTTTAAAAGCGCCGTCTCTGTGCTGTGGTTCATCCTAAAATCAGACTGAAATTTCTCTAGGACATTTTGAGCGTTAATAAAATCATTAAGTTGAATAAAAACAAGTTTTTCTAAAACTTTGCTTAAAAATGGTAAGTTAGATACCGGTCGGTAGTTGTTTAAATCATTAAAATCTAAATTGCTCTTCTTCAGCAGGGGCCTCACTACCGCCGCTTTAAAGGCAGCAGGAAAACCCCCCGTCTGAAATGAGCAATTCATAAAGTTTAAAATCTCATCTTTAACAGAACCATAAAATTGCTTAAAAAACCTGGTGGGAATCGGGTCCAAAGCGCTTGTGGTGGGCCCCACTGAGGAGAAAACTTTATCAAGGGTCCCAGCTTCTACCAGGACAAAACTGTCCAGTGTTTCCTCTGGTGAAGGTAGACACTCAGATTTGTCTAAAACCATGTTTGTTTGAGAGGATAAAATACTACATCTGATGGTGTCTACCTTCCCTCTGAAGTGGTCTGCAAACTCCTCACAGAGAGTGTTTGAGGGGGTTTTCTGAAAAGTATTAGAATTATGATGTAGAATGTTGTCAATGGTGGGAAACAGAATTTTGGGATTATTTTAATGTTCTGAGATGATTCTGGAAAAGTATGTATTTCTGGAATTTCTTAAAGCGTTATTATATAATCTGAGATGTTTTATGTATATCTGATGATTTAGTGTGATTTTATTTTTCCTCCATTTCCTTTCTGCCACCCTGCAGCTCCTCTTTAATTTTCTAATAGCTGCATTTCTCCACGGTACTGTACGTTTTGAATGAGGGTTTACAACTTTAATTGGAGCCAGCAGGTCGAGAGCAGATTTAAGCCTACTGTTAAAATCATTAACGATAAAATCACAGGGGGCAGGTAAAGGCATAGGAGGAAATTTTTTAAAAACTTCAAGAAAACCTGCAGCCACTTCAGGGGTTAGATGACGCTTCCTGACAGTTCTCACAGAGGTCCGTGATTGGATAAAACTGGTGATATTAAAAAACACACAGTAGTGGTCAGAGACAGCCAAGTCAACAACAGAGGACACACTGGTGGACAGGCCATACGTGATGACCAGGTCCAGGTTGTGTCCTCTGTTGTGAGTCGGCTGCATGACATGTTGGCTAAAATCCATATAATTTAAAATATTTAAAAAATCTGTTGATTAAGGATCTAAAAGGTTATCTATATGTAGATTAAAATCACCAGCTAAAATTATCCTCTCATAAGAGTTGTGTAAAATTGATAAAAACTCTGAAAATTCTGGAATAAAAAGTGCATTCCTTTTCGGAGGCCTATAAACTGTGACACATAAAATCTGAGGAGTGCTAAAAACAGAGGCAGTGTATTCAAACGTAGTAAAATTATTAAATAAAACAGGTTTGGCGGAAAGAGTTGATGAACTAATAAAAGCAGTTCCGCCTCCCCTCTGGCTACTCCTCGTAGAATAAGAAAAGTTATAATTAGGTGGAGAGGCCTCTGTAAGAACAGCAGGGGCATCTGCACTCAGCCATGTCTCTGTTAAAAATAAACACTGAAGTTTATTATCTAAAATCAAGTCATTTATTATAAAAGTTTTATTCAGCAGAGAGCGAACATTTAAAAGAGCCATATTAATAGTGGTTGGTGATGGAGTGACTGTATGACTTACTGTAGGTGGGATTTTTAGTAACTGTTTATGATTATTTGGGTTGCATTTTCTTAGTTTATGATTATTTCTTCGCTCTCTGCTGACAATAACAGGTATGAATGAAGTAGGGTAAGGTCCCAGTCCGATATGTGAGTTACTGTTAAAATCAGGATTGAGTTCATAGGAACAAGGACCAGCTGCACATCAGGATGTTGTGGATGGGGCAGAGAGGACAGGAGCAGCTGAAGCCGGTGCAGGGGACAGGGGTGGGCGAGGGTATGCCAGGCTTAATGCCAGCATGCGGGTACCTTGTCTGTTTAAATGTAGTCCATCTGCCCCCAATAATTGACTCCTACCCCAGAAAATGTTAAAATTGTCTATAAAACCAATGTTGTGCATCACGGTAACAGAGGAAAGCCAAGTGTTGAGAGAGAGTAACCTGCTGAAGGGATTTATTCCTCTGTTTATGGTGGGAGTGGGGCCAGAAATAAAAACAGATAGGGGCTTGTCTTTTAAAAGATTAAAAAGATGAATAAAATCCTGCTTTAAAAGCTCAGACTGCTGTTTACGGATGTCATTGGTTCCAGCATGAATTATAACTTTACTCACAGTAGGGTAACGTTGGATGGAGTCCAGAATCTGTTCAGATATATCCTTTACTGTAGCTCCAGGAAAACAAAGGGTGACAGCTCCTCTCATCCTAACATGCCGGATAATAGAATCTCCAATGATGAGAGTGTTGGGTGGATGGTGTACAGGCTGCTGGGCAGAAGACCTCTCGTTATCCAGGACCTGCTGGATGTTGGGCAGCTTGGCTTCCACAGGACTGCAGCGGTGTATAGAGGGCGCCGAGGGCTCGTTTCGTGGATTCGGGGTGTAGTGAAGCACTCCTCGGCGGGTCCCGGCTGTAGTCCTGGGTTTGGCGCAACGTGGGTGGCTACCGGAGTCCGACTGCTGCTCTGGCTGCTGGGAGGGGATGGGCGGCGGTCCTGCGGAGCTGCTGGTCCTCGGCGCGGTCGGAGGGAAGGTCAGAGGAGGGAAGTCGTCCCCCAGGGCATCGAAGCAGTTCGACAGCGGAAGGCCGGGTGGAGGAGAACGGTGAAAGCCGCTCCGGGCGCCCCCACCGCGACCAGGCCCGACCATCGACCACGCAGCCTGGGGCACCAGAGTGGAGCTGAGGGGGGCTTTTGGCTTAGCCCCCTGCTGGATCCAGCACTCCTCCTCTGCCATTGATTTTGTACCTCCGCCGGCGTTCATCTGTCCGAGTCCACCTGGAGACCCTGCGATGGATTCCCCCTCCGCAGCTTCACCGGGCTGGCAGGGGATTGTGTCGGCCAGCTGGGCACTGGTGGTAACAGCGAAAGTTCGGCCAAAGATGATGTCCACGTCGCGCTCCTGGATCAGGTGTAAATTGGTGATCCTCTGCTCCAGTTCCTGGATTTTCTTGGTTAGCCTGGCACAAGCATCACACCCGGAGCTACAGGTGAGTGGAGGCATGGCGAAAGTAACAGCGGTCCGTGCTCTGATTAAAAACGCGTCCGATAAAAGATATGTCGCTAAAAGTTAAAAACGGTTAAAACTAGTCAAAGGAAATTATTAAAAAACAGGAAACAAACAGTTAAAAAAGAACTTAAAACTAGTTAAAACTAGTTAAAACCGTGTCAACAGCCGGAGTTAGCACGAGGCATCAGGACGCCGACGCATGCGCACCATCTGTCTGTGGATTAGATTTAGCTCCACGCTGACACTGGAAGCACTGGAAGGCTATCAACCTGTCTGAAAAACAGCCTGTTTGAGCTTGGAAATAAAAAAAAAACTAAATTTTTGAAATCGGAATGGTTACACTATTGAAATAGGTAATTTCTCTTGATAAGTATATATATTTATATTCAACTACTCTGATTTAACACTATTTCTGCACTACAGCTTTTGGGGTATGTCTCTTTCAGTTTTGGATGGTTAGAGATTGAATTGTCCCCCTATTTCTCTTGGTGAAATAGGTCCAGCTATGTCAGATTATATAAGAAGTGTCTGTAAACAGTCATTTTAAAGTTTTGCTCAAAATTTTCAATTGGGTTTACATGTGGACTTTGACTGGGCCTTTCTTACACTTGAATTGTCTTTGATCCATCATTACATTGTTGTACTGTCGCAATGTTTAGAGTCTTTGTTCTAATGAAAGGTGAACTTCTGAGACTTCTGACCCTCTAAAAGGTTTTCATGAAAGTTTGATCTGCATTTAGCTTCATCCGTCTTCATATCGGCTCGGACAACTTCCCTGCTGTTCTTTGGTTAATGTTTTCCTCTCCAAGCAAATAAACAGCCATGCCTTAGTTTGTTTGCAGTTATATGACACTCTTTCCATTCTCAAAATTTGTACAGTTACATGGACAAAGACAGTGAGGACCAAGTAAGAAGCCCCTGATCCAGAATCAACACAAGTCTGACTGAAATTTGCAGATATGGACATTGACAAGCCAAATCTTCTGAATAAAAGAGAGATGGTAAGACAAGATAAAGACGAGGCCAAATACTCTGCCTTTTTCACTACATTTAAGCTTTAAGGTACAATTTTGTCCATGTCTGGATAAGAGAACATTTTACTTGTGTCCCAAGGTTTTACTAACATAATGAATGAAGTTGCTTAATCATCAGACCTCAAAGAAAGAACGGTTCAATTGCCCAAATTTAATGTACCTTTTATGCTCACGATAAGAGATGTGCTTATTAAAAAACCTTCAGGCCTGAAAATGTTTTACTGTGAACAACAAAGCATAAAACTCTTTAATTTTTTGAAATGACAAATTAGACGGTCAGGCTTTGCTGAAAAATGCATGTTACAACCTGGACAAGATCGACAGTCCATAACACACCACACAGATATACAACCCTGCACATACAAACTTTTCATTTCACAAGCTTATCAGCATGAGCTGGTTTTATACAGTTTAACTTGCTGTAGGATAATTGGTCAAAACAGTGATAAATTTGACCCAAATTAAATCCAAATTCTACCTTTATCTAAACTGATCTTTTCCACCCTTTTAGTCAAAGTCTGTGGTAAAAGTATATTTTGATGCGATAACAAGACTGAGTTAAATTTATATTGCTGCTGGCTGGAAAACCAAAACACTGCTCTGTGCAGAGGAGCTGGCTTTAAAATACACAGGTGACTCATTCAGCATTCATTATATCAGGAAAAACTGATCCTTTGTAGAATAAAGTGCACACATTCCTAATTTGCTGCCATTTGAACAGGTAAATAAAATTGTCCTCAAGAGTAATAGAAACCAAGAGAAAAACAAAAACGCAAAACCAGTGGTTGTTGGGTTGTTAGTGCTTTGTTGTGGATCGATAAATGAACACTTGAAGGAAAAACATGCCTCCCATGATGAAATCTGAGAAAATTAACATGAGTCATGGGCTATAAAGGGGATATTTTGATCTGCTTTTTAAGCAACTACATAATTTACTGTTACTCAGTGCAAAGAACAAAGGTGGGATGAGACCAAATCAGAACTTAAGAAAATTCTCTCATGATGCATTTGATCACACACTTCTCATTAAGTCTGAAATTGGGCTTTTTGCAAAAGATGGAATAAAAGAGAATCAGAAAGAGTGACAGCTTTTTCAGATCTGTAATGACAGGTTTACCTTGAAGAGAGTCAGAGACAAACATTACCTCAGAGCTGCTGCAGACGTGCTCTTACATCCCAAAGCAGCGTCAGTTCACAGAGTCTGCGCTGATGTGTGCCCGGGGGAAATTCCTTTCTACCACTGTCCCTCTTTGCTGCAGACTGTAGTTGTCAGTGTTGGGTCATTGGAAGATATATCTGTGTGCTTAAATAGTGGAAAACATTCCACTGCTGTTGTCACATGCATGAACATTTTGGCTGGAAACTTAAACATGCTGGATTTAAAGGTTTACAATGAATAAATAGATCTTTGGGAAGTGGGTTGTTAAGTTCTGTGACAACTGTGCTATGGTATGCTTTGCCTGGTGAAATTAAGATGTGTAGTTGAGCAGTATTATAAGGTGAGACTTTACTTAAATCTCACTTATGCTGCTGAACCAGCTGGTACAGTGGCACACCTAGGGAACCCTCAGAAGCACCGATAAAATTGAACTGGTGGCTGAATGTGAAAAGAGTGAAATTATCTTTTTACTAACAGTAACTAGTTAAAAAGGACTTTATCCCTTTTATCAGAAGCGTCCTCAAAGCCAGCTGGACAGTTTTTTTTGTAATTGCATGATAAATTGCTTTGGTTCCTCTGGGGTTTTGGCCACATTTTAAAGACAGAAGAAGTGTCTTGGTGTGCTTGTATGAATGTGTGCAGCTTGGAACAGAGAAACAACGAATCGTTAAAGAAGGGGAGAGGATATTGTGCATGCAAACTTAAATGGTCATTAGATTTTTGTGAAGTGCCTTCCAGCATTATTCATAGTTTGCATATTCGCCTCATTATAATCTGCAAATATGCAGAGTTGAAACGACATGCACCTCATGTCCGACATGCACTTCTTGTCGGATCAATCCCCCAATTGTATCAGTTGTTCCTGGTCACATTGTTGACATTTCCTGAAAATTTCATTGAAATCCATCCAGAAGTTATTCAGTTATGATGCTAACAAACAAACAAACAAACAAACAGATAGAGGGGCATGAAAACATTACCTCCTGGCGGAGATAATTAAAATAGATTAAAAAAATTCTTCCATCTACCATCTTTCTGTGTAAATATCTGAAGTTACAACATGAAAACCTATGTATGCCTATATATGCAACCTATATAAAAAGTTTTTCCTATCAAAATTGGTTCAAAACTAGTTCAGCTTATATTCGGGTGCGCTCAATAGTCATTAAATTATCGTAAATAAACATGGTAAGCCATTACATCTACCAAATATAATCACTATTATATTTGTTGACATTATGCCACTAAGTGTTCGAAATTGTCATCTTCAAAGTGAAGCTATCTTTAAGTAATCCACTTTAGTACATTAACAGAACAGTATAAAAAGTACACATGTTGTAAATTAACAGAAAGCCTAATAAGTCTTACTTTCAGAAGTTATTCTGCTTTCACCAGTTCATTACTCCAATGCCTCACAGTCCTGTTCACTGACATCTCTGGCTGCTGATGTTAGAAAACGTTTACAAGACCTTACGGCTGCAAACTGATTTCCCATTCTCCAGTAACTTATGGAGCTCCATCATTACAAAAAACTAAAAAGACAGTTCGTCCGTGAAGCTTTTTTATGTATTTGTAAATAATTTAAAATCTCATGTACGCAGGTGACCTCGTATTTTTAATCCAAGTAGTGCTGGGCTGCAGGAGCATCTTATTATATGCTCTGACTGTGGTGTGGAATTTGATATAAATATTTATAAATATTTGATATAATTTGAGCAAAAGCGCTGTTTTAATATGCAGAACGAAACAGGATAAATGGCTTAAATTCCCTGTGCTCAAACTAGCCAATGACTGTCTTGAAGTCTTAAAAAAGATTAAATACCTGGTCAATGTTTTATAGATGATATGAATGATGATGATGACATATACAGACAATGTTATAGGTTATATGCACAGTCTAACACCATAGCACGGAAGTTTAGTTATTGTTCTACTCAAGTTAAAGTGGCTCTGTTCAAAGCCTACCGCACACCACTCTATACTGCCCATCTGTGGTCTTCTTACAAAAGATCCAGCATGAAGAAATTACAAGTTGCCTTCAATGATGCAATGCAAATTTTACTCAAGGTTTCCAGAGGAAGGAGTGCGAGTGAGATGTTTGTATCTGTAGGAGTAAGCACACTGAAAGCACTTTTAAGAAATCAGATGTTTAAGTTTATGCAATGGTTGGATAAGTGTACCAACTTTATGTCATGGTGGCATGGTCGCAGGTACACATCCAGACTGAGAGTACATTGGCTGCAATATCTATGTGTATTTTAAGTCTTTTTTTTCTATTTTAATTTTCTTTCTTATTATTATTATTATTTTCTCTTTTATCGGCTTGCTTGTTTTGTTTAGTTTGTTTTTGATCTGTCCTGTCTTGTGTGGCTGTTCGACATGAGTATGGCTAATAAACTGAATTGAATTCAATTGTTTTTAGCATGAGTTGATCACTCTCCACATATTTCCTTTGACTAGTTCTAGAGAAACTGGTCTTGTATCAACCAAACAGAAGTGGAAGTCCTTTGACTCCATCATAGGATCACCAAAATACTGACTTTGAGATGGTCAACTACATACCTGATCATTGTGCACATCACTGTTGGACACCAGCCAATAAAGAAATTGTCAAAATCCAATGCAACAAATATTTATTCAGAAAGACTGTAAGCAATATTAACAAATTTTTTAATTTTACTATTTTTTCATACATCACGAAGGACCCCTCTGAGAGAAGGGCTGTGGAATGTGCCCTCTAGGCCCTTATAGTACATTCAGTGTAGCCAGAACTCTAGATCCAAACACACAAAACACAGTAGGTCTAGAGTAACATAACTACCTGTTAGGAGGTGTGAATTTTATGATGGGGAAACAAAAAACAGAAGACTAAGAAAAATATGAGGACATCCATGGTCTTTGTCCATTTTCTGTACTGCTTATCCTCACAGGGTTGCACCGTTGTTGGTGCCTATCTCCAGCAGTGATTGGGCCGGAAGTAGGGTACACCCTGGAAAAATCATCAGTCTATCATGGAGCAACACAGAGACACACAGTACAAACAACCATTCACACTCACACTCACTCCTAATTTGGATAACCAGATAACCCAAAATGCATAGTTTTGGACGGTGTTAGTATCTGAGGAAAACCCACATGTACACCTCAACCCACACTTACGGGCAGAAAATGCAAAAGCAAAAGTATCTATAATCAAATCAAATCAAACTTTTATTGTATGGCGCTTTTCATACAAATAGCTATTTAAAGTGCTTTACAGATTAAAATGATCCTACATAACCCCCCCCCCCCACACACACACACACACACACACTCAACCCAGAATAAAAGTAGGAGCACAGCTATAACCCCCCGAAACCCCATCTTCGATGAATGCACACACTTAAAAGCAACAATAAACAAAAGCAACATCAGGCTGAGTACAGATGAGCCAGGAAACGCCGTCATGATAGCCATCTGCATCGGCAGCAGCAGTTCAACAGCAGCAGCCAAGGCACTGACCCTGGGCACCCGGTGGAGGTAAGGCTGAGAACCCCACCTCCACCTAAGCACCGGGTTATCATGTTTCATGTATGCTTTTCCTGCCAGTATTTTACATCTTGCTGTTATGTGCTGGATTGTCTCAGATGGCTCTTTGCACAGCCTACACCTTGGGTCTTGTCTGGTGTGGTAAACCTGGGCCTCTATCACTCTGGTGCTCAGAGCCTGCTCCTGTGCTGCCAGGATGAGTGCCTCTGTGGTGTCCTGTAAGGCCAGCCCTCTCTAGCCTTTGGTAGGATTTCTTTAGATAAACCATTTCAGTTGTGTTCCAGTGGTACATCCCATGTAGGGGATATTTCTCCCATGATGCTGTCAGGAAGTTATGAGCACCAACTTAGACCAGCCGGGTCTGATGAGCTCCCTGACAATATCTCTAGTCTCCTCAGTATAAAAAGATCCTTCCACTCACCTTCACTTCGCTCAGTCATCGGTTATCCCATGCCCAGCTCCTGATCTGTTCCTACGTATCAGCCAATCAATCAGACAAGTTCCGACTTCAATTGCCCGCTCATCGGCTTGCTCCACGACCCATCTACGGTTCCTAGCCGCAGCCTGTCTCCCGAGCCATCCAGCCGCCTTGAACCCGGGGTGACTCCAATCCACGTCTGGAGCGCCAAACTTCACCCGATCGCCGCTCCCTGTCCACTAGCGATCGTGACAGATGGTTTCTCCTCCAACACCTCCTCATCTTGCCATTATCCCAGGCATTCACTAAGTACATCATCCGTTGAAGCCTTGTCCTTGATGTACTTGTGGTTTCATCCTGGATATTGGCTCTCACGCTCATCAGTCCTCGGCCTCCTTCCTTACGGCTTCCGTACAGTCTCAGGGTACTGGATTTGGGATGGAACCCGCCATGCATGGAGAGGAGCTTTCCATCTGTGGTTTGTATCTCATCCTTTGGCCATCTTATTATTCCCACAGGGTATCTGATCACTGGCAGGGCGTAACTGTTTATTGCCTTGGACTTGTTCTTTCCATTGAGCTGGCTTCTTAGGACTTGTCTCACTCATTGGAGGTATTTGGGTGTTGCTGCTTGCCTTGTTGCCATTTACCTGCGGTATTCCCAACTGTCCTCAATTTCGGCTATTGTTCCCTCTGGGAGTGAGACCCCTTCAGTGTGGACTACCTTGCCTCACTTTGTAACCATTGTACAACATTTTTCAAGCCCGAATGACATCCTGATATAATTGCTGTAGATCCTGGTGGTGTGGATCAGGGAATCAATGTCCCGTTTGCTCTTAGCATACAGCTTGATGTCATCCATGTAGAGGAGGTGGCTGATCGTAGCCCCATTCTTGAGGTGGTATCCATAGCCAGTCTTGTTGATTATTTGGCTTTGGGTTCAGACCTATGCAGAACAGCAGTGGAGACAGAGCATCACCTTGGTATATGCCACATCTGATGGACAGTTGTGCAAGTGGCTTGCCATTGCCCTCAAGGGTGGTTCTCCACAACCTCATCGAGTTCGCAATGAATGCTCTAACAGTATTGTTGATGTTGTGCATATACATATGTATATGTATGTATGTATATAGAGCCCTATGACCTTTGCACCTCTCCAGTTTGCCATCACGGCTGATATAGTTTACAAGTGCTATATGAACTCTCCATGTTTACTTACTTTCATACTGTTACGGTAAGGCGGGATTTTCATTCATAAGAACAGCGTTGCAATAATATTTTGATAATATTACTATCAAGCTTGAGGCACAAATTCCGCAATATTCACATACATAAGACACACAATGTTTAACATGAGGAAACATTTCTCCCATTGTAGCGACCATAAGTCGAAGACTCTCATAAAGAGCCATTTCCTGACGCATAAACTACCAGAGGAAAGCCTGCAAGCAGCAGCTTGTGCCGCACACCCGTCTGTGGTGCACATCAGGCTCTGTGGCGCGTGTCTAACCAGGCGCACTTGAATGGATGGACTGGCGACCTGTCCAAGGTGCACTGCGCCTCTCACCAGAAAACCGCTGGAGAAATGCATCAGACCATCCTCCAAGGAGAAGCGGGATAAATAATGGATGGAATTTATTTATCTGGACTCCGTGCAAACAGTTGAAAAAAAAATCTGCACATCACGTAAAGGGTTAGAGGGAGGTGTGAAAACTAGACTATAAAAATGACAAAAAGTCTTCAGATTTTTCCGTTACCGTTCTAAAAAAACGGTCAAATACGGAGAATATTCCGTTAACGCGACCCCTGCTGCACACCACTCTGAGCTTGTCATTGAGAAAGTGAGTGGGTCACATAAAATCTCAGTAAAATGCATTAATGTTTGTGGTTTCAACTTGATAAAATGTTGAAGGGGTATGTATATTTTTTAGAAGATACTGTATAAATGATGGAAAATTCATCAGAGATCCTCATCTTTTGTCCGAATTGTATCGTTATATGACACACTTTAAAGTATTTACACAAACATCAGTCAAAAATAAGCTAACACATCTCTCTGTGTCCTCAACAAAACCAGCTTCACTGCTACAAACCGCAGAAAACTCCAAATGCAACCTGCATCCAGCTTCAACATGGTTTATTTTAGCAGTCCTTCATGATTTGTGTTAAATTGTGTGAGATTCCTCCCTAAATCCCAGCAATCAATCAAAGTCTTTCCAAAAAACACGCCTTGAGCAACATATTCAGGAAAAACCCAACTGAATGTGAGATCTGCGGAGGAGAAGCTGGAGATAGTGTGAACACCCACACACTCTACCTCCACCCGCCGACCCACCCACTCTGCTGCTTGCCCCCTCGCTTAAATTTATGGTTAATGTAACTTGCATCAACAAAAATAATATTTTTCTGTGCACAAAAACATCCTTTGAAATTCACAATGTCAGTTAACTAGACTAATCTACGGCCTCGAATAGATGCCGTCTGTGGTTTGATAGATTTGGGTGCGAGCAGAATCTGTCTGGAGTTGCAAATGCTGCCAGGTGCTTCTGTATCAACACCTCTTTTATCACTTGAGTAGAGTCATCTCGCCAACTATGACAGTAATTTAGTATGAGAGGGCCACACTGACAGAGGTATCGTCCCAGCATGGATGACTAGGACTGACTGTATGTGCGTGAACACGCTTTCTGAGAACTCTCCCTGTTTGCAGTGAACGTTGTCGACCAATGTTTAGACTCCCTGAATTTCTGTATTCAATAAAAAGAGAGAAGTGCAGTCTGTCAGAGATGGCTGCCAACCCCCTCTTGCTGTTTTTGCACATTGGAAATTGAGTTTCACATGGGGGAAGGTTTGCATGAAATTAATCCTCCTACGCTGAAGAACACAACAATTTAAACCTTGCAGACGGCACAAGATTCAGTCAAACACACAAACTGCTTACTTTCATGGTTTAGGTAAACAGACTGTCTAATAGTAAGAGGAACATGTGCTGCTTTACACCTGTCTGATTATACAAACAGATATGAAGTGTGTCTCATGGTATAATCATCTAATCAAGTGGTAACAGTCAACAGACATGAGGTGCAGGCATAATACAGAACTTTGCTTTAAATACCCTCAGGGGGTTAGTAGGTTCATGTGTTCTTGGTTTAATATAAATATTTTCCTACTTACTGAGAGAAACCTAAAATAACTGCTAATTAAAATCCTAGTGAGCATGATTGTTTCCCCTCAATATGAACTTATTTTCATTCAAAAACAAAAAACGAGTTATCAAGTTCTAGGTTATACCAGCATCTTATTTACATGTTGTACAGGCTCCCCATGTTACTGAATCCTATAAGCTGTGAGATGGGACAACTCTATGGTAATAGCATCCAACCACTTATAAAACCTACTATGAAATATATACAGCAAAAGTTTATTTTTAACACGTAGAACTTTTTAAAACATTTTTTGCATTTCATTAAAAGTAACTTTGATGTGCTCTATTGGGATTTGATCAATTAGACCAAAACAAAATGCTTAACTGTAAGTACTGTAAGTAAACAAAAATTGTTTTCCAAAATGTTATATCATCCTAAAAGCCTAAAACATGTGGGTTATTCCTTCTCATCTCTCCAGTCACCACTCAAAACCCCTTTTTGCCAGAATTGATGGCATGCTTTACTTTTTGGTATGACCCCAACCCCAATCAGGAGGCAATGCAGAATCTTGAGGAAAGGCATAGTTTAAGAAAGAAAAATCAAAGCATACAGAGACAGACATAAGCAGTGGAGAATCAAAAAACACGAGTTAAGACAATGAGCATTAGAGGAACCAGGAGCAAAAGAAAAGATGAGAGGCACAACAGAATAAGCCAGAAAGAAATAAATAAGAGAGCATGTATGCTGGTAACATCATACATTACGGTTGAGTGTATTGAATGTGCTCCAACTAAAAGAGTGGGACTAAAGATAAATACATAAACCATGAAAACACTGCAAAATGGAAACACACAGGAATAACTGAATGACATGGAGACAGGGAAAAAACGATGAAACAAGCTACAAATTAACACAAGAAAATTATAATGAAACAAAGAGATCTAAAACCTGACGCATAAAGAATCAGGGCAGTTTAAGCAGCAAGTCATTTAGGGTTCGCATTCCACACCTTTGCATGTCCAAAAATTGAAAAACAATCTTATTTCATAAAAAAAAAAATCAGCTACAGGAAGCTAGCTGTATGATGAGGGTTATTGCTTGGAAGGTGAACCTCCATCCCAGAATAATTCATTTCTAGCATTTACAATGTTTTATTCCAGGATCAACCGCTATTTGAATCCATCCATCTTTGCTTGTAGGCCAAACAATAAAATTCTGTCTCAATTTACCAGAACACATTCTTAGCTTATTTACTGTCCCCTGTTATGGAGAATACTTCTTATGACCACCTTTCAGCACAAGTTTTCTTTTTTTAAAACCTGATCTATGGAGTTGATGACCTACAGTTTTTCAGTTAGGTGAGCTGTGAATCTCTGTAGCTACTGTGGACCTCCAAGCTGTTTCTCTGACAAAAATGTGTTTGTCAGATTAGTCATCTTAGGTGATTCGCCCTGTTTTGACAGATTTGCACTGGATTTTATTCAGGGGTATCAGAGTAAAACATGTTGAATTCAAGAACACACCACTGTTGTTAGATTTTAAATTTGGAAACAGACGTCTTTGTAAAGTGCTCAAAATGTCAAAAAGTTCAAGCAGTGTGAATACTTTTACAACCCACTGTATCTATGACAGGTATGCAGGAAAGAACAATGCTTACTAAACTTTTAAAAGTGTTAGTCTCAAGTTATGCTATTTTTGGATTCTGGTCGTTTTCATTGACTGATAGAATATTAGGGAACACCTAAATCTTTCTCCGCCCCTCTCCGCCAGCTCAACATGCCACAGCACAGTCTACGACTGCATGTCGATTGCATCTTGAAGAGCAAAAATGCCTTTTGAAATAACAAACGCTCAAAGCCAGCTCATTACTTCAGTGACATTGTTCCTTCCAAGGCAAGCCTGAACTCTTCTTTGTCATACAAAACTCTGCCCGTTGCTCACCCACAGAAAATTTATTACCCTTGCTCAAATCGACTTAGAGCAGACTGTGTGCATTCCTCTGCTTGCTGGCTGAAGCAGCTCTAGAGGAATGTCGTACGCCAGCTGAGGAGATGTCAGGTATGAAGCCACACCTCCACCTCTTTTTTTTGACCACGCATAGATCACAGCTGTTAGATTGCTTCACGTTTTTAAGGACAGAAAGTAATTCAAGAAGGTAGCTAGGTTCGGCTGCAGGTGTGTGTAGCCCATCCATCCATCCATCCATCGATCCTTCCTTCCTTCCTTCCTTCCTTCCTTCCTTCCTTCCTTCCTTGTGTAGCTAAGATGCAGAATCATCATCCATTGCAAACTATCTGTTCTACTGAGATTATGAAAGTAGATTAAAGCCACTTTAGATACATAATCCCCGTTGCATGTGGTTGCCATACATGCTATACCAAGAGCCTGGGCCGAATGCTTAATTTTTACCATAAAATTTTGCTCCTGAGCTAAACTCAAATAAAGAGCAACCAGAACAACTTGATATGAACTGTAATTAAATTATAAACAATATAACCGGGTTTAGTAGATAAATGTTATCTCAAGGCAGTTAGGGTACCACTTACAATAAGGCTCTCCTTGTAGATGTCTTATAATAAGTTTATAGATATGTAATTAAAACATTTGTTAACACTTTATTAATTATTAAGTGTTTATTATGTATTAATTATTGGTGAGAAAGAAGAAACTGACTTGTTTCGTGCAAAAACAGTGAGCCAAATCTGATTAAACTAGGCTAGGTACAAATGGAAATGAACATTTCACATGTTGTTTTAAAAAAAAAGGAAATTAGTATGACATTTTCCTTCCTCTTCACTATTTTTTAATTATTTGTGTCTGTCCATCTAAAACCCCTAAATACAACAACATTTGTGGCTATAATGTGGCAGTATACATTTTTTTTTCTCAGGTAATGAAAGCTTTTGCAAGGCTCTGTCTCAAAAGCAGATTTACCACCTGTAAATTTGAAAATCTAAGTTGAGGAATGGGGTTTCCTCACCTTGTCAGTTTGTTTGACTGTGACCCAAATGTGCAGAGGATTCCCTGGCAGTTGGTAAAATAATATAGCCAAGTTTGTGTAAACAAGCAGAATCCCTTACTGTGTGTTCAGGCCAAACGCGACAGGAGCGACTAGAGCTTCAGGTTTACATGTAAAATCAATGGAGGAGCGCGATGAAGCGCGACTTGGGGTCCTGCGACACTTCAGAAGCAGATTGCGTCACGAAAAAGCTTTTCTGCCTGATTTGCGCGAACAATTCGCGCTGCAGATGCGATGGAAAATTCACGCTACATTTTATGAGGTGCATTTGTGCATTCGCGCTCATGACGTCTATCGCTCGAGTTGGAAAAATCTGAACTCCAGCGTCAAATCGCACCGCGATAACCAATCAGGGGACAGAGTTTCAGTGATTCTTTGACTGTCATGGAGTTACAGCCTCAGCAGGACATGGAGGAAATACTGATAAACATCGTGGCTAATCACCCCGAGCTACATGACACAAGCTGTTTGCTATACAGAGACAGAAAAAAAAAATATATATATTTAGACAGGAATGCTCTTAAGAGGTTTGTGGGTGGCTCTTAAAAGAGCCGTTGTTGCTGTAAAAGCACCTCTCGGCCTAGAAGTGAGCCTTGATACGGCCTCCTCACCTGGTTTCCTGGTAGCAGCTCCGGCACCACGTCCCACGCTGCTCAAATATTATAAACTTTTACGAGCCGCAGACAGATGGACAGTTGCTCAGAAATGTAGTTGTTGTGTCGGCAGGCGAAGCTTGGACCTTCCCGGCACAAACTGGGCGAGCAGGTCACGTTCTCCAGGCGGCCAGTAGCCGGTGTTTATGAGAGGCTTGCTGCTGTCTATGGATCCCTCTCCCATAGCTAGACTGTATCGGTAGCTCACCAAACCCCCAGTGCAGCGGTCCCAGCTCTACCGGAAGCCAGGCCGAACATGTTATCCACTCTGTCCTCCGTCAGCTCGGTCCATAATCCACCGCCAGCTGCACTGTAGCCCCAGCTCCGCTGAAGCCCGGGCCGAACACGCAGTCCTCGGTCAGCTCGGTCTATAATCCACCGCAGATGCACTCTGGCCCCAGCTCCGCTGAAGGCCAGTGCGTCTGTGAAAATACCATATTTGAAGCACGACCAGTTCTCGTCGTACACGCTTCAAGGTGCGAATGTGCACGCGAACAGCTAGGCGTGTGTCGCGTTTTATATTCGCTCCTATCGCGTTCAGTGTGGACACACTGTTAGAGTACGACTAATCATATTATTGACTTTGAGGTCAGAGACTAAACAATGCTCTGAGTTGTGTGTCGTTTCAGCTCTCTGACACTAGGGGACACTTTGACAAAGAAGTTGTATATATTTGGTCCCCAGGAAAGGTGAATGGATTTTATTGTCCTGTGCCTCTATTTCCAAAGGGGATATCTGAAGATTTTATGTAACAATGAATCCAGAAAGTTATGTTTTTACTTATCTCCTGTTTAAAAAACCTTTTTAATAAGGTCAAAAACAAATTAAAAATTGAACCTTTGGAAGTGTTCACTTTTATTAGGGCTTCCGAGATTGCCCATTTGGATAACCTTATTAAGAATCTCCATCTGGGCATGTCCCAATCACCAGCTGCTCCTTGGCTCACTGCTCTGTTACTGACTGAGGAAGGACTCCAAGCAGAAAACATTGCTGAGTTCATGTACAGGAGAAATTCCTACTGTGCAACAACAGCTAAGGATTTTGCCTAGTGTCCAGTATATGGTGTTTATTTCTAATAGTACAAAAAGACACCTTAACCTTCTTGCCAGATCCTGTCTCTTCATGCATGCTCCAAAATGCTGTGTCATCCATTCAAATAATATTTAGTAACAGAACTTTCTATCTTTTCTGTCTTTTCTAGTAGGAATTGACTGTAGAGGAGCCTCCAAACAGTTGCTATTAAAAAGTCTTGGAATCAGATGTGACAAAAGGAAGAAAGACACCAAAGATCAGTCAAAAGTAATACAGCAATTGATTTTCTGCTTACATCATAAAAAGAAGGATAAATTGAGGGGAAGTCTGTGAGGAGATATCTCTGCTGTTGCTCTATCACTATGAGATACTCTGGGATTAAAGGTGGGAAACATCTCTGAGGTGTGGCTCCTGGTTGATGATCCTGAAGTTGGCAAATTGGCACCGTCAGAGGTGAGACAGGAAGAACTACCAAGCTGGTAGTCTGACCTGTGCTACAAATCAAACTGCAGCGCAATAAAACACCGTTAGCAAATATAGATATAGCTTATTGATTCATTACCTATTTTGTTTATGCATAAAATACAAATTATGATTCAATAAAAAAAAACTTGTATTCCACTATTAACCTTCAGTTAATCATTGTCAGTGTTTTTTATTTGTATATGCTGGTACTTATTGATAAAAATAACAGCTAATCTGGTGTGATACAGTGTGATTTATCTGTTGTTCTATAACTCACAGACTCACAAAACCTCTGAATACAGTTTGTAGGGTATTGTTTACATACTGAGTGTAGGAGCAAATTGTATTAAATCGTAGATCCTTAAACTATTTACTGATAAAGTCTTGTTAATCTGACCTATTTCTAATTCGTACCATTTTTTTTTCTGGAGCATATAAACTGTTTTAGTTTTGCATGTAAAACCACATAGCTCTGCACCAGAAATCATGTAAGGAACTACAAGGGAGGATGATCACATTTATAATAATTTTACTCAAAATAGTATTTGCTTTCATAAAATATCACAATATTTTGGGACATTTTACCTTTTACAAGTAACTCAGACCTTTTAACATCCATCTGCTTTTAAACACCTCTCACTTTGAATGTCTTTTTTAATTTACTTGATTTATTCTTTTTGTAATACAAACTATTATTTTATTTAGCACTTTGTGTGTGAAAAATACTACTTAGTATAACTTTTATTTCCAAGTGTACTCAAAAGCTTTTCCAAATCTTTACCAGCACAAAATAGCATTTTCTTTTGATTTTTTATTGTATTGATATTTTATATTTATTCTTTTTATTTGCATTTTTTATACAAAAGTGAAAGACAAAGTCACAAAGAACTTATGGTTGTATTTATCAATTCATATAATTCAATAATTCTCCCAATAGAGCTCCTGTTCTATAATATCATTAGTCCAATCTTATTTCTATTAATCACACCCTTCTCCCCTCCAGATCCTACTAGCAGCAGAACTAAACTTAAAAAATAAATAAAAATTATCCTTACTGTCCATTTACATCACTGTTTTCCTCCAGTTATTTATTTTGAAACCTTTTAAACCTCTTTGATGTCCCTTTAAAAACAAAATACAATTTCTCAAGGTGTATATTTTGTAAGATATTTTGCGCCATACATTAATTGCATTATATACTCAATATTGTATCTAACATATAGCAAGCTTAGAATCCCTCAAAGAACCTTGTTGTATCCTATATATATGACATATCTGTGAATCAGAATCAACATTGTTTATTTGTACAAAATGATATCTATTTTTTTTAGTAACTGTTTATCCAAGAATCGTATACCTTATCTCCCCTGCTATTTAATCAGCCATAGTATCAAGGGCTTCACAACTAAATAACAGATTTGGAATGTGTTTAACATTTATCAACAAAAAGTAAAAGGCCACATTTTAAAGGTTAATGTGGGTTCAACGTGTGATTTAGCTCCTAAAACATTTAAAATTTGAGTACTTATTGTCAGTCCATAAACAATAAAGCAAATTTCCTATTTAACATTTTTTTATTTCATTATTATTCAAAAAGAAATGAAACCACTTTATTGGTATAAGGGACACTTAAGATGTTTAAAAAGTAAGTATTGTTAAATATTTACTAATGTGTCCCTAACAGGGTGGAACACTTTCACATTCCATACCTTAGAAATCCGTCCATAAATATAATTATTTAAATGCTTAAGCTCTCTCAATATAAATTCCTTAAGGTTAAACATGTCTTTAACTGATATAATTGTAAAAACATGAAAAATATACTATAAAAAAAAAGGACGATGAAAAGTCACCGAGGAATTACCCATATGTTACATTGTTCTTAAGCCTTTCCCACTGCAAACCATCAATAGTGATAAAACAATCTTATTACAGTATCACAGGTATTAGACTTTCTCTAGTTATCATAATTTACAAATAAATAAGGCTGACTGAGATTTACTGAAGGTTGCTTTTGGGATACCTCAAGGCACTATCCTGTGTCCCATATCTTTCTTTTGCAGATAATTGGCAAATGTAATATTTTTAAAAGTTAAAAATGTACTTATAGTTTACTTGTATTACTTGTATCATTACCAGGACAAGTATAGTAAGACTGATAATCCAATGCTATTTTTGACAAGCTTTGATCTATTTGCATTCATTTTGCAGATAATAAAATTTTTGTGGTAGTCTTGAATCTACTATCCTCACAAAACACAGCTGTTTTGATTTTTTTCTTTCTAAAGGCCCTGTTTTCCATGATTGCCACATCTAACTGACTTTGAAGTTTTGATTAAAGTCTTTAAGAATAAACGGCAACAAAACCACAAAGATCCGAATTCTCATCATGCATCTTTGAAATAATTTTGTGTCATCAGTTCCTGTGGAAACAAGTCTGAAGTTAACTAATTCCGGAAGCCCATATTAAAGTCAATGAGGCAGAGTTTAACAAATATACTGAAAACACCGCCCTGAAGGTAAAATTCTGCTGTAAAGAGGAAGCTTCAAACTGCTTGGATGGACTCTCCTGAAAAGATAAAGAGGACATGTTGAAATGGCTGCACAGGAAGAATGTGCTTTTTTTTATTATTAAAGCAACCAGAGATTTAGACCTAAAAAGCAATTCAGTCTTTTATTATTTTCTAAGGTTGTAGATAAAAGTAATCTTTCACCATCACAAATTTAACACATTAACAAAAGTTTTACTTGAACTGAAAAGTTAGACATGCGGCATCATAAGATAATAAACAAATGCTTTCCGGTCCTAAAAGTACAAAGGCTCATTGACACTGTCGTGCAGTAGATAGTCATGGTTGCAGATCAGGATGTGACTTTCAAGAGTCCTTTTGAGGCCACCCAGAACTGCATTTTTCACCAAACAAATATCATCAAGGTAGATAAGCACATAGCCAAAGTAAATAAAACGTATTTTTCTTCTTTCGTTTTTAGAGGTAACGTGTATCACAAAAAGAACTTGTAACCCACTCTTAAGATTTTTATTGAAGACATTTTGAATGTGATTGCATCAGTGGTACAAATGCTAACCATCAAAGTAAAGACATTTTCCTTGCTCTGTAATCAAGACTCTGTTTGTTTAGTAAAGTCTAAGAATTATGCTGGAAGCAATTATGTCAAATTCTTCTCACCTTTCAACTTCTGATCTTTAAATGCAATTCATCAGGTTGCTCCACAGCAAATGTAACTGAATTTAAAATGTAATGCAATATAAACCTAACAATATCAATACGCAGATATTAAATTGTAATTTCCAAATGCAATCGAAATCTGATTGCAAGTTCAGGTCTCTTTGACAGGTCTACTTCATCCACTACAGGGGTTTTTTATCGAAGGGAAAGGCAGGCCTGCAGGTCCAGACCAGAGGGTCTAATTCTGCTTGCATTGCAACTTTATTTACTCTACCTCATATGTACATCAGCCATATTCCATTCATTTTAACTCTTTTTTGAACTGAAACATGCATACCATTTTTTGCATTATATCCTGTGCAGATTATATAATTTCTCTTCAAAAACTAAACCTTAATTTGAGCCAAAATCTGAGCAATAAACTCAAAACAAGGTTTTTAGATTAAATAAATTAACAATAGCGACTGAAGACACTATTTGATTTCTCCTGCTGAGTTATTTGAATATGAGTGCAAACATTTGTTTTCAGGACCCTGAGCAGATATGCATCTGTAGATTCTGGCCAAAGCGTAGGGCTTCATTTCCACTAAATTGTTGGCTCAGGCTGCCCTCTCTTTGCATACCTGTGCTTGTGCATGATTCTGCATGCATGCATGAATGCAGATGTCTTTGGGTCTTTTTCGTTTGTAACTTCCATGTACCATAAAACCTAGGTTAAAAAGCTAAACGTACATAGTACACACAACACATACAGTATTTTGTTCCAGAAATGTTCTCCCTTATTTCCTTCAAGCAAGCTTTGAAGGAACTGCTGTAAAATCTACAGTGGTCAAATTAGCCTACTTCAAATTTTAGTGTAATGGTTTTCATCTAATGTTGTCTCCTGCTCATCTCTGATTGACCAAAATGCATAAAAAGATGAGACTGCTCTTTTAAATCTGGCTGAAAGGAATGCTTGTTTGGCCTTTGCTTGCCTTGAGGCCTGTAGCCTGCACCAAACATGTTTTTTTCAGAGAGAAGAAAAAAGACTGATAGTTCCTACTCGGGGCTTCTAGATGTTTACAACTGAATAACAAAACTCTCTATGGCACGAGTCTTTCATTAGACTGAAAAAAACAAGTCTAAAAGGAACTTAAACGGGCCTACATCATGGTATTTAACATCTTTTGACATCTGGGATAGGCATATATATGATAAATTATTACCATTGGTGTTATATAGTATCAATTTTTTCCTGAAATATAACTTACATCCTGGATTATTCTTTGACCTGGATTTCTCTATAATCCCGCCCACCCCAGAATGTAGACGGAGCCCATAACATAGTGTAGATGAGACGAAGCCCAAACCTTAGCAGCCGAGTCCAGTGACAGATTGCAGAAGCAAGCAGATCTTTCCGGCCCCGTTTGTATTTTTAAAACGTTCTGGCTTCTGAAAATGAGGTTGAGAACCAGGTGGATATTATAATAGCTGTGGGTGTTGTTTGCACTTGTTTACAGATCATTAAAGTAACCTCACAATGCTGTTATGAGGTCACAAAAGCAGCTTCATAAATAGCTAACACACATTAGCATTAGCATGTAGCTAACATGAGCATTTCCATGTAGCTCAACATTGGCTGGGCTTTTCCTAGTTGGAGAGCTCTTCAACGTGACGTTTGCCTATATTTTACTTTTTGAAGGAGGTAGGTGTCCCGTAGGGTTGAAGGTAGAGTATTATTACAGAGTGTCACAATAACTTCCAGCGAAGGTGTAAAAAAAAGGTGTGCCATATGATAACTTTTATGTTGATTGCAACAGATAATAGGGATGATGAACTAACAGAGTTGCTACCTGATTGGTATGTAATAAATGCTTGATTCAGGGTCATTGTGTTTGGTTGGGGATGATGTGCCGGGAAAATTATTTGACATTTTACCACCTGACAGGCTGCTAGTTTGCTGTGTTTTGTCGTTTTGTTGTAGTAGTATTAGTTTTCTTTTCTTTTTTTTTTATATAATTTATTTTCAACTAGATTTAATGTCATCTATTCATTTATATCCGTTATGGATTTTTTTTAGTCTTTTCCCTAGTTGCTTACTCTATCCAGAGCTTATATATATTTTTTAATTTTAGTAGATTTATACATCTTTTTGAGAACTTTGACTGCTTTGGACTGTTTTAACTGACACACTGTTTCACATTCGTTCCACAGATTAACACCTCTAATAGAAATACATTTACTTTTTTATTCGTTCTCACTTTCACTTTTTTGTAAATTGGCAGTTCCTCTAATATTATACTGACTTTTCCTGTGTTCAAAAACCTCCTTGAGGTGAGGAGAGAAAAGATTACGTGCTTTTACACAATTACTAATGTATTAAGGTCAATGAGATCATTGATTTTCCATAGATTTAGCTCTACAAAAATAGGGTTTGTTGATGCATAGAAAATCTGCTTTAGTAATGATTCTTATTGCCTTTTTTGGTAAAGGAAAATTGGATGAGGATTGTATTTTTAGTTGTTTCCCCATATTTCCAAGCCATCATTTCGGTTAAGAATTATGAGAGAGTTATACAGTAATAGAAAAGTTTTTTTAATAAGTACTCTTTTCATTTTACCAATTACAATGGTTTTGCTAATTTTGTTATTAATATAATTATATATGTTTTCCATTCAAGTTTTACATCAATGGTAACTCCTAAAAGAATATTTGCAAAGACTCGTTCAATTTCTGTATCATTAATTTTTAAAGTTGTATGAGCCATGATTTTTCTTCATTCTTCTTCTTTTTCTTCTTTCTTCTTCTTTTTCTGTCGGCTTTCCCCTTCAGGGGTTGCCACAGCGAATCATCTGTCATGTTTGTGATTCGCATTGTTGATTTGGCTTAGGTTTTTCGTCAGATGCCCTTCCTGACACAACCCTATGCATTTTTCCGGACTTGGGACCAGCACAAGAAATCACGGATTTTTTTAAAACACAGATTTATTGAGTTTGTGAAACTTCATTGAAACTATTTAATAGATGAAACTATTTTTTTAGGAAAGTAAGCTCATCTTCTACTGTAGAAAGAAGCTGTTTCAGGTCCTGTCCAGAGGAGGTGTCATACACATCATAAACATTTAGCGTTTTCCAAAGCACCACAAACAGTAATATACATTATAAATAGTTTTGGGACACAAAATAGAACCTTGTGGAACCCCATGTACAATTATTCTTTTTTTTTTCAGAGTCAACATTATGTATATGTACATACTAATTTCTAATGCTAAGATACATTTCCAGCGAGACACATGCAGGTCACCTGACACCATACCTTTCAATTAAAAAAAAGAAGCCCTATACGGTCTTTGGTGTAAAAGGCCTTGCTCAGATTGATAAAAACACCCACTGCATATTCACTGTTATCTATTGCTGAAGCCATGTCTTCCACAAGAGCGATGACTTCAGTTGTAGTAGATTTGTTTGACTGAAAACCATATTGATGTTCACTTAACAAATTGTATTTGTTAACAAAATTGTTGAGCCTAATTACAAATAATTTTTCCAAAATCTTGGAGAATTGTGGCAGAAGCGCGATAGTTGTCAAATATTTGTTTATTCACATTTTTATGACTGATTGCAAATGTATGTAAATGGTTTTACCACATAATGTATATAAATGAATGGTGCCCTGATTACATAATAAATAACTAAATCAATAATCAATATTCAAATATTTATATTATTATTGATAATTATTTTAAACCAGACACTGATCGCTGTTTGATGTTCCCAACACACTGAACATAGTTCTTAATGAATCTTGCTGTATGTTTTGGGTCTTTGTCTTGCTGCAGCATAAATTTGGGGCCAATCATACGCTGCCCTGATGGTATTGCTTAATGGATAAGTATCTGCCTGAATTTCTCAGTATTTTAAACACCATTAATCCTGACCAAATCTTCAACCCCATTTGCAGAACTGAAGCTCCAAGTGTTCAAGGAACACCCACCATGGTTTAATTTTGCTTGCAGACACATTATTGTCACTGCTTTAGCCAAGGACACAAGCTGATTAATATCAAAAGCTGAAAGTCTTTTAGGCTGCATTCACACCTGATAGTCCGAAATTGCAACATTGTTGCAGTTTTTAGTTGGTGTGGTTTGCATCACACTGGCTTTTTATTTTTAGAACGTCCAAAGCTTTGAGTAACAATTTCACCTCCCCACCTGTGGTGGCACTGTTGTAGAGCTGTGCTTCCTCCTGCCGCGGGGGAACTTCCAGTACACAAACATGGAGAAGCAGCAGATTGTAGAGGTTTTAGGATTGATCTGTTATGTTTGGCAAATGTGCCTGATAAATACTACAGGACTAACTTGGGATGAACATAGAATGAGGCGGAGGACTATTGTTTTTATACAAGTCGGCTAAGAAGGCTCCATATGAACATTTTGCAATGAGTAGCATCGCCTGAATACAGCATCCAGCACAGTTGGCCTCCTTGTACAGACGTTGAGCAATGTATGTACAAGATCCAGCATTTATTTCTACAGCAATAGCGGTTGTTTAGATTATATTTACCCAGGATGCCCTTCACAATAGTCTACTTCCTGATTTTGGTGTGGCCCCGGTCCATTTACCATTCACACATGTAATTGAACCGAAGCAGTTGGTTTCAATTTAACCGAGACCAATCTTTTTACGTGGACTTGAGTTGGTTTCTTTGGTCTGAATCAGAGTTCGATTACCCATTCACATCTCCCCAAACGAACCGGACTTTCCGGGCAAACAAACTACAGTTTCCTGTGTACTAAACAGGGCTGGCGTGAATGCACTCTTGGTCAAAACGGATGGGTTGAGCCACAAGGTAAGCCTAGTTCCATCCAAATTTCATCACAAACAGCGTTGGGCGCAAGAACAGAAGCCCAAAAGGCGCTGCAGCCACATATCTGGTAAATGTAAAGGTGGCCAGAGAGAGGCCAAAAGGAATGACTCTGGATTCGTCCTTCAAAACCAAAGAAACTGCCTGTGGTAAGGAGTCAATGGCATGTGGAATTAAGCATTCTTTAGGTCGACACATGTGAACCAATCCCCCTGTGTAATTGCTTGGAGGACATCCAATGTGCAAATCATGCGAAATCGCAGCAGCTTGACATAATGATTCAGGCGCCTGAGATCGAGGATAGTGCGAAAACCCCCATCCTTCTTTGGAACAAGAAAGTAATTTGAATAGAACCCTCTGAACTGGTCTGCATTAGGTATTATTATGCTTTAAACATCTGCCTTTGTTTAATTTTTTAATTCTTGCAAAGAATGTCCCATTTACGACTCATCTTTTCTCCAGTTATCTCCCACTACTGTATACAGAGAAACAGGCCCACATTATAATAATGTCACCGCTCAGCTTTACCCTTGTTATGATATTTTTGTGCAGTGCCATTTTTCCTCCTACTGGGTGTGTGTAACCACATCCAAATATTTCACTCTTAGGGCCTGATTTATCAACGGTTTGCACTGGCAAACAGCACAGTGTCGCATAAAATGCACTGTACCTGATTTACTTACATGGCGCAGAGAGCATTGAGCCTGTTACACCCAGAGCAAGACGCACGCAATCCCTTCAGCGCATTTCCATAATCTGAATATACAATCTGGGCGGTTTTTGTAAGAAGACGCAAAATATTGGGAGGAGAAAAGGCAAATAATTAGGCGTTCCAGGCACAGTGTGAGCAGAGAGCAGCGCATGCACACCACATGCATTACATTTATTACTGACAAATGAAAAACATAATTCACAACATTCTAACCTAATAGTAATTAATTCTGTAACAGCCATAGAATTGATACGTATGTCGTCTCTTCACCCTTTTTCCCCCTTTTTTTTTTGTTGCTAAAGACGCACCATGCGCATATTCCTCCTCTCTCAAGCCATAGCACAGCTCAGCGGCTGCAAACTGGTAATTCGAAGACTACACTTTGTGCCTGTTAAGAATTACTCACACAATCTTAGTAAATCACCCAAAAATTAAGGACAACCCACTCGCACAATTTTTCAGCGCTGCACACAATTTTGCGGTCATTATCAGGAATCTTGATAAATCAGGCCCTTAGTCTCATGTAAATAGACGTTATTCTCCAATTATTTGAATAACTTTTCCAAGTTTTCGGTATCAGACTTTAAATAAGTTTCATCTTGCTGTTCCTTTAACAATGGAGTCTTGTGCAGAGACTGTACACACATAACTTACTGTTTAATGGAAAAACCAGGTGTTATTTACAGATCTTTTTATAAATATCCCTCTGAGGGCCTGCTGACTCCTTGGCAACTTTTCTGATTGTTGTTGAGATGTTTTCTTAGAAAACTTGCAGGGAAGTTTTGGTTGTGGCTGGTCAATGGTGATAATATGTTCTTCTGTTATGGAACTCAATAAATGCTCACTAAAACATTTAAACGTTTAGAAGTTCTTAAAGACCCACTGTTTAACAAATATGGCGTTTTATTAATAAAAATCAAGTACTGCTTTCATAAATACCTATTTTACCGAGGTCTAATCACAATCGTATTTTCATGAACGCATTCCAGTGTCTTAGAATACGTTGTTTAAAGATACAGAGGGTGCACCGCCCCCCCATCAGAGGCTGTAATATAGCATCGTCATCTTTGAATACGTTAGCCGAAAGGGGTCAAACTTGTTAGCTTTACGTGTTTTAGCCAGCGACATCAGGGGTTGGGGTGGTGGTTGGGGTGGGGGGAAACGAGCATAGAAGACCGTGGATCTTAGTTTTCAATTTCAATGGAGGACCATCCGTACTCTTTGCACCGTGACAGGGAGGAAACCATACCACAGAAAAGAAAAATAAATAACTGGGAGAAAACAAGAATCTACATCGGTGGAGCTTTTACCAGATGGAGACTATTCATGAGGGACACAAACTTGAAGACAGACACGGAGGTTGCAGGCTTTCTGCTGGACACGTAAGTTAATAAAATGAAACTATGAAGTTTATTTTAGCGTTATGTTTGACACAGGACGGGTTAGTTCAGCAAATGCTTTATCTTCCGTTTAACTCAGACAATTTACTCCGCCGCTTCCATAGTAGTAATGACTTGTTATAACGACGAGAAACCAGAAAAAACTCCTCAGTTGCTTGCATTCACAGAACGCACCACTAGTTGGAGGTAATTCTTACACACTGGAGCTTTAAATGAGTTGCTTCTGACCAAGTCTCCCTCAAAGAGGAGAGTTTTAGCTCAAAAGACTTCCAGTTCAAATAATGGTCAAACAGAAAAAATACAAGAGGAACTACTTTTGTGATACCTTGATCATGACTAATTGTTTTTTGGGATGTCAATTAGGACTAAAACAACTGACATTAGGGAAAAGGATTCCTAACCAAATATTGATTTATTATACGTTTATTATTTGTCATTTGATTTCTTTTTAAGTTTGAATTACTTGGACTGTTTAGACATCTGGTGTACACTGCCTTTCAGTATCTCCATTGCATCTACTGAGAAAATGTTGTTTGACATGTTAGATACTTTTTCCCCCACTAAACCTTACAATGGCTTTATTGTCATTGTTTTAAATCACCCCGTAATTAGTTATTCTTTATTCAGATCCAGTACTAATCTTTCAAAAGGCGTATTCGTCTTCCCAGAACTGACTTTGTAAGCCTATAATGAATCTTTCCTTTAATTTCAAAGTCAGAAAAGGCGCTGTCATTCCCTTGTTATGTGTTTCTGTGCGTATGAACACATACATACAAGTGTAGACATGAACGTAGACTGTAAACTTTCACCATTTTTTCTACCATGTTTTCCTGTTTTGACAGTTTTTATGTGTGTTTTCTTCCATGTGTCCAATGAAATCCTGACCTACCAAGACGATGTCCCACAAAGGCTGTAAGTGATTCTCCCTAAAGCCCTTTCTCATGAATTCAGCCCTGACCAAAACATTCACAGTTCAGCAGATCCTCATGCAGAAGCTTTAAGTGAGACAGAAAAGGCACGCAGTCTTCCCGGCACAATCACAAGTCTAATGAGCCTTCACACCTTAAGCTTCCCAGAGAGACGGGAAAAAAATCCAAATGAAAGACTATCTTAATGAAACAATGACTACGCTTTTCAAATGGGGAAATCCCTCCCTCATTAAAGACCTTTAGCCAAGATCCGTTGCATTCATCAGCTTCTAAATTACGCCAAAACAAAGGGATTTCCCAAGATAGCACGCATAATTAATTAAAATACTGTGTGCATGGGAATTTTTCAACTTAATATCTTAAGTGTTTTTTTTTGTGTAGTCAGAACTGGAGGAATGATACTAAGTTTAAACGAGGAAAAAGCTCAGATGAAAAAGCCAGAAAAGCTCCTTTGGCTTAGCCTTAACCTTAATAGTGGCACTGCAGGGACACCTAACATAGAATTAAATGCAATTATGAAAAAATGTTTCCAACCAAAGAGGTGCCTGTGAGAGGGAAACCAGAGAGGCTGTGTTCTTCACACAGCCCCAGGTGCCTAGAGGATATGGCAGTCTTTTTCATATTGGCAGCTGTTTGATCAGACTGTGCTCCTCTGCCGTACTGTAGCTTCAGGTCTGAGCTAACCACCTCATCAGATTCAAAGGAGACACTTTGTCTCCAATGTACTCCAGGCTCTTTCCATAAACACACCTGAATGATTCCTTTGAGCCTGCTCGCTTATTTCTGGTCTATATTTTACTTCTAGAAGGCGGAAGGTGTCCCAAAGGGTTGAGGATTGAGTAATATTCCAGAGTGTCACAATAACCTCCAGTGAAGGTGTAAAAAAGTGTGCCATCTGATAGGTTGTAGATTGATTGCAAAAAATAATCTTCTGCGTGGAAGGCAGACTGAATTCCCCACAGACGCTGGCAGTGAAAAGAGACGCAGCTCTATGTTGATCATGGTTATCAGCCATACTAGATGGCTGATAACAGAGGTGTGGTGCTATTCAAGTGTGTGCGCATAAGTGTGTGTGTATGTTTGCATGCACTTGTGTGATCTGAATGACTGCACAACAAAGAGTCTGAATGGATTTAGTCAAAGCTCAAACGCTGATGCAGCTGCATTCCCAGAGGTTTATGATGTGAAACACCAAAGGAAAGGAAACAATGATTGCATTCATGAGATGTCATTTTCTCTGACTTTTATCTTTGGAATTTGTTGAGTATTTTGCCTTTTTAACACAACGTAATGTGAACAAAATAGACTTTTGTTGTTCGTTTTCTTCTGTTCATAGGTTTACCTCATTCGCAGCAGCAGGCAAATGGAAGTTATCCCTGCAAAGCATTTAGATTTATATCCCCACTGATCAAATATGGTGTGGGGAATTAACGTCTTTCATTGCAGTTGCCACAATCAAGAGAAAATCTCTTCACAACACCTGAAGCTGCCGACACCTGGCCAACAGCAACATTCATATATATATACATACATCTCTACACATAATAGAGGTTTGCAGATGTAACTTATGTACATCATGTTAACTGGATGAAGGTCTGGATATAGGCTGGGCCATTGCAACACCTCAATTCTTGTGATGTAAGAACTCCAGCAACAAATCAAACACTATTAATTTTTTAATAAATAAAAATAAAATAAATAATTTTTTTCATTTATTTATTTATTTGAACGGGGACAATGTGCAGCATACATTAACCTAAGAAAGGAGACATGTGTTGTACCAGGTTGGAGCACTCGTGCTTGTTTCCACCTGCAATCCCTGGGCAGACTGATGTCAACAGACAAAGTCTTAAAAGGATGCACATGATAAAAATACATTTCCACCCAAACAACATTAAGATTATCACGCACTTCATTCATTCCTAAGCATTGATTTGCAAATACATTCTCGCATACACACCAATTACACTACATTATGGGAAAAGTTTTTTTTTTATTAAAAGAAGCAATTTTTTGGCCTGGTGTGAAAAAGTGTTCAAGTTTATACATGTCGTCAGCTCTGTTAGCAACATATTCCACACTCTGACAACTTTATTTGTGGGCGAATGTAATGGGGCTTGTGTCCTTCGTCGGAGTCAGGGGTGAAGTGCGTTGGTCTGTAAATAAAATGGTTTCAGATGTTGCTGAAGTCTTCATCTCACAAGATCTTTGACCCTGCCATTGCAACTTGGGAGTTGGTGAAGTTGGGCTAGAATTCTTTTTACACCTTAAATCTTAAAAAATGGACAACTGGAACTTTGCATTCTTTCAGTTAGTTGTGCTAAATATGCTGACAACAGCATTTAGTTAAAATGTTATCTCTATCATATAATTTTAAACCAGGACCCATCTACTTGTTTTTACTTTTGAGTTGTACACATATACCATTTTTTCCTCAAACACCTTAGGTGTTTTCTGTATCAACCACTGTATTCTAGATTTGCTCTTGAGTTTTGGATCATTCCTCTGTGGACTAACTTTTGCCAAGCTCCAGCTGTCATTATTTAATTTTAGAGTATTATGGTTCATAAAGCAGACTGTGATTGAGTCAATCACAACTGTGTCACTGAGTTCTTTGCCTGCAAGAAAAGCCCCAATAGTCACCTGACTTACCACACTTTACAGTGTATAAATTCTCCTGTTATCAAATGATGTTCAGCTGAGCTATACATGGCGCTTGCATACTATGGTAATACATTGTTCTTTATGTCTACTGAAACAAGCAGCTTGCACCTCATAAATAAGCATTTTCTCTATTTATATAAATGTTGAGCTCATCTCGACTAGATTCCAGATTTATAGTACTCACTACAGTCCATCATGAGCCAATATTGCCAATGTACAACAACAATCTGCTCAGAACAAGAGAAGAAAAAAAATGAAAAGGAAGGATACAATTAATGCAGTTTTTGTATTCCTGTTGTCTGAGAGAGAAATGATCAACTCTGAGATAAGAGATCAGGGGCCTAATTTATAAAGCTTGCTTGCGCTCAAATTGGGGTCTGAAAATTTGCGTGCATAACTTTTTATGCAAACTCTGTAAAATACAGAAATAAACATTATGGAAAAATGTGCGCAACTTTAAGGAAAAAGAAGAGTTTGCTTATGCACAATTTGGGCACGGGTAAACTACCAGCACAGCTGCTAAAATGGCAGAGATGTAGACCCTCCCACACACAACTAACAGTCAGCCCCACACCCGTCTCTGAGCTGAAAATAAATATCGGATTCTAATTGACAATATGTTACATTTAGGATTTATATCACAATATCCTATGTTCATACATACATATTCAGATTATATAGCAAGTAGGGGTGGGACTTTAACAAGTTAATTACGATTAATTCCTTACATAGGAATGATCCCTTTTAAAGGATTAACACATTTAATTGCAGTTTCCATTCCAATTATTGCAGAACATTTGTCTTTGCATGATTTACTAAGACGCGGATTGCAGTGATGCACATGTGAGGCTATAAAGTGAGGCTGTGAATATAACAAGTGACCATCCACTTTTCAATCACTCTGGGGTTCCGAGGAGGTACTTCCTCGTTTATCAGGGGACCATACACTGGTGCGGACGACATACTTTTTCTCACCTGACATCCTCCTTGAGCTGCCACTGGTTCCGATTCATTCATAGACTGAACAGACTGCAGGTGGTGCCTCTGTTACATAGATATGACTTCCCCTTGTTCCTCGCTGTACCAATCGCATAAGATAAACTGTCAAGCTGCAACGAACGAGCAGAGAGGATCATTAATATATCTGGCACGTGTTTCTGCGTGTGACGAAAAGCTGCAAAGAACCCGCAGGTCACATGGACACATAAACTTTAACAATACAGTGCAAAGTGAGAGTTCATCTATAAATTAGCACAAGAGGATGATTTTGAAAATGAAACACTGAGTTTACACAGTTTTTATCATCTTTTTGAGACTGCTGCCTTTTAAAAAATTATAATTAATAGAGAATACATTTAAGAATATTATTTCAGTTTTTTGTTTCATTTTTGTAAAATTAAAAAGTAAACTATCACTGGTACTTGTGAAATTGTTAATTTAGGACAGGAATTATTTCTATTATTATAGAATAAGTAATTAAAAAATCTACAAATCAGAAGTCACACATATGATGTCTGTGGCTAATGCTAGCAAGCACTAATCAGCAAATAAAACACTCACAGACCAAATGGCTCAGATGTATTCTGTGTGAGCAGCAACATACAGGTGGCCTGTATCGTTTGTTTTTTTTACAATATGCTGGACCTGGCTGTAGTGAATGCCTTCATTCTTTACAATGCATTTACAGGGTGGAAAGGCAAAAGGAGATTGTTTCTGATTCTCCTAGCAAGTGGACCAGTTGCTGATTAATGCAGCACAAAGCCATATAGGCACAGAGGAAGGCTATTTAGTCTATTTAATAATTTTTATAATTTATAATTTAACAATTGAGACCTCTTGACTTTTAAATGTAGCTTTGCAGTTTCTTTGAGAGTTTCACATTAATTGTTTCTTCTATGGCAACATTTACATGATTCATTTAAAACGATTTTAAAGCATTAGCCAAACACATTATTTTCACAAGAATTCAAGTGCCACCTCATTAAAAAACTGTTTAGTTTAATTAAGCTTTATTAAGCACTGAATTACAATAAATGAAGCCTCTAGTCACCTTTTTTTAAAGAAAAAAATCATCTAATTCGTATCTAGCTAAATCAGTGCAAAAAGCAACTACAGTTTAATTAATTAAATTCTTTACGATCCAGTCATATAGCTAGATTCAAGTCCCAACATTCAAAAGTGATATATTTTTTGTTATCGATTTAATGCAATATAATAGCAATTTCCAAATCATGAACATG
Source organism: Apricaphanius iberus (assembly GCA_028564705.1). Lineage (NCBI taxonomy): Eukaryota > Metazoa > Chordata > Actinopteri > Cyprinodontiformes > Aphaniidae > Apricaphanius > Apricaphanius iberus. The sequence continues at coordinate 892,571 of JAPXFQ010000640.1, read as the reverse complement.
ACTGTACAGTTCATACACAGATTAAAGCTAAAGTGGTATTCTTGGGGGTATTATGGCCAGTGAATCTGAAGTAACCCCACTTAATGGAGCAGTTAAGTAACCTAAAAAAAAAAAAAAAAAAAACCCATCAAGAACAGTTTTTACTTTTTCAACTCAAATCATGTGTTTTCTAAATTCCAGAAAAAATAGCCATACCTGTAATTGGACTGTAGTGGTTTCCAACGTTGGTAAAGACATTTTTGAAGACAAGAGTGGTAAAATATTTACCGACTGTGAGGCCATCACCAGTTAATAGCAGAGAAGTGGAAAAAGCCACTTTGCTCACTATAAAACAGTTTATAAAAATATCACACTGTTAGTTTTAAAATTAATACATTCATAAAAGTTTACTACGATGATAAAACTACTGTATCTGCCCAGTTTAATGTTTTAAAATTGATAATATCTTTATTAGCTTACATCATTTATAAATCTAATAATTGTTTGAAATCAGACACCAAAGATCTCACTTTATCAGTACACAAGTGTATAAAGAAAATTAAAGGCAAACAAGAAAAGTTTGTGAAAAAGTATGTACACCCAAAGCAATTTAATGTCATATAGCCTGTATTCAGTTTATCCTCTTTAAGATACACAGAAACAAAACACTTTTTATCATTGTTGGTATAATGTAGCTCCAGCAGGCTCTTTTTAATTTTACCTTCCTGTTTCTCCTGCAGCTCCTCCACATGTGCTATGTTCACTAATAGCCTTTCCTGTACAATGCCAAGTATTTGCTGAGTCACTGAAAGCTCTGCAGCCAGAGCTAAAGTGGTAAAAAATACGATTTGGCATCTCTATGAATGTGCTTAAAAACACACTTATCCAGTTACGTGTGGATTTTATTAAAAACAAGTTGAGGAAAATATTTATTTTAAAAAAAGGCTACAGGTGTACATGGCGTGAGCCTCAGGCACATCCACACCAAAGATAATGCTGCTACTATTGTGTTCTTGTGCCATGTACAAATTACAGACCACTCTTATGGTAGACTGCTGATGAACAATGTGATGTTTGCTACTCTCTGCTTGTGCTAAGTGTAAATTGAGGCAAATGTAGGTTATTCATAGGTGACACAAAGGCCAAAGACAGAATATAACAAAATATAAAAATCAGGCAATCCTGTAGTGTGATTTCCACAGCAATTTATTTGTATATTGATGCAGAAAACAGGTATTTAGCACCAACAAGCAATGAAGAATTCTGACCCTCACAGACCAGTTATTTCTTCTTTAAGAAGCTCTTCTATTCTCCTCTAGTTACCTGTGTTGATGGCACCTGTTTGAACTTGTTATCTGTATCTCTCAAACAGTCAGAGTCTATCCTCCACCATGGCCAAGACCAGAGAGCTGTCCAAAGACACCAGGGACACGACTGTACACCTGCACAAGACTAGGATGATCCAATCTAGAAAAAGCAACATTTGGTGAGAAGAGATCAACAGTTGGGGCAATTATTAAAAATGGAACGACCTCCCTCAACCTGGAACCTAATACAAGATCTCACCTCACGGGGCACACATGATCTTGATAATTATGAGGAAACAGCCCACAGCTACACAGGGGGAGCTGGTCAATAACCTGTGACTACCTGGGACCACAGTAACAATGGTTACTATTGGTAACTCAATACGTCTTTAATGATAATTCTGGAACACTCGCAAGGTCCCCCTGCTTAAGCCATCATATGTCCAGACCATTTAAACTTCAAGCCGGAGAGAAGCTATATGATCTAGAGGAGTATTGGGGAATGTAATGTGGTCAGATGAGACCAAAATAGAACTTTTTGGTATGAACACCACTGTCCTTGTTTGGAGGTGGAAGAATGCTGATTTGCAACCCAAGAACACGATACTTACTGTGAAGCATGGGTGTGGAAACATTGTGATTTGGGGCTATTTTTCTGTAAAAGGGGCAGGACTACTGACCTGTATTAAGTAAAAGATAAATGTGGCCAGGTATCGTGAGATTCTGGGCAAAAACTGTATTCAAAGAATTCAAACCTCTTTCCATCAGTGAGCGTATTGAGGATGTAACGTAGATTGATCTTCCTGCATGACAATGATCCTAAACACACCCTCTGCACAGTGGAGAACTGGGTATTTAAATAGCATTTTAAGGTCCTGAAGTGGTTTAGCCAGTCTCCAGACTTCAATCCAAGTGAAAATCTGTGGAGGGAGTTGAAAGTCCTTGTTGTCCAGTGACAACCCAAAAAAATCACAGCTCTGCATGGACGAAACCGTCAAATTACCAGCGTTAGTGTTTGCAAACCTGGTTAACACATGCAGGAAAAGTTTGACATCTGTTATTGCCAACCAAAATTATATTAAAGTATTAAGGTGAACTTTTGTTAATGACCAAATACTTGTTTTTAGCACTATTCTGCAAAAATCATTATTCCATTGATTTCAGTTTTATTTATATAGCGGCAATTAAAAACAAATTTCATCTCAGGGTATTTTACAACAAAAGTCATTTCAATACAATTATACAAACATTCCAATCAGTTACAAGGTTTCTATGTAAGGAATCCCACCAGATTGCGATGAGGTTGTGCCTGGATCATGCAGACTCCAACCACAGCAATTCCTCAGCAATCCCTCATACTGGACAAGCATGTAGCGACAGTGGAGAGGAAAAACTCCCCTTAAACAGGAAGAAACCTCCGGCAGAACCTGGCTCAGTACAAGCAGTCATCTGCTATGACCGTCTAGGTGTCTGAGAAGACAGAGAAGAGACAGCATGCAGTATGCTGTCTCACTTTGAGCATCATCTGGACTGATGTTCCCCATCCAGCAGGGGGCATTATAGTTGAGCAGGATACCAGACCGAATGGAGCTTCTATGGGGAGAAAAACACAGAGAGAAAACAGGGTTAACAACCGCAATAACAGAAAAGTAGAAGAGCGAAGAAAAGTGGGCAGTCTGTCCTTCAACAGTCTAAACCAGCATAACTACAAAAATAAGCCAGGATAACCTAAGCCATTCTAGTTATAAGCCTTATCAAAAAGGAATGTTTTAAGCCTACTCTTAAAAATACACAAAGTAGCTGCCTCAAACACTTAAACTGGGAGCTGGTTCCACAGGAGAGGAGCCTGATAACTAAAAGATCTGCCGCCCATTCTACTTTTAAAAATCCTAGGAACAACCATTAGAACTGCAGTCTGTGAACGAAGTGCTATGTTAGGAACATATGGAACAATCAGATCGCTGATGTACGATGGAGCTTGAGTATTAAACTCTTAAATGGTATTCTGGATTTAACAGGGAGCCAGTGGAGAGAAGCTAAAACAGGAGAAATGTGATCGCTTTTTTAAATATTCATCAGAACTCTTGCTGCAGCCTTTTGAAACAACTGAAGGCTTTTAATTGCATTTTGTGGACTTCCTGATAATAAAGTTTTACAGTAGTGCAGTCTTGAAGCTAAAAATGCATGGACTACTTTCTCTGCATCACTCCTGGACAGGATGTTTCTAATTTTAGCAAAATTCCGGAGGTCAAAGAAAAAAAAATTAGAAACCTGTCTAATATGGGATTTAAATGTCATGTCTTGGTAAAAAATTACACAGAGGTTCTTTACGTTTTTATCAGAGGCCAATTTAAAGCCATCCTGATGAAGTGACTGACTTAGCAGTTTCCTTTTAAAAGCTCCTGGTCAAAAGACAACAACTTCTGTCTTGTCTGAATTTTAAAGCAGGAAGTTTAGAGTCATCCAGGTTTTTATATCTTCGTGACAAGCTTGTAATTTACCTAACTAATTGGCTTCATCTGGATTTATGGATAAATGTGATTGTGTATCATCAGCATAACTGTGGAACTATGTTGTCTAATTATTTTACCAATTGGAAGCATATTTAAAGTAAAGAGAATTGGTCCAAGCACAGAACCCTGTGGCCCTCAACAAGTAACCCTTAAGTGTGAAGAAGATTTATTATTAACATAAACAAACTGGAATCTGTTGGACAGATATGATTTAAACCAGCCTACTGCTGTTCCCTTGATCTCTGCAACATGTTCAAGCCTTTGCAAGAGAATATTATGATTGACTGTGTCAAAAGCAGCACTGAGATCCAACAAGACCAGAACAGTCACAAATCCATTATCTGATGCCAAGCCATATATTTAAAAACCATACAATGAGGTTTCCCGGAATTTTCTTTTTTACATACTGTCTCTCAAATTTGAAGCAAACCTATTATGAAAATTACAGATCTCTCTCATCTTTTTAAGCGGGAATACTTGTAGAATCGATGGCTGCCAAATACTTGTTTGACCCACTGTATGAGAACAATTATTTACCAACACTGAAAAAAAAAACAGAGGATTAATGTGCCAAGTAGGAAAGGAGTGAGTAGAGTAAACTGCTACATAAATAATGAAATCCCAGAAATCCACTTTGTTTAGCAAAGCTTTTTCTGATTTTATTACATTCTAACCACAAACCAATACAGTGGGCCTCCAGTATTCATGAGAGTTTGGTTCCAGGGCCACCTGAAAATAGCTAAAATCTTCAAATACTTGAGACGCCTCAAAAAAACTTTTAACTATCTTTTTTAATAGCAGAAGCTACTATTTTTAGCTCTTCGTTATATCTGGTCTCACAGGTAAGTTTGCAGCTTTTGGCTCAAAATCAACATTTAAAAAGTGATTGTGTGGTTTGATCCTGGATAGGAGTCATGGAAAAAGCTTAGGCTTCCCAGAAGGAGAGTCTGACCCATTTCCCATTGGTAAAGACTAAAAAGATAAAGTTGTCCGGCCACAGCAACAGCTGACATTTTTGACAGAGCCTCACTGTTATTTACTATAATGTTAACTATGTTATCTAAAAAAGACAAAATAAAAACTGAATTTGATTGTTTTTGCTGTAACATAAATACTCAGTCCTTAGTGTGCACTGAACACTGAGTCTATAACTTTTTGAGTTATGTAGCTAATTAGCTCTGTATAACCTTTCCCTCTCCCCCAATGATGGTGAACCAGATTACCCCCAAATCTAAACACTTGTTCCTGGTCCCACTGCAGACATTTCTGGAAAATCTAATCAAAATCAGTCTAACTTTTTGAGTTATGTTGTAAACTAACAAACAGACAAACCTTAGAGAAAACTAATAATTACATCCTTTGCGGAGGTAATAATTTGTTTAATTTTTCCTAGTATAATATATAACTTAGAAGAAAAAAAACTGTTAGTTTAGATTTTCTCTTTGGGTGAATAGTGTGATAGAGTGACACATTTGCCAAAATCCATCTCTGATTGGTCAAGAGGCCTCATGATAACTCTTTCCCCCCAAAAGTTAAGCCAAACTCTCGAGAGAAAAACAGCAACAGACAACCAGGAGAACAAACATTAAACGTAATAATCTTCATAACAAACCTAATAGTGATAACTCATTTCTAAAGCCAACGTTTGTTTTGCTTTTTCGTAGTAGTTTGGAATTTACTTTCTAATTTTACACTGCTAATCTAATTGCTAATCGAATTACTGATGATAAATGGTACTGTGAATAATGATGTAATTGTGAAAACTTTATCGTTAGGTATTTGTTTTGATATATTTTTTTAAAGTTTCCCTAAAACTTTTTTCACTTTCATTTTTTGTTTTACCTTCAGTACAACATTTTTACAATGTCAATGTTATTATCATCAGCTACAATTATATTTTTCAATGCCAAATTAGTATTACTATTTTTATTTTGAGTATCAATATTTATCTTCAGCATCGTTTTAAGGTGGTATCATTTTGCTTTCATACCTATCTAGCAAATACTCCAGTAGTTTCCACAGTTTTTTAGTAAAATTTTCTCCATTAGAAATGATAAGCTTTTTATCCTTTAGTTGATCTGGAACGTGGGCCCCTTTCAAAATCCTCCTGAAATTGCAGATATATATACTCTTCCTTTGGTTTGGTGCAAGATATTATGAAGAGCTGGGGAAATTTCCCTCTGCAACAAGGCTATTATGTGGGCGTGCTTTTTTGTGAGTCATAAGCGTGCGCATCAGTGACAAGTTCAACAATTAGACAGAAATAACAGCAAATCAAGCTGTCGTTGAGAAAAAAAGTTTCTTGAAGCGTATAAAGTGCTGTGAGTGACATGATTTATGCTGATTGCTGATTGTGCTTATGAATAAGAATATTGAGCACTGTCAGTCAGTATAAAAGTGCTTGCAGCCACTTATTGCACAATTTACAACACATAAGCACTCAAACATCAATCTTTTTTTTTTAACAAAACACTTCCAGCACTCACGTGACAGGTGAGAAAACAAAACTGAGCAGAGAATGTTGTCTTTAGCAAATAACAGCAAATATGTACTTTCACAGATTGACCTAATGTGATTTACTGTACTTCATGATTTTTTTATTTTTATAAATTAAAAGACCTTCCGTGAAAACTTTGCTTTGGGCATAAACACAAACAAAATGTACATATCCCACAGAGGTTTTAAAGACGTGTCTTTTTGGAAAGAGAACACAAGATTTTCTGCACTGCTGCCGGAGGGAACATAGATAAAGAGAGTAATAGTTAGACTGTGGTCACATTGGTATGCAGACAGCTTTAAAAGCAGAACAGTACCTGTTGCATCTTGCAAATTCATTTGCTCAATATTGTGAACTTTCACAATTTAAATCGAGGAGCAACACGGGGGAATGCAAATTATGTGAAGTTTTAAAGTAATAGATTATCATTTGCTTCTTTTAATCTTCGCTAGTAGTAATGGAATTGTGTCTTATTTTAAAAAACATTATAACGTTTGCCTGTTGAGGAACATCATGTTACAGTTAGATGATATTTTTTATCATTACATGTATTCAAGATTATATGTGTTAATTAAGTAAAATTGAAAGGAGAAAATAAATGCTACCACTTTTAACTTTGGAGATATCTTGAGCTGAGGTTATCGTCATTAGTTAGTTGGTACCAGGAGCTTACCAGAAACATTAGTGTTGTGTTCATTAATCCATGTTTCTGTGTAGTGAATGTGTAATTCTTAGTTTATATAACTACATCCGTTTTATTAATGTTGTTCTGTTCCATTGGTGTTTTTTGTTTGTTATGTTTTACCACTTCTCTGCCGTCCAACAGATGTGGAGGACTGGGATGTTTTTTTGTGTTCTTTGTTTACCTCCCTATCTTGTATTGTCACACTTCTACCGGTCCTGTTACTCTTCTTCATCTTCTTCCTTTCTTCCTTCTTATCTCAATTTCGTGTCCATAACTTCAAGATATTAAACCCGTAGTAATCACTAATAAAGATTTTTCATACATATATATCAAGTGGAGTATTATAGCAAAGCTGTAATGCTCTGCTTGGGAAAGTAAACATGTTAAAAAAATAAAAAAATAACAAAACTTTGGACATGTCCCACTACACTACTGAAAAACACAATGATTGTAAAAAGAAAATGCACCCATTAACAGTTCTAGGGTTTAAACATTTAAATTTGTTACATTCATATGTAGAAAGATCTGATTTAATCAGCTTTCAAAAGGATTTTAATCCAACCTCAGTTTTACAAAAGCACACAGCCCAGATGACACCATACAGTTACGGTGGATCAGAAAGTAGGATTTCGCTCAGCAACCGGTGGATTGTCGGTTCGAACCGTTCCATCCGTCTGAGTCATTGTGTCTTTGAGCAAAACACTTGCACCTTGCCTGTAGGTGGTGGTCAGGGAGCCTGCTTTTGGTCAGTGTGCCCAAGGGGAGTTATGGCTACCGTGTAGCTCACCCCCATTAGTGTGTAAACATGTACATGAAAGGGTGAAAGCGCTATACAAATGCAGGTTATTTACCATTTACATTTAAAATAACCCAATAACTAAAAAGGGGATACCCTTAGCATGATTAAGCAACATTAGTTTGTGCTTTGTGGCCAGGCAACATAAAGGAGGAAGGTTAGATGCATTTTAAAGGTCAATTAAAGTAACTTAGAATCCATGTGTTTAATGTTTTACAAAAACTGCTATCAATTAAAAGGTAATACAATAAATCTGTGTATTTTGTATTTTCCAATGCAAAAAAAAGCAAAGCCAGGATAGATAACTGCCTTATGATGTTTTTTTTCTGAATCCTTCAATTTCATGTTAAAGAAAATTTATATATGTCATTTGAAAATCCAACAGTTTCCGAGTGGAGTCAAGACCCTGATGTTCTGGGATCCTAACAGCACCTCTGTTTTGAAGCAATACTAGGCTAAAACCATCAAAGGGATTAGTGATATAAAACCAGCATGTATTGACCCATTCATTACAAATTAGTAATTACCTGCTATGTAGTCTTGTAGGTGTAATCCTAATTTTAGGGAGCAGAAAACATAGTTAGTGGTGTCAGGAGTCACACATACCAAAGATGTTTTGCATAACATTCTTTCAGAAAGGCAGTTAATAGAGCAGAGCATTATCATCTCTGACTCCTCTGCTGTTGGTCAGGGGACCAACCTGCCAGGGTTGTCGACCTGTGATTAGGTCGAGTTAAAACTCCAGTAAATCATCCCACCCAGTGAGAATGGGAGGGGAGTGTCTTATTAGAGACATCCGTTCTAGAAGGAATCAGTTTCTCTTTCATCATGTGTTAAAATATGTCATTTCTTATATTTTAAATGAAGGCTTTTTAGACTTCCCTGTCCATGTGTCGCAAACAGTTCTGTTCTCAGAGGCGGAATATGAGAATAATAGTGGAATATCCCAAGTACTGTGAAGAGATGACACCATAATAAGATGATGGGTTAAGCTATCAGGCACCTCAGAGTGACAGGCAACCTTGCATACCTTCCTAAATTTTCCTCTCAGGCAAATACCTTTCTGTTTGTTACTCTCTCTGTAGCTCCTCTCTTTCTGTCTGCTCTTGCAACTTCCACAGTATCAGAATGACAACCATAATAACACCTGGCTATAAAATGTTTAACCTTTAAAATTGATTTAATCCATTTTTTTCTGCCGATGCACTTCGCACATATCTTTTTCACATTCAGGTGTCTTGGTTTGGATGCCCGTCTATGTGCTTTTTAAAAAACTTTTTTCTTATTAAAGAATTTTTGTTCCTTTTTTAAAGAATGTTACTCACTGCACAAAATGATCAATAACCCAGCAGCGATTGTGGACCTACTAGTGGCAGATCGGCAGATCCTATTAGAGGGACATTGTAGGAGATCCATATACACTGTATGATGTGGGTTTGACTGCAGGCCGTTAGCCTCACCTTTATCTAATGATGCATACCCCCCCCCCCCTGTTTATGGCAGCTAGAGAAGAGAAACACTAGCCTGTGCATGTCTGCTGCAGAGAATGCCCATTAATGTTTTTTCCCCCTCAGGTGATGACCACCTGAGCTATCAAAGACAAGGTTGTCTGTGACACCACCTTCCTCTTCCTCATCCTCCTCCCCCTAGCTCATCATCCTCACCCCGCCCTTTGTGGCGACCTCCGCCCAAACTGTACAGCTACACTGCATCCCTGGAGACAGCTGCCAGTTTCCCCTTTTAAAGAGGAAGCACATTTTAAACAAGACCATGATTGTAATCCTAATAATAGAGAAAGGGTTTCATATGTCGTACATCAGTGACTAAAAAGATTTAATATTACTGCTCTCCTTTCTGGCATGTCGGGATTCCCTTCACCAGCTTTTTAGAAACATTTAATAAGTAAAATTAAAATCAAGTCTTATGTGGTAATTTTTTCAAAAGTGTGAAGATTTTACTATATGTTTTACTATGCCAACATCATGTGACATATAAAATTGAAGCACTAATCAGAATTGATTAAATAAGTAATATAACTAAATTTATGTACGTTTACATTCCCTTTCACTAGGTCACAGTGTGATTTCTATAGAAACCAATGGAAATATTCCAGGTTGCTGGAGTTTATGTAAAACATCCTGATTTAGGAGTTGATATATTTCTGTAGTAGTATTTGAAGGATTGCTGGTTTTTGTGTAATGACCAATTGTTGTTAGGACTTTTGATTTTTATTCACACTGCCTGGCCAAAAAAATGTCGCCAAAACAAAACAAAACCCATCTTTAGCTTTGATTATGGCATGCATTCTCTGTGGGATTGTTTCCATACACTTCTGCAATGTCTCAAGACTTCTTTCCATCCAGGATTGTGTTAATGTTTCACCAAGATCTTTCATTGATAATGATAGAGTCTGACCGCTGTGCAAAGCCTTCTCCAGTACATCCCAAAGATTCTCAATTGGTTTACGGTCTTGACTCTGTGGTGATCAATCCATGTATGAAAAAGTCTCATTCTCCCAGAAACACCCTTTCACAGTTTGCGCCCGCTGAACTCTGGTTTTATAATCTTGAAATAAGCCTCTGCCATCATGGGAGAAAAAACCATTGATGGAATAACCTGGTCATTCAATATATTCATGTTGTGAGCTGATATCGTTCTTGGAACACATACTGTTACTGAACCTAGACCTGACCAACTGCAGCAACCCCAGATCATGGTACTGAACCCAATGGCTTGTACAGTAGGCAATGATGGGTGCATCACTTCATCTGCCTCTCAGCTTGCCCTCCAATTGTTATGCTCCCTGTCAAAATGAAGCCTTTTTTTCAAATTTTCCTCACTGATTAGTGGTTTTCTTAGAGCTACACAGCTGCTCATCCCCAATTCCTTGAGTTGCCCTTACATTGTGCGTGTAGAAATGCTCTTACTTTCACAAATAGACATAGCCCTGAGTTCTACTGTTATTTTACTTCAAGTTGATTTCAGCAAATGTTTAAGTGAATGCCGATAACAATTCTGGATTTATTTTTTCGGTCGCATTTCTTCCTTAAAGATGGTTGACCTCCACTGTCCTTCCACTTTTTAATAATGCGCTCGATGGTTCTTAACCGATTTTAATTGGTTTCTGCAATCCCCTAGAGATCTTCTCTGCTTGATTCATGCCAATGATTTGACCCTTCTCAAACACACATCTTTTCCACAGCCACCAGATGTTTCTTTCGACAGGGTTGTTTATGAAATGGGAAGCAACTCATTGCAGCAGTTGTGCTTAAATGACTTGTTGCCAGCTGAAAGATAATCGCCCATGCAGCAATTATCCAATAGGAGGATTGTACCTAGGTGGCTACTTTTTCGGCCTGGCAGTGTACGTTTCTGTCTTGACCATTTCTTTATTAGAAGATTGCTTTAGTGTGTTTTCCTTTAGGATCATTGTTATTTTTCCATTTCTTATTTCCTTGGGTTAGTTTCCTTTCTTTTAGTTTGTTTTTTTGTGTGTTGTTCTTTTGCTTTTCTTATTTTAGTTGTATTAGTGTTATTCTGTTTCTTCTCATCTATAGTTTCTGTTTCCCTTCAGTTTTCTTTCACTGTTAGCCTGTTCCCCTCCCAGGTGTTACCTATCTTCTTATTTCTCCTCTCCTGCATTTTCCCTCAGCTGCTTCCACTTCTCATTGATTACCTTTTCTGGTTCCTTTTGTCACTTCCACTCCTCCCTAAGCATTTTAGCCCTTCAGTTTGCCCTGTTTCTCACTGGCTCCTTCCATTAAATCACCTGTTCTCCCTGACATTCCTTTGTTTTGTATTTCTTTAAGCATGTTGGTCCTATCATAACTTTACACACACCCTCTTTTTGATATTTTAAGAAGAAAAATATGATTTTTGTAAAAAATAAAAAAATAATTAAAACCACCAATGTAATATTTTAAAAAGAACCCACAATATCTTCATGGTATTTTTTAAATTTGAGAGACTATGTTTTTTAAGGTGCACAAATTTTAACAAATTACCTAATATTTTTTTTTTTTCTTCTTTTATAGTTTATCCGTTCAGGGGTCACCACAATGAATCTTTTTCATTTAGTCTTATCATCTGCATCCTAGCCCTAACACCAACTAACTTCATGACCTCTTTCACCATCTGCAACAATCACCACCCTCTCAACACTGGGGATACTCTGCGTCAAATCATCAGTTCACTCTAGTATTTCTGCTACTTTTCTTACTTACATCCTACCTCTCAGGCTAAACTACAAATAGTGATAATTACTTCAATTTCAAGTTTCAGACTCATCAATCTATGTCACACTCATTTCACAACCAAAATGTTGCTAATAAACTCCTCCTTTACGATACCACCTACTTCATTACTCTTTTTTTACTACACCATGGAAGAACAACTTAAAAATAGCCTTGCTACTTTTCCATCTGGTCTGTTGAACACATCATATATCCACCTTCCTTCTCTCCATCATGCTCTCTAGCTTTACCAGTGCCAACATTTAAAGTCCCTACTCTCAATCCCACACTCTTGAATTTCCTATCATCTCTCTGCCTACAAACATGCCTTCTTCCTCTCCTCCGTTGACCATTGGAAATCCGACTAGTGTTGAAACCACATTACCTCATGGTGTTTAATAAATTGCGAAATTTGTTATGTATGCCTTGCACTCTTGATATTAAATTTCAATATAACCTGGCAAAGAAAAAACCATTTATACTTTAAAACTCTAGGGTTACCAAACATTTTTCTTTTCTCTTTTTTACCAGAGGAAAAACCTATACATTACCGTCCTAAGGTTTAGGCAGGTTCTAAAAATGCTGTAAACAAATAATGCTTTAAAAAATTGAAGTTTTAATAATTTGTTTTCATCAGTCAAACAAAATGCAGTGAATGAACAAAAGAGATATATAAAGCAAACCAATATTTGGTGTGACCACCCATCATAACAGCATAAATTCTTCTAGGTACACTTGAACACAGTTTTTGAAAGAACTCAGCTGGTAGGTTGTTCCAAATATCCTGGTGAAGTTACTATAGATTTTCTGTGGATGTAAACTTCACATTCTTCTGTCTCTTAATATAATCCCAGACAAACTCAACGCTGTTTTGATCAGGGCTTTGTGGGGGCTATACCATCACTTCCAGGACTTCTTGCTCTTCTGCTGAAGATAATGTAGTTCTTAATGACTTTGGGTTTCGTGTCATTCTCCTGTGGCAGAATACATTTGGGGCCAATCATACACCTCCCTGGTGTTTTCGCATGATGGAAAAGTATCTCTCTGTATTTCTCAGTGAAAAAATGAAAAATTACAAAACTGTAATTGAAATGAAACAATGCAACTGAAAAGAAATATTAAAAAAATACATTTTTGCGTAAATGCTGAAGAAACCAAATAGGATAGAAAATGCAGCAGAGTAAAACTAATAAATGCAGATAAAATTAAGTCATAAATAATGCTGCAGCTCCCAAACCATCAAATTATCCCTGTTCAAATATTCTAATACAGTTTTCCAAATTTGTCACCATCCAGACCAAATTAATTAAAATAAATGTAGTCATAGGTCTGTAAAAACACAAATTTAAAACAGATCTGACTTCCCGCGACACGTCAGTAGCAGATTTGCGCCGCAAAAATCTTTTCTGCCTGATTTGTGCGACCTAGCAGTGCGGCTGGTGCATTTCAGGTGAGACCGAAAATACACCATACATTTTATGTATGCCGCAAAAGTTGGAGAAATCTCAACTGCAGCTTCAAGTCCCGCCGCCAGCTGTTTTATATAAAGAGACAGGAATAAAAAAATAAACTTTATAAAGAGGTTAAACTATTTAGACAGGAATGCTCTTAAGAGGTTTTTGGGTGGCTCTTAAAAGAGCTGTTGTGGCCACAAAATAGCTTCCTGACCCGGACACCCAGACCTGGTAATGTCTCCACAAATGCACATATAAACTTTTACTAACCACAGACAGATGGACAGCCGCTCAGGTTGGTAGTTGGTGTGTCGGCGGGCAAAGCTTGGACCGTCGTGGCACAAACTGGCCGAGGAGCCGGGGTGTTCATGGTTCCTTCCGCTGCTGCTCGACTGGGTCTACCCCGGCAGGAGCGGTCCCAACGTTTAAAATGGTCAGCTCATAGACCAGAGTCTACTAGGAGCTCCCGGAGGGTTGGGAGGAGGAGGGCAGCAGAGCCGTCCCGGCAAGGATACTTCCACATTTTCGCTTCATGCGCGTGAAAATGGCGTTTATTAAAGAGCAACCAGTTTGGACACTTCAAGGTTCAAATGTGTAAGACCATCTAGGGGCGTCTCACGCTTTTTGGTCGCGTCTATCGCATTCGGTGTGTAAGCACTTAAAGCAAAAACAGAGTAAAACCCTAAAAACTCTCCTCAAGGGGTTATCACTTTTTAAAGTTTTAAATTGGATTTCTATATAAAATTACCACAAAAAAGCATTGTGGGTTGAGTAAAGAGTGGACTGTGTAGGTTGCTTCTGTTATTATGTTAATTGTGTTTTGAGTTTTAGTTAGTTTTTTTTTTCCTTATCCAATTTAAATTATAATTTTAGGTAATTTCTTGGTGTTCTGTTATGATTTTGGCACTTTTGGCAACTTTGCATATTTTTTTAATGCTCTTAGATGTTATCAGCTTTTGTTTTATTGTTTTTGTGTTTTATCTTTTGTGTTTCCTTAGTTCATCAGTCTTAGTGGGTGCTTTATTTCTCATCAGATTATTTCCTCATGCATTTCTCCTTTTAGTATTTATTCCCTTCCTTCTATTCCCTTATCTGCCTTGTTCACTACTGTTAGTTTCACTTTGGTCCCCTCTTAGATAGCCTTAGTTAAGTTAGTTGTTATTTAGCATTTCTTCACTGTCTTGTCTTTCCTTGTTTCATTTCTTGTTTCCTTCTTCCTTCTCCCCGGCCCAGCTGCTGTTTGTTTCCACCTGTGCTTTCCCTCTGACCTGCAACCTCTTCTCACTATTTAGTCCCTGGTCTTCTACCTGTCACTTTACACTTTTCAGTATATTTTAGCTTCCTCTTCACAGCAACACTTTGATGATCCATCAGTTTTGTTTTGCCTTCTTCCTGCCATCCTTATTGCTTCAGGTTATTTCTGGTGCCTGCTTCATTGTTGTAAGTGCCATATTGATCTCCATTAAATCTGTTTATTTTATTCAGTTCTCTGCATTTGGCTCCACCCTTCACTACCAAACATGACTGCTTCTATTAAAAAAATGCTCAATCCTCTCTGAAAATGCAAAATAGAATAAAACATCATAGAACCAATGCAAACTAAGCCTGTTAACACGGGTGGCAGTCTCAGTATAGAGAGATAGCAGGGTGAGATTTAGTGGTAATCCCACACCTTCACTGTTTGGGAGTAAACTATATCCTCCAAGATGTTGATGTCCCTTGGTGATGAACCTTAAGTTCACCACTAACATGCAGCATCGAAGTAGGACGATTATTGATGGCGCCACATCAAAATGTAATGTGCGGGTCATATTTCTTGATTTTACAGGTATGATCTGTAAAACTGCAAAATTATCAATTTCTTCTTCACTTACAATTTTGTTTCAAAGCACTCTGGCAGGAGCTTATGAAGGGAAGTGCTAGAGTATAACCAATAATATTACCAATAAAAGCAAGGGTGTTCTGGATTTAAAGAGAGGAATTAATCCGATACTCAAATGCTGCGTTATCTAATGCTGTAGTGATATTTAACACCGTGAATTAATACCAACCATTTAAGATGCCACACTGCAGTATTGTGAACTTCATTAAAGCGACTTCATGTATGTTCCGCATTTTCCCTCTGTGCATTCACTTCCAATTTCTCCAGGTTGAAATTCCCTGTCAGTGGCCCTTAAATCTTTGACAGATATGTGTTTAGCTTTTCTTTCAGAGACCTTAATTCTGTCTTCTAAAAGACAGCACTACCTTTTCTTGAAGAGCAGATAAAACAAATTAGAGGAAAGAGACATCAGTCAGTGTGTGGGGCCCTGTCATGAAACGTGCATACCAGGAGTAGCAATTCAGTCACAAGCGGAAAGCTATTATCATGAGTCATGTGAAGAGGAAGGGCTGTGAAAGAAACTATAATTCATCAAAGTGAACTGATTAGAACACATTAATACAAATAACCTTTCTAGAAATTACAGCAGCACAAAGTATGTTTAATATAGGGATAGTTTGTTTCTGTTTGAACTTTAAAATATATTTTTAAGAGAAGTCTCAATAATAAAGCGTATAATGCAATACCGTTTGACCCCTGTAGGTGGAGGTGTAATGCTTTCTATCTTACGTAAAGTCCTTGAGACCTCATTTAGGAGCATATAAAATAATTTGACTTAATCAAAGCTGTGTTTTATAATCCATCCTTTATTATCTATTAGTCAGGTTTGCAGAAAGCTGTGAACATATATGGTAATAACGTTGATATTTTTGTGCGTAATATGCCAATGCAGCAAGATATGTTTTAAGCATATAAAATGCAGCATATAAAACAATTTATGTGGGAAATTTGTAGAATGATACAGCTTTATTATATAAAATATAATCTAAATGCCAATAAAAAAAACTTGGTTTGACAGTACATCCAACTCCCAGAGATTATTTTTTATATTTTACTGAAATACTTTCCTAATGTCAAGATCCAGGACAAAAATATGATACATCTCCTTCTAATATTTTTATTACAGGGATTAACAAATTTTCATAGAAATTTGGTAACATTAAATTAATTACTTTAACACAACACAAAATCAGCAGTGCATGTTACAAAGTATAAAAGTTGTTAGACGAAACTGAAATAAATGGCATAAAAAAATATATTGATTAGTTTGTGTTGTTAGTTTTACTTTTAGAGGCACAGAGTTATATAAGGAGTTTTAAATTCCAGCTAAAGATTTCCTGAAATATTCTCATTTAATCTGAGAATTAAAAAAAAAATCTTAATTGCATGATTGTAATCTTTTAAAATTTTTACTTTTTTAGTAACAGCTTTTTTGAACAGTTCAAACCCATCACAATAGAGACATTTACTGTGAAATATGGATCGGAAAAGTCATCATGAACTGTATTAAGTCCCATACTGCCCTCAGCACAAGCAGCCATTAGAGTAAATTTGGCGTGATGAAGACATAGAGCCTAGCTTGGAAGGTGGAAAATTTTCCCTGCCTCCAAAGTTTCATCTCCACAGTGATTAGAAAATCCCTTGGGCCCTGCACCTGTCGCTGTAGGAACACAGCACCTGTATAGGCATTCAGTTTCCTGGTGCTGAAGTAGTTTTCCTCGTTGCCCTGCGTGATAGTCACAATAACATTGTCTCCAGAGAAGATGGGAGATGGAGCGATGCGAAAGATCTGAGCGGGAATGATGATGTTGGACTGTAAGTTGAGGTAGTAGTAGGTGATTCTCTGAGGAGTGTTCTGACACTCTAGGTAGGTGGAACAGCTGATCCGCTCACAGCGCCTTCAAGCATAAAAGGAAGGGAAAAAAATTACTTGGAAAGCACTATTGCTTAATTGTACAAATCGAAAAGCTTTAAAAATTATAGATTTGTAATTTCCTTCCCGACAGTTATTATCCATACATCCATCCATCTATACCGTCTATCCTATGCAGGGTTGCGGGAGGGAGTCTTTTGCCTATCAACAGCAAGCAAAAGGTGGGGTACACCCGGAAAAGGTCGCCCGTCCATGCAGCTATATTGTATTATATTGTATCGTATGAAGTTATATAAGTTATGTTTATTATATTCTAACACCTTTAGAGTCAAACTGATTAATTAGAGTTGAATAATTGGAAGGTATAAACTTCAGAAGGCTGTTATAAAGAGAAAAAATTGTTCTAGATTAATATTATTGACAGCAGTCTGGTCTTTGAAAACAGCAATTTGCTAATCCTACTGGTTTAATGGCTTGCAACTGAAATGTGGTTAAGGCGCTGTCTAAACTAACACAGACGTAAGCGAGACTGAGATTGTCTACTGAGATGGCGCTGACTATTGTCTGCTGGATGTAAATATTTAACAATCATTAAAAAAACATTAACAAAAAAGCTAATATCATTCAATATGTAAACAACAAACTTGATTTTCCTAAATACATCATATAATTAGTGCAATCCAGTGTCAACAGTTTTTAAGCCCTCTATCCAACATTTTCACAATCAGAATTGTGAGACTAAACTGTTGCTGCAACTTACGCGTCAGTCACTTTGCGGTAATTTGGTGGACAGCTAAGAGAAAGGCAGCGGTATCCTCCTTGGACGTTGTAGCACTTCTCAGCCAGAGAGCAGTTATGCGTCCCTGTGGTGCACTCATCAATATCTAAACATCATAGTGAAAGAACCAGATAATCGGTTAATGCCTGCTGTTTGCTAAAAAGGATAAATTGTTGGCCAACCAAAAAAAAGAAAAAAATCTAATTAGCAGGACAAGATTTTTAGGCCAATAAAGTTTTATAGAGTGTGTAATAATTCCACAGTAAGACTACCAATTATTTTTATGAGCAGACTTTCACTACATACTCTGGTAATGGTAAATGGATGCTGTGCAATTTCTAAAATAAATTTTAGAGAAGAGCTCAATGAGGCAGACCGGTGCAAAATTAACCGTCTAGTGTTGGAAGGGGGGATTAAGTCACTTACCTCTGCAAGCTCGTCCATTTGGAGACCTTGTATAGCCATATTCAGGACAGGCACACTGGTAGCTGCCTGGTGTATTGACACACCTGTAGGTACACAGCTTACCAATGCTCTGGGTGCATTCATCAATGTCTTGTTGACAAAAAAGATAAATTAAATGACATTAAGATACTAATCTATCACAAATCTGGCACAAGCTTGATGTTTGAGGTGCCCACCTTCACAGGTGTGCCTATCCTCCCTGAGGTAAAAGCCCTTTCTGCAGTAGCACTGGTAGGAACCGTAGATGTTGGCACACTCCTGACTGCATGGGCTAGCCAGACACTCATTCACGTCTGCAGATTGGAGGTTAAAACTCATTAGTGTCAGAATTCACTTGATCAAAGAATTTTCAGTGTTTTAATCATCACGTATAAACAAGATGTTGTTATTAAGACAATTATACTTTTAGCTGTGTTTGTCGCTTCAAGGCACGGCATATAATAACAGAAATACAACTAATCAAACTTCCAGAACCAGCTTTGCCCTTTAAGCCACATTGTTTGTGAACGTACATGAGCTTGTTGTCCAGGCATGCACATTTTCACACACAAATCTAGAAAAAAAACAACATGCAGCAACATGCATACAACCAAGCCGCACTGACATTAACAAAAACACACCTTCACAGCTCTTGCCATCAGCCGATAAGCGAAAACCAGAGGTGCACGAGCACTTATATGAGCCCGGGGTGTTCTCGCAGGTCTGGGCACACAGACGGCCAGGGTAGCGCCAACACTCATTTATATCTGAGGGATGAAAGACTATCATCATCATCAAACCTTGGAAAAGGGCACTTCATGAATTGTTGGCACCCATGTGTGCAGGTGCATGTGTTAAAGACGTGCATTTTTTAATGTCCTGCACAAAAGTGTCTACGTGTGCAAATCATCTGTCTGCTGATAGTCTAAGTTGAGTGGAGTGCATTATTATGAGAATCACAACACAGTGTAACACGTGCAGATGGGGGAGAAGCAGCAGCAGCAGCAGCATAGTAAAAAGATGTGATCTGTAATCTACTCGCTTCTTCAAGTGACAGAGAGCTGGGCTGTCTCCGAGCCACAATAATAAACAAAAGGCTCAGAGCAGGCAAAAAAGGAAAATTCTCCACTATATTTGACGGGCAAGAGTGAAAGGAATCATTAAGAATTTATGATAAAAAAATAAAACTCAGAATAAGCAGAAAAAATCCTGAAGGAACTATGACAGTATCTGCTGCCTACTTAATGCCTAGACATTAATAATCGGCCTTTAAAGCTCATTAGGAATCTGAAACATGCATGTGCAATAATATGACAATAAAAATCAAGACTTTCATTTTGAAAATACAAACATTACCAAACATTAGCAAACACTATAACTCACACAAAAGTCCGGTATTACATTCATATCAGTTAATATGCTATAAAAGTTCATAACTACTAATAACATGTTAAATAATAATAGCAAAAATGATCTGCAATGCCAAAAACAGCTTATAAGCTACAACGTGCAAAAAATAATAATAAAACAGCAATTTCTTTTTTCCTTTTTTAGAGCTAATATAATATTCAGCATACCTACGCACATCCTCCTGAATGAATCATACTGGTACCCAGTCTGGCACTCACAACGATAAGAGCCAGGCATATTGTGGCAAAGCTGTCCCCCTGTACATCGATTCAGGCCACTCTCACATTCATTCACATCTAATAGAGATAAAAGTTGTAAAGACAGACATCAAACTTGTGACTGTAAAATGACGATTTTTAAGAAGATCCTCCGGTGTATTTTCCTTTTTTAAAAGGTAATAAAAATAACATATTTCATTCTTATTCCAAAATGGGTCATTAAGCCATTCAAATACATTGAAAACATTATTAATTGAAAATAGAACAGCAAAAATAAATATCTTTCTGTCTCTTTATAAAAACCACACTAACATAACTACATCTTACTTTAAAAAAAGAAACAAGCAAGCTTTTGCATTAAATAAATTTATCACATGTTCATGTACCTAAAATGTTAAATGATAACATTATCCGTTGTTAAATATCTACCTCTGCTTCCCTCCGCTTGTTAATGCTGTAGTTACATCAGTGACTATTACTAGACAACTACAGCAAAGAACCAAATTTTAGCTTTCCGGTCCAAAACGTAATTGCTTTTGAATTTGTTCTAAGATCCATATGTTTAGAGTTTAAAAAAAAATACACAATTCAAACTATGAATGCATAAAAAAATGGTTGAGAACAAAAGACACATGGATATGCCTAAAATAATACATTTTTAATTAGCACTTTGTGTTGAAGTGTACATTATTTCTGACCGTATTGTACTCAATCACCTGTACTCTTTAGTCTCCAAATAAAACAAATTTCCCTTTCAGGGTTGTGTCTGTTGGTGTGTTTTGTGTGATAGTTGTCGTTACAGGTTTCAACCAGAGGGTGGAGCTGAGCCAGGAGCTGCACCTCCTATCTTGAGGGCGGTTTCATGCGGGGTGCTCCAGTACACCTGCTGATCATCAAGTCTCATTTACTGCAGTGGAAAAAAAGGAGCTGGATGCCGGTCTCTCATCGCCTCAGTGTTATCCTCTGATACCTTTAGCCCTCTGTAGTTCTGTGCTTCTGCATTATTCTTACTTTCCATGTACTCTCCCTTTTGAAGGAATCTCCCTTTCACCCCTGGAATTATCCTCAGACTTCTCCTTTGATCCCTCACTCAAAACCCACCAGCAATAACTATTGGATCAGCCACCACGGCCGGCAAACATTGAAGCTCCTCTTAACTTCCTTTTCGCCATGATCATCATTACCATCTCCATACCCCACGACAGAACCAAACCTGTCCACTTTCCAACACTCTCCATGCTCCAATCTACAACATGTTGCAGCTGATTTAGCGTCAGTTCCAGCTACAGCCACAACACTCTGCTGACCAACGACTCTTTGTCTGTGTTCATTTCTCTGAGGGTGTTAAACAGCCTCATTCACTCATCCCCGTAAGTCATCTGCCTTTTCACATTCTGCAATATTTACAATGTATCTTTCTTATAGGGGCGGAGCCGAATCAGAATACGGTATTCGGGAAAGCCACAGATGGCGTCTTTTTTACGAATACTTATTTCAAAAAAATGCTTTATAAAGTATTTGTGTTTGGGAACAAGAAAAATTTAAATCAAAAAGCTGCGCTTCCTCATGAGAGTGCATGTGAGTTAGTGACTGATGACGTTCAGGAGTCGGGGCAAAGAGCAGGAGGAGGTAAAACAGGTGCCTAACACAGCTGCTCTACACAGCAACAAAGGAGGCTTGAATGAGTGAAAAAAAGACTTAACTGCATCGCAATTTTTGTTGAATATGTTTTTGTACCTTAACTGAGTTCCAGAGGGAGTTTATAACTTTCTGGAATCTGAGTTTGATCAGGAGATTATTTCATTCCGCAGCATCACTATTAAGTCTGCAGTCGGTTGCTCACATGTTTGCTCTGTTGTAAACGTAACTCTGTTGGCTCGGTAAATTAGACAATAGGCTGTTGACAGACTAGCGTTAACGTTCAGTTAAAAAGGTTAAAACAAGGCTTTTGTAGTTGTGTCAAAATATGTTAACTTGTGGGAGTTTTTTGGTACGTTTAAGTCACTCTGTCTTTTGCAGACAGTTATTCTTAGCATAGCTTCCCGTCATTTTGAAACTCCCCAGGCAAATAGGCAACCAAATTTAAAAGACTGTGCCTGGCTCTATGAAGACAGAGATATCAAACATCTGTCAACATCTGCAATGCATAATCACGTGCACTTAAATCATCCTCTCCTGGTCTGTCAACCTACCCACAAGCACCAATCCCCCCAAAAGCACCAAATCATCATCATAATCATGTTCTGCCACCATCTGTTTAACTATGGGTGAAGTAATGGCTGTTATGTAAATTTCCTTTTCAATAACATTCCATGTTACATGTTCATTGCTGGATTTATGGAAAAACATCAACCAATATTGCATATCCATAAATATTATAATGGATAATTAAATATAACATAAATTAGAACTGTAACACAGGTAATTAAAATAAAAATACTCATATACAAATGCAAATATTTTTTTCCCTCTTAACAAATACAAATACAGATACAAATACTGACTTCTTTACAGACCCCTCTCTACATTAACTCTGGGAAGCTGCAGAGTTAACAGGAAGTGGTATAATTTATAAGCAGTGTACTCCATAACTTTGGTCTTAATGGAAGACTACCAGGAAGAAATCAATTTTCAAAAGAATTGGCCATTTGCAACAGGTAATATAAGGGGCATGGTTAGCATATCCTCCGAGTTAGATGAGACCAAAGTCAAATATGTCAAATGGTATGTGTTGTATAAAGCTTACAAAGCACACAGCCCAATCGTAGCAGAGAATTGGTTACAGGCTGTAAAAGACTTGAGGTTTTCCTTCCAGAAGAAAACCATTAGAACAGACTTGCTGCTGTAATTACAATGAAAGGTGGCCTTACTAACTATTATATCAGAGGTGCTTAACAAACATTTCTTTAAAAAGAAATCCCATTAATAATGAAATCAAGCACTTTCTTTCATTTTTTTAAGAATGTGCATTGTATTTGCCTGTCACATAAAGGACCAATTAAAGCAAGATATGTGGGGAAATGGAAAAGTGTGAAGACTTTTGTTAATAACTCTACATGTATTCCTCTAAGAACAACCTGCTGTTCTCCTCAGACTGACTTTGAGTCTGTATTTCAGATCTGATGACTCGTTGTTCTTGTGCATTAATTCCAAATCTTACCAACACATCTGGATCCATCAGGGCTTGCATGATAGCCACGGCTACATATTATCTTCCTGCTGCACATGTATGACCCCACAGTGTTGACGCAGATAAATCCTGATCCGCACAGCTGGGTCAAAGTAGTACACTCATCAATATCTGGTATGGAGATACAGAGAGGGAGAGAAATAAAAGGGAAGAAGGTAAAGGATGAAAGGAGATCCCTGTAGTCACACATACAAGGCATGAGAGACCAGGGGGCATTACTTTAGCCACATGGTGCTGTGATATCAAAGCAAACACATCACACAGTCACATTCCCTTGGACAGCTTTGTTGTTCCACTTTTTCCAGTTTGTCATTTCTTAGTGCATTTCTTCTACAGTCCTTTTATAGAGGTGTCTGCTGCCTCGACATGCCCAAGTTCCTGCCCCTGGGGGCTAATTCCACAGCATCAGTTTGTACTGGAGGAGGATAGAGGATTGGCTTTTATCCACCCCCTCTGTAACCCCTCACAGCTACGTCTCTGATCTCCTGTCTGTGTGGCATTTAACCCCTCTGCCACGGCCATGCAACTGATTCATCTGCATGGCGTATAACAGTGCAACTTTGCAGACAGTGATTCATGTGTGGGAAAATCTCTTTGCTGATTCACTCATCAGCTTGCAACTAAGATAAGGAATATCAGAATGTTGCATGTCATCAGATTTCAACACCATGCAACATTTTTTTCACTTTTCATTGGTTTTCATTTGTTCAAGCTAGAGAGAAATTTATTTCCCAAAGCTTTCATGCATTCCATCTATTTGTAAAGAAACTCTTTCTCCCATTTTAATTATCTTTTTAAACACAACTGACAAAACTAGTTACCAATTAAGATTACAAGAATTAAGTGTTAAACAAAGGAGCACATTGATGTGTTTCTTACCTATACAGTTGCCTTGTGTGTCCTGCGTAAATCCTGCCGGACAGACAGGTTTGGGGTTGCACCTGAATGAGCCCTCTGTGTTTAAGCACACAAGCCCATCCCCACAGTTGTGTCTTCCCATCATGCACTCATCAATGTCTGTGGCAAAACAGCGACAAACAAATGAGGACAGGGGAAATTATGAACTGTATATAAATTTAGTGGAAGCAATGTGGTACATTTCCACTGGGTGGCACTGTGGTTCAGGAGCAAACTGTATCTCGAAAGCATCTTCTTTGCAAATCAGTCTTAAGCCAATAAAAATACACTGAATGAGAATGTGTTGTTTGTTGTGTTGTTGAATGTGTTATTTGATAATTGCTGCTAATAAATCAACACAACGTTGGACTTGCAGTGTGTTGTTGATTGAAGCAAAATCCTCCACCAGAATAATCCACCACCATCCTAAGGGATTTCTGTTATATATCTTTCCCATCATTTGTCCAAGTACTGTATAAACTAAAACTTTGAGGTCTTTGAGAAAAATAAAAAGTCAGAACATTTTTGTTTTTATTTTAGCAAATTTTTACATGACCTGTCAAATATTACATTGTAATAAATGACAGGTACAGTATTTTTTATCTATAAGTAGTTACTATATTATAATAATCTATAAATAGGAAAAAAACTTCACACTAAATGTTAACGTTTGTGTTTGGTTGATTTCCTCTTTGAAGTAACCATGCTTGTTGACAATAAACCTTATATCACTGGAAAGGATTTTTGTTTCCATTTAAATGTTGCCAGATTTGTAAGAAAAATCATTTGTGAGTTCAGCAGCAAAGTTAAGTATTTAGGATGTATCCATAGAAAAGAAAAATGCTCAATTTGCTGTGCCAAAGCTTAAGATTTTTCTATTGAACCTTGTTTATTATTTATGAATTGGATGATTGATGTTTGGAGAAGAAAGACATCTTGGCAATTTTACACTTTAAACATTTCACAATTAGAAGTATCAGTAGTGGGAGAACAGTACACACCTACAGCAGCCTGGTACCTCATTTTAATGCTGATCAGTAGCTTGGTCACACAATGTTGTGGGATGGCATCTAGTTCTTCAACCACACTTAATGAC
Organism: Apricaphanius iberus; assembly: GCA_028564705.1. Taxonomy (NCBI): domain Eukaryota; kingdom Metazoa; phylum Chordata; class Actinopteri; order Cyprinodontiformes; family Aphaniidae; genus Apricaphanius; species Apricaphanius iberus. The sequence goes on along the minus strand of JAPXFQ010000640.1, from coordinate 867,320 downwards.
ATGTTAGCCAGTGCTTTTGTGTTGGTCAGACTGGCACGAACAGTACACTAAAACTGATCTAACAAATATTTGGTAGGGAGGAGGTCAGGACCACATGCAGGCTTTTCCATTTTCTTCACTCCCTAATTATGGAAGTAGTAAAAAACCACAATCTGCAGGGGCAAGCATTGCCATCCACATAAAGTCCACCAAAGACTGTTGCTGGCAAGTTTGTATAGGCTCAACCAAAAAGTTTATTTTCCATAAGAATGTAGCGGAAGAGGAAAAAAAACAAAAAATGATACCTTTCCCTTCATTTTTTAGCTGTCATTACATACAATCAGATATATACAAAATAAAAAATAATCTTAAGTGTTATCATCCCTTTAGAAGGACACTCTCCAGCTCGTCCTGGGAGAACTGAAGAAGTTCCTGGACCATAAACGGTTTATAATTCCTCAAGCGAGTTCTGGGGTTGCTACAGAATGCGATTGGAAAACCTTCAAAATAAGAAGATTACAAACTGTCCAGATCGGATGTATCCATTTAAATCTAGCATCTCCATTTTTTAGCATGTTCTATATCTGAAGACCATAGGTGAGGGCAGAATGTAGATGAACCATTAAAGCTATCGCTTTTGGGCTGGGCTGTACCCAGCCATTCTATATATTTCCTTTCTATTCAATTTACTTATCACTCAAACACAGAAAATAAAGACGCTTGAACACTATCCTTTGAAGCAAAGACTAGGTTTGACTTGGTGGTGCTAGACAAGAGCAACTGGAAAACTTATACTCCAACAGCACCCACTACAAAATCTCCAGGGTAATTTGTGTTTCTTAAGCTTCTAAATTTCCTTTTTAATATGTATTCTTTGTATGATTAAAAATGAAATATATTTTTTTCAGAGTATGTATTTTCACTGTGTATTTATTTTGTAGTCAGTTTTTGCCATTTGTTTAATGCTTACAAATACAAGTCCGCAGAGGACTTGTTAGAAGAATCAACCTCCATTAGGACTGAGTATTAGCTTCATCCATGAGCCTGAACCAAGGAACCCGTCTAGGCTGGAAAATAGCTCTCACAGCCTGAAACTCTCTGAACATGAAGGCTGTTTTCCCCTGAACACTGCTGCAACTCTAGGAATGAGACCTCTGAATGATTGCAATTATGGTGCATGGAAATAATGAAACATATTGGGAGGATTACATCCCAAGGTCGGGTTTTGCCAGCAACAAACATACAGGCAAGCCCTTTTCAAGTTAATAGCAAACAATAACAATTGAAGCAGTAAAATAAAGGTCACTATGCTTTCTTATCTGGGCTGACATTTCTATCTAAATATGTAGTATATTTGAAGGTTTTTTACTTTAAGTTTAATGTCCAATCCCTGACCCCCGAGGGTGGAACAGCTGATTCTTCTTGAACAAAGCGCTTTCCTGACATTGTGAACATCCCGCAATAGAAAATCCACCCGTTCGTAAAATGTTCACAGTGGGTGGAAGTGAGCCCACTGATGCTGCTCAGTGCAGAAAAAAGTAAGGAGTACCTTCACAAATGTCATTGCTGATTTGGTATCCAGGCGGGCAGGTGATCAATTTTTCACAGACATAACTCCCCCTTGTGTTGACGCAGCGCTCGTTAAGCTGGCAGCCATGTGCAGACAAACACTCATCTGTGTCTGGAGAAAAGAATCAAGACAACACTTTAGGATCCAATGTTAGGATCCAATGTTTTTTAACTGATGTTCTTAATGTGAATGTGTATAGGAGTTGGGTTGGGGGGAAGAGGTTATAATTGTGTTAATGCTTTTAAATTTGTGGGGGGGGGGATGGGATGGAGGGTCATTTCAGGTCTCTTTTCTTATAATGTGCAAAGCACTTTGAGTGTATGAAAAGTGCTTTATAAATAAAGTTTGATTGAGTGATTTATACAGACAATGACAGGCCCATAGAACGCAAGGATGAGTGAAAAGATTAAGAGAAGCAGACGAGAAGATGTATAATAAACATCAACAACTGAATGGGACAGTCGGCAGTTAGAAACAGATTAAAGAGACAAGTCAGAGTCTCTTTTGGCAGAAAGATAGCAGACAAAGAAACTGAGAATAACATTCATAAAATAAAGAAACACTCAGTTGCTCCCTGTGACACTTTTAAAAGCATGCTGATGTGTAGCAGCACACAAGACTGCTGGTAAAGGCTTAAATCTTAGAAACTTCCCCCAAGAGGTAGCTTGGACAGATATATCAGTGTTCAGCAGATGATTGGTTTCTTTCCACCATCATTTGGAGTGGAAAAATAATGGTTGCCAAAGTAGTTTATTATAATGCATGGATGACTGGACGGATGATTTTATATCTGTTCTAACAAATTGATCTGCTTTGATCTAAAAAATTTTATGAAAGCTCTCGCTGTATGGGTTGGGTTGATGTCCTGCTGCAGGGTAAACATTCTAGTCTCAAGTCTTTTGCAGCTTCTAACGTATTTTCCAGAATTATTTGATGGATGTTTTCCTCTGGGGATAGTTTGTTCAGGGTGATACATAACATTAGTTCTCCTACGTCCATAGACATTTGCATCGTTCCAAACGACTTTGGTTTCCTCGGACCAGAAAATCTTCCCAAATTTGCTGTATCACCTAAATGGCTTGCAGTAAACTTTAAATATGACTTCTCGTGGCTTCTTTCCAATTACTTACCTCATAAAATCATTAGGAGAAACCCACTCCCTGGTTATGACTTAACTCCTACACAGATGACCCTAGATATACAACAATTTTTCTTTGGATCAATTTTAGAACAGTTAGGTTTAGTCAAACTATTTCCTGCCATTTCAAAGAATAATTAATTAATCTTTTTTCCAACAAGTTTGAAAGTTTACATTAATAAATATTACTATCCCGTTTTTAAAATCTGATAAAATCCAGAAAATAATGTTAGATCCTGGTAGTTCAATTCATGCAATTTAAATTAACTGGAGGCACACGTGTGTACATATTTTTAAGACACCTCAAGCCCACTGCTGCCTTTTTTTGATAAAGACACTGCAAGAGGGACTGGTGCACTTCATGAAACATATGACCTCACAAGGAAAGAAGATCATATGGCAATACAATGGAAACCAGTTTCTTAATTGAAATAAATTAAAATGTAAATTGTTTCCAACCTCCCCAATCTCCCACCCCCTGTTACAACATCCCCAGCAGCCAGTCATTTTTAGTAGCCTGTACAAAAATTATCAATCCAATGTTATATTATTAGAAGCATTATAGGAAAAATGAATAATGACAGCCGTATTTTTGACAGAATGAAGATAGCTGAAGTGTTGTTGTTTTTTCAAAATCATTTTATATTTTTATAGTTCATGTTTGGAAGAATAAAAACATTTCACTAATACTCGAGGAAATGCATCATGGTTTGTTCTCACTGGACCCACAGCCTTACACATGCTAGATGCCTAGAAGCGATGGAAAAAAATTACATCACTGTATCCAGGCTTGCAAAAGAAAAGAAGTCAGTTCGCTAACTCTTGTACCTGACATTAAAATGCTGCGAAAATTCCCATAACATTGCAACTGCAGAGTTTTGGTGCTGGATAGGAAGTAGGGGCTAAAACAAGAGAGAAAATGCATGTACCAACCTACTGGGAGAACAAAGCCAGGGTTGCAGGAGGCACACAGTGGGCTGGCTCATGCTTTGAATTGTGTGCTTGCTGACAACATTCTACATGTTTGTATTTGAAGTAAAATTGGGGCAGTCATGCGGTGATTGTAATTGTGTTGAAATAACATCACAAGATATCAGTCAGGAATAAAAAGCTTGAGCACAAATGGTTCTTTAAAAAGGCACAATAACCCTAAGCATAACGGCCAATAAGTGGTCTAAAGACAATAAGATTTTTGACTTAAAGTCCAGATCTTATTTGAACAAAAAATTTGTGGGCAGAGCTGCGTTGTGTGTGAGCAAGGCAGCCAACAAGCCTCACTCAGTTACACCAGTTCTGTCACAAGGAATGGGCCAAAATCGCTGCAAAAATATTTAGAGAAGCTTGTGGTAGGTGTATTTTGCTAAGAGAAAACTATATATAGAGTTCTCTGTTCAGGGGAATCTATAAGGCTATCTATGGTATGAAGTTGCTGAGATAAACTTTAATAATGCTTGGAAAGTTGTAATAATCCCTCAATTATAAACTCAGTTTAGCAACAAGATGAAAACTTCTCCCACAGGGGATTAGAACTGTAGCTCTTCTGCAAATCTACAGACACTGATGAGTCAAAGACAAATCAGGGTCAGAAAATTTCTGCAGGAAAGCTTCCCAAATGAAAACAAAATTCCTCTGGCTTGAGAAGAAAACTAGGGTATGGGATAATTTTTTAGAATCTATTGTTCAACTCTCTCACCACACACTTCCAAAAGAAAAAACTTTCTGTGTTATTATGCCACTTCAGTTTCTTACCGTCACATGAACGTCCATCTGCTCTGAGGGAGAAACCTAAGAAACAGGAGCACTGTGGCCTTCCTCCCACCGGGGTGCACTGTTGCTCACAGATGCTGCTTCCTGAAAATTTTTTAATTAGGTTGTATCATTATTTTAGAAATGTTTTGTCTTGTTTATTTATTTTTTTATATTTTCACACTGGAACAGAGAAAGCCTTTGCAGGAGTTTAAAAAACGTGATTTTCTTTCTAACTTCCTAATTTGTCGAGTGGATCTATGACCTGGAGTCTCATTTATAAAAATTTGCAAAAAATCTTTAGTAAAACTGTGATAAAATTCACTTATGAAAAGAAATGTAATTGTTTTAAGTCTGCTTTAAAAAGTATTACCTGCACAAATATATATATTATTTGGGGTTGATGAATAAACGCAGGAGCTGTGAGTCACACAGCGTTGTTGCAGCAGAGTGTCTGACATAAAAAATATCGTGGAGACAAAGAGGTAGATGGGATTCCAAAGCCAGAATGTGCTGAAGGGCGGGATGCACAGTTCCTGCAGGTTGGTAGCTGTAACACTGGGCACAGTGATGCACATATATCTGATAGGACTGGTTTAGCTGATTTAACTCATCTCATCAGCCAAGTCATCATCATAGCCCAGGAAACCCCTAAAAACTCCCCCATCCAATTGCTGTGATTGGCATGATCTTCAATGGGCGCCAGCACATCCATTGTGCAGCATTATGCAGGATTGTTACTCCACTATATATATAATATATATATATATATATATATATATATATATATATATATATATATATATACATATATATATATATATATATATATACATATATATATATATACACATATATATATACATATATATACACATATATATACACAGGTGCTGGCCAGTAAATTAGAATATCATCAAAAAGTTGAATTATTTCAATAATTCCATTCAAAACGTGAAACTTGTACATTACTGTATATTCATGCAATGCACACAGACCAATGTATTTCCAGTGTTTATTTCTTTTAATTTTGATATTTATAAGTGACAACTAATGAAAACTCCAAATTTGGTATCTCAAAAAATTTGAATATTCTAAAGGCCAATGAAAAAATAAGTTTTATTTTAAATGTTGGCCAACTGAAAAGAATGAACATGAAAAGAATGTGCATGTATAGCACTCAATACTTAGTCGGGGCTCCTTTTGCCTCCATCACTGCAGTAATACAGCGTGGCATGGACTCGATCAGTCTGTGGCACTGCTCAGGTGTTATGAGAGCCCAGGTTGCTCTGATAGTCGTCTTCAGCTCCTCTGCATTGTTGGGTCTAGCGTATTGCATCTTCCGCTTCACAATACCCCATAGATTTTCTATGGGGTTAAGGTCAGGCGAGTTTGCTGGCCAATCAAGGACAGGGATACCATGGTCCTTGAACCAGGTACTGGTGGTTTTGGCACTGTGTGCAGGTGCCAAGTCCTGTTGAAAAGTGAAGTCTGCATCCCCATAAAGTTGGTCAGCAGCAGGAAGCATGAAGTGCTCTAAAACTTCCTGGTAGACGGCTGCATTGACCTTGGACCTCAGGAAACAGAGTGGGCCAACACCGGCAGATGACATGGCACCCCACACCATCACTGACGGTGGAAACTTTACACTGGACCTCATGCAACGTGGATTCTGTGCTTCTCCGCTCTTCCTCCAGACTCTGGGTCCTTGATTTCCAAAGGAAATGCAAAAATTGCTTTCATCAGAAAACATAACTTTGGACCACTCAGCAGCAGTCCAGTCCTTTTTGTCCTTGGCCCAGGCGAGACGCTTCTTACGCTGTTTCTTGTTCAAGAGTGGCTTGACACACGGAATGCGACAGCTGAATCCCATGTCTTTCATGAGTCTCTTCGTGGTGGTTCTTGAAGCGCTGACTCCAGCTGCAGTCCACTCTTTGTGGATCTCCCCCACATTTTTGAATGGGTTTGTCGTCACAATTCTCTGCAGGGTGCGGTTATCCCTAGAGCTTGTACACTTTTTTCTACCACATTTTTTCCGTCCCTTCGCCTGTCTGTTAATGTGCTTGGACACAGAGCTCTGCGAACAGCCAGCTTCTTTAGCAATCACCTTTTGTGTCTTGCCCTCCTTGTACAAGGTGTCAATGGTCGTCTTTTGGACAGCTGTTAAGTCAGAAGTCTTCCCCATGATTGTGGAGCCTTCAGAACAAGACTGAGGGACCTTTTAAAGGCCTTTGCAGGTGTTTTGAGTTAATCAGCTGATTACAGTGGCACCAGGTGTCTTCTATATTGAGCCTTTTCAGAATATTCTAATTTTCTGAGATACTGAATTTGGTGTTTTCATTAGCTGTCAGTTGTAATAATAAAAATGAAAATTAATAAACACTTGAAATATATCACTATGTGTGGAAGGAAAGTATACAGTATAGAAGTTTCACGTTTTGAATGGAATTATTGAAATAATTCAACTTTTGGATGATATTCTAATTTACTGGCCAGCACCTATATATATATATATATATATATATTTGTACTGATCACAAATAATGCACCAATAAGTGCAAAGGATATATAATCACATGACATACATGAACATACTGTGATAGAATTCTTAAATGCAACATATTTGTATTCAGATTCTCGTTGTTATTTTTAGTTCAGAGACCGGGGGTGTTGGGCTGACTGTTGGTTATGTGTTTGTCTGTGTGTGTGTGTGGGTGTGTATGCGTGTGTGTGGGTGTGTGTATGGGTGTGTGTGTGTGTGTATACAAGTCTGAAAATGAGGCTTTAATTCAAAATTTTGCCATCTCACTGGCTGCACTGCCAGTGTCCTCCATCATTTTCCATCACTTTTTTCTATAAATCACAAACTTTGCACAGAAAGTGAGTTATGCAATTTTCACACACAATTTTGTGCACAAGCAAGCTTCATAAATAAGACCCCTGGTATTTATGACAAGCCAATAAGCCTTTTAATTTAAAGCATTGGTATCAAATCTTATCTTTCTTCACTAGTTCATTCTTATTCTGAAAAAAGCTGTAGGTTTGGTTCTGCTAATTCAAAATCAAGGTAAACTAGTTAAACAAGCTAACTCAGTAGTAATATGTGTTAGTTTTCCAATGCTTGGTTCCTCAGTGGGACTGACCTTCAACCCTGATGTTATAGAACCTAAATAAGAGCAAAGGAATGTTATATTAAGAATAAACTCTTTGGGGATTCAAGTCTAATGTCTACGGCGTCTTAAAAAAATTATTTTCCTTAAACATTTTGTCACAGTACAACCACAAACTTCAATATATTTTATTTGGATTTTACTGTATGTAAATGATTTAAAAAAGTGTGTATGATGTAACGGTATGATATACACTTGTATTCAATCTTCTTTCCACAGACACTACCCAAAAAAGTAAAACTGACTGCCTTCAAATATTATTGAATGAAGTCCACTTGTGCCTGTAACTGAATCTCATTTCACGTTCAGTTGTTCCGTAAAGGCCTATAAGGTTTCTCTGCACTGGTTAAGATAACAGAATATGGATGTATTAGATTTGCCCAGTCAGTCCAGACCTAAATACAACTGAGAATATATGGCAACTTTTGAAGCTTTCCATCCCATCAGACTGAGCTTGACCTATTTTGCAAAGAAGAATTTGCAAAAAAATTCAGTTTGTAAATGCACAAACCTCGTGTACCGGCAAATGTTATGTACTTAGTAGGCTTAATAAAAATGGACAAAATACTTTTTAGGTCTTTAGTTGTAAAACATCATGTACCCCTCACTTCATACGTATGGATTACTCTGTTTGGGTCCATAATAAAATCCCAATGAAAGACATTGAATGTATGTGGCCGCAGTAAGACAAAATGCAAAAATGTTCAATCGATAGTCAAGTCAATGCTTTAAATTTGCTCTTTAAACTTTGTGGAAAGAATCATTGTATGAAAACTTCTCCATGCTTATTAGCTGAACATATTTGTTAACTTTTAAAATAACAAAAGGATTCATTGTGATTTGTTCCTATAAATTAAATGTCTAACCTTCACAAGGGTTGAGTGAGGCAGAAGGCTGGGTTGGAGGCGGAAGTAGAGGGGCTGCCACTCCTGCATGATCAAATTCCTTCAGTCTGTTCTCCTCATCCGTCGTCTCTGTGCAAACACAAGTAAAGGCAGAACAAGATAAATAAACTTCACTGCAATCACTAATCCCAACCCTCTATCCTGTGGTACAGTCTTAGTTACAGACTTGTTTAATAGCTGTGTTTAAATCCAATGATGTGAGAAAAGTGGCTACAGATGGAAGTTGTCATACCAGTGGAGGTGAGATTGGAAAAAACACAGCCTTCAAACAAACATTTGGGTTTATTAGTGAGCCTTGTACCTCACTGTAATTTGCTGAGGGCTCTGCCACTAGTATCTTGTTGAGACAGGCTTGTGTTGCTGATTAAAGTCTGCTCTGTTGCAAAGTAGCTGAAAATACCTCTTAACTGTTCATCCGAGTAGAAAGTTCAGAAATTTTGGCCTGAGCAAGAAGTGAGAACAAAAATGAGAAGAAGAAAAAAAGAAACAGTGTTGAAATGCCTTTTGACAGCAGAAAAATGTCACTTACTAAGATCCAGGAACAGGATGGAAGTATAAAAATAGAATAATTGTTATTGGGGCTTACAGAAAGAAAGGAAATCAAACAGGTCAGAAAAATAAAACAATGACAGATGGGGGTCTTTCTGACATGCATACGGACTGTAAATCCCACTGAAGAGAGTAAATGGCACAGAAGACCGCTCCCCCTTTGTGTGTTCGTGCACCTGGAAAATGTCATTGTGACAAACTATGACCCGTAGTCTTTGCTTTACCTTGCACACAAGTGAATCCATCCTCCTGCAGCACGTAGCCAGAGAAGCACTCGCAGCGGAAAGAGCCAGGCGTGTTGATGCAACTGTGGTGGCAGATGCTGTCCTCATATATCTGGCACTCATCCATGTCCTCAACGGGTCCCTCGGCAGCATTCTCACCATCCTGCTCTTCACTGATGGAGAAGGCCTCTTTACGATATGGGCTATCTGATACTAAAGCACAAGGATAATTATGTTTGAGTGGGCTCTCAGAATATACAGGTCCAGCACCGTAATGTTGAGTTCCATTGTAAATGTATGTTAATTTAGTACTTTAATTCAAAATAGATATTTTTATTTTTGTTAATTTTGATGACTATTGCTTACAGCCAATGAAAATCTAAAATTCAGCTTCTCAGAATATTACAACTAAGGACTAAAAAAATGACCTTTTAGTACAGAAATGGCAGCCTCCTGAAGAGTATTTCACAATGTGGTATAACCATAGCAGGTGATGGTTATATTTGTATGGTGCGCTAACAGACATTTTAAAACGTTATGATTTAGATTCCAACACAAAGCCTCCAAACTGAAATAGAAAATACCTGCTTTAAAAACAGTCACATTTACCTTTTAAGTACAACAAAATACAGCCAAGCTTACACAGTTATCAAAATCTAGACTTTTTGTATATATTTAAGGGGCAGGAACCGGCCTCAAACTTTGAAAGCCAAAAATATAAAAGTTGCTGTATCTCCAAAGCAGAAACTTACAAAGGGCTAAAACTTAGGGCCATTTTTTAAATTGTTGACCTAATCGACACCAAGCTGTGTTCAATGACAATAGACAAAATTTTCAGCTTGTTTAAACCAACTAAAATTACAGCTGTACAAACTCCTACAATATGAAGTTTGTTACTGAAAAATCACTGAATACAAGACCAAGCAGGCAGGGAGAATATAGATCTCTAAGATTTACAGCACACAGGGTGAACGAGCCGATTAGGTTCATCGAGGGTGAATGGCTCTCACTACAGTGATTCATTTTAACAACCATTTTAAAGTTGATGCATTATTTTTGTTCCAACAAAAAGGAACTTGCATTTTAGACTGCAGTAAAGTTTTGCATTATTGGGTGTGCTAGCATGCAATACCTTTTATTGGAGGCAGAGTTTGGTCCAGAGCAGGCCTGTCTCTGACAGTTTGTTTCCCTTCAGCCTGCTCGCAGCAGTTTAGAAAGACGTGGCGGCAGTGAAAACCCAGGTACTGGTGGGCTTCACAGCGATGGCCAGCTCTGTGGAACTGCAGCCCAAGAGAACAGCAACTGCAGCACTCCTGAAGTTCACACAAGCCAGGCTTTAGTTATCCAGTGTTCAGAGTTTTTAGACAAGGTTTTTCACATAAATTAATCACAGAATGATTTTTTCAAAACCATTAAAAGCAGCAGCCCATGTTATAAAGGGGAATGCAAAACCTTTAAATGACACTATGAATAGGTAGGATCGCCTTTATTATTATCGACTTCTCTGTCTGGATGCACAAACCTCTTTGCAGACTACAAACACACACACAGTCATGTTAATAAAATTTTGCATCCAAGCTCTACCTTTTTAATAAGAGGTTTATCATGGCAATCATAAAATTCTAGGCTGCAAGCGGTCGGCCACTGAGGGAGCAGTTTTCTGTCATCCGTTGCCAAATTGTGTTTATTGTGAACGAAGCTTTTCCTCATGAATTTCCTGCTTCTTCCTAAGCACGTTCTGAACAGTCTAAGTATATTTCAGGGTTTTGCATTTATGTCTCACAAGTGACATTCATAAATATTCTCAATTAATATTTTATTTCAGGGCCCTGGTTTTATTAAACCCCACATCTTAAATTCTGCTTTACTGCCTGCCTGTCTGCAGATAACAGACTGTTTTACTTTGCATTTAGATTTTACATTTTTTTTAAATCAAAAAACCTTAATGACAATATTTAATCTGATTAATGAGACTTAAATTCACTGAATATGATGAGTAACTGACATATTCTGTTTTCAGAAAAAAAAGGTGAATAAAAGAAGTAGAAAAACAGATTGATTGTCAAAGTTACATATTGACAATAACTCATTTCAATTGGTTTATGTCTTTGAATTTACTTTATAACTGATGTAGCAATCAATGATCCCAACTTCTGTATGTTGACAACATCTCTTCATCATTTAACTTCATCAGGAGTCTTCATTTCCTCCTGCACTGGCAACATCTTTGCTTTGCACCTAATGGGCCTCATTTATCAAACTTGCGCAGAAAACTGTGTATATTTTGGGTGTATATTCCAAATACGCAAGACCCAACGTGAGATTTATGAACGTGTCGGATCCGCCCAGATTTGTTCGTAAAGACCTGCGCTTGTTGATAAATGTCACGGATGAAACGAGCGTATTTATAAAAGTCACGCGTATAACTATTCACCGACCGCCTCTTCCACACCTTGTTTTTGCGACATGGCTGAACGGGGATCAGCATGCATATCCGTTCCAAAAATATTGGGCAGCCGAAAACATGGGTAATATTGAAAGGAAGAAAAAAGACAACTAGCACACTAACTGCAGCAATTAAGGCACTAACTTTTTAAATCGACTACAATTTGGAGCCCCTTGGTGTGCGAGGCGCCCCTTGTTTATTTAATATGAAAGACGATCATGACATAACCCAAACATAACTTCATGAAATTGCATATTTGTAATGTGAGACGTGTAGGCATAATTTTTACAGCACAGGAATGTTTAATGTTGTGTTTTAAATGCATGTTTTTTGCGTGTGGCGATGAAGGTTGAAATGAGTGTAAAATTTACACCACCTCCTGACTTGGTGTATATTTTATGCGCATTGTATGCTCACGTCCAGATTGATAAATGCCGAAAAGTGTAAATTTTTTGTGTACGCAAGATTTCCACCCTGATTTGGTCGTACGCAAGTTTGATAAATGAGGCCAATTGTGTTCATTTTTAGTATTTGTTAATTGCTGAGTTCTTTTTAAAGACAGGACTTTATGTTAGGTATATTCAAGTGTAAATTGCTCCCCAGCTCGCAAGGCAAAATGCATAACATGACATTTTTGGTTACTTGGACATAACTTCTTTATAATGTCTAATTACATGTCTTTTCCCCAATATCTGGATTCAATTATGTATTTTTTTATCTATTTATTCAGGATCCCCATTAGTTACTACCTCAGCAACAACTACTCTTACTGGGTTCCACATAAAATCACACAATCATAATATACCCATAGACATAACATTCAATAAGATGTAAGATTTACATTTTAGTAAAAACAGTCATAAAACATTACTAGTAGCCTTCATAAACAAAGATTTATGGGCCAATCTCAAATGCGGGGTCAAATCGTAAATATTATAGACGTTAATTTGAAATAGAGATTTTCTCTTAAAGAATTGCCATTCTTGATAGTTTTTTGAAAGAATGCTCTTTGTATATCTCTTTTATATTTAAAGGTAGTTTATTCCAAATTAAAAAGTGCCCCGTATATTACTGATTTCTTTAATGTATTAGTTTTAGGTAAAGGCTACACATATCTAATTGAGAATGATTGTCTAGTTCTAGACCCATGCCTCTCTTCTGAAAGAGTCAGTTGAGTATACAGGTAGACTGATTCCCTGGTCAGAGATGTTTTTCTAACAAGCTGGGCATGTCTACTGGCCATTCTCTGTTCAACTGTCAGCCATTATAATCTATTATGCATCGCCCCTACATTCCTCCTTATTGAACAATTTAAGGCAAGTCTAGCAGCTCTATTCTGGGTCAGTTCGACATCTTGTTTAGAGGCAGAGGACCATACCATTATACAATTTTCCAAATGACCTAAAATTAAAGCTTGTATAACTAGTCTAACATTTTTCACAGTTAAAATATATCTGCATCTTCTAATAACTGAAATACCTTTACTTATTTTGGATACCAGAAAGTTATACGTGTTGCAAATCAGAGTGTCCTCTAGTCATATACCTTATAATTTGGTCTGTTTTACCAGTTAAAAAGTTGTTCCTTTAAGGGACATATTGAGCTTTGGATCTGTTGTTATGACACGCCTGGTCAACCATATGAAATATCTGACTATTTCAATTTTACACCACGATGAAATACACATTGTTTCTCTTAGAATAAACTTTGTCTACTTAGAATTCATAGAAAAATTGTGCATTTGGGGCCTTGCAATGGATTGGCAATCTGTTCAGAGTGTACCCCGCCTCTCACCTGATGAATGCTGGAAATAGGCACCAGCCACCCTGCAGAGAATGAAGGGGGTATATAATTGATGGATAGTATATTTGGTGTCTTTTTGGGCTTCCATATCTACCAAAATCCAGATTTCAAATAGGACCAGTGGTTCTTATTCCGAGTTTGGTTCCAAACAAATGTATGAAGTTACTATTTTTGTGAATTTTCTCAAAATATCTATAATTCAAAGAATATGTATTTAATGCATGATAACCTGTTGCAGATGTTCCAAGTATTTGAGATGATGAAGTATAGTGCAGGCTTCACAGTCCATTAGCTAGCAACAAGAAGGTCCAGAATTCAAATCCCAGCCTGTGCTGTTTCTTCATGAACTTTGCATATTCTCCTTTTGCATGAGTTGTTTTTTCTTCAGGTTTCCTCCAACATTCATAATGAATGACTGAATTACTCTAAATTGCTCTTAGGTGTTAGTGTACGCATATATGGTTGTTTTTGATGTGTCTCTGTGTTGCCCTTTGATGGACTGGTGACCTGTTCATCACCCTGGTCACCAATGTTCTCTAACAAACATCTGAGGTCTTTACAGATCCACTCAATTAGTACCAGGGTCAAATTAAACACTGGTGGACACACGTTTCTAATTTGGTGACTTCTGAAACCAAGCTGTTTTATCACGTAAAATCCTGATAAATAACATTTAATTTTGTAGTTATAATGTGAGAAAAAATTAATCTATGTTTTTTTCAGATGTCAATTTCCCTTTTACCACAGCTTCTGTATTTGTGGACCATACAGACAATACATTTACAGCTAGGTAAATACTTTGGGTTCAGATGTCCAGAATGCTCTAAATACAGTTTTAAAAACATTAAAAGTTTATGCTGGAAAAAATAGAAGTTTTGAATTCTCACCTTAGGAAAAATACTTGTTTGTAAATTGTGCTTATTGACAAATGTAGAAACCTTTACAGTAGCTACAAGATTCATGCAGCTGTCCTACAAGTATCAATTTCAGACTCAAAAAGAGCTGAATATGAACATCGACTGATGAGGTACCCCAACAAATCTAAGAGGATTGCCGTCAGGAATGTTGATAATTACATTGAACATATTACTGCCAAATGGGATTTTATTATATATTTAATCATTTCAGAGCTAGCAGTTATGGGATTTATAGGGGTTTTCCCCTTGTTACCTGCTCCTGGATACTCGCCTTGTAGGAATCCGTCCCACATTTACTGCTGGCGTCCACGCCACAGAGACTTCCTGCTCTGGCTGCCTTAATTCCCGCCAAGCACTGGCGTTCTGTCAGAGAGCCAAAGCAGCACTGTTGTTGGGCGGTCCTGACAGAGAGAGGCACACATGAAAAATTACTGCAGCTGTTTCTAGACAGAAACTACGGTCCTCCAGGAGCAGAAACTATCCTCATGAGGGTGGCCACAAAGTTGAAGGAACTGTGGTTTAAAGTTTCTAGAAGATGAAATAAAAGAAACTTTGAAACTTGATAAATAATCAAAGCAAAACTTAATTGAAAGTAACTGGTACAGTAGTAAAGTAAAATAAAGCAGATGTTTCCCATTATATCACCTTGTTTTCAGGTTCAGTGCATGTATGTTACATAATGAGCTCACCAGCAAATGCTGCGCCTATCTGCCGTGGGTGGCTCCATGTTGCTGCAGTGGCCATTAGTCGAAGCCCATTTCTCCCCAGTCTCACAGCAGCTCTTCACCAGCTCTTTGACAGACACTGTAAATGAAACACAAACAGCTTCATTTAAGTCTTTCCATGCAGCCAGTAATCGGCGTATATGATGCTTTTTTAAATTCTTGTCAGTTTGTTGTGTATGTTCCTACGCAAAAGGCAATTTTCCACCCTGGTGGACGATAAAGATTTTTTTTCTATTGGAGTATATCCAATTAGGATAGAAAAAATTGTTTATACTGTTAACTTAAAGTTTACTATCTCTTAGTGTGTAAGAAGCAGCAAAATCAGATTACGGACATTATTATTGCAACCATATGTCATCAGTTTTGGGATGGTGTTACATAGATGCTCTTATAGGCACATTGAACAAAGAGAATGCCAAGTGTAACATATATTTTTCTTCTGCACATTATTTCAAAGCGATAGAGCTAGATCAAAAACGTTCTCCAATTTGTTGTTTAAAATGCAGAAATACATTTTTATGAGATACCTGCACTGTAAGGGTTTAGTCATTGTGCAACGGTGACAAACAACCCGTGCCACTCATATCCATGAAGAGTAAAGGTTTGTTTGTTGAACCAGTTCACAGGGTTACCATAAATTATTTACCAAACAGAATTTAATTTCTGATTAAATGTTTCTCTTCAAATCCCGGTGAAAGGAAAGAACACAAACCTTTACTAAGATTCAAGGCAGTCTGCTGGTGTTGGAGGTAATTTCGCTAAAGTTGAGAACAAGCCAATGAATAACCTAACCAATTGTGCAATTGGGAGTTATGCTGCAAAACCAAAAGAAAAAAAGGCAACTCTCCAACTCTGTTAAGGCTTTAATTGAGCTCAAAGCCTGTTCTGATGGTCTGTTGCAAAACAAGCTTCAAATGAGAGACGTTAATATATACTGATTGTAAAAGATCTATAAAAAGCCTTTAAAATGTAATCTTCTATTTCATTAAAATATTTTGAGAAACACAACTTTTAAATGCAATAATAAAAACAAATTTTTACAAGCAGTTTTTAAATGTATATACTTAAACTTTAAGCAATCAAATCTATGGATCCATAATGCCATGGGTCTTTTTCAAGGCAGTGGGAACATATTTTCCCAAATGGGTGCTATGATCAGTTACACACACACCCATACACCAGAGGTCTTGCTACGTTTTTTGTTGTTGTTGGTCATTTTGACTGACGGGGTCAAAAAAATCTGGTCATAATCAATTTTTTTCATTATTTTTCTAAATAAAATATTCCATAGATTATATTAAATCTGAACAAACTGAATACAGAATCCACATTGTGCCATCAAACATCGTGCAGATTGGTAAACTACATGTATAAGATAATTTTCCTTGCTGTGAAATGACGCCTTTGACGGAGGCTGAAGAAATCGGGGGGATCAACATAACCCTCATTAGTATTCGGTTTGAAAGTGTGTGCTATCGGTACAGTCAGTCACAGATGCACTTCAAAGCCTTAGTAACTCTTCAAAGCAGTGTCAGCTCCCAGTTAGTGAGATGAATGTCAAGGTCTGAGATGATGCCCAGTTGCTCTAATGGGGATTGGTTTCTGATTGATTTGGTTACCTTAAAATACCATAAATTTTAAAATGTCTCAAGTGTTTAGGGAATTGAAAACTAATCTATTAAAATGCCGGTCACCCTTCACTTTGAGTCTTAAACAACTAATATATTATATGAAAATATTTTCTCACATCCGAAGTAAAGAAACTTCTGCCAGACCCGTGTCATTTAGATTAGCCTATGTATTTTTACATCTTGAAACGGCACCTGCAACATTGCAGAACGTGTTTGGGGCGGAATAGTAGCAACATCTGCGCTATCAGAAAGAAAACATGATTGCATGAGGAATGGGATCAGAGTGATTTAAATAATAGTCTGTTCATATAGGCTATGTGGACAATGTGTTGGGAGTGGGTGGTAAAGAATTTCAATGCTCCGGGAAATCACCTTCCATCTGCTGCCACCCTGTTCACACCAGACGTTTTTTTTCTATGCGCCGGTCGAAAAGCACTTCTGCTCAGCTGCTGTTTATTCTGAGCAATTTTTTTCATCATGGGTATGTACATAACCTCATAAAAATCATTGCACCAAGGCTCTGTTACCATGAAGTTTGTACACTTCATTAATTTATACATTCTTCAGACACACACACAGCAGCTAGAAAGAAAGTGAACGTTATATACTGTTGAAATATTGGTTTATCTACTCCTCATATTTAATAAATACATTTTCTCCTCCCATTTACCATGCTCTCTATATCATCTCTGTGGTCTGTTTAGATCCACAAATATGATCGCATTTGTCATTCGCAGTATTTTACTTTGAAAACTTGCCTTTGTTTTCATAACTGACTTGATTGTCTAATTTGTCCTGGTGTGACTTCCTGCCAGAATTGACGCAGATCACTTGCAGCTCACTCTAAAAATTGACCAGATGCCAAAACCAAGTATCACTCTAGCAAACTGCCGAGGACACGGTGCGGTGTGAACAAACTCGTCAATCATGAAAAGCGTCCCCAGTTAAAATGAAGCCTATGCTTCCACCATATATTTTTTCTTCACTTCAGCTTTGCATTGTGAATTGGTTGTTTGAACACAAACCAAATTGTATTAAATAATCTTAAAATAATATTTTAAAACTAACTGTTTCCTTCCTAAAACTCTTCAATAGAGGCCTTGGTCTTTAAGTATACATATTCGTAATAGACTTTGACAACACTATCAAATTTTTGCTCATTGTTTGTAATTCTTGCATATTTGTAAGCTTTTACAGATTTTACTTTTGGTTTTCAGTTTTTTATGCATTCTTTTGCTTAGTAGTTTAGTGGTATGAGTAACTAGATTAGTGAGTTTGTTAAATGAATTATTTTGACTGGAAAGTTGAATTCCTTTTGTTAATAAATTCTTTCTGTTTTGGAAAGTCATTGTTTTATATTCTCTCTCCTCAATGTCATTTTGATGTCTCACTATAGGGTATGCCCCTCCTTTAGAGAATGGATACCCGACCCGAGCTCAACAGTACCCGACGGGGTGGGCCAGATATCTAAATATTTTTTTGAACCAAACATTTATTTTAAAAGTATGTCCAGTTGTAAATTTTGTACCAGTTCCCTTCTCTCAACAGTTTGCTTCAGGAAAAAAACATGTTCCACAGTCTCATCTTAAATAGTCACATTTCCCTGTAGCATTTCCACTGTTTAAATAATATTCAAATCATATGAAAAACTCCTAATCTAGATTTAATAATTTTAAATAATTTCTTCCTTTCTGTTTCATTCTGCTTTCCTAATTATTTCAACTTTCCTCAACTTTCCTTGGAATGTTATAAAGACACATACCAGTTCTTCTATCCCCATACTTTCTGCCATCTGTTGTATGGGTTATTTTATTTTGACATGTCTGAGCACACAGGTTTTGCAGACTGTTTTATTGCACACTGGTTTTGTTTGTATTGAATGTTGGAGGAGAAAAAGAAGGGCATCACATTATTGATTATGCCATCAGTAGACTAATTATCATGTGACGTCATCTGGCAACTTCTAGCGACTTTCTGGGTCAAATTCAGTTACTTTCTGTCGGAGACAGTTGGCAACACTGATTAAGTCACCCAACAGAGAAATTTCATTGTACGGAATCCCCTGGATCTAAAAAACAAAGAGCCATAGGTTTCAAATCACAATGGCTAAGTGCAGTAAATGTACTTGGTTATTAAAAAATGTGTCCTTTGCTCAGTAATTATGACTTTGAAATAACAGTATAGGCAACTAAAAGAAATTCATTTGGGCAGAAAAAAAACTAAAAACAATCACACGTGCCTTTAAGTCCTCTAGTGGGTACCACCACTAACCTTTTTTGACCAAGGATAAACCCTGGATTAGGAGGTAAACTGTTTGAATCCCCTGTGTTGGAGCAGGGGGAACAAAGATCAAAGATTGCTGAAAGTTTGTGGATAAAATAAAAATTGTGGTTGGAATTCCATTGAAATAATGTGCTGATATTTCTAACACTTTCTACATGAAATGATGCAACTACAGTAAGATGGATTTTTTTTTAAAACAAACTCTTTGATCATTACAATGAGTGCCAATAACTGTACTGTAGGATGGACCCTAGCATCAACTTTGTGCTTTTTTTGTGGGATCTACTTCTTTTGCGTGAAATGTCACTTCTTTGACATGCCAACAAAATCAGAACAAAGCAATTACACAGACCAGTGCAAGTGACTGCTGCAGTATGCTTAATTTGAAGGCTTAGAATGGAGAAAATCAATACCTGTGGGGCACCCTAGCTCTTTGATACCCAACTACAGTATCTGAGCAAGATTTACAGTCAAACAAGTCCCTTTGAACCTGTGTGAAAGTATATTAAAAGACAGCAAACATAATTATTTAGCATCATTCTTTTGCCTCCTTTTCATTTTCTCCTGGAAGAATCAGTGAATACAACACACATTTTCTCCAGGTGTTCACTCTGAATGGAGGATGAGGTTAAAATACATGTAGTTTAAGATGTTTAAAAAGGATTATGTTCATCCAGGATAGCAATTTGAAGGAAAACCACACTATGACTAATCTTTCAGCTCCTTATTTTCTTTGACAGCACTTATAATTAAACCTGCATCCAGCTGTGCAATAATTAAACACTGATTTATTGTTCTTCAACAACAGAGATCCAAAATAAAGTCTTTTAACATCACTTGCATCTACTCCGTAGCCTGTCATTATATCTCCTCAATAAACTGACATGAACACCAGATGCTTTGCCTTTGTGTGTCAATGCCAAACAGGTGACATAATTCCGATTGAAAATGTACAACCAATAAAACAAAACTCTAAGCAAGTCCATTTAGCAGGCATTAATCCACATTGAAGGTATATCTAAAAAATGTGTATACCCAAAACATTTTTCACTCATTTTAGAAAGTCATGCATTATAGAATCATTATATAAAGTCAAATATTCCAAACCTTTATTTCTTACAATTTAGATGTTTTTGGTTTACAGATCATGAAAATCAAAACTTCTGTCTTATATTTAAAATGCTGTGAAAAACTTGATTATTTTTAACGTATGGTGTCAAATGCTAAATCAGCAAATTACCTGAAAAAACCTGCAATCATTTTCTTTGAGCTCCTAAGTAGTTTTGGATTGGGTTAGTAAACTACACAATCACGGGGAAGACTTTTAGACTTGACAGATGTCAATAAGACATTCAGTGACATCCTCCACAACAAGGGTAAGTCACAAAAGGTTATTGCTAAAGATGAAAACTGTTCAGGATGCTAACTCCGAGAATATTCATAGAAAGCTGGTTAGAAGGAGTAAGTGTAGTAGGAAAAGCTAAGAAAAATTCAGTCAAGTACTTTAGTGAGCTTCATAAGGAGGGGACTTAGGCTTGAGTCAGTGGCTCTACAAACAGATGAATACTAAACATGGGCTACAAGCATCTTACCCGAGGTAAGGAGATGTACTCGATTGTGGGCCAAAGTCTGCGTTTCATAAGAAAATAAAGTTTGACATTCATTTGAAAATCTATGAAAAAGGAGCCCCAACCAAATCTTAAATACAGTACATAGAAATTAACATACTTTTCAGAAGTTTAAATGTTATTTTACATTGGACTCAATTTAATTAAGATTATCAATTTAGTGTATTTATATAGCACCACTTCACAACAGATGTCATCTCAAGGCACATCATACAAACATTCCAGTCAGTTTAAAATTTTTCTATGTAAAGAAACCCAGCATATTTCATTGAGTGGAAATGTGCCCTGTTGATACAGACTCTAACCTCAGTAATCCTTCATACTGAGCAAGCATGTACTGTCAGTGAAAAGGAAAAACTTTCCTTTAACAAGAAGAAACCTCTAGCAGTACCTGGCTCAGTATGAGTGGCCATCTGCCTCGAATGACTGGGGCTTCAAGAAGACAGAGCAGATACACAGAAATAACTGATGCAAGAGTACGTTCTATGTTAAAGAACTTAAAAAGTTGATAACAGGACACGAGAGATGAAGATTTACTGGGCGCTTCATGCAAGTCAATGCCCATCTCCAACAAGACATTACAGTTAAGCAAGGTGCCAGACCAGGTCTAAATTCTATGGAGAGAAATAAAGGAAATAACATCTAATTTATTAACGCCACCAGCTCATGATGGGGATATAATTAAATGAATAATACTTTCAGTACTGTGTGTCAGGTCTATGGGCTCAATGGTCAGGATTTAACTGCAGTTAATCCAGAAAAAAGGCAGCAAAAGTGGTGGCACAGTTTCAATAACAGCACATGACCCTGCATTAAGTCACTCAACAGAGAAACTCCAATTTCACTGAACAGGTTCAATGAAACAATAGGTACGACTCCTCTACACCCAAGAACAGCCATTAGCTCCAACATAATATTGACTGACAAAATACGTGGGGCCAACCAGTGTGAACTAATAGCCTACATTTTGGAGATATGGTGAAAATTACAGATTTTCTTAGTAAGAGGCTGCAGAAGGAGGTGAACCCAGACAGTTGAAAGCTAGAGATGCAATTAAATGTGTAAGATAGTTGAATTTTCATAAAGAAATTATATATTTTGTTTGTCAGAAATGACAGGAAAGTCAGGAATTAGGTCAACAGGACAGGTCAAGGTGAGAGTATTTCAAACAATAAGGCTAATCCGTAGGCTGCTATACATGACAGGTGATGTGTAGTGAAACATGACTCTGGAATATAACCAGTCATATACAAAAACAAAAGGTACAGGTAAAATGCCACTCCTTCAATAAAAAATGAATGAGGATTTTTCTCCAATGCGCTACACGGACCAATTCACTGACTTCAGTACCTGTTACATCTAGCCTATGTGGCGCCCTACGATGCTTTGGGAAAAGGCAGACTCCAATTTCAATATCCTAATTTCCCATTGCAAGTCGTTACACATCAACCTGTGAATCCAGAAGCCTTTAAAATTTAATAAGTGGAACCTACATGATGGTTTGATGGTTTGCTGAAAACTCTGGGCTAACCTATGTAGGAAAATCAAAAGTCTGTAAAGCTCGGCAGCTGCCTGGTAGGGAATCACATATGGTGAAAATAAAACTAGCCCTACCTATGACAGAGCAATGTTTCACACAGTATGGATAAGTCGTTGTGAGTCATAAAAAGTCAGGGGCATTATAACCCAATTGACACGGTCACTCGCTGTTCACTTACTTTGACACCCAATCTTTGAAAAACCGAGCAGAACCCAATTCAAGACTCTCAGTGCACCACCCAACATCTTTGACCCACGATAGGTAGGTTAATAGATAATCTCATCTACTCTAGCACAGTGGAACAGTGACCTTAGTCGCAACATTGGTTCTGTTATGTGTAAAACAAATAAGCCTATTCATTCAACATCGCATTGTTAGCCATGTGTATTCATTGTGCATCTGCCTAATATTTGAACATGGTCAGAATAAACAGCAGACTAGCACTTAATTATTAATTAAGTTTTGCAATTTAATTCTAAGGGACTAAAGTGATATTTAAACATTAAGTAAGAGTCAACCTATGCAACTTTGCTAGCCTAATTAAGTAAATAAATAAAGATGCAGAATTAATACTATACTGATGTTTATAACCCTTTTATTTAAAGTTGAAAAGGGTTCATTAATAAGTTGGAATGAATCAACTATTTATTTTGAGAGTTACCAGTCATTTAAAGTAGTCTAACTTTTTCTTTATTTCCCCAAGATATAAAAAACACAGAGCCAGTGGTTTTGAACCACAATGGCTGATAACATTTACATGGCTCACACAGGATGAGGAGGGCATTACATGTTTTATCTGCAAAGAGCATCTTAAGTATGCTCTTTAGTCCACCAGTGGGTACCACCGCTGATCTGTTTGACATATCAAAAACCCTGACAACTGGTGATTGGTAAAAGAGTAGCAGAGTAAAGAAAGGTGGTCACTCCATTCTCCAACAGTCTAAGCTTATAGCATCACAGCTACAGAGATAGCTCGGAATGACCTAAGCCATTCTAACTATAAGCTTAACAAAAAAGAAGGTTTTAAGTCTGGTCTTAAAAATATGGAATAAAACTGGGAGCTCGTTCCACGGGACAGGAGCCTGATAAATAAAAGATCTGCCTTCCATTCTACTTTTAGAAATCATAGGAAATACAAATCAGAGTGAAGTGCTCTGTTAATGTAGGAACATAGAACAATCAGACCTGTAATGTATGATGGAGCTTGATTATTAAGAGCTTTATATGAAACAAGAAGGATCTTAAATTCTATTCTGAATTTAAAGGGAACCAGTGAAGGGAAGCTAAAACAGGAGAAATGGGATCTCTTTTTCTAATATCCATTAGAACTCATGCTGCAGCATTTTCGATAAACTGAAGGCTTTTGAATGTATTTTGTTTACTTTGTGATAGTAAAGAATTACTGAAGTTCAGCCTTGAAAGAAAAAATGCATGGACTAGTTTCTCAGCATCACTCCCGGACAGGATGTTTTCTAATTATAGCAATATCCCGGAGGTGAAACAAGGAAATCCTAGAACCCTGTTAAATATGGGATTGGAATGTCATGTCTTGGTCAAAAATAACAACATGATTCTTCTCTTTATTACTGGAGGCCAATTTAATGCCATCCAGATGAAGTGATTGATTAAGCAGCAGCAAAGACGGCCATTTCTATCCTGTCAAAATGTAAAAACAGAAAGTTTCGAGTCATCCAAGTTTTTGTGTCCTTCAGGCATGTAATTTACATAACTGATTGGATTTACAGGCATTTATGTAATATTTATGTAATAATCTAATTTCCGGTGACACTTAAATATAATTCATTTTCATTTGTAAGCCAAAAGCAAAAAATTTCTGTCAAAGATTTGAAATATTTTTCTCTTATATGTGATGAATCTATATGATGTAAAAGTTTCTCAAATTCGTGACCAATATGAAACTTTTTTACTATACACAAATCTTTTCAGATGTGGCCTGCCTATATATTTTTTTCTTTTGTACGCTCATCTGCAATTTATTGTAAATGTGGGCTGAAAATAATACCACAAAATACAAATACACAATATGTAAAAACTATCTGATGTAAAGAAGAAAAAAAATCAAAAATCTCAAACATGTTTATGATTCTGTATATTTATCCTTATAAAAAGATGCAGGGTAAGTGAAGTGATTTTCCTCCAATCCTAGCCAAGAGTACTTACAGACTGTGTGTTTTGACACAGATGATTGTCAAAGAACAGCCACTTCTGACATAAGAGCACTCAAAAGCCATCGTCTAGAGTTCATTTCTAAAGCTAATATTAGTTTTTCACTTTTGCCCAAGATTCAGAGTCAGTCAAGCAAATATTTTTGTTTCCATCTGAGCACACTAAATCGTAACTGGGTTTATGACTTTGGAAGGCTTGGGGCTCCCCTGTTTTACAATAGTAACTATATATTTACAGTAGAATCCATATGTTAACAGTTTAAAGGTCACATCTAATGATGTTTACAACTTTTTCTTTACAATCTTGTTTATGGGTGGGACTCAGGTCAGCTATATAATAATTTTCATTACTTAAATTCCTTCAATAGAGGAATGTGTTAAAAAAAAAGTGTAGAAAAAAGGTAGCAGAAGGCAGCTGAGAAAGGTGCTGAAGTGCTAATGTTATGTCGTTAAGCAGAATGTCAATATTAATGCATAACATGACGTCAACCTAAGAGGAAAGTATATAGTTAGTTTAAAAAAACACCTTATTTAGCCATAAAAAATATTAATTTTCCTTGAAATCCACAGCGTCACAATATTCACTTGTCAGGGCTTATCACTGATATGTTACATTTTTCTGAACGTTTGCTTATGTTTCCAAAGAATGCCACATTTCCAGGACACACCCAAACCAAGATCAGTGTGTAGCTTTATAACATCTGCTTCCTTTGCATGCCTCCATCAAAACCATTTTCCACTCTCGTAAATTGAACCTGCTTCTCGCTGCTTTATTATACCATTTATATTTCAACAGCTGTTTGTACGCCAGAATACAGGAAACCTGTAGAGTTATTGCCAGAGGAAATCCATCCAACTCTTGATTTTAGAGCAGACATATAAAAATAAACACTTTTCTGTGCTGGATGGGAAGGTTTCGAGTTCAAAACACCAAATGTGGAAGCTTACCTCCACATTAGAAATGGTCACATCAAAAAAATGGTGAATGGAGCAACTTTACATGAAAGATGAGGTTGCTATTAATTTGGACAAGAGAACTGGATCCACAGATTGTTGCTTGTAACCTTTAATATTTTAGAAAGTCTATCATGCCACATTAGATTGCATTCTTGTTTGATGTCATTCGTAAACTTTGTGCAAGCACTTTGGTCAACCTTGTTGTAATCAAACGTGTTATATAGGTAAATTGAATGTGAACTCCAAGCTTTCATCAGCCTTTAATCAGAACACAACATGAGACACCGTCCCTGTTAAAGTTAGCAGCCAAAGCTAATTTTGAGTAGTTATTTTAGTCCAAATTAAGTGAAATTACTGAACAAATATATAGCTTCCTGAAAGCTCTAAGTTTTCTGATGTCATGCTAATAATTTGTTGTCTTAAATTTATTCAGTTAGGTTCACCTCAGTTTGCATCGTTTAATCATTATTCATCCACGTGCTTCTATTTTCATATGATGCTTGTGTTGTCCAACCTTTATGTGTTCAGCAAGTGGCTATATAAACAGTCTAATACAGTGCAGAGTGGGATTATGGTGATCGAATAAATTATTGAGTACAACTCTTGCATTTGTATTTTATACTTTAATTTAAGTCAACCAAGTGGGCCCATTGTTTTTTTTTTACTACAACCTCAACAATATTTGATCTTTGATTTGATTTCAAGTAAAAATTGATACAACAAGTGCAACCCATTTCCAAGTATTTGATCTCCAAAGAGTCCTGTACTTTATTTCCCCAAAAAAGTTTCATTCTTGAGTTATTTCTTTAAGTTTCATGTTATCCTAATAAAATAAAGTCCTTGTTAGTCCTTAGTTAGACTGTACTGTAGTTTCTGTGTTGCTACCAGAGGAAGGTGTTTTGTTTTAGGAATAGATCTTTTTCAGCACTTATCTTCAGCACTTGGATTGTTCAAATATCTATATGTAAAAATGCACAAGAGTTCAAGAAGCAGATTGGTCTCTCAATCAGTTTTCTCCACATGGAGTACTGTGTGTGTTTGCATTTATAAACACTAGGAACATGTGTAATTGGAGAAGAACCCGATTGAGGACAGGAGACACTGCTAAAATTACTGCAAATGACCTGGAAGGCACCCCAGATAAACCAGCTATCATCTTCAAACCAAATCTGAAAGCAGTGGTAGTCGGAAAGACTTTTTCTACAGTCGGCTCTGGAATTCACCCTACTCTTTCATCATAAAGAAAATTATACATCTCGCGACCCACTCCAACATGCAGCATGTCATGACAGTTATGCTGATCAAAACAAGTGCATCCTCAGTTAGTTTCAACTCAACTCAGATGATATGTAATGTGTTACTAATGTGTTTTGTCCTCTTTTTCCAAGTCTAAAATAATTCTAGGTTTAGATCAGCATAATAGGTTGTGTTCACTAATGTCTGGAAATGGCTGAATGTGGGATCCAGATGAGGTTATTACTAAGAAGATTGGGAAAGCAGCAGCCTCATGGGTAATCACACCGACTCGAGAGGGAACAGAGAGTAGCGCCTGGCAATCAAGCGATAACAGTGGTCTCATTCATCACATGGGAATTACACAGCTTTCAGGTAAAAAAAAAAAAAACAAGACCACCAAGAAATTCTAAACCAGATGAGTTTAGGATTACAACTCTTAAACAATTCTCTATCCGTTCTGTGCACACACTGCAACAGCATGAGCTTGAGTTAAAGACTGAACAAAATAATGATTCTAACTTGCACCATGCCCCACGGAAAAAGAAACCCATTCCTGTTTGGAATGAAAGGCCATGTGCCTGTTATTTGTACTTTCTCTTTTCCTGTCCAAATACCGTTGGCATCCGGTGCTAATAGCATTGATAACAGGCATTACTCAAGGCCTTTATCAGCTGGGATTTTCCCGTTTGTGTTTTAACATGTCACCACACTGAAAATCTGACTTTGGTGTAATATAGTGTAGTGAAGCGAACGTGTTAAATGAAGACCAGCAAATTTTACCTCTGGAGAGAAAAAAACTTGAAATTTAGGTCAAATGCTCTGTGAAACTATAATTTCTTTAGCTGAATATATTAGGTTAATCCGTAGCTATTTAAGGACAGTGAGGAATACCTTTGATAACTGTCTGTCACAGAAAAGAAAAAAAAGTTTGGGAATAAATGTGTTCTTTACTGGCTCACAGACATTTCTTTTAGTTGCCCTTAAAGATGTCCTCTGCATACAATGTGCATACCTATAGGTGAAAGGTGTTGAGAGAAACCAAATATGTTAACATGTCTCAGCTGAAATGATAGACTTGTGAAGTGGTTTTACTCTGCACTCACTGTCAAGTTAAGTAGAATGTTTCAACTCTCACACTTCCACTTCTACCTTTCAGGTATTTTTTATTTCGTAACATTTGGAAAAATTAACACTTTATATCACAAAGTATCCAATATAGGATGGTAAAACAGCTACAACAGATATAGAGTTTGGAAACATTGTCAACTGTTTCAAATGTAGTCACATTATAACGAAAAAGCTGTTTATTTCAATCCTTTTTTATATCCATGGTCTTTTATAGAATTATTAGCTAAAAAACTTAACATGAATTACGGTGGCATTCATATTAGAGTCATCTTATTTACTCTGAAACTCCAAAATAAAACCCAGTGAAACCAATGGCCTTTAGTAGTCAACTAATTAGTGAAAAGAGTTAATCTATGTGTAATTTTATCTCAGTATAAGGTCAGCTGTTCTGTGAAAGAACCACAGGTTTGTCAGAGAACATTAGTGAACAGCAGACACTTCAGGGAGAAAGTTCAGGATAAATGTAAAGCAGGGTTAGGTTCTAAGGTTGAAATGTCTCATAGAACACTATTCAATCCTTTTTCTAAAAATGGGAAGTGGAGACTTATTAAACAAGCAGCAAAAACTCCCAAAGTAACTTTGGAGGAGCTGCAGCAATATATAGCTCAGGTTGAATAATCAGTTGACAGGGGAACTACTAATCTATTTTTTGTGTATATTTTCAGATTTTTAGCTGTAACAAAATTTAAACGCATAATTTAAAAGTGTGCTTTTCCTTCCGCATCAAAATATTTGCAACATGATTCTTTTATAACAAAATCCCAATTTACCTTTTTCGTTGTGACAAAAGAAATTTCAACACCGCTTCAAAGGTGTGAATACTTTTCTAAGACATTCACTCCATGATTTAGCATCTAGAGACACATTTTTAGCACAAGTCACTTTAAGTGACCTACTTTTATATGACCAGACCACTCTACCACATCATCTTGTGAATAAGACATTTTCCCACACTTTTCTTTGCACTGTAGCATCACTTCATTTGGGTTGTTGGCTCTTTCTTTCAGTACTGGCTAAGGTATTTGCTTTAATTGGGCCAATGCAGCACCTTGATCTTTTTTTGAAAATTCTTTTGATCTTTTTTGAATTGCAGGAGTGTAGTCCTCCAGCATTTTTCTGTTTTTGCTAGCCTTCAGCTCCCAGACAGTTGGCACACATTTGGCCCACTGTGTGACTACAAGCTACCCAGGTTCTGTGGAAGCAGACCAAGCCCAGTTCACCAAGCCTCTATGACTGTGCCTGTGTCAGCTGCTGCTGAGCTAACTGTACGTGCCAAATTGCATTTTGGACAAATTTCACTATTTTCATGGCCAAGTTAATCTCAGAGTTTGGAAGCATTGCAACCTTCTTTAATTCTTTTACACAGTTGTATTTTATTAAATGGTTTAGGAAATAACCTCACAACCTTTTCAGATTGATGAGCTACATCAGTCTCTTTACTAAAATAAATACTGGTGTTTTTCCGACTAGACACTTCTTTAGTAGAATCAGGTTTTCTCTGATACATGATCATTTGTTTTTTTTAAATACTGTATTTACTTAGATCAATGGTTTAATACCATATCAGCCTTTCTATACATCAACATTTTTGTCCTTGATCACTGGCACAGCTTAAATTAAGTACAGAAGGGCATCATGTATGCTTATTAATTAACTTTAATCTATAATATTTTAACAAAGGAATGAAACTGAATCTGAATGAAAAGCTTTCCTTAAATTAATTTACTTTATTATTATTTCTGAAGCCGTATGAATGCATCTGAATGATGGTCAGAGTTACCTTCTTCGTCTTCCTCCACATCCTGTGAGCGGTAGTTGTCGAGGGTGTGAGATTGTCTTTGAGGCTCTTCTCTCATCTTGTCTGGAGTTCTGCTTGTCGGACTGAACTGGACAGTGGGGTAGAAAACATCTTCTTGCTTGCCAAGTCGGAGTTTGTGCTCCTCCGATGCTGTTTCCTGTTCAGTGTGGATGACAGAATATGTTTCATCATGATGTCTGTTGTGACCTCGCTGAATGGGTTTCTGATGACCAAAGGGTCTAGCTCCCATATTTATTTGCATGTTGTGTCTCAGGGGTCTTTCTTCCATTTCCTGCGTTGACCTCTCATTCTCCGTGGAAAACACCTGTGTGGTTGTACTTGGTGATGGTGATGAATTGCTATGAGCTCCTGTCGTAGTTATATCTAAGACTTGGTCATTCTCATCGCTCGCCACTGTGCTTTGAGGTTTTACGGTTTCCGACGGCTCATTTCCTCTGTCGTCATGAGACGTGAAGGTTGTAGAGCTTGACTCTGGAGAAGTTGAAGGAACTGTAGCAGCATCCTGTGACTGGACAAGGTTTTGGATAGAGGAGGACGTCGGTTCTGCCAGTATGTAGTCATAATCCTCTTTGCCAAAACTGGGTTGGTCCTCCTTATAAAGTGGGAGAGAGTTTGCCAATGCAAGCTTGGAAAATGGTTCTACAAGGCTTGTTGATCGAGAGTCATGACCTCGACTAAGGTCTCTTATGGGCCCTTCATTTTCAGTGGTAGTTGCCCATGTGGGCTTATTAATACCTCGGAGGTCACAGCCAGGGATCAGGGAGCACATTAACATGCCCCCGTTATTTGGACAGTGGCAAACCTGGCACTGGTCTAATTGAAAGGTGTGTCCTGCCTCATACTTCTTGCTACCATGGGCACAGCCGACACGCCCACACTGTTCACACCCGTCTGGAGTTCGTAAAATGTCAATGCAGTTTGGGGGAATTTCAGGGCACAGCATAAAAATGCAGGTTATGTTCCCTCCTCCCTGGGGACAGGAACATTCAGTGCTTCCGGAATCCACAAAGTAGGATTTTCCCTCTGGTACCTTACCATCCACAAAGCCTTTTTGCCTGCAGTCCCAATACTGGTACCCCTCACAGGTGCAACCTCTTTGTACACATTTGGGACAACAGGCACTATCCTCTAAAACTGATTCAATGCAGTTCTCCAGGACAGGGCAGGTTACACCTGTACAGTCATTCTGGCTCAAAGCAATGTCCACAAACATTATCAACAAAAAAATATTAAATCTTGTTGGCATTTTGCTTAAAAACTACAAAAAAAGTTTGCAAATGTCTCTTCAAGCCAGACTTTTCCTTGGATGGAAAATATTGTTGCGTCTTTATGCCTGTATAAACAAACAATGATAAATGATATGTTAACAGTACAAACATAACTTATTGAAAAGCTTGATAACAAAAATAGTGCTTATCTATTGGTAAAACAGGTTTTGATTCAATGTAAAAACATGTCTACTTTGATTTGATCAAGTGCAAAAGTCCCACTTTTCCATCACTACGTTTTTTGACACCCCAGGGAAGGGAGGTTATGCTTTATATTTAACTGCACATGGAAATTTGGCTGGTGGAATAGTTTGCCCAGGGAAAGAGTAGAGTAATGAACCATCAAGATTGACTAAATGAAAAAAATGACAAAACACTCCCACTGAATCCTGCGTCATAAAAATACAGTCTCTGTCACTTGTCTACAATATTTTGTAATTGGAACAAATAACCTTGCTTCATAAATCTGTGTTATATAAACTATAATGTAACAGCTTTTGACAACTGTGTTGCACATGCTGTTCCATTTAACAGTAAACTAATAGTAAATCTGTATTCATCACTGTTAATGGCACCTCTGGTAAAGATCTTTAAAACTTAATAAACTCATTATAATAAAATGGAAGTGTTGAAATAAATTCAGACTTCATTGTCAGTTGCATTGAAATTGGAATCAAAATCTAACCTTTAATTCCAGTATTTTTATGCAGAAAAACCGAAGTATATTAACACTAAACCATGTGTACCATCTTCATGGCACTCCTGCATTTAGTCTTATCATACAACATTTCACAAGTTTGAAGTCGACAAAGAGTTTGACTGTTGACCATACTTCTTTGCACAATCTCTTCTCTAGAGTACTGAATCCTTTCTTATTTTTGTCCCAACTTCTATGCAACTCATCAATTAGGTTCTCAAAATTGAGGTTAGAGGACTGACATTACCATCAAAGAATGTTATTTTTGAGTGTGTTGAACCATTTCTGTGTGAATTAGCCCGTATGTTTTAGATTATAATCTTCCTGAAAGACCCTTTGATGACTCTCTTTCAGTTTCCCTGCAGAAGTCATCAGGTTCTTATTGAGAATGGCATTAAAAGAGTTTCTGATGCCATGGACTCTAAAAACTCTGAGTCATTTAGAAAAAATAAACATAGGCAGACAGCATTACAGCTCCTATAATGTGCTTTTCAGAGAAGATGAGGTACTTTAACCACACGCTCATCTTTTGTTTCACTGCAGACAAACATTGAGAAGTTGTTGCCAAAATCTCAATTAAACTCTCATCAGAGCAAAACACACAGTTTGAGTTAAAATCCCATCATGGTTCAGCAAACTACACATGTTTACATTTATGATCATAGGAACAAAAAACCCTTTGCCTGGCACGCCTCTAAAACTAAGAGATGACATTTAGATATAACTTGATGGTTACCATTATTTCTAGCCAGCTCCATATATAGTTGATCAGTTTTACACACAATAAGTATTAGAAAAGTGAAATAAACTATTAACTTCTGCTAATCTGCTGTGTTATGTGAAAAGCAGTTCTTGCATAATTAAAATTAAAAGAAATTTGTCGAATTCAATCCAAATATAATAGAAAGTCTATTTCTAATAGCTTTCAACGCCATTGAAATTAACACAGCTGTTCCTATGTATTTTGACACAGAACATCATAAAATGCACTGGACCATTCTTTTAGGGAATCAATGATGTCTTTGTGCAGAGTGTACAAAATCATTTTACCAGATCCTCTTGCCCTAAACTTGTTCTGCAGCAGGACTGAGCTCATCTTATAAAAGTCCAAAAACTAACCGTGTGCTTGCTATGTTCTAATTGAGTGGCAGAAAACACTCCAGATTAATAAGATACTTGACAAAATCTAAAGGGGTTTCAGCATTGAACTCATTCAGAGTCTAAAAATGTATGTTTCTTTTAAAGCAACAACAAACACACAAAACATCTTTTTGGGTTGCTGTTAAAGAAAGTCTTTCAAACAGGCTGCAGAAAAAAATGACCTTTATCCTTTGACATGTATAGGCTACACATACGCAAATACAATCACTTTTTCAGCACAGTCCATTAAGCACATGCAAAAAGGTCAACGCTCAAATGTGTGACAGCTCGTGAAAAAAGAGCTTTCGCTCCTTTTGATGTAAAACGAACTGCAACCAATTTCAGTTCCCAAGCTTACGTGCGGGTTTAATATCTGAAACTAGATTACACCACGATCTTATTTCACTCCTCAGACTTCTTCAGCATTCTTATTATCCACGAATTAACGCACCGAAAGAAGTAAGCAACTCAAGCTTTTCGTTGTGTGGACATAAAAAATGCGAGCTGTATGAAGCTCATTTATATCCAGAGTTGTTATATTCGCGGCTTACCTCGCCTCTCTGGTCCTTCGCTGCCGTATTGCTTCTGAGGGAAACCTGTGCGTAAAGTTTATGTCCAGAATCTGACTCCTGAGGCTGGGAGCGCCTCTCCTCCTAGAGGGCGGGGCTAAGAATTTGGAGACACATTTCTAAGTTTTTCAAAGCTTTTTCTAGCTCTCTTCGAATGTTCAGGGATTCTTCCAAGACGCGATAAATGACTCCATGTGGTACAAGTTAATTGAGTTACCTCATCGGGTGAATATATTGCTGATCTAAGATCCTATCTATTTGTTTGCTATTTAATTGCACTCTGAAGAACCCAAATGTGAAAAATTATGCAGTAGATAGGCCCATCTATCTATCTATCTATCTATCTATCTATCTATCTATCTATCTATCTATCTATCTATCTATCTATCTATCTATCTATCTATCTATCTATCTATCTATCTATCATAGGGGGGCCAACTCCTATTTCACATAATGAGTAAAAGCAACTGCACAGTTATCTAGGCCTGGGTCAGAAAGCAAGATTTTAAAAATGTTGCAAGAATCACGGATCTTCCTGTTTTGGTCCTACAGTGTGTGGTGTGTGGCCACAAGGCAGTGACTAGACACCACATCAATTTTACTCAAACATTCCCAGCTAAGACAGAAAATCTCACAAAATCTCATGATAGTAAAACACAGCTAAAGCCAAAACATGGATGCAGAGGACGAGGCATTCCCAATAGTATGGAAACAAGTTCAAACTTGAATATGGAACAATTTCATAAAAAGCTGTATTTAAAAGAAATAATAGCTCCACTGGGTGTTTAGATGCTTGCAGAATGAAAGCACATTTCCATAAAAAATATATTTAAATTAAAATACAATAAAAGGTCAATTTTGACAGGCATAACAGGGCCTTTATGTTTACATCTACCAGCCAGTTGCGGCTGCCATTGCGAGTTGACAGATTGGATATCTATGTTCCAAGAATTTGATCAGCACAGCTCGGCTAACACTGGGAATAAAGATGGAGTTGGCAAGTCAACCAGCATCTTCAGAGCCTCACAGATGTCGTTTTCCACCTCAGGAGAGGATTGACTAGAGAAGAGCAGAAACTAGAGTACATTTAGGTGAAGCCTACACTGGATGGACCCACATAAAACATTTCCATTGCATCAAACTTGCAGAAACGGCAACTTTTTCCTGAATTAGTAAGCTAACTCACTTTCTAACTTGGGTAACGTTAGCTGTCAGTTAACCCATAAAGACCCGGACCGATTTTTACCGCAAGGAAAATTAAGGGGAGCATAAGCCAGGTTAAATAGGGCACATAGAACACATTTCTTTTAAAAAAAAAAAATTATTACAATAGTAAGTGGCAAACATCGCAAAAGTGACATAGATGTCACTTCGGGCGTTAAATAGTTAAATTATGTGTTAAACCTAGCTAGCTACTTGGTGCCCAACAGGTCTTACTCCAACCGATGAATGAAATTACAAAACTGATATTGGTTCAATTAAGCTATTATATACAATATATGACTAAACTTAATTGAATCAGCCAAGTATACTGATCAGATCATGATTAGTTTTCTTATTGTGACATATACGTCACTACATTTTTTTTCAACCATTTTTAGACTGACTGACTGGAAAGCAATATTTACTTGATGGTTTTATGCAAAGTTCTTAGAGAAATTGTGAAACAATAGTTTATTTTTAACAGCATTATGTGTAAACATTGCAACCGTTGAATTGAATCAATCTACCTTTTAGCCTCAGAAAGAGCTTGCTCCAAATTAGCTGGCTAGCGGGTTTTTCCACATGCAACTTTCGGTCAAGTTCGGTTGGTTGTATCGAAACACATGATCACCCTAGTGGTCACATGACCTATTATAAATGTGCTATAGGTGTTATTCTGGGACTTCATGAGAGAAAATCAAGAATCTAGAACCATCCAGAACGTTAATAGGGCACGAGACACCGGTGTCACTGTGGGTCCTTATGGGTTAAACTAAAAGCTGGAATGATTTTTCTGTTGTTTGGATTAAAACCTAGGCACACTAGATGTTGCTATGGTGTTCATGTACCATATCCAACCTTTAACAGACAAAAGGATTAAATCCTAACATTAGATAAAAAAGTAAACACAGCAGGAGCAGGGGCTCTATTTGCTATACAAAGATATGAAGGTGAATTTTTGTTGTTTTTTTCCCAAAGGAAAAACTTTGTTCCTCACTTTGCTCTGACTGATCTCTGTTTCTATGTATTTGTGGACTGCGGTCAAGTGAGCCAACGCTTAGAAATAATAATAGACGCTTCCAAGGTGTATCGCTGCTTCACTTTCTGATTGGCTACGCTATATTCAACAGGCTGCATGCTCCTTTGTCCTAGCAACACAACATACACACAAAGACTGTGATAACAGGCTAAGACAATCCAACATGTTTTATATCTCCAGTTTGTGAACGGAACGGTTCCGACATTCGTCTGAGCGGACCCGAGCGCCCTGAACACACCACACAAGGCAGGAAAATCTGTTAGAATAGTCTTAAGAGCCATCCTGATAATCGGGGCGTGTCGTAAGGGGAGAATCAGGGCAAAATTGGCCGGAAAATCCCAGGCCTTAGGCTGTATGGTAATTGTAGTTATGTTTTCTTTTCTCTGGTGTTCCCTTCCTTACAATGCCGCCCTGTGCAACTGCTCCAAGGCTTTATCTCAAAGCCTTTGAGCTCATCAAAAAAGATACCAGTGGAAAGA
Source organism: Apricaphanius iberus (assembly GCA_028564705.1). Classification (NCBI taxonomy): domain Eukaryota; kingdom Metazoa; phylum Chordata; class Actinopteri; order Cyprinodontiformes; family Aphaniidae; genus Apricaphanius; species Apricaphanius iberus. The sequence continues at coordinate 831,345 of JAPXFQ010000640.1, read as the reverse complement.
TTAAAAAAAATAAAAGCTTGATAGCTGAGATTCCAATAAAGATGTTTATTGATTAGTGAAAAGTTTTATTCAAATATAATGAAAAAAGAAACACAAAAGCAAAATATTTTACATTGTTTTATTATCTTTTGAGAGTCTAACTTCTCATCAGAAAAAAAATATTGATAAGTAAAAATTATTTTAAATCAGAAAATAAAAAAAAATGAAAAAGGGCTTAAATGTAAGTTTCACCACTTTGGTATCATCCACAGTTTTAACAAATAGGACTTTACATCATCAGGATGCACAGATGTGTGTCAACCGTGTAAACAACAACAGTACAAGGGCCTAATCTCGAGGGAACCCATTGCTCAGCTTGATGGAGCTAGTGACATCCTTTCCAATGCAGACGGATTCTGGCATCTTACTCAGAGTCCATAATCAGTTCAAAATTGAGAGACAAGTGGCAGTGTTTGTTGTTCTCAATTGCAAATAGTCACAGGGGTTTTTTAAACAAAAAAACTGTGCAAAAAATTAATCAAATCACATGATAAATTATTTTTTAGGATGGGTTTCAAAAGCTGCTCATTCAGTTTAAAAGCCTGGTATCTTTTCTAAAAAGCCTGAAGCCACACTTATAAATGACACATGGTGACTGTGATCCTTAATCTGACATGATCTTAAGGGTCATTGAGCCACTTGTGAGAACATATGATGACAAAGGCTTCTTCCCTGGCTGAACAGAATGATCAAAAAGGCTCAAAGAGAAACATATGGGGTCAGTGGGCTCTTTGTCTCGGGGGGCTCCGTTGGATGATCAATGACAGAGATGAATCAATGCCCTATTATTGGATTTCTTCATTTGTTTAACTCAAATATGGACAAAGGAGCTCCACAACATTATTGTTCATTTGTCTGGTGGGCTCCTAGGTTTTCATGTTTCTGCTTAGATAGATCGATAGATCGATAGATAGATAGATAGATAGATAGATAGATAGATAGATAGATAGATAGATAGATAGATAGATAGATAGATAGATCGATATTAGTATTCATTTTTGCAGTAAATTTAAAAAGGGCTCAGGTTGTGTGCTTGACATTGATTGCATAACATAGATTTTGCGTGACCACCTGCCATTATTAATCTGTTGAAATACCCTGGAATGTCCTGGCAATGATTGCTTTAGAAATTAATTACCCCATGTGCCTGTTCAGCAACAGCATGTTTCTAATCTAAATTCCACTCTGTCATCAGCATCTACATGAAAATAAATCACAATTCAGAACATGTGAGTTTGTCCTTGCAGTTGCAGCCAATAACCCCCCCCCCCCCACCACCACCACCACCACCACAAACACACACACACACCACACTTGTTGACCTTAATGACACTTCTGGGACTAAAAGCACCCAGTGCTGTAAGGGCTCTCAGTGTGTGAGATAATGTCATCCGACACACATTGATGTGGCAGAGCTAATTGCACCTTACACTGTTGTAATTTCTCATTCATGCACATTTGAATAGTCTCTTGCACCAATTATAGGAGCTAAAGCCCATTGACTTTTCCACTATCTTCTAATTACACTTAATGAGTGTTTTTTTTTCATTAATTCAAAATGTAATACACTACATTTATGACTTTGTCTTGAGGCAAAATTAAGTCTATTTATCTCTGCTACTTTGATGATATTAAATCCTAATATACAGCTAGGTTCTTATTAAAAGTGAAGCCTGTGACTGTGACATCATTATTTACATGGGCGTCCTAATGCTTAATGTTATCTATCCATTGTGTGATACAAAGCTGTACTCCTCTTTCTTTGTTTAAACAGGTGGATTTGGTTGGGTTTTTCACAGAGGTAGTGTATCTTGTGCTTCTCTGGAAGACAAGAGTGACTCAGCCAGGGGTCCACAGTGCCAATAAACATTTTTAGTCTAATCATAGAAATAAAGTTTAAGATTTGTACCAGAATCCCTGCAACAAGTAATTACAAACACCATCAGCCAGAAACCCCTTTTCAAAAGCATTCTCACCGAACAAACCTCACATCTGGCTGATTGCCAGCAAATGGCGTAAACCTTCTAAATGAAGAAGTATTTTCACTGCTGTGGGTCCGTATAAAATGAGGTGAAGAGGAAATCTTTAAAAGGAACCGACAGAGGCAGAATATCAAAACGCCACAGGAGGTTGCACCAAGGGAAATTAAGACCCAAATGTGACGTGATGAAAGCTTCCCACCTGCACCTTGTAAAGACTTTTTAGGGGTTTGGTGAAATGGGAAAGTGGGCTGATAGGGGCCACCTGACACTGCAGAAGCTTTTCTTCTTGACTGCAAATTACAAATTCTATTTCATTGGTGAAATAAAATATTCAACTAAGTACTTTAACATGTGGTCTGAGGTCAGAGTTGTGAAGAAAGTGAAATTCAGTGCCTGGCAAAGGTTAATCTGTTTTACATTTTGTCAGGTTAGAACCACAAACAAAGTAGCGTGTAACCCCCCATCTCTACCATATATTTAATATTTATGTTCAGTGACACTGATTCAATAGCAAATTTTCAAATCTTGCCAAATATTCCTTATTGGATTTTGGCCATTGTAACAAAGTAACATGCTTTGATCTTTACCATTTCCTATAGGTGTGGCTGTAGGTTTAAAGTTGCTGTCCTTCCAAAAGGAAAACCTCCACCCAACTTTCAAATCTTTTGTGATTTGGTTTTGGCTGTGATTTTGGCTTTTTGGTCTTTTGGTTTACTCTGTCTTTCTATACATTCTAATCATCTTAGTGTCGAAGAAGACGTTTCTCATAGAAAGATGCTTCCATTATTGTGTTTTACAATGAAGACGTGTTCAGGCTAATGTGCAGTGTTCCTTTTACTTTACTCATAGGCATCTGCATGTAAGCTTGAAGCTTCGCTTATGGTCTGCAAACTGCAAAGGGGCCCTTTAATGAATTTCTTCAACATTGTCTTTTTTTCTGGCAATTCTTTCACTTGAACTGTGAGTCTTGGCATCGTCTCTAAAGTTAACGTAAGCCTCTGGCTACTTCTCTGATTTATAGCCCTCTTGTCTGACCTGGTCAGCCATTTCTTGCTAGTGTGCATTTGGGCAATCCTCTTTCCTTGTTTGAATGATGGTGCCCTGTGAGATATTCAAACCTTGGGATGGCACTTTATAGCCTAATCCTGTTTTAAGCTGCTAATTTTTTTATTTTTTTTGCTGACCTGTGTGCTTAGTCCTGATGATACTGTTTGTTCCCTAATGTTCTCTAACAGAACAGCAGGATTTGTACTGAGATTAAATTATGCACAAGTGAAATTTTTACTAATTCTGTGACACAAATGTATCTATCAAGTAAAAAAGGGCTGTCCAAAACAGCCTTAATAAGCTTTTCAAGCTGCCATTTTTTGCCCATTTTCATTCTTATGATTAAACCATAAATAGTGACCTCAAGTTACTTAAATGAGGCCAATTGATTTTATATATTGCCCTGAGTTCAAATATGATTTCCTAGATGAACTACTGTTCACTTTGAGTATTTTTGCTGGCCTGCCACTTCTGTGTAGGTTAAGCTTTTTGTCAGTCAGAAAGCTGCAGCTTATCCAACTCATGTCCTCATTAAAAGAAGACACCCCAGTTCTAATGTTTTTAACTTGGCCCCATATAACTCAAAGAAATTACTTTAAAATACTTTTATTTGTTTATAAATTACTTAATGACTGAGAAACAAATTAAATTAAAGAGCTGTTGTAACTTGCCCTGTGATGGACTGGCGACCTGTCCAGGGTGTACCCCGCCTCTCGCCCGTTGACAGCTGGAGATAGGCACCAGCACCCCCGCGACCCATAAAGGATTAAGCGGTTAAGAAAATGGATGGATGGATGGATGGAGCTGTTGTAACTATATCAACCTTTGAGACCACTTAGGTCTTCTCGTTCAAGTTTACTCTGCATCCCCAGAGTCAGAACAAAACATGGAGAAGCAACATTTGGTTCTTATGCTCCTCTGATCTGGAACAAACTTCAGTAAACAGTAAACCTGCTGAAACACCGAGTTTCTTTAAATCAAGAATCCACTTTTCTTTAGAGCTGCCTTTGATTTTTAACAACTCGAACATATACTTTCCATATACCCATCATGTTTGATCCGTGAGTGTTTAAAACATCCAGCTGAGAAAGGCCCGCCCTACGAGCTTTGCCAGCTTCAGCTTAAAAATGTATCTTCTGTGTATACGCGTCAAACTAGTGGGTTTGCTTGACGCTGACAAAGCTTGCAGTCTAAACGCACCATTAGCTTTTTAGCCTTGATTTAAAACAGCTACCTTATTAGACATGCCTTGTAATCTTTTAATGTGTCAAATGTTTTGTGATTTATGTTTATAGCTGTTTTTATGTAAAGCACCTTGAATTGCCTTGTTCTTGGAAGTGTGGTATACAAATAAAATTGCCTTGCCTAATGATCTGAAACATTAATTGTGACAAATATACAAAACTATAATAAATCTGTGAGAGGGAAATGTTTTGTCACAGCAGTGTGATACACAAGGGCCCTTTTTTGTTTTTGCTCTGCTTTATGTGCCCAAAGTTCATACATAAGGAAAACTATGTTATGCCTCTTGAAGGAAATTTTCATAAGGACATTATTTGTACTTTCAGTCTTTTTCATAAAAAACATCACCAAGAATGGGAAATGGAGATGTTTAGGCCCTAAAGATATCTTATCAAAGAATTGCACAAGGGTAATAATTTGAGCCAGTCCCACCTTCATTCCCTCTTTCATATTTCTTGGAACACATACTATAATAGCTCTTGCAGGCAAATGCTGATTTCACAGGATAGTAGCACCTCTTATTATGCCTACTTACAGCATTCTTTCATGTGCCTCACACATAGAGATTGTTTAAGCTGGGTACTTTCCAAACTATTTGAATTTGTGACCCTTCTCAAGATTATTACATGACTCCAGAAAGCAGAGACGCAGCTGAACACGTTGTCATTGTGTAAATAGTGAAGTAAGTGCAGTGGCCTTCTGCACTTGTCTGGAACGAATTGAGTATGGTGGCCAGAAAAACTGTCCTGCAGGAAGAATGTGACCATTGATTCATGCCAGATGAAGAGACACAAGACAGGATACCAAAGCAGATGGAGTGTCTCTGGGTGCAGGAAAGTATTTGTGCCCCATATGTTTGCCTGGAGCAATAGAGAAAGCCCAAGAAATATATTCAACAATTTCATGCTGGTTGAAATTATAAAGAAGAAAAAAAGAATCTGAGAGGTTAATTATTGACAAGAAGTTATTTTTAAAAACTGCAACAATAAGTCAGTTTTTCCCCTAAATATTGAAGTATCGATAATTCTAATTATCCAAGTATTTGAGAACTTTCTCTTTTTAATAGACAGGTGCTGGCAGGAATCCCATGGAAATCTATACAAGGTCTTAAGATCATGAAATTCATCATAAACACATTTTCCTTGGAGCATGTTCGTTCTTGCATTTTTAGAGTTGAAACTTAATGTCCCAGCTTTCCAGTCAAAGAGCACAGCATTCAGACATTGTTTTTCATGTTAACAGACATTACATCATCTACTTCTTGCTTCAATTCCATGTTAGCTGTGTGTGGATAGTGTACAAAGGTGAAAATTAATGCTGGGCTAAAGCCTGCACAGTGAAAATAAATGAAAGCAGTGTTTTCGTCTCTAGTTTCTGTCTTACCTAGAATCTTTGTCCTGACAGAACCAAATCCTAAAACTGCTCGAGATTTTTTCTGATGTGTGAATAGAATTTGAACTGTATTACGTATAAATCGTTGTAGCTGCATCTACATGACTGGTATTTAAGTCAGCCAAATGTAACAGAACACCAGTTGGTGATGTGCTTTCATTTTTAACATGCTCTTATTCAAACAACATGTCACCTTTGGCACAAAAAAGCATTATGGAAAAGCTCTTCTAAATAGTGTAGCTTCTAATCAAGCTGTTCATCTCTGTAAATGTAATGGAGCCTGAATCCAGGAGGAGCACTGCAGTGAAACTTCAAAGCAGATAAGAAGATGGATAAAAAATACCCCTGCCAATTGAATTAGAACTGTGTAAAAAACAACAACAAAAAAACATTTTCTGTAAGAACCAGATGTAATGCCAGAAAAGGATCTCAAAGCAGACTGAGGGGGAATACGATTGTAAATTGTTTTATATTTTATCTTTGTTTTAGTATGCATTAAACTCATTTTATGCCCTCTTACTTGTTGGAAGCCAGTGTTCTTTCATCAGATCTTATTTTATCTGAATAGAAGGGATGCCATGAATTTGACCTTTCTCCTGCTGCTGGTTTTATGTTATAGATGGCTGTGAGTGACACCTATGGGTGAAAAGCTGTGTGTTACACGTGTTTCACCAATGACGAGATCAGAATTGTCAGGTGAAAATGAATCAAAAAGATAAATGCTGGAACAAGTGGCTCCCAGATGATCTTGACATCTGTCCTGCTCAGTTCCAAAGCCTGATTTAGAGCTGCATTTATTTTTGAAGTTCATGCAATGAACTGGAAACCTTTCTAAGGTGTATCCCGCCTCTCACAGACAGGAAGCCGAAATGTGATCGAAGTTAAAACAAGGTAAGGCAAGTATACATACTTACTATTTGTATAACATACTTTCAAGAACAAGGCAATTCAAAGTGCTTTTCATGATTAGGGTATACAATAAATTCAGCAATAAACCAACAATAAAAAATAAATAAAACAACGTTAGAGACTCAAAATATATGAGAAATTAAAACACATTACATTCCAGTTGTTATTGATCAGTTACTCAAAAGCAGCTCTAAAGAGGAAGGTTTTAAGCCTTGATTTAAAGGCACTCAGTGTTTCAGCAGCTTTACAGAAGGTTTTTCTCGATAAAAGGAACATAGAAACTGGAAACTGCTGCTCCATGAAATTCTCCGGATTATTATTAGACCAAAGTTGGTAAGGATTAATTAGGTACAGAAAATGGATTGACTGATAGAGTATTTATCATCTAAAAAATAAATTCATTTAGCAGCTCCTACAAACTGTACTAGAAGAACAAGTGCAAAAGGCAAGTGTAATTGTTGGACAAATGCAAGGGTTTTTAAGATACCTTTGTTACCTATTGTAATGTAATGTTATACCATGGCAAGTATATATTCTTTTACAGCTTCTTATACTTGGAACTTGGAGATACTTAATGTAAGGTTTGTAAACAATTAAATAATATTTTGTATAATATGATAATAACTTGCTTCTTTGAAATTTTAATCATTCACTTGGAAATTAATTTATCATTTTAAAGCTATATCAAATTAAGTTATATTGGATTTAAGTAATTTCAAAACAATTTAAATAAATTTGAAGTGACGCAACGTGCACTAAATTAACTCAATTTGTTCAACTTTAGTCAGTCCATCAATCCATTGTCCATATTTTTGCATATGGGGACAAGAGTACTCCAGCAGTCTCAACTTGAACCAATTCAAGTTATTACAAGAATTCAAATGGCAGATTAAGATAGATTTTTCTTTAAAAAGCAGGATACCTTAAATAGAAGGATCAGATATCCAGGACTAATGAAAAGAATGGATCGCTGAAAAAAGGTATCTGTTAATGGCTGCCATGTTCACATGGCTGCCAAAAATGTATTCTCTAACTTCTCTTATGAAGTTTATACAACACATGATCTTTGGTTTCTAGATGGTAAACTATTTTAAATTCCTGTTTTACTCACATTTGCAATATTTCTAAACAGGGTCAGCCTGATTTATGTGCAAACTCTGTGGCTGCAGAGGAACACTATTTAAGGATAATTTAATGAGCTCTGTTTTCTGTGTCTAGGCTTGAAAAAAAAAAAAACTTTATGCACACCACAACTGTTGATAAATAATCAATGTTATTTTTCTGTGGATACTTGGGACTGAAACAGTAAATATGGATTCTTAACTTAAGAACATTTAAGTAATTAGATATTAATTACCAACTCTCTGACAGAATAACTTCTAATGTATTGCTGTCATTGTCCTCCTTTCAGTGCCTCCCTCCTTGGAGAGGCCAGAGCACAAGGGTCTCCCCCACTCCACAGCTGCTTGCACAAAGACTTGGTGGATCCCCTTCCTGACACAAACTCCCTGATTATCCCGGGGAAAGAGCAGTGCATGAACCAGAGGCCTCTGGGGCTGTGGTCACCTGCCCTACCAGTCAAGTCACTGCCCCCCCTTAGCTTAAGCATGGATATCATAAAAAAAAAAAAAAATCAATTTATCTATATATATCTCTCTCTCTATATATATATATATACATCTATATATCTATATATATATATATACAGTATATATATGTATATAAATTCCCCTCTCCCCCACCGTGGGCGGTGTTTCCCATTCCAAGGTCAATTACCATCCTGTCTATCTGGATCTGGAAGTCCCACAGGATCTTTGCACGGTCATTATCCACCACTATTGGAGGTGTTTCCCACTTTGACCTTGGGGTTTCCAGCCCATACTCCGCACAGATGTTTCTGTATACTATGCCAGCGACTTGGTTATGACGTTCCATGTATGCTTTCCCTGCCAGCATTTTACATCCTGCTGTTATGTGCCGGATTGTTTCAGATGACTCTTTGCACAGCCTACACCTTGGGTCTTGTCTGGTGTGGTAGATCTGGGCCCCTATCGATCTGGTGCTCAGAGCCTGCTCCTGTGCTGCCAGGATGAGTGCCTCCGATGGTACATCCGACGTAGGGGCTTGTCCTCCCATGATGGTTCCTCCTCCAGCACCTCCTCATCTGCCATTGTCTCAGGCATTCACTAAGTACGTCATCCATTGAAGCCTTGTCCTTGGTGTATTTATGAAGCTTCGATGTTTCATCTTCGATAGTGGCTTTTACGCTCATCCGTCCTTTGCCTCCTTCCTTAAAGCGTGCTTATAGTTTCAGGGTGCTAGATTTCGGAACCATACATGGAACTCGCCATGTATGGTGACGAGCTTTCATGTCTTAATATCTGTGTCTGTATCTCATCCTTTGGCCATCTTATTATTCCCGCAGGGTATCTGATCACTGGCAGGGCGTAACTGTTTATTGCCTATGACTTGTTCTTTCCATTGAGCTGGCTAGTTAGGACTTGCCTCGCTCGTTGTAGGTATTTGGGTGTTGCTGCTTCCCTTGTTACCTGTTCAAGGTTGCCATTTGCCTGCGGTATTCCCAGGTACTTGTAACTGTCCTCAACGTCTGCTATTTTTTTCTCTGGGAGAGAGTCCCCTTCAGTGTGGACCACCTTTCCTCACTTTGTGTGCATCCTACTACATTTGTCAAGTCCAAATAACACCCCAATGTCATTGCTGTAGATTCTGATGGTGTGGATCAGGGAATCAATGTCCCGTTTGCTCTTAGCATACAGATTGATGTCATCCATGTAGAGGAGGTGGCTGATCGTAGCTCCGTTCTTGAGGTGGTATCCACAGCCAGTCTTGTTGATTATTTGGCTTAGGGGGTTTAGACCTATGCAGAACAGCAGAGGGGACAGAGCATCACCTTGGTATATGCCACATTTGATGGACACTTGTGTAAGTGGCTTGCCATTGGCCTCAAGGGTGGTTCTCCACAACTTCATAGAGTTTGCATGCTCTAACAGTCCTGTTGATGTTGTAAAGCTTCAATCATTCGTTGATCCATGTGTGTGGCATCAAGTCGTAGGCTTTCTTGTGATCAATCGAGGCAGTGCACAGCTTGGTCTTTCGGGATTTGCAGTCTTGGGCAACTGTTCTGTCAACAAGGAGCTGGTGTTTAGCACCTCTGGTATCTCTACTAATTCATTTCTGTGCTTTGCTCATGTATTGATCCAAGTGCCTGCTTATCCAAGCAATTATGCCTGACATGAGCTTCCATGTTGTGGAGAGACAGGTTATTGGGTGATAGTTGGATGGGAATTCACCTTTGGTGGGATCCTTCTGGATCAGGATTGTTCGCCCTTTGGTAAGCCATTCTGGGTGCGTCCCATCTCTTAGGAGCTGGTTCAGTTGTGCTGCCAGGCGCTCATGGAGTACTGTGAGTTTCTTTAGCCAGTAAGAATTGATCATGTCAGGGCCTGGTGCTGTCCAGTTTTTCATACCTGAGACTTTTTCTCGGATGTCTGCCACTGGGATGGTAACTGGATTCTGCTCAGGGAGGTTGCTGTGCTCCTCTCTCAGAGAGGCTAGCCATTGAGCTGTTATATGCTGGCTCCTTTCCCATATGCTCTTCCAGTACCTTTCAGTTTCCAGCCTTGGTGGGTCTACTCTGCTGCTATTTCCCTGCCACTGGGCCACCTTTACTGGTTGTGCAGCAAACAGCCTGTTTATTCGTCTGGCTTCATTGTCTTTTGATCAAAATATGGGAATTAGATTGTTTTACTGTCATTATCAAGCCATAAATTAAGTAATTCTTCAAAGGTTAATTACTCTTATCCAGATAATTTTTAAACATAACATGTCTTAATACAAAGAATGTTTTGTTTTCTTACATTGCTTATTGCTTTAAAGGTAAACCACTGGTGCTAAATAAGTTAAACTAATTACAATAAGTGAAACCAATTCAGCTTTATTCAAGCATCTGCAGATCAAGCCTTGGTTCTTAAAGGACCCCGATCCCTCCAGAATCATATTAGAATTCATGGTTTCTCATCTCATTACATATCTATCTTTTTGTGTTCTTTTATTTTAAACTATTCCTTTATTTTAATCAGTAATATGTTCTTTTTCTAGCTTGGTTATTAACATGTTTTTCTTATTTTTCCTGTAAATAAATCTTGTATTTTTGGAAAGTAATTGTTGTCGTTCTTGATTCAACACATACATATTGCAACGTTTATGATCAATAAACGGTAAAGAATTCATTTTTTCAGATTATGAGACTGATATAGACATTTGGCTATTAAAATAGATCCTGAAAAAGGTGGTGCCCTGAATAATAATAATTGTCCACACATTATTAATCTTATTGACTGCCATAAGCAGTCCCTGTAACTTTATAGCCAGATAACTACATTCTTAGTAATTTCCCCAACAAACATAACGGTAACATAAACTACATTGTTTCATGTAATCAACTTACCTGTCCAGCAGAAACCCTGCAACCTCCGCATCGGTCTTCAAGTTTGTGTCCCCCATGAATAGTCTGACACTAGTAAACGCTCCACCGATGTAGATTCTTGCTTTCTCCCAGTCATTTCTTTTTATTTTCTGTGGTTTCTCACGGGGCAAAGAATACGGATGGTTTTCCATTGAAATTGAAAACTATGATCCACGGTCCTCTATGCTCGTCGCTGATTTCTTCTCTCCCCCTCCCCATGACGTCACTGGCTAAAACAAGTTTAACCCCTTTCGGCTAACGTATTCAAAGATGGCGATGCAACATTGATCCCCTCAGATGGGGGGCGGTGCACCCTCTGCATCTACAAACAACGTTATCTAAGACACGGGAAGGCTTTCATGATAATGTGATTGTGATTAGACCTCTTTAAAAATATGTATTTATGAAAGCAGTATTTGATTTTTATTAATATAAAGACAAATTTGTTACACACTGGACCTTTACAGTGTGCAAGGGAATCATTTTTTTCTTAGATTATTCAAGGAAACAACAATAATGCTGGGACATTATTTGCTACAGTGTAGAAATTAACTAATCCTCCGGTGACAGTACCCCCTGAACTAAACTTCACCTGGGCCTGTCATTAATTTGCCAGCTTCCTTACTGAAAAGATCTTGAACATCAGAAGGTCAATCAGTACATCAGCTCCAACCCCAATACCAACTATGAGCCTAATTAACACACATACAGAGAAAATGACTAATTTCCAAATAATAAATCATTCGAGCTTTGATGAAATTATTGACAAACTAAGCTCTGTCACCTGCTGCTTGGATATCTTACCAACAAGTTTTCTAAAAAAGGTTCTCCCAGCCATCAGGGCAGATCTGATGAAAATAATAATCTTCTCCAAAGCCTTAAAAACAGCAGTTATTAAACCAATACTAGATTAGCCAGTTCTCATCACAAAACACAGAAATCTCATGCGATGTGCCCCAGGGCTCCATCCTAAGCCCCTCCTATTTAGCATCTACATGCTCCCACAAAGCAAAATTATAACCACCAACAATGTTAACTATCACAACCATGCCGACGACTCTCAGCTTTAGATGTCATGTCACCAGGTGATGTTGAACCGATCCAAATTCTCAATAAATGCACTGAGCAAATTAACAACTGGATGTCCTGAAGTACTTATCTTTGGACCCAAAAAAGATCGTCTTCATATCAGTAATCACCTTAAACAGGTCCAACTAGAAACTACCAACCAGGCCAGAAATCTAGGTGTAGTAATGGACTCAGACCTGAGCCTCCAGGGTCACATATAAGCAATAACAAGGTCAACTTTCTATCACCTGAGGAATATTTCTAGGATTAAAGGACTGATGACACAAGGAGACCTAGAAAAACTCATCCATGCATTTATCTCTAGCTGCCTTGATTACTGTAACGGTATCTTCACAGGTCTACCTAAAAAATCAATCAGACAGCTGCAGCTGATCCAGAACGCTGCTGCTCGTGTTCTCACTAAAACCAAAAACATAGAACATATCACCCCGGCTCTAAATTCCTTACACTGGCTCCTTGTAGCTCAGAGAATAGATTTCAAGGTGGTTTTATTAGTCTATAAATCATTGAATGGGTTAGCACCAGAGTACATTAGAGATCTGCTATCACAGTACAAACCATCTAGATCACTCAGGTGATCACTCACTTGGCATCAGTGCATTCCTTATATATATATATATATATATATATATATATATATATATATACATATATATATATATATATACATATATATATATATATATATATTATGGCATGCCGTTCAGGAAAAATATTATATATTTATATTGATATGTTTGAATATATGGAATCAACCTTGAATATATGGAATGAACCTTGAATATATGGAATGAACCTTGAATATATGGAATGAACCTTGAATATATGGAATGAACGTCTGAATATATGGAATGAACGTCTGAATATATTGAATCAACCTTGAATATATGGAATCAACCTTGAATATATGGAATGAACCTTGAATATATGGAATAAACCTTGAATATATGGAATGAACGTCTGAATATATTGAATCAACCTTGAATATATGGAATCAACCTTGAATATATGGAATGAACCTTGAATATATGGAATGAACGTCTGAATATATGGAATCAACCTTGAATATATGGAATGAACCTTGAATATATTGAATCAACCTTGAATATATGGAATGAACGTCTGAATATATTGAATCAACCTTGAATATATGGAATGAACGTCTGAATATATTGAATCAACCTTGAATATATGGAATGAACGTCTGAATATATTGAATCAACCTTGAATATATGGAATGGACGTCTGAATATATTGAATCAACCTTGAATATATGGAATCAAAGTTTGGCCTCAAGGATTATGGGTAATGTAGTAGATTAGTATGGCTGTCTGAATGCTGAAGTTGGCTTCCATTTATAATTAGGAAAATGCCTAAAAGGTTACTCGAACTGATGTTTCACTGTTTAAAGAATCTGTGTTTTGTAGTTTTTAGACTAGAGCAGATTAAAGCTGCATTGATCAGTGAGAAATTAGGTGGAATTGCCCTTTGGCCGTGTCCCGAATCAGAGGCTAGAATCAGAAGCCAACTTCAGCCTCATGCTGGAGGAACCATGTTATCACTCGACACCACAGCTGCAAGAACAAGCTCTGGATGTTCGCCTGGAGACCGACAGCTGAAATGGGTAAGTTTAGATATTTATATGATGATGAATGTGATTTAGTATACCCGTATATGTGACTGTAAACACATTAAAACATGTGAACTGCAGTTAGCAGCAGGTTGCAGTTAGCTTGTGCTTTGCGACCTACAGAAATTTGATGTGCTAACATCTCTGTGTGTGCTTTATATTCTTGTAAAATCAGTGTAATTAGGTTTATTCCAGATAAATTATGTGGTGTTTGGTTTTTATCCAAATGTTGCCGATTCAGACGCTAACACATAAACCAAGGGAATAAATATGCTGGGCGTGCATCAAATGATTTTCAGACTAAAGACGGGCAGACTTTAGAAATCTTGCTGGAGTCTCTGCGCGCTCCCGCCGTCTTTATCGTTAAATGTAAGGCGATTTATGCCAGTGTTTTTGTTTGATATCATTGCAAATCCTAGTGTAGTCGTAGTGACATAAACAACCAACAACAAATAAAGCCGTTCTGGCTCAGGCGGAGCGCAACGCTACAGAGCTCAGCAGGGGTCCGTTGCAGAAATAAGATCATCCTGGATAGTTTTCATTCACTAGCCCCTTTCAAAAGACAATCCTGCCATCAGTGCTGGCATTAATACTGCCCATCAATGAGCCTTCTTAATTACTTCAACTATACAGTAGCCTACTACTTTGTATCTGTAGTGCATGATGTAAATATTGTCAATAAATTTTTCGCTGCTGTTACAGTACAACCAAATTTCCCCATGTTGGTCAATTAAAGGATTATTCTATTGTATTCTATTCTGGTCACTCATAAGAACACAGTCCGTGGCAACAATTTGCCCAATCAGGTGCACATTACTGCATTTCACAATATATTATGTGGCGGTACAGTGGTGGTGTCCGGGCTGTTCATGTGCAGGGTTGCATATCAAGTGCGAGACCGTAGAGTCTGTGGTAAACCGTAGAAAATAGATCGAAATAACTTGTTTTTTATCCCAATTGAAGCCCCGTTCCTCAAGACTGTTTGCAAGCCGCTCCAAAAGGTGCCGACCTTCACAGTCCCCGAGAAGGACTAATCTGCTCCTCAGCTCTAAAGGCCTGAAACTCCCAGACCTCAGCATCACTCCAGTTTACCATTTCAGATGATACAGTTTACGAATGCTGAAGGAAGTCCCCATGTTTACTTACATTTTACATAGTGTTGCCCACTAGGGCTCAGCCCACACTCGACACATCATCATGACATCACTCTTTATAACTATCAAGCTTCCCAACACGAATGCTGCTATATTCCCACAATGCCATGCCACCATTGAGAATTCATAAGACGCACTGTGCCAGTAATATTACCCGAATATGCGGATGATTAATGTTTAAGTAACGGCCAGTGAGCGTTCAGGGTCAACCTTCAGACTGACTGGCAGATAAACTAATTCGACTGAAAACTATCCGTTTTGAAATAATTAAACCACTTGGTTTAATTCTGTTTGAATTAAAGGCTGACTTTGTGAAACAGGTTTTGGAATAAAATACTTTGAATAAAACTGGCTAAAATATAAAATATATCTTTTAGTGAAAATTTACAATTCAGTAATGTGTTTTATAAATAAATCCATGAAAATTTTAAAGAAAAAGACAAATATTTCAATACTAATGAAACTAACTTTATAGAATTAATACAGGCGTTTAAAGTTTCTGTTTTCTTTGATTTTTTAAATACTGGCTTTTTTATTTACAAAATGCATCATTGATTATTGATCTATTTGTTTTTCGGCGGAGTTGATAGGATCTTGGAGATAATCCAGGAACTGATGCTCTTTCCTTAGCAAGATAAAATTGCATCATCACTTCTTTTCCAACTTTTATTCTTAGAAATCAAGAATATGTTTTTATGACCTCACTGACTTCTCTTTTAAATGTGACACTTTTCAGAATATTTTAAAGATGTTGTAAAGTACCTACAGAATATTTCTTTGTGAATAACCCTTACATACATAAACTGAATGAAATTAAAAACATAGGTTCTGTAATTGTCATGAATTGAATTGTCAACCAGAATTTAAATTAAAGGTAGTTGTTCAGTTAAGAACATTAGCATGACTTCCTGTGGTTTGATTTCTTTTTTAACGGAATTCACAACTAATCATATTTGGTCAGCAACGGAATAAAAGTGCATAACACTTGTTTCATTGGTGGTTCACCTTTTCTGTCTTTTGTCCCTCAGTATGACGTGTCTAGGCCAACCTTCCCCTTCGTGTATCCACTACTTTTCCTTCTGGATTGGCACCTATCCGGGGAGCATCAAGGTTGATGAAGAGCCACAAGGAAAATCTTTGACCACAAATAAATTCTCATAACAAGAATAAAACATTCATCCATCTTTCACAGCTTTCACTATTGTTTTTTTCCCTGTATAATAATCTGTGCTTAAAATGTTTTAGCAGTTAATTTTGATCTTACTTTAACAATAAGGAAAATGATTTATGAGGTCACTGGTGTTCATGGCTAACCAAAAACAGGTTTTTGTTTTAGTTCTGTGTTGTATTGTATCTGAACACACTTTTTAATCAGCACATGCAGGAATTCAACACATTAACCACAAAGAGTGGGATATGATTCTGTATTCTAGAACTGGAAATTCAGAGATTTTGAGGTGCCTAAATCTTTTCCAAGTTTATTTTAAAGCACAACTGGACACGTAACAAAGCTGTTGCCTTTAAAAAAATGTTATAACGCTTTCTGCAGCAGACATTATGTCAATTATCGTAGCTAGTTGGCATGAAAAGGAGAAAGAGGAACCCAGTGCTCTGACATTGTGTAGATGAGTTCCTTGGGTTCCTTCTAATGCCAGACAATGCTAGACCTCATGTGGCTGGAGTGTGTCAGTACTTCCTGCAGAATGGAGAGATTGATACTGGACTGGCTTGTCCGTTTCCCAGACCAGAATCCAGTTGAGCTCATCTGGGGCATCACGTCGTGTTCCATCCACCAACACCACGTTACACCACAGATGAGAGTTGGTGGATGTTTTAGTCCAGGTCTGGCAGAAGATCCCCCTGGAGACCATCTGCCACCTCATCAGGAGCATGCCCGGTGTTGTAGGGAGATCGTACAGGCAGGTGGAGGCCACAATACTGAGCCTCATTCTGACTTGTTATAAGAACATTAAATTCAAATTCAAAGTTGGATCAGCCTGTAATGTGTTTTCTACTTAAATTTGGAGTTTGACTTCAAATCCAGACCTCTCTGGGTTCAATTTGATTTCCATTGATAATTGATCATTCTATTTGTATAATTGTTTTGTCAACTATGTAAAGAACAATGTGTTTAATAAGAATAGAGTAAAATAATCCTTTAATTGTCCCACAAGGGGAAATTTGGTCTTAAAAGCAGCAACAACAAAAACACATACAAACTGAACAGGAAACAGAACAGAAAGAAAATATTTACATGTACAATACTTACAAAAACAGGTTAAGTACAGATAAGGTGTTAAACCCAGGTTGAGTGCAAACAGCAGGATACTTAAAGATGTTTAAATAATTAGAATTTTAGAAAAGTGCAGATTCTGCATTTACTGTGCCTTAAAAAGTATATGTAAGTAATTTCCAATAAGTTAGTATATATAGTCTGTGAAAAAGAATGTGCAAGTTATAACAGTAGTAGTGTTCGGTTGATTAGTGCAATTTACATCAGTAATGTAAAAATCTATGTTGGAAGCAGTATCGATTATAAAATCTGACAGCTGCATAAAGTAAGGACCTGTAGAAATACTCCTTCATGAATCTAGGATGCAGCAGTCTGTCACTGAAGGACCTCTGCGGTTCAACATTTATTTTAATCGTTATGGTCTAGGATGTGTTATTTTAGTGTTTATTTTTTGAGATTGGGTTTATGTAATCCTTCTTTAGTGGATGGATTTCAAAATGTACCATTTATTTATCAATTAAATAATGTTTCTTTTATAATCAGTATATTTAATTAAAAAAAGAGAGGATGCAAAAAAAATTAAACTATTTGTTATAATACCATCTTCACTTAAGTGAAGCAATATAGTTTGTAAATCCCAAGAGGAAAATTATAAAATTTGCTGACAAATTATAAGATCATTTTGTGATCATCCATATTGCAGATGAGTATCATAGCTCATCAGTAAGAAACACAGGGATGCTTTATGTCAGAGATTACCAATGGGGAAGAAAAAATCCTTCCAATATATTTTACCCTTTTTCTATGTATATACAGTATAACAACTGAAGATAGTGATGCAAAGAAGGATTATTCATAAAATTAAAACAAATTATGGACAACCCTGATCATCCTCTTCATGAGACTATCCTACAGCAACAAGCTCTGTGGTAAGGATCAGAGCAGACTACCTGCTGAGCGGCTGAGGTCATTTGGAGTCCAGGGAGCGCTGTTAAAGACCTTCTATGACCCTGTGGTGACTTCTGTCATTTTTTACATTGTTGTATGTTGGAGCATTACTATATCGACAGCTGAGAGGAAGAGATAAGATAAACTCATCAGGAAGGCCAGCTCTGTTCTAGTACGCACCCTGGATCCAGTACAGGTGGTTGGAGACAGAAGGACTCTGGTTAAAATAACATCTCTAATGGAGAGAATCTCCCACCCCATGCATGGAAATGTGGCTGGATTGTAGAGCTCCTTCATTGACAGACTGCTGTATCCTAGATGCAGGAAGGAGCTTTCCTGCAGGTCCTTCCTCTCTGCAGCTGATAGACTGTTCAATCAAAACTGCTGCCAACAAACATGGATGTTTACATCAGCTCTGTATATTGTTCTAATCAACAGAACAACACCACTACTGCTATAAATTGTACCAATTTCTTTTTAAATCTATATATACTATCAGGTTGGATGTTGAATGTTGGTGGACAGCCATTTTCCGGTCTCCAGAGATGCTCAATTGTGTTTGGGTCAAGGATCTGACTGGGCCAGTCAAGAACGGTCACAGAGTTATTCCAAAGCCACACCATTTTTTATTTTAGGTGTGTGCTTAGGTCACTGTCGTGTTGAAAGGTGGAGCTTCAACCCAGTCTGGGGTCCTAATTACTCTGGTAGAAGCTTTCCTTCAGTTACAACCAGTTCTGTCCCTGCAGCTGAAAAACACCCCCACAACATGATACTCCCACCACCATGTTTTACTGTAGGGTTTTGTTGGGCTGCTAAGGAGCAGTGCCTGGTTTTCTCCACATATACCACTTACATTTAAGGCCAGAAAGTTCAATCTCAAGCAGATTCTTTTTATTTTTTTTCCCACAGTGACAACCACTGATTGTGGCCCCATTAACTTCATGTTAACAATAAAAACCTCCCATTTTAAACGTAAAATATGAAAAGTTCACCTACTGTGGCCTAAGCAAGTCACAAATACCTCTATTCGCATGGATCTGAACTGCACATACAGTAGCCAATTGTTTTGAGTTTTGGACTTCTAAGGATTTAGGCCATATCCACACATAGCCGTTTAATAAAAAACCCAAAGATTTTCCACCGCTTCTTTAGAAAAAAAATCCGGATAAATGTGTTTTTCAGCACTTTCATAGACATGGCAAACCTGTAGGGGCAATAGTTCTCCCAAATCCTATCCACTCAGAGTAACTTTCTATTCTCTATATTAAGCCTGCAGCAGTAACAGAGCTCTAAAAGTAAACAAACAAAACATGCTTTGACAATTGATGATTCCAACACAGCTCTGAGGGCATAAATGCTGTTTCTGAGTGTAAATGCAGCTTGTGAAGTTACAGCACTTAAAACTCAGTTTTCATCCGTCCACACATATGCTGAAAATGGAGAAATAGCAGATCTCCAATTTGGCCAGATTTAAAAAAATGTTGGGTTTTTTTGTGCCGAAAATCTCAGTTTATGTGTGGATGACAGGCCAAATCGTAGAAAAATATCTCAGTTTTCTGAGATACCCAGCTACATGTGGACAAGGCATTAAATGTTCTGAAAGCTGAATCTGTGCTCCACTACCACACTGGAGACTGAAATACAATCATCATCTTAGTTTTAACTGCTTCAGCGGGAGTAAGTTCAGTAGTAAGCACAACTTCTGTACAGGGTTACGGTTTTTGGAGCAGGACTGTGACTGCTCCAAAGCCTCCGTAAATCTTGAAACACACTGCTAGCTCATTGATAATGAGATGCCATGAAATTATGCACAAATGCTTCAAATGTAAATCTCTTGTCTGCACGACAAACGGACAAATTAATCTGTCAAAATTACAGAAACCCTCCATATTTATCCGCTACTGTAATAACTGCCCCCCCCCCCCAAAAAAAAAGGTCAAATAAGGAAATAATCCCTGCTTTTCATGAATTGGACGATACATATATCTCTCGCTTTTGACAAAGTCCAATTTGTTTTCAAGGTTTCAAAAACAGGAAAATTCCTAATGAGAAGTTAGAAATTAAATAATTGAGATTCAGTTGTTGAAATAGGCAACTTTATGCCTAAATCATAAAGTTCATCTCAGCAAAACCATTAATTAAACACATAATGAAAGGTATGATAATCTGCTACAATACCCATAATACTAAGGCCTAAGGTTTCATTCCATATATTCAAACTTCATTCCATAAATTCAAAATTTCATTCCATATATTCAGACTTTCATTCTATATATTCAAACTTCATTCAATATATTCAGACTTTCATTCAATATATTCAAACTTCATTCCATATATTCAGACTTTCATTCCATATATTCAAGGTTCATTCCATATATTCAGACTTTCATTCCATATATTCAAGGTTCATTCTATATATTCAAACTTCATTCCATATATTCAAGGTTCATTCCATATATTCAAACTTCATTCCATATATTCAAGGTTCATTCCATATATTCAAACTTCATTCCATATATTCAAGGTTCATTCCATATATTCAAACTTCATTCCATATATTCAGACTTTCATTCCATATATTCAGACTTTCATTCCATATATTCAAGGTTCATTCCATATATTCAAGGTTCATTCCATATATTCAGACTTTCATTCCATATATTCAGACGTTCATTCCATATATTCAAGGTTCATTCCATATATTCAAGGTTCATTCCATATATTCAGACTTTCATTCCATATATTCAAGGTTCATTCCATATATTCATGGTTCATTCCATACATTCAAACTTCATTCCATATATTCAGACTTTCATTCCATATATTCAGACTTTGATTCCATATATTCAAGGTTGATTCAATATATTCAAGGTTGATTCAATATATTCAAGGTTGATTCAATATATTCAGACGTTCATTCCATATATTCAAGGTTCATTCCATATATTCAAGGTTGATTCCATATATTCAATGTTGATTCAATATATTCAGACGTTCATTCCATATAGTCAAGGTTGATTCCATATATTCAAGGTTGATTCAATATATTCAGACGTTCATTCCATATATTCAAGGTTCATTCCATATATTCAAGGTTGATTCCATATATTCAGTGTTGATTCAATATATTCAGACGTTCATTCCATATATTCAAGGTTGATTCCATATATTCAAGGTTGATTCAATATATTCAGACGTTCATTCCATATATTCAAGGTTCATTCCATATATTCAAGGTTGATTCCATATATTCAAGGTTGATTCAATATATTCAAGGTTGATTCAATATATTCAGACATTCATTCCATATATTCAAGGTTCATTCCATATATTCAAGTTGAATCCCATATATTCAAAGGTTGAACAATAGTATTCAGACGTTCATTCCATATATCAATGGGTTCATTCCATGAGGGGGGGAGTGTTGGGGTGGGGGGGGGGGGGGGCATGGAGGGTTGGAGGGTGGGTCAAATAGTATGCCAGACGTTCATTCCATATATTCAAGGTTCATTCCATATATTCAAACATATCAATATAAATATATAATATTTTTCCTGAACGGCATGCCATAATATGTATATATATATATATATATATATATATATATATATATATATATATATATATATATATATATATATATATATATATACGGACTGTACCTTTAAGAAACATCGTAACCGCCCCCTCCCGTGTTGACGTCACCTCACTCCCGGCATGCTCACTAGAAGTCCAATTATTGTTAATGGCGGGTATTGTACAAAACACGCAAATTTTACACTATTGTTTGTTATCCGGTTGTGTTATTGTGCTGTAGCGATTTTGGAATTATAGTCGCTTGAGTTCTTACCTATTTCCGTGCAAAAGACAACGATTGAGCTTAATAACAGCACCGGAGGAGTTTACAACTGTTATCTTTATCGTCATCATGTGTGTTAACTAATGTGTCAAAGTGAAACTGGACAGGAAGACGGCGTGCGTTTGAGCTGAGCATTAGCTTAACTGCTGGCTATGCTAACTCGCAGAAACGTCTGTTTTACTGCTCCGGTTTCAACCCCAACGAGTAAAATATTGAACTTAATGAAACAAAGAAAGTCAAGTTGGTAAATAGACTCGGTGTCCCATTCATTCGACCCGTGCATTGGCTCATTATAAATCCCCAGAGTCGGAAATGAGTCTTCTAAAATTGTTAGTCTTATTTTTTATAACCCTCACCGGGGTTTACGGTTCTTCGAAACTAAATATTCCCAAAGTGTTGCTCCCACTTGCGAGAAGTACAAGAATTAACTTCACACTGGAAACCACTGAAGGCTGCTATAGATGGTGAGTAAAATTGAAGGCTTGACGGGGGCCCGCTTTGTGGGACATGAAGGTGTCGTATTTCCTTAGAGCAAAATAAGCCACATGGACTCCTATTTACTGTACAGCCCAGTAATTCGCTACAATAGTACATCTAACGTGGTAGTTAATACCAAAAAATGTATATTTAATATAGAAGGAAAGCTGTTTTTTCGCTTTAAGTTTTTTTTTAAGAGACTGGTTTGTCCTTTGGATTTGATTCAAGTTTATTGTCATTAAACCAGAGGTGCAACTAGATTAGGTTTTAGTTAAAACCTATGCATGTTAATAGTATAACTGACAATAAAATTTCAACTTGAAATGTACACATCACGTTTTTCTTGGCTGATTCCAATATATATATATATATATATATATATATATATATATATATATATATTGCAGGGTTCTCAAGAGCCATAAAACATTTTAAGAACCTAAATAGTTTCTCTTTTTTTCATCATAGGCCATAAAAGAAATGTAGTTTTGTACTAAATGACATTCATTGTATTCAGGATCAAAAGCGTCATAATCCTATTACACAACTGTAATGTATACATTTATGAATAAAACGCACATTTATAATTGTTAATAATCAGGTAAATATACTATTAAGTTGTTAAATGTGTGAATGATCAGAAACCTTGAATTCTTTGGGATCATTTTAAAGTAATGAATAATTATTTCAACGTTTATTCGCTTTTATGACATAAGTTTCTGTTTCTATCTGTTTAGCCACACAGCTGTTTTACTGCAGACCAGTCACATTGTTTGTAACTGTGGATTTCAGTCGTTAAGACTGACTCATAAAATTGTTGTAGTCATTAATATATTATGTAAAAAGTAGGAAATTTTTCACATTAAAATCATGTAAGAAACAGGAATTAAAATCTGAGTTTTTTTTTTTCTGTGTTATGGAATTTTACTAATAGTTCTTAATTTATTAATTAGCTTGACTTGTTGTTTTATTTCATGCAGATCTTAACTGTATTTTTAGGAGAGGCAATAGTTTAGAATATATCATAAAATAAAGGGTTGAAACAGTTATGAATCAAAGCAGATATCCCTAACCTTTATCTGATTTAACCAAACTCAGTGAAGTGCATGTGCTATTTATAGACAAAATGCGATGATATTTCTCAGATTTGAAGGATTTAGGTGATAGTAATAATAATACAATACTGTTTTTATTTTTGACATCTTGAAAAGCAAATTCATTATTCCAAAGAAACACCAGGGGTAACGTACGTTGAGAAGATTGGCACACTAAATGCACCTTTAGGGGTTGGGGTTTGCAAGCTCTAGAATACAACATACTTAATGAAATATATTTCCACCATTGATTTTACACGACTGCTATAACTTGAAATCAAACGACATATTCAGATACTTGTTACATGAGTATTTTTATGCCTTTTTTCTTTTTCAGGTCTTCCACCAGACCTGAAGTAGCAAGCATCCAACCTGTGGAAGAAGATGCTGCCAGAGGCTGCTCTCGGAAGGCTGTTCTTCAGGCTCTGTCCACCCAGCCCTCCAGACTGACCAGCATCATTTTAGCTGAAGATGTTGGTAAATACAACAATGCTTTTTATTTCAGTTTCTCAGTGTATGCAGGGTTTAGTAGTGAAATTCTGTTTTGGTTGGCGTGTTGAAAAGCGTGTGGACAGTGAGTGAATGTACAGGGTGTTTTAGCCTTTTTTCTTTCATATTGATGGCTACATATTGAGAAAAAGTTTTTCGTCAAAAAATCTAATTTGTTTAAATGTTTAATGAATGTTGAATTGTCCATAGCACTCAGGCTGTTGTGTGAAAGAGTTTTTACCCAGTCAGAAAAAAAAATAGAATTTGCTGCTTTAGGCTTTTAATGGATTAAAATCCCACTGTAAGAAATATGTATTTCAGTATAAAAAAAACAGCACAGAATATCAGATTTAGCTTCTTTATAATTTTTTTATATATATTTTTATTGTTCCTCTTGCGCTGCTGTAATTCCATCTGCTACCACACACCCTGTTAGCAACTGTCTAAAACAAATCAAAGTACCTAAGTGATGTGGGCTGAAATTACCCAGCTGTATCATATTAGCCAGTTTTATCTGTCCCATGAAACCCATGATGCTGACCAGAACAGCCACAACATTTGAATACAGCGATGTGCTTGCAGCATTCTGCGAACGACTAAAGGAAGCTCTATTCTGCATTCCTTTTTATTTTTTTTAACCCTTCTGTTTGCAGTTAGCGGGCAGGTACTTCGCTGCGATGCCATTGTTGACATCATCAGTGAGATCCAGATAGTCTCCACCACGAGGGAGCTGCATCTCGAAGACTCTCCACTGGCACTCAGAATTCATGCACTGGATTCAGAAGGTGATAAGCGGACTAATTGCAGTATATCAACCGTCTAATTTACGGCTAATGAGGTTATAAATAAGTAAATACCCCTTCTGGGGCAAGTGTGATCTAAGAAAAAAAAAAAAAAAATGATGTAATAACTGATCTCTCCAATAGCAAGGATCTAGCATCATGCTGTTTTTTGTTGCTTTGAGACCTCTTCAGAGTGATCTGGCTCCAGGCAGCTCTTTCTTCCTACAAAGGCTGCCACAGTGAGGTAGCTGTTTTTTCTGTGTGACTTGTTCCATTTAGGACAGCCACACTTAGTTTAATGAGCTGTAGCTACAGCCTGATACTTTCTGATGATGGCTCTGGGGTGTAGTGCTTTGTTTGGTTTGGTGTAAGAGTCCATTGCAGACTCCTCAAAAAGAGCAGATTGCAAATGATTGCAATGTGCTGGTTAATGAAATTCCCCCTGGTTTTGTTTTAACTAATCAGGCTGCCAGCAGCCTTCGGACGAAACGATTTTTGATTTATTATAAACTCCAGCGAACCCCTCCTTGGGCCTGCAGTGCAGATTGAAAGCTTTCTTGAAAATATTTTGAGTTCCTGATCAGTTTTTGCATGTGTCTATTTTTGATTAATAGGGAAAAAGAGATTTTAGTATAAAGCTGTTTTGTTTCTTTTGCAGGAAACACCTTCTCTACCCTTGCTGGTTTGGTGTTTGACTGGACTTTAGTGAAAGATGTAGATGTGAATGGATTCACAGACTCTTACAATTCATTACGGTACTCTCGATTTTGTTAATTCTCCACTTATCCTCTGTAAAAAAATCTTCTATCTAGACCACCAAATGTCCCCAAACGTAATTTATAGAAAGATCATGCTGCTTCTGTTATTACATTTTGCATTTTAATTATCCTGGAGATGAGCTATTTTTTTTTAACTAGCTGCAAGAGATTGGTTTGCTTATTGTTTTTTGTCTTTCTTACCTTAAGGGTGCTTAAATTCTCAGAGTCCACATACACGCCTCCTGGATACATATCTGAAATGGAGCGTGTGGGGAAACAAGGTGACATCATTCTGGTGTCTGGACTGAAAACAGGACATGCTAAGCTAAAGGCCAAGATACAAGAGTCTCTGTATAAGGTAATTGGTTTTATTCTTAATTTTGGACATAAATTGTTTCACTAGGTATTGACATCAGGGTTTGTGAGTAGAAATTCAGCAGTAAAACATCAGAATTGGTTCTAAGAACTCCAAACATCTCTAGTCTGAATCAACCAACAACTTCTATAATATAAATGTTTTTTTATTTTGTTTCTTTTAAGAGTTTAGTTAAAGTCCTATTAGGATTAGGGTCTTATACTTTGAAACATGTTAATAAGGGATGATCAATATCTCAATCAGATAATTTATCTAACTTTTTTCCGTTACCTTCTCTAAAGGAAAAAGAAGAAATCAGAATCAGTCTAAATCTGCTGTTCACATCTCAAAGAAAACTGAAAATCTGTATAATTCAGGATTGGCCTGATTGGTTTGATTCTGTTTCGTACTTCTGTAAGAATTAGTCCCACTATATGATGGACTAAGATGTACTCCTAAAAATAGCAAAATGTTGGACATTTGCACGGTTTCATGTAATACGGGAGCAAAGACAGAAGTTGTATCTCTGTCAGATCAGTTCTAACTAAGGTTTTACTTCACTTGGCTACGCTTTAAAAAACAGTGTAATTTATACATATGACAAAATATATAAAATCAAGTTTTTTAATTATTTTTTGGTATGTTATTTAATTATCAACTGAAAAAAATGTTGGCACGCTTTTGAAACATATAACAGTTTCATTTGGTTTGTTGAAGCGGGAAGCTAAAGCTTTGTTGCTCTGTCGCCATGGTATTCCTGCCACAGGATGTGGGTGCTGCTGAAGTGAGACTGCTGATTTTAGAGAACATCCTGCTGAGCCCCGCACATGATGTCTACCTACTGGCGGGAACCTCCATCAGATACAAAGTCCTCAAGATAAGACAAGGCACAATCACAGGTGTGAATATTTCCTCTAGGATTTTATGTTTCAGCTTGTGATTCTGTATGGTTCCTTGTGTCGGATGGAACTAATGAGGATATGATGTTCAAGTGTAGGTTAAGCCAAAAGGTTTGGAAGTGAAAACTGATGTAATTGTGTCACAGATGAGTAGTAGAGGTTACTATTTTTCCTGTTTGAAATCACTTTTCTGTGAAACAAAAAAAACAAAAACAAAAACAAGCATTATCGACTGATCTGTCTTTTTTTGTTCATTTCTCCAGAGCTCTTTATGCCTTGTGATCAGTATGAACTACACCTTCAGAACAGTGTGGTTGGTCACAATGGAAACCCAGATGTCAGTGTGGCCTCTCTTGATCAAAGTACATCCAAAGTTACAGGAGTTCAACTGGGACACATCAATGTGGTGTTGGATCACAAGAGTATCCTTCTGATTAATGTTGTGGTTGCAGTGGGATGTTAACCCATTTTTATCAAGATGGACCAATCAATTTCAAGAGATTGGATCTTAAAAAATAAATCGAATCTAGTCCAGGAGTAGTGCGATTGTTACATCTCTAGTTGTCTGTTGTTTATTTATAATAGCTGCCAGTCTCATCCATGTCAACCCGAAGAAGCTTTCCTCAATGGTTTCAACAAAGGCCTTCGAATGCAAGGAGTGTCTCGCCTACCCAACAGCACACTCTACGTTGTTGAGCCAGCCTATCTCGGTCCGTCTTCTTCCCTTAACACAATGTTAGTTTTCTTGTTTAAATATTTACCTTAGGTTTCTTTTTTATCTCTTTATTTCTAGGTTTTAAAATTCATCCGGGAGAAAGCTGGGTTCTTGAAACTGGCCGAATGTACGACGTTTTTATTGAAGTGTTTGATAAATCTGGGAACAAAATGTACCTTTCTGATGTAAGTTCAGATCTTTAAAATTCCATTAATTGTTTAGAAGAAAAAAAAAAAATCAAAAATAGCAAGTTTGTTGGTTGAACTATTTATTTTGACGTTGCAGAATGTCCGTATAAGCACAATTTTCCCTGAGGTGTATTTTAAAGTGTTGGAGTCTTCTGTGAACGGATCATATCATCATGTCAGAGCACTTAAAGACGGTCTTACTTTAATTGATGCGACCTTGAAAGCTGTTAAAGATGAAGTGAGTTTTTTTTCTTACCTTTGTGTCCTTGTTTTAACCCTCTTCACCATTCTTCCTCTTCATCATGATTAATCTGAGAATTTCCTGTGTCCCCTGTTGTTTCAGAATGGAAGGGTTCATGCACTCGCAAACCCAGTGCACAATGAACAGGATGTGGAAATTTATAACCCTATAGTCCTTACTCCCAGTATTCTCACGTTTCCATGGCAACCAAAAGTTGGCGCATATCAGTACACAATAAAGGTAATTATTCCTTTTCAGCCATGCTGCTCGAAGGGGTTTGGATCCAATAAAGGGCACGATATTAAGCCCAGGTATTTAAACGTAAAAAGAAAATTGAAGTTATTTTGTTTTCGGCAGACCTGCACCATGTCTGAAAGTGTCGTGTGTTTGCATGTGATGAGATATTCTCTGTTGCTCACTGCAGGCGACCGGTGGAAGTGGAAATTTCAGCTGGACTTCATCAAATACAGCTGTGGCCACAGTGACTGTGAAAGGAGTGATGACCACAGTCAGCGACATTGGTGTCACTGTAATTTATGCTCATGATCTACGTAACCCACTGCACTTCGGACAGATGAAGGTTGGGTGACAATAACAGTCATTTTAAAAAAATTGTTCCATGCAGGTTTGCTGATATTTGGATTTTACTGTCTGATAGGGCTGGGTATCGATTTAAATTTCAAGAATCGATTCGATTCTGATTCTCAAGAGTTGGAATTGATTCGATTCGATTTGATCCAATACAATATTGATATTGGTCAGTGCTATTAAAAGCTTCTTTTTTTTACTGTTATCTTAATTATATGCCAGAAATTCAATGACTTAACAGTGGGTGAGTAACAGTTCACCATGGAAAACTGTATTAACCCTGTCAGACACAAAACTTAACATGGCCGTCTGGACTGTTCCTTCCCATTTCAGCTTTCAAAAGGGCAAACTATTTAAAAAAATAAAATCGATTTTTGAACTTGTGAATCGATTCGATTTCTATAAGAATCGATTCAGAATCGGTTTTTCGATTATTTCAACACAGCTCTACTGTCTGATGATTATGGAGTCATTTTATTTTATTAGTTGGTGTAAATGATATTTAAGAAATTCTATTGATTTATTCACTTAACTGTGGTATGTTGCAGGTTTAAGTTTTTAAAGCATAGAAATGCTAAAATGATTATAATCAATGTTCCTCATGTTTATCTTTTTTTTTTTTCATTCTTTCTCCTCTTCTTAGGTATATGTTGTTGAGCCTGTTGCCATGGATTTTGCTCCATGTTCAGTAGAGGCCCGCTTGGGCCAGGTTCTGGATCTGCCTCTCACGATATTTGGCTTGCTGGAGGAGTTGGAGATGGAGCGAGTCATGCTGAGTGACTGCTCGCACTTTGATCTGCTGGTTGAGGAGGAGAACCATGGAGTTTTTGAACTGTTAGATGGTGAGTGTTGATGATTTGATTGGGTCAGACTGTAACAAAGGAGATTGGAGCAGATCTGCATGATTGGACATCTTTACCAGTGATTATGCATTATAAATGTTGATCATTTATAAAATGTCACAGGTAACGATACACCGATTGCAGTTTTGCAGTCTTGTGTATTCCACGAAACAGCAATACACAAGCGCTTTCTGTCAGTTACTTCTATTAATACTACAACCTAAATTAATCTCCTTTCAAGTGGCATCCATCTGGTTTTTAAAGTTGCAAAACTACATTCCTAAAAACTGCCAGCAACAAAGTGAGCTACAGAAATTTCGGTGTTTTTTCAGATGACAAGATAAAGAAACTGTCTTTTTCTTTTTTTAAGTTGTCATTTTAGATTATCTGTCCCTCTTGGGCTTGTCCCACTCTGTGTGGTTCTTCCTCAGGGAGACTGGCTCCTGGCCACAAGCACTGCAGTGGAGTGCGTGCCAAGGCCCTGACTCCTGGCTACACGGTGCTTACTGTCAGCTACACTCATGGCAATGTGCATCTCAGTGCCAAGATCACTGTGGCTGCCTACCTTCCTCTCAGAGTGAGTCTTTAAATCTGATCCTTTCAGGATTTTGCTAATTATGAACTTTGACCATGACGTTTTAACTGTTCATATTGCATATTTCCAATGGCTGTAAAATAATCTAAGAATTTGTTCTTTGTGGAAAAAAAGAAGGTGCAGGTTAAATATTGCATTTCAATTATTTATTTTGAATTAAAATCAGACTAATTAATGACACAGTTTAGTTGAGTTGTTTCTCCCAACTCACTTTAGTTCCTCATGTCTTCTTCAGAAATGAAAATAAAAGTCTTCTGCAATGTCAAGACAGAAACAAAATGATCAGCTCTTAAATTAGCTCAACTCAGTTTCTGGTTTTCATCTGGCATTTTGCTTCTTCACACTACGGTAATTTAATTTGGTCAAATATAGACCCAAGCAAAAGTAGGAACCGTTTCAGTGGAATTTAACAATTTATAGAACTGAGTATCTTTTGAGAAAGTGGAAGCAAATCGCATGACAAAAATCCTAATGGATATATTTGGTTTTGTAGTTTGCTTCTCTCCAGTTATATTCAGCACCATGTTTTAATCACTTTTGGGTTCTACAGTTTGTTTATTGGGGAATAGAGTGTTATTCTTCAAATATTTCTGATATTTTTGCAGTATTGCTTCATTTGTTTTTGCCCTGGCAGCTAAAGATTGACCCATTTTCTTCCTGTGATGAGCTGTGCCATGTTTTTCACTTTTATATTTTACCATCAAGTTTCCTTTCAACAGTTAAATGACCTGCAATATACATTATACACTTTAATCAGGTTATGCTTTTCATTTTTTTTTTAGTTGCTATCTTGAAAGTTTGCTCATTTCATTAGCCCAATAATCCAACTTTATTTTGAGGCATTTGTATCTTTAAATTTCTGAACCTACTGAGGAAATCTTGTCATTTTTCAGGCGGTCGACCCTGTGTCTGTGGCTGTAGTCACGCTTGGATCCTCCAAAGACATGTTGTTTGAGGGCGGGCCACGTCCTTGGGTTTTAGAGCCCTCAAAGTTTTTCTGTTCTTCTAGAGCTGAGGATGAGAGCAGCGTGAACCTTAGTCTGATTAGTCCTTCATCTCACAACTATAATCACCACTGGCTTAGAGCAACCTGTAGGGTGCTGGGAGAACAGGTAAGGGTGATGAAAATCATTCTGGTCTTAGATTCTTAGATTCTTTTTCTGACAGAACATAACTAAAATAACCAATAACCATTTCAGTAAAATCTAGTTGTACATTTTTTTTCTCTGTCATATCAACTGTCATCTCATTCTTCAGGTGCTGGAGGTCACAGTGGGTAACAAACCCACCGTGACCAATCAGTTTCCAGCCGTGGAGCCGGCAGTGGTCAAGTTTGTTTGTGCACCTCCGTCACGGCTCACCCTGGTTCCAGTTTATACCAGTCCACAACTGGACCTGACCTGCCCACTGTTGCAGCAGAATAAACAAGTGGTGCGTAAGCTTTAAAAATATGTTTTGGGTTAACTTTCAATCATGGGTTGAGATATTTTTTTACTAGTTCTTTGTTTATTATAGTTTATTTTATATATAGCGTTTTATATATAGCGTTTTTATATATATATAGGTAAAAATCTAAATTTGGAAACATATTTTAAAAACAGCATTTCATTTAGAAATTTACTTCTAAATTCTTTTGTGGGACATTTACCCAAAAAACAGTGGTCTTTGTTGACATATGCTATACAAGTATCGGGATATAATTTAAAATTCATGAAGTCTATTCCTATGGAAGGAAGTGACAGCTACAATAGAACTATATAAATACAAGGAGATTAACCAAGGATTAAAATGCATTATTGATGTTGCATTTTCAAAACCTGTTTCAAAACCTGTTAAAAAAGTTTGCCTTTTCGTTATTTTTCTGCTAATTTCTCAGGTACCCGTTTCAAACTATCGTAACCCCGTGTTGGACTTGGCAGCTTTTGATCAACAAGGAAGGAAATTTGACAACTTTAGCTCTTTAAGCATGTTGTGGGAATCATCAAAGGTGTCACTGGCTAGTATTGAGCCCACTATGCCCATGGAGCTTCAGCTATTTGAGGATAGCAAGAAACAGATGAAACTTCATGGTAACTTCTTTTTCATTATTATTATTGAGTGTGCAGTGGTGCCAACTTAAAGGTCTTTTTCACTAAAAATCCTGAAAACTGGTTCTTTTTAAAATACAGTCAGGTCCATAAATATTGGGACATCGACACAATGCTAACATTTTTGGCTGTATACACCAACACAATGGATATCAAATGAAACGAACAAGATGTGCTTTAACTGCAAACTGTCAGCTTTTATTTGATGGTATTTACATCCAAATTAGGTGAACGGTGTAGGAATTACAACAGTTTGCATATGTGCCTCCCACTTGTTAAGGGACCAAAAGTAATGGGACAGAATAAGAACCATAAATCAAACTAATACTTTTCAATACTTGGTTGCAAATCCTTTGCAGTCAATTACAGCCTGAAGTATGGAACACATAGACATCACCAGACGTTGGGTTTCATCCCTGGTGATGCTCTGCCAGGCCTCTACTGCAACAGTCTTCAATTCCTGCTTGTGCTGGGGCATTTTCCCTGCAGTTTTGTCTTCAGCAAGTGAAATGGATGCTCAATCGGATTCAGGTCAGGTGATTGACTTGGCCATTGCAAAACAGTCCACTTTTTTCCCCAAAAAAATCTTTGGTTGCTTTTGCAGTATGCTTTGGGTCATTGTTCATCTGCACTGTGAAGCGCCGTCCAATGAGTTCTGAGGTATTTCGCTGAATATGAGCAGATAATATTGCCCGAAACACTTCAGAATTCATCTTGCTGCTTTTGTCAGCAGTCACATCATCAATAAATACAAAAGAACCAGTTCTACTGGCAGCCATACATGTCCACGCCATGACACTTCCAGCACCATGCTTCACTGATGAGGTGGTATGCTTAGGATCATGAGCAGTTCCTTTCCGTCTCCATACTCTTCTCTTCCCATCACTCTCGTACAAGTTGATCTTGGTCTCATCTGTCCATATGATGTTGTTCCAGAACTGTGAAGGCTTTTTTAGATGTTGTTTGGCAAACTCTAATCTGGCCTTCCTGTTTTTGGGGCTCACCAATGGTTAACATCTTGTGGTGAACCCTCTCTATTCACACTGGTGGAGTCTTCTCTTGATTGTTGACTTTGACATAGATACACCTACCTCCTGAAGAGTGTTCTTGATCGGGCCAACTGTTGTGAAGGGTGTTTTCTTCACCAGGGAAAGGATTCTTCAGTCATCCACCTCAGTTGTTTTCCGTGGTCTACCGGGCCTTTTGGTGTTGCTGAGCTCACCGGTGCGTTCCTTCTTTTTGAGAATGTTCCAACGTTGTTTTGGCCATGCCTAATGTTTTTGCCATCTCTCTGATAGGTTTCTTTTGTTTTTTCAGCCTAATGATGGCTTGCTTCACTGATAGTGACAGCTCTTTGGATCTCATCTTGACAGTTGACAGCAACAGATTCCAAATGCAAATAGCACACTTGAAATGAACTCTGGACCTTTTATCTGCTCATTGTAATTGGGATAATGAGAGAATAACACACACCTGGCCATGGAACAGCTGAGAAGCCAATTGTCCCATTACTTTTGGTCCCTTAACAAGTGGGAGGCACATATGCAAACTGTTGTAATTCCTACACCGTTCACCTAATTTGGATGTAAATACCCTCAAATAAAAGCTAACAGTTTGCAGTTAAAGCACATCTTGTTCGTTTCATTTGATATCCATTGTGGTGGTGTATAGAGCCAAAAATGTTAGCATTGTGTCGATGTCCCAATATTTATGGACCTGACTTTACAATTGGTTACTCCAAGTAGTGTAGGAATGTAGCATGTGAGTATTTTCTCCAGCCCCCATCCCCTGCATTAGTTGCAGAAAAAAAAAGGAGAAGAAAATGAGCAAGTCAGAAAAAGACCGTCCTGTCTATGTCACAGGGAAAATTAGTATTTATGGTCTTGCAGAAGGGTTTATTTTGCTGCCTGACGAGAGCAGATAATGTCTCTGCTACTAGAAGTGCAAAGCCAAAGCTAACTGTTTGCAATAAAACAGGACAGAACATGGTTAAACCTTATTTTTTTGCATTTGTTACCCAAGAAAGGTTAGCAGGGGAAGAAAGTTTTGGAATCCTTCTTGTAACACCGCCAGCGAAATAAGTCAATTTAATTATTTGATCAACGGCAGCAAAAGGGTTGCATTGCTGTTAGCCAATCAGATACGAGAGTTCGTCTTAATCCTGACATTTCACCCTACCCACTACTCACACAAACTGCAACCTCATGAAAAAAGGAATGATAGAGCATTTTTTCCACATATAATGGCTCTCAAGGCATATAATTGGCTTTTAGAACATAGGAAATTCTTTGAAAAATCACGTGAATGAGACCTTTAACATGCTTTCTACACATCTGTTCAAATATATGGAATTTAGAGTGATGGCTTTTAATCTTGTTTATTTTTTCTGGTTAGGACGTCAGACAGTTCTTGTCCGTCAACAGACGGGAATAGCTGCCATAACCGTGACAGCTCTTGGATACCAGGTTCCACATCTAGCAGCTGCCAAAGTTCCCAGTCCAGTAAGTAAAAACAACTTCTAAATTGTCTTCAGCCTCTTATAAGAATCAACAGCAGTTTGAAAAAATAATGTTGCTAACATGTTTCAATGAGTGTAATTTTGAATTAAACATGACTTCATCTAATTTACATTTAAACCTGTTTGGGTCAGGCCAACAGCTGTTTTGCTGTCGGGAACATTTGGGACCATAATGAGCTTCTGCTTTATCTTCTTAGTGTTTAATTAATGTATAAAGCCTAATATGGACTCTGTATGACAACTACCATGCAACTACCATACTATAGCAGTTACCCAAATAATATTACATAATTACATAAAAATTTCACTCAGCTCACATGCTGGATGTTTGAAGCTGAAATTTAAACTGATGGCATGACCTACTTTGGTTAATTGGAGTAATAATTACCTGTTTGCTTGGCTGATCCTTAAATGAGGGGGGGGTTGTCAAACAAGAGTCACTGAAAAAGCATCATCCTGTATCTTTGAAATACTGTGAATTCCACACACTTGATCCTAATACACAAATATTATTTGTATTGGGAGTTAATTGGTAGAAGCACACTTACTTCAAATGCGTGAAAGGACTCTGTGATGACCATCATTTACAGACCTTTAGACTAGTTAGGGGTTAGTTGCCCATCTAGAGGTGTATCATAGTTTCAAAAAGTTCAATATTAGAAATTGACAGAGTAGCACAAGAAGTAGTAATATTCCATATAATCACCATGTTTACTTAAAGTTCCTCAATCATGCTATTTTACAGCTTTCAACATCTAGGATAGGCACATATATGATAAAGTGTTACCATTGGCGTTATCTAGTATTAATTTTTCCTAAAATATAACTTATATCCTGGAGTTATTCTTTCGTACCGGAAGTACGACGCTAGTTTTCACTCCTGATTTCAGCAGCTAAAGCTACCAGCTTCTTGTCGATAGAGTGTAGATGGAGCCCAAACCATTGGAGCAAAGTCCAGTGACTGAGTGCAGAAGCCAGCAGATCTTTCCAGACCTGTTTGTATTTTAAAACGTTCTCGCTTCTGATAATGAGGTTGAGAACCGAGTTGATATTTTATAATTCGCAGGTGTCGTTTGCTGCGCAGCCTGGGTGTTATGCTTGAATGCATAAGCAGCGTTATAAGTTCACATAAGCAGCTTCATAAATGGCTAACACACATTAGCATTAACATCTAACTGGCGTTTAGTTACAGCTCTGGCCACTTCATCAGGCATCTTTATTTTTGGAATTGATTCGGCTGCAGAAGTTAATCCCTCCGCCACTTTGGTTTTGGCCAAGGTTCGTAAAGCAAACATTGGTGGATTGACGGTCACATACAAACATGTTGTAGCTGGTTAGATGCAGGATTCTGGATAGAAATTCCAGCCATTTCTGGCGATTTAGCTGTTCTTTAGGAATTTTGAATAAAGTCCTGTAATTCTTGCAGCCAAACGGGCTTTTTCACCGAGACATTTTAGAAAGTAAAATCCTACAAAAACGATGGTGCGAGAGTCCGAAGCAGCTCGCACCGGTGAGAAAGGGGGCGTGTGTGTTTAATCATCGGGGGTTGTGCGGACAGGTTGGGCACTTCCTAGTTTGGGAGCATTGTGTAAAACATGTCTCACCATGTCATGATTAAGTCGTTTTCCAGGAGAGGTTGCTGCAGCTGTTCAGAGTGCAGGTTTCAGAAGGATTATTGAGAAATGTGTGAATTAAGCCCAAAACCACTCTGGCTGGGGTTTTTTATGAGGAAAGTTCACTACAACATGGTTGAAAGCTCCAAAAAGTTGATTTTGCATGATATAGGACCTTTAAAAGCTGCTACTAAATTCAGTGGATTAACCCTTGTTTGTGCGTACATTAGAAAAAAAAATCTTAAAACAATATGCCTTATTAGATATATTCTGTCAGTTTCTGCTATTACAATGTGTGAAAGAAAGTCAGACACTTACTGGTTCAGTATGCTTTGTTTTTCCTTGACAGTATGAACCTCTGACGCCTGTCTCTGCCACACTGGAGCTCCTATTGGTTGAAGATGTGAAGGTTTTTCCCAACGAAGTGACCATTTATAACCACCCAGATGCACGGGTAAGAGGCAACATTATTCCTGCTGTTGACTTACATTGCATTCCCCTGTTGTCTTTACATTTTTTCTGCACTGAGCACAAACAGAATCATTGGCTTGCATGAAATGTTTACTTGAAAGTTTGGGATGTATCTGGGGCACTCATTACATTGATTTAAAACTTTAGGTTGTGCTCATTTCAACAGGGACTGCTGTGTTCACTATGAAGTTATTAGCCTGTAGCTATTTAGCAAATCAATACAAATTCATTAGTAAAATCGCTTAGTCGCTGTAGACATGTTCATGTTTTCGTGATAATAGTTGAAAATTTAGTTTTTTTGTGTCTGTCAGAGGTCGCTTTATAATTTGTGGGGGTTTTTTCTACCCAGTCATTTTGTCTGACGGGGGGGGGGAGGATAAAAAAAATTCATTCAAAATTAGTTTTTACCTGTCAATATTTTAAATGCTAACATTTAAGAGTTCATTTTAATTTACTTTAATTAATATTCAATCTGGACAAACTGATCAGAGAATCTACATTTTGCCATCAAACATGGAGCAGATTAATAAGCTACATGTATTATGAACATTTCACCTGCCGTGGCCTGAACAGGAGCTGAACCGCGACCCACCTGTGAGTAACGGAGGCTGAAACATCTCGCCAGCCATTGTTTTGAAATCCAGGAATGTTTCTTCAATTTAGGTGATTAAAATTCGGTAAGACTCTCTGAAACAGGGCTTTTCTGATCGCTTCAGCAAGAGAAAATCCCCCAGCATGCTCTCTTTTTGCATCTGTAAGAAGGCTGAAGCAATGTGTCATCGCCAGTCTGTGTCAGGTGCAGTCACAGATGCACTCCATCACTCTTTGGTGGGCTGTGAGGTGCAGATAACAAGATGCTTCTGGTGGGTGCTCGAGTGTGAGATGATGCTCAGAGAAGAACGCTCAGATGCTCTCATTCTAACCTTTTCTTTGATTGATTCAGTTTCCCTTACTCCATACGTGAAGTTGATCAAGTCTTCACATTTGCACCAAGTGATCAGAGGTTTAAATAATAATCTGTAAAAATGATGGACGGCATTCATATTTTTCTGTCACTATAAAAAAAACAAACAAAAAAACACTGTCCAAAACAATCCTATCTCAGGATAATTTCAAAAAAGAAATTATTTAATTTAATCCCAGTTGTACAAAAACATACAGTAAATCAAATTATATTGCACTCATTCCTCCCTGATCCTTAAAATAATTAAGGATAGAGCTTATTGCATATAGGTTTAAAGTTATGTGTGCAACGAAGTCCTGCTTATTGGACTATAGAACAGTTTTGATGCTGAACAGGAATGTAGAGGGAAACATCTCACTTTTTAACGGGACGAACGCTCCAACAGAATCCCGATCGGTGTAAATGGCCGTCTCCCATGACAGAATCAGGGTCTTGAGACAAGAAAGCTAACAAAAAAAATACTCACAATACTGGTCCAGGACCCCTTTTCTGTGAGAATAAAAAACGGAGGGCTTGGTTGATGTTGGTAGTAGCTGGTGTTGACATTAAACTGGATAGAAAATTAATTTCAGGTCATTGGAATTAAAGTTTTGTATCGCACGCCTATTTACGTGGATATTCTAATCGCAACAAATTAGTCTTTATGTAAAATGAAAAGCCCAAAATGTTAATGGTATTAATAATTTTTAAACAAAATAATTGTTTTTTCTTTAAGCGTATCATTTATTTGCTCTTGTATGTGTGCGTTTGTGTGTGTGTGTTTTTTCTTATTTGCTGTTGTTACTTGGTTCAGTTTCTGGGGCAAGATTATTCCTGTAGAAAAGGGAAGTACATGTAATAGTTTAATTGTCTCAGTTGACTCGGTGGACACCTGCCCTCTCTGCTCATCAGAAACTTGAAGTTCTCGTGTTTGAGAGCGTTCCTATTTAGGTGTGTAGCATAAGTCGTGGTTGAGGACTTGTGTAAAATAATTTGTAAAAAGTCAGCTTCTGCAGGGGTCCTCTCTGATGTCACTTACTGCTTGATTTCTCCCTGAAAAGCATGGAGACTTCCTGTGTTTTAATTTTCTTCTGTTTTGTCTTGTAGTTGGATCTGACCATGCAAGAAGGTTCCGGGCACTTTTTTGTGAACACCAGCATGAAGGGGATTGTGGATGTGGTGCTCCAAGAGGCCCAAGGCGAGGCTCGGGTAAGAAAACATCTGAAGTATGCAGCTGGGTAATACAAAATTGTGTTAGTAAGTAGCTTATTAACAACTTAATAACATATAATCTGAAATGTAACTGCAACTGATCCTTCAATATTTTGCTACGTTTTTCAAACTAATCTTCTACACAAAGCATTTTCTTTTTTCTGTCCAGGTGTCTCCAGTCCGTCCGGGCACAGTTACTGTGATGGTACACGATCTTTGTCTGGCTTTTCCATCTCCTGCCAAATCCACAGTTCATGTTTCTGACATCCTGGAGGTTAATGTGAGAGTGGTCGACAAGGTCAGTTTAACTCTCTTACCTTTCTGGCACCCAAGCGCTGCTGCACCACATCATCTTTATTATCATTGTCACAAATTACCTGAACCAAACCACCGATGTGTAGAGATTAAAGTTTCATGGTGTCCAATCACCTCAGTCATCTTCAGGAAATGTCACCTTGTCCTGAACTATAGACCGATCCTTTATATCAGGTTTAAAATCCTACTCATGAATGCATTTCCTCTCGATTGCAGGTGGAGATTGGGAAGTCTGTCAGAGCTTTTGTCAGAGTGTTGGACGATAACAGGAAGCCATTCTCAGCCAGTTATTTCCAATCCATGAATCTCAAACTCAAGGCAGCTTCTGTAATCGTGTCTCTAAGGTGAGTAAACAAAAATGTTATTTACATGAAATAATAAGCTGTGGTTACATTTCTAACACTCCTCCTGTAGTCCTTTAGCAGAGCTGACAGAAAGTGACACTGCAGTGTTCATGGTGAAAGGACTCTCCATCGGTCAGACCACTTTGTCAGCTGTTGTTGTGGATAAAAACGGGAGGAGAATTGCCTCAGCACCACAGCAAATTGAGGTATAATTTTCAGGAAGTAGGTTCAGGTTTTAGCTCTGGTGTATGTTGTTAGAAGAAGTAACATTTCACCCCTTTCTACAGGTGTTTCCACCTTTCAAACTTATTCCCAGGAAAATGACTCTGTTAATCGGCGCAATGATGCAGGTAGGTGCAACATGGCTCGGTCCTGTCTGAAAACGGCTGGCATCAGTTTTATCTTGCAAAGCGAGTTGATCTGGTTGTTTATCTTCCAGAATTACTCGTCTTCAACATGACGTCACCAATTGCCTTCTCTCACTTCATCACACTCGGCAATTAAAACAGAATGTTTACTATCTGTTTCCTCCTAGTTGCAGAAAAGCTTACTGATGCATCACAGGATGTTTTGCATCTGTAAAGCTGGAGTTTTAAACATTTAGGCTTTAACAGACCTGGCCTTGATTACACCTAATGAGCTGCTCCTCTTTTCACTCTTGTTGGCTTTTCACAGATCACATCCGAGGGTGGTCCTCAACCGCAATCCAACATCCTGTTTTCTATTTCTGATGAGGAAATAGCTGCTGTTAATCGTGTGGGGCATGTCAGGGGAGTCTCTGTTGGGAATGTTACAGTGACCGGATTAGTTCAAGCTGTTGATGCTGAGACTGGGAAGCTTGTGGTCATATCTCAGGTAAATGCATGTCCATTGGGTTGATCCGTTTTTTCCTTTCTTACCTTGAACTTCGTATCTAATTTCCCTTTGTTCCTAGGATCAAGTAGAAGTTGAGGTTGTTGTTCTGACGGCTATTCGAATTAGAGCACCAGTTACAAGAATAAAGACTGGAGCACAGGTATGATCATTTTGTTTTTTTTCTTATAACAGTTTTCTATGATTCTCTGTATCGGTTGTAAAAATCCAATTTTAATGTAAGTACAAATGATCTTTTAATTGTGCTTCAATAATAGATGCCAGTATATGTGATGGGGCTGACCAACAGCCAGACGCCCTTCTCCTTTGGGAGTGTTTTACCTCGCCTCACGTTTCATTGGTCCACCACCAAGAGAGACATTCTGGATATCCACTCCAGGCACACTGAGGTATTTCTTCTTTTTATTTATTTATTTAAAAGTACTGATTTAGATCTAGTTTAAATAAAATAATTGTTTATGTTGTGGATAAAGGGTTGGGTTAAATAAATCAATCACTTATTATCACTTATCGAGCATGAAAACTGTATGTTCACAGTTCTGTTCTTGTGTTTCTTCATTAAGTTGTTTGTTTTTGTCAATGATTCAGGTAGAACAATCACTGATGCTTAAAATATATTCAAAGTGCATGAATGTCATATACTTTATGCACCTTTAATGATTTGAATGATAAAACAACATATGAATTGAATGATTCTAAAAAAAGAAACAAGGACTATTCATGATTATTAGAAATAGTAGAGCCCATTAAAATAGTTTACCTGTTATTGATCCAGACCTTATGCATAGTTTACACATTTTCAGCAGAGTTGACGTTGCAACGCAATGGTTTGTCTGGTATATCCCTTCTTAAACTTATGCTAGAGTACATCTCGTCTGTCTTGTTGGAACACCCTTTTTATGTCCCAAGTTCCCACTGTCTAACCCAAGCTGTTACCATTTCATCAAAGGAACTTGGCTAAGATGGTTCAGGGACAACCAAGGCTGAAGCCTGCCAGGAACATGAAGTTGACTGAGTGGGTGCTGACCTTCAGTCTCAACTGAAATTCAAAAACACTACTCACAAACTTTTCTGGGTTTTTTTGTGGTTTCTTTTGTTCATGCATTTGCAAGAACTTGGCTCTTAGATGTCTGCCTTGTACTGTTCCTCTCTTTATCGTTCATAAGGACACAACTATAATTAGTTTTGAAACAACCTATGCAAACTATTCATCTGATTATTTCACATTTAACTTATTTTATGTTGTTTTTGGCAAGGCTACACATTAAGAGTCCACAAGGACAAGCTAAATAGTATTTGAAGAAAAAACACTGGATGCTGTTCTGCAATCAGTGTTACAGGTGCAACACATGAAGTGAAATAATTAGGGACAACCTCAAATTCTTTTAACTTCACCCTAAACTTCACCGTTCCTTCAGGATGATGATCTTAAACACTTCCCAACTGGTTTTGGAATG
Source organism: Apricaphanius iberus (assembly GCA_028564705.1). Taxonomy (NCBI): domain Eukaryota; kingdom Metazoa; phylum Chordata; class Actinopteri; order Cyprinodontiformes; family Aphaniidae; genus Apricaphanius; species Apricaphanius iberus. Next base: position 789,479 of record JAPXFQ010000640.1, on the reverse strand, counting down.
AATAAAGCAAGTTAAGCACCTGGAATGATATTAACCCTCTCCAAACTTTATGGACTATGACTATCTGTAGAAACAAGCCAGATGATTTTATTGAGCCTTAATATTTCGGGTATGAAAAGTGATGAAATACCCACCCAGAATTGTGCCAGAAGCTTATTGGATATATACAGTTAGCAGCTTCTCTGGAATTTGCTAAATGACATGTATCCTAATACTAAGGGGCTTTATGTATATATTTGAATGTTTGTGTAAATTTAAACCTTTTTGTCAATTAAAGAAAATTCCCTAATTCAACCTGCAATAATCAATCAAATCTGAAAAAGAACACCTCAAATGTATCATTAAAAACTTTAAAATAGTTATATTTGCAGTCACTTCTGACCCCATTTGTTACCTTTTGCTATTTAATACCAAACCATTATTATTTAGCAACATTACTAAAGCTTTAACTGGTTTACTTTATTAGATATATTGTGTTGCCTTTGTCTCCTTATAAGCAGAGGAAACCTGTCAACCCTAAGTTAATTTAGTTCTATTCTTGTCACATGCTGTTTCTCTTGTTGAACATCTATTTTAGGCACTGGCTTCCCTTTGATGCTTTTTTCTGATTAAATTAAGATAATGTTGTCTCTCTGTTATGTTGGAGTTTCTAGAGCCTCGTCCTGCTCTGCTGCTTTCTCATTAATAGCCTCTTGTCCCGCATTCCTCCTTGCTGTTGCCTTTTTATTAGATTTGCTGCTATTTTTGCCATTTTTGTAATGATCCATGTCCTCTTCAGGCGAACGTTGAACTTCAGCCAGCGCACAACTTTGGCATGACGGTGACAGGAAGAACAAGAGGCCGGACTGGGCTGAGGGTGGTTCTCAGAGTTTCTGACCCAGATGCACAACAGCTAGAGGGAAATATACTGGAGCTTAGAGATGAGATCCAGATCCAGGTATGGTGACTACACATGCAGGGGGTAATCCTGTGTGAGAATTGTTCATCTTTCATCTCAGCACCAGTATTATAAATAATTTAAAGCTGTTTTATGCACTTCTCTGCTCGTCGCCACTATGTTCCCTGCTACTTTATAATGTTGAAAGCTTGCTTTTGTGACAGCAGAATATTGAAAGTGCGGCGGTTTGGAGGATCTTTCAAGAGATAACACTGCAGATTAGTTGAAGCTGAATACATCTGGCTTCAGGCTGTAATAAACCATGGCATGTCGCTTGTGCAGAAACATCAAAGGCTGCCAAAGGTCCGCTAATAACTTGAGTTTCAACGCTCTGCTTTAATGAAGGTCTATGACAAGCTTCATGTACTTAATCCACAAGTAGAAGCTGAGGAGATACTGATGGCTCCAAACTCAGCCCTCAAACTCCAAACTAACAGGTGAGTTGTCTGTTCCTGTTGCACAGTGTGTTAATGCAACATTTAGAAGCACACACAAAAAATCGTTTGTGTTTTATAGAAACATCACGTGGTTGTCTTTTTTTTTTTTTCTTTGTCTAACAGGGATGGGGTGGGTTCGCTCTCCTACCGGATGTTAGATTGCCCTGACCAGCTTAATGTTGCTCAAGTTGACAACAAGGGCCTCCTCTCATCCAGTTCTCTCACCGGGATATCTTCTCTACTGATCACCTCGCAGGAGATTTTTGGTGTCAATCAAACTCTCATCCTTACTGTGAAGGTCAGCGCTTGTCAAAAAGTTTGTCCCATGATTTCCAAAATGTCTAAACAAGTGATATAAACTCTCATATTTAAAAATCTTAATTTCACTATTTTAAAATAAATATTTAAAAAATTTTCAATAGAAAAGGGCTGGCAGCATTTGCATTTTTCTTTATTTGTAGTTAGGGCTGGGCAGTGTAGCGAACATTTACCCATACCCAAATGTATGACTGTTACTAACGTAATTTTGCCCATGCCGTTAAATTCGGTATGTAAAAAAAAAAAATTTAAAAGATGTGTTTTCGTTTAGCAGCCTTTAAGAAATGCGCCTTGCCTTGAATCACGTGCAATGGCCGCTGGGTGCTCTGCTTTGTGACCGCATACCGTGGAGGCCGCCATTGCTCCTCCATTGCTGTAGTACCTCCATTTGGCCACTAGGCCCCCATTGAAAAGCATTGGACTTCAGACACGTTAAAAACAACTTTAATGCCTGGTGCCCACTTTTAAAAAACTTTCTATGGCTACATATTCCTCCTGAGATAACGCTGGGCTCGTCAAAAAAATGGGCACCAGGCTGGTTTTCGTAAGATAATCTTTTGAAATCTTGCATAATTTATTAGGGGGCCGGACTTTGATTGACAGGCTGTTTCGTTGGACTTTAATTACAGTAACAATACATTTTAATACTTATTTCAAGTTAGTAGTTCTTACCTTTTGAGGTTTGAGAAATAGGAGAACCGTCGGAGGAGCGCAGATACAGCAGCAGTTAGGCATGAGGCTATTATCCTTTAGCTTAGCTAGCCAAGTTTAGCATCAGAGCTAAAGATGCGGGAGCAGAATGGGCGTGGTTACGACCGAACTACACGCCCATAGACTCCCCGCGAGGGCAGAGTCTACAGTGACGATCCCGCCCCTATGCCCTTTTTAGGAACATGCTTCGTCACAGCTGGGGAGGAGGAGTCTGTGAATCCGCCATGAATTCCCCCATGAAAGTGTGTCATTCTGGTTAATGGGGAGGAGTGATGAGTTGTGTCTATTCTTTTTTACAGTCTATGGTCACGTGACTACGCAGTCATTTGACATACAGAGACCATGATACCAATCTGATGGGAAAGCGCTGCTAACGCAGCTACTGTATAGTCATATTTAGCAAGAGTTTAGACTCATCTGCCCAGCCCTGTTTGTAGTTCTCGCTGAAGGATTCATGTGTAATGCTGTGACAGAACTACAAACTATGATGCAGGGAAGCTGATGCATTGTATTACTGTCTGTTTAGAAAATGAAAATGTTTTTGTTATTCACTAACAGGTCCTTCATCATGGCAATATCTATCATGATTCTCCAAAGTCTACACATCTCTGTAAAAATGCCAGCCTGTTATAATTTGAGAAAATGTAACTTGGATAAATTATTTTAAAGCTATTTTAGCATATATTGTGACACTAAACCTGACAATTAAACTAAGAAACAAAACGGATAATAAAATTAAAAGCTATAATACCTGCTTGCGTAATGCTGCCCACCCTTAAACCTTTTTCATTTAGTTTTATGATCTCCAACGCTGACCATCACCCACGCTTTGAGGAAAAAAACAAAAAAAATAGGAAGAAAAAAACACAAATGGAATGTAGAAAATGTTAAAGCGCAGCTAAAAACATCAGAATTAAGGGAATCAGAAAAGAGCTCGTCCAGGAGCGGCCAGCACCTGCCTACCTGTACGCATTTTGTGTACCAAGTACGCAATTTTACATCCTAGTACAACTTGTCTCTAAACTATGCAAAACGTTGCAAACATGAGTTTTATTGTTTTTGTTCATGCGAGTTCTGTTTCAAATGTGCATGGTACTCATGTCTGACAACACGATGCAGCACCGTAGTGAAACAGTTTCAGACAGTTATGGTAGAAAAGCAGAGAATAAAATCTATCAAAGTTTTAGCGTAACACACAAAAAAAAAGGCCACGAAGGATGAACTGCTGTGTTATAGCGAGGGACCACTGTAAATATCAAGAACAATTGCTATGCTTGCAACCCTATGAAGTTCCTCATGCATTTTGCACAGTGAGCCGTTATGATGTAGACTTCAGCTACCAGGGAGCTACTGCTGTAAGCTAATAATTATTACATTCTTAAAAACAAAACAAAAAAATGCTGCAATATACAAAATTAATTACAATTTTAATTAAATACATATTAAAATATATATTTTGATTAATTTTGATTAAAAAAAAGTATGAAATCATTCAAAGCAGTTAACTTGTGGCTATCCTCTTGTATAAGCCCACATATAACTAAAGTAAGTGGAACTTTTTAGTTTCACTGTTCCTGTCCAGAAGTGTCCTGTGCAGTGCAGATAGGTCAGATTTAAAAAAAATTCTATTACTTGTAAAAATAAGAACTATGAACGTGTGTGTGTGTGTTTTGCAGACTATTGACGCCATGTGGAGGTCGTAAAAAGTTTAAAGATCATGCCCAGTACAGTACAAAATGTCTATATTTTCTTTATACTTTTTTTTTAGATCACAATACTTTTAATTACCAATTTCCAGCCAATGAGTGGGAAAATTACTGCATGAATATAATGCAGTTACATAAATGTGGAAAAAAAGCTGCACAACACAAGTGTTGCTCAAAATATTTTTGACAAGATTAGCAAGTCTGCAACAGCTTCCTGGGAAGGAGTTGTTATAAGGGGCTGATCAACCGATCAGATGCACACTGTGTCCATTTTGTGCTGGTCAGCCAATAAGCAAAATTTCGTTTTTCCATCACTTTATGTTTATAGCAGGAAGGCAGACTGTTTATTATCTGACATGAAACACTTTTGTAACCGGAAGTTGCTGCTTTATATTCAAGGTTTCCAACAAGCACCCATGCTATTCATAAAAACACAAGCTCACTTCCAGAGATTAAAAACTGATTCACTATCTGAAATGTAAATAATCATTCACTAAAACATTTCAATATCTAAATTAGCAAAAAGAACTATTAATTTAATTCTTCATGGTCATAGCTTTCATACGTGTGAACTGCTCAGGAATAAAAGGTTATTTTGACTAAATCTAAAATTTAACCAATGATGTTTTAAAGCTCTTTGGAGCAGAGGAGTTAAAGTTATAGGTTAGCTCTAATGATCTGTTCTCTACTTGATCCATAATTCTTGTAGGTTAATTAAACTCGTTGAAACTTTGAAAAATTCTCTTTCCTTCAAATGACACTTGTTGTTCAACTCTAAAACTGGACATAGGTCTCTGGTAATTTTCTTCTTTATAGTGCTAGAAAGGTGCTGAACAGTAAGGTTTTTTTATAAGAAATAATAACGTAATGCACTCAGCCCACTGAGAAATATTCTGAAAGAGCCGCTGTCTAGCTTTTGTTCGTTTCTTTCCGAGCTCTTAAAATGATAGCTGACATATATATTTTTTTAATCCTCAGGTGGTTCCTGTGTCCTATGTCCGCTTCAGTACCAGCCCGGTGCTGAACACGCTCACTCGAGAGGGCCTGAATGCCTTTCCTCTTGGAATACTGCTTACTTTCACTGTCCACTTTCATGCTAGCACAGGAGAGGCCCTGCACAGCTCAAACTCCCAGCTCACATTTTCTACTAACAGGTCAGTCAACCCCCATCTTGATATCCAAACTAAAACTTTCATTCAGAGCTTCATAAACTGTCCTAGTCTGGAAACCAGAGAAAAAGTATCCAAATGTCTCATCATGTGATTACAGCGAGTTTAAAGGTTGAGAAACTTAATGCTCCTTCTGCTGGTCACATAAATTATTTTTAGATTATTTTTTTTTTGCAATTTTGTCTTTTATAGTTTTTCATTATGCTCTTTTATGAACACAATACTGCCTAATATTTCCTAAACCTCATTTTTTGAATGATTAAAACGTTCTTTGCATCTAATCTGTGTTTTTGAGACTGGAGGCCTCTATAGCTACTACAGAACACAGGAGGGAGCAGTATTACTTTCAGTACGTCGAGGAAAGCATTTCTTCTCCCTTAAAAAAATTCTGTGTAATTTCGCCCTTTTTGCTCCAGCAGTGCAGCGGTTCAACCATCACAGTAAAATTAAATGTCATGCTATGATCTTCTAGCATATTATTTACATGAGTTTTTAAGGGAGCTCTTGTTTTTTCTTCAAATTCTAAATTCTTCCGCCACACAATAATGGGGGTGACAAAAATCCTAATCACAAATATTTTGATCAACAATACATTCGTATTTATTCACCGTGATTACTCACTGAGTTTAAATATGTTACATTTATTACAATTAAAGATAAAAACCTACTTACGATGAAGAAAGTGACCAAATGTTATTAATGATTTGTGTCTTTTAGAGGTACAACTGTTTACGCTGACTGTGTGCTAACGGAAGTGTTTTCATATGGGCTCACCAACACTTGCCTTATGACATTAATTTCATGTATTGATCTCTGTCACATTGCAACAACAAACTTCAGTTAATTATACTGGACTGTTTTTGTGATCGACTAAAACAAGGTGAGCCAGAATTGTGAAGGAAAAATGTTTCCACTGTTCTCACACAAATGTCTAAATACTGTTGCATAAAAAATAAGTGCAGTCCACTGCCTTCAGAAATACCTAATTAGTAAATTTTTTCACGTGTGTAGAATTTAATTTCTATCAATTTGGCTCTTTTTAAAAGATATGTCATGTTACGCATGTTTTCTAACAAACCTATAATAAGGACAGGATTAAATGAGCTGCCAAGAGGCCCCTGGAGGAGCTGCAGAGAGCCACAGCTCAAGTGGATTATGTGTCAACAGGACAATTATTAATCCCTGTCCATTGAGTTGGTCTGGTCTCTGTTTCTGCCTAAATGCCAAGTGTTTTTTGAAAACAGATTGCATAATTATCCTCGGCACACTTGTCTTTATGATGAAATGTGTTTGTGGACGCATCATGCAGCGGGGATGCTTTTCTTTAGTTTGGACAGGAATCCTTGGACAGTTTAGACTTGACTGGAAGATGTCTAGGCAAAAAATTATGTTTCTAGATGTGTGAATCTAACAGAGGCATGTCCTAAACGTTTTCCAGCAAAATGTTTTTATTCTACAAAGTATTGGCATGGACTGAATATGCATACCCCGGTCTAAAGTGTTTTTTCTTTTTTCCAGAAAAATGTTTAAAAACTATTAATTACCTTTCTTTCAAGTTACAACTATCCATTACTTGGTGTCAGACAATAACATAGTTGCTATTACTACTGACGTTTTTGGTTGTAATGTGGGGAGAGAGAAAAAATCCTGTTTACTTTAACAAAGCACTATATCAGCGATATGAGCAGTAATGAGTGCACACTTCTCATGGCTGTTGAATGAGGAAACGGTTCATCTTGGGTAAATGTACAGAATGAACGGCCTTCATCTGGAACTAAACAGTTTGTTTTTGTTTTGTGCAAATAAGTATTTCCTCATTAGATTTTGCACATCACATGCTCTTACAGTCTGCAGATTTTGACTCATCATGCACACAGTGAGAAATTATGTCCACATCCACAAACATGTGCATATTGTCTTGGAAGCTGAAGACACCAAACTGACAATTTGTTTTGATGCTTTTGTTGCTTCCTGAATGCAATTAATGGTTAGAAAGTCGGCGTGGCAGAACAGCCTATCATCTTAAGGCTCTAAGATGTTCAATTTGAAAATTCCTAGATCAATACCTCATTAGCAGAACGGTTTTAAGAAAAATGAACACTCAATGAAAATGCAGTAACATGGAAAAAAGCTGTGATTTTAATCATAACAAGACCCTCTCAGAATAGGAGAACTATTAAAATATTATTGTTTTATGTTATGGAAAATGATTTCCTTTTAATTGGCTTGAAACACTTTTTGTGCTTCTGCTGACTTAATTGTAAACACCTGTTAATCTGAATGACTAATTTAATGCCTCTTGACTCAGTTACTGCATCCACACCAATGGGTGTTGTCACGGTGACTGGGAAGGGGAGTAACATTGTGCATTCACTGATTAGAAAAACATTAGGGGGTGTCACCCATAAAGCTAAAAATCGCCCAATTCTGGTCCTGGACATTATCACTTCATCTGTGATAATGAGTCATTTATGTGAGAAAAGCTATCTTTAACACTGTTTTGAGGCTAAATTAGTCGGCACACTGAACAGGAAGCTCAACCAAGAGTTGAAGACGTCAAATTATTTTTTTATTAGTTAGTGTTGCCACTGCACTCAAGTTCCTTCAATAGGTGTTTGGTCTGATCATAACCATTAAGGCCACAGCAGTCTGTTCCAGCAGCCTCCATAGAGAGGTAAAATTAATTTTCCAAACTCACTCTGTAACCTCACCTCAGATTGTTTTCTCTTGAGTGAGTGACCTAAATTAATAGAAGTACTGAGCGCAGAGTAGAGTTGCTGCTCTTTCATGGAAGTGACTCCCTTGCCAACCCGCTCAATAAATTGATTCTGTTGCATTGTTTCCTAGTTCATGAGATAATTTTAGAGCTAATGTAGCAAAACTCTGTTGGAAAGTCCTGATGGTGTGGAAACTTTGTATATTGGGATGTGATTAAGTCCTACAGAACCTCAAAGGGACCTACAGTGTTCAATATCTGAGGTTTAATACGTTTTGGCTTTTTGAGAAGTGAGATTTTGTGACAAAATAGAATAGATTTTTAATTAGAGAGAAAAAAATAGAATGGTATCTTAAACTTTAAAAAAGAATAAGCAAAATTAGCCCTGTAATTTAGAATCATATTCAGAATCCTCTTCATTTCTTTTATAGTATATACAAAAATATTAACTTTGTCCTAAAACTCTTTATGCACACACACATTATAGCTTGAGTTTGATGTGCAAATGTACTTTAGTTTTTTGGGTTTTTTTTTTAGAACACCCCTACTTATAAAAAAACAACACTAGAATATGTTTTAATGTTAAGTTTAACAAGAAACTTGAAATACAGATTCCGTTCTTTTACAGCATACTCATGTTCATTTTACTGTCTGCCCATCACCTACCGTCTTTGTTGCCATTGTCCTGATGCTCTATGCTTTCTCCCAGGGATGATCTGGTACAGCTGGGAGTCGGTCCCACCAACCACTCACTGACAGTGAGAACTGTCAATGTGGGTCTCACACTTCTTGCATTGTGGGATACTGAAAACATGGGCGTGGCAGACTATGTTCCACTTCCTGTTGAGCATGCTATTCATATGGACGAAGCCAATGAACTGGTTGTGGGTGATGTGGTCTGCTTCCAAGCCAAGTTAACAAATCGAGATGGTAAGTGGTGCACACCTTACAACAAAACATTTGTTCAAAAAGTATTACATTTAGAAACTCTATTGGGATGTATCTGTTTTCCTTATCTGTATATGGCACAATCTGGTTGGTTTGTTTTCCATTACTTTATTTGTAGCTTCAAAAATCTTTCCCTTGATGCATGCTATAAAGAATTCCCATTTACTTCCCAATATTTTAGACAGTTCATTTTCTTGGCTTCTTTTTAGGTGCTTATGGTACATGGAGTTCCTCTGCCAGTGGTGTTCTTCAGGTGGACCCTAAAAGCGGTGCAGCTGTAGCCAAAGACTCTGGGACAGTTACAGTGTACTATGAAATACTTGGGGTTCTAAAAACCTACAGAGAGGTTGGTGTTGTGTTCATTCTCTTTGATTACCATACTAAATTGGATTTAAGCAAACCCAACAACTTCTTGATTGTATTGTTCTTTATTAGTAACTCATTATTATAGATCAGAAAAATAAATACACGTCACATAAGGCCTGTGAAGTGTATCCCTTATTATTTTTTAGATGTGCATTACTTTTGTATTCTAATAAAGGAGGGACTGTATAAAAGGTTAATTAGCTGTGTCTCCATTTTCAACTTTTCAAGGACATTTTCCTTTAAATTTCACTTAACTAGGGATTTGAAAACCAATACATTAGCAAAGTGAGATATGGTACCTATGACGTTCAACTTAATAGTTAGAGATGGTATTTTTCTCATTGTGTGAAATATTAGTACAAAAAATGGATGAGTTGTCACTTGGGGTGGGCATTCCTCATATCGTTGTTGTAAAAAATGTCTCATAGTAAGAATTTTGATTTACCGTAACAACTAACTGAAAATAATGATGTTTCGAAGTGGCTAAATTGTCAGGATTTGTAGTTAAAAAATAAACGATTTTATCTATTGGTGGTTCATTAAAATCATAAAATCAAGTCATACTGACCACTCAAAGCGCTTTACATTGAAGCCACATTCACCCATTCACACTCACATTCATACACCGATAGCCAACATGACTCGGTTAGACAATGTTTTTGGGGTTAAAGTGCCTCGACTCTCCGATTGCAAGCTAACTACTCTACCACTGAGCCACAGTCGCCCATCACTTAAAAGCATAACTAAATATCAATATATTAAAAAAATATAATTAAATGCTGCTAGTGACAATTTAGCAACTTTTTTTTTTTTGTTTCTGTTTTTTTTTTTGTTACTGGGGCTTTGACTGCAGTCATCAAAAAAGACTGAGAGAAAGAAAAAAATTATACTTTTATTATCATAAATACAGATATTATTTGAAGTTCATATCCCTCACCCCTTGGTTTTACAGATGTAAAAAATAAGATGGATGCAATATGAAAGTTTGTATCCTTGTAGCTTTTTGTTGCCATTTGATTTCAGCTCATTTACATTTTTGTTCAGCTAAACATGCCAATTTACACCCATATACTCCATTATTGTATATAATTTTATTTCCCTAAAATTGATGTAGGAAAATAAAATAAAAACCTCTACTTTGCAATTTATTGATTAAAAATAATAATATATTGATCTGATTAAAAACAACAAGAGAATTTGTACTTAAGGAGTTATACGCAAACTGGAGACCCCGCAGACATTTCTGTGACTGTGACTAGAGCTGTTCTGGCAGGGGATCCAAGCAGAAATTCAATGTTACGTCTCATGCTACAACTGAACCAAGAACACAAAATTATTGTTTCAATTCCAGGGGGAAATTTTTTAGAGGGGGGGGGGACTCAAGTTGTACATATTTCTACTGTTTGCTAAAATAATGACATTTCTGTCATGCTTGAGGCCACATTGGAGCAGCTGAGCGAGAGGGTAGATGGTGTAGACGATGGAAAAACTAACTGCTAAAGTTTACTTGAAGTGCAACTCTCCTCCAAATCAACTTTTTTTTTTCTGATAATCTGTATAAATAAGTGTCTAAAAGTCATATCTAAGTGTGTGTTCATTGTTTTGCTTTCTTAGTGCATTTGATTTAATATACAAATTTCCTGCCTTAAACTGTCAGTTGTGGGGATCTTTTCAGGTTAAAAGCCTGCACTACATTTGAATTTGAATCAGCCTTAGCTATTGGCTAAGTGATTATTATTGACCTAAGCCGTTATTTGTGATATCAGCTGCACTGCTGTGTTGACATGTAAAAGTTGCCCTGGTAATGCAAGCTGTTAAACTCTTGTTTTTTTTGTGTGTGTTTTTTTTCTTCTGAAAGGTTACTTAATTTCAAAGGTGTTTTTATGGGAGACTTTATTTTGCACCCTATGTCCTGTGAGAGACACAGATCTCCATTCGGTCTACTTCACAATATGACAGAACAAACCCTGATCAGAATATTGGTTTTATTATTCACATAACCACATTTTAACGCAGCAGGATATGAGCAGGTTCGAGAAAATGTTAACTTATGTGTTACTCAAAGAGGCTATGAGCCCATCCCCAAGGCCCTAAGCTGGGTATGTTTCCCCGTGGTGAATGGGCAAGTGCAAGTTACAAAAAAATCAATGCTACAAAAACTATGACTTGGGAAAGCTGGGAATTGACCAGTTCCCTTCCAAACATACACATTGAGAACCTTGCAGTTTATTGACTATATTTTTTGTGTCTGATTGTTGCTGTGTAGGTAATTGTGGAACCACCTACTAGAACGGCAGCTATGGGCCAACCTTCACCTGTCAGGTCTGGAAAGGAGACAAAGGTTCTACTTACTACCAGAGAAAGAGGAACCAATCTAATTGGTAAAGGGATTTTAAACACAGATCTGTGAGCAAAAAAAACCCGGATCAATGAAAATGATTTTGCTACTGAAATGTGTCTGGTTTTAGTTTGCCTGAGTAGCTAGAAGTAAATCTAGGGTTGGGTTATGGCTCAGCTTTGGCTGCAAGTACGTAAATATCAGGAGTTACAAAGTTAAAATAGGATTGCAGTAGGGCTGCCACGATTAGTCGATTTGTCAGGACAGTGCTCAACAAGAAATGTAATTGTCGACGTTATTATAAAAGTGAAAATAAAAGTTTTTCTCTTAAAACTGCGGCTGTACCGCTCACTACTCTCTTTATACTGTATGTCTATGGCTCAGTCGGCCTCTCTGCCCCTGACGTGCATGTGCATTAGCGGGAATCCGAATCAGTTCTGGCATAACACTGGAGAACCCCAAACTATCATGGCAAGCTGACAATAGAGCGCTAATATTTAGAAGTGTTTGATAAAAATTGTACAGAAGCCTGTGTAATCCAAAACCCACAAGGTAGAACCTGCTTACCGTGGCAGGACGACGGTGATACTCCAGCGTCTTAACAGGAAGCTTGACTGGGCTGACTACGAAGAGGAACTGTTGGCTCGCTAAGCTAGTTAGTGCGTTAGCAGCTAACGTTAACACCAACAGTAGACTGACTGAACATCCTCTTTTACCCGGACTTGTCTTTGCGTGTTCAATCTGGGGCATTCATAGATCAATATAAATGGGCTGGGTTTTTATATTAATCACAGCTTTTCTCTCATGTCACCAGCACCTGGATGGTGGCTGGTTCTGTTTAAAGCAGACAGCGTAGCGCTGCTGCTGTCAACAAAGCATAGGTGAGAGGTTGTGACAATTATAGAGGAGTGCATATAGCTGGCTCATTTATTTCTGTTTATGGCAGCATCCCAATACCCCGTTGATCTCATGGATGCAAAAACTATGAAAAGGCTGAACAAACAGAGTTTATGTATTAAATGGAAAATGTTATTAATTACTTGTATTGATATCTGTAACATTAACTGTTAGTATTTTAGATAGCAAATAATACTTACAGAAAACACTTCCATCTGGAAGCTAATGATGTATATATTTGAGCAGCTTCTTTGATACAATACAGTTTATTGCTGCAAAATAATAGACGATTTGTCGATTATCAAAATAATCGTTTGTGGCAGACCAAGATGGCAGACCAACAAACCAGCTTTGGTTTTTGATATATTTGGATAAACGAATAAGTTTTAGCTGTGTTATCTGCTTTATCCTCCAGGAACCTGTTCACCTCCCCAGATGGAGGCTATTCCAAAGCTCCAGCCAGAGAAATCTGTCAGCTGCCTTCTCAGCTTTACCGGCGACACTATTGACTTCTCTACCAGTGATGTCTTCAGAACACACACAGGCTTTGACTCCAGCATTGGTAAGATTAACTGAATTCAGGTCACAAAGTAGGTTCATGACCAGAGAAGCTTGTGAGCACATTGAGTATTTTTTTTTTAATTATTGCCCAAAAATAACATTTTTGATGCATTAAAGTACATTTTACCTTTTGCCTTTGGATTCAAGCTGGCCCAAGCCACTTAAAGCCCAATATTTGACTTTTAGAGCTTATCCTTTTTTATAGGAACTTTCAAACCTAGCATCATCACTCAGTTTCGCAAAGGATGAAGTAAATCCGTCCCAAAGACCATCACATCACTTAAACCATAACTGATGCCTTTTTTTTCCCTCTCTCTGTTCTGGGCCTTTCACTTTTATTTCTTGCCCTTTCACTTTTATTTCTTGCCCCTTTTTGTTGGCGTTCTGTTCTAAAAACCAGAAATGGAGCATTTAAATCTGACTTAGGAGCAGTGTTTATGTCTGTGCTCTTCATGAGGGCAGGAAAATACTGTTTACAAGGACCTAATCAATACCTGCATTGCCCAAGGAATGAATTTAACAGAAGACCATAAAAGGTGTCCAAGTGATGTATCGAACTGTGGAGAGTCCATGTTGCTTGAAAGCATTGATGTAATTGTGTTTGGGGTTTGGGACTCGCCCTACTTGCATGTTTATCGCTGTTGGGATCCATAGGGTGTGTTCCATTGCACACTCCCACAGGTTTCTACTGACTTTCTAAGGGTCAACTCCAGGAACTCTGCTGAAAATACTAACCAAAGACTGTATTTTGTTGTAAACCTTTTCATATTACAATATTACACTTTTATGCGTTTATTTGATTCTTATAATATTAACATGTGGAAGCTTCGTAAAATTGTGAAGTGGAAGGAAGATGATACTTTCTTAGACAAACAAAAAACAGCAACATGCTTTGAGTCTTTATCCTACCTGAATCAGTCGTTTATAGAGACAAAAGGCTTTTTTATGTTATGTTTTTAGCAATCAGCCCAAGCTCAATCAGACCAGACAGAGAACTAGGCCATTTTTATTTATATATATATATATATATATATATATATATATATATTAGGGCCAGGACTTTAACGCGTTAATAAAGATAAATTAATTACACAAAAAGAACGCATAAAATTTTTTAAACGCATTCTAATTGCACCTATTTATGCACCGCAGCCTTCCAGCACTGGTGCGCAGAGAAAGGCGCAGTTCCCGTTTCGTGTCCGCTAAGCCGCGTGCTGTCGTTCCTCCAGCAGCTGATGGACAGAAATTTATCTTTCACTACAGTTAAAACTTATGCTGCAGCTATTTCTTCCTGTCATGAAGGTTTTTGTGACGGATTGGTCTCATCCACTCTGTCACTGCGTGCGCTCTTGTGTTACGTGGCGCACACGGCTGCACTGGCGCTGCTTTCAGCTATTTCCTCTGGACTCAATCCTCCAGAGAATCTGAGAACTAATTCCACAAGAGGGATTTTATCCTCCACAGCTCTGCAAGGAGGGATGATGGTGGTGCGCTGCAGCTTGCTGGTCATCACCGTGACAGAATTATGGTTTTATTTTTTCTGATAACTTAAACTTATGTATTTAGTCATTATTCATACTAAAAATCCATGTGAAGAAAATTCTCACTTTTCTCAAATCAAATATTTATGTGCGATTAAAATGCAATTAATTTCGATTAATTAATTACAAAGCCTGTAATTAATTAATATCGATTAATTAATTACAAAGCCTGTAATTAATTAGATAAAAAATTTTAATCGAGTCCCAGCCCTAATTAAACAGCGCTCCATAAGATGTTCAAAGCTTCCCGTTAACATTATCCCTGTTGTCTTTGTTCACTGATGATCTCTAATATACATTTGTGGGGAATTACAGAAGACTTAAATATATAATTATATATTTATTTACAAATAAGGTAAAAACAGATGACTTTTTTTTTTTTTGGGTGAACGCTGTAGATTCTGGATTTAATTTAGGGGTATTGAGTTAAAAGTGGTTAAATTCAAATGTGTGTCAACTTGCAACAAAAAAAGAGAGAATTGTGTTCTTTTCCTTCTACCTCTAAAGTATGTGCTTTTTTTTCTCTTTCGCTTAAAATGGCAATAAAAAAATAAAATAAAAAAAAGTTACAAAATGTGAAAACATTCATGTGAAATACATTCTGCAACGTTTTTTCTGATATAAAACTAATATTTAACATGTATTTTTGTTTTGGTATTCAAAGCCTTTTTGCTTATGAACCCAAGACCGACATGAGCATCCCTTTTTAAATCTGTTTTTACTCCAGGTCTCTACACTTGTTCCGTGACCTTGCAGCCCATGACTGATCAACAGACCCGTGTGCTTAGCGTGTCCATGACCAACCTGCTGGTGAAGGCAGGCCTGGTTGGCAGCGTTTTCACTGGAGAACAAGTCAGCACCAGACTGGCCATAGAGCCGGGGCTTTACTCAGATCAGACTGAGCTGCTGCTCTCCAACCTGCACCCATCTGCTGAGTTCACCGTTTATGGTCCTCTCGCTGCTCTTTCCAGCATCGAGGTCAGGTGGTTTCTGCAATACGAAAAACCACATTGTATCAGCAGGTAAATATCTGTAAATGTATTTTTGTGGCTTTAGGTGGTGTCTACTTCTCCCAGCATTGCCGTCTACGAGAAAGAGGTCCATCAAGGATTCCCGAGTTATGCAAAGTACACCGTTAACGCTGTGGACCTTCATTCAGTAGCGTCAGCTTCTGTTGCCATAAGCAGCTCTTCTTCTGGCCAGAGTTTGGTCCTCCCCGTCAGTTTCATTCATGTTAATGATCCCAATGCTGCCAAACAAGGTCAGACACTGTTTCTGTGCAAATCTTAATCTGCAGAGCAACAAGTTACCAAATGATGTCGTTTGTTTTTTGTCTGATTTCAGGAAATATCAGAGCTAACATCTTAGACCTGTATACAACAATTGCTGTGCTGTTAAATTTAGAATTCCTGTTTAATATAATCCAGATTATTACTATGTGGGATGGATTGATACATAGTGGGGAAGTGTACTGGCAAGAATCTGGTGATACAATATGAGAATGATTTGCTGCGATACTACAAAACTACAGCTTATGATTTTTAAAATGACTGTCATCGTTAATGGCTTCATTCAAATTTTGAAAAAGAAAATAGAAAAAATCAATACATTGCTTTTGAATATCAATATAATATTGTAACATGATTAACGTGATATATCAGCATATCGATATTTTCTTACATCCCCAATAGATAAAAATAATAGATTTATTCTTATGTGTTTTTCTTTGCTCTAAAGCTTCAAGCTCAGTTATCACAAGAGACTCATCAACCAATTAAAAGCAGACTTGTACCCTGACCGCTACATCTAGCTTGTAAGGAATGGATTCTACAATTTTTCGAAAATATCTCTTTGCTTAATTTGGTTTTGTTTTTACAGCTTTTCTTTTAAGTTTCTCCATACAACAGGTCTAAATTAAAACATTTGGCTTAATATATTGTTTCCTCCATCACATTTTTATGAAATGATTTTATTTATTAAAGCTATTACAGGTAGGCATTAGGTCCTGTTCGAAGGAAACTATCCCCACACATTCAGCCTTCCCTGCAAATCTGCAAACCATTCTTCATCTAAAACTGAAGTGGGCAACTGGTGTAGACAATTTACATGTTTGAATATCTACTGTACACTCTTAGTGTATGTATTAAAGTGTTTGTATAAATGCGGCTTGAAAACAAGGATTTGAATAACTGGCTAGATCTGTTGTTGTTACGTTTATGAAGCTTTACCGAAAGAAGTTAAAGGTGATAACCAATGTGTAAAAATACAAAAGTCTTGTACCAAAACAGAAAAAATATATATTTTAATTGAAATGTATTTTTCTTTAGTTATTTAGTTATTATTATCAAATAATATGGTGTGAAGAGTTTTGGGCTCCTCAGGGCTAGAAATCGTGCTATACAAGTACATACCATTTACCATTAATACATTATTAAAATAAGAATGAGCTATTTCCGTCTATTTTGTCTGAAATTTAATTATCTTGGTCTTAAAATCTTGAATCTATTTGAAACGCTGACTCAAAAAGTTTGGCTTCTGTCTTTTATAAAGCTGTCTCATGTCGGAGACTGTCTTCACATTTTTAAAAATTCAATCATTTCACGTAATGAAAAAAAGCCCACTAACAAACGACACTTAAAGTTTCAGTGAATAAACAACTTGACATTAACCCCTAACAGGTTGTACGCTTCTTAGATGTTGGGGATCGTTTGCTGCCACCTGTGAGGGTAGGAAGATGTTTTGACTGGTCCTGCGTTAAACAAGGAGATATCAATGTAACTTGTTAGTCAGAATGTGTGTAGGAACTAGAAATTTCACACATCAGTGTAGTTTGTAGAATGAATGAATGAAATGTTTAGAATGAATGAAATGATGCGTTCCCAACTCTTTCGAGCTTTGACACTTTCTCTACTTCCTCTCAGCAGCGACTCCTCCAGCTGCCTTCTTGGATGATAGCCACTCCTTCCACAGCTTCATAAACTCCTACCAGATGATGTTCTGCACTCTGTTTGCTCTGCTGGCAGGCACAGCTATCGTCATCATTGGTGGGTCAACTTATTTTCTTTCTTTTTTTTCTTTTTTTTTTCCCCATGCCTTTATTTTATAGCTTGAGGTGCTTTTGAAGGAGATAAATAGTTGTAACACATAGTTTGGAGACATATTTTAGTCCATACCCCAAGGGTTCCACAGAATAAGAGCTGATTTTTTAAAAGTGTCTAATCTTCTAAACTTAGTTAGGTCAGATATTAAAGGGAAAAAAATCAAAGTGTAATTGGAAAAAGGCTTAAAAAATGCTTCAAAGAGTTGCCTTTGGTGAAAATCAAGTGAAAGGTGTGCACAATCCTTTCGATGCTGCTGGCTTTCTGCGGTATATCTCTATCAATCAGTTCTTCATTAGCTGGTTGGCTGACGCATTGGATCTATATCAGTCTGTTAATTCTGTCACACACATCCCACCTCTTCATCATGAAAAGCAATGGGGCTGCCTGGTACAATGGTTCCGATTGTTTTGCCATTAAATGATAAAATGTCTGCAAAAGTGTTGATGCATGTGTCTGAATGAGAGTACAAGATGCTCTTCAATCAGTCTGCATTTATTCATGCTCCTGTGTTGGCAGGGAATCGTTTAAATGTGCCGGTTCTATTGGCACCAGCACATACAATAACAGAGTGATACACCCTCCTTTATTTTGTTGAGAATCTAGCTGAGGTTGACTAGTAAGGTATATATTTCTGTATTTTTGTGGAATATTTGTGTACGGCATCCTGCAGGACGATGTTAGGAAGGCAAGATATTTTAATAACAGGATTGATTAGAATTAAAGATGGAATATATAAGAATTTTGCTGTGAAATAATCACAAAAGAGTATCTCAATCATGATGGAAGGAAGGTTTCATGGAAACAGATTTGCTTCTCAGCCAACTGGGTTTTTGCAGCTTTTTATCATTCTGAAAAGGCAGCAGAGGGACATTGTCATTGTTTCTAATCTGTCCCACCTCCATATTTCCTGCTCCCAGAGCCAATCACATGTGAGCCTGTAAGGTTGGCAAGATCTACTCATCTACTTATCAACTTACTGCGTATGGTTCGTCATCTTGAAACTTCTGGCACTGACCCGTAACTGGCAACCCGGGATAAAACACATGAAGGGGAAGGGAAGTGTGGTTAAGAGTGGAATCTTTTGTTTCTCTACATGGACTGCAGTGCTCAAATGTGACCACAAGATTTTATTTTTACATATTGCTCCTTTAACTCACATTGATATTTCTTTTCTTTCATCACAATGACCTGAGCAATCTCCCTGAGCTTTAAGACTACAGTCATTGAGATCTGGATCAGGTATAGGCAAGAAAGTTGGTCAAAGTCAATTCAACTGTCCAAATACTTCTGTAGCAAGTAGAGGTTTAAAGGATGGACCTTGGACTAAAAGTTGCATCCAAGCAGTTTAATATACTCAGTATTGAGCATACTGATAAAACGGTGATAAATTAGTCAATATTTTTGCATCTTTGGTTTCCTGGCAGCACCGATTATTCTTTTCAGTCTAAAAATGACCAGACAGTTTGTTTGTGTGAAAAGTGGTCAGTATAATCAGTTGTGCAGTATAAACCTTTCATTGAAATCCGTTTTACTTTGTAGCTGATCATTTAGGATCAAAAGGCAATAGTTTCATTTTGAATTTAGTCTGAAAAAGGTCACTGACTTCCACTGTTTAATGAGGTTTTTTTATTACATTCACTGTAGAGTTCTCGTTTATATTTGTTTAAAATGTTGTATAATAAAATGTACCGTTAATCATCTGTTTTGATATGTTGTTTCCATCTCAAAGTCACTGTTGCGGATTTGAAGTAAAACCTTAATTATTACTAAAATATATTCAACTAAGGACTTTCTTTCTGCAAAATAGTCCTTATTTTATGCTTATATTCTGCCACAAGATATTTACCAGCATGCTATTGGTAACAGATAAAATCCTGACGTTTTGCTCGTTTGAATTATGTACGTTTGTTGTTTTACTTGAATACAAAACCTTAGGATTGGAAACTGCCCAATATTTTCCTCTCTTAGCTGCTTAGATTATTTTTATTCCTAGACTTTGTTGTAAATCTCGTATCTGTTTGTACCTTGTTTAAAACACTGAAACCCTTTTTGGATTTTTTGCTTTGTTTCTTCCCCCCTTGCAGTTGTGCACTCTTTGTATTCCCCAAAGGAGCAACCATATCACCCGGCTTTCATCCAGAGGACACCCCCACCCGCCACCGGTAGGACACAAATATGAAGATTTTGTCCACTAAACGACTTAAAATGAATCGATTCAGATGAATGCACGATTAGATAGCAGTTCATTTGTCTCGATTCAATGGAGATAAATTGTAAATCATGAATGCACATTATCACTTGAGAAATTTGACATCAAGGAAACTGACCAGTCAATAGATTTGTTGAAAGGATTTTTTTTTTTTTATCCTGAAAAGTAAAGCAGTGAAGTTAAGCCACACCACAGAGTCAAACAACAAGTATGGACTATTAGATTAATAAGTGGTTAAAGAAATGGGGTTTGTTCTGGGTGTTAGTGGACAGCCTGGTTTTCTCCAAGTTCATATTTAGCAAATTCCAGTTTTCTTTGATCCAGCTTTAATATAGGAAACATGTTTTGCTTACTACAGGAGTCTGGCCCGCAGCTTGGCTCTGTATTAACAGGTTATGAGCAGCAAAAACAAGAAGGAAGCAGTGATGGGAAAGCCGAGCTGTGAAGGCAGGCTCCTTTGGCTGCTGAGCAGAAAGACCAAGTCATAATAAGTTGACACTGAGTAAGCTACAGTGTAGCGGCCTGCCACACCGCTCGATTAAAATCACAGAACCAATACAAAAAACATTACAGCTGCTGGTTTGTGTGATCAGCTCGTAGTCATCGGTTCACAGACGTGGATTTTAGTTGCATGATTCCTTCCGATTGGACGCACAGAGATGACGCAAGAGTGAGATTGTTCTGGCTGTCAATATTTTTAACTTGAGCGCAGGATTTGTTGTGCGTCCCTTATCTTAGCACAGGACAGCCCCACTCTGAAAGCAGCCTAAGAGCTAAACCGTGTATATGTTTCACTTGTGGAAATTTTCTTTTAATTCCACATTTAGATATAAAGAACGTTAACTAGGAAAGGATAAAATGAGCTTCACCTCTTTAATAAAGCTAGTCATTTTGATTTCAAGACTTAGCCCCCCTTTGTGTATCAGAGTACTTCTCCCTACCATTAATTGGATTTTGAACAAAAGAAACTGCTTCAATGAGTTTACAGCTTGAAATCAAAGGGGGCAATTTTTCATTTGGTACATTTAATGAAGAGAAACAATCAAATCTAATTCTTTTTCCTTTTTTATTTTAGCTGCTGATCACTTGGCAGAGCCCATCAAGGGGGAATTAGCCGATTCTGATCGCTGACTAAATGATTGGCACATTTGCAGTTAATTCAAATGCTCCGCACTAACGAGGCAAACAAAAGGAGTTTGTTTCAGTCAGACTGATGTCTAAGATGTTAAATCCCGAAAACTGACAGCTGACTTGAAACACACAGCTTTCTGTCTGGCTGTGAAATAAGTTAAATATGCAGTGTATACCACTGGCTGATGGCTTGCAAACTCATAAAACACACATTTGGCTGTTGTGCGATGGTTGACTATCCCTCAATTGGAAGAACAGGTTTTCTGTTTATCTTTTGGAATGCATACTCGGTCCTCAACCTAAATATTTGTTGAGACGTCTTAGAAAACGAAATTGAGCCTCAAGTGTTTTTCAGAAGCATCAACTTGCAACTCTTTGTTTAAATGGATAAAAAAGAAACAAATAGCTAGAAAACTAAATGTCTCAGTCTGTGTCATACAGAATAATCTCTAGAAATTAGAATATGACTAAGTACTTTCGTTTCAGTTGGTTAAAAAATCTTGTCTTAAGAATTAATTGCATGATGTGCAATAATATATTTAAAGTGATTGTTTCTGTTTATGTGAATAATGGCTTACAAATAATGAAAATGACAGCATTCAGCAGTCATTAAATAGAAATGTACACTAAATCAATTAAAGTATTTTTAAGAAAGCAACATAGACCTGCATCATTGTGTTGTGCCATGGAGGTGATCAACACGTGGATCTGCTGATATGACAAGAATGCCCCGGTTGATTTAGCTGTGGTCCTTAGCTCATCAGTGTTGGGTCTGCTGTCTGTTATCTTCTTCTAGTCAATCCTCCAAAGATTCTCTAGGGCCTAAACACACAAATATTTCCTGTCAAATCAAGCACAGAACTACCATGGTCATTTAAAAAGGTATGGTTACCTTTGGCATTTTGAGAAGGCACCAAGTCCTGCTGGAAAATGAAATCAGCATTCCCACAAAATGTGTCAATGACAGGAAGCATTGTGTTTCATGTGAGCTTGATAATCATCACTGACTGCAGAGAACTTCACTTGGGGTTTTTTCTGAGAAATGTATTTTTGGGATTTAATTAGCTAAACGATAATCATCAAAACAAACAAAGAAGTCATGTGTAGTGAAAACAAAATCCTTTTTAATTCCATTCTAATTCTCTGAGCTCCACCTATACTTCCATTGTCCATGTAAGCCCTCTTAACTGCTTACTCTGTCACCCATCTGTGGTTCATATCCTCATATTTCTCAAACAAAAAAGTGTTCCACTGTGTTTTGTTTACTTCATTAACAGTTTGTTTCTCTGACTCTCTTTCAGGTCTCGACTCGCCTGTAGCCAATTCTTTCAACCGCATGTCTCCGAGAGTTAGTCCAAACAGCACTTACAGGACGCAGCTCTTTTCTCCAGACTACAAGTCCTGATTGGTCCCTCTTTTGGCTTCCTCTTTTCTCCAGCATGACAAAACCCCAGGCCGTTCACATATGAAGAATGTGTTTCTAACCTTCAGTAGGAAAGCTGTGGGATGTTTGCAGAAGAAGATCTGCCTGGTACAGAATCTAAACAAACAAAAAAAGAATATATCAGTTAAAATTGATGCAGAATGATTGCAGAGCTCTCTCCCTTTTTCTTTGTATGTTTTATTTTATGTGTGATGTGGTGTTTGTGTATGAAGATTGAGGGGTGTAAAACTAGACACACTGTGCTGTTTTGTTCTGTTTTACCGCTTCAATGACTGAAGTATTTGAAGTGCCTGAACACCAGATCATTAGTTTGAGCTTGAAAAGATGTACTTTGTTTGAATTTAACTTGTGTGGCACTTATATTTTACATGTAAAAGTCAGTAACTCAGGAAAACCATATCTATTTTCAAGTAACAAGGTAATTTCGTGATATGTTTTTTAGAGCTCAAAAGTGAGCTCTGTTGGTTGTAGCTTTGATAAATGCCGTCCACTGAACCCATCCCTGAAGGTGCTGAACCCTCCAAATGTGTCAAACACCAACACGGTTTGTCTCGTTTCTGTCTGGGGCATTTTTAATTATTATTTAACCGTTCCGATTTTTGAGCCACAGTGTATGCAGCTCTTGTTTGATTTGTTAATGTGAAACATTTGTAAATGTGAACCATCGTTCAGATTTTATCTGGAGTTGGTGCGTCTTTACAGAAGCACTCAGATGTGACCTGGCCTCATTGAAAAACAAATGTGATGTTTTCCAGCATTTCAAGAAAGACGACTTGGAGCACTGTTAAAATGCCAGGTGTGACTTGGTTTTAAGTGAAATATCTTGGTATTTGATTATTTTGGCACAAGGCTATATTTATGTTTCTTATGTTGTACGATTGATGGTCATGCCTTACATTTAACTCTGAACAGCTTTCAGCACAATTGAAATTAGTTTGTCTGCTGGTGTGAGAATGTGCTTGTTTGTTTGCTAATTAAAGATTTTACTTTTTATGTTTAGCTCTTCGTCTCTGGTTTTTTTAATACAAATTTGTCTGCAGTTTAACTGTCCTTCACAAAATGTTTCCAACCAGATCTTCCCTCATTCTGAACTGTGGTAAAATGCTTCTAACTTAATAGTGCAGACAGGTTAGGTTAAATGGCAAAATTCTATTTTTCAGACAATTCTAATATTGATTGATTTCAATATAAAGGGTGTTTCGTTCAACAATGTCATGTTCTGGTATAAATGATAATTGGAAAGCTTCTGACTTGACAGTTGTCCAGCAGGAACACACTCCTCCAACAGGAGAGTGATCTTGGAAACATTGCTACAGACGTTTTTGCTGGTGTTAGATGGAATTGGGTGCTTCAGATGAAAGCTGATTTTCACACTTTGTTTGGGAACCAAGATCCTAGATTTTGGAGGAAGATGGAAATAAAAAGAATCCAAAGCCCTTGAAGTTCCGTGTGAACTAAGGGTGTGTATTGGTGATAATCTGGCAGTATAATATCTATCACGATACAAAGGTCGATAGGATATATTGCGATTGCATGAGTAAGACTATAGTCATTTTTAAAACTGAATTTAACTGCAGAACAAGTTTCAAAGCGTTCCAAAAACTCCAACCTGTTTCATACTTAAACATCCGTTTTTATTTTATTTTTTTTACTAGATCTAGTCGATCCACTGGCATGAAGGTGAATACAGCCACCGACTATCAGTCATACTTATTCCACAAAAATTCTTATCAATATTTTAGTTTCATTAATTTCTTAATAATAAGAAAAAATCGATAATTTGCTTTTGAATATTGATAGTGTTGTGACAAAATGTTGCAGTATATCAGCATATCGATTTTTCTCTTAGATCCGTAGTGTGAACATTTATTTTGTGAGTAATGCCATCGGCTAATGTTAGTCCACAGTCAGTAAAGACATTTACCAGATAAATTACAAAAATGTAATGGTTCTCTTAATGTATTGAGATGGACTTGTATTTGCTCCATTTACGGTCTCTTATACTACTTCATATCCAGCATTTTTTATGTTAATTTAATGGAAGAAATTCTGCTTAGGAGATGAACAATCTGAGTCCTTGCAGAGACGCTAACCTACACTTTTTAAGTTTTCTTTCTAAAGATTATACACTTTGACCCTCTTGTTGACAAAGCAACTGAAGGAATTCTTGTCGCTACTAACTAGAGGTACTTTTGTGTTAAAAAAAAAAGTAATATTCATAGTTCTTTCTTATTTTGTTGCCTGTTGCCGAATGTTCATTCAGGAAGAGGGATTGCTGCAAATTTAGCCAGCTAATGCAATCAAATAATTTTTCTTAAATAGAAAATTTTGATTTACTGGCTTAAAGTTGTATACATGGTTTAATGACTAGGACTGAGTTGAAACATAGGTAATTGACCTTGAGTTAACAATACATTTCTGTATATAAACCGGTTTGTTTTGTAAAGTCCCTTGAGAATACATTTGTTGTGAATTGGTGCCATTTAGATAAATTGAACTGTATTGTAATAACAATTCTAACTTTTTAAAGCAATTACTTGAAAACATCAAGGAAAAAGGTAGGAAGTTTATCACCCAGGTTCTGTAAAACCCTTCGACCACAAATCCAGTCTGTCTCCCGTTTTTCAGTGACTTTTCCCTGAAGCTGTGGTGTTGTTAGTCACCAAGCTCATTTGTATGCCCGCAGCAGCAGCCTGTGTCAAAAACTGCCTCACAATCTCATGCAGACTGTACACTACGAGATAATATGGAAGGCAGCACAACATCAAATGGGGTTCATTTAAGCTGTACTGCTGTCAAAATGGCTTATTTGGATGCGGTTTGGGGGTATTTTTTTCTTCTCAGGCATCTATACACCTTTTGGTTGTTTGGGGAGCTGAATGGTTTATACGCTGAAATAAATGTCTGGATTAAACAAATCCTATAGGTAGCTTGACTTGATCTGATGGTTTGGTTAAAAATCCAGGTTTATAACTAAAAGAATTAAAAAATAATAAAAATCTGTCATAAAAAAATATTTGAACCCTTTCTCTGTTTCCTAATTTTCCTCAATTTACAGTCTAACTATGCAACTTTATATTTTGTGGTTAGGATTATTTTTCAGTGTTTTCAGAATATTATGCAAAGTGACCAGATGTAAATTTGGTGGCTATCATTGCCAAGCTTGTCCCTTGTGACTGATGCTGTTTATAAGTTTTGATGGATAGAATTTCTCTGTGCAGCCAAGGTGTTGGTATCAGGTGTGCTTGTCTCATGAACATGTCTGGTTTGGTAGATGATGTGGTTCTGTTGGTTTCATTAGACTGTGATCTCCAGCTTTTACTGAAGTAGTTTGTAGCTCAGACAGAAACTGCTGGGATGAAAATAAGAAACTTCAAACCAAACACCATGGTCTTGGCGGATAGCTGTGGTGTTCCCACGTTATTTCAATGAGGAATTTGAACGGGTAGAAAATGTTTAGCTGAATTAATTTTATTAAAGTTAGAAACAGATTTGAAGCTAGAATTGTTGGGACAGAAGTTAAGTAAATTATTTCTCGTGTCTGAAATGAAATGTAATCTTTAAAGGTAAATTATGCAGCTATATTTCCTTTGCATCAACAACATCTTACTTTTTTTTTTTAAATGAGACTGCTGTCAAGAATAGAGTACCACAAATAACAATTTTCCTGAAAAGGTAAAATGTTCTGCTGCTGTTAAAAAATGCTTCAGAACATCTGAGTGTTTTAAATTAATGCCAGCTGTGTTTCCTCCTGAAAAGTTACCCTTTTATAGCTTGCTCTATCTCAACAGCAGGTGGCTTTATGAACATCTTAAAAGGAAAAAAAAGAAGGGAAGACAAAAAAATTCTGTATGAAATGGAAGAAGGGGCTGTTTCATAATTTCTCCAGATTGCATGAGACATCTGGAAAAGAACTTGTCTAGAGACATTTGTGTTTATTTATGGTTGCTTTTCACCCAACAGAGTGGACATACATGCAAATTTGCTTCCAGATACCTTCGTCACCAAAGATTATTCTTATGTATAGTAAAAAATAAGCAGTGTGTGTATTTTCCACCATGATAGAACAATGAGTCAAAAATGATCGGAAAAGGGACTCACAGATCACAATAGTGAAATTTCTTAGCGTCATGGTCAGAAAACTCCACAAATCTTCAACCCATTGAGAACTTGTGGTCAATTCTGAAAATGTATGAGCATGAACAGAAGGGAAGAAAACTGTGATCAACTCTGGGCACTAATAGGATGAGAATGAATCGATATCCATTAGGATTTGTCCCAGAAGCATGTGGGTCAGCACTGTAAATACTGACTGATAAGTTTGATCTAATGTTTAATAATCATTTTAGTTTAGCTTTAATATATCAAAGAAAGACAAAAAAAATACAAAATCTGTTTCACTACTAGAGCTTTTAACTGTGTCTATATATCCTCACTTGATTTTGTTAATATTTTATTCAAAAACAGCTAATCACTTAAAGCTTTAATTATGTCAAATGGCATAGGGTATTCAGAAAATAAAACCACAGACAGTACTGCCATTTTAAAATCATCCTAAGCTGAACATACACAGCCTGGACTGTAGTGTTTCCATTTACTCTTACATTCATGCCTGAAAGAAGTCTACAGGTAGTTTTTTTTTAGTTCCAGAGACCCTCTGTAGCTCACTCCATGAGTATTCTGTAGATTCTGGCTGGCCAAGAAGAAAGAAAACATGTAAACTAGTGAATTTTCCAAAGAAACAAAGGAACCAGCTCACTGGCTGCCCGACTAATTCAGTAGATGGTTATCGGAGACCTTAGCTGCAAATCAGTTTTTATTATCTGCCTGTTTCATTTAAATGGGATGAAATGCAAAAGTGAAAATGACCGTTTTCCCCATCAATAGGTAGTGGCATGTAGGTTTTCAGTGTGACTGCGCTTTATAAATGATTAAAGCAGTTACCGGCGTTTAATGACACTCAATTTATTCTTTCCATTAAAGCATGCAGACCTCTCCAGCCCCTGATGTCAGCCTGTCGAGCTGATCCTGCAGTGAAGGTAAACTGTTCCACATGGCTTACTGTGCTGTCAGTGGAGGTGATCAATGAGGGGCTAACTGAGTGAACCTGACCAAAAGAGTTAGCCTGCTCCTGCTGGACTGCTGGTCTGCCTTGAACATTGTTTCCTTTTGAAGGAAACCATCGGTTACTTCTCTAAGTACTGCGAAGAATATTTCCTCTGCCATTGTTTTTTTCATTCATACCTAAATACTTAAGATCAACAGTCAAATATCAATAATTAACCTGAACCTACGTAAAAAACAAGTTAAATTCCCCTAAATATCTTTGTTGATTGTCCAGCCCTCTGCAGCAACAAATGTCATCAATCACTGGAAATATCCATGAGAAACATTGTTCCGCTCTGCTTTACAGAATTGTTTTAATTTAGCCATATTAGAGTTTTGGAGCACACTACCTGTTTAGTCATGGCAAAGCATTGTAACATTTAAATACAGACTTTGACTAGGCTGTTACTAATCTCCTTTTTTTCTTTTTTCTTTTTTTCAAAAGTGAATTTTATGGGTTTGCTTCTACAGGATTTTCTGGTAGACAGCAGAATTCATAATTAAATCAACTGTGGCCAATCCTGTGGCCAAGTAAAGTAGCCTCAATCCATGATACTACCACTTCCTTGTTTGATCGTTGTATTATATTATTTTACTGTAATATTATTTGTTTTATTTTTATATATTTTTATTATTATATTATCAGTCATCAGAAAAATTCCCAAAAGTCTTTGAGATCTTCAACATGGTGTTGGTGTTGGAAATCTCCCATGGATGCTATTCTGCCCAGTCACGTTGTTATCATTGAATCATAAACACTGACTGTACAAAGAATTTATTGCTGAATTTAAAAAAAGAAAATCAGGAATAGGGTGTTCATATTAGATGTATTTTATCCTACTTAATGTTGTCAGACAGTTTTTTTTTTTTTTTTTTCTTGACTTCTAACTGAATTACCAAGACTGGTTGTGGCTCATTAATGTTAATCTCAGCTTTCCATGTACTAAATTACACTTAATTGCCATATAAAAAAGCAATATTGGTATGTGTAATTCATGCTCACGTAACACTAATATATCTGTTGAAAGTTGGGTTTTGTATGGAGTTATTTTATTGTTGTCTGATATAAACATTTATCTGGTGATCTGAACAGCACCACCAAAAGAGAAAAAATCTATTATGGGGCAAACACTTTTTCACATCACTGCAAATAGTTTGGAAAGGAATTCAAGCCTTTTCACAGAGTTTTAAGAGGTGCCAGTTTGAAGAAAAAATTGCCGAGGAGGAATTTTTGACATACATTTCACACACATAAATTTAAACTTAATCAAGCCTTGTGTAAATTATTGCTGTTTAGAACTGCTTCTATGGCACAACTGAGAAAACTAAACGGCATATTCAGTTTTGCTTTTATTCGTTTTAATTATGGATTTCTTGAAACATCAGGACACTGAGTACTCTGCTGATTAATTTTTTGGTGAAACAGATACAAGAGACTCACTCACATTTACTGGAATCAGAATTTCGGAATGTTTTCCACTCTGCCCTTTTAGAACTAAATTTTGCTGACTGAAACCTGCTCTCACTTGTGCTCATAAGCTGTGAGCCAAACGAGTAAAGGAGCGAGCCTAGAAGGATGTTAATGATGAGTAACGTAGTGGTTTAAAGTGATTTATATGTGCTACCATTCCTCCCATAGAAATCTGCTACTTATCGAAGATAGAATAAGCTAAACGTATGTAGAACCTATTGAGCCATATGGTTTGATAGTGGTTTCAGCTCAATATGCAATGCTTTTGAAAGGTATTTACACCCCTTAAACTTTTTTTTTTATTTTGTATAGTCACAACCACAACCTGTAATGTATTTCATGTGGATTCAATGTGACAGACCAACACAAAATGTGTAAAATTAAAGGGGGAATAATCCATGTTTTAAAACGTTTTCCTGAATTAAAATTCTAACTATTCAGTGCAACCAGTTGCCTTCAAAACCCTTCCTATTATGAGAGGAAACAATAAAAAGCAAGCCTACATGGTGTGGTGAGGGATATCCCTTGGCTGACTGGTAAGTGTACATGACTCTCACCTGGGAGCTGTGGGATCGAATCCTGCCCGAAGGCACAAAAATCAGACAGATCAGGGAGAAGTTTAAAATAGGTTTAGGGTATAAAGCTATGAACATCTTTTGGAAAACAGTTTGCTACACTGTCTGAAACTGCGACGAGTATATCACAACTTCAATTCTACTGAGACAGAGCTGCCCAAACTAAGAGGCCAGGCAGGAATAGCACTAATTAGAAAAGTAGCCAAAACTCAAATTAACACACTGGAGGAGCTATAGAGACATGCTGCTTAGGTGGGAGAATCTGTTGGGATGCTTTTGCTTTTTAGGGATGCATCGAAGCAACATTTCAGCCGTAACTCAAACTTAGGCGAGGCAAGGCAATTTTATTTGTCTAGCAAACTTGCAGCAACAAGGTAGTTCAAGTTGCTTTACTTGTTTTGGGGATTAAAGTACAAACAGCTACAAAAAACAATAAAGAGAAATTCAAATTCTTCAGTATTCAAAGCGGATGATTAGTAGACTAGAGTTGGAAGACCTGAGTGTTCTGGGGGGTTGTTATAGTGACAACAGATCTTCTTCAACATACTTTGGTGCTAAGTCATTCAAGTATTTCTGAAGTCTATTCTCTTTGGAACAAGGACTTTAAAACTGGGATTGAGGATGTCAGTGGCAGCGAATGGATCAGTTGCAGCTGTTTGATTGACTTTATAGACAGACCTACAAAGGCACAGTTGCAATGATACGTCAGACTAAAGAAAAATGCATCTGAGTTTGCGATTTTAGTCTTTTAATCCTAGAAATGTTCTTCAGGTGATAGAATGCTGGGCTTGTAATTAGCTTTACGGGACCCTAGACATTGAGGTTGGAGTCCATAACAGCAGCAATTACCCGTTTTGTTTCTATTGAGCTGAAGAAATTATGGTACATTACATATATTAATTTGCTCAATGCATTTACTTAGTTGATCAAAGTCACCTGGAGACACTGTATGCAGAGCTGAGTTTCATCTGCAAAATTATGGTAACCAATGTTATTGATTTTTAAAAACTAGGCTGGCTGGAGCATGTAGGTAATGAATAGAAGAGGCCCCAGGGTTGAGCCCTGGGGGACCCCACATGTGGTTTCTGTTTCATATTGAAATAAGGAGTCCCTATTCTTAACATAAGACTTATACCAGGCAAGTACGATACCAGAGAGTGCAGCCCAGCTCTCCAGGTGTTTTAATAGCATTTTCTGATCAACGGTGTCAAATCCTGCAGTATAGGTCCAATTGTACCTATACTGCAGATGTCATTGAAAACTTTGATGAGGGCAGCTTCAGTCCAGCCGGGAGTGCAGAAACCAGACTAAAAAATACAAAAAACACTGGCTATGGTTAGGAATCTATTTAACTGTTGAAACACAGCTTTTTTAACAATGTTGCTGATGAATAGAAGATTAGAAATTGGCCTGTTGTTCCACATTAATGTGTTGTATAGGTTGTTTTTCTTAAGCATTAGCTTGGTAACTGCTGTTTTTAAAGCCTGGGGTTAAGACACCTGACAGGAAGAATGAGTTAGCTATTTAAATCAGATCAGACCGGATGACAGAGAAAACGTTCTCAAGAAAAACTGTGAGTAAGATGTAAGATGAGGCAGCAAGAAGAGCTTTTTTGTTAATGTTTTCTTGGTTTAGTTTGTGGAATTCAAACATTGTCTCTGGATTGATGTTGAGTTTGGATGACATTGTTAATTGGTTTGGTACCAATGCACAGATTGACCCCAGAATCTTTTCATCTAAGAAGTTGACAATTTATTACCCAAATGGATTGTAATTAAAGGGCTACAGTCAGGAGGATTTTGTCTCTCAACTGTTGCAAATAAAGTCCACTCATTATTGATGTTTATGTAAATGGTTTCAGAAAAGAATGATTTATTTGCATCTTTCACAGTTAAATGAGATCTGTTCAGTCTCTTTGTAGATCTCACAGTGAACATGAAGTCAAGTTTTCTGCCATTTTGTGAGTTTGTGCCAAAACATTAAGCTTTGAGTTTAGAATTAATGACTGATAGATCAGAAATATATTGTCAAAATTTGGTTTATAGGACTAGGTTATTGCTTTTCTTTCTGACTTTTGTAGCATCCTTTGATCCCTTTTTCTCTGTTTATGTTGCAAACACAGCCAGGGGAGTCCATCCATCTTTAACAAATAACATTATTATTTTGTTATTTTGATAAAAGACAGTTTGTGATGCAGTTTTGTACATTTAAATATGTTTGTTAATTCCCTGTTTTCTCCAACCAGTGTTTTGTTTAAAAAATATAAGCTTTTTTGTTTTTAATCATTTTTGCCCTTTTCTTTCTCTTTTGTTCTGTAAAAGGTTTCAATTTTTGTTGTACAATGTGTAATGTGAAATCACCAACCTTTTGCTTTCATACCCTAAAAACTGAATACCATTTTTTCCCATTTTTGTTTACAACATTACTAATTTTTTATCCCCTGAGGACCACTTCACATTGGCTGTTAATAGCATCTCCTAATTCATCTGTAAGCGACATTCCCATTTTGTTGCTGCTACTCTCCCTCAACCACAAAAAACCTAACCTTTCTCAGATCATGTAAATAAGGCCTTCAGGTGAAACAGCATGAAGACAAAGCATCCAGTTTCATGGACAGAGCACTCACAGTTTCCACTTTCCCCTCAGCTCAATCCAAGAACTGCAGCATTTCAAAGAGCCCATGAAAAATGAATCAAAAGAAAATGAGAGCAAAGAGAAGTGGAGCAGCAAAGTTTTTCATAACTACACTACAGAGCGGATATATGTTACTTTGATAAAATAAGACCAGTGACTTTTTGGCTGGTTTGGTCACATGCTTAAGTGCAAGCATCATTAACCTTGAGCGTCTGAGGCTGCAACCATGAGCAATGTCAGATTCATACTTTAAACACTCAAACATAATAATAAAAAACAACAACAATGCAGGTATTTTTTAAGCTAAATCCAGCTGCTCACTCTATACATCACAGACGCTTTATACTGCTTCCCTCTGTTTAGTTCTGGAAACTCTTAGAAAGAGTTCTACAGTGACCTAAGGGAGCCATCTGATTTACATATGTTAATATGAAACATATTTTGGTCAAAGTATATACGGTGCTTTACAGACCAATAGAAAGGTTTTAAAATCTGCTATTTTAGAAAGTGTATGATGTAAATGTAGGAACGTTTTTAATATGATAGTTAACTGATTTGATATTAGACTTTGGGTGAATGTTAACATTTAGGTCATATTCTATAAAAACACCTAGATGTCTTCCATGAGAGTGTATCTGAGAACTGAACTCAAATTTAGATCGGACCGAAAACAATAGATTTTTCTTGTTTAGAGAGATCCTGTCTCCAAGGTTATGGACATGCATGTTTTCAAACTGTAAGAGGCAATGTTCATAGAGACACAGAAATACACAATTCTGTGTCATCAGCTTGAACAAAAGATGGCGTAAGAATGAAGCCTTGAGGAATGTAAGTTTAAGAATTGGCTTAAAGACGTAAAGCCTGTGGCAGGAAACCAAGCAATTCAAAGAAACTCTACTAGTTTTTCAGAGTACATTGGTAAAATATCAAACAAAGAGCAATATCAAATGCTTGCTGTTAGTTTGAAACAACTTGTACTAAGAGACATTTAACTTGTTTTTAATAGGCTACTGTATATTTACATATTTTAGCCTGTATGTATCTTCGGTCCAAAATAAATTCAAGTTTGTGAAATAAATTTTGTCTTTTAATCACTAAAATGTTTTTGTATTATCATTCCTCTCTGAAAACGTTTTCAGATTAGGCTAAACATAAAAAATAAATGTATTTGCTATTCCTGTCCAAGATTACCATATGTAAATTAATTGGGCATAATTTATTAACTCAACTGTATAATGCATGATAAAAAGTAAAAAAAAATGCCAACAGACAAATAATTTTTGGCTTTCACTGACATGCAGTGGTGCTGCTGCTAGGTTCCATTTTATTTTATTTTCAGAGTTATTTTGGTGAGGCCAGAGGACTTGCAGAAGAAGATGTGTCTCCGTTGCTGGTGGCAACAGAATTCTACCTCATCAACTATAATCTCACGTTCCTGACGACAAGCTGAATGGTGAATCTGACTCAGCATGGCACAATGTTTATGAAGACACTTTCACACCTTTACAAATGCTGGTAACTATGTCTGATAGACTTTGTTTTTGAAAGCATTGAATGGTGAGATATATTTTCCAGTCATCTCAGAACGGGAATTTCTCATGCTGAGGCAGATAAAAAGAAACCGAAAACATGACAAGAACTCAGATTACAATACTGATAAAATGATGTAACCTAGTTATGAACACACAGTGAGGAAAGAGGCAGCAAAACAGAAACCGTTTAAATGAAGGAGCAGAACTAAACTGTAGCCTAGTTCAATAAGTCGGATTCCATATGAAATAAACTTATTTATAACATAAGTTTTTAGTCTAATCAGGATGTATCTATTCCAACTTCAGGTGGTTTGTTTTTATGTCTTTGTTTTTCTACGCAGAGCTAGGGAGATAAAAAGGGAAGAGGAGGAGAAAGAAAAGAAAAGGCATGAAAATTAAGATTTGAGATGCAACACTGAAATATTACATACTGTTATAGTTCATCAAAATATGTTATGTGAGACTGTCACAAACTCTTTATCTTACACTTTTCATGTTGGCTTTATTTTTGTTTCGCTGTGAAATGTGTGGAATCTGATCTGTACTTGTGTTCAATTGAAGGGAGATTTAAATAATTTTAAAAGGTCTTCATGTCTTCAGAGTAGGGACACTTTCTTTTTACCATGAATCTGACCATCATCCTTTTCGAGTATAGCATGTGACTAGAGGGTGTATTCAGTTTGTTTCATGTTAATTCACTTTGGAAAAGAACAAAGTTAAATGAGAATTAGAATTATTGTATGAGAAGCTTATGAACACAACTGTTTATAGGAAAAGTTGTAAGAGGAGGGCATAAAAAAATGAAAAACATTTTTAAAGACCCATATTCCCCCCATTGAGTTGCACTAAGCCGAGCCACTAATGTAAGCTGCCATTGCCCTGTCTCTTTATTGATTTGCCTCTCAGCTCTTATACAGATGTCTGTAACACCACATTCTGTAGGGGTGGTGTGTGTAATTAGCTGACTGGTTGTTGCTCCCCCACTCTGGTTAGTTTGCACTGAAGTCTCTGAGGGCATCCAGCGCCAGAAGGAGAAGACATGGCCACCCAGTGAAAACTTCAGCATCGATCTTTGCTTGACAGAGCTGCCGATTGGGAGCTCGCACTGAGCTCAGCATGTGCAGAATCTGCAGCTCTCCTCTCAAACATGCATATGCGCTCAGGGGGAGGGGGGTTTGATATGTGCAATATAGCTAAGTGCCCTGGACACCCTTCCCTGATGTGCACCAAAAGCAAAAAAAAAAAAAGTTTGGTCAGTTGTACACAAAATGGTTTTCTGTTACTTCTTTTACGCCCACAGAATGTGGATCTGGTGCTTTTTGGTGTTTTGCACAGAATAATTTTGGATAGTGAGAAAATATCGCTGAGCAACGGTGATTAAGATAATCCTAAAGTTCAGCGCTAAACTCAATAACATTTCTTTCATTTTTTTTGAAGGAATCTGAGGAGCTGTCCACCCGGAGATGTGTGGCAGTAAAGATGTTTAACCAAAGAGGTGTCTCATCCACAAGGAGCTGGCATTTCAGGACACCATAAACCATCATTTGTGAAACCAGGCTCCATAGTGCAGAAATCTCTAAATGTCGGCTCAGGTGTCTCCTTGTGTATGAGTTGTCCGGCATTTTTGCTGAGCGGATGAGGTCACCTCCCCATTTCTACATCTAAAGCACATGTGAATCTCTGTGATAAAGTACAAAACATTGCGCCGTGCGGTTTTCCGGTCCAAATAAAGCAAATGCTGACCTTATTATGATCCTCCTCTATCACCAGCAGCAAATATTGGATCCAGAGAACCACAAACACCATATACTTTTGAATAAAGCTCTCATTTGAAGCTAGATTTTTTGTGTTTGCCACTGGGTTGACTGCACATGCTCAGTGTTCTTTTCTGTTTTTCTGGCACTTTCACAAATGGGCCCGGCACGGTACTACAGCCGCCTTATTGACAGAATTTTTTTGAACATCCGTTTTTTAAACTATACCCTTTTCGTCTCCATTTGAACAGGGTCTTAGACTGGTCAAACTTTAACTTCTTTATTCAACTCCAAATAGAGATTGTTCAAAACACAGTCTCAGGTTTGATTTATTTATTTTAAAACTTTAAAGACGTAAGTTACTCTGTCTGCTTACCTTCTTCCCATAATACACCTGGGTCATCATCCCAAAGCAGATTTTGTTTAAAACCTTAGTTAGTTAATCCTGCGATGAGGGAAACTGGTTTTACAGTTTCACAAAGCCAGACCAGCGTAACTCTGACGCCAGCAACATACTCTTTGGAACTAACCTGCTCGCTGGCAGGTTTACTTCAACTAAGTTCTCCTGCTATTAAGTTGAAACTTGCAGTCTTAAAGCAGTGGCAGACTATAGCTTTTAACATTTCAAATGAAATATACTTCACAGTACAGCTGCTGCAGCCAATTACTCTTCTCTACTGTGAAGATGTAGAACATATGATCAGTAATGTGGAAGCAAAGTGGCCTGGGTCTGTGCGTGACTCAAATTTTTCGTGTGTCCACATTCAATGACAGATTTGCCCGTGGTGAGTTTATATACAATATAGCTATATCCTATTATCTATATTATATTTCCTCCTATTGCAAATGAAAGACTAAGTTGTATGTTATATTTTCATAGGAGAGTTTAATGGTTACCTTCTGGGCCCTGAGGCAGAACACGAGTCAGGGAGGAGATTACCATCGGGATGCTCAAGGCCCGATTCCAGTGCCTAGTATGATCAGGGTGACCCCAAAAAGGGCTTGTGATTTCACTCACTCACTTCAATCAGAGAGGAACAATGTCCTACCCTCTCCCTTGATGATACAGACAATAATCCTAACCCCTGAGACCTGTAGCCTACAAGTGCATGGATGGCCATCTAACATATGACATTTATTTGAATAACTTGCCTCTTATTTAGGCCCTTGTATCCTGAGGTGTGCCTAGGTCCAGTGAGCTCCCCCAAGAGATTCCCTCAGCAATAGGTCACCCACTGTTTTGTCTGAGGGCCATCACAAAATTGGCCTATCCAACAAAATGAGATGCTCCGTAGATTCCCATTCCTTTTTATTAGACCCAGCACTAACTTCTTTAGCAATTTCGGCAACAGTAGGTCTCCTGTTGGGATCTGAGCACATTTGCCAACCTTCACTCTTCGTGTGCATAAAAGAAGCCTTTTCCTAACCATGTAGCTGTTTCTATTCCTTTCCTGGAACACTTTTGATAGATGCTGACAGATATTGACTGGAAACACAAAACCCACAGGTTTGGAAATGCTCAAACTCTGTCATTTAGCCAGCCTTTGTCAAACTCCCTCAAAATTGTTACA
Organism: Apricaphanius iberus; assembly: GCA_028564705.1. Classification (NCBI taxonomy): domain Eukaryota; kingdom Metazoa; phylum Chordata; class Actinopteri; order Cyprinodontiformes; family Aphaniidae; genus Apricaphanius; species Apricaphanius iberus. The sequence goes on along the minus strand of JAPXFQ010000640.1, from coordinate 752,306 downwards.
CATGGCCATTTTTCCTTCTTCTAATACAGTCCTTGCTGCCTAATATGCCTTGCCCAGTAACAGTAGGCATGATGAAAAGAAAATATATAGAATTTAAAACAGATGTTTACGTACATGGATAAAAAAAATACCAAACCCTGTTTTTCGAACTAGTAAACCTAGTAAATCGGTCTATATTTTCCAGTTCAAGGACAGAAGATTATTTATTTACCTCAATTCCCATAGTATTTGATACATTTGTTGTTTATACTAATACTTTGGTTCAAACATTTTAGGTAAGCTTCCACAAACTTCTCACAATAGTTTGTTAGAATTTGGGCCTATTCCTTCAGAGACAGCTGCATTGTTCACACAATCTCTTTTAGACTTTCTTTTACTTGATGTTACAGCACTAAAAACAATTGAAATCACCATCTGACTTATCCTGAATTGTACTTGATGATTAAGCAGCTAGTATAGGCCTACCTAAAAACATATCGTCCATCATCCATGATCAACTCTTTATGCTGCAATCATTTTATAAGAAGGGACAGAGCTCTGCTTTGAGATTGTAAACAACTGTGTGGCGCCCTGTGCTGCGTGCAACATTAAACACAGAGAGCTGATCGATGCAGCAAAGTTGAATCGAACCGCATTTCTATCCGGCGCGTTTGAGCGACAGCCTACTTTTGAATTAAAAGCTGCACCGTCGCAGCAACATCTTGACCGCTCACGGAGACCTGCAGATTCATAAAACTTGAAAGCCCCGCCCACTGCACGGCCAGCGTCTGTTTACTAAAAGTCACAGGAGTAGCATGGAGCGAGCGGAGAAATGTCACAGCGCGCTGCCAACAGGGGGAACAGTCAGGCGTATGTGAACGGACAGTCAGCTGTGTTCCTCAGTAGTATGGTTCGCTCGTATGTTAGAACCCGCGGACAGTCCCAGCTTTTACACGCGTGTAGCTTCGCGGTGACCTGGACACGCGTGTGCTGATAGCCTTTCTGTGTTTTCTTTTCTTTTAAACTGAGAGGAAGAAAAAGAGAAACAATGACGCGGCGTAAAAGGCTCGACCTGTCGAATTGTTCCGCCTAAACCCAGCCAGGACCAAACAGCTGCCCCCTGCCACACGGCTTCTTCGGGGGAGAAAGCTCGCGGAAAGAAATAAAAAAAAGGAGCGACATGGATTGTCCAACCGAGAACCCTACCAGGGCTGCGGAATATCTGAAGGAGCTTAACAAGATCATCGAGACCCAACAGGGGCTGCTGGAGAGGCAGAGAGGGAGGATAGAGGAGCTGGAGCAGCAAGTGTCCGACTTGTGCGCGGAGAACGCCTGCCTGAAGGAGCAATACCAGCGTCACCTGGCAACCTGCAGGCTGCTGCAGGGCACCGGCAGCCTGGTCACCCTGGGAGCCATCAAGGAGCATGTCACACTGGACAAGTAAGAGATAACATCTAATCTTCCCTTTGATCAGAGTGAAATGGCTTCTGCTGGTCGGCATGCTCATTAAAGTTGGGAAATGTCCCCAGTGATGGGCTGTCACGCTGTGATCAGCAGTTCATTTTTGGCTTTGGTGGTGTCACCGGCTTAAAAATGGGGAGCTGAATTACAGAGAAAAGCAGAAAATTGCTGTAGTTGTTTTGTGAAGAGAGACGTGGAAATGCGTGTGAGAAACCTTGACCCTAGCAACCACAAACCATCCCTGTGTGTTAGGATGAGCATAGTAGCAACCACATATACACACACATACACAGACCTGCACATTTTTAAAATGCAGAGCTTTACTTTGTCTGACCGACATATCAACGAAGATAAACACACATTAGGATGGGATGTCAATTATGCAGACGTGGTCGCTGGTGGTTTCTTTTTTTTCTCCCCTGTTTTTGTTTGTTTTTTTGTTTTTTAAATGTCTCTGCTCATCTACTTATATTTTCCCCTTTATTACATTAATCATTTTTGCTGTTCAAGCTTCTAGCCAACCCACAGTTTTCTCTAAAACTCATTTTCCTGTCACTACAAACAAATTTTAAAATGCTAATGTTCTTTATATCAGTATTTAAATCATCAGTATTAAATAAAAAAATAGCCTTCAGGTTAACATGCCTCTAATTACACCATAAGACTTGTCAAGTAATTTGTATGTTTGGAATAACATTTCTCCTTCAAAAACATTCATTCAGATTATTTTTGAGCATTACTTGAGAACACCTGGATCTCAGGAAGATTTGACAACAATGAAATAAATGAAAGCAGGTAGAAGATATCCAGAGCAATCTGGTATGGCCAAATTTGATTAACCATGATCTTCTGAGATCATCTCAAGCAGTGGTATTAACGATGTATCCAACTGCTAATATTAGGTAGATTTTTTTTAAAGTTATTTTTCAGGGAACCTAATATTTACTCATTTTTTATCTTTTGTATTTATGAATACAATCAGGGTTTAACAAATCCCTTCCTGTGTTTTAAAAGAAGCTCCAATCGATGACGAAACTCTAGCCTCGTTTTGACTACTTGTCTAGATCTCGGGTTGATTACTTTATGTACATTAGCTTTTGAATAAGAGGTGCTCAAATGCAGTCATAAAAATGGCCTTCTGGCATGGCACAGATGAAAGCTTTGAGGCAGATGCTAACTTTATCATCCTTGGGGTTATCAGAGTTGAACTCTGGCTGGAATACATCAGCTGAACGCCTCATAACTCCAATCCTTCATGGCTGTGTCTGTGAAACATTGCTTTTATGTTCAGTAATATCAGCAGACCAACATAATTTGTGTGCCTCTTGTGATGTCATCAACTCAAATGCTCACAAAGCCAAAGAAGCAGTTTGTTTTCCATGAATAGCTTTTAGAATACTTCGTATCTAGTTGGAAAAACTACAGTAGAAATCTCTACTTTATTACCTAGTTTTGCTGTTATTGTCTTGTTTGTGTAAAAAAAAATTACATCACTGGATAGTGTCTTTAAATGCTCTGGATAAACACATTGGTATCTGTGAAATGCTGTAGCAAAAAAGGGGACACAGATCCATTATGCAGTTATGCTTCAGGCAGTTCGGTGCGTTAAGCTCCGGAAAGAGCCGAGCAGAGCAGACATGGTAACCTCATGTAGCATCTGGTTGTAGTTTCTAGAAAACAACCTTAATAGTCGGGCACCGTCAGGATTAGCCTCCCCAGTTAAAGTTCACCGTCAGTTAGCTGAATCCCCAAAATGCCTCGGCATGCAGACATTTGACTGAGCTTCTGGCAGCCTGCAGGGTCATGTGGTTGTGCCTGACCTTTGTCTCCGGGGACATGTCCATGTCATGGGGATCAGTGGCAGCAAATCAATACTTTTGACTCAGGGGCTGTGTGTCTTTGCTGGTTGATAAAACTCGACTCATGAGATTAGGCCGCTGACCTTTAGCATACTTCCATCTGTAAATCTTGCTCGGGCATCGTGAGGGAACGCTGCCATCTCTGATGCGCTGAGGCCTCAGTAGCTGTTGAGTGTTGAATTTTTACTCAGAAATCTGGTTACTTCAGCAACCCCTGATGGAAACGGAACAGCTGTTTGGTTTATGGAGGATGAATTATTTAAAATGTTAGTCATAGAAAGTCATAAAAACAAAAAGATATGGTGGCCTTCAGCAAAGCTTGATCAAGTGATCTGCAGCTTAACAATTTCAAACATGTTCTCACATCCATCCATCCATCCATTTTCTGAACCCCTTATTCATCAAGGGGTCGCGGGGGGGCTGGGGCCCATCTCCAGCTGTCAATGGGCGAGAGGCGGGTTACACCCTGGACAGGTCGGCAGTCCATGTTCTCACAATGCCCTGGAAAAGTATTCATTGATATTGAACCTTTCGTATTTTTTCACTGGACACACAAACCTCTATATATAATTGGGAATCAATGTGATAGAACAACACAAAGCAGTAAATAATTGTAAAGTAGAAGGTAAATACTTTTCAAAATATTATACAAATAACTATCTGAAAAGGGTAGCATGCCTTCGTACTCAGCCCACTCATGTCCATACTCTGTAGAAGCTTACTGAGCTGCAAATATAGCTGCAATCATTGCTTTGCACATCTGGACACAGACATTTTTTTCCCATCATTCTTTGCATAATCCCTCAAGCTCAAGCTTGCATCTGCAAGGTTATTAAACCTTTTAACTCTCAGCTCAGATTCTCAGTTAGATTTAGGTCTGGACCTCTAAAAAAAACAAGTAGCCTTTGACCTAAAGCATGTTTTCGTTGCTGTATGCTGAAGGGAAAAAGTTTGATTCTGACATCATTTTTTACTGGGGAAGCTGTGTTCAGAATGATGTCCAGTTTTCTGCCACATATAAAATTTTACAGGCTAAAACCTAAATGCTTCGGGAGAAAATTTAAATCGAACCTCATGTTGTTTTATTTAAACAATGACTTTCTTTTTGACCCGCTTGAATAAAGGTCAACTTTGGGAAGTGCATGATGGCTTCCATGTCAATAGATTCTCCCTCCTGAGTTGTGCGTCTCGAAGCGTCCCCAGAACCTTCTCCCTGGTCTGTTTGCTGGGTTCTTCGGTCTTCATGATGCTGTTTTCTTTCACTGATGTTCTCCAACAAACCTCTGAGACCTTCACACAGAACAGCTGGATTTCTGTTGGAGTTAAATAACACAGTCAGACTCCATTTACTAATTCAGTGATGTGGATGATTTAGATGCAGTGGATTATATTTTTAGGGGTATAGCGGACAAAAATACAAATGCACGCCACACAATTCAGGTTTTTAAAGCGTGACAAAAAATGCATACCATTTCTCCTTTTTTTTCTTCCACTTCTTGCTTTTTCTGATGGTTTTTATGTAAAGATTTAAGGTGCATGAATGGTTTTGCAAGTCACTGTGAAATTACAGCAGTCTCTTCTTCGAAATGAAATGGTTTAGGCACCAATGAAGAGCAATGGAAGCAACGATATCTTGGCCTTAGTTCTTTGTTTACCTTGAGGGTTTTTTCAGACACAACCATACTGGAAGGGTTCTCCTTATCTGTCTTTCTCTGCATATTTTCAAAGTGATTAAACAGCAGCATGAGAAGTGCCAAAAGGCGTACAACAGTACAAGTTCTATGTTTTATCAAAAAACCCTGAAAAAGACTCTAAATCTTTCCCTTTTGTTTAAAGGCAGCACAAATGCTGACTGACTTAAAAAAATTGACATATTTGACATTTAGCATGAATATTAATTATTTTTGGTTCAGGCAGTGACTGCAGCCTATTTTGATATGTGCCTAAATAAAATTGATTTTGTGAATGTTCACACATAGTTTGGCCACATTATCAGCTGAATAAACACTCCAGTGCAAATGAAGGATCACATGTCTGAATATTAACACTATCTTCAAACAGCAGATGTTTGAAAGGACACACTTCAGACTTTGGCTTTGCTTTTATTTCCTCTAAATGAATACAGAGCATATCCGGCATCTGGCGACACGACACACTGAAGTATCTTTTCAACGGTATGCCAGGAATATAGACAAAGCTTTGTTTGCGGTGTAAGAAGTGTCCCTTTCCTTGTTCACTGTGATAGCTGTCATTGTTGTGCTTGACTACCGGATCAGAGTTATGAATAGGTTTTCTTCCAGTTGCATAAATTTCCTTTTCTTCGGTCAGTTCTCATTGAATGAAAAGTCATCGTATGAACAGACTAACATGTTTGTTTGTTCTTATTTTTTGTTGTCTTGCAGCAAATAAAAATAATACTATTGCACATAATCCAGTTGCATAATCAACCTTTGCACATTAGAATCCAGTGAAAAGGTTTTATTTGGAACAAAATGCCAAAAGTTCTTAATTGTTCAACCTGAATCTCAGTAAATTTTCTCTTTTCTTTCTGGGTTTAATCTGTACAAACAGTGAAGTGCTGGATCTGCTAGTCTGACATTCACCTTGTTGTACAAGCATCAGAATGGTTGAATTCCTTTGTAGGAAGAGGGGTTATGTAAATGTATCCAGAGAAATCTCAAGTCAATTTAAAAAATAAGTCCTGAAATATGTGTTTTAAAAGACTGTTCTTTACACTAGAACCCCAGTACATCTTCTAATACATGCCGTCTATGATGTAAGAAGAAATTCCCTATAAAGTAAATGACGCATAGGCATTACCTCTTTAGGCATCTTATACTGCAGCATACGTAATGAATCTCCACATACTTTTTGTCCATGTTGGAAAATTCAGTGGCGGTCGCATCACAAACTTGCAAAGCTGTGCCAGGATCTTCATCGTTGCTACGCAATGTTTGTAGCAATGAACCAATAATAATGTTACATAATTTCATGCAATGCCGTACAGATGATTTATGATCCTGTGTCAGCTGACTTATGTCGAGTGTGTGATGTAGGGGATGACCGACATTCAAACGACAAGAGCGCTGACAGATTTACAGCAGAAACCCACTGGGACCCACTAAGACCCGTGCGTCAGGTGTACAGAGATGGTAACTTTTAACTCGAGGTGATTAACCCCTAACCAAATGGGTAAAAGAAAAAAATGGCACTAGAAGTTACTTGAACATTTTTTTGTAGATTACGCTCAACTGACTTCATATAAGAAAAAGCAAAAAAAAAAGTTTTTAAATTACACTTGTGATTATTATTATTGCCTAAATTATATGTATGTAAGATAGACAGCTTTGGTTATTTAAGTATAATTTTACAAAATTATGTAAATATAGGAATTTGATTTATTACCTCAGAGCAACGAAGCAGTGCTTCATCTGCTGTGTACTTTTTACAACCAGTTTAGCACTTCCAGCATTCCCAGGAGGTAATTTGTAGTTTGCAGAGGTGTTCGTAGACATCAGTACACACTACACTCTAACCTGCTGAAACAGCAATTTGAGGTGAACTTGAAGCAAAGTGTAAAAGCTAATGGCCCTAGACAAGACATGCTCATGGGGTAGCTGAGTTAAGCACTGTGTTATGTCTGCTCCAAACTTCCAAGCCCCTAAACACTAACACTATTTATTGCTTTAAATTGGAAAGAATCCAGTTTGGGAATTTTTTTTTCCTAAGCTCATGAAAAAAGACGAACAGTTATGGAGTTATCAAAGAACCACAAACGCTCAAAGCCTTGTTGGACATGCAGGGCTCTGAAAAACTAGTTCTGTGCTTAAAGTTCTTCTGTTTTTTTGCTTGTCACAGTTACATTTTTCGGAACTTGAAAGAAATATTATTGCTAGACAAAGATAATCTAAATGAATTCAGAAAGAATTGGTCAAATTGGGTTTTAAATATTTTTTGATGGAAAATATTTAACCAAATAGCAATAACTGCCATTAAGTCTTTTAGTTGACTGGCAATAAGTCTTTACATCTGGTGGATTTTTTTGCTGCTATTCTTTGCAGAATATTTAAGCCACTCATATCCTAGAAGATTTGGAAAATATATATATAAATAGCTATATAAATATCAATATAAGTTGCTAGTCAACAGTGACGGTACACTACTTCAATCCAGTTAAATCCAGACTTTGACTAGGTCACTCCAAAACCTTTAATTAGTTGGTTTTTGTTTTTGTTTGAGCCATTCAGAGGTGCACTTGGTGATAATTCTTTTTGGGATCATTGTCCTGTTGCATGTAAGGATTCTCCTTTAAGATAGATGTGGTAGAATGACGAAATCATGGCCAATTATGATGAACCGTGCTCTTTTACTAAAATTATGTTTATACCAGAAGTAACAGGATGCACAGCTTTCAAAAAGGTAAATGAACTGAACTTACATGTATAAAGTACTTTTTTAGTCATACTGATCGCTCAAAGTGCTACAGCATGTATTTTTTTTTTTTTTGTGACAGGTTTTTTGTATTCTTTTCAGTCAGCTGTGGTTTTAGCCCTGAAGCTCTCCCATGGGTTCCATTATTTCCCCATTGGCCCTAACAAAGCAAGTTAAATCAACAGTGCTTTAGGTGTTGCAGTGGGTTCTTTTGTAAAGACCTGGATGAGAGCTTTATTTGCTCCTCAATTCATTTTGGTAAGCCGCTCACTCCTGCATTTTTCTTTGGTTTTTTTCTCACATTGGGCCGTATTGTTTTATATAACTTTTTCCTGCCTTAATGAATAAGAATGAATTACAAAAAACTGCATATCGTACTGTGTCTGATAACCGAATTTTTCTATTCTTATCATGTAAGTGTAACAAAAAAAAGAAGCATAAAAAGAAATCTGTAAGCGACCAAATACATTTTCAAAGCACTGTTGTCAGTCTGAAGCTTTCAGCTCAATTTCCTTCTTTTTGTTTTTAGATACCTACCACAAATACAATGCATCCTGTTTGTTCATAGTTTATTTGGAAAGAGGTTAGCTGTGCTTTTATCTCCAAGTCAGTTCAGCACAAAGATGTTTCAAAGTGTGCTTTCATGTTAGGAGATATATGAAGGAAGGGAGAAAGAAAACATACCGTGCAATGCTAAACAAATGAGAGAGTATTTCTTCAACAGAAAGCTCCATTAATGTGTTTGCTGCTATCTTAAGTTGGTCTAAAATAGGAAGCTATTTCCTATCGTGTTGTCTATATTTCTTCCCTGACCCTTTTTTTTTTTTTGAAACAAAGACAGAGAGCCCTAAATGCGATACGCCACAGATCGTGGAGTTGGTGTTGCCAAGTCAACAGATTTATCTGTGGATTGTGCAGAACAAGCTCCTGTGTAACATGGTCAGTCCAGTTCTAAGGACATGCACAGAGGCTGCACAGGTTTAGGAAACATAGTAGTGAGCACTAATCCTGATTATAAACTGCATGATCTGTCTTTGGGGATTGTCAACCAGTATGTTACATAAAGGATTTGCAGCATTTAGGGATTAGTTAGCAGTAGCATGCCATGTCCACTCTGTTTACATTTCTTACATCAGCAGGGTTTATGCTGACTATTTAGTTTTCTTTTAACCAATGTTGATTGTTTCAAAACTGATATACAGATCTCTGTGTCTCCTTTTCCCATATAAATCCCGCATTAAGTCACTGTGGACGGGTTCTGATGGAAGGTTGCTGCTGGTTTAATCAGAGTGCATCACTCATGATGTGTACCTCTGGCTCTGGGGTTTGTGGGGGTATAGTTACTGCAATCGCTTTCATTTCTTATCTCCAAACTGCTGGATGCATCTGCCTGCTCATGTTTAGCATTCAAACTTTGTCCCAGGCCCAGATAGCCAGCCGAGTGTAAACAATATTTGGAATGCTGACCTGATCACTGGAGAGATAACTTCTTCAGCTGGGGATGGAAATCAGCTGACATGTCATTTTCTGTTACCAGAAAAGCTGCGTTTGAATGCAAATCTTCAAACTTGAAGCTCTTTATTGCCTGGTTTGGCAGCTTATCTTGTGTGGCACAGAGAGCGGCATACTTGTTGTTTCCTGACAGAATAAAGGAAAATCAGGTATCAAAACGATGTCATCTCTAAAGCTGTGTTTTTATTTAAGTAGTCATTTACATTTCTTATAAATGAGAATAAAGAAGCAAAATTAGACTTAAGTGATCAATTATTAATGAATGACGTGAGAAATCTTTACAAACTCCAGCAGCCGTCATGTTAACGCACTAATGAGCGCTTCAGCGTCGACAAATGTGCATCAAAGCTTTTCAGGCGTCGATTCATCACAACCTTGTTGGGTGAAAAGACATCTCCCTCTCCGTTTCCATTTCTTCGGGTTTTTGAGGACGGGCTATACATACAGTAAAGGCATTTTTCATAGTGTTTATGTTCACTTGCATATTTTTAGCCTCGCTTAAGTTGCAATTGCTTTGATGCCGTAGCCCTGCAGTTTTTATGCTCCTGGTGAATTCAAGCAGCTGCATAATTATGCAAATAGTGATTTTTTTTTTTTTTTTTTGGATAGAAAATCAACGTCTTTACTGTACTCTGCAACTTCATTTTAGCAAAATGCTGGACAGTTCAAAAATCTTACTTGAAAGTTATATTTTAAAAAAAGAAACAATCAATATAGTTATATCTCTGAACGTTGAATATTTGAGTCCCAGTAGTTTTAATTCTCGGCTAATTTAGCATTTTTTAGTTTTTCATATTGAACTGTTCTGTTTTTTCCCCTTTTCACTTATTGTGATAATATGCACAGCTTATTATTTGGCATTGTCATGCATTATTCATGTTACCAATAGATACAAATACATTCAATAAAGTTCTTACATTTATTAAGTTTTTAGTTGGCAATACAATCATGAAATTCTTAATATAATTATTGAGTAAAAATAAACCTAATTATTAGAAATGCGAAGTTTAGCAGCATCAATAAATGTAGTTAAAATGGTAAATAATAAATTGTCTGTACTTTAGGTTTAGTGCCTTACTCAATCCCTACAGATCCCAAAGCGCTTCATACCAAATTCAGTCACCCATTCACTCACACATTCACACACTGATGATTGCAAGCTACGTTGTAGCTACAGCTGCCCTTGGGCACACTGACAAAGGCGAGTCTGCCGAACAATAGCACCACCGAGCCCTCTGACCACCACCGGTAAAAAGGGTGAAGTTTCTTGCCCAAGGACACAATGACAAGAAAGTCAGGGCTGGAGCTCGAACCGGCAATCCTCCAATTACAAGACAAACTCCTAAACCCTCACCCTAGGATAAAGAAGAAACCGGTTAAATTGCATATTAAAGTAATCTAATGGTGCGTTCTCACCACATGTTTTGTCAGCCTCAAGCAACATTCTCTCAAATTGACAGGTTTGACATATAAACACAGCATACACATTTTTAAGCTAAAGCTTGCAAAGCTCGTAGGCGGGCCTTTGTCTGCCGGATGTTTTAAACACTAGCGGATCGTGGTTCAATTGATAACGTAGATGTCGGGCAACGTCACTACAGTGAGACACTATGATTGGTTGCCATGCTGCGCTAAGAGCATTAAGACCGTCAAAAGTTCAGCTTGATGAACTTCTGCGTTGCTGGCTTTTGGTGCTTTAAAGCTAGAAAGGTTGACGCCACCAACGCACACATAGCGCCGCAGAGACTCCAACGCTCCTCTGATGGCCTGAACCATAGACTAAACATGTAATCTTGCCGCTGCTGACGCTGACGTTTGGGCCGGTGTAAACGCACCATAAAATCTGTTTGTTTTATACACAAAAAAAGCAATTTAGAAGCTTTTAGATTAAGTTGCAGGTTAGAGCTTATTATGCAAAAATAATATTACATTTTGTCATTCTATTCTTGTTCTGATCCAGAAGTAAAACAAGCTGATGATTTAATTAATAATTAGTCAGGCCATCTGCTAAAGTGATGCTAAGATAAGAGTAGCACCATTATTTTTTTCCAGCTGGTTGACTGTGAGCACGCAGCAACCAGTGGAGTAAGAACAGTGCATTGATAATCTATGATCCATGCAGCAGGACAAAGCTCTGTTCACCCTCCTTTTTTTCTTGTATCCCATTATAATAGCTTTAAACTGCTGCCACAGTATGACAGAAATCTCATGGGATTTTGAAATTGCAGCTTTTTGAAACTTCTGTGTTTCTTGATCCAGGTAACCATCCCATGCTTATTCCTGGAAATAATTTGGAAATACAATTGTGGAGAAAAATGTTTGTTTGCTTTTTCTTTCTTAAGGTTCCTCCTTGCTGTGCTGTTCACATCGTCTATCTATGGAAATATCAGTCATGTGAATTGCTCCCATTAACCGGTGTTTTAACTCAGTGGAGCTGCTTAGCATCTGTTGGGATGATAAGCATCTTATACCAGATTTATATGTTCCTGTTGAAAATTGTTAAATCAGTGAAGACCTGCCAACAGTGTCCACAAGAGAAATGAAATTGTATTTCCCTCTATATCGCAACTGTAATTCAGTTGAGCAATTCATCCTGAATATGCAGCAAAATTATGCGTTCAGCTGCTTTCCTCTGCTGCTGCCGTGCTTTACAGATATTACTGCCTTAACAGGTTGTTTAAGCAATATCATTTTCATTAAATTCCTCACAGGTCAAGTCACTTATCTTAATCTTGTCCCCAATCTCATTAAATAATGCATTTCATGCACAGTAGCAGTATCTATCAATTGTACAGGCATGTCTGAATAAGGCATGAGAACATCAATAGAAAAGTGTCCAGTTTGTGATTGAGTTAATGCTCCTGCTGTACTAGATCAATGCAGCCATTAATTCTGTGTAGAAATGGCTAAAGAAATTCTGAATGGCTAAGACTGGATATGATACTGATCTTTGAAAGGGACACAAAAGGATTAAAATAAGATTAAAATGGTGTTGATTGAAATAATTGACTTTCCAGGATTGCGCTTTTGAAAGAGTTTGAGGTCACCTGGAAGTATTATTAGTTATCCATGTTATTTTTTTTATCTTTCCATACATATCATCTAAAAAGTTTTAGATTGTCTCAAAGGAGTACAAATACATTTACATTTTTGCAACTTCAAGTTCTGTTTTGTGTTACTTGATGCTTATGTATTTTTTTTAATGAATAGTCTCACATTCATAATATTTTACTCCATCAGGACAGGATCACATACTTTATAATTACATCTATTACCCCATGGGGAAGAAAGTTAAGTGTTTTGTACAATAAAAGGGTGGTCAAAGCAAATATTAATGACATTTATCAGTAAATAGGTTGGGGTACAGTCAGTTGGAGCCAGTGCAAATATTTAGCCTTCCGTCGTGAGTGAATCTTGTTCAACGGAGATGAATTAAGCATCTGCATAAGTGGTTAAGTAATGTCATCAGGTCATTGTTTCAGCAGTTTAGTAACATGGAGATTGTATTTGTGTCATATTAAGGCTACTGTGTGGTTACTGACAGAGGTGTGGACTGGAGTCACATTACTCACACTAGAGTCAGACTCAAGCAAATATTTGTGTTACTTTAGGCTTGACTTGTTTAAAGACTTTGACTTGACTTTGACTTTTACACCAATAGCTGGGACTTGAATTATACGTGAACTTGTGTACTTGAAAAGACTTGATATTTACCCAATATCAAAAGTTTAAAATTAGTATTTTCAAAATGTTGCACTTTTACGTCATTTACCCCTCCCTTCTTAAGGAACAGAGCCAGCCTCTCTGTAAGAATGTGTATGAAAGTAGCAGAATAGCCAATCAAATTACCAGATGGAAATTTTAAAAAGCCAGCCTAACCCTTTGTTTCTCTATGCAGCACTACAGCCAACAACAATTATGCTCCTAAGAGTAGTTTTCTTCGGTAACACAAACTACAAAGTAGTAGAAAAAATAGGCAGTTCAATGGAACAATGTCCAACCTCCATCAACAACATGTTCCATAAATAACAGTGTTGTGCTATGATACATTGCTGACTTTAGCTAACTACACTTCATTAGCAAATGTTATCTTGCCTACGTTGATTATTCTGTTTGACTTTAACATATATGCTCTTTTTTTAAGCCTTTTTTAAAATACGGTTTATGAAGGACATCCAAGAATAATAACCATCTAATTAATTAAGGATTGCTGGTGGATAGTAAATGGATCTGTTTTAGAAATCTGGTTCTTTATTTGAACTCACTGAATAGAGGTTTTTTCTGTCTCCTCACCATTATAATGCTGAAACGTGTCAAGTTCTATCAGAGGTTGAGATATCTGCATCGGGAAAGTATATTTAGAATAAATAGTGCAGTAATTGGATTAAGTCTTGGTTTGCTGGTAAGCATTCACGGCAGATTTGGTGTTTTCTTGACTTTGTATGTAGGACCTTTGCATACACTTTTACAATTAGCGCAAAAGTTTGAGGCCAGGCCCTGCCCCTTCAACATGCACAAAACTCTGGATTTTGATAACTTAACATCCACTATGCCTTATGAGCAAACTCACTAATTTCCAAGCCAATCGATAAAAATATGTAGGAGTTTGATCAATTGTAGAGGCAAAACGGAAAGAAAAAGGGTCAAAGTTGTAAGTTCAAACCAACATGGTCGACTTCCTATTCATTTTGGACTACGACATTTTGAGAGCTTTAGGCAGGTCTTGGGAAGTTCTACAAGTTTACCAAATTTCATACCTCTGTAGTAAAGTAAGGTAAATAGGGAGGGTGTTTTAAAGTGTTATGGGGGCACTGTTGAGCCATTTTTGTTGTGACTTTTGCAAACCCCTTAAAATACGTAAATATCACAACAGACACATACGTCCAAAAAATTTTATGAGTTTTCATATATCTTTAGGCTTGCAAAAAGTCAATTCATTTTCAAAAAGATTAATAAGAAAGGGTAGTATATAATAAGCTTTTGCGGCGCTTTTGCCGCTCAGGCCTAAATGGTGTGGTTTAATGAATTAGGCAATACATATTAAAGGTATGCATTAGGCCTGTTTCACGTTGTTGATTTTGGCCTATGCATATATCTCCTTAAAACCTCCGGTGGCTTTATAATTGCCTTCTTTATTAGTTATAATCACTGTGCTTTGGCTTCTTTACTGTAATTTGCTGCCCGAGGAAACCTTAGCTGCCCTCACTAAGCCCCTGGATGGAGCCTGTGGACTGGAGATTGGCAAGTTCATAAACAGTTCACCTTGAGCCACTGTAACAGTGTTAGCATGTGTCTCAAGACCCCTTTAGCAGGAAATAATAGCATAATTGGGAAATGCCTTTTCTTGTGGCCGGTGCTGTCCACTCATTTACCCAGTGATCTGCTGAACAATCTGAGTGCCAAACTATATTTATGAGCACATACTCTCCTTCTCTTCAGCAAATGCCTTCTAATGAAATACCCTGGATAGATTAATGTCTGTGAAAGAATGATTTGTATTCGAACCAACCTATAAATCTTAAGCAATGGCTAAAGACAATTTAGAACTTGCACTCAAAATCAGCTGCAGGGAGCCTTCATCTGTAAGACACGATGTATCTCTGTGCATCTTGGTGTGGAAGCCATCCTGCTGGAAGATTGCCTGCTACTGCTGACCCATTGTTTCCTCAATCAAGTCTTTAACTAAACTAAAGAAATGGTTTGGTACTTTAATTCTACATGTCATGTGCCTCAAGAGAAAGCATAATTAAGCCTTAATGAGCATTCCTACCTATATATCCTTGGGCTAAAAGCAAGAGAGTGTGACATCACAGCTTCATATGCTGTTAGGAAAAGTTATACTGTTGTTAAATGGGTTTTTTATTTTAAAAGAAATCCCTCCCATCTGCCAGCTGGCCAGTCTCTGCTTGCAGAGAGAACACCCCATCTTTGTTCTCAGTCCTGAATCTCAGTAGTAAAAAGGAAAATATGCTTGGACCAGCTCACCAGCCAGCAGCATAGGGCTTTAAAGTGAGGGGAGCAATGAGGCTGAGGGAGCAACTAAGGTGATAAATCTTTGAGGGTCCAGCTGCAGACCTCTCTGCAGGCCACTTCCTGTCACATTCACAGGCTCCTTATGAATTGATCATAACTAGGCATGAGGTGTTCACTGCCATCGAGGTATACCAAGGTTTTAAACAGTTCTGAACTGCCAAAACATTCCATCATATTGTTAATGGTATTTAAAGTCCTTTTAGTTAGTAGCCAGAGAATGTGCCAGAATGATGGCGTTTCCCTTGGCTTTGTTGGTTAATACTGCGATTGCCTTCCCCCACATGTGGCTGTGGGCAGCTGGCTGAAAGAAGGCTACTGTACTTCTTTGCTTACAAGAAATATGAGTGTTTGGTTGTGCGGCATAATATCGAGAAAATGTTATTGCAATAGATGGGAGAAAATCACTATGGCAATAATGTTTGTTTCACTCACATCTTCCTGACAGACTTTTCTATCTTTAACGTAGCAGAGACAGATATACTTAATTAAACCAAGAGGGAAATTCACAGTGACCCCAACCCATTAAATATACATCATGCTGTATGTTTTTTCATCAATGGCAGCTGGAGTCCATCCATCTGACCAAATATGTTATTGATATGAAAACCGTGAGCCCCTGACACCTGAAATATAACATGCAGCCAAACATAGTGTCTAAACAATCTTTTGATTACAGTTTTGCATAGACTGACATTGCAATTTAATGATTGCAATTCAACATATTGTAAAGTTGTATTGATTTAAAACTTTGGAAAGCAAGCTACAAGCGTGATGATGGATAAGCAACTGCAGATAGCCCAACTAATTAGCTAAATACAGTAGCTTCACCTTTAGCCAGCTAAACCACATCAGTGCAATTTGCAGTAGAATAGATTTCTCTATGTCGGTCTACCTGCTGTTCAACCTGCAGTTCAGTCATTATGATGCAGTTGATGTTGGCTGTGTAAAAAATCCGCCTTTTAACCTGGGTTTAGCTTTAGACATTTCAAGAATTCTTTTAACTTTTGCAGTCGATTTTTGCAAGTCTGCATTTCATCCAGGTTTTAGGATGCAAAGGGTTCCTTCCTGGCATCAATCCCAAACAACTGGCTGGCGTATAGATGATACTTAATGGCTGTTATGGAGAATTTGTGACACCAACAACATGACAGAAAATCCCCATTTTTATGCACAGTCTGGTTACATATTTATATTGTCATAATTCACAGGGCTAGGGAGATTAAGAAGATCTTCTAAGGCTTGGTCTACAGAGATACAAAATAAGTATGGTAAAAAAAGAACAGTGTAAACATTGCACCACAATATTTAAAAATATTGTCCACATGAATTCACACAAACCATATTAAAATGCTTCTGTACATATGCTGACTCCTCTGGTGGCCCTGTGACACTGCCAGAGAAAAACAGAAAAGAACACTGAGCATGTCATAACCTGAGAAAAGCACGATCTATGTGTAGCCTCGCCCCGTGTGGAGTCTACACATCAATCTGGAACTGCTCCCTTGAAGGCGTCTGAAAAGAGAGGCCCATCTGGTATATTTTGAGTTGATTGGAGGACATGCCAGCAAGTGTCCGCCTACCATGATTTCTGTTTAGCAAATCAGTCCCTCAAGTTTCTTCACCACTAGCCATGCAAGCTGGTAAATCAAGCTCTTGCCAAATCCAGTCAGGAGAAAAACATACACATCTTTACCACGGAAAAATACACAAAGTGCTTTCCTTTGCAAATTTTTCAACAAAGAAATTGTCTCTAGTTCTTCTTAAACAGATTCAAAAGCTGATTCTATGTTTCTACATCCACTAGCGCAGCTATGTTTGTTTTGCCTTGCCTGGGCAGTTGCTGCTATAATCATACCTGAACACCTGCCCATGTACCCACCCCAAAGGACCACGCTAACAAATGATTGGTCCACACCAGTAGATTTCAATCGGACAGTTTAGTTGGAGCACTGTAAGATGGATTTTGGCGGGTTTGGAAAGTCTCGTGAGAATCCAGCTTGCAGCGCAAGGTTAGCACAGTCAACCCAGTGGCAAACACAACAAATCTGGCTTCAAATGAGAGTGTTATTCACAAGCATATAGTGTCTGTGGTTCTGCTTATCCATTCTTTGCTCCTGGTGATCGAGGACCGACAGTAAATTGTGCTGTAGGATAACTAATTAGGTCAGTATTTGTTTTTTTAGGACTGCAACACTGTATGACACCTTTTTTTTTTTTTACTTGATCACAGAGTAACACATGCGCGTTAAATATAGGAATGAGGTGGCGACATCATCCATTCAGAAAAAATGCTGGAGAGCTTATAATCAAAGGGACAACTGAGATGACATTGTGAGATATCTCCACTCTGGAACCTGGTTTCAAGCATGATAGTTTACGGTGTACTGAAATGTTAGTTCCTTGTCAGCGAGACACCTATTCGATTCAATATCTTTGCTGCTACACCTGGTTTCATCACCATGTAGACGGGGCCTAAATTTGCTGTTACATAATCGGAACAAAGAAACTGAGAGCTATGGATCAGTAATTTGAGGCTCTTACAAATAGTGAATGATTTAAAGTAGAGTAAAAAATAAAAATAGGCTTTTGTTAGATTTATTTGAAAATATTTTTCGGAATGTGATCATTGAGCAACCTGAGAATGTCCAAAAAACACAATTATTTATCTAGATAGAATATTTCTTCACTAAACTGTTTTCTCAAATTCAAGTTTTGGGTTTTCTAAAATGTATTATCTGAGATTATAGTACCTGAATGAAAATGAAATTATTCAGAAGATTTTTTTACACATCTTTAACAACACATGTCAATATCGCTTTTAATTTCTGTTAGTTTTTTTGTTGTTTTTTTCTACAAAACGTCATCAACATAACTTGTAACTGTTGATGTATACAAAGGTTGGTTACTTTGATGGTTATAAATCACACACAGAACACATTTTCTCTGGGTCTTTTTTGTCAAGTATGAGAAGAGTCTTTGGGATAAAATAGTCTTTCCTTAAGTAGATGCACTCTAGGTATAATTTTACTTAAGCTTTGTGAAGTACCAACATATTCATTCCACACTCTTTCATTATTACACACTGTAATCAAGACTAAAGCATCAAACTTGAAGGGGCCAGGAGGCCAAAGTGTGGTTGGCGTGTTCATTCTTTATTTCTTCACAGTTGAACCAATTATCCAGCCCGCAGCTGTCAAAACCAGCTGATGTAGCAGCCGAATCGAAGGCAATTTGTAGTGTAGTACCTGTGGAGAGTCGTCTGAAAGGCTGCCACTAGTTTTCTGCCAAGCGGGAGTATGTGTATGTATGTGTGAGTGTGTGTACAGCTGACAAGGTGATGGCTGAGTCAACAGCTAAACGCAGATGAGGATCTACTGCTCACACATCTTAGTCATCAGGGAAATATGTAAACACAGACTTCCTCTTCTTACACCTCATAATGTTTGGGCTAAACTTTTACTGAGAAGTGGTTAATGTCATGTAAACAAGTACATTTGGATGCTCACAGTGCAGCTTCTGTAGTTTTGGTTTCTGGCTTGTGTTGAGGAAGACATAGTTGATTAATATGGGAGTGATTTTATGGTTTGCATTAGTTTTCAGTCATTCCTTCTGGGGTGTAGTTTGGGTTTCCACTCAGGCTGCTTGAGTGTGTACTTATTTTTTATTTTTATTAACCTCAGACTTTTTAAAATACTTTTAGGGTTATTTTAAATTCAAGCAATATTTTCAGGACTGCAGTCAGACTAAAAGTGAGATCTCCTGATATATCCAGCTGACTATTTATCCCACATTAAACCCTTAACGTTCGATGGCCCGCGGGCGGGCCCATCCGCCATTTTAAGTTTTTGATGCATTCTGATTTATAATTTCTATGAATTTCTATGTTTTATATAATTGGAAAGCTAATATTATTTATTTTTACTATATATGCTAATAAAGAACACAATCCTCAGCGCAAGTCACAGGTGTTACTAGCAGCGCAGCACGACCTGGGTAAGTTTCCTGTGTCTCTCTGTAAGAGATTCATATCGAGCTGGGAGAGGGGAGTCCTGCTTAAAACAGCCGTTCTTTAGTGTTATATTTTGGTTATTATTGCTATGTTTAAGTTTTTTTAGTGCATGGAGGATTGGTTCAAAATGGGACTCAGCCTTTACCTGAGCCACTGAAACGTTCATGCGGAACAACTTCCTCCGCTGCTCCTTTGCTGTAACATCTGACCGCGACAAAGTTACGCCGATGGTTTGGTTAAGGACTATCAAAAAATTCTGTTTCAGCTCAAATCATTTAATCCTTTTTGTGGTTTGAAAGGAGAGAGGGTGGCTGACTTAGCTATGTGGGTTAGTGTTAATGTTTTTTTTGGAGTAAATAATGATTGTTGTATTAAGATACCTAATAGGCTATAATGAAAAAATGAGGGGAGACTTTTTTTTCTATCAACTTTTTTTATCTACCCCTTTTTTTTCTATAGCACCACACGTCTATCGATCGATACCGTTATCGAATTATCGTCCAGCCCTACAATGGAATGCTGAAAACGGCAACAGGTCACTTGAGGGGTTGGACTTAATCTTTGAAATAGGAGTGCTGGGTCAAAACACACTTTATTGTTATTATACAACATCGTAGAAGCGGTTGAGCTTTGTTTGAGTTAAGACAGTGGTAATTTTGGGAGTTTTTTTTAATCAGAAGGAAATGGCATATTTGGACAGATTTGGCCTTTTTTGGGCACATTTGACGTTTAGTTTATCATATATGATGTCAAATGCTCATTTATGGGTTTATTCCTGTCGTTTCTTGTGTGGATAAAGGTAATAAATCAGACGTTAGACCCACAATATTTTTAGGATCACCACACAATTCTAAAACAATTTTTTGAGCATATGTTTAATACATTTTGATAAGCGAACACAACATTTTATCTTTTCCTCTATATTAAAAATTATATAAGGGGGTCAAAATTGCACTTAGACATATTTTCACTGTTCTGTGACACATATTTCAGAGTGTTTTCTTTCCAAAGAGACCCCAGCCATATCTCTACTCCAAACGGTTCAAGAACAGCTTGAATTTTAATTTGGGTATGCGTTTTAAAAACATTTCGGGCAGAAATTGCAGGAATGTTAATTTATGCAAGATATTCTTGTCTTGCATAAAGGTGGGATCAAAAAGGTCAAGTGGAAGACCTCAAAATTTTTTACCAGCACTGAGCCAGAGGATCCAAATAGTTGTACATCAAAACACCGGACAATCCTTAACACAAATTAAGGCCATTAGTGGTGCCAACTGCCGTTATCTGTGACTGAAGAGCTTCAAAAACAAAAAAACTTATCCTGAGGTCTCGTTACGTTGACTAACAAAGAAATGACCATTTGGACTTGGCTAGAGCGTACCAAACATGGGACATTGAAAGGCGGAAGAAAGTTTCATACTCTGATGAAAAAAATGTAACTTTGATGGTGCTTATTATTTCCAGTGTTACCGGCGTGACAATCAGATCCTATCTAAGATCTGTTCTAAACACCACAGGGAGGGGGGCACCATAATGGTTTGGAGTACTTTTTCTTTCAGTGAAACAATGGAGGTTCAAGAGGTGCAGGGGCGTCAAAAGGCCTCCGGCTTTGTCCAGATGTTGCAGAGAGAGCGCCTCTCATGACAGAGGGCCATTGTCTCCGTGCTAACAAGTGGGTTTTTACCGGACAACATTACAGTACACTATACCCACTGTACAAAGGACGTCTTCAAGGAGAGTAACATCACTCTTTTAGACCATCCTGTTCGTTCCCCTGATCTAAATCCATTTGAGAACCTTTGGGGATGGATGGCAAGGCAAGTTCACAAAAATGCACAACAGTTACAAAACCTAGATGCCCTTAGTTCAGCTGTCTTCACCACTTGCAGAAATGTTCCCACTCACCTCATGAAAATGCTTGCATCGAGATGCAACAAATTTTTGAAATGATCAACAAAAAGGCGGAGCAACTCATTACTGTGTTCATGTTTGGAACTTTGATTTATGTTTTGATTGGAGTTACTGGTTTTTTGGAGGTGAGGTCCTAAGTTTTTAAACAGCTTTAAAGTAGAATGTTTCAGTTTTAGCGTAGTTTTCAATACATTGCAAGCTGAAAAATATATTTTTTATTACTCCCACTTTTTCTTGTTGCATTATTGAAGCTTTACTTGGAAGCTTGTTAACATCCTACACTGCAAAATAATTTTTTCAGTCATGTTTAAGTGGCATTTTCACAGGGGCTGTTCATCATGGACATGAGGGTTATATTAATTTCTGGTTTTTGATCATGCATTTCATGAAAGAATAAATAAAAAATGCATTTTACCTGTTCCTTTTTTGATGGAGTGATATAATTATACAACAACCAACCTAATCAATCTTTAAGATCAAGTATTGTGTGCACAAGTTTGAATTTACAATTTTCAATTATCTCTTATCTGCAAAGGATTAAAATTATACGTTTAGGTTCAAATACAGCTTAGCGGAAACTGTTTAGTTTACTCTGTCAATAGATGACAAATATTGTCTCAAGTCAATAAAAAAACCAAAAGGTCAAATCAATCCAATCATACAGACTGATTCAAAGTCACTTACATACGTTCCAATTTTATCACAAGTATCATAGATGCAGTCAAGGGCAGTTTATTATTCAATCAATCTGACTTGCAAAATTTGTCAGTTGATCGCATTACCTTTGAAGCAATCACTCATACTGAGTGTGGATGTGATGATGGTGGAAAGGAACACTCTCCTTTAACTGGAAGAGACCTCCAGCAGAACCAAGCTCAGGTTGAGCAGCCGCTTGCTATGACACGCAGGGAGTTTGAGAAGAAAGAGCACAAAAAAAGCACTGATCCAGGTGTACGTTCTATGTTAGAGAAAAACTAAAGATTGAAATGCAGCACTAGCTCCTTGATTGACTTCATCAAAGAGGGAAATGCAGCCAGGTATAGTTTCAATGTTCTCTTTTTATGTTTTAAGTAAAATGAACTTGATTAATACTTTATTAAATTTTATAAGTCAAAAAAAATCCCAAATTCATAAATTTTGAACATGAGTAGGAAATTATTAGTAAAAATGACAATTATTATTTCAGACCTTTAAATATAAAGAAAAAAGTTTAGAATTTTTAAACAATACACTAATGTCCTTTTAACTTTCTCATTTCGAAATTTGTATTTTGGTCTAAAACGTAAGAACATTGTGCCATCTGTCAAGAGTGGTGGTGTGACCCGGGCTTTCTACTAGACGCGTCAGCAGCACGTTACAGGAGCAGCACATTTCACTCGCGTATTCTCCCGCTTGGCCCTTTCCACCGGGGGCATATGAGGTATGCGGCAGTAGGGAAGCAGCTGTCACCGAGACAGCACGAAACAAACGGTATTTAGGTTCATTTTAATTTAATTATTAAAACTTCAAGGCCAATTTATTTTAGCTTGCATAACTGAACAGGGTGCATATAGAATAGGGGGGGGGGGGGGGGGGTATTCACATTCATGAGTAGAATAAACTCACCGTCTTGGCCAATAACAGTAGATACGTCTCTCCACGCTTGATCTTTCTTGACGATGTCTTTATAAAATGTTTGACTGGGGTCATACAGGATTGAGTGCTTCTCCACTTCAATGATCAACCATTCGTCGTCCATGATGAAACACAAATGAGACTCTCCCGCGAGTGAGGTGTCTGATTTCCTCTCTTCCCCTATTTAAAATATCAGAATTTACACGTTTCAGAGGCGTACGCTGTAGAAAATAGAACTGCCGCGTATATTTAGAAAAGTGCTGCGACATGACGCTCCGGTGACGGAGCAAAATCATGCTGCTTTCGCCTCCGGTGGAAAGGATTCCATTGACTATAGCGGTGGATATTAGCCACATATGACGTGCTGCTGCTGTAACGTGCTGCTGACGTATCCGGTGGAAAGGAGGGGTTAGTGTTGTGCTGAGGGTCTGTTCCTCCACCAGAGATGGTTGGGTGACTCTCAGTGTGTATTGAATGATCAAGGGAGACTAAACCCAAACCATTCAACCTTACCTCAAGCCAACAGCTAGATACTTCAAACTTGGACACAGTTTGGTGATCCAACAAGACAGTAATCTAAAACTGATTTGGGAATAGAGAAATCTGGTTTCTTGAATTGAACCCACTGAAAATGTAGGGACAATGCTTAAATGCTGGGTCTGTGTCAGAAAACCAGTCAATATAAATTAGGGACGTAAGAGAATATCGATACTTGATATAGCCTTATCTTTTTATGACAATATTGTATTGATTTAAAAAAAAAGAGCAATTTATCGATTTTTATTTTACTGAAACCATTAAAAAGGATAAAAAGAAACCTTGCAAACACAAAGCATGAGGTTCTCATCCACAAGACAGTATTCTTCCATCAGGATAACTGCCAATTCAAAGTTTTTACTTTAAATTATGGAACTAAAACTATTACAATATATTCATTTTTGGGGGATAGAAATAAAAGATTAATGTGTCTTAACTTAATCTTAAATGACATGTCACAGGGTCAGTACATCAATTCTTTAGGGTCCAGTTCCTCTGCCAGTGCATTTCACACTGCTTGACATTTATCTAAATAATGTATTGGCTGGTAGTGCAGTGTCAGAGTAAATAATGAGAAATCAACGCAGGTGAAGAAAGTGGGAGAACTGTTTTGAACAGTTTCCAGCATCTTGTACTAGTGTGTGTGTGCGTGTGTGTTTGTGTCTTTGCGACAGATTGCCACCCTCATTTTTCTGGGCCAGACAGCTATTGAGGGTCACGCACCAGTAGCTCCATCCAGATGCAGTACATAATATGAGAAACAAACCTCCACAGAGGGCTGCTCTTCCACATGCTTGTGCTAGTGTTGGCACTGCTGATTTCGGCAGGAAACATGAACACTAGATTTATGTCGTATAGCTAGGAATATGCAGTAAATACCATTCCATTTCCATTCAATTGCCGTGCTGAAAGTTCGGGATATTTAACAACTAGTTATCGTAATAGAAGTACTTCAGTGCAAAAATTTTGCAGATATAAAAAAGAGAAAACTCCACTTAAAATGTAAATGCTATTACTGCAGTGAAAAATTTATATTTTAAAATATTGACAATAAATGGGCAGCACTGTAAGAGATGATGAAGCTCTGCAGCAACATACCGACATTAATGAGCTGCTGACTTTGTTTGCAGATTCATTTATCATTTTTTGACATTGTTCTAAATAAAGACAAATTTACAAATATTGTGATATTTTTTTATTTTTTTTATTCTGTCAGCCAGGAGTTTAAAAGCAAAAGTACATGACATTTCATGGTTGTCGCTGAAGGGAGAATTAATTACCTTTTTTGGTTAAATTACTTTTTAAAAAACATTTGACACAATATGCATCCTAAATAACCTCTTGAATTTCAACAAGTTCTGTTTATTTCATGAGTAAACTCTGTTGCCTGGACACAGATCCTGTTCCTTCTTTTCAAGGCTAAATAAACATCTGCATGTCCCTCTCACTGCACAGTTTGTACTTAACTCTCTCTCTCTCTCTCTCTCTCTCTCTCTCTCTCTCTCGTGTTGAATTGTAGAGGGGAAGTTTTTTGGCTTTGGTTTAAAACAAACATGAAAAGATGAAAGCGTTGATATTTTAAGATAGTTTTAGCATTTTATCACTAATTAGCAAAATGGGCAGTCTGTGTTGCATAGGGAATGTGGATCCTTACCTGTGAAGTTTAAAGCTGAAATAGTTGCAAAGTAGCTTCATTGTAGTACTTTTAGCCTTGACATCTCAAAATGCCCCTTTTCCACTACGGTCGACTCAGCCCCTATTTAGCTCGTTTCCACTACTTTTGTCTGGGCCAATGCAACCTTTGGCTGAGTCCGAAGTCGGATGAGGCGACCCAACTACCCCGCCCATGGACTGAAAGGTCCAGTAAAGTGATCTCACTCTCATCCCTATCTATGTAGACGTAGCCAGGGATTGGTCTCACTGTCTGTCTGTAAAGTTTTGTCACAGAATGGCGTCACATTAACCTGAAAAAATCTAGACCCTAATCTGTTAAGATTAAGGGTCTGGCAACGAAAAATGAAAAGGGCCCAACTCAAGGAGCAAAACCAAGCATGCATTTGAAACTCTCACTGCACGCAATTGGATAACGCCATGATCAATCACAACAATACATGGTGTGATGTACACTTAGCTACCAGCAGAGCTAACTGGTAGAAACTCTTGCTGTATCCAGTCGGTAAAACAGCAACTTGCAAATGAATGATTTCAAGAGCGTTTTTCTGTTAGTCTTTTAGCTTTAAAGCTGACCGACAATGCCCAGGCAGTACCGACCCAAGTGCTCCAGTTCAGTTTTGTTCAATGCTGATTCGATGACATGTCCCCCTGG
Organism: Apricaphanius iberus; assembly: GCA_028564705.1. Classification (NCBI taxonomy): domain Eukaryota; kingdom Metazoa; phylum Chordata; class Actinopteri; order Cyprinodontiformes; family Aphaniidae; genus Apricaphanius; species Apricaphanius iberus. Next base: position 726,634 of record JAPXFQ010000640.1, on the reverse strand, counting down.
TGGACACTCCTTATTGCAAAACAGATTTCATTTTACATCCAAATAAAGAGTAAGTAATGCCACGCAATGCTGAAATGGTCGCCATATGCGGAAATCCTAACAGGATTATTATTTATTTTTTAAGACATCTTTAATAACTCAGATGCACATGCAAATAATTATTTAAGCTATCTGCAGCTTCAATTATGTAACCTAAACCTTGTGATAAACAGATGGATCTCTTCTAGTGTTTTCTTTAATGTGGTCCGTCAATGTTTCACAAACAGTGTCTAGTATTATTCTGTGGTTTGCTGTGCCAGTTTAATACTTTTCTCTTGATTATCAGGTGTGCATTTATCAAAAATCCCTCAAATATCCCTGGTTTAGTAAGTGATAAGTTTTGTTTAATTTTGTCAGATAAAGCTGTGGCTGTTTAATCATGAATTTACAGTGCAGAGCAGCAGCAATGCTATGATAACAACGGAACTGGTTGTTCAGGTTGGCTATCCGAACTCCTGCTTTCCCTTGGTTGCACATTAAGTCTATATTAAAGGATTTAAATCTGAATGTCTTACACTTTCTAAAAGCTTGCTGCTAGAGTTGACAAACACTATGACTTTGCAACTTTTCTCTAAACACTTTTTATTGGAATTGATGTGGCAAACCAGATAAGGCCTCATGTTTGAATAGGTGGTCTTATTTACTTTTCATAAAAAACAAATGGGTAAAGTAAATTGGGTATCCATATATGAATTAAATTTGAAACAATTTAAATTAGCCTATAATGTCAAACTTGTGTTTTCTGTTTTACATCAATCTACTGTTAGTATTTTTTGTTCAAAATGCCTAAAATTAAAGCACAAATCTTGTGTATGTTGCCCCAAAGTGACTGGGCTCATGTTATTGTGGTGGAATATTACTTATAGATGTTTTTTTTATTATTCCTGTCTCACTCTTGTTGTATTTAGCAATAGAAAAAAAGGTAATTCTAACTTAGTTAAAACATAAGAAGTTTGGTCCCACTTACCTTAAGACAACCACTGCTTTAACATGCAGCCATTACCCCATTCAAAACTGGAATATTAGCAATAACCCGGTCAAGTACGGCCATGTAAGCACCTGCAAAAAACAGAATATGCTCGCATTTGGGTGTTTAAAGACCTGACGCTCACGCATGTAAATGGCTTATTCTGAATGTTTCAGAAACCCAAATAGTGACCTTAACCCAAGCATAATCTGAATATTGGCAGCATGTAAATGTAGTCAGTGAGGAAAAAAAATGTCTGTGTCTTTGTATGTAGTGTATGTAAACTTCTGGTTTCCACTAGACTGTAAGAGGGATATACTTATTTTCTGCAGTAAAATTTGATAATCCCGACAGACATCGTTTCATGTTCAACCAGCTCCTTGAATTGGGCTTTGGTTTGTGATTTCTGCATTGATTTTGGCGAATGTAATCAATTTGTTGAGGGATTAAAGAGAATGCTGACACAGCAGTTTGAGCTCTTATAAGTAACCCGAGTCGCTTCAGATTAAAAGAACAAGACTTTATTTAGACCGCATGTCCACTCACTGCTATTTATATCTTCTTCTGAAAATAATTGATGGCTCCACATGGATTGTGTCAGATGCTTCCAAAGAGTGTTGCTCTTAATTCATTTACAATTACCCTTGTCCGATTTTATTCCATACCAAGAACACACTGAAATGATTATTGAAGGTTTTTAATGTAATTTATGCACTAATAATATATTACAATAAAAGTAATTTTCATAAAATAATCTTATCGGTTCTAAACAAATGCAGCAGGGTTGTCACACTTTGAGGGCCAGCATCCCCCATACTGAGCATACTTGATGCAAGAGTGGAAGGGAGAATTTTTATTTTATTTTTAACCTAGGTAGAAAGATTTTGTCTTTGTCCCTGCAGTGGAAATGCCAGGGGGTAAGATGTTGGACCCAGGGAAATCTCTGGTTCCTGGGGAAAGGTTCTGCAGTGGAAATACACCGAAAAAGTGCTTATTTAAAATATTACTTGGAAATGTGACTTCTCCTACAAAGAGCGAGTATACCATCAGCTTGTGCAGATTTATTTTACATCAACACCTGCCACGTAAACATTTCTCTAAAAGTCATGTAATATTAGCTGCCAGGTCTGCAGCAACCAACAGCATACAATGGATTTTTTTGTATCTGTTGTAGATAAGGTCAGATGTAATATATATGTATACACTAAACTGGACATAAATTGTAAAAAACAAAAGTGAATGTAGTTTTAACAGAAAAAATTCATTTTTTTTACTATTTCAGTGTTTTTTATGACTATAAAAAATCAATGTAACTGAAAACACAGCAACAAAAAAGTATTGGTGAAAATATGTTTTTTTTTGTTAGATTTTTCTATTGTTTTAATGTTCGTTAAAGGAACATGATACAAATGGTGATACTCTAGAATATTTCAAAGTGAGCAGAAACACATTTTCAGTAGAAAAACCCCCACATTTTGCCAGAAAATTATGACTTTATCCCAGGCCTTGGTGCCTAAAGTAAAAGGCCTTTAATAGAATGTGTTTATTGTACGTAACTATAAGAAAAGTACAGTGAAACACTCGTTTAATGCATGTTTAAAATGACTAGTCTCAGCTGGAGCATTGTTCTGAGGTGTGAATCAGTGTTGCTGAACGGCCTGCAGTAAATGATGTTCCAGTTCATTTGAAGCCAAGCAGCAAGCTATGATTAAATGAGCAAGGCTGCTGCAATCCTGCAGTCGTATCCGGTTGCACTTACTCCTGCAGAAAGGCAGATTGATAATTTCTGAGTCAGCATTTCCCTTGCTCGGTGTGCCCTCTGTTCTTTTCCACCCTAACAACAGGAAACAGGCTATCCTCATTGCAATAGATTCTGTATCTGAGGCCCAGGAAAAGAGGGATACATGTATACCCACCCCCATGGAAACAGGGTGATGTCACTGACCCTGCAGAAAAGCAGAACTTGAAGATTTAGTTTAAGGAAGTGGGTTGGGATAAAGTATTAGTTTTACCACTGCAGCTTTGGCTGATCCTGGGCCAGCATGGGAGGAAGCAATCACATACCTCGCAGAGGCCTTACTCTGGAATAATACTTCCATTGGGATTTGGCCTTTCATGCATTATTTAAAAGGCTTTGGGAATGCACCTCAGTGAGCCTCACCAGAATGTTTCTACGCAATGCAGGATAAAAACTGTTTAATGTAAGTTCGAGTCCTAATTTAGGTGCACTTTATAAGCTTGACGGATGAGGAAAAAGTGTTCATTTTTGTCTTGGTTTTGACAACATAACTTCGGTTTGGCCAGAAATCTTAATTTGCACTCCAGTGTGCTTTCAAGATTTACAGTAATTCATGATGAGTTATTGCTCGCTGTTCAAGTAACTGAACCAAAACTGTGTTATTTTCAGTTTGAAACTGGGGTGGGGTTTTTTTTTTTTAGAAATAACTGAGTATTAGTATTAACTGAAGCTGCGCTTTGCAAAAGAGGTTAACGATCGCGATCAAAATCACCTTATTGTGCAGAGTTACTAGTCAGGAGAAGGACAAAAACATCGGTGTTCCATGGCATATGTAAACAGTAATCAATAACTGGAGAAATTGTGGGACAACTGGATGTCTTTTGAGAATTGATGAGCCGCTGATCACGGCGGCTGCAAAAAGAGAACTGCAAGTCTGAAAAAGCTGGAGGGAGCCAATTACTTAGTTGGTTCTACATGTGACAGGAGTCTCCTATATTGTCCATATATCTGGCTTAAGAAGTAAGGTTGGAAGACAGAAGCCTGTTGTTTTGTTTTTTTTCTTCCGAAAAAACCTCCAGTCCTAGCCAAAATCTCCTAGACCTTGTGAGAAAATGTGTTGTAGTCTAATGGGACAAAAACTCAAGTCTTTCAGCTACAACTCAAAAAGATTTTGCACAAAATGACATTGAGTTTCATCAATATATTAAAAAAATATTTATTATTTATTTATTTATTTTTTTTCAGGCACAAAAATCTGGAACTTAATAATAATGCATCAAACTTATCAAACTGAGCCGCAGTCGCCCTACAAACTTCAACATGTATGTCCGTTTTGGAGATCCACTGTATCTCATTAATATTAGTTAATGGCTTTGTGAATGTGTCCCTCTTCAAAAAGACATTTAAATCTCAATGAGAATTATGAAAAATAAAGAATATAACAATAAGATACATTCCAAGTTACATTGCAAGTTAATAAGAAATAGTCTGTTTTAACAGCCTCACTGGGGGAAAAATTAAAAGCATGTAGAGCTAAATTCTGCTTGCCAATATGTCACTGTTTCCTTTGGGGTGGCCTTGAAGTGGCCAAATAGGCTTGAACTTATCAAGCAGTGGCTCAGATGGGCACAAAGTGATGTTCCACATGAACAACAGTGACTGATGATGCGTCATGCTGTGTACGCTGCAGCAGACGGTCCATCTGTCTTCTTTGGAAGTGTGATGCTTATTGCAGTGTCAGCATACGAAAGCAAATTGTAACATAAATGGCTTTGGTGTTTGGGGTAATATTAATAGTGGTGTTGGTAGTTTGGATAGTTTTTTTGTTGCGGAATAGAATAATACCTTCCATTTCTGGTTTGCATATAAATGAGTGGGTGGAGGGCAGTTTAAAGGACGGGTGTGTCATTCAATAACTGATTAGTGATTAGTTTGAGTCTATACATTTTTTTCCCTGTAATGTGTTTTTTACACTGCAATCAATAGCTTGACTAATTGCTGTTGTAATTGAATTGCAGAGGGTGAAACGGTGAATCTCATCCACCCACTGTGTTTCACTGATGCTTCTGCAGCCTTCAACTGAACTACTTTCAACAATCATAATTTGATTTGCATAAAAGAAAATGGCTATTACCATATTTGTGGGAATTGTTAAAAGATGTTCAGGCCACTGCAGAATGAATCATTTCCAGCAGTGTTTCCTATATAACAGGAGAGTTGCTAATAATCGTTGCTTCCTGAATAGTGCAACATTTCTGGACACAGCATACACCATTTAATGGTGGAGTCAAGTTTCTGTGTGGACTTTACTTTTGCTTTCCTCCAAGTGAGATGAGCCAGCGAGGCGGCTCATAAATTTGCCCTGACGCAGCCATGCAGTTGCTTTATTGCTCCTCAGTGCTATGGTTTGAAGAACAGGCTACAGATTTTATTTCTGCATGGTGAGGACTACTTTCCCTTTCTAGTGCAGTCATTTCTACTGCAGTTGATGCCCGACAATGCCTTTGAAACTTCATGGCAAAAATTGATTACCAAACTTGTCAAACAGCAAATATGGTGAATTTGTCACTGGGCTGAGGTTAAAAAATGTGTTCAAAAATAGATGTGTATAGCTGAGATGTTCACCATTGAAGCTTAACTCTTTAACACCTCAAAATTTAGCATTCCTAACCAAAGCTATGCAGCAAAGAAAAAAACAATTTCTTGCTGTATTTTTAAACTATTTTATGCTATTAAACACCAATGAATATCAGAATAAGAACAAACCTCTTGGGGTGAGCCAGCTTGGGTGCAACATCAATCAGTTACGATTTGATTACAAAATAATTTAATACGTTGTTGCATATTTTTTCTCCATTTAGGTTTTTTTTTTCATTCCTTCCACGTCTACTTTCTACTTTTTAAATCCATTCAGTTTCCATTAATTAAAGTATCCAATCAAGTGAATGTCCTGTTTATTTATGGGTAAAAATAAATAAAACCAACTCATTTCCACATTATGTTTCATTATCATATCAAGGTCATATTTTTCCATGAAAGCTAAAAGAAATGTGTAGAGAGTGATCATATTTTTTGTCCAATCCTGAAACACTTGAATCATACAGTTTAAATAAGCCAAATCAAAAGACTTCACAGTAAAGTATTTCTGCTCTATCTGGTTAGAAAGGATATTTAAATAAACTTCAGAGAGGCTTTTAGAATTTACCCATTATTGAATTGACTTTAGAATCTAAATAGAAATAATTCCTTGACCTATTAGAAAATAAACCTGTAACAACTTTTATGTCATACAGGAAAACAATACGCATTATCGGAAATTCTGAGAAAATAAATACTTTTGTTACATTGCTGCTAACATTATACACAACAATATGGATGCTCCGTTCACAACTAAACAGCAAAATATTTGCTGCATTTTGTAAATTCATGGCTGAAACACTACCAGGCAGCAGACCGGACTTCTATATTTTTTTCATTCACTTATTATTGAAAATAATTGATTTGGATTGAAATGGATCACTATTTTGCCCTTTTTTACATTGCAGTTAATGGATTTATTGTGAACCGGTACACCACTATAAGCCATGACATAAGATTTCTCAGATGCATGTCCATGCATGGTGTTCCACCTCATCTCAAAGGCGCTCTGTTGGATTGTGATCCGGCAACTATAGAGGCCATAGGAGGACAGTGAACTCATTGTTATGTTCTGCAAACCAGTTTGAGATGGTTTAAGCTTGTAGTCAATGTGCATTGTACTGCAGGATGGACAGGGTCAGCAACAATACTTGGGTATGCTAGGATGTTAAAATTATGCTGATTCAGTACTGAGGGACCCAAAATGTGCTAAAAAAACATCTCCCATTATATTACACCAACAGCAACTTTTTTTTGCAATCGTTATTGCAAAGTAGGACTTCTTTTTTTCTGATAATTCTCTGTAAATTTCCTAAACTTGTTTTTGTAAATCCTGTTTGATCAGCAGGTTCTGAAATGCCCAAACTAGTCTGTCTGGCAAAAACAACCCCAAAAGTAACTTAAATCCAATTTAATTCCCAATCATATGTTCAGTTTTGACCTCTAGACGTCATCTTGACTATGTTGAGATCCTTAAATCTATTTAGTTGCCATGTGATTAGCTAATTTACTCTATATATTAACAAGGTGTAGTTAGGTGAACCTAGCAATGACCTGAATGTTTCCTTTGTAAGTCTCAGATTCACAACATAACAGAAATGAAAATTGCTACCACCTCCCAGGATACCAGTTTAGATGTGAAGTTCCTTCCTGATTTACTGGATCGCAATAGGGATGTTGCTGAATCGAATTATTGAAAGTATTTGATAGAAAAAGATGTTGAGCTTTATTTTAAAAATAATTGTTTCTGGTTTCGATTTGTTAAAACAAAATAATTAAATATGTGCTTTTTTGTTTTTGTCTTTTAGATCTGAGTGTGACCCCACCAGAGTGGTCAGGTATGTCAAACTGCTTCTTTTTGTTATTTTTTTGTTAAAGGTTTTATTCTCAGTAGACTTCTGCAGTGTTTTTTTTTTCAGTTTTAAAAGCACTTTGCTTTGGACATCCTTGACACACTGTTGGGATTGTTTCAAAAATCTCATGCTGCGGTAGCGTAACAGTAAATAACAGCAATCAGAACACTAGTCAGGGGGGTACGTTTTCTCTTCTCTGAAGGACAAGTGTAGACCTGCATGACAGAGACAGAACTTGTCACTTTTGTTTGTATTGGCTACTGGTAGATTTTTCAAAGTGGGGAGAAAACAATGGGATTTTTTTTTGTCATTGCTTTCTTTAATCAAGGCCCAATTTCTTTTTTTACTTGTTGGCAGTTGTAGCAGGAGATTTGTAGGGGTGGTTGTGCAGCCACTGCTTTAAAACTTTAAATCTATCCTTACTGGGAACATAACTGAGGAGTATAACCCATGTGAAGTGAGTAAATGAGTTTTGCTCTGTGGTAAACACACTTCTTATCAGCTGTTTTTCTTCAAGCATCCTCCACCTCAGACAACCTTAGACTGCTATGTGTTTATAGCCAAGGGCTGTCTAAGTACGTTAGAAAGAGTGTCCCAGAAGCTGTTCTGGTGTTTTTGTTAAAAACCCCAAACATTTCAGGTTTGTTCTACAGTCAGGGCTCTCCCTGTTGTATTCCTCTGCAATAAATGTCCTGCTATAAACTCATATATATTTACAGTACGTTCTTCCATGCAGCAGATTGTCATCGTTGCCTCTTACAATAAACCAGAGAGAAAAAAATTAGGCACCAAAAATACATGAAGTGTGTGGGGATGAAAAAAAGTCAGCTAAAGAAAACATTTATTGGTCTGCACAATTCAGAGAAGATTCACAGCTGTTATTAATATTATTGCTTTTCTGGAATGCTTTTAAGAATTGATTTTTGCACAGATGGACACTAATGTTAATCCTTTGCAGACAGTTGTGCGCACACAGTATTTTAGTGGCTATTTCTAACAGCATTTATTTAAGTCGATGCACAAGTTTTATCATGAAAAATAGAAAGAAGTCATCCTTGAAAGTTATGCATTTATTAATGTGTAGTTGTGATTTTCATGATGCAATTGAGCTGTTCTTTTTGCCTCTCTGGAAAGACTATGCAAGGTCTGATTTCTTTATCAATTAGGTGGTCTCGGTTGAATTCGAAGCATATTTTCTGCAATCACACAGCTTCAAAATGTTTAAATACTAGCTTGAGTAGTTTCATACATCCGCAGCAATATTTGACTGAATGTATAGCAAATCACACCTTGAAAACAGGCTTTTTAAAGGCTCAAGCAACCTTTAGACATATTTATGTCTGAGCCCGCTTTTAAGCATAGCCAATTCATTTTTATGATGTTGAAGTTTATTCCAGAATCTTAATTTTTTACCTCATTTATTCATGTCCACAATGAATTTTGATGCATTTGGGAGCATTGTGCGGCTGAAAAACCAAAGCATTTCAAGTTTTCACTCCTTTGAACGGAGCGGACACCTAAGGTGAAAGGAAATTGGCGAGGATGTTTACGAATAATTCAGGAACCACCAGGGCTCAAGGCCCTCATAAACTGGAGGCTGCTGAAACAGAAGTGTCACTGTCCACGGTGAAGTGAGTTTAAAATCAATACGGACTGAGAGGATGCGGACCAACAAATAACCCTGTTTTCTAAAATCCACACCTTCAAGCTCTGCTGAAATTTGAAGACCATAAAACTTGGAGGTTTTATGGTCAAAGGAGACAAAGATTGAGCTGTTCGGCTCCAAAATGAGAAGAATGTTTGGAGGAGGCATGGTTAGACTGCTAAAGCAAAGAACACTGTACCATTTGTTGAGCATGGCAGTGGTAACATTATGCTTAGATTCTTCTTTGTAGTGTTGGTTGCATTATTGCATTGCATCAAGTGGAATATTAAAGAAGGTGGACAGCTTTCACGTTCTTCAGCTTCTCCTCAAAACATCAGAAAACCAACTACTTTAAGTGATCCACGTCAATTCTGATGAGATGAGTAGTCAAATATCCAGCCTGAGTTATGCCAGGACTAAGCATCAAATAAGTGGTTTATCTGCAACTTGCTGAGAGAACTTTAACCAAATAATAATTCTGGAAAATGTATCCACCAAAACCAGTATGTATAATTTTGAAACTTGTTTCTGTTTTTTTTTTTATTTAATTCTTTTTAATTAATAATCCATTAGGAACTAAATCATGAGCCCACAACTGCCAACTTTTATGCAAAGAATATAAATGTCTCTTTATTTGTAAGGAATATGTTTGAATCTAAATATTTTTTTAATCTTGATCTAATTTAACAATTGAAGATTAACATGTAAATGGTTTTTAGCAACAAAAATACCCCGACAAGGTTAAACCTTACTTGAACAAGAACATATTTCTGAAAAAATGAAACATATAGTGTTATTTGACTCATTTATTTGTTGTTTAACCTCACACACCTGTGAATCCATTTATTTTTATTATTAATGCTGGAATGTATTGTACTATGTAACTCAAAATATTAATAATGTAAACTCAGCATAAAATATTTATTGAACAGTGATCACAGACAGGAAAGTATGTATATCAGTGTACTTTGGTGCTGAAATTAAAACTGTAAAACACAGATGGAGCTTTAAGGGGAAAAAGATCCTTGATTTGATGTGGTTGAAAACCAAATGGCAGCAGCCCTCAGCATTCTTCATTGCTGTTTTTCTTTTAGTATGTTTCCTTCAGCAGTTCCTAGCTTATAACCCAAGATAATATTCTCAGTCTGTAAAAAGTATGATAGATAAGTGTGACCTTTTTGCTTTTACAGCTGACCCATCAGGTGTGGATGTGGCTTAATGCGAAACGAGAGGTGATATAATCTGAAGACGGTTTGATAAATAGAACCGACAAGAAAATAGATGTACCAGTGCATCCAGGGCTTCATTAAACATCATGGTTCTTTAGCCTCAAAAGTAAACCTGGTGGAGTACACGGCTACTGAGAGCTTTTTTATGAACGTGAAGCAGAACAGCAAAGTGGTTTCACATCAAAGCCTCATTCATTATCATCATCCCGTGAAAAGCAGGCATATGTTTTGATGAACAAGCTCTTACAAAAATCCATGAATGAGAGCTGTGTTCCAGGAGTGTGCTATGCTGTTTAGTTTGGAACAGTATAAAGATGGAAAAAAATACAGAGTTCTTCTTTACTTACATCAACATGTTTAGATTTTCTTCACCAATTCACAGCTGTGACATGTCGAGGTATCGGGAGATGTTACAGGCAAGGCAATACCTATTGTTGTGTCAGGTCTACATTAATATATATCCTCTGGGGGTCTAATAAATCTTTCAGATGGGTAATGTAAAGTTTGGACAAAAAATTAAGTAAAAGTAAAAATTGAAAAATGGAAAAATAGTGCCAATGGAGCAAAAAAAAAATCAAGTTGCATCTCTATCTTGAAAGTGAAGAATCATAGCTTTTATCTTCAGTTTATGTTGTGACCTAATTCTTTTTTTCGTTTTTTCCTTTTTGCAAGAAGAATGAATACCCTCAACGACACAATTATCCCAAGCACATAAAAACTGATTTTGAACTGGATAAGGCAATGAACCTCCTAATGGACCAACCCAAAATTTGACTATCTAGGTTTCTTTAATTATGCTAAAAGTGTGTGGTTGAGGTTTTATTGGAGTTTTGGCTAATTTCCAGTTGAAACTAGAGGTTTACGTGTTGCGTAAAAAGCTTATACTGTTAGTTGGTCATAAAGTTTACATTTTAGGACTTTTGTCAGACATTTTGGGTATTCTTCCCCAAGCTTCTCATAATTGTGTGCTAGAGTCTTGGCCCAGTCATCCTGGTAGAAGTGTTAAAACTAAGCCGAGTTTATGTGCCAACTTGCGTTTTGAGAGTGTGGTTGGGCCATTGTAATTGCCACACCAAAACATTGACCATTTTCTCCTTAAACTGTTTTATGAATAACTTTGTAATATCAGTCCATTGAAAGGACCCATTTGTCACCAAGTTTTAATGTCCTGGCTGATGTCTAGGGGTGCCAGTGTTCAATATCTCAGTACGTTATTTGCATCTATGCCTCATGCTGCAACATTTCCAACATCAAAGCATTGTGTTTTTAGGCTCACAAAGTCCCCGATTTTTTTTCAGCTGTAACTATGTTTATCATGACCAAACACTTTCGTTTAAGCTTCAGCTAGGGATTAATAGATAAAATTATCAATCTAATTTTCTGTGTATGAAGATTTAATTTTTCTGAAAATCAAGATTTAGTTCAGCAATTTACTTCTTGGATTTCCATAGCTCAGAGTGCTGTCAATCTGCCCAGGTTCTACAATCTTGTTTAACAAGGATACTTTACAGCTTTTTTTTTTAAATTGGACTTAGAATTCAGGTCAGCTTTGGGATTGGGTGACTAAAATAAAAGCAGAGTTTGAAAAATATTTTTTATCGCTTGCAGTTTCTTTGTAGGAAAACATGGGTACAAAAAAAACAAACAATCAAAATTGTAAATCTGATTTGGTATGAAAAAAAATAGATTTGATTTTTAAGCCATATTGTCCAGCCCTAGTTTTTAGCAGACCATAGAACATGTTATACTAGTATTTCTTCTTTTTATTTTACTTTTGAAGTAGTTGCTGCTTCCTCTCTAAGTAGCCTTTCCGCCTATTTCACTGGATATTTAAGCTTTACCACAACCACCAGCCAGTATCTTCACACCAGAGGTTGCGCTAGATGTCGGAGCTGTTGGTCATTTTGACCAGCGGGGTCATAAAATACAAACATAATACATTTTTGCTGTAAATTTAAAAAAAGATACATTTTGTTTTTATCTTTTAACTCAATTTAAATAATATACAAGTTGAACAAGCCGAATTGTATATAAACGGTAGAATTTCACCTGCTCTGACATCTCACAACTTCCTCCTGGTACGCATGGAATGAAATGCACACCCACTTGCGCAGAATCCAATATTTCAAGTGGGATTGCTGCAGAAGTTATTGTTATAATGTCTGAGGTTTTGCCATGGACAGATTACTTCTCTTTGGGGATTCGATGTTGTTCTAGAGGCTAAATCTGCACTCTGTAACCAGCCGCACCCCTCAGAGTCACACTCCTAGGCCTCTTTGACCTTTCAACACGCTTTGAGCTCCCGGCTAGCGAAGTGTATTGTCTACAGGGTCGGGATCTGGGATGATGCTCAGGTGCTCTCATGTAATTCTTCTTTTCTTCTTTTTTTGGTTTGATTTAGTTACCTAATCTCTGTGCTTAAAGTTGGAAATGTCTGCATTAAGGGGTCAGGGGTGTGATTGGTAATCTGTCAAAATGATGGAGGCCCTTCAGATTTTTCCATCACCATTCAAAAAGAAAAACAGTCAAAGAAGGAAAATATTTTTTTAACGAACCCCTGCTTCACAAAGTCTTTTGATTTTGTTTTGGCATTGACATGCACATTTCTCAAAAAATATTTTAATTTTTCTGAAACAGAACCATCTCTTTCGTTAAGAGTATAACGGACATACTTATGCTCATATATATGTAATTGTTGAAACAGATTAATGTGGCATCTTGAAGTTGTAGCTAAAGATGAAACTGATTTGTGAAGCTCCATTGTTCTGTTGCTGATCACTTGCCCAAATTCTTTCATTTTTCAATGCTAACACAAGGGAGCAATGGGTTTGAGGTGTTTATTTAAAACATCCCTAAATTTGTCTCTTGCCACCTTTGAAGATTTTAGATTTTTTATTTATTTTTTGGTTATTATTTTCCACACTGTAGTGCTGTGCAACAAACTGAAATGTATGACTATAAACAACATTATTTGCCCATGTCGGTTTATTCATTGATTTAAAAAATGAAAATATATGTGTATTTTGGCAATATCCCTTTAAGAGGCTGTACTACTTAACTGAGTGGATGTGGTGGATACCCATGCAGTCATGTGAATCCATCCCATGAACCCCATAGTGACTTTGTAGCTAATTAGAACAGTTTTACACCCCTTGTGACTCATTATCAAAGAAAAGAATAGCAACTAATCTAGATACTTTTTTGTCACCTTCGAACACTTTTGGAGACTGTGACATAACAAATGCATCCTTGTTACTCTTTTTATTGAATAGCGGTGCTGCTTGGCGCTGCTCTCCCATTCGAAGGGCTTCAGCACCACCCACCAGGCCTGAGCTGCAGTCAGAGCTGCTTTAGCGGCTGCTGGCTGATATTACCTGCACTTAGTCAGGGCGGAATGTACCTGTAAAACAAAAATGGCTTAAATAAAAGACTGCACAGCTAATGAACCACCAATTTCACTATTATAACCTCAGTCACTCACTCACCTCATTTCACTATGTGTTGTGTGTGTGCGCCTCTCTGTGACAGACATTAAGCAGTCATCATGTCTCCGTCTAAACTGGACTCTTAGAAAAACAAAAAGAAGTGGGAATCAAACCCTGAATTAAAATGCTGGTTAAAGCCGTTTATTGGACATATTACATGGGCCTACTGCTGTATTGTAGGTCTGATTTTATGCCAAAATTAGTGACATAGAAAAAAATAGGACAACTAAAACCGGCTAAAGGCAAAACATTTTAACAGACCCACCCAGTCACATCACCATAAATAGTTAAAAATAATAATACTGCAGAATATTGGCAAGAATCTGACAATATGTATCACGATACAAAGGGGACGGTACGCCACCAACTACTAGTCATACTAGTCATTAAAGGTTCAGTTAAAATGATAAAAAAATAAAAGTTAATACTTTGCTTTTGAAAATTGATACAATTCTATGACGTAAAATATCGTAATAAATTGGTATATCAATATTTTGTTACATCCCTCCTACAAAAAATATTTTGAAAAATTATCCCCTTCTTCAAAAGTATCTTTTACAGTTACACACACAATATGCAGATGATGCAACGATGTTATTTAGCAACTTTTAACGACTTTTGGGACCACTAGTAGCTACTTCTCATGCTGATGATTTTGCAACACTGCCATCCAGTACATCAAAAGAAGGGATAAGGTAAATTTGCTTGTGACGATTTTTAACCATTTTTTTTGTATATCGTGTAACAGAGTGCTGAGTTATTCAAAAATACTTTTATTGAGAACTGTGGAAGAAGAGTCAGAAAGAGCTCTTAGAAGATGATTTGTAGGAAGGGCAGGCTGTAGAGGAGGAAAGTGAAAAGTCAGAGTAAGATGTTATAGTTTTTGAGTCTGATTAGGAACTAAATTAAGAGCTTTGCCAGCCAATATTAATGGAAAGCAATATGTAAGTTAGGGTTGTTTAATTTATTGATTATAGCATCTGCAAATGAAAATTTGATCATTTGCTTTTATTTGAGAAGACATATGCAAAAAATGAGAACTTTCCTGCATTTTGAGCAAATAGTTTGCCTCTATCTGCCAAGATTAGGAATGGACTGTGTAGATGAACAGGTAGTTCTCTCGACATGCCAGTTTCATGTTTGTTACATTCAGCTTCTACTTAAACTATGCGCACACAAAAAAACTCGAAACATTTTTTCATCTGGTTCTCAGGAGGCTACAGAGAATCCAAACCTCAGTCAAGTTTTGCCACTCACTAAATACTTTTGGAACCCAGCTAATTTGTCATTGAAGTAGAAACTTTACCCACATTGATTTAGTTGAAAAAAAAAGCTTGTCCAAGAACCAGTGACTGTAGCCAGACCCCTGTGATTTATGGAGTGCACAGACACAGCGTCCCTTCAGACTAGTGCCAGGAGCTTCTCAAGCAACAGCGTGGAGATGAAAAGCTACTGTTTTTGATAAAAGTTTGAAAAATTAAGAAAGATTGATTCGCAAAATATACGTGCAAACTAAAAACATTAAAAACAGATTATTATATTCAATCGACTATGTTGAAACCAACAAAATGCACAGTGGACAGGTCCAGCACAGGGAAGAAGTTTTGTTTGTTTTTCAAGTTCTGCCTGGGATCAGCAGAAAGACCTCAGAACCTTTCTGCTAATTTTGTAGTCCATTGTCATGAAATACACAATCTGCCATTGTGTATTTCTCCATCATTTTTACTGTTTCTTGTTTATCACCAGAAGCAATAGCAGGGTAAAATCAACTGTCATTACAGCAATCTGTTGACAACACACAGTACTCTAACAGTTGCTTACATCTCACACCTTGTTAATATGCTACAGCATGACACCAGTGAGACTGGCTGATTTTAACATTTCTGTGCAACATGGCTCGGTAGGTTTCATTATCATTAATAATGCAGAAGCCTCTGAACTTGGCACTGGCGCTATAAATAAATAAGGCCCGATCCAGCAGGATTGCTTTGCACTGGTTTGGAAGAGGTTTATGTGGGGGAGAAGTCGTTGATGCCTGCATATACTCTGCCCCATGCTCCGTGCCTAATGAGAGAGGATTACCAACATGGATGTGTTTAATTGGTCTGCTGTTGTGAAATCAGAATGGATGGCTTTATTCACATGTGATTAGAAGTTGGCTGATATATTCAGGCAGGGGATCAACAGCTTCACAGTGACCTGCTTTCATAGGATTGTTCGTCAGTGAATGTTTCCACAAAGCCCCTCCTTCTCATGCCCTTTTAGCTCATTCATAAATGTGTCGCTGGTGAGCCTTTTGATGGATGGCAGTAGTATTAGACAGAGTATAAAGGAAATTAGCACTAATTGAAATTTCATATTTATTTAAATCGACTCCAAAAAAGACCAGGGGATTTAGGAAAACAGATTGTGGTATAGTGTGCGTTGTGGAGAGAACAGTGAAGAGAACAAAGCTCTGTAGGGCTGATGTGTTGGAGGTCTCAGCTTCACTCTTAAAATGCGTCTCAAAACTACAGCACCACTGCACAACTTGGCAAATCGATTTTAATATTTGCTCTATTCATGCTATTGTTGTCAATGGATTGTGAGATAACTAATGAAGCATAATATCATGCCAAAGGAATGAATGTAATACATTGATAAATGGAAAGAACAGAGAATGCGCACTTGCAATTTTTCAGGATGAGTTATTGCATACAAAGCTTTGGAACAGAGGTTTTCTGCAGCAGAGGAGATGTTTCTAGAGCAGCACGTGGTGTGGACCAAATGGCACTTAGTTCACAAAGATATCTAACCTTAAAAAGTCCTTTGATGTAGTGACAGGATAGTTGAGCTGATATTTATCGTCAGGGACAGGAGGGGACACTGCTGTAGAGCTGTCTCACACCCACAGCCAGAATAGTCCTCAGGGATCACTGAAACCTGTCTTCCGCTGCCGACCCATACACAAAATTTGTATCTAGGGCTTCAACTGTGTCCTCTGTCTTTTTCCTTGACAAGGTTACAAGTTCATTTTGAAAAGCAAGCTCAATTTTGGGCATAGTGTGACTAAATGGGTAGTCTTAACTCAATTGACTGAAAATTACTTATCAGGCTTTAAGGTAAATTAAATTTTTCTTTTTCAGAGATGTTGTTTCACTAATGTAACGAAAACTAAACTTTGTGTGTAGTTAAAGGATCCACTGCTGCCTGAGTTTTCACTGCTTTGTGTGTGGACAAACTTTAAAATGAACTCTTAATTCAACAGGAAGCCAGTGTAAAGAATACAGAACATATGATATTGCTGAATAGAGCATAGTACCTACCTTGGTTCCTCTGAGAAGACTTTTACAGTCAGGTAAAAAAGTCTTCACAATGGTTTAAATGTCATTAAACAAACACGTTACCAGTTGCTTATTATACATGCAGAGCAAAACAGGTTTATTTATGACATAGGTTTTAAAGGGAATAACAAAAGACCAAAAGTAGGTTTCATGTGAAAATCCAGTGAGTCAAAATTAACTTCAGGTTACAAACACTAGACTAGAGGAATTACTTGGCTGATGTTTGAGTAGATTTCATGGCTATAATCATTGTTCCTGGAAATTGTTAGAAAGCCAGTTTTGGCTTCATTTTATTGCTTCAGGTTAGTTTACACAAGCTGCTTCGTCCTATTTAGATCAGTCGATTGACAATGTTCCACTAAAAGATGTACAGTTTTCACTACAGCCTCTTAGAGGGCAACAGTTCGCTTTTAAAATAAAAATGCACAACTCTACTAAAGCAGCACATTATATCAAATCCTGATCCACTCTATTCAAGTGTACTGTATGGTCTTCACAAAAAACTGTTTGAATGCAATAATTTGTAGGATATTACATTTTAAGTGACATGCATCCAAAATCTGCAAGCCAAAAGTATTCTTTGGGTGTTAAATGTACTTTCCCTGCCCTCGATGCAAAATGGTCAGAAGAATCTGGCCACATGTCTGTAGGGATCATGAATGGACCCCAGTATTTCCTCCTTTGTTTGTCTATTGTGTAAAGTTAAACTGCCTTGTAGCTGAAATGTGCTATACAATAAGCTTGACTTGACTTGCGGGTGGGTACAGATGATGAAAGGCGTTGCTGTCTAGTAGTCAGTAGTACAGACTAGGAGGTATAAATTTGGCATGAGACAGTCTATCAATTTAGATAACTTATTATGCATGCTGCTAACTTGTATTGAACAGTCATTGATGTACAATATATTGGAGATATAATTTAAAGACCTGCTAGGGGAAGCATGTGAAATTAACATCATAATGGACTGAGTATTGAGCTTTGGGGAACCCCACTGAGATTTTCACTTAAGCGTAATTATTAGCCTTAACAGTGAAATTCCTCAGCTCTAATAGTAGGAAAACCAGTCCAACATAGAACCTGATATACCAGTTAGATGTTTAACCCCGTTATTTAAAACACTGTGGTCTGTGTTAGTGATATGGTAGGTTTAAAAAATTACCGACTTTAAAGGCCATTAAATAAAAGAAAAAGCTTTTTTTTTTTACATTGATTCGGAATGCTCCTTCTGAAATCTAATATAAAAAATTTACTTGTCAGTGTTGAGGTTATGAACATTTTTTATTTAGTTTGTCTGGGGCAATAACTTTAGCTTCAGCTTTTTCCTCATTAGGTCGAACAAAATTCCCTGCCTTCCTCAATTTAATATGTAAAATAGTAAAAAAAATGCATTAACTGATTTTGGGTCATCAGTAGACTTGACAATATAAATATACTATGCAACGTACATGTGTATTCAGCAAGATTGTGAATAGTAATGCCATGTCTCTTGATGACTCCACCCAGTGGTAAGCATGTCCTGTATAAAGTAAAAAGTGTAGAACTGAATATTGAACCTATGCTTTTAGTTGTAAATTACACTGTAATAAGCAATTTCTTGAATTTATCAGCAAGATAAAATCTACAGGTGTGGTAAGCATTATAAAAGGCTCTGCTTATGCCTGTTTTTCTGATACATTATGCACATGAGGATTTTGAAAATCTGTTATTGTGTGATTTAAAAAAAAACATTTTTTTTTGCTGTACTGTTTTTTTCGGACTATGAAGTTCACCTGCTTTAAAATCTGCACCGGCCTATTTTAGGGAAAAGTAAAAAATGTGTACAAACACAAGCAGCACCTGATTAAAAGCCACAGGTGTTTTAATGTTTAATTATGATATGTAAGGGTTTGTGCAGAGGGGATTGTAGGGAAAGTGATTGGTGTTTGGGAAAGCTTAGATTTTATTAACATTTCAACACGGTGCTCTCGTAATGTCTGTCTCTTCCACGTTTGCTTTCATTGTTTGCGCAAACTTCCTCTCTCTCTCTCTCTCTCTCTCTCTCTCTCTCTCTCTCTCTCTCGTTCTTCTTAACTCTTTAGGTGCTGGGGTTTTTCTATGAAATATTCAATTTTGATATCACTAATTCAAAATGTTGTAGCTTTAATATGGTTATAGATAAAGGTATACTGTAAATGACAAAAATCTTCAGCATGATCCAAAGCTTGTAATGGGAGTAAATTCAAACATCTAATGTGCATATTATGACGTCATCAGGCCTTGTCAATATTGGTTTGGAATACTTTTACAGATGTTTATCTTTTTTACATTGTTTAAAACTTACTTTATTTTGAATATTATTATTATTATTATTATTATTAGTAGTATTTATTGGCATTTTTTTCAAGAACAAGTGGACATATCTTTTTATTTCCCTTGTTATGAGGCTCCATTAGTCTATCCACTAAATAAAACAAAAGAAAGTAAATTATTAGGCTCAGAATTTTACAGTTCCATCCCCAAAATAACCAACAGGCTCATCAAATTGTCTGATTCACTATTGATACTCTTCATCAAACTCTTACTCATACCTCCCCATCATTATCAGTGAACTTTGCTGCTGTTTACCAGCTTATTAGCAGTCTGTTCTGCCGCTATTTCCACTGATTTTACATTCCTGCTTCTTTTGTCACGATTAGCATTATTATGACCACCCCTGCTACCCGATCACAGACCTTTCTCCCAGCGGGAGAATATGACTAACAGTACCTGTTGCTACTGTGGAACGTCATGGTGAACAGGACCAGCTGCTGCTGCAGTGAGCTGTTTGAGTTTCGCTTTCTTTCTCCCTGGACAACTGAACATCTTGATCAGAGACTAAATTTTCCTCTTCAGAATCTTAATACACAATAATTGTTCTCAGTACTTCCTGTTGGGAACTCAGACGTCTCGGCATCATAAGTATTATTTTTCTAAATCTCGCCCTCGCTATGCTGTGACTGCAGCAGCTGCATGCTGTCTCTCTCACTCGCAGAGCTGCACAAAAAGCTGATTTACTCCAAAAGTTTCCATTGTAACACACCAAAAAATATGGCTTAAATTAAAGTTACAGATGTCCACCATCTCCTGATGTAATGTAGTAATTAAGCTGTGGCTCGTTAAAGGTAGCGTTATTGTCTGTCGCAATATTGCGACCATGGCGCTTAAAGAGTTAAAGGCACAGCATCCTTTGGGGAAGGACGTAACTTTTACAATCCATAGATCGAGGAGGTCCTCTAGTGGCCTTTAGCTGTAAAAATCGATTTATTAAACCGCACTGCATTATAGGCCACATGGTTCAAAACATTGGAAACAAGTAGCGGCTTATAGTCCGGAAAACACGGTAGTTGGATCTAAAATTAGACATATTTTTCTGAAATGCTATGAAAGTTAAATCCAGACTTGAATAGATTAAAGATTAGTGTTTATAAAAAGGTTTTTAAAAATGACAACTTAGAAATTTATATATTTTCAAGCAAGGAGGTAAGGTCCCTTCTGGTTAAATTTGGCTCTCAAGAAATTATGAACAACACAAGTTTTTACCAAATTCAGTTCAATTTACTTTATTTTCTATAGCACCAATTCATAGCAAATATCATCTCAGGATACTTTTCGAAAATAAGTAATTTCAGTACAATTATACAAACATAACAGTTTTCTATTTAATGAATCCCAGTAAATTGCATTGAGTCGTTGACATGAGGTTGTGACCAAAACTTCAGCAATCCCTCATACTGAGCAAGCATTTAGCAACAGTGGAGAGGAAAAACTGCCCTTTAAAAGGAAGGAACCCCCAGCAGAGTCTGGCTCAGTTCGAGCGGATATCTGTCACGACTGCTGAGGATTCGATGTCCATCCTAGAATGTGGAATTTAGAACCTAAATAAATCCCTTTTCCAAATGTGGGCTGGTCTTGGATGACTTTTGTGATGGTCAAAAGCCACACTGGCCGTAATCCTACTCCTATAGGACTTGTTAGAGCAACAAGGTGAGGGGAGAGTTATTTATATCCACTAATTTTACCATATACATGCACTCCATTTACAGTAAACTGTGGATGCTGCGAATAGTACAGAGAACATAGGGCTTCAGCTGCACACAGCTATGTCTGGGTAGGGTAATCTTCTATTCCGATACATCTAAAGTAGTTGTCCAGGTTTGAAACAAGATCGGAGAATTTGACTTGGTGTAACCAATATTAATTTGCGAATATCAAATTAATATTTTATTATGCCGGAACTACAGCAAATGGCAGTAGCCATGACACGGTCAACCTCTGCTGTCTCTCTGGGCTTCAGAGCTGGATTTGTGTCAGTTTGCCATTGTAAAGACTAATTTTATTTCTTAAGAAGAGAAAAATGGTAATTTGATATGACAAAGTCTTCATCTTCTGGACTGGTTTGGGATTCTCATGACATGATAACCTTGAGTTAAACAGAAATGTACAAAAAAACAATATACAGGTGCATATAATTTAAGTAATTTAATTCAGAAATTCAAGTTCATTTATTGTATATATTTACAACTAAAATTGATATATAAATCAAGCATTTATTTCTGTTTTTTTATCTTTACTTCACAGTCTTTGCTGGGCTAAGGTTGTCTTTGTGGCTTGTGAAACCTTTTCTACAACATCCTTTTTCTTCCACCTCAATTTTCATTATTTTGCTTAGATGTAACACTCTGTAAACAGCAAGCTTCTTTTTCCATGACCTTTTGGTTACTTTGCCTACTCTCAGTACTTGGCTCAAAACTGTGTGTCCAACTTTTAATGTAAATTTTGTTGATGATTTTAATCTACTTTGGAACTGACCCTCTCTACTCAAGAAGGATGGGATTCATCTCAACAGATTGAGCAGTCAGGTCATGACAAATATAATATTTTTTGCTTTTCATAATTTCAGTGACTGGGACATCATCCCAGTCATTCTGTAGACAATATTTCCTCCAAAATCAGTATACAGCCAAACTTAAGTCCAAAAATAGTAATTGCAACCCAGTCATTATGACCAACCACAGTCTCAAACATTCCTCAAACAGAATTACCAAACACGAAGAATCTCAGCTATGTTGTCACCAGAAATTCCCTACCTACCAGACAAGCATCTGCTGCACTTTTTAAAATGGCTCTTTTAAATGTTTGCTGTCTTTTAAACAAATTATTGTTAAGGATTTGACTGTAGATAATAATATTGACGGCTTGACCTGTTATTCTCACCAAGCGAGAGGTAAAGGGGAGGTAAAGCAGGTGGCAGATCTGATTCAATTGCTCAAAATTCAATTTTGACAAATATTTCCACATAATAACAATTCCACATTTGAGCATCATGCCTTTGTTTTTAACAACCCCCTGTTATGAGTGTTAGTTTATACACTCACCTGAAGGATTATTAGGAATGCCATATTAATACGGTGTTTGACCCCCTTTCGCCTTTAGAACTGCCTTAATTTTACTTGTCATTGATTCAACAAGGTGCTGAAAGCATTCTTTAGAAATGTTGGCCCATAGCATCTTGCATTTGATGGAGATTTGCGGGATGCACAGCCAGGGCACGAAGCTCCCGTTCCACCACATCCCAAAGATGCTGATCGTGTTGGGTGCCATTGTAATACCGTAAACTCATTGTCATGTTCAAGAAACCAATCTGAAATTATTCGAGCTTTATGACATGGTGCATTATCCCGCTAGAAGTAGCCATCAGAGGATGGGTACATGGTGGTCATGAAGGGATGGGCATGGTCAGAAACAATGTTCAGGTAGCCCAAGGCATTTAAACAATGCCCAATTGGCTCTAATGGGCCTAAAGTCTGCCAAGAAAACATCCTCCACACCATTACACCACTACCACCAGCCTGCACAGTGGTAATGGATCCATGTTCTCATTCTGTTTACGCCAAATTCTGACTCTACCATTTGAATATCTCAACAGAAATCGAGACTCATCAGACAAGGCAACATTTTTCCAGTCTTCAACTGTCCAGTTTTGGTCAGCTCGTGCAAATTGTAGCCTCTTTTTTCCTATTTGTAGATGAGTGGTACCTGGTGGGGACTTCTGCTGCTGTAGCCCATCTGCCTTAAGGTTGTGCGTGTTGTGGCTCCACAAATGCTTTGCTGCATTACTCGCTTGTAACAAGTGGTTATTTCAGTCAAAGTTGCTCTTCTATCAGCTTGAATCAGTCGGGCCATTCTCCTCTGACCTCTAGCATCAACAAGGCATTTTCGCCCACAGGACTGCCGCATACTGGTTGTTTTTCCCTTTTCACACCATTCTTTGTAAACCCTACAAATGGTTGTGAGTGAAAATCCCAGTAACTGAGCAGATTGTGAAATACACAGACTGGCCCGTCTGGCACCAACAACATGCCACACTCAAAATTAGTTAAATCACCTTTCTTTCCCATTCTGACTTTCAGTTTGGAGTTCGGGAGATTGTCTTGACCAGGACCACACCCCTAAATGCATTGAAGCAGCTGCCATGTGATTGGTTGATTAGATAATTGCATTAAGGAGAAATTGGTGTTCCTAATAATCCTTTAGGTGAGTGTAGATCACCTAAGCCTCCTTCCTGTTGTATTGAAGAATTCTCAGAATTTCAGGGGAGCTGGCTCCCTGGGGTTGGCAATGGTCACCCCAGTTATTTTCTCCCCATCCCCATGCCTCTGTCCACCTGCTCCTTCATTCTACCATTCACAAGGCCTTGGGACGTGGGCACGTCACTGGGGTGCGGGATGGAGCTTCCGTCTTCGCTACCCGGTGGCGGCCTGGGTCCCGATTTTATT
This sequence comes from Apricaphanius iberus, assembly GCA_028564705.1. Lineage (NCBI taxonomy): Eukaryota > Metazoa > Chordata > Actinopteri > Cyprinodontiformes > Aphaniidae > Apricaphanius > Apricaphanius iberus. The sequence continues at coordinate 702,924 of JAPXFQ010000640.1, read as the reverse complement.
GAGCAATTTAGACACTACACTTGCAACATTTACAGGGAACGCACATGTAGGGACCTGGCGGTGTGGCGCCACAGGCGAGGCCCCCCCGTTGAGGGGGCCTCGCCTGTGGTGCCGGCACCCACTGGTTAAACGCATCTAGACACTGAGGGCCCGGGGGGGGAGATGGGGGTACCCGGCAGTATTCCCATGTCCCCCCCCTCTGTTTTAAGTGCACATTAGAACAACACGCAACAACACCACATTGAGCTGGGGGAGAGAGGCTGGGGGGTCTTTCCACACCCCTGTTCGTTGGACCATCAGGGGTCGGAGCCCGGATAGAACATCACGCCGTCTGGTCGGGGTCCTGGGCTGGTGGGCTGCTCTTGCCGGTGTGGGGCCTTGGCGGTCTACTTGTCCCCGTCCTGGTGGGCAAAGGGGTCTGTCTCCTGGGTGCAGGGGCAGGGTTCTCTACTGGGGTGTCTGTCCCTGGGCCTGGGAGTATGGAGTATAGTGTACGTATGGGGGGTATGAATGAGGGTATAGCGTCCTTTTTTCGTATGTCCTGTATTTGTAAGAATGTGTACACAAGAAAGGGAGGGTACGTATGAGTGTCTCTGTCTGTCTATGTCTACCTGTCTGGTTGGTGTTTGGCTGCTCTCTGGCCTGATGCATCTTCTTCCCTCCCCGTCACTCCCCGTCGGTGATGGTTGCTCCTGCCCGCTGGTTGATGATGACTCTCGATGCCTGGGGCTGGGGGTCCCGGTTGCGGCCCGGCTCGGTCCTGGTGCATGTCGGGCGGGTCCTGGGTGGTCCGGTGTGTCGGGCGGCCGCTGTTTCGGGCCGATGTCCTCCTTGGATTGACTGGGGCACCTCTTATGGGGGTGCCGGGTTTGTAGAATAGGTTGGTGCCGTCCGGTGGATCGGTGGGGACCGTGCCTGGCGCCCAATCCTCCTGCCGGTTCCAGGACTTCAGCTGGCTGGTCTGTTCGCCTGGTGGGGCTGTCCGGCATTGGCTGGGCCCCTGATCTTGGCGCCCCACGTGGGGCGGGATCTGGACCCTGGAGCTGGAAGATCTGGATGTCCAGGTGCCGGCTGGGCGCGGCCTGGGGAGGGCGTACATCCGCTGTGGCTCCCTGGCGTGTGGATGTGTGGGGGCGGGCCGGGTTGTTGGCGGTGGGTACTGGTCCGGGGTGGCGGCGGCGTGTGTTGTCCGTCGGTTGGCTGCGGGTCCTCCTTGCCTGCGGCGGCGGCGGGGGACCCTTGTCGGCTGGTCACTGGTTGGGGCCCCGCTGGGGGGTGGGGTGCCCCTGGTCCCCGTGGCCTCCGGTTCCTGGTCCGGGCCCGCCCTGGCGTAGCCGGTTACCGGCGGAGCCCGTGGGCTCGTCACTGCGATCTCTCGGGCCCCAGCATCGCGGCTGGTGGGTGCTCCCCTGGGGCTTCCATCTGTTCCCCTCTTGGCGGGTGATCGACCCTGCGCTGATCCGCCTGTGGACTCTGTACTCTGTGGGACGCTGGATGCATACATCTCTTGCCTCCTCCATGTCTGTGCCGATTCCTGTAGGACGGATTGACGGTTCCTTACACCAGCTATCAATCACTTGCATGGGGAAACCTTATTCCGACCTGCATGCTCGCACACACATAGGTGTGGGGACATAGGTGAGGACGGACATATCTTAAGCTGAGGTTATCATCATTAGTTAGTTGTTCACAGGAGCTTACCAGAAACATTTGTATTATGTTCATTAATCAATGCTTGTGTGTAGTGAATGTGTAATTCTTTGTTTATTCTACCAGATCCGAACTATTGGTTTGGTTCTGTACACTTTGTTGTTTTTGTTTTGTATTACTGTTTCTCTGCCGTCCGGCAGAGGTGGAGGACTGGGATGTTTTCTTGTGTTCTTTATTTGCCTCCCTGTCTTGTGTCATCGGTTCGCCCCTCTGTTGGTCCGGTTTCTTTTCTTCACCTTCTTCCTTTCTCCCTTCTTGTCTCAGTTTAATGTCCATGACGTCAGGAAATTGAACCCACAGTAATCACTAATAAAGATTTTTCATACATATACATCAAGTGGCGTACTACAGCGAAGCTGTAATACTCTGCTTGGGAAAGTAAAACTGTTGGGCTTGTACTTGGTACTCAGACACCAATTCTGAGTAGCATACTGCTAGACAGGACACGTAAAAAAAAAAAAAAAAAAAAAAAAAAAAAAGAATTCTCAGAATTTCAGAATTATTACATAATTTTAATAATTGCTGATTTTTAACTACACATTGATCGTTTTAATCAACATAAAAAATAGTTTTTAAATCTGTGAACTGTATGGTTTTAAGCAACATGTCACACAGCTTACTCACAAAAGAGAATACACCCTGGAACTGGTCATAATATATGGCCTGTCGACTAGTGTCTCCTCTGTTGTTGACCTGGCTGTGTCAGACCACTTTTGTATATTTTTTAATATAGGAGGTTTTATCCAAAAGGAGACCCTGGTGAGAACTGCGAGGGAATTATATATACCTTCTAAAGTGGCATAATTTTTTTTTAAACGTTTTAAACCAAATTCCAGTCCAGACTTTACCTGGAACATGTAATTTTATTGTTGATGATTTTAACCGCAGGCTAAAGTCAGTCATCGATTCAGCAGCCCCACTGAAAACAAAGACAGTGAAAACCAAGCTCCCAAGACCATATAGAAATGAGAGATCTGAAAAAGAAATGCAGGAGAGCATGTAGAAAATGGAGGCAAACACATCTAGATATTAGTTAAATGAATTTATTAAATAAAAATAAAATAATAAATATTAGTTTAATAATATGAGTAAAAATATATACTATAAACAACTTAAAATCTATAATAATACTGGTTTAAGAGCAATAACTCTTCTCTTTTGAAACCTTAGTGTAGACAATAAGAACAATCTGAAATGTGTTTTTAAATCAATTGATCTTTTAATAAATCTTAAGTTTAATGAACCTTCTGTGCCTCCTTCAGTTGCTTCATGGGAGGACTTTGCAGACCATTTTAGAAACAAAATTAGTGCTATCAGATCAACATGTCTGAAGCACGGTGTTTACCCAAGGAAACACTGGAGAGTTTTGTCCTGGTTGATGCAAAAATACTTGGTAGAGTTTTCTCTCAGGTTAACCCAACTATCTGCCTTCCTAGATCCAATTCCCACATAACTTTTTAGAACCTTTTCTGGTGTCTTTGATGGTGAGCTTTTAAACATTATGAATTGCTCTCTTCTGACTGGTATTTTCCCAACTGCCTTTAAAACAGCAGTGCTGAAGTCCCTTCTTAAGACAGGTAATTTACATCCAAATATCCTTGATAACTAAGGACCAGTATCCAACTTATCCTCTTTAAGTAAAATTATAGAAATAGTTGTTATTAATCTTGATTAGTTTTTTAAATGAACTCAACATTTTAGAAAAACATCAATCTGGTTTTAGGACAAACCACAGTACCAAGGCAGCTGTTTAAAAGTGCTAAGCATAGCTTTTGATCAAATTGACCACTACATTTTATTGGACTGACTCAAATGTCTGATGGGTCTCAGTGGTCCTGTTTTAGAATGGTTTTACTTCTATCTCACAGATTGAAAAAAAAAATTATAAGCATGGATACTCTCTGCAACAAGCTTGTATCCTATTTTTGAACATAGATATATTCCATTGAAGGTACTCAAGCTTCTTCCATAGTCAAAAAACATTATTGTTAGGTTAAATGGTCTCTCTAAATTGCCCTTAGGTATGGGTGTGTGTGTGTGTGTGCATGGTTGTTTGTCCTGCTTGTCTCTATGTTGCCCTATGATGGACTGATGACCTGTCAAGGGTGTACCCCCCTCTCGCCCGATGACCCCAGCGACACATCAAGGATAAGCAGAATAGTTAATGGATATGTATGTATGTATGTATTTGGGCTGCCACGATTAATCGATTCATCACAATGTTGACAAGTAAAATTATCGACCAAAAATTCAGTACTCAACGTTATCATTTATTTTCTAAAGCTTTGTTTTTGTCTTAAAATGGTCGCTGGCCCTTTATCTGCTCCCTTTCTGCCCGTGACACACATGCGCAGCATGAGCAGTGAGCTGACAACATCATTCTGGAGAGTTTTATTAAATAAAAAGAGAAGCATGTATAATTCAAAATTCACAAATTAGAAGCTGCTTATGGCAGTAAAATAGTCTTGTTTGAGATTCTTAGAGGGAAGCCGTCTGTTGCTGATGACAAACACGGACAGTAGCCTCTGCCAGCTAGTTAGCTTGTTAGCTGCTAACTTTAGCATCAACAGTAGAGCGATTTTCTCTTTTCCCCCGACATGTCGACTTTTTACCTTCTTTCCTAGGTATCAATGGGTATTCGTAGATTGATGGAAATGCCTAGGTTCTCTGATAGGCCATCCTCTATGGCCAGAGCTGCTGCTTCGATGCTTTCTGATCCATTTATACACAGATCAGCAGCTGACGGGACATCAAGGTATAGATATCGCAACAAAAAACCTGCTGCTTATTCTTATTATTGCAATTAAGTACTTATTTTGTCATAATGTAATTTTTACTCTAACTTTATATGTTAAATGGCTGTGAGCAGGAAGGATTTTTCTATAAGGATGATCATTCAGTAGTTTTGATGAAGCTCCTGACTGAAGAGGCTATTTTATAAATGCAACATTAATCACCATTGGTGATGGTAATGTCACTACTTTAAGCACACGTCATGTATCTTCTGTAACACGGTTTTATTTTTTATACAGTTCATAATTGTTAAATGAGCTATCATCTAAAAATCACTATTTCCGATAGGCCTACTACATAACACTTCGAGGTAACGCAAATATTAGAGCAGCTCCTGCTCCTGGAATAGTATGCATTTTAAATGTGATCGGATTAGTCGACTAATCGGCAAAATAATTAATGATTAGTCGATTATCAAAATAATCGTTTGTGGCAGCCCTAAGTTTGTATGTGTGTGTGTGTGTACGGCATATATTTGTATATGTATGTATAAAGCTATCTGAAAATTCAACCTCCCAGCATTAATAAGTCCTTCACATGAGGAATTAAAGATATCCAGGCATCCACAATCAGTCTTTGGTTCAAACTACTTGGTAAAATGAAAAGGAAACAAATGTCGAAAACTACTTATCTGCCAGCCAGATAAAACATGGATATAAACAAATACATGATCAGGCAACATGACAGTTTACAAGGAATACCCTATCAAATAATATGAAACCCTTTCAGTGATGAGTCAGATAGTTGTCTTATAGATAAGCCTCAAAAGCATTAGTTTGACAGGGACTTTGAAAAGATGGCTACTTTTATATGGCAATTTCTTTTGCAGCAAAGTCTTTTACAAGATCACCAAAGTCCAGTTTTCTCTCTAGATCACTCAAAAGAAATGAGTCAAGTGATTCAGCCCTTCCTGTCCCATTATGGATCTTTGTCTAGTTTTCATTATGTTGAGCTTAGTGAAGGAGCTTCACCACTTGCATTTGTGTCAGGGAATGTCAGGTAAAGTCTGAGTGCACAATGTCCACATTTGTGAAGATGTCCTATAGGTTATTTTATCTAATTAACTGTAAAAGCAGTGGAGCAGATGTGATGCCTTTACCACACAAAATCTTTGAACTGAACAATCCCTTTCACAAAGTCTATCTACAGGTCAGCTGACTATTTCATTTGGAGATGAGATGTTTATTTTGCTGTAAAACAGTAATGGTAACCTAAGTTGTTCAGGAAGCCAAAGGTGTTGATGTTATCATATGCAGTATACCTGTGATCCATTTTAGAATTAGTCTATCAACAACCACTAGAACAACCACTAGTGGAGAACATTTGTTTTGCTGTGCCTTCTCCAAAAAAAGCTTTTGGATTCTTTTTGGTTGTGTAGTGTCTGGGAACCTGTAAAACTGTTGAAGACGTGAAACTGTTGAAGACAACCCTTTAGCTAGGGACTCAATCCTGTCAAGTAGCAGAGCTTCCTTGCTAATTCCTGCATTTTGATTAGTGTCAATTAAAACAGTGGTCTTCACCTTTTATTTTCCCTTTGACACTTACTGTTTTAATATCGGACAATATTAACTTGGACTGGCAGATAAATGCAGGAAATTAAAAAACGTATGACTGAGATAAAAAAAAAGGTTTTATTTTTAAATATATTAAATATAAATCCAATGTGTTCTCTTAACTTTATAAGTACTTCCATAGCACATCCGTACATTGTGGCAACATCATAACATGAGTAACTTCCACTCTGCCCCCTAATGCAGTATGGTGACGTTTAAACATGCCTTTAAAATAAGATTTACCACAAAAACAAATATAAAGTGCATGAACAATACAACTCACCACAGTGCTGGATCAGTGGTATCCTGTAGCTGTTTCAGTATAACAAGACGGACCGTCTGAGGCAGTCCTATAGGCATCATCGCCTCATTAGTCAGCTGGTTACCACATTATAGCGGAGAAGGATTTGGTGTGTTAATCGCCGTTGGTGAAAAACCCATATTTTACATAGGACTCCTGGTGTTGTCTGCTAAATGTAGCTTTCTCTTTCTGGGAAGTCATAGGCTCTTCTGTATCTTCAATCAACCTTTCCTTTTTGCAAATTAACTTTTTCTTTAATCATTGTGCTAGCTTGTGGGTTTGTTTTTAGCAATAATGTATCATGTGATCGAGGCAAGCACGAATTACAATCAGAAGTAACGCCAGACATTAACTTTTTTAGCTTAAAGCGCTGATGCTACAGAGGTTTCTAGTTTTGTAGCACTGACACAAACAGTATTAACTGTGGTTTTATATTATATGAAATTCATTTAACATTTTACAAATTAAAGCACAATACATTAATAGCAAAGTGGCAGATTCACACAAAGATGCATAAAATATAAAACTATAATTAAATAAGACTGTACAGTAGGGGGGAAATTACAGCACTAAAATATAGTTAAATTATTATTTTGAAATATCATATTCAGGTTAAGAAAATGTGCAACTGCGCTGTATGATCTTAAAATATTTATAAAATATACATGTCTATTTATGCATTACAGAATAGACTATTTACTAAAACTGGCAAATGAAAAACTGTGCAAACAACAGAGATTTGTAATGAAGGACAACACTGAGCATCCTCTTTGTGAAACTGATATTTAAAAACAGTGTCTTCATTCAGAGGCTGCATCAGTTTCGCTCTAACACAGACTGCTATAGGACAAATCTGTTGTGAAATGGTGCTGTATAATTAAACTGAATTAAATTCAGATCTTTCCTTGCTGCCCATAGCTGTCAGCATTTGCAACTCATTAAGGGTAAGATAAGCAACAAAACTTGATGTCCCTTTGGGATGAATACATTTTTTTTTCAATTGAATAACTTCAGAAATGTCATTCAAAATGAGATGTTTTAACAACTGCTATAATAATAATAAATGTTACTCACTAACTGCATGGCTGTGTTTAGGCTCTTGCTGCTCAACTAGTTTCTTTGTTGGTTTTCCATTTCGAATTATGTGCACATAATAGTCTAAAAAATTGTTGTTTTAAGTGTCTGGATCAGGGTCAATGATAACCAATGTATAGCAGGTTTTTCTGATGGTGTCTTCCGCCAGACCGAATAAAATTTTTCTTACAAAGGTAATTTTTTCCTGGTACCGGCACACTCAAGTTGTTTTAATTTTGTTTTTTAGATGAAGGCACAGCAGAAAAACCCACTTCCGAACTCTGTCATATTATCCAAGCATACGTATGCATGTTGATTGGTGGAGTGGCTACAAATGCATAGGAACGGTGGGAGTGATTCTTGGATATAGGACTAATTATATTAATATAGTAACACTTATCACAATACAATAAATAAAATATGTAACCATAGCTTCATCAGGCTTCAAAGCTGTTGCGTGGGTGCTACTATGAAAAATGAAATGAAATGAAAGGAGAAATTGAAAAAAAGATATGTTGCATTGTACAGCCCTGAGAAATGGGTCACAGAAAAAGAAAAAGAAAAAAACAGAACTGAGACTCGTATAACAAATAAAATGGAAACCCCGATATTGCAGGGGCCCCGCACGGTTGCTGCCGCCCTGGGCGGAAGCCCGGCAAGCCCTTACAAAAGACTGTGCTTTGTGGTGGCTTTTACCTAATTGAGTGACATCTATGTGCAAAAGCAATCCCAGCAGATGTTTTCAGTAAAAAAGAAAAAGGGAAAAAAAGTAATCCTCCACCCCTATTTTTTTTCCGTTATGGTGAATATTTGGTCATTTATTAGAAATGCTCTTTAGACATCAAAACAACCAGCTCAATAGCTGTATTGACTGTTTTGAAAATGGATGAAAGAAAATCTGCTAAATAGCAGAAATATCAATAGAATATATATTCAAAAAAAGGATACAAGTTTGGTGCCGGGGGCAGTAGCAGGTCCAGATGACAGGCTGATTTTAGGTTACTATAATAGTATTAAAAACCAGTTCTCTATTCATATAATTTACATTTAACACATCAAAACTTCACTTCAGTTTGTAGGACTTGATAGTATTGCCATTTCTCAGCCAAATACTGAAATATGGCATTGTCCGTTTCAGTGCATCTCTTAAATGTTTCATTATTGAAATGCATATTCATTACTACAAAAAATGTGGGAACCATAAGGATAATTTATTAAATATTAATTAAAGCTTCATTGCCGAGTGGCTGTTTTACATCAATAATCCCCCACCTACATCTTTCAAGAGATGTTTGCAGGTTTGTGTTGTGCTGTGACACTGTTTGTCCTTCTTTAGGAGGCATGCATCACTGCCAGTTGAAGCCACAGAAAATCCCGGGAGGTTAGGATCCGAAGGTTGCAGAAGGGTCATCCCTTGCCGAAAGTGGAAGTCTGCATCCTTGGGGTACAGTAAGACATTATTTGGTCTTAAAGATCTAAATGTGTAGTGTGTCCCATAATAAGAGCAACATATACATTGCTTCCATTCACCAGTGGCTTTTTGTCATCCTTATGTCATTGAGTAGAAGTTGTCGCAGCTAAAATCAGTGCCCTGCTGCAGTTGGCCTTTTTTTGTCAGATGTATCGGGACTGAGAGCTTGACAGCTGCGGTGACACTTGGCGGTGTCCTAATGTTTGAGGCTTTGCAGCTGTTCTCCTGTCATCAGCCATTTATGAATGTGTTTCTGGGTCTCTGTTTTGTTGCCCTGATATGTACAATTATCGTTTGTGACCAATTGCTTTATAGTAGGTGATCATCAGGTTCAGCCTCAATGAAATATGATCCAGTTTTAAATGAGCCTTCACTGCTGCTCAGCCATTAGCCTGCACCAAGTTCAGACCTTCAGAAGGCTTCTCAGCAAACAAGGAGAAAAAGAGAGAAGTCTGTCAAATCTGTGGGTCTGACTAGTGGGAGCTTCAAAAGACTTGTGAGGGTTTCAGAGCTGCCTCCTAGTGCTTTGTGCTTCATCATTAAAAAGAAGTATGCGCTTAATCCATAGCCCACTTTGGCTCATGTGCAGCACACAAAAATAAATCGTTCAGCATGGCTTAAAATATATTCTATGTAAAAAACAAAAAACTATATATATATATATATATATATATATATATATATATATATATATATATATATAATTCTCTAATGAGTAATATTTGCAGGTTGTTACATTACAAAAGTCTTGCTGATTAGTTTTCTTCTTTATCTGCTTCTTTGGTCTTGATGGTTGCTCACGGAGTAATTTTTTATTTTTTAAACCGCTGAAGGCTAATGAGTTAAATAGATTATGATGACTGTAAGCAACTGAGAAGCTTAATTTACTGTACTGCAGGATTATCCTGACACAATTACAATCAGCTGATTGCTAAGTGATAATGGCCGAACTCTGTGTGCCTCCACTAAAACCTGCCCCTTTGTCCTTGTTGGATTGATTCTAAAAAAAATTGCTGGATTATTTGAAGCCAAGAGGTGTAGTACATGGTGAGAGCTAGGTTTTCAGATGAACAGAGCGACAGAGCCCTTCTTAAAGCTATGAATTTATGGCTGAAGAACCTGTGTTAATCTTTTCTGCTTTCCATAAACTCAACTTGGCAATTACGTTTTTGGTATTCTGATTGTCAGACTGCTCAGAAAAAAAGACTATCATTAAGAGTGCAGCTAAAATGCTGGTGAGCAGGACCTTTGCAAAGTGAATCCATTATTGTCAGATTCCTGCTGCTATATTAACTCCTGTTTTTGGTTGTTCTTGCTTTGGTCCAGTTTGAAATCGTATTTGGGGCTCTTTAAATCCTACACATTGCTGGCATTGCACATATTTTTTTTCCTTCTTCTCCGTACCAGTTATGTTTAGATTTTTGCGTTTCCAAGTCGTTATTTAGTTCATGGTGAAGCAAGCTACATATCTTATCAGTATGGACGGAGCATTGGGGAAGTAAACCTTTTTCCAAACTGTGAAGCCAAGTTTTGCCAAGGGGCGACTATGGCTCAATAGGTAGAGTAGGGTTGTAGGTTCAATTTTGACTTCCTCTTGTCACATTTTGACTTGCCCCTGTGAGAGACACTTATCCCCAAGTTTCCTACCAAGCTCTGTATCAGTATAGGCATTTTTGTGCCTTTGTGAGTGTGTATGGGTAAATGTGGCTCCAGTGTAACATACTTTGAGTGGTCAGTATGAATAAAAATCAGGCATATATGTTCAGTCCATTTAAGATTTGCCATATATTCTGGGGTTTAAAAGCAAGTAACTAATGTGTGTTAATGTGCTCCTGTTCTGAATAGTGATTGTGTCTACTGGGATCAACAGTTTGGAATTCATTGTGATATTTATGTCATATCACATATAAGTGTGTTTTGCTGCAACATGTGGTTAGCATGGTTAAGTTGGCAAAAAGCTGTGCTTTATAATTTGTTTTTGAAAGTGGTTCTGAGTCAGCACATTCATCCATAATCAGTTTATTCAGGCAAAGTCATGTTTCGCTCCTGCTGAAAATACAGTTTGCTTATGTGGTAGTTAAATTCTTTTTATGTGACTCGTTTATAATACTTTTTATAATATAGTTGAGTGTGGTTCCAGTTAACCCTGTGGGGACAAAACTAGCAGAGGAAGTTGCTATTATGCTTTTTAACCTTAGTGATTTGCTTTGAACATCCCAAAGTTTAATGGCTAGTGTTTCAGATTCTTTCCAGCAGCTGATCACAAGATACAAACAGGAAGGCACAGCAGTCAATACAGTCTGTCTGTTGCTGTGAAGGTCAAGGTCAGTGGTGAAAAACGCTTACTGACCATAGATGAATTAGAGGTGCTCTATCATGCTATTTTGCAGCTTTCAACGTCTGGGATAGACATATATATGATAAACTGTCCTTATTAGTGTAATATAGTAGTCATTTGTCCTGAAATTTAAATTGTGTACTGGATTTATTGTTGGACTAGGAAGTAAAATGCCTTGTTTTTCCATAATCCCGCCTCCTGCAGCCGCTCTCAGACAGCAGTTTTTACAGAGACATTTTAGAAAGCAAAATTCAAACAAAAAAAGTGGTTCCAGCTGCTACAGTCCGGGGCAGCTATGGGCTTTGAGAAGGGGGAGGGTGTGTTTGCAACTCTATTAGGGGTGCACCGATCCGACTTTTTCAGTCCCGATACCGATGCCTGGATTTTGGGTATCTGTCGATAACTGATACTAATCCAATACTATTATTGAATTAATGAACTGTAGAACTTCCACCTTATATCTTTCTTGAAGAGACTAAATGCACCAGACTTTAGTAACTAGACATAACATAGACGAAATAACAGATGTAAAATATAAAATTACCACAAAAATAAATTTTCAAATAAAAAATAATTTTTTTGTGAGTTAGTTCATGGTATCAGTTAAGTTTAACCAATACCAATATATGTTCATTTGACGGCATCAGGGCGACCAGTATCGGTATGAGTGTAGTCTAAACTAAACTCTAAAAGAGGTAAACTGCTCTGTGGGAGTTCTCTGCAGGGGTGGTGCGGACACCTCTAGCACTTCCTGTGGCTACATAGTAACGTAAAATACGTCACTATGTTGCCACTCAGTCGTTTTCCAGAAGAGGACGTTGCAGCTGTTCAGAGAGCAGGATTCAGGAGGATTAAAAAGACATGCGTGAATTAAGCCATAAACAAAGTGCACTACTAGATGTGTACCAGATGTGTGCATGGTCTGCAAAGCAGTTTTGCAAGCCATGGGGTTAAAAGCTAGCTGAGATTTTTATTTTTTGCTGTGCTAAATGAAGCTGATCCATTCTGTTTTCCAAATTGTTTTCCTTCAAGTTTTTGTAAATCGACATGTTGATTTAGCGATTATCTGCTTAGAAGTGGTAATTTGTGCCAGGTTTTACATTCTTACTGTATTTTCTGTTTCAGACATCTATGACACTGTTTGGCTTACTGTTAATTTGTTTGTTGTTTCAAACATTTCAGGCCAGTTTGAAGTGTAACAATGAATGCGAGTGGGCAGCTGACTGGATGCATGCTATAGAGAACACAAACACATTGCACGGGGCTGAAAGGAAAGTTTAAAACATGAAATGCTACATGACATTGATAGAAATATATGATGAAACCTCCATCAAAACAGTCTTTTGCAATGAATTATTTTTGAGGTACAATTTCCGTTGGCAGTGGATGTTCTTGCGTGCCAAAGGTCTCACACCAGATTCAAACTCAGGATGTTGCATGGATGTGGAATGTAATGTTGACCACTGGGTCACTGGAAAACAGCACTTTTCACATTGTGTTTGAAGAGAAATGAGGAAAGATGTTGTGTAATCATTTCCCGCTGAAGCTCGGCGGCTGTGCGAGACTCCTGATGAGTGACTGATTCTTGCAACTTTGTTTTCTGACTGTGTTTGCGTGGTGCTAATGTGAACCGAGTGGGTGAAATATTAATTACTTTGCCACTTCTGATGTGCGGTGCCATGCCCGGCAGCATGCTCATTGCCTTGCTTGGTTTAGATGTATGTGTGTTGCATAATAAAACATGTTGAAGAAAAACTTTAATTATCCGAAGCATTTGCAGGGCTAAATTATTCATTACAAATTTTTGTTGTTTGGGAAAAGGGTAGCCTGACCTGTACTGAGCTGTTGCTGCCCAGTCATTTACAGTAACTTGCCAAAGGATTTTAACCCCTTTAACTTTGTAAAATCTTGCAAATTTTAACTGCAAATGTTTGGGATATTTTTTGAGAATGTATACAATTATCACAAAGTAATGCATATTTCTGAAGTGAATGGAAAAGGATTTATGGTTTTCCATATTAAAACAAAAATCTGAAAACGTATCCTGCACACACCATATTTATTGTGAAAGAAATGTGTTAGGAGCTGCTAAAGACTTGAGACTGGGTCAGACTTGAAGCACAGCAACAGCTCTAAACACGGAGCCCGAACTAAAATTGAATGGTTTACATCAAAGAATATGTTAGCAATAGCCCAGTAAAAATCCAGATATAAATCTTGAGCTGTTCCTTTTGTTGCAAAGGTGAATTTGCAAGCATTTTACACTGTATATTACAAATCTTGTAGATTGCTGGTCAACGGCTTGTGCTAAGTACTGACTTACAAACAGAAATCGTACACAACACTATTTCTATTTGTAAAAAAAAGGTACAAAACTTCCCCCATTTTTCTTCAGCTGAATAATCTTGTAACATGAGAAAACCATGAAAAAGTGTTGTGCTAAATGTATTAATTGCAACGTGAAACGTGCAAAATTCATTGGTATTCTAACATTTTCAATATTGATTATTTTCAATATTGATTATTTTCAGAATAATTAAATAAAAATAAATAATAAGAAAAGCATAAAGGTCCGGCATGTTGCCCAGACATTTTTAAGGGAAAGACCAGCGGAAGCGGTATTGTTGCTGCTAATCACTTAGCCGTGCAGCACGAATGTTAGAAAAGAAGAAGTGTCTATGTTTAGAATCATCAGAATCAGAAAGGTTTATTGCCTTTGGATTTGAACAAGTATCTTATTTTATTGAAAAGAAAATATGGTCACTCTATACACATTTCGTTTAGACTTCATGGAAAAATATGACCTTGATAAGATTGTGAAACATATTTGGGATATTTCTTGGTTTTATCTATGGTTTCACATTAATGAAAGGCATGTCATATTTGTTTTGTATACCTCAGTTAATGGAAACTGGATGGATTTAAAAGTAGTTAGTAGCCATTGCAAAATTAAGAAAAATCTATATGAGGAAAAAAATAATGCAACAAAGTTAATTTTTTTTTGTTTTATCTGATCAAAATTAAATTTTAAACTGGTGTGCATTTTTTCCCAAAGCTTTGTGAGCTTGTTGTTTTCTAATCTCTTTGTTTAATACCTCCATGATTTACTTTAGCTTCTCTGCATAGAGCTTGAGAAGATATTGGAAATTAATGTATGAAACCTGACATTCAAGCCTTGCTACTCATAGAGACGTGTTCAGAGCTGGAGTTGAAGCAATCTCTGGAGACGAGCAGTCAGATTCAAAGCAAGCAGAGTGACTGCCTTACTGTAATATTGGGAAAAAAAATACTCCAGGGATATGCTTGAATCACGACTGCTGTTGTATTCTTCTGCTTACATCTCCTTTCTTGTTTGCACTTCTCATGTGTTTCATCCATCTGGTTTTCTTTTTTTGTTACTCTGGCTCTTCTTTGCCTCTAACAATTACATGCATACGAAGAATTTGATCTGCTTCTGTAAGGGACTATACAAACTCTCTAAAACCTTAGATATGATGACTTCCTTCCTGTGCCTAAATGTATATGAAGCAGTGCATCGCATATTATTGAGTCTGTGTATGCATTTACTATCAGTACCAGAAGAGGGTGGAGAGAGTAAGTGAGCTCAATGCAACAGTCAGAAAACAAACTATTACGACAAATATTTAAAGGTTGAAACAATAATTTTATTGTTTGTCAGTGGATCACCATTATTGAAACCTTTCTTATTGGGGTTTGTTATTGACAAAGGAAATCCTCATAAAGATGTTAATATCTACAGCAAGTAAGTAAGTAAAACTTTCAAAAACAACTCTTGATTCATTTCCACAGTATCAGTGACCATCCAAAGACGGAATGATGGATCCTCAAATAAAAAGCACAGTAAAATTAGATATTCAGAAGTTCCAAGAAGAAAAAGTGAGTTTATGATATAAATACATGTTGGCCAGTATTGTGAGAAGACATAATCTTGATAAATAAGTCAAATTTCCTCTAGCTTTGGTGACTACTGTCATGTTATAGTGATGAACGAGCAGTGTTCAGAAGCTCCTCTTACAGCCATTGCTGGTAGTTTTTTGCTGTGTTCAGTTGAAAATTGAATAACTACAGTTAATATTGTTTCATTATTTATCCATTAAAACCATGTAGCCATAAATGATTTCGGTATTCTTAGGAATTAATTATTTAGTTTTTTTATTAAAGGTTTGATAGTTTTTGTATTGTTGTTCTGTTAGAAAATAGTTTGTAGTTAGTAGCTAGCTTTTAGAAACCTACACTAAAATGTAAAAGTAACTGGCACCTGTGGTAATCATTGACTCCCCTGGTAAAGACGTGTCAAAAGCCTTCAATTACTGTGTGTGTGTGTGTATATTGCAGTAACATGATCTCGCACTTAGTTATTTAGGGAGTCTTTATTTTTTAACAAAACACAAATTTTTTGGTTCCCCCTGCTGTCAATACTTTACACAACTGCCTTTTGCAGACAAGAGAATGACACCGAGTTGTCTTCTACACCTTTTCACAAAGTTGGACCACAGATAGGGCTTTTCAAATACTCCTGTCAGGTGTCTTCCGCCAGACATTAAAAGCAGCAGTTATCAAACAACTACTAAAGAAGAAAAATCTGGACAACACATTAATGCAGAAATACTGTCCAGTCTCTAATTCTTTATTAGTTTTTTTTTTTTTTCATCAATTAGCAAGATTATTGAAACAAGCTGTTTTTCAACAGTTAAATAGCTTCCCAACAATGACCAAACATTTTTGATGTTTTTTTTTTTTTTCATCCGGTTCAAAGAATAGACTTAAAAATACTTTTACAAGTTTCTGATTTATTGAATTTCTTACACTGAAGCATAAGATCTGTTATCACTATACCAACCCGCCAGACTACTCAGGTCTTCAGACTCCAGTCTACTAATCATTCCCTAGAATTAGAACCAAACATGGAGAAGCAGTTTTCAGTTTCTGTGCTCCCCTTATCTGGAACAAACATCCAGATGACTACAAAGCTGCTGAAACACTGAGTTCCTTTCAGTCGAAGCTAAAAACTCATCTCTTTTCAGCTGCCTTTGAGTAAGTGATTAATAATAGCCAGAATGTCATATGTTTTTAAATGACGTGTATTTTGTTTCTCTAATGTTGTGATTTATACTTTTACTCTTCTATTGCTGCTTTTATTTTATCCTCTAATCACCCAAAGCGTCTTGAATTGGCGTTTTGTTAAATATGTGCTATAGAAATAAAGTTGCCTTCCCTTTCCACAGAAAAAGATCATGTACTAGTTTGTTTTTGGTGCCAGGGCAGTGTTTAGTCGGTTCTTTCAAAGAACCAGTTGTTTTTCCACATATGTGGGCCCCAGTCGGTACTGCATCATAATGTCAGCTCATTGTAATGCTACTGTATTTTGACTGGCAAAAAAAGTTCTCCTCTTTTTTTAACTTTTTTTGTATTCATGTATGAAATGAAATGGCTAAAGAGCAAATTTCCATTCCTGAAAGGCTATCGAAAACAGACAGACATAAGCAATTCTCCATTCATAAAAATGGACGTAATTAATTAGAGAGAAATCTCTACAGTTTTTTATTGTTACTTTAACTCTTTGTAAACTGTAAACTGAGATGAGGCTAATGTTTTCAGCAGGATTTACCCCCCTGGACAACCACGTATTCAGCCAATGTAATGATGGCTACAGGTACACGAAACATGTTTTATGATGTTCCTGCTGAGGTAGCATTTCTGAACTTGACCAAATGCATTAAATTATGTGATCTGCCATAGCAGCCTCGTCAGATTTATAGACTTGTTCCTCGACGTGTTTGATCTCCTTTCACTGTTGATTTTTTTTTTTTTGCATTTCTCACATGCTCATCTAGTCATGAGCCGGCTATAACCCTGAGCCTGCAGGCTACAGAGGAAGATGGAGCTATAAAAAATAGAAAAAACTGAATGCTTGAATGATAAATATTATAGAATTAAAAATAGGGATTATCTTCAAGTGAATTTTTGTTATACAAGATGTCTTATCAGCCAACAAGTAACTACAATTCATTTTGCTTCATGAGAATAAAAGTCTGTTGCAACACTTGATCTCAACAAAAGTCAGAATTTCTACACCAAAATGTTTATCATTATTTTATGTCATTAAATACGATGACCATCTGAAGACATTTTTGACACCTGCAGCTTTTGTTTTAAAAATGTTTGGCTGTTTCTTTCCTCTTCGCTTCATGGTCCCTGTGTTATCTTGCGTCTGTGGAGTGCTCTGTGGTATTGAGAGGTGAACACAGGAAGTGTGTTTATGTCAGATTGAGACAGTAATAGCGGAGCGGTGAGGAATAGTATAAGCCAGACAGTTGTGTTAGGCAGGAGGATTGCTTTGTGCTGTGGAGTTTACTTAAAGAACACAAGGCTTTTATATATCATACTGCCAAATCTTACAGAAACATTGAGGAACTAATCGAATAAGGAGGAAACAACCTTCCTGTCCAAGGCACTTTCTTGTCATCATTAAATCAAAGAGAAAAAAGTCAAGTTTGAACTGATTGGTGTACTGCCAGTGAAGTAGCTGCTGCATTCATTGCCCACAGCTGCCTTCTAGTTCAATCCTGTGTAGAGTTAAGACCTCCATGCCTCTCTGCACCCATCAAGTCCAGCTCAAGGCTGAATGAAGGCTTTTAAATACCCAAGATGCTCACTGTGACCTCCTCTTTTTCCTGAATTCATGCTTCCCCTTTGATTCCCCCTTTTTTTCACTTTTTACTTTAGATTCCTCTCCCCCTGCCTCTAACTCAAAAAACCCTGGCAGGTCTCCGTTCTGCCACTTTCTCTGACTCTCCTTGTTTCGCATTCTGTCTTGTCCACCAAGAGAACTGATTTGATTAGATTAATAGGTCCTGAACAAAAGTTCTACAGTAAAAACTGCAGGCTTGGCAGCAAGTACTTATGATCATTTCTGTAATGGGTTTAAACTGCAGCATGTTATATTTATGCTCATAAATCTATCAGTCAAGAGCAACCTAAAGATTGGAGGTTTCCTTTCCATGAAACTCAATGTTGGACTCAAAGAATAAGTAGGAACAAAAAAACGTGACACTTTGGTAAATTAAGCAAGATCAGGGATTGATAATATCCCGCTCAGCTCATTACAGAATAACTTAAAAAATAAATAAAAACAAAAGTAACCAATTTATGGACAAAATTAAAACATTTTTTACCTACATACTACTGACAACAGAAAGAGTAAATAAAATAGAACAACGCTTTCACAAGTAATTAAAACTGATTAGAAATTTAGAATCAAGAGGAGCTTATTGTGACTTCAAGTTTTTATGTCCTAATTCTTAGTGTTTTTCTTATCATACTGTTCTTGAGAACACATTATTCATACTGTGGGTCTTGTTTGGGTCGTGCTAGACTTTTTTCCCCCCAGACCAGTCAAGACAACATTCTTTTAATTGCTGCAACTTTGTCTGCAACTCCTGGCTCTATTCAAATGCATATAACAATATCTTTTCATTTCAAAATGTCTTCACTGCCAACTGTGACCCTATGTGTCGAAGATGAGAGGAAGGAGAAAAAAAGAAGGGGCAACATTTACCAAGGTTAATATTTTGATGTTTGTTTGATTTTTAAGAAAAAAGTTAATCTGGAGCCAAATTATAGGTTAGTTTGATGAATGTAATGAGCTGCAACATGCACATATTCTTCAAATCTTTGCAGCAACATTAAGATTACAGAAATCTCTTAAAAATCACCTCACAATGGTTGGGTCTTCTTAATCTCACCTTCCTCAATGTCTTGTTATTGCCTGATCTTTCTTTACTCCTTACTGTCTTTACTGCTGTCTCGAGTTAAGTTGCCTTGTGTACAATGTGATTTATTGTGAATTCTAATGCTTAATTTTGATCTAAATAGGAAAGTGAAGGAAAAAAGGTGACTGAATCACCAAATCGGTCATCACATGGCCACCACGCATGATGATTTGGACTTTAATGGAGGTCCAAATCATTGCTGTTACAGCTGTCGTGATGCTGGTCAGGGTCTCTGTGGCGTGTGGTTCTGGCAGCCATATCTCAGCTATGATAGCACTTTCATTAATCCGCTTTACTGTTATTTTAATTTTTTTTCAAAGCTTTATGGATTTCTAAATGGGAAAAAAAAACTACAACCTGATTAATAAGTCTTTGTTCCTCTAATAAAAAAACCTAAACTTTACCATACTGTAGGCACTTGAGCATTTAGATAAACGTTGTAGACTAACACTGCATCTGGCTAACAGTTTGTTCTGACCAAAAAGGTTTTAGGCTCACTAGACTTGGGCTTCAGATTTAAGTTACACCTCCTAGTGTGTTGGCGATCATTTGAATGAGCCCCATAAATAACTGATAAACATAGTGTGCTTTATTACAGTGAATGTCCATTTCAGGACAGAACGTGTGATTATCTCCAGGCCTTTTATATAATAGCACTGCAGAATCAGAACCTATCGATTTAAACTCACAGAGCTGCTGCCTCCCCTGCTGAAGCAGCTGCCTTATTTGCTGACTGCTGGAGGCAGGAAGGCAGCTCACAAGACCGTGTCGCAGAGCTGAACGTGGTGGGAAAACGACGTGCTGTGGAAGTTGAGCCGTCTTCCCATGTGGATGTTCGTGTACCCTGCATTGTGGCTGTAATTGTGTCTAACTGACCACAGCATTTGCCTTTTGTGAGGAATGACAATAACTGAAGTCACTCTGAGACAAGCTTAACAGCACAATAAACATTTATTGTATGTGGCAGAAAACAGTGTTTGGTAAATAAACAAGCAGTTATTGTGTAGATGAAATACTGCTGGGCCAAAAAAAAAGGAATAAAGTGGCTTCTGCTGAACATAGCATCCCACCAGCTGTAGGAAATCCTCATTTATTGCCCTTTTTATTTACTGCTGTTTGTATTGTAAAATTTGGATGCCACCAGATGGGAAATCACAACTGCAAAATTATTTAATAGGCCTATAGAACCAATGGCCCAGTTCAGTAATGAGTCCGGACTCCTGGGAATGCTGTCTTTGAGGTTCTGAGCTCCTGTTTCGTCACCATATTCCCCAACAGTTAATTACAGGCTCTGTTCGGCACTCTGAGGCTGGATCTGAGGAAATGCATGCTTCTGATCCAGGATACTTTTCTTTGACTGAAATTCGGATGAGTGAGCGTTTTTGCACTGTGCCTTTCACTTTAGTCAGTCCTGCTGATGATCCTATCGGCATCATCTTCCTGTTGGAACATAAAAACATGCAAATTTTGTTTGGTATGTATTCTCACTGTTTTGCATTCATGCAGCTATGCCATGCATGAACATTTAGGGGATTTTGATGCAGTTATAGGCAGGCTTCATTAAAAAAAGAATCTAGACAACATGTTTTCCCTTAAAATCTTTTCGAATAATATATATTTTTACTTGTAATGATGCCATAATTTTTTGTATCCTCTGTTTCTGTTCATGTTAACACAATGAGTTTTATCTATGAAAGGTGTTATGCAAATAAAATTTACTTACTTTACATAGGAACTTTCTACTGATATCTATTGTTATGCCCTAACTTCCAGTACCAATTTTAACCTTTTCCAACTATATCTTTATTTCTGACAACTTAAAACGTATTGATTTCTGGAACTTAAAAGATAGAAACTGTAATACAAGTTCTTTGAAGAGGTTGTAATTTTGAAGAAAAGAAAATTAAGCCTTAACAAAGAAGTGCCTCAAAGCACATGCTGTTGGTTGTTTCCTTAATTTATTATGAATTATCAAAGTTCTTAGTTTTGATGGATTCAATTAATTGGGGAAAAATAATAGATGTAGTGTTGAGCCAGCCAGTCACAGGTGAAGTAAAGATGATCATTTCCAACCTCAATTGAACAAATTATGACTTTCTCAAAGTAACAAATCATTTTTTTAACGTTCAATATTGTATGAGTTAGGGCAATAACTTAGCTTAATATAAATAATGCATTGCCTTTATCTTATTAGTCTTAGTGGTCTTCTATCCTGGCCCATAAGATCTAATAAATTATCTCCCATCTCTGATATTCCTAACTAAGCATATGTGCTCTCTGGAATAGGGCATTAGTTTACTTTGCTTTTAAAAAAAAAAGAAAAGAAAAAAAAGATGTTTCAAAAAAAGAAAAAATATTATACATTTTATTGTAATTTTGAAATCTTTTAACGTGTTCTTTATTGAGGTAAGGAGATTTAAAAAGTTAAATAAAAGTGGAAAGAATTTGAGAGGAACATTTTTGCTCTCATAATGGTTACCATTTTCTTGAGAACAAGTAAATATTCAGCTTAAGAAAATATGAATAGGATAGACTTCAAAATAAAAGCTGCAGTCACCTGTCTGCATAGAGTAATGCACCCTTAGTCTAATATTGTGTTGAAATATTTTGATTAAGTTTCTGCATTGAGCCTTTTCCTGTTAGCCATTGTGATTTGGCAGTATTGGCCTACAAAAGATGTTTAAATCTACAAGTTTAATACAAATACAAATCAGAAACGTTGGGAAAGTGCAAATAAAAAAAGAAAGGGATTTCTGTATTTGATTTGTACTTCATTGCAGGCACTATGAATGCAAAATATTTGTACTTGGTCTGGTCTGCATTTTATTTGCAAATATACGTCCTTTACTGTCATTTAGAGCTAGTAATCATTAGGGATGTGTATTTGCAAGAATCTGGTAATATTTTGTATCACGATACAAAGGGGACAATACAATATATTGCAATCTGTCATGTTACTATGAACAAGACTATATATTGTGACTTTTAAAGCTGAATTTAACTGTAGAAAAAACTGTCACAGCATTCTAAACACTCCAGCCTGCCTTATACTAGGGCTGGACGATATAGAAAAAAAGAATATCGATAAAAGAATAGTCATATTGATTGATATCGATAATTATCAATAAAAATCACCAAATGTAAAAAATACATTTTAAGTGCACCCCCAGTCATTTTGTTATTCTTCAATTGACTAATTTTAACTAAGAATTATATTAATGACATTTTCAAACACTTCTGTTAAGTAAGTTTTGTACTGGTATTGTACTGGTATTTTTGAAATGGTGCTGGTGCTTAAATTGTGCTCGAAACGGTGCTTTAAAAATGGAAAACATACAAACCTCTTCCAAAACTCCTTTTTTTCAGTGGGCTTTCAAACTGTTAACAATTCTGATCTAATTAGTCACATAGTAGCTCTGAGTTAACACCCATTCCTAAATTACTTAAAAAAAACTACAGTTTTAAGTGTAAATAAAGGACAAATCAAGATGCCTTTGCTCTTTTTAAATCAAATATAGGAGAAATAAACTGAATTTATTTTTTGAACTCCACAATCACTATCACAATGTGCTTGTGGTCTCAGAGGAAAAATAATAAACACAACTACGGTAGTAGAACTAACCAAAATGTATTAATAAACTTAACGTTTGGATATAACCAGTCTGTATTAAGCATCACATAAATTAAATGTAATATAGTATATCATTTAATGATCAAACACATAAGACTAAGCTGCTACAATTCTGTCTGAAACCATGGTGCCGGTCTCTGAGTGGCTCCAAAAGTCATGACTTCATCTCAACAACAAAAAAAAACATCTGCATGTTTTTCCTCTCGCCAGGCATCTGGCAGAAATCGGCAGCTGTTTTGGTCAATGGAAAGCAATTACAAGTGGTAGAGCAGTTCAAGTATCTTGGTGTTATTTTTGATTTGAATCTATCTTTAAAAGATCATGTAAAACACGTTTCTAAAATGATTCAATTTAATTTGTCACATTTTAGGCACATAAGACCCTATCTAATGACTGAGGCGGCAAAATTATAAATGCACTCAATGGTTTCTATCGGGCCTTTTTGGCCAGTGGGACTCCGGAAGCAGCTGATAGGTATCGGCAGGCCAAGCGGAGTGCGGCTCGGATGGTTGCTGAGGCAAAACCTTGGGCGTGGGAGGAGTTTGGAGAGACCATGGAGAACGACCTCCGTGTGGCTTCGAAGCGATTCTGGTCCACCATCCGACGTCTCAGGGGGAGGGGGGAGCGGTCTGCTACCAGTGTTTACAGTGCGGATGGTGTGCTGCTGACCTCGACACGGGATGTTTTGGGTCGGTGGATGGAATACTTCGATGACTTCCTCAATCCCACCGACACGCCTTCCTGTTGTGAAGCAGAGTTTGGGGACTTTGGGATGGGCTCTCCAATCTCGGGTGCTGAAGTCGCCGAGGTTGTTAAAAAGCTCCTCGGTGGCAAGGCTCCAGGGGTGGATGAGATTCGACCGGAGTTCCTCAAGGCTCTGGATGCTGTAGGGTTGTGTTGGTTAACGAGACTCTGCAGTATTGCGTGGACATCGGAGGCAGTTCCCTTGGATTGGCAGACCGGCGTGGTGGTCCCCCGCTTTAAAAAGGGGGACCACAGAGTGTGTTCCAACTATAGGGGGGATCACACTTCTGAGCCTCCCTGGTAAGGTCTATTCGGGGGTTCTGGAGAGGAGGGTCCGACGGATAGTCGAACCTCCGATTCAGGAGGAACAATGCGGTTTTCGTCCTGGCCGTGGAACACTGGATCATCTCTACACCCTCAGCAGGGTCCTGGAGGGTTCGTGGGAATTCGCCCAACCGGTCTACATGTGTTTTGTGGACTTGGAGAAGGTGTTCGATAGAGTACTCCGGGAGTTTGGGGTACCAGGCCCTTTGATACGGGCTGTTAGGTCCCTGTATGACCGGTGTCAGAGTTTGGTTCGCATTGCCGGCAGTAAGTCAGACTCGTGAGAGTTGGACTCCGCCAAGGTTGCCCTCTGTCACCGATCCTGTTCATAACATTTATGGACAGGATTCCTAGGCCCAGCCAAGGTGTTGAGAGGATCCGTTTTGGTGACCTCAGGATTGGGTCTCTGCTCTTCGCAGAGGATGTGGTCTTGTTGGCTTCATCTGAATGCGATCTACAGCTCTCGCTGGAGCGGTTCGCAGCCGAGTGTGAAGTGGCTGGGATGAGGATCAGTACCTCCATATCCGAGACCATGGTCTTGAGCCGGAAAAGGTTAGGGTGCCTTCTTCAGGTTGGGGATGGAGTCCTTCCTCAAGTGGGGGAATTCAAGTATCTGGGGGTCTTGTTCACCAATAAGGGAAAAATGGAGCTGGAGATCAATAGACGGATTGGTAAGGCGTCTGCAGTTATGCAGGCGCTGTACTGGTCTGTCGTGGTGAAGAGAGAGCTGAGCCGAAAGGCGAAGCTGTCGATTTACCGGTCGATCTAGGTTCCTACCCTCATCTATGGTCATGAACTCTGGGTGGTGACCGAAAGAACGAGATCGCGGATACAGGCGGCTGAAATGAGTTTCCTCCGTAGGGTGGCTGGGCTCTCCCTTAGAGATAGGATAGGGTGAGAAGCTCGGTCATCCGGAGGGGGCTCAGAGTAGAGCCGCTACTCCTCCACATCGAGAGGAGCCAGTTGAGGTGGCTCTGGCATCTGGTCAGGATGCCTCCTGGACGCCTCCCTGGTGAGGTGTTACGGGCACGTCCCACCGGGAGCTGGCCCAAGTGGCCGGGCAGAGGGAAGTCTGGGTCTCTCTGCTTAGGCTACTGCCCCTGCGACCCGACTCCGGATAAGCGGAAGAAGATTGATGGATGGATGAATTTCAGGCACATAAGACCCTATCTAATGACTGAGGCAGCAAAATTATAAATGCACTCAATGGTTTTTACTCATTTAAAGCATTGTCTCACTACATGGTCCCAAACAAATGAGACCATTTAAAGCCCCTTAAGTCTCTATTAAAAAAAAAAATTAAAAAAAACTTTGAAAACCCTTGATGAGAAGCCTTTGCTGTATCACGATTGTAAAATATTATATAAGAATAATACATTGGACTTTGAAAACTATCAGCTGTTTTTAGATGCCGGTCTCATAAGGTGTTGAGTGGTCTTGCCCCCACACCATTAATTAATTTTATACACAGGAAAAACAATGTAGGGATTTGCACCAGATCCTTAACAACAGGAGACTGTGAAGTGCAAAGACACAAAACTAAATTTAGTAAAATGGTCGTGTCCATTAGAGGCACAACATTTTGGAACACACTGCCAGTTCATGGCATTCAAAACAGTTCTAAAGCGTCGGCTGAAAACAAGTCAGTCATGCAATCATGCTTAACATACTGCTCCAGCTGCATAAAACTTTGCTTTTGGATGTTTGAGACATTACAACTTGCTCTCTCGTCATTTGTTCTGGTACTTTACGTGACTAATTTTTTATTAATATTTTATTAAATTCAGTTGAAGTCGATGTCTTGTCATTTTGGATATATGCCTGGGCTCAAAATCTACATTTTTTGGCTGTCCTTTTTAGTTAAAACGAACTTTCGTTTGGAACTAATTTTCTACTAATAATATTTTTGTTTTGTTTTTTAGTTGAATTGTACAACATATATGTCACATTACAGGTGGAAAATATTTGAAAATGATTTTTTGTAGTCGGGTAATATTTTACATCACAAAATCTGTCTTAATGAGGTTTTTGCTTTTTTTCTCCACTTCGCATTTGTATTTGTATAGATTCAAGGGAACAGTTGAAATCTTTATTCATGTGTCTCCCTATGTATAAAAGACTCAACAGGATGTTTCCTAACATGTTTGCTATTCATAAACGATTTCAGTTTGTTCTGTTCTGTCTGGTTTAAAGGCTAAAGCTGTCAGCATGAAAGTACATGATTACCTTCAGTCATAATAACCAATTTGTCCTTTTACGGACTATTATGATTTCAGCGAGCACACAGCCAGCTTTCTGTGTTGACTTCAACCCCCTGAATCAGATATCAGGCAGCAAGCCGTCTCTCTGAATTGCAATGTCATTATCAAGACAACTGCTCTTGTAAAATATTAATTTCAATTTCTCTTTTAGCTGATGGGGTGGAAAAAAACCTCTTCAATCTAAAAAACTGCATGCATAATAAAGCAATTTGATTGTAAAAATCAGAATCAATCACACAGGTTGGAGTTTGTCTTTCAGTCGAGGTTGAGGAAATGTGAGTTCTTAGCGATCATGTTGCTTTTGTCAGTAATGAGAACTACCCAGATATTTGTGTTATGTTCATATCATCAGTGTGATTCAGAAAGCCTCAGAGTGAAACCACGTGAAACAGATGTTCCTCGCAGTATGCTAAGAACTTTTCATGCTTTTTTTCTTCTCTTACAGCTTTACTGTCACTATATTACCCTGTGCCACTTCGGTTGGTTAATTAGATCAAGTGACAGATTAGCAATACTGAAACTCCCTCACAGCTTATCCTTTCATCAGCTCTATGCACCAGTGATATTAGGGAAAAGAGCCTCAAAGCGTATTAGATCTGTCTGTCAGTCTGATAAGCAAAATTTGCTGTTCCAAAGCACAATATTCCTGCTCAGATCAGGCAGATAAAAGAAGGGCTACACACAGATCAACTAATAGAGCGAGGTGCAGGACACCCTTCTTTAGGAAATAAGATCGAAGAGCACTAATGACCTGATTTTTCAAAGATTTGCACATGTGCAGCAACTTGTTGACAAGAAGGTTGATATGGGTATATATTTCTGTGTGTTTGGATGTAGGTTATATCTTAAGATAACAGTGAAAAAACAGAGTTGATTTAGACAATATTAATTTCTATTTAGGCTTTGAGCAAATTTTTCTGCTATGACACCCCAGAATACCAGTGAGAGGAACTTGTGTCCAAGGCTACTAAAGGAGCCCAATTGTTTCATCATTTAACCTTTTTTTGCATTTTAATTAGGAATACCATCTTAAGATCTCACAACTGAGATGCTGAAGCAACATTCTGCTTTCGACTTGAGTCACATTAAGTTGCAAAAACAAGATTCCAGACTCGACTTATGTTCCAAAACCCCCTGCAGAAACCTGAAGCCTAGTTTCTCCTATGTGCTGTTTTCCATCGACGCAAGGTCTCTCTGTCACCGACGTGAGGACGGACAGAGTAGAGCCCAATTTTCTAACTATCCATCTCCATCATCAGAGCATGTATGTCTGTGTTTGGTCAGCCCAACAACAGCCAGAGATCATTTCACTAGAATGGTGCTGTAGTGGCTCTAATCAGTAGTTAATGTAGTGTTTGGGCTTGATATGCTTTATGTTGAAAAGACAATTTATCTAATAAGGTCTTCTGGCGATTCTGAGCACAAGGAGGTATAGAGAAACAACAAAACATGCTGCTTTATTTGTTTATGTGCATTTTTAGAGTATTCTATGAGCTTCCCTTCTACTAAAAAGTTTTACAGCTTAATCAAGACTTACTTTCTGGCATCCATTGCTCCTTGAGTGGGGAATGCACATCTCCATCAATACGTCTGGGTGCAAACTAGCTGTCGGAGAGGTAGGCTTAAGACTTGACTTAGACTCTTATTATTAAACTGATGACATGCTAAGAACATGTCGGCATTTCTCAAGTCCTTTGATTCATGTCTACACTCCTTTGACTCATGATGTGTTGGTGCAGGAATGCATTTAAAAGGTGCAGAACAGTGAAACACAAGAACTGGAGTTGCAGAACTATGTTCTAACGTAATGCTAAGTGAAAGAAAGCAGGTGTGTAAGCTACATACAACAGTCATCTTATTTTCTTACTCTTAAAAAGTAAGTGTCCCACACAAAGTTATTTCTTATCCAAATAAAAGCATTAGACATTGACATTCTTTTTTTATTTGCTCCGGACTTTGCCCCACTTTCATTGTTTTTTTGTTGTTGTTTTTTTTTAAGGCATATTGAAACATGCGTGGTGTTTAAACTTGACAACAAAGGTTGGAAATATAGATTTAGATGGTACATTATGAAAAAAGACCCTTAAACTGTGTAACTTAAAATAAGGTGAAGAAAACCCTGCTGCTGTTACATTTATAGTGAAGGAGTGAACCAAAAGAAAACTGAGATGAATGGGTACCAACAATAAAACAAAAAACCTTTAAACTCTTCAATAATTTTGAAATTCAGCATAAACTGTTGTTTATCCATTCATTTTTTTGATAATGCATATCTATATATCTAATGGAAATAAATTAAAAGCAAAAGTAACCGGGTTTTTAATATTAAAGGTATGAATGCAAAATTAAAAAAAGTTCATTTTTCAGTTTGTTAGTTAGTTAGTACAAATTAATTCCTAACCTGCAGCAGGTCAGTGTTACAGGCACACTATAGATGGCATGCATGTTATTAGAAATATTTTTTTCCATAGAGAATTAAGAATTAATTTGGAAATGGGGTTGCCTGTCAAAGTCATGGAATTTGAGCTGAAAACAATGACACACATATTGATTCTATAAAATATTGTATATCAATATGTATGGGGACAAATCTCAAAGTAAACTGTGAAAAAACTAAAGGCAAAGCAATTTTATTTATATAGCAAACTTTCAACACAAGGCAATTCAAGGTGCTTTATATGATTAAGCGATAATGATACCAAATACATGATTACAGAAGCATGATTAGAAAAACAGAAACATATAGGTGTAACAGATAAACACAATCGATAAATAAGAAAATATGATGTAAGGAACAAATTTATGCAATATAGATTAAAAACAGATAAAAAAAATAGGTTAAAAAAGATTTTTTTTTAAAGAATAAAGCTTAAATAATAATAATCAAATAGTGATCAGAAAGCACAATTTTGGACTCAAAGGCAGCTCTGACTAGTAGAGTTTTGATACATGATTTAAAAGAGCCTAACGATTCAGCATTTTTGCATTCTTCTTGAAGTTTGTTCCAGATTTGTGGAGCATAGAAGCTGAAAGCTGCCTCTCCTTGTTTAGTTCTAATTTTAGGAATGTTAATTGAACTCGAGTTGGAGGACCTGAGTGGTCTGCTGGATTGGTATTGTGACAGCAGATCTCCAACATACTTTGGTGCTAAACCGTTCAGTGATTTATAAACTAGTAGGAGTATTTTAAAGTCTATTTTCTGAGCTACAGGTTGCCAGTGTAAGGACTTAAGAACTGGGGTGAGGTGTTCTACTTTCCTAGTTCTACTGAGGACACGGGCAGCAGCGTTCTCGATCAGCTGCAGCTGTCTGATTGCTTTTTTAAGTAGACCTGTGAGGACACTGTTGCAGTAATCAATCCGACTAAAGATAAACGCGTGGATCAGTGGGGAAAGTGAAAGGCGAAAGTGGGGAATATGTTTTTATTGAATAGGAGTTGATGCAACATTAAATTACAAAGTTGAAGAGAAAAAAATTGAGTCTTCTGAAAGGGAAATGTATGATGTCTTACGTACTTATGCACCAAATAATGAGATAATGATCTTTTTTTTTTTGTGATGGGCTTTATTTAGTGATCAAGAGATCAATAATTAGGAAACCCAACATTTATTTTGTGTTCATTAAAACTACTAAAACAAAAAAAAACCTACAAACATCTGTTTGTCTGAGCAAATCATCAAAAAAAATGTTTTTTAATGCAGCAATTTTTTTTAGGAATCATGCATTTGAAAATAGCATCTTTTAAGATCAGATTACTGGTATTCTTGCAAGGTTAAAGGTATTCAGAGTGCATTTTGTAGAACAGATACTGTTGGAACATGTGAGGTTGTCAGAGGGTTATTACAGATATCAGTTTATCTACTGAAGTCTAAATCTTTGTGATGGCAGCAAAGAGACTCCGCCGCTGGCGGGGAGGTCACGCTCTTGTCTCTGTGTCACATTCAGACAGAGAGAGACAGCTCTTTGTTTGGCCTGCCTATGAAAAGCTCGTCTGTCTTCTACCTCTGATCTTCTCAGGCTAGAGGCCAACCAGGGAACAGAAGGAGCCTTTGCACAGCGGCAGAGCCCTCTGCCAGTGAGGCGCAGAGAGGCCGTGCAGAGCCGTAACATGGAAAACAGCAGGGAGACTAAACCTCTCGCTTCTCATGCCCAGAGCAGGGCGGAGAGGTCTCTTATCTAAACTTGGGAGGGGGTTATGTATATGCTGTTACTGGGGAGGCTGGAAAAATATTTATATGGAACAAAAACTTTATGGGTGTATTTTAATCAGAGGAAGTTGCTGATGACTAAACACATCAAAGCTGAAATAACGAAAGTGGCAATAGGTTGTTTCATTTTCTGTGTATCTACAGTACCAGCTTAAAATGTTTTTGAGAGCGCATATATGTAACTGTTGCCTAATCCTATTACACATAGACCCCCCTGATAGGTGTTTTTAACAGCAATATGGCTTCATGGAGACAATCCGAGTGGCTTCCTCAGGCAGAGTAGATCATGCACTGCCATCTTGTGGTTTGTAGCATCAATCACCCTGCAAATGATCAGCACTTTCACCTGTCTGCTTTGTCTGTTTTTTAGCTATTTGAAGAAAGCTGAAACATCATAAAAGTCGGCCAACTCCATGCAGAGCTGTGTATTTTAGGACACAGAATTCTAAGTTTGCTTCACACTATCAGTTTTCCTTCAAGGCAATGGCTCTTAACTGTGGTTCCATTTTAGAGTTTCTGTGGGATTAGTGCACTTTCAAGCACAAAGTGTAGTCAAAAACAGGTTGAAGGTTTGTTGTGACAAAGTGGTGAGTCAGTCTTTTAGCAGTCAAACACAGAACATGATGTTTCTGACCTTCAGAACTTGCGTTATCTGTGTTCATATCAGCCAAAAAACTTTCATTATCACTGAAGTAGGAGAGCAGGTGTAAGAAAATGATCGGGTCATTTGCTTTTTTTTTTTAAAGAATGAATACTGTTAGTATAATCTTAAATCAGATGTATTGTAAAGTGTAGTTTTTTTATATAAAAAAGCAGTATAATAAATTTGATAATGCAGTGCCTTGCAATAGCCTTAATACCCATTGAACTTAACAATCACAGTTTATTTTATTGAGGTTTTATATAATACAACAACACAAACTTACTTAATTTGTAAGTGGAAGTTGTTGCCCTTTTTAATGCAAAATAGCTCGACCTCAGCCAGGATTGGTTCAAGAACATCATTCAACATCAGTTTTCAAGTCTTACCACAGATGTACAATACTGCAGCTCGAACTGAATGCTCGGGGTCGTTCTCCTGGCGGAAAGTGAACCTCTGTTTCAATTTAACCTCTGACCTGTCAAGCAGGTCCCTTGTTTATCAGATTTTTATTTCCAAAACCTTTAAAAATGGATTACTTTATGTTGATCCATCATTTCAAATTCCAATAAAATACATTGAGGTTTGTTGTTTTAACATGGATTTAACATTATTTAAATGGAAGGAAGGAAAACATTTAATCTGTTTTGCATAAAAATATGCATAAATGGTTTATAAGCATGGTCAGAGTTGGCAGATTTTAATCCTTGTAGGCTTGACTCAAAGGTTAATTGTCTCAGCTCAAGTGCGAGGACATGAGTCACCATTGTTAAAGATCTAATAAGGCCGTCTGGTGTCTCGCTTCTTTGTCATTAATCTGATCTGGGCTTTCTTGGTTTTAAAACTCAGTACATGTTCCTTATGATAGTAAAACATTGAGAGGTAATAAATGTTGGGAAATCTGAATTATTTACATAGTTTTTAATACTTTCATTAGTGACTGCAATCAAAAAAATGTTGTTATTACCTCAGACAGGGTTGGTAGTGTAATAAAAAATTAAATAAAACACAAAATGATTGCACTGTAAAAAGGAAATTAAGAAATACGCTTGAGGAAGTGAGTGCTTCAGTAACTGGATGGAAAAAAGTCTGAAAGTAAAGATTCATGTGTGCAAGATTATTTGATTTTTACTAGATTCAACAATTTTAAAATATGTAAAATCCCTTCTTTTGGATGTTGTTTATTTACCATGCAGCAAAACAAATATGACAGATATGAGGCTGTTTTTATTTATTAGCAGGATCTACTGTGTATCTTGTGTTCTGGTAGAGGAAACGAAATCCAAAACATCACAGTTAGTGATTATTGTCCTGTCCCCTGAATTTCTAGCTGCTTTTATTCTTTGAGTCATAGACTTCAGTAATGAACAACCAAATTCTTCATTAGGGAGGTTGTAATTTTCTAAACTAGTTGTTGACAGCTTTCCATGATGTGGCTTTCTGATGTACCTTTTCCCCACTGGTGACCATAGCTCTGAATATGCCTTTGATTATAATTTATTTTTGTTGTATATCAATGGCTGATGTGCAAGGGTACTTTTAGGTGAAGCCTACGCTAGATTGACCCACAGAAAACATTTCTACGGCATCAAACGGCGACTTTCCTCCTGGATCAGTAAGCTAAATCACTTCCAAACTTTGCTAACATTAGCTGTCAGTTAAACTCTTCTAAAATACATTCCTCACTGGACAAAGTTCAGGTTGGTCAATGGGCATATCAGCAGCAAACCAGGCAACTCAACAGCCGGGATTATGTTCTTATTGTTGTAACTGCAACCTAGATGTTATGCGCAAATTACATATCCAACCTTTAAATTATGAAAGTTGAAATTGGACTTTTCCAGAACTTGTCTGGTAAAATTATATAATGTCAGAGGACAGTGACAACACTTATGACAGCGCAATATATTGAAATGAAGAATATTAGAATAATTCAGATAAATGGGAGTCATTTATTATTATTCTTTATTTTCTGCCCTGATAAAGATGAGTAAACTGTGCATGCCGCTGTGTAGGTTTGTGATTTTGAGTGCACGCCTTCTGTGCAGTCCTGAACAGAATCCTGCAGCTAGAGTTAGGCAGCCCACATCAGACTGTTCACCAAGGCCAGCTGGATCAAAAAAGGAACCATATGGTGAGAGAGGACAGCAGGGAAGTTGGGAGAAGAAGACTGACATGTGCAATATTTGTACATTTAAAAGCCCACACAGCAGCTTCCAAGAAGTCTGTCCCTCTGTAAGTCTTTTAAAGGGTTCCTTTAACTTTTCGGACATCTGCAGTTTAGGTCTCAGTTGGGTTCATTAAAGATCCCATGCCATGGGAAATTTTATGCTGACCATGCATTAGTTTGTAGCTGCTTTGGGGTCACTTTGTACAAGCGTCAACAAAATAGATTAATACTGCACCAACACATCCTGTTTTAAGATGCTGTAATCCAACTTCACATTGTCTATTACTGCGAGAACAATACTACATTTGTGTAATTCTACTTCACCATCCTAGAGAGAGATTTTATGTATATTTTTTGTACTCTATTCAGCCATTTTTTTTATGCGTTTTCAATTATTATAGCTTTCTGCTAATCAAACCTAAAATGTAGCACAATATAAAATTGGAAAATTACATGGGAGCAATAAAATGTAGTTATGTAGTCAGTATGGTTATTCAGTACATGATCTGGGCTCTTTTGCTGGGAATTACCGTGGCGTGGAGGCGATCTACTGACAGGTTAAGGAAGACAAAGTTGCTGTAATAGCAGCTTTCTTTTTAAATACATTGTTGGGTCTGTAATCTCTCAACTTCATCCTCCATAGGTTCTCTTTGGTTGAGGTTCTGTTTGCTGGCTAATCAACCAAAGTGATGCCATGATCATTAAAGCAAGTATTGGAATTTTGGCAGTGTGGGCAGGTGTTAAATCCTGCCGGAAAATTAATCCGTTTTTCCATTAAGCTCTACAGCAGAGGGAAGCATAAGGTGCTCTAAAACGTCCTTGTAGACTGTTACACTGGCTTTGGACTTGATAAAACATGGTAGACCAATAGCAGCAGGTTACATGGTTCATCAAATCATCACAAAGTATTTGTGAAAAAAAGAACTTCACACTGGACCCCAAGCAGCTAAAATTCTGTGCCTCTCAATTCTTCTACCACAATTATTAGACCTTCGTTTCTAAATAAAATGCAGATTTTAACTGAAAGTGGACTTTAGACCAATGAATAACATTCCCGTACTTTTCTTCCTTTGTCCAGGTAAGAAACTTCTGACATTGTGTCTGGTTCATTTGTTGCTTAACAGAAGCAATGTGACACTTGCAGCCTACGCCCTGGATATGTCAGTATGTGGTGAATAGGATTGTGCAGCAAACACCTTTATAGACTTTGCTACCCCAACCTCACAAGCCAGCAGTTATATCTACAGCTGGGAGGGGGGGGAAGGCCCTACTGTGTAACTTTCGCTTTAATATATGTGTGAATGTGACGAATATCTATGCAAACAACATTTTTCTTAAGCTATGACCTTTTGTGCCTTGTTGAGGATCAAGTCATCAGTCTTCCACATGGTTGCAAAGGACAGGCCACAATATTGTCCTAACAATGTATTTTTAGGAAACAAAGTGATTTGATGTGACTTTGTAATTTTCTTAAAAAATAGAATTTTGAAATTCTTTAGCTAAAAGCTATAAACATCTTAATTAACAGTTTATATACACACACACACACATATATATATACACACACACACTTCATTAGGGAGTTTGTAAAATTGTAAGATTTATAATCACTGTATGTTAAGGGATAGATGTTTTGTCTACTCGTAACAGGCAACCAACCAAAGTACCAGTTTAAATATTCTCTTTTGGTAAATTATCTGTCCCAATGACCCATTATTCTCTTTTCTTTTGTTAAGTCTTTTAAACGCAACCTAACACAGTTCATCAGACATGAAATAGTATTTAGATAAGGAGAAGATAATTCCCAAAGAACTATTAGGAGAAGGCTTGAGATACAGAGACAATGCATCTCACAGGTCTATAGCCAGTCTTTGCTGGATTGTAAAGATATGACGTGCAGTTGCAAAGTGGATATTAAACTCTCCTCGCTGCCATTTTCCAGGCTCATTTATAAGCATTCACATGCACTGTATAGCATGGAGGGCAGACAAATTGGCCTGGAAGTAAAGTTACATGTCACGCTTTTGGTGGAATTGTACTTGACATTTAGGGGAAATTCCCACAAATTAACTGTCTAGAAGTGACATAACAAGAGCTGCATTACAGGAGTTAAGTGGTTCAAAGTGTGAAGCTCTGCGAGGCCCCGGCAATTCAGAGTATCAAGTGAAATAAAAGGTAGAGCTTGTTTCAGATGTAGTGTAGTGCTGTGCATGTTCAAACATCATGCAGGGCTTCCTCCTGCCTGCACAATCTCATACACCCCTTCATGATCAGCATGTCAGACAGAGGAAAGAGCTCTCATGCTTGATAACAGACTGAAGCAATTACACAGGGGATGTAATCATGATTAGAAGACGTGCATACGCAATTACTACACCAGACAGGTTCATTAACAAAAAGACAGAGGTCTGATGTTATTATTCTCCTTGACCTTAAAGGTCAAGAAATCAATAGCATTGCATCAAACATCCCGCACTGGAGGCTAGGACCCATCAGCCTGGGATTTCTGTTCCAGGTATATGTATTGTGTGTGTGCTCTTGTTGATGTTACCGTTGTAGGATTTTTTTACTTTTACTATCCTTCTGAGGACTGATTAGACTGAGGACTGATGCTCTTCTATACCCTCCAAAATCATTGTACAACTCTTTGAGTTATGTTACTAACAAATAGTCAAAGAAAAAAAAAACATAACTTCTTTGGTGGAGGTATTGGAGTATTAACTTCCATAGTAAAATGACTGGAAGTCAGTACAAAGTCCCAATACTATCCTACTGCAAGTATGTGTGTTTGTGACTGCTTTTGTTTTTACACAGTCTCCCATCCCTGACAACCATCCGGCTCTGGTTGCTGTTACCTGATTAGAGCCTGAACAACAGCACCATCTGTATTATTTAATACAGGCACAGCAGAACGTGGCTGCAAGATGCCAAAATGTATTCAACAGCTTCCGTTCTGACTCATTTTGCTGTTAAAATTTAAGTTTTCATTTAGTAAAAAGACTTAAATAAAATGTCCCCGTTACCTTAACAGAGCTCAACATATCATACATCCTCTCTGGTTTAGTATCGTTCATTAATGATGCAATCTCTGTGCAAGCCATAGGTATCTGGTCATGTCTCGAATTATAAAGCTAGGTTAGCAGCCATTGATTTGCAATATATTCAGATAGTTAAGTTTATACTTAATTTATTTTGGAGCTGTGCCAATCAGACATTTTGTGGGTGATCTCCAGCTACCAATAATGTAACATTCTGGCCTCCTGATTGTGTCCTTAGTGCAATGATCAGGTATTGGTGAGTGCAATTCCAAATCCAAACCCCAGTGGTGTTGATGAGCCAAATAGTCCTTCACTGCTATGTATGAAATGTCTGATTTCTTGTTTTGTCCATATATTTATTGAATGTTTACCAATTACATGGAACACAGAAAATGTTAAGATCAAAACATTTGACTCATAAATACATTCAGAAGTCACAATCAAGTGTTAGCTGCATGTGTGCAAACAAATAAAAATAGCAAATAGGATGAGGACAATTGTTTAATTTAAGAAAACATAGATTGGTACCGTAATACCAATGCTTTTGCTGATTCCTGAAATAATCAGTCCAATATATGACATAAATGGTTTCCATGTTCTACAAAAGAATATAGTCTGAAACAGTCATGTCAGATATTTGAACGAGATAAAGTAGAGAACAAACTTTTGCCATTTTGTCTTAGAGCTGATTTTTCTCTCTTTTTTTTTGGGGGGGGGGGGGTTTATCCAGTTAAAGTGGAGTCATGTTCTTGGGCAGAAAATTAGGATTCACCGCATGTTTCTTTTATATTTATCAGTAATATTGGGTCAGTTATTCTGAGTACCAAAAATGAAGGATAGTTGTTTAAATTAATGTAGGTTACCGCTATTATCTGTTATCAATGCCAGTGACCTAAAAAACCTAAACAAGGTGATAAAGATGACTGGTTCTTTTCTGATTACGCCTATATAATATATTGTGATTATTGTGCAAGTAGGATTTGTTACAAAATGAAAGCTACAGGCAACATTGAGCATCCTCTGCTTGAGGCTGCCATGCAATACTGTCTTCAGTCAGAGGCTTCTTACGAACGGCTGTTATACAGACAGCTACAGGGGATCCTTCCTGCCCACATCAATCAGTCTCTACAACAACTCTTTGAGGAAACATGGATAATATGACTTAGAACATTTAGTTTTCCCTCTGTTTAATAAAGTAATTGACAAGTTGAATTGAATTGCAAGGAAGAATTATTATCATAAATAAATAATCAGCCTAAATCAAAACTCCTTACTTTGTGTCTGCAGCTTTTGTGCTTCTCCGGACTTTATTTTAAACACTTCAATGATACTGAAAATAGCTTACATGGTCTTTTATTGTCTCTAAAATTAGATTTACCTGACTAACAACCTCCACTCCAAAGAGTATTTTTGTTGCTATGATGTGATGACGCTTCTGTGGGTCTGTTCACTGACTAGAATGTATTTTGTGTGTAATTTCTGCCTAACTAATCTACCTAATGCCTTTGATTAGTTATTTCCTCCCAAAAATGTAATAAGTAAAATAAGCATATCCAAAAGATATCTTTGTGTGTCTTAATGAGAATGTGTTTTTAAGGACTGCAGAGAGAAGGCATTGATTCCATTAGATAGAAGGATGCTTGGGGGTAGGTAGGGGGCTCAGTGTGTGAGGAGAAAAGAAATGGGAAAAAGAGAGAAGAGGGAGAGAAAACAAAAAATGGGAAGGAGGGGGAATAGGAGTCATGATAATGAGCTCTGCCTCTGACACATCCTCTTGTTTCTATGGAGACCTAGCAACCAATCAAATGGCCCCATCTGAGGACCGTACTACTGAGAATAGATGAGAGGGTGGAGAGACGCAGCTGCAGATGTTTTGCCGTATCTCTGAGATGCTCAATAATCCCAGTAATCCTCCCAGCAGCCTGCCTGCAGGTTGTGTCCTCTTTTGTTTTATTTATTTATGTCACCACCAGCACTCTTGTCTGTGAACAATTACCAATCATCCTTTATGCTTTAGAAATAATGCTGCACACCAGACGACTCCTTTAGCCCCTGATCTCCACATCCCCACCCAACACCTCCTCCTTTCCTACTGGTCCTCCTCCTCTCCACACCTCCCCACCGTCCGCCATCCTCTTGGATGCTCCTCATTACATCATGCACGCACTGCACTGTGGCAGCCCATGTTTGTGACTGGGTAGGAGAGTGAGTGCGAGTGAGCCTGAGTGCGCACGGCGTCCCACCATCGCATCCCCATTCACAAGAAGACAGGATGGACAAGCCAAGCGTCTGGCGCGCCGTGGTGAGCAGCACGGACCCCCGGAGAATACGAGACCCCGGGTCCCACCCGAGCAGACCAGGCTCTGCCATGGGCTACCGGCTCTATGACATGTGAGTAAAGCCTGATTGTTGTAAACACGGTCGGACAGGTTGACAGGCAGGCTGGGCGGCACTGCTGAGGCTCCCATTCACAGGCAGAAGAGTCAAGTGAGTGGCAGAGGAAAACACTGTGTTTTACCCACTCCACAGTCCATGCTGAGTCACTTAGGGCTCTCAAACCTCGCTACGTCTCTCCTGTTCCCTTCCTGTGTTCGTTGTAAACAACGGCTGTGTTCTGGGGAGGGGTGGCAAAGCGCAGTGTGCTTTTGTGTAAAGGGCAGTCTCCAATAGCACTAAGATGCATGAATGCCATGTGTGTTCATGTAACATGAGAACACCTCAGGGCTGTTTTGTGTTTGCGAAACTGCTGTAGCTGTGATCACAGCGGAGTCATGTGAGGGATGCTTTTAGTGCCTTGGGGAAACATGACTCATTTCTGCATGATGCTGTGACAGCTCGTACTGGGCACATGAGTCCCTTTCAGCCTCTGCTTTATGTTTGTGGGAGACATT
This sequence comes from Apricaphanius iberus, assembly GCA_028564705.1. Taxonomy (NCBI): domain Eukaryota; kingdom Metazoa; phylum Chordata; class Actinopteri; order Cyprinodontiformes; family Aphaniidae; genus Apricaphanius; species Apricaphanius iberus. Next base: position 663,985 of record JAPXFQ010000640.1, on the reverse strand, counting down.
GTGGTCTTCTGCGTGATTGGTACAATCTGTGTGTGTGTGTGTGGACGTGTCTGTTAAAGCTCGTAAGTCTGCATGTGTGTGTGTGTGTGTGTTTGCAAAATGCGGTTGGGTCTTTCATTTTATTTTGGGATCCTACATACAATCGTGTGCAAAGCTTGAAATCCCCCCAAGTAAACCGTCTAGGAATCCAGTTTTGACAAAAGCTTGACAAAATGTCATTATACCCAATTTTGTTGCCAAAATATTCTCTATTACCATTGGCTAGTTGCGTGACAATTCATACATTCTTCGCTTGCCTTTTGCACAGAACTATCAGCTGAAAAAGGTTTTTGACCATTTATCTTCAGCGCTACATTAAAATGTCTTTCTATAGCAAGTGTGCTCTGTCATATAGAACCTTGCAAACATGTGCACGTATATTTCCTACATGTACGCACGGTCTGTTGGATAGCGTTGAATTACCCTGTCATGCTATTTTACGTGAGGATCAGTCACCTTAATGAATGTGGGACCTTCACGGGTCTCCACTTAGGCTTTCATGGCAAACTGCTGCCACTCCTCTTTTTGTGTCCTAAATCATTTCCCTTGCTTCTTTTTCCCGTTTTTTCCTATGTGCACCAGACATGCTTTAATATTCTGCTTATATTTTCAAATTTCTTTAGCTTAACAATGTAAGTACAAATGTATTACATTTCTAAATCAGAGATGCTTCTTTTTTTTCTTTTTTTTTCTCATCTACAACTTAAACAGTAGGACATCTGTTCCTGCAAGGACAGATTTCTTTTTTTGTTATTGGTTCCATCCAAGCTTTAACCATACAAAGTGACATGACCAGGCCAGGGGACAAATCTCACAAAGATGATGCAAATCCACTACTTGGTTTAACATTGGTTGGTGGAGGACAAAGGAGATTTGTGACGGATGGGTACTAATACAGCCAGTGTCTTACCAATAACTGAAGTTGAAAGGCACGGACGTTCTGTTAAATATTACTTTTTATCATAGCTGGCACCTCAACACCCCTCTGAATTCTTACAGCTGATCTCGCTACATTGAGGGCCAGAAGTAGAGATGTTTCTAAGGATTTTAAAGATAAGACATCACTATTTTGACAGTCAAAAAGGGAGGTGATCTTGTACTGCTCCAAAGAACAGCTTGATGTAAGTTCTGTTGTTTAGTTCTCTATAAACCACTTGCAGATAAGGTTAAGAAAAAAGAAGTATTTGCAATGACAGTCGTACAAATAGCTTTAAAAAACAACATTTTATTCCCGCCTTCCTGTCATGAGTAGTACTTAATTATTTAGACTACGGCAGAGGCGACGTCACACTGGGTGGGGAAAAGAGCAGTCACTGTGAACCAGAGTTTTACTATTATTTGAAAGAGAAAAAAATATTAAAGTGTTGATATTTTTAATAGGCTTTTGGCATCTTGGTACAACTAGAATTACAAAAACTGCATTTTACACATAAGTTCCCTTGAGAATGTAGATGTAAATTCTTACCTTAACTCGCCAACTTTTCTAATTAAAATGTGTTTCAAAACGCAGTGATGCTCAGCCCTGGTCCTCAGGGCGCACTGTCCTTCATGTTTTAGATGTGCCTCGGCTCCAGCACACCTGATTCGAATAATTGCATTCCCTCTGAAGCATGCCATCAGATTCTGCAGAAGCCTTTTAATCAGCCAATTTTTTTTTTTTGTCAGTTGTGCGACACCAGGAAGAAACTTAAAGCAAGCAAACCAGCTGTTTCTCAGGACCAGGGTGGAGAAACACTGTCATAAAAGACAGAAATTTAAAACTAAAAAAATATGATACTGAAACATATCAAAATACTCTTTCCTCACAAAATAACATCCAAAACAAATTCTGCCACTGGCAGCATGGCCTGATAGATAGTTGGTTTCCAAAAAGCCCATTGCTGGTTAGGGCTGATCAAGCTGTAACCCTGCACATTATGGTGAACAGTATATTTTTTGGGTACATATTTAGTTGCTATATTCTTTGCATGTGTAGAAAACATTATTTAGCTTCACCTCAGGTTGTATTTTTAAATTGCACAGTAACTTAATTATATCCAGTGAATTAACTTGATTTGCACATATTTAACCCACCTTGGCTGTCCAGCTACATTAATAGGTTGTTGTATAACTTGGGCTCAAAAAAGAACAAAGATTTCTTTAAATAGCCTTCTGATCAGATCACAGCGCTTTGGTTATTTTTCTATTAATAACAGGATTCTGTTATCAGCACCTAGCTGAAGCTGTACTATTTCATCTATAGATAAACTTCGATGGGCTTTACCCTTCAACTGGTATAATGTCATTTCTCAACAGAGGGCAGCTGAGTTATGAAACGTTTCCAGGAGGAATGCCCTTTCCACCCCACCCCCTATCCCTGGCAGAGTCATACTTAATGCAGTGCTCCTGCTCAAGTGACGCCAGCGATGATGAAAAATGGTGCGTCACCAGAGCTGTAAGGCTCTGACAGCGCATTCCTTTGCTATGAGGTTGAGCCTTTAGACAACAGTGTGTGCTTGGTCTGCAGACAGGGGAAGTACGCAACTGGCAGGGTTGCTCTGAATATGCCTCCACTGCAGACAGCAACAATAGGATGCATAGTGGCATTACATTAGACGTCAACATCATCCAAGGTTGTGCAGAGCAAGCACATTATCTGGCATTGAGGATGTTGTCAGCTCACATATCAACATTATAGAGAGCTTAATGCAGAGCAGGATCCGAGGTAGTTGTTAAATCAGATAGAAACTTAGCTTGATATCGGCATTTCCTCTTTATTGCAATTAATGTCTTCAGTCATGTTGCATGGTGGACATAACCACTTTTGTTAGTCGGATCTTCATATGGCATTTAATCTCTGGCTTCATCAATAATCTGAACAGAAAGATTGGATTAGAGAGGAATTTCTTCAATTCAGTCAGGAATAGATGACAATGGGTGACACATTGGTCACAATGTGTTTTGCATAAACCTTAATCAGACCCTATGCAACTTGAAAAGCATTCATTTCCAGATGAGAACCTCAACTGCAGGACATCTATCGTCTCGCTTTCAGCTTCCAGGGGCTGACTCTGCAGCTGGAGCTGCGTTTTGCCAATGGTCAAAACCAGCGATGGCTGTAGAGTTCTCAGGGGAGTATCTCACTCAGTTAAACTTTCCTCCGGGGAGAAGTGCTTACTGATGCATCCGTGGTTTGAAACAGCCCATAATAAGCCCCGGCCTTTGCCAACGGCAACGTCAGAAGCGACAGCATGGAGGAGAGTGGGGTGCAACGGAAAAGGATGCATTTCCAGAACATTTTGTTCCTGTGGATGCATACAAGGATATATTTGTGAAAAGCCATGTTATATAAAGGGAGATGGATTAAGACAGGACTAAGCATTTCCTCGTTTTCTCGTCTTTTGATTGTAATTAAACAAGGATTAAACAAGGTCCAGTTGTGTGTAACGAGCATATTCTGGATGAGTCAGAATTATGTATTCTGCACACACACCACACGGCTTGACTACAAAATTTCTGCATACGTTTCATTCCCGTGCAGCATAGCGAGACGTGATAATCCTGTTAGAATTTGAATGGTAAATCATATTGATGTGTTAATGCTGACTCACTTATAATCCTGTTCACACCCTGTGCACTCAAGCATATACAACTATGTTCAAAATAATGGTTTTCCAACATCACCAACCAAATCAATACATGTTTCTGGTCCAAATCATATCTCTACATGGCAAGTAATTTAGTAGCTAGTATAGTAGAGTAGTAGAAAACCAGCAGACCCACAGTCATGATATGCTGGTTACTGATTCTGTGTAATTGCTAGGTGTATAAAAAAGGATCCTTCAGGACATTAAGCATACAGCAAATCATTTACATCGTGGCAATGGTGTATTTCTCTTGGAAAATCATTGTGAAGTGGGTTGTTCCAGCAATTTTCAGAAAAAAGAACATAGTGAGTTTTGATAAAATGGTAGATGTGAGATGAAACATCGTTGTCATCATAAGCTGCATTGCTGCAATAGTAACAAGTATTTTGAAAATAAAAAACAAAAGGACCGAGAAGTGAAAGACAACAGAAAGCTATCATTACAATTAATTGGAGAACAGCCAAAATGACAAAGACTACTTGTTGTCGAAAGAATCTCTCAGTTAAATAAGTTCTCTAACAATTAGAAGATGTAAAACCAAAATGTCAACAAGTAACACCTCATTGTCACATTGTTAAACAGCAGAGAAAGAAGAGGTTACAATTTGCCATAGAATGTGTTTATAGGCCTAATGAGAAGTAAGTCAACATTTTTGGACTGATGAAAGATATTTTCCTAATAGATGTTTCCTAATGGATTTAGGGACCACACAGTGTGTCTGATATCTCTCAAACTCTGAATTCAAATTGCACTGTGCAGCAGGGTGGAGTAGGTATTATGATATATGGATGTTTCTTAGACTATGATGTTGGACTTATTTAATACTTCAAATCACGTTTCCTTTTGCCTTTTGAAAAGGCCTTTTCAATTGATGTTTTAAACAAGACAACCCTAAGCACACACTTTTAATTTGGTATATGTTTGGGTTTGTAAGTAAAATAGGAGGCACGTTTTTGAACACCCTGATAACTCTTTCCTAATATTTCTGTATATTTTGAACAACTTTCATAAATTCTTCCATGCTTAGCTCAGGAATAAAATGTGAAGTGTTACCAGTGAATTTTTAGGATTTTGAGCTCAACTCAGCCTTTTATACCTCTACCATGCCGTAAAGAAAGGACCTACATATCCTGAAGCAGTGTTAATATGAAGTTATTCTTTTTTTTCTAATTCTTTTACTTTCTCCCTGAGAGCCTTCTGTTCTGTCATCTCTTTTATTGCCTCAGTTCTACATGGCTGCTTTTAGGCTGACAGCTGCAGTTGTAGTGTAGGATATGTGTAAGCTTGTATTCATGCGCACACTCTACTGTAATTTTTATGCCAGGGTGTCCTGAAAGAGAGCTGTGTGTGATGCAGTTAGAATTATTACTTTGAGGCTAGAAGGTCTTGAATCCCAGCCTGGGGTCTCTCTACCCTAGGGGTGCTCTTGGTCCAAAGTCGACCCCCTAGCTGATTAATTTGGTCTGCCAGAGGCTGCTTTGGATCCTACTTAAAAATCCACATTATGCAGTCAGGTAAATGCGCATTATGACTATTCTTCTGCTGCTGATACTGCTTGGAGTAAATAGGTGTAATGAATAGGTTTTGGGCTGTATATAGTCCTCACTCATGGGGCTTACAATACATTTAAAATATCACACATTAGATTTAAAAGGGGCATGTAGAGTAGTTTTTCGCACATACAGTACTTACAGTTACACAATTATAGGCATATTTTATAAATTTACAATGAGCCTTTGTTGTAGCACTGGACTGGATCAAACTACCTTCAACTCCGTGGGTCACCACACTGGCTACTAGCTTAAGCAGCTGTTATCAACATGGAGCGGTATCGTCAGTGGCACACAGACAACAGACATTCTAAAATATGCGGAAAAAATATTTTTTGTCATCAATGCTAAATCAATCAAATGCTGAGGTTTAAATATGTTTTCCAAAAGCTTAAATAATGACTTATTTGTCATATTTTGTTCAGTGTTATTTAAACAGAAAGGAATGTTAAATAACTCTATAATAAATAAAAAAAATTTACTGTTGGTATTTATATTTTGTGTAACTATAGATAGGTTTTCCTTTTGGGCCTTAAATAATAAAACAAAAATTGTCAAATCTTTTATGCTCTGCGGTTTTATTCTTTTGATTCAATTTTTTTGTCTGTTTTATCCTGTCTTGGTCTTGTGTCGGGGGGGCTGGTGCCCATCTCCAATTGTCAGTGGGTGAAATACAGAGCAAATTCTGAACATGTCACCATTTCAGCGCAGATAGTGATGTAGTAGAAATCTATCGTCCATATTTAATCATAGTTACAACAAAATACTGCATAAGCTCATCCACATATTGGCAATTGGATAAAGGTTAGGCGCAACTGTGTGCATACGTGGGGGTGTGCTTCAGTTTCTTTATTTTCTCTCGATTCAACTTTATCAAATTCCTTGCAGCACATTCTTCTCTTATGTACTGTAATTCTTAGAAAACCCCCATAAATAAGTCAATATCGGAATTGATTGGTTTATCCATAGGGAAATCTTAAAATTGGAATCTGTTGGGAAAAACCCTGATTGGCGCATCTATAGTCACAGGGTAAAAGGGACACAATGGACAGACAACTACACAAACATATTCTGCAGCTTTCCCTGTGTTATTTAACAGCATCACCCTGCTGGGTGCTTTGTGAGGTTGACATTTGTAAATTTCCATTATTATAATATCACTCTTGTAATAGCAGATGATTTTCAAATAGAATGTAATTCTACCCATCTGGTGTCTGCTGAATGCTACTGTCGCAGTTTGAATAGGAAATGAATGAGGTGCATGAAGCATTGTGTTCAAACGCTGTCGGGATAAATCCCCAAATCTGCCAAACTCTTCATTCCTCCACTCACAACACCAGCTCATTGGCTCCACAGCTTTTAAGCTCCGACAGTCTACCACCAGGGGGTGAACTTTTCTAACACATTCTATCAGACTCTGTTCACTTATGCATTCATATGAGCTCAGGTTCTTCAATAAACAATGAGATAATTCAAGCAAGCATTTTTTATAGCCAATTAACAGAACATGTTAATAACATTTAAAGAGTTTGACATTATCAGGATATATTCAGTCTGAAAAACGCATCATCTTACATGTTGCCACTCGGTTTAAATGGGTTTTAGGGAACAAGGGGGATTTTTATGATGTGCTTTCCTTTTCACTTGTATGCCTCCTCCTCCCATGCCATTCATTCGATTGATGTGTTTATTGACTGCACTAGCCTTGCCAAAAGTGAGCCATCGTGAAATCCACAGGGCAGGCAATCAGTGCCTTTGTTTAGTGGCAGAGGGAAGTATGCTCTCTTTTCTCCTCAACCTTAATATCAGCCCGAATCCCTATACAGCAATATAAACTGGCAAGGGAGAGAAGATATTTTGAACACGTCGTGGGGTTTTTCATCGGAGGTCATTTGTTCAGATTGATGGTTAAACAGCCATGATAGGCTTTTGACATCAGAAACAGGGTGGATTTGTATTGATTCACCTGCAGTAAAATACAAAGGGAAGTTTAGACTTTTGAAAAAACTTGAGGTATTGATATTTTCTGCAAGGTTTAACATTTACATTGACTTTGAATAATACATTTGAAGATAAACTTTCACTTGAGGTTTTCCTGGCATTGTATTAATTCACATTTTCCTTGTCTGGGTGTGTAGTCCCCATTAGTGCTATGAGTATGTGACCTTTAATTCACATACCAGTGATATTTAGATAATGTACTGTCTCAGAAAGGGTTTCGCAGGCAGCATTTTTGCTGGAAAGCCTTTATGTAAAGTTCCATCATTGGGTTACTCAAGATAAGAAAGATGCTTAAGTTAAGACAGATGCTATAATGTTCTTATGTGAGATGCTTGTACTGTAGCTTAATAGCTTAATTGTTCGCTTTGGAAGATGCAGTTGAAACCAGATATTTAGAAATGCCTGATAAAATATTATTAAATAAAACTGAACTAAGAATTTTTTATGTTTTATTTTGCTCAGTGCAAGAATAGTAAGCAAAAAATTTTCAAGAAATCTTAATTTATTCAAACTATATTCAGTATTTAACTCCATACACACACAGCTACAGCCTTCAATAAAATATTACTCCTACTTAACATAGCAGTTTGGTTGAAGTGCCAGGCTAGATCTAGCCGTTTTGTGTTACATTTCATAGCACTCTTTAAGATTTCAGTTCCTAATACATTTTTGTTGTGTTTATAGTTCATGTGAAAACAAAAGTTACAGAAAATAGTTTTTTTAGGATCCTTTAAAATTTAACTGTTTCAGCGGGGGATTTTTGAACCATATGACCTGAGCTGAGTTGTGGGCTACACAGCGACACATTGGGTAGCACTGTTGCCTTGCAGCAAGAAGAACCTGGGTATAATTAATCCCGCATGGAGTTTGCATGTTCTCCCTGTGCACGTGTGGGTTCCCTCCAGGTACTCCGGCTTCTTCCAGCAGTCCAAAAATAAGGCTATTTCGGTTAATTTGTCTCTCTAAATTGTCCTAGGTGTGAGTGTGGATGTGTATGGTTGTTTGTCCTTTCTGTCTCTCTGTTGCCCTGCAGTTTGCTGGTGAACTGTCCAGGGTGTACCTCACCTCTTGCCCGATGAACGCTGGAGATAGGCTCCATGTTAATCACTGAAAATCCATATGAGCATTCATAAAGGAATGCTAAGTGTGAACTGTAGCTAACAAAACATGCGTAGGTGTATCTGTGCAATGCTGGAAGGGGGAAATTTATAATTAACAGGCAGCTTTCAGTTCAAACACAAGTCTGCCATTGTGAACCAGCGGAAACCGATTGTACTCTCTTGCTAATTTCTTTCACCCAAAGGGAAAATTAGCTTTTCTTTTCATGTTATATGAGTGACAGACTCTGCATGGTTTAAACATGCACTCACCTCTAAAGTTAACATTTCACAATTTGAAAGGAAAGGAGCTAAAAAGCTTCAACTTGAGTGAATCATCTCAACGAATTAGAGGCATTATGAGCTTTTGGGCATAAAACAGTTGAATTAATTTTCCATTAGACCCTCTTTTTAAAAAATGAATTAATGCAATCCTTGACTTTTGTTTCTCCAGCACTATTGTTCTATTGTTTTAAATATATGATCCAATAATATTCTACTAATAGTATACATTTGTTTCCAAGAAATATAGCATAAGTAAAAGAGATAATTACTTTTATCAATATTTCATTTCAGTGTGTTCTGTAGAAGTGTAAGGTTAGCAGTTTCCTTTTTTTATCGGATTATCAGAAAAGATAAACTGACTGACCTGGCTCTAACAGGTGTAAAGATTTAGACAGTAAAGGATGTTGGATTTCGAGTTGCACATTTTTAGTCATGTTTTAGGAAACTATGGGTTTAATTATTTATTTCGTCATAGATTGGTGTTGCTATATTGATTTTGAGTGCAACCTCTGGTTGCAGAGACAAATTGTTGAAAATACATTTCTAAAGAAAAGTTTCAGTTTCAATCTGTTTCAGACTGGCGAAAACAGCTAAATTGTGGGTGAGTGATACTGGAAAAATGCCATATTGCTATGTTTCTGCAGTAAAACCATGACTGATGTATCACAATTTCCTTTCCAAAAATGATTAAGCTTAATAATTGCAAATAAGAGCATATAGTTGGGAGAAAATGTCTAAACTAATTCCTGCTAGCACAATTTTGTAAGCTTGTGTTATTCTTTTAGCAATCCTGTCTAGTATAAACTGATCCTTTAATGTAATGCTGTTGGTACAGGTAATCTAAAATGCTGGTGAAAGCTTCTGCTCACATGTTAAACGGTGTCAGTTATGCTCGGTTTTCACACTATAGTCACACCATGTTGTTAAATTAAAATTTCATGTCAAAATGTACATTTTATTATACCTAAACCAGTCTGATATCCTTGTAATGATTAAAATCAGTCACTGTTTCACCCTGACAGTAGAAAAGTAGAAAAGAAGAAAAGCAAAATTCACCAAGTCATGAGTATAGAACTGCAGTGTAAAGAATATGCTTTGTAGGAAATCCTTATTAATCTTTAGAAGGAATATGAATATTTAAAAGTAAATAACAGCACTGAAAAAAATGGATCAGTAATGATTTTTACTTTTTTTTGTAATATTGAAAATATGCAGAAGTCCTTCAATTTCTAATAAATCTTTAGGATATGAGTTCCTGGTCTCTTCATTCCTTACCTCATTCTCAAGCTACAATAGAAAATCTCTTTAAGAAAACTCAAATACACAATTACTGATATGAAGCATAAATGCACCACATTGTTATTGCATGAAAACATAGTTTTACCTTTCACAGTGTTGTTTCTGAGCGACTGAAACATCTTAATTGTCCTGCAAAACAGATGCAGCCTGCTATCTGTATTTTTACTGACATTTTAACCTGAACCAAAGCCTGGTAATGTGTGCCAATAAGATAAAAGTGCAGCTATGATTATATTATCCGATTTAAGGTGTAGTAGCGGTGATTCTCAAGCACCATTGCTATGGTAGGCATTGTTTATATATAAGAATGATTGTCACACTTATTCCTACAGCCTGTGGCTTTTGAAAATAAAGTAGATTTCAACTCTATCAACCCAGCAGGGCAACTTAAGAACTACTTATTTTATAACATAATTATAGGTTCATACTGTTGATCTTAAAGCACTCACCTTCATAATAATAGCTATACTTAACTCAGCAAGTAAAGTCAAATGTTGATAGCAACTTCATGAGACAGACTTCTCTTTAACAAGAGAAATGTTACAATTTTTTTATCACTGTATCTCATTACATTCCTTCTGTCCTGGCTGTATAGAGAGTGCTTTGCCTAAATCTGTTATACTTGTGTAAATGAGGAACCCTAACCTTAGCCCTACCCTAAATTGAGATAGGGGTTAGAAGAATAGCGTCTAGATTATTTAATTCCATAGTGTCTTCCTGATGAAGCCCAAGTTTTGCCAGGTGTCGTGTGTAAAGACTCATGTGGCGTTCAACTCTCTAGAGTAGCAATTACACAGACACACACACACATAATAATGCATGTTTGTTGGCCTGTTGTCTGAGTATTAGTGCGTCCTCATCTGTATAAATCCATGCAATCCTCGATGTGTTTGCGGACACTGTGAGTGGCTGAATATTGATGAGAGCCCCCACTCCATCCATGCCTGTTTCCCACGGCTGCTGGGTCAGAGTGGCACTGCAGCATGGCACTGCATCCCAGGCAGAGAAAGAGCAGCACTTTGCTCTTGTTCAAATGCAACAAAAAAAACTCTCTAGCTGAGAAAGAGGGCAGTGAAGCAGTGCTGAATGCTGCGGCACATTAGAATATGTGTCTGATGAAGATACACGCTGAAGTTGTCTAGGTTTAAAAGGGTCGTTTCTAACTGCCTAATAATTATATTTGAAGTTTAGTTGTGCATATAAATACCATTATTGTATTGTGGATCCATAAGCATTAGACTTATATTTCATTATAATTGTATGACATTTCCTTTTAATGGAAATTGACAAAAATAACAGGAATCAAAAGCTCTTCTATTTAACCAAAGATTCTACATAAACTGACGTGGTCCTACAACATTGCAGCAGCCCCTCCCTTTTGAAAGTTCAGCCAATCGCAGGCGGCTCGGCTTCCATTTGAAGCTTCTGTAGTACGGTAGTGTTGCCCGGCAACGGGAGTCGGCACATTTCTCGGAGGTCCTGTGTGGATGGCTGTAGCTGCAACAGGGAGAGGGAGACAGAGAGAGCAAGACACGTAAAAGCAGGAGAAGGGAAACGAAATAAAGGAGAGGAAAGGTTCATGGTTTCAAGGTGAGAATGCTTAGAAGCTAGAGAGGGGTGAAAAATCCTTTAGGAAAGTTTGGTCCTGCAACAGAGGAGACGAATCGGGACATGGTTTGGGAACCCTGTTAAGTTGTTTCAAACTGAGACGAGTGAGTTTTGGAGAAGTCCTCACTGTATTGGGCTTTCGCACAGTCCAGTACCAGTGCCGGCTGAAGAGTCGCCGAGCTGTGGCCATAGCATTATCTCAGAGGATCCCAGGGCGTGTGGAGAGACGTCCATAGAGGACAAACTGACTGACCTGGATAAGATTTAAAATGGAGCCAAAGCAGCCAACCTACTGCTTATTTTGGGACTTGGATCCCAGACATTAATACTGAGTCCAAATCAAGGTCCAAGAGGACTTCTGATCTGTTTTTTATTTTTATTTTATTTGGCTCTTAAGACTGCAACCACGTCAAGGACTGATGTGGTTCTTTTGGGCGGGTTAAAATCTCTCCGTCTGTCATCCAGTGGCAGTGGTGAAGCTGGAGAGGAAGACGGAGCTGACGTCCACGCTCTGGATTTTCTACCTAATAAAAGAAATATAAGCAGCCTACTGTGATTCTGCTGCAGTGATGCCTTGTAATATGGTTGGATACTCTTCGACCCTGTTGATTCTCTGACCTGAAGATGTGGAAATTTAAAGCGTTTTGCCTGGATTATTGGCACGTGCTGTGCCTGCACCCACACAACAACTTTTACAAGAGGTAAATATAAAAATGGTCACATCTGACTGTCATTATAGCCTTGCATGCTGTAACATGTCTTTTTGTTAACCTGTCATTGTTTCTGAGTGTGCTAAATTGCCTCCTACACTACATCACTTAATACAAGAGTGTGATTACTTCATCACGTTATATTGGTGTCTGAGTGAATGTGGTTGGGTCTTTTTTCCTCAAACTCTCAGCTAAATAACTTTCTGTTCTCTAAATGTGTTTAAAAAATACTAACACTGCATTAAGCAGACTGCATCTCTGTTTCTAGGTTTCCATATATTCTCTCACCTGATAGCTCATTAGTTCCTCGTATTTGCTCTTACTCTTCCGAGTTTGGCATGCAAATCGTATCACCCTAAATTGATTTCTAGATTTTTGGCCTACATTTTAGTCTGTAAATATTAGCAGCAGAAATCACAAGATGCACAGGTTTGGTTTTATATTTATAAAACATATTTATATTTTCAAACCTTCTCAGTTTGTTGCTATGTGTATGATAACAGAATATGGTGCTCTACATTCTGTACATATGCTCTACATTCTCAAGCTGAGATGCATCTTGAATGGTTTCACGCATAGCCTTTATGTTTTAGTGTTTGTGGAATACAAAATGTATCTCTGCCAAATTTTACATTTCTAACCGTGTACATTTGCGGAAGTTTCCCTGTGAAAGCTCCCCCATCATGCAGATGTTTGATGTCAAAAACGGAGGCGAGCAGCAATGTGTGAAATATGTTTGAAATCAAATGCTGCTCTCTCTCTGTATGCTAATCTTTTCTCACGTTGTTCAAACACACACAATTTTGATGTCTTATGAACTTTCTCTCTAAAAATGCAATCAGGATGCAGTGTGTCCAGGATTTATTATTTCATTATTTTTAGCTTCCCTTCTGCAGGGAATCCCCCAGTTTGTAGGTATACTCTTCTTTTTCAAAGAATTTGAAATAATTGCTTTACTATGATCATTTGAGGACCTATCTAGATTAATATGTGTACTTTCTTCCATTTTCTGAATTATAATTTAAATTTGGTTTTCAACACAACTTTTTCATCCTACACTCTATCCTATTCGAGCCTTTATCATTAAACCATGATGCTTAAATCATCTAAACATTTTATCAAGTGTCGAGTCCTTCAAGGGTTCATTTTCGGTTCACTTTAGTTTTTTCTCTATATCCATTTATTTGCTTTAAATTTAAAGACGGAGGATATTTAATTTCAGAGTTACACCAATGACTCTAAGATTTATCTCCCCGTTAAAAAGAACCGCTGCTCTAAATACCTGACTGGATTGTCTGAACGATCTTAAGTCATGAATCCCATAACATAAGTTACGATAAAACATATAATATGACCAAAAAAATCTTTGTTGAACAACCCAGATGGTGTTTTAAACGGTGGATTTTTTTTTATTTTCAAATCTTCTATAGCAACTCTTCCAAAGGGGTTTAACTTGACCTCCAACACCACATCTCACCTGTCCTACATTGTTGGGTCACCTTCCCTTGGCGTTTAAAATGTAACGTCTTAGCTGTAGTAAAGATGTTTTAATAAAGGATTTATTCGCTCTAATCCAGTCCCAGTACCCAAGTTTAAATATCTGCTGGTTCCAATATTTTTCAAAACAGAATAGTTTTACGTTCACATTTAGGGTCTGATGTTATAGGGAAATATGAAAAAAAATAGGTGCTCTCAGCTATGTCGCTGCACTTTCTGCTCAGTTGTATTAAGACCACAGTTTATAACTGCATAATAAGCCTAGGAATGACTCCCTCATGGCTAAATTAGTATTGCATTAAAGAGCTTCTTTTTCTATATTTAGAATGAGACTCAAGGGGAGGTATGCTGCACAGTGGACCTCACAACATAAAAGTAAATTAAAAGGAAACGCTGTAGTTTTATTGAGGTGTAAATGTTGCTAAATGGTATAAGAAACCGCTACATCCCTTGACAAAATCCCTCACTACCAAGCTTTTCTGCTTGCAACTGCAGGTAATTGTTAATGAGCAGAGCCATGATTGTAGTGTTTACATGACATATTTAGAGAGATTACGTAAAACAGCTCAGAAAATACTAGTATCCAGTTATTATCAAACCAGGCAATGGTGGCATTTTTAAACACTTCCTTTCTCTGTTGTAGCTTTATGTTCGGTAAATTTGGGCTTTTATAATTTGTATGTCAGTTCTTTAAATTATCTGTCAAATCTTAAAAAAAAACATTTTTCGATGTAGTGAAACATTTGTTTATATACTGTTGGATACTACTATAACTAGGGATGTGAGAAAATATTAATATGCCAATATATCACGATATTTTATGTCATGAATTTGTATCAATTTTCAAAAGCAATGTATTGATTTTTATCTTTTAAGGATTTTAAATAAGCCATTGATAATTACAGTAATTTTACAGTAATTAAAAGTATGACTGTTAGTTGTTGGTTGGTTTCAACTTCTTTGTTGCAGTGGATCAACTAGATCCAGGAATAAAAAAAAGGGAGTGTTTAGAGAGTTGTGACAGATTTAATACAGTTAAATTCAGTTGTACAAATTACAATACATAGTGTACTATAGTATAAATGATAAATTGCAATATTGTATCATCCCCTGTGTATTGTGATAAAAATCGTATCAGCAGATTCTTGCCAATACACATCACAAACTATAATTATTTGGTATATTTTTGCAAATGTGCTTTAGCTATCAGCGTTATGGTTAAGTCCAACAAAACATTACCAAGCTGTCTTAACTGGACTTTCACTGTAGCTGCACCTAAACTTTGCAACATCTTCTTTAATAAGTGTCTTAGTACATAAGTATAGTAAATTTTATTTACATAGCACTTATCTCAGATAAAAATCATAAAGGACTTCATAAAGACAGCATTACATTTAAACACAACTGAATTAGAAATAAAAAAAAAGAGGAAAAACAAATTTAATTCTACATTAGGAGACTTTTGACACACCCACATTTTGTTTCTCAGTCTATAAACAGAAACTGATTACTAACGTTTTTACCTTTGTATTTACCATGAATTGCAGATCTGGACATTTTACGACCTGTGAGCGCTTTAGATGAGCTTCACAACATTTTTATTCAAATCTGCATAAAGTGTTAATTGTTTATGAATGCTTATGAATCCGAATATGTTTCTTTTATTTTTTTGAAGCTGTTTTTAATTAGGTGGTGACAGTTTCCGTTTTATAGCAGTTTTTTTTTAATGTAAAAAAGTATTTATTTTAAATGGACTGAATTTATTTAGCACTTTCTATCCATACTGACCTCTCAAAACCGCATTCACCCAATCACACTCACATTCATACACTTACACATGGTAAGCAACCTGGTGTTAAATGTCTTGTAATGTCACCTCCATTTGTGACAGTGGGGAGCTTGAAATGAACCCACAGCCCTTTGATTGCAATACAACTACTCTATCCACATTGCACAGTCACTCCAAGTTAAACAAATATAACGTTTGTTATATTTGTTTGTTATTGGATTACTTATTGTTATTCAGTTGTAATGCGTACTGTTGAAGATAGAGGGTAAAAATCATATTTATTGTGTATTTTTAACTCTTGTTAAAAAAATTCTGTGTTCTGTAATATGTTGTTGGGGTGGTTATGGTTCTATTTTACTACTATGCAATTTTACCTACATTTTCCTATTGTGTTATTTCACGCGCATATTCATTGGCAACACTTTGTCAACCTCTGCTGTTTTCCGGCATACTTATAAATAAGTTTGACTTTGACTGATCTCAGTCTATGACTATTCTCTGGAATTATTTGGGTTTTTTTCCACCCAATCTTAACAGCCCATTATGTGTCTAATTCCAAAGTAACTGGAATATTTTGGTCAATGGGTGTAACTCATTACATTGCTTTGGCTTTAGTGTAGCATTTTCTGTGTCCTGAGACTGTGCTGTTTGAGCCAGCTTGGAGAAGTTAACTGAAAACAGCCTCTCCCAGCTGCTGAACTGGGGTTCACCCTCCCACCCGCATGACCATCCTGCTGAGAATAGAGTGTTTGTTGGACCCAGGCCCAGCCATACACATGAAGAATCCAAGTTTATTGTTCTTTCTCTTTCGTTTTAATGTTTTTATCTAAAAAAATGTGCACATAAATTCATGGCCACCCCATCACCACGGTGAAACAAGCATCCTGAACGCACCAGATGAGTGAAGGATTGCATTGGACAGAACAAAACGGAACAAGGAGTGTCTGCAGAGGAGAGAAAGAGGACTGGTGTGTGGGTCAATGTGGGTGGAGAGCTTTTTTTAAGAAGGGGGATAATTTTTTTTCTTCTTCTTCTTTACATACTAGTTCTTTTACCTTACTTGGTCATCAGGCAGATTGCAAGAGCTGCAACTCTGAGCCCAACATAAACTGGGTCAGAGTGTTTCGGAAAGGCACAGACAGAGCAACTTTTAGCAGAGAAAGAATGAATCTCACTGTGGCTTCGTCTATGGAAAGTGAAGCATGTGGGGTGTAATTAGTGGTTAAGGAAGCAGTTAGGCTTTTTTTTTCTTCTGCTGCTTTTAGGGAGAAGTTACTGCAGTTAGAGATTTTTTTCTGGAACTGGCTTTGGGTGGCATGTATGTGTTTTGCTGAGGCCCGTGCTGATGTCACCTTCTTATGGAACAAGATGTGGAAGTACTGCATTGCCAGTCGGACTATAAGGTAGGAGACCATATGGTGAAGAAGAGTGTGGATGTTATTGGCCTGTGGTCGCAGTACTGGTAATTTTTCAGACTGACCACAGCAGTTACTGCAGAAATTTCTGATCAAGTAACATTCCTGTCCACATGCTCACAGGCTTGGTGGTTTCCTCTCTAAAACCATTGGAAATATATTATCAGCCAGCTAAAAAAGGCAGGGAGGAAACAGCAAAGAGATGTTCATGGTCTTTCCTGGTATTTTTCTTTTTCAAGGACACGTCTTTGACGGTCACGACTGTAAAATAATCTGGCTTTTCTTTTTTGTCTTTCCTAAGCCTTATTAAAGTTTTATCTTTGTCTTGGCATAAAGAACTTCGTCCGAGATGTTCCCTGAAACTAAATCTTTTGAAAGGAACATACTGTAAAAACCAGTACAGTTATAAGGGAAAGCTCTTCCCTTCTCTGTATGACATTCATTTCTTACTAAATACAGATGATTATGTCATTGTTTGAGCTCTTTCTTTTAACACTTCATATTTGCATCTTTGCTTCCATCAAAGAACCTGAGGATAAATGTCAAAGAATATTCAGCTGTGTAATTTTTTTTCTCTCAGAAATATTTGTAATTCATACATTTATTTTCTGCTTGGATCATCTTGAGTTTTTCTTTTTAAAGGGACATACGCAAGGCAGTTCCTAATTATGGCATGTGAAATTATTAACTCATTACAGGATCCTTTCACAACAGATTGAATGAAGCTGGTATAAAGAATCAACCGTCTTGGACTAAAATACAAACAAGTTTTTCAGTTTGAGTTCTACACAGATTGTCAGTGTTAAAGTCATCATGGCAACAGGCATTTAATGAAAAGAGTGAAGCCAATGCATCATGGTGAATGGTTCTATCGGCAATCTAATTACAAATAGGCTGGACCAATTAATTAAAAATGTAATCACAATTGGTTTATTTAATCAAGCTCATTCCAACTTAATTTTCCTAATCACCTTTGTTTACTAGGGTTTAAAACAACTGGATCATACATACATACATACATACATACATACATACAAACATACATTCAGTACTGTTAATTAATGAGAGTTTTTGCAATTAAATTATGTCAACTCATGTACAGATCTGAACAGGATATTTTCTCACATAGACATTCATAGAGCTCGTACTCATCTGATCCGGTCAGAGATGACATTAACTAAAAAAGAAAAACCTATAGTTGCAATTGCTGCTTTGTAAATATTCACATTATAATTTTGCTGTCTGGCAAAAACAGTCTATCCCTATTTGCATTTGTTTTCTTGTGAAAATCAGCTACAATAGATAGATAGATAGATAGATACATACATACTTTATCCCCAAAAAAGGGGAAATTCAATACCAAGGCATATCAATTACTGTTTGCCAGTCATTCTTTTGGTTTCATTGATGAATATCTATTAAAAAGTACCAAAAAATATCTGACTTTGAATTAACAAAAAATAGTAAATGTTTAGCTTTATCCATCATGAAAGATAAAACCTGCAAACTTGGTAAATGATTTGGGGCTTCAACCAAAATAAGAAGGTAATTGAGGGAGGCACAGTTGTTAGCACCGTTGCTTCACAGAAAGGTAGTCTCAGGATTTAACTCCCAGGCTGTGTGGAGTTTGCGTGATCTCCCTGTGGCTGGGTTTTCTCTGGGTATTGTGGTTACTCTTCCATCTATAACATAACTATAAGGTTATGAGCGAATGTTTGCATGCCTAGTTTTCTGTCTTGTAGAAAACAATGAAATCCCATGAAACCAGAGGACGCAAACATTCAAAAAGAATTACAGGTCTGTTTTGGTTTGGTGCTAAAATGATTCAGCTGACTATAAGGTAAGTGATCTCTTTGGTTTTGCTTTGCATACTGCATATTAGAGCTGAATATTATATTGTAATGACAATAATTGTGTGCGCAATATCATGATTACTAAGAACTGGTATGGATGCAATATTTAGTTGGATATTATATTTGAAGTGTCAAATGTTCACTTTCTGATTCTACTATACATATTTTGTATTTGGTCAGTTAATTGGACTCTACCGTAACTTCACTTAATGTCTCTACAAATAATATTTCTTTAGTGACTGAGAAGCTAGAGTTTGTTGAGCCTGGTCAACAAAGAAATGTGTCTTTTAAATGAGAACTAATCATGATCAGTATCATATTTGCAATATTCAGGAACAGTATTACAGTTTAATATTTTCCTGAAATGCTGGTGAGCTGATGGTTAAGGAGGAGTTTGATTTTTGTCAGAATGTCTTAAATCTAATGCACCTGATTAGATGATGTTGTCTTGGAGGTGCTAAAACAACTCTTACCCTTACCCAGGATGCATTCTGATCAGATGTCCAAACCACCTCCGCTGATGCATGCATACATATAGGATGGGGATCCTCACCCTACCTGCAAGGCTGAGTGCAGCAACCTCTTGCAAGAAGGGTCATTTCAGGCACTTGTCTGTGATCTCAATCTTTTAGTCATGATTCATATTTTATCACCATACTACAGTCTGCTTTCCTACCCTTAAAGGGTAGGAAAGTAGACAACCCAGTAAGAGCTTTTTTTTTATTATTATTATTTTTGGCTTTGTTCTTTCTTCACCATGAATGACTGAAACATCACCTGCATTAAATGGACTGGACTTATATAGCGCTTTTCTAGTCTTACTGACCACTCAAAGCGCTTTACATTGAAGCCGCATTCACCCAATCACACTCGCATTCATACACCGACACCCAACATGGCTCGGTAGGACAATGTAGAATTTGGGGGTTAAGTGCCTTGCCCAGGGGCTCATCGACATGTGACTGGAGGAAGCTGGAATCGAACCTACGACCCTCCGATTGCAAGCCAACTACTCTACCACTAAGCCACAGTCGCCCCTCATTACTCCTACAAAGCCACAAACATCTGTCTATGTACTTCTCCATCCACCATCCTTCATTAACAAGGCAAACATCAAGATAATTGCACTCCTCCACTTGAGGCAAAGATTGATCATAGACCTGGATGGGGGAGGCCATCTCTGTCTGGTAGAGAACAGCGCCCTTAGATTGAGAGGAGTTCCCTCTTATTGGCTTTTGTTGGTAAGATTTGACACAAGCAGAGAGTTTTAAAAAGATGGCTTTCATTAAAGTGGGAGCCAATGGCAGTGTATTTAGCAGTTTTTTGAAATAGGAACTTTTGCTAAATGGGAAGTAAATTTTGTGTTTTGCTGATAGATACCTGCCAGCAGTCTGCAGAAGTTACGGATTTGGTGAATCCAAACTGGCTTCTGGGTATGGAGTATGAAACTACATTAAAAATTTGAATTTTTTTTTAAGTGTCTGGAGTATAACTCATTTGTGTAATCTTGATTTGTCAAGTACCACTAAAGCTTAGTTTTGATTTCCATAAACAGCATTGACAAAAATTGAAGAATAAACACTGTATGAATACCGATGGAGTCAGTGACGGCTGACGGTAAGTGGAAATATGTTCCCGTTATGTGGCTGACATATTACAATAACAGGGCAATGCACAAGTATGCATGAATACACCATGAAACCTTTAGCTGTGACACTTTAGACGCTAGGGTGCATTTGATCTGGCTGCTTCAGTCGGCTCACTGACAAGCACGAGCCGGTGTTCAGTTTCAAGAGCGCCATGACGAGAACATTACTTATTCAGTGGTGCCTGCTCGTCCCGTTGTGAATATCCAAGAAACTGAGCAGCAGAAAGAAAACTCTGACAAGAAGCGGGACGTTAGAAGACCACCTGGCAGATTCACATAGCTGTTTAAAAGGTAAAGGAACCTAGCTGTGATGTTAACTCAGTGTGGCTTGATTAAAAAGCAGACTCTGACCTTGTGCTGGCTTCTTTGTTTTAGTGTGCTACCTTTAAAACAACTTAATAATTTTTTTTTGAAAGAGGCTAGACAGGAAAAATGGAAATGTACTAACCTGCCAACTCACAGTTCCACTGTGGTGAGTGGAGAGGAGAAAAAAAATGCCTGAGAGGTGGAAAAGCTGAGACGCGTCTCAGAGAGAGGCTGTTTTCAGCTCTGAGATCGTGCCCTCTCTTACAAGTCTCCAGTTATAACAGAAATGTTTTGCAGTTTTAAGACTTCATGATTTACTGTCAAACATATCAGATCTTGTACGGGTCAAAAAAACTCAGAATTGTTTATGCATAAAGCCATTTCTTACCCTAGGTAAGAGATTCATAGTTAGTTCAGCACATTTCCATTCACCTATTTTGATATACATTGTTTTTGTGTCCATACTTCAGCAGTATCTTCCCTTACTAGAGGTTACCATTTAAGTAACTGTTCTCAGTAAATATATCTTAGAACTAAATATACACTGATCAGAATCTTGTGGCCAGTTTCTGATCCTAATATTGATTGTATTAGGAAAAGGGGAATATTTCCAATCATAAATAGGCAATGTGAAGGATCCTTACACTGTAACTATAATATACAATTCAGTGGACCCCCCCTATTCACTGGGATTAGACGACAGCCGTCCGCGAATAGCTAAAATCTGTGAATACTTTATGCCCCTTTTAAAAATACTTTTAACCACCAATTGTATTAGGTCAAACATCAAATATACTTCAGTATGTATTAATGTTTACAGTGGAAACAGTTTTAGCATTTCCACAGAAGCTAATAGCTGCAGTCTTGGGGGTACAACCAACCGTAGAAACAGAAATTGCAGCTGATCCTGGATTGGCTGCTTTGCAAACACCAGCCAATGGCGTGTCAAGGAGTATTGTGTTAAAGTATTTCAGTCTCCCAAAGGGCATTTTCTTTAGAATATTTTTTATATGCTCTATTTAAAAAAAAATTGACAGAAAATCAATAAATAGTTTAATCTGTGAATACTGAACTGTGAATAGCTGAGGATAACCTCTAAATGTTTTATTTTCTGTTATTTTTTGGTTTAAGCGTGTTTGACTAATAATGGGGGGGCAAAGTCATAATTTCAATGTCTACTCTGATGTAAACGACGATGCACTTTATTCCAAAGGACTTTTTTTCTTTTTATTCCAACTTTTTTTTAAAGCTTTAACCCTTTGACATGCATTGTATCTGATTATTACAAAATATAATATTAGAAGATGTAAGAGCAGCTTTCAAAATAGTTTTTTTTTTGGCCTCATTGCAAAAGCAGGCTTTATTTATACTTGTAGAAGAAATTAACAGGACCGAGGTTTAAGTTTAAAACGATGAAATACAGCAGCTTTGCTTTTTTCTGTTGAGCCTTCTTATCTGCTGAAGTCTCACACGTTCCTGCCATTTGGTAGTCTAATATATGTACCGTATAAATGTCTTGAGATTAAAGTTCTTTTCTATGGCTTCTGAAGACCTTTGAGTTCCTTTTGAAAACCTCATAGGAACTAATAACTCCAAAGATTAAGTCTTCTTCCTTAGGGAACTTCCACACCAAAGAGTGTCTCTATATCAATGTGATGTGGCAGTGCTTATGGCACTCCCAGTTTTTGGTCACAGAGCAGGGCCAGTCAAGAAAATTAACTGATTTTAGTTACCTGCGGATTTATATAAATGGTGTTATGTGTCAATTTTGCCAGATATCTAGGTGCAGCCTTTTTGTGATCTATGCTTTAGCTGCAGTCTCTATTTACATACCACTGAATAATTTATATGTATGTCTCTCCCAGAGGGACAGAGGCAGAGTATGAGTGGTGTTTCTCTTTCCTTTTTAATTTAGTTAAGGAGTTATTATTTTTCTAAAATAGTCTGTTACCTTTAGCGCCTATAATGTGTGTTTGCACTGGGAAACGTAGAAGAATAAACTGCATCGCTCACTGTCTCTTCACCTGTCATGGCTGCGAGGTGGAAACATTATGGGGGAATGTATTTGGGAACACTGCTTCTGGTGCATGCTTAAGCTGTGAAGCGTTTGAAATGCTAATCATCCGAGGAGGCTTGTTTGTTTACTTTAATGCACAAGAACGCCAACCTCTCAACAGAGCACATTTTTATTTCGTGTTCCGTTTCTTTTTTTTCCTCCTCGTCGAAGTGTCTGATCAGAAAAATGCACATGAATAGAAATTATTCATATGAAAATATTGACATCATTCTGTCTTGTTCCCCAGTGCTGTTTTTTTTTCTTCTTTAGACACTGTATAATTAAAGAAGAGCAAATAGATATTTCGCTATTGCTCTGCGCTTTTTGATCAGTGGACTGTGACAGCTCAGAAACACAAGCGCTGTCTTTTACTGAAAACTTTCTTCTCGCTTTTTTGCTGTTATTTTACTTTTGATGACATGTTCTTTTTGCATCTTTTCCCTGTGCCTACTTGGAGAATAACAAGGCTGGTTGCTGCATTAACTTATGTAATGGCGAGCAAGCAGAGGGCTGAGATGGGGGAAGGTGGAGGGGGGAGAAGAAGAATGATGAGCTCATGCTGCTGCACTGCAGCTTTTATAGACACTCTGCACCTTTTGGCTTCATGCCATACGTTGTTATGCATATTGAGGTGCATTTTTGCTATTTCCATTCATGTGCATGAATTACTTGATTAACGATTTGCAAGAATATGATAAATGTATATTTTTTCTCAAATCATTTGTTGTCTGGCAGGCAATATTTCCTATCAGTCTATGTGTTAATATTTCTGAAAGGCTTTAAAATATATTGAATTTCATGAAGACCCTTTACCTGCCTCAGTGATGGTAAAGAGCGCTCATGCCAAGCCATGATTGAACTGTGCTACCGCAGCTTGCCAATTGCTTTTAGTTCAGCAAATCTTTTTTTTCTCCTTTTGACAAATCAGTCCCCCATTATCTGGCACGTTTTGATTTAAGCCAGAAATGTGCAAAGAGAAGCAGGGTGAGGTGATCGGTGCCTGTAATAATGACATAAGACCTATACCACTTTGTTTTATGGCATTTTTTTTTCTATTTAACAGAGTGCTCCTTCAACAGGCCTTCAGCTGTGTCTCAACCTGGAAAGAGAACAAATCAGGGTAAAAAAAAAAAAAAAAAAGCCAGTGATTTAAGCATTACAAATTTACGGATTACAGTTCTCTGCACCACACTATGCCTTGTTAAAAGTTTTCATACCGCATGAGGTTTGTCAAATTTTGTCATGTTACAACCACAAACGTTTATGTGTCAGACAAACATAAAAAAAAGTAGATAATTGAGGCTTGGAAGGGAAAGAATATGATTTTTCAATGTCTCACTTGCTTTCCCTTTCAATTTTAGCGGACTGAGATTTCTTGGAGGGTTGCAGTTCTAGTATACTCAAAAGTATTCAGATGCATTAAACAGGTATATTGTTTCAAAACCTTACTCGGATTAAAACTTCCCCTAAACGTTGTCCCTGACCAGTCTGCTTTTCCTTGGTCTACATGATGCTGTTTCTTCACTAATGTTCTCTAAAAAAATCCTTCTCAAAAATGTTCTTAAATCTGAAAATCTTTACCAATTAGATATGTTCTGTGGGTCATTTATTTAGGGCCATCAGAGTAAAGGGGACTTATTAAGTCCATATGTGTGCCATAGGTTTGTGATGATAATATGCAGTATTTTTTAAAACAGTCCTTTATTTTCCGTTCATTTTAGTTACTTACTACTTATGCTGGTTGAGTTGAAGGTTTTCTAAAGATAAATACCTGCCTTTGAGTATTTCTTTTTCTTCTGACATGCGTTGTGTCAGCTTATTACCTAGGAAAATAGCATTTGTTTTTTCTTCAAATTGAAATAGCAGTGATGAGAGGAGGACATCACTGCTGGGACTTTGACAGGCATTACAGTAAACCGTCATTAATTTAAATGTTTATCCTACTAGATTTACTGCTGGAGGCTGTGTTTCTAGATGGAAGCGGATGTTCTTCTGTGCATGCATGTTAACATTTCTTTATCTGCTGTTGAGAGTGCATGGAACTTCTGCTTTAGCTGTTGCCTTGACAACTAGCTTAAGATTTGAGCACGTGCAGTTGTGATAAATCCTACTCCCAGTCAATGAGGCTTTATCCACAGGGATGAAAATACCTGCATCATTCATGTTCCCACAGTCGCCTGATTCCTCCTCAGAAATTATCCAACACTCACACATTCTGCAAAATTGCTTGCATACTTTGTCATATTATGGATAATAAATACTAGTCCTAATGTTTTTGATGTTTTCATTATAAATTAAACAGTCCTTTTTTGTTCAATGAAAGCGCAACAGGGCTTGAAATAGAGAAGTCGTTACCTGAGAGAAACAAACGTGTCTTGTGATTTGGACTTAAACATTAATTCCTGTAGTTTAAATGAGCTCCTCGACAGTCCTCACCTCATCTTAGTCCGTTGTTTTTTTGTTTTTTTTAATGCTTTCTCACCTCCTATTTCCACTCTGTTTTATTCCAGGTTATGTTCGTGCCTCCTTTCAATCAAGATGAATGAGTCTGTTCAATCGGTCATATTTCCTGAAACCCTGTGTCAGTCCTCACAGTGCACTGTACAACAGCACCATCTGTTGGTAGAGACACTCAGGGCAAGGAACAATATTTTTTGTGACTTACCAAGGCCTTATGTCAATGACCCTCCCTTTGAATACTTTCTTCACTTAGAAGCCATCAAAGTTATCTGGCTGCTAACGACCTGTTTTTATTTTTTATATTTAAGCAAGCATTCTGCTGTTAATGACTTGCGAGCAGAGAGCCTAGAAATGAAACAATAGGAGATATTTTAGGCCATAAAAGGAGGGAAGGAAAACAACTTAAGGCAGATGGGGGCTCGTGCCTTGTCAGGTATCCCAACGAGGCTGCTGCAGCCGAATGGACCCATCTGCTGGCTTTTTTCCCGGATAGCTGCTATTGAGCTTCGCTGCCAAGGATTGCATAACTGTTTTAATACAAGAATGTTTGTGCCTGGCAGCAAATATATCTCGTTGTGAGTTGGTAGTCTGTGATTTTTACCCTGGATTATTATCCACAAAGGAGGATTTTTATTTTTTTGGTTGATCATACTTCCTGATATTTTAGATAATACTTATTGCAGACTAATCACTTCTTCTACCCAAAGCAGGACATAGCATCTTGTTTCCCTTAGATTTAAAGGGATGGCTATGTGCGTGCATTTCAGAGCGTGCTCTCGCTGTCTGCTTAAGAGCTCAGATTTCCCCTTTGGCCACACCATGTGTCCTAAAGAGGAAAGAAAAGAGGGAGAAACAATTGGTGACCTTGCAGAGCTGCAACACGCAGGCTCCAAACATGTCCCAGCTGAGCCGCAGGCATCACAGCCACTAAAGCCGCTGTCCACAGAGAGGGGCATAGGCATGTGTGAAGTTGAGGAGAAAGCTAATTGTAAAAATGGGAGAAATGGAAATAATGGGACATATTCAAAGGGATAGTGAGGCTGTGGGCGGCACAGCTGAATGAGGCACGGGCAGAGGGTGCTCAGAGTAAGGATTGCCTCCTCTTCTTCGTTGACGTTTAGGGGAATGTGCTGATTTGTGGAAAGTAAATCAGTCAGAGGGTGGTTCCCGTTCTCTCGAGCTTGATGGAGCCAGTGTAGCTTTCCAGTCACCACAGTCACCTTACCTGTCTATCGCTTATCACCAGAGCCTGGATCTGGTTTCTCATTGCAGAGACTAACCCAGAGACAGATGTGTAGAGGTAGGTGGGCTTCTACGTTGAGTGTGTGATCTCTCTGGCTGTGAAGCAAAGCTTCCTATAGGTTCTGCAGCAGGAGCAGCAGCTGTTTACATTGTTCATCCCTGCAGGTGTTTGGCAGGCTGGAATGCTGCGTGCAAAAGTAATTACCAACAACTTTGAAAAATGGGAATATCATACTTTGACTGATGGTTTTTAAAATTATTTTTTTGTTGCATTTGTGTTTTTATATGATGTTTATCATGTTTATTAGAAAAGAACTGATCGGAATGTTGAAGCAGATTTTGGCTCTCTCAAGACATTTGCTTGCCGATGCCCAATGTACTGCATAGCTGGATTTGTTTTATTTATTTTACAGGAACACTTAAAAAATGTTCTTTGTTTATTTGAACATCGATAGCTAACGCTCAGGTTTTTTTTGTTTTGGTTTTTTCTAGGGGGGGGGGATTCTGTGTGCTTGATTCATGAAATGAGGGCGACAATCACACCTGCTATTAGAAATGAACTCTGGTTGTTTTCTTAAAGATGATGAAAAATAAATTATAATCAGGAGGTCTGTTGAAATGAAAAGCATTAAAGACAAATAATTAAATACATATTGATGTTTAACTTCCATTAAATGTTTTAATGAAAGCCAGATTTCAAAATAAAATCTTTTCGACCTTTCTATTATCGACTTAAAAACCCTGTCTCTCTTTGGCAGCGTGACTGAACCACAGACATGTTTCAACAGATTGCAGAAATAGCTGTTAATTATCTTCACAGGTTGCTGTTAGCTTTAAATTATTTTAAAAACCTTAGTAAGACTAAAATTGGGTAACAGTGAGGTGTATTTCCTCAGTAACAACATTTACACAGAAAAGCATTTTCATTGGCTCCACCCAGTGACGATTAATATATATGTTGGAGTTTTTTTTTTTTACTGATTCCAAACGGCTCAGATTCTTGGATCTCTGACAGGCTGACCGCCCAGTCGAGCTGAAAACCTCTGAATCTGGCCGCCAGCTGATTTCTCTGTGCATCTCTAATCTTTATCAGGGTTTGCCCTAGTTGCTGTTTTTTTTTTTTATCAATTGCAGGAGATGTGTCTCTCTGAAAACACATCCATGATGCACATTGGCTAATATGATGCATCCTTTTGATATTTTTTAAATTGCAGCCTATAGCATCTTACTATTACAGCTGCATGTTTTGCCCAATAGATTGCTTCATGAGGACATCATTAGAATCTACTAGATGCACACATTGTGAAATGGTTACAACCTCACCAGTCTGCCTGAATAGGGGAACAGTGGTTGGAGAATACAGAGTCTCACTGTCATGAACACAGTCATGCACATGTTCCTGCTCACCCCCCGTCCAATTCAGTCTAATCCATCTTCATCACGGCACATGTATAGTTGCACCACTACATTTTATGGTACAGTAAGTAAAATGAATACACTAGAGGGACAAAGTTGGAGACTACAGTAAGTCTCTGGAGCATTGAACTACACAAACTTCTGTGGTATTTCACCATGAAGAACACTGTAGAAGCAAACACACTGACTTGACTTTTCATCTTATTACTCTACTTTGGACATGGTTAAAACAACCTCCCAAAGCTCTTTAAACACAATCCATTGAAGAGGGTGTTTCCTGAATGTGTTTAGTTTATACTGAACAGATATTTTTGCAGGAGGTCCGGTAGGGCTGGGCGATTATGAAAATAAAATAAGAGCGATTATTCCGGGTACTCCGGATTCCTCCCACAAGTCCAAAAACATGAATGTCAGGTTAATTGATCTATTTAAATTGTCCTTAGATGGGAGAGTGTGTGTGCATGGTTGTTTGTCCTGTCTGTCTCTATGTGGCCCTGCGATGGACTGGCGACCTGTCCAGGGTGCACCCCGCTTCTCGCCCGTTGACAGCTAGAGATACGCACCTGCCCCCCCGCAACCCTTTAAGGATTAAGCAGTTCAGAAAATCAATAGATGGATATTGAATAGCAAGATTTGATTTAGTCTAATCAAAAGAACAATAATAAAAACAATTATATTAAGCTTTCTCTATTAATGCTGTTGTCCTTTCTGAAATATCCAGACCATTTCCAAACTACTGAGCTCACATTGCCACTTCCCTCAACAAAGTCATGGCCGTGTTCTCTTCTGTGCGCACTGTCAACAATTTGGTCATCTTTATCATCTCCCCTGTCGTCCATGTTCCTTAAAACTTCTTCACCGGTCATACACTTTTGACACTGAACTTTCGTTTTATCTACCAGCATGTGCCTATTGCTTTTAAGTACATTTAGTCTTCGACTTGATTGGTCAGTTAGCTTGTCAACAAGGCAGTGCTTCGGCTGGATTGGCATAAGGATTAAATCACACCCCACCTTTAATTGTGATCGAGCTTTTTAATATCACGATTTTGATTGAAATTTGATGAATCGCCCAGCCTTAAGGTCCGGTGGGCGTTATTGCAACCTGTCACAATGACAAAGACTCCTCTCATGGAACCCTGAGTGCTTAGTTTTGAAAACTTGAGGGGATTACATGAGTAAAAAGGATCTCATCCTCTTTTCAGGGTTGGTTTGAGCTAGTAAATCCCTCGCTCTGATGCTGCTCCTTTTAGGTGTCACTGAAATCTTGTGGTGGTATGCTGCATGTTTTACACAAAGTTTAAGTCAGACAGTTGACCTTATTTACACATTGGATTTATTGGATCACAGGGATGATAATGACTGAAATGTGCTTCCTTCAAAACAGTGTCTGGATTGTAAAATAGTTTTAGCCAAATCCTTGTTTTTAATACCAGTGGGATTTGTTTTTATTTAAATTTGAAATGGCAGAATAATTTAAATATATGCAGCGTAATTATTTTTCTAAGAGGAACAGTTTTAACCTGAAGATGAAATATGAATGACAATAGGACCAGATATAGAAACTGAATTGAAATTGCATAAGTACATTAAGAATATATATTATCAGTGATAGTAATAGCTTAAAATACAGCAGTAGTGATTTTTTTTCTGTGTTGCCTTGCTTTAAGAAGACTTTGGCTTCATTTATTGTCTATTTGCTAGATTGGCTTTGTGTTGAATGGTAATCTGAAGAAAAAACATGTACCTGTAATAATTCCCTCATAATAACCACCAAAGATTTATACACATTAGTCCCAAAAGTGTTGACCCATCTGTCTTCTCCCACGCACAAATGCATAAACTTGAGCAACATCCCTCTCGTAATCAAAAGAGTCAGCTAGCCGTTGCAGTATCCTCTTCAACTCTTCTGGAAAGCCTTTCCAGAAAGTTGAAGAGTTTTTTGTATAAATTACTGATGATCTTGCAGACGTAATTTCTAAGGTCAGACACTGATGTTGGATGAGAAGGCCTTGCTCACGGCCTATGCTCCAGTTTATCACAAAGCTGTTCTATTGGGTTGAGGTCAGGACTCCATACAGGCTAGTCAAGATTTTCCATACCAAACTTGCTTATCCGGTTCTTTATGGATCTTGCAAGCAGTCTTGTTGAAACAGTTGCCACAAACAGTTTTTAAAAGATGGGAGCATGAAATTATCAAAAATGTGTTGGTATGCTGAGGACTGAACAGTTAGTTTCACTGGAACCAGGAGGCCGGGCAAACCTCCTGGGGAAAAAAAAAGGTCCACATCATCCTCTCTGCACCAAGCTTTACACTGGACACAATACTGTCGGGAAAGTGCTGTTCTCTTAGCCACCTCCAAACTTAGGCTCGTTGATGTGAGGAGGCATGTTTGTAATTTTAGATAACATGTTTCCACTGCTCTAGCTGCCAGTAATGATATATTTTTATTCCACTACATCCAATGCTTTGAATTCTAGTTGGTGATGTAAAGCTTGAATGCAGCTGCTTGGTTGAAACCCTTTCCATTAAGCTTTCCTTGCCCTGTTATTGAGCTAATCTGAAGGTCACTTGAAGCTTGCAGGTCTGTAGCTATTGACTCTGTAAAATATTGCAGACCTTTACATACTATGTTCCTCAGCAGCCGTTGACCCAGCTCTTTGATTTTACGTAGCATACCACTTTGTCACTGATTAGCTGTAACTCCCAATCAGTGCCATTTTATTATAATCCCACAAGCAGCTGACTTTTAAAACTTTAGTAGCAAGCACATTTCCCAGTTAGACTTGATGCAAAGTTGGTATCCTATCTCGGTACCATGTTAAAGTTCACCGAGTGACGCTTTCTTTCACAATGTGTTTAGAAGCAGTCAGCATGCCTAGGTGTTGGATTTTATACATCTGTCCATGAAAGCAATTGGAACAACTGCATTTAAGGTTTTTGATGTGTGATCTACTAGGTTTTGCAATGTAGTGCAGTTTGGCCCATAAATTGCAAGGGCCAAAGTAAAAGTAAAATTATAAATTGTGTTGTGTTGCTGCTCTAGAGCCTTTATATAGAATTATGTCAAATTAAAACCTCAAAATTCAACTTACTTTTGGGAGATATTTGTCTGAGAGGGCAAAATTAACTTAATCACAATTGTAAAATAGAAGAATGTCTTTTTTTATCTGGACATACATTAATATTCACACCACTTTATTTTCATATATGTTCTTTTCAAATATCCAGAGCAGCCAATTGCCTTTAGTTACCTAATTAGTAAATACAATTTCACGGTGTATTAAGGCTTTTTAAGACAAGGCACTGTATTCTCACTTTTAATTTCGTTGGATGCAGCTACCAAGAGTAATTGGTTTTAATGATGGCCTAATTATTTCACCTAAAGTGAATATCTCAGGTTGCCGGCCATGAATTCCTAATTATTTTTGCTTCTCATTACTTGCTGCATGTTGATGTCCCTGCTTAACCTGGCTTTGATGTAACCCAACCTCAGGCTAGGGTATTAGGTCTAATCAGATAAACAGCAAGATATACAATAGCTTCTCATAGATTAAACATTGATTATTCAAATATTAACTTCCCGTGCTACGGTTCTGACGGGGAAGTATAGAAAATCAGTTTTCTCATGTATTTCAAGGGCTTTCTTTGAACCATCTTGAGAAAATGGAGTGCGCCAGGACAGAACACATTTTCATTTGCCATTTAGTTGATTTTTACAACGGTCATAATCACAGTGTGGATGGTGTTGGCGTGAGATTCAGCCTCCTGCTTTTCAATGAGGGTGATGGGAAGTTCGCTTGATTAAAATGACAAAATCATTTTTTTTAATTTTTTTTTTTATAAAATGAAAAGAGCCCAAAACCAACATGTTGGAACATGTAAGTCTCCTCGAATTCTCAGGAAGAGCTGTGGGATGCCAGAAAATGGGAGGTGGAAAAAACACCCTCTGTTTTCTTAAAGCCTTGTAAATGTACTTCAGCTCTTTTTTAACATGTAATTTTACAACCACAAGTCTCTATGTATTTTGTTGGAATATTTTTGTGGTAAGTAATGCATTATTGTAAATAGGAAAAAGGATGATGCATGGTTTTCAAATTTAATTCTTACATAAAAACATTGAAAACCGGTGTATATGTATTCACCGTCATTTACTTTGATACCCCTGAACAATGTTGTACAACAATTGCCGTTCAGAAGTCACCAAATTCGTAAACAGAGTCCATGTGTTTGATTTAATCCGGTAAATTACAGTTTACAACAAACGGGTCAGAGATAACGTTGAGTAAAGGTTTAAGGAAGGATTATAAAACAACATCCTAAACTTTGGGCATTTCCTGGAGTGCTGTTCAACCAATTATTGGAAAATGGAAAGACCCCTGCTACAATTACAATCCCAAAGGGACATGGTCGCCCATGTATAGTTACAAGAGAGAGCAATATTAAGAGTTGTCATCAAGAAATCCATTAAGCTGTAAGCATATAAAAAAATATTAGTGTCCTCAAGACAACTATTAGTTTTTTTGTTGTTTTTTCTCAGTAAAAAAAAGACAGAAAAAAGACATTGTTAAAGAAAAGCTATTTTGCAGTTTGCCACAAACCATGAAGGACACGGCAACCAAAACTGATATATATGTAGAATGCTACATGCAGCAAAAAACAAACAGGAATTGTCACAATGAAAATAATATAGTGGCAACATCATGCAGTGGGGATGCTATTCCTCCCTAGGAACAGAGAAGCTGGTTACAGTTATTAGCTAGTTAGATTTAGCTAGACAATTGTAGAGGAAAAGCCTGCTATGTATATCATTTTATTAAACTTTTCCAAAATTTAAATAATCAGTTTTGGTCTATTGCGTAAAGTTCCAGCAACAATATATTATAGGTTATGATTTCAACACGACAAAATGCAAAATCGTTTAATACAAATGAATATCTTTGCAAGGTAGTGTAGCAGGCATCTATAAATGAAAAAATGCCAGTGTATACTGATATATGGTTTATTCTAGAATTATTTCAATCACGTCATTAGAACCTGAATTAAAAACTCTGCTTTACCCACAGTATGTTACGGTAAGAAAGACAGAGCTTTTAATAGGTAAATGAAGAGCTATGGATCAATATTATTGCATCCAGCAGACATCTGATCTCTACTTTTAGTGAATAATATAATACGGTTTCTGGAGCATGAGTGCAACCTCTGGGGATTCAGACAAAAATGTGCCACATTTGAAATTCCTTTCTTAGCAATCAGATACATTTATTTTTTCATTATTCTTTTAATTCTTTTATGATGAAGTCAGTGTTAAACATTTTATATCCATAACTTTTCCCTGAAAGCTTGGTTGTTTTTGGCTTCCATTCAGAAAAACAACAACAACAACAATAGACTAAGCTTTTATTGTGAAACCAAACATCATTAGCTATCGTCTTGTTCATCATAGACAGTGAATTAATCTGTGCACTCCTGTAACCCACTTCTCTCATAAACATTTGAGGAGGAGGTCACAGGAGGCACTGAGAGTAATGAAACCATAGAGACAGCACTGATTAACCCCTCCTTGAGGAGATATGAATTCGAGTGTGCTTGTTGTTCTGCTTGCAGACCGACTTCATGTCCTGCACCGGTTTCAACCTGTCTGAATGAAGGGCAGGTTGAAATAGAAGATTTGCTGACTTGCAGCCAGCGTGTCTTGCAGAGAGCTGGTATGAATGGAACTTGCTCACTCAGGATATGTTGTTCCTCTGGAATATGTCAACATGAATTCATTTCTCAGCAGTCCAATGACCTGCACAGAAGGTTTTTGCAGCTGCTTTTTGCATTCTGTGTGAAAAGAGGAGTCAGGAGTCAGGCGTGCCTGCTTTATCTCTGTGCTTTTGTTCTGAGATTGATTGCTTTCTTGTTGTCTATGTAAATTCATCTCAGATTTGTTAATCTAATTTCTTCATGAATGTGACTTATTGGGTTTTCATTTATTTTTAAAACCTGAAAACCTTTTTTTATATAAATGCATGAACAAGCAAGACAAAATCCATGAGTCATTTCCTTAATAGTTTTTTTTCTTGAGACATTTTTAACTGGCCATAAATTAACATTTAAACCCAGCTGATCAAGTTCTCATCATGAACTTATCTTTAGTTCCCCCATGTTCCATCTTTAAAAGCTCAGCATCAGAGCGCGGATGAGAGCTGTATTCTGCTTGGATGTGCAAAGTTCTGAGCAAAAGGAAAAGAAAGCACAGCAGTCAGGATTTCCTTTTACATTTAGATACCCTAAAACACCATTTCTGCTGAGTTACCGACTTTTATTACTGACCAAACCCTTCACTCCTAGAGACAAAGGAAAATTATAGAAAAAGTAGTATTTATTACATTGTAACACAGCATCTATTTAATTTGCTTGACAGTTCAATCGGAAACCTCTAACCTTTATGTCCGGATCACAATGTTGTTTTGTAACTCATCAGGAAAACTACTTCCAGCGGAACAAAGAATGTTGAATGCTGAATTTACAGCCAGCACAGCGATGGCATGGTTTTGGATTAAGGCATATCCATGATTTTGACTGGCTCAGTCATAGTTTGCACCTTAATGTAATCGAGAAACTGGGGAGCAACTGGAAAATTGCTGTTAACCGGTTTTTTCCACTCATCCTGATTTAGCAGTTTAGCAATGAATGAGCTAAGTTTCACTCCTTATATGAGCAAAGATGGTAGAGACATACCCTAAAAGACTAGAAGGTGTAATTGCTGGGCAATCACGAACAATTATAAAGTTCTCTTTGTTGTACATTTTCATACACTAAAGATCAAGGTTGTACTGTAAAAAAGTTATTGGGGTATGAATACTATAAAAATTAGTTTCTCAAAATGGGCCCAGATCTTAGGTCTTGTATTTTGTCAATGTCTGCTGAGATCAGTATACGTTTCTTAACTCAGTTCTTCTTTGACAGTGCAATTAATTGTATAAAATAAAACACTTTATCCAAACAGAGTAGAAAATGGACAACTGTTTATAGAGCCTGACATATATCCTAGAAATATTGGTGTCGTTCACATGTGCGCAAAGAAAGCGATAACATTGAGCCATGAGGCATGATGACACATTGATGGTCATGACAGAACAGCCCTTTCTATCTGGTGACTCTTTATCTGAATCAGGCACATTGGCACATATGAGAAAGCCGGCTTTTATATGCTGTGCCAGGACAAACAATGACTTGTGCCAGTGAAGATGGTCGTACTTGAAGGAGCTCTTTTAGCAATATGTGGGGCTCAATAGCTGCTGTGTTTTCGCTCACACGAGCTTCAGATGCCATTAAGGCAGAGCTGTAAGTGTGGAGTTCAGGGCTGCAGGAAAGCAAAGTGAAGCAAAATGTGATTTTACACTTATCAGTGGAGGTGAGAAACGATGAAGTGTTTCCAGTTTGGGAACTGTGAGAAATAGGTTTTGATCTGTGCTTCATTCCGTTTTTATCTGTTTCGCTTCATATAAAACCATCATATTTTTTCTGAAGAATATTGCACCACATATATGGATTTTTTTTCTGTTTTTCTTTGAGTCTTGAATACTGATTCAAATTTCCTTCCAAAGGATTGTAATGAATACAGAGTAATTTCTGTGAACTTTAGTTTCAGGTCAACAGCTTCATAAAACATTGACATTATCCACATTCATTCATCACAGCACGTCTCTGGGCTTTAAATGTTTTGCTTAGCTCAAAGAAAATAAAGGGTATCAAAGAACGTGCCATTATGCATTTACACACACCAAGAAATTGAAGATTTTTGTTTTAATGCCGTTATGAACAGAATTGTTTTTCATACCAGTTACTTAGAGTTGTTAAAAGGAAGATTTTGATCCTTGAAGATTGATTTGTCCATGCTAGGCATGTTACCAGTATCATAATAATTTCAAAACCGGTAAATATTTCCATTCCCACGTTATAAATTAATTTTTGGTCGAATACCAGAGAGAGCACCAGATTGTCTAGACTTTTCTCTGTTTGCATGGAGGATAGAATAATGCTATGCTGCCCCTCCACCACATGTTTCTACACACAGCAGGCTGAAAAAAAGCTAATTGCATTTTGCTTTTATTTTGGTGCTACAGTCCCAGACCCACCCTGGGCCCTTTTAGCCCCTCTTTATTCACCACCTGGATACGCCGCTGCTAATGGTCAATCATTAATCATTCTAAAACACATAGGAGTCTCTGTGTCAGGAGAGAGTGAGAACTTTTTTTTTTCTTACTTTGGTCGCAGCGCAGCATTTAGTCTGTTGGTTTTAAATGTTGGAGCTTTTTTGTCACAGATAGTGACTTTAATGTTTTCATCCGTCCACACGCAAATACTGAAAACAGAGAAAACGCAGTTCTCCACTTTGGCCAGAGTTTTCTAAAATATTCATTTTTTTGTGCCGAAAATTTGCGTTTACTTGTGAATGACGGGCCAAACCGTAGAAAAAAATCTCAGTTTTGTGAGACACCCGGTCAACGTGTGGACAATGCTCTTTAGCAATTGAACTTGAATATCGAATGTGAAACATCATATGTAGTCAAACCGCATTGCTACAAATACAGTATTAAAATTAGCGAACAACAATGTATACAGGCTTTAGGTTACATTACCGCGTTTCAGCAACGCTTGGTGAAAAAGCTTGTGGATGTTTTCTGATGCTGGATCATTGAGCTCGTACTGCGGTGGTACGCCAGGTCTACTTTGCAGTAAATACACTGTACTTTGTTCTCTTGTTTAGAATATAACGATCCAAAACCTTACAAATTTTCGTCCGATTATGGGCATCTTTATTCTCCGTAATCATGCCAACTAAATTCAAACTGTCTCACGCGCTACCGTTGTGCTTCGCACAGGTTCGTCCAAAACAACGGTCTGTGTAGAACAATCAGATCTCTGCATGTATAGTGCGCATCAAAGGAATTTAACGAGGCTTTGAGACAGACTTTTGCCTCGAGCAATTTTTGGAATCGAGTAAATCAAGTTACTCGACGAACCGCAGCAGCAAACCTAAACTGCACAATACTCTGTTCTCGTATCTATGTCCATAAATTTGAGTTTTTTTTCTGGATTCTTAAATTGGGTTCTGTTCTTGCTTTTGCTGCTGTTACAACCGAGTTTTCCCTTGTGGGAAAATAAAGGATTTTTCTATTCTATTTCTATTTTCTACACACCAAAGAACAGTCTCAATAACTAACTGTAGATTCCAAATAATGCATCATTTGCCAACCCGCTCCAAAAATAAAAAATGTAAAAAAAATATGTGAAATTTTTTTACTGATAGCCGATTATATCAATGACCCCCATATTGGCCGATAATATTGTTCGGCCGATATATCTGTCGGGCCCTACTTTTTATTGAGAAGATGGCCCTGATAACTAACCAGCAACTATCAGCTTGTTAAATTAATTTTACTCTAAAAATAATAATCAAATGTTATTCTGTTATAATAAACAATAAGAACTTAAAACTACTGAATTAAGCAGATCGGTCTCATTATAACTTTTTTATTGTCCCAGTAGCTTTTCTGCTGGCGTTTTAAATAAAAGCAAAGAAATCAAGTTTAATGTTTGTGTTAATACGCATTAAAACTGGTAATTTTACTGAAGTTTTACACCTCATGTATCTCTTTCTATCCCGACTTTTCATACAGCATTTTATTCCATCTTCATGCATACATCTACATACAGGTATTTTCTTTCATAGCCAACACAATTTGATTGCTGAAATGTTTTACAGAACTATGATTTTCTTCTCAGCCCTTATTTGTTAAATGCTTAAACTTTAAAGAAAATCCATGTAGCCATCTTGTAACCTTTAATAAAAAGAAATTGAATCTAGACTGCTAGTTTCCTGCTTGGAAGCCTTATATTTTTTATTCATGGCTCGACAGTATTCAAATTTGCACACCCAGAATCATATTTGAAAAGCACTCGTTCACATAAACACGTGAATAGCTTAATTTTTTAAAGGGAATTTCCATTTTTATATAAAAGGATAGATCCACTTTGTTTCTTTTTTAGAGGAGAAAAACAATGGATGGCCTCTAGAAATCAATCTGTGAATCAGGATGGCAGCCAGATGTAATTTATAAAGCTCTGGTTCTCTGTTTATTGAATTTATTGGCCACCATGGCATTATTAGGCAGGAAAGCAGATCATGAAGCTTTTTATGAAGCTGTTGCCAACAGATGAGGATATTAAAAAAACCTGTTTAGTACATTTGCAGTATAACATTTGCATGTTTTGTATTGTTTGAAATCGTTTTACAAGGCTTTTTTACATATTGATGTGCATTCTTTAATCACAGTGCATACTTTTTCGATGACATGTTAAATGTGCAAAGTGTATGATGTTATGTTAAAGTAGTCAGTAGAACTTAAATCATATCAAGTGCTGTGGCATATTTTCCTCCTCTATCCTACTCTGTAAACCACGGGACTTAGACACTTGTCACTTGAGACAGGTGTGAGTCTGCCGCTGCCACAAATAGATGTCTGCGC
This sequence comes from Apricaphanius iberus, assembly GCA_028564705.1. Lineage (NCBI taxonomy): Eukaryota > Metazoa > Chordata > Actinopteri > Cyprinodontiformes > Aphaniidae > Apricaphanius > Apricaphanius iberus. The sequence continues at coordinate 625,568 of JAPXFQ010000640.1, read as the reverse complement.
TGCCCCCCCCCCCCAATGCACAGACACACACCACCTCATACATACACTTCTCCCAACCAGAAAAGGCCAGTCTGTTACATCCCGGTGCCTTTGAATAATCTCCGCCCACCCCGACATGCATTCAGAACAAAAAATATCTGACCTCAGTCATCCTGAATGATATCACTGCCACACTGCTCCCAGCCCCCCGCCCCACATCACCATCAGTCTTATGCTGCATATTTAACGGAGTGTGCTGTGTACTCTGTAACCAGTGGGAGGCGGTGTGCAGCTAAGTGCCCTCTCTGGACTGTGTCCCATCTCGCAAGGCCCCTGTTTTTGTCATTTAGGCCGCCTGGCTGTAGTCACTGAGTATTTATAACCACTGTGGCCTTTGTCGCATTTAGAAATCATGGTTGCACTTAGCACAAACCACCACACAAACTGTTAAGTCCCGCTTTGTTTTCCATCTGACCTCCAGATTTTACAGTGTGGGTCAAAGAAAAGAAAAAGAAAAAGGACCTCTCATCAGTGTGCCGAAAAGGAGCAAACACTATGAAATCAGTAGGGCATTCAGTGGCATTTGCTTTGTGTGAATGTGTATTCTTTGTCTACTTCTTTGCAGCTTTGTGTTTGGTAGAGTGTGTCGCCTCACATGGAGCTATTTTTAGCAGAGGGAGAAGTGAGCTGTAGTATGTTTTTTTATGTTGGGGTGGGGCAACTGTGCTTTGTAGAAATGCGATAAACAGTAACTGGTTGGCTTCAGCTGAATAGGACAAACACGTCCCACTTGTGAGAGTCCCAGCAGAAAACAGTACATGAGCTGTGGAATATAAAGGGAATTAGAAACATAAAGAGAAAATGATTGGAATCAGGGAGAAATGTAACTCTCAAGCTGAGCCCGTCCACAAAACTGCAGTCACAGAATGAAATACACAAACATGTGGTAGAGTTGTAAAGTACAGCTCTGCTGTGTTCCCACTGAAAGGGTGTTATTTAATTCTTTCCTTTTCTCTGCCCACTCAGTCATTTTAAAAATTGCAGATAAATGCCCAGGAGCTGGTCACTAGTGGCCTGCATTCATACTTTAGTTCAATTTAGAGTCTGCACCTGGCTTGAATATGACCTTGGAATATGAAAGGAAATCAGAGGAGGACAAGAACATGCAAAATAAGTCCATGTAGCTTTTTTGCTCCCCTTTCTACCAGAATTGAGGCTGTTTTAATTTCAGCTTTGTGAGGATCAAACTTGGTTTGCAGAAGAGGATTCAGTAACCTACACACCATTTTTATTCCAAATGTATCAGTCAAAGTTGAATGCAGCAATTTATTTCCAAGGATTAGGATGCAAAATATTTTTTGAAAATTTTATTTTGTTGAAAGTTTGAATATGTTCAGAATAAAATATTTATTAAAAATGTCTGATTACTAATTTCAGATTTTTTGTTTTCTTTTTAAAAAAAATTTAACTAGCCGGCATCCAGTTTAGCCGAATAGCCTACAACTTCCCTTTGAGAACTCTATTATTCTGTTCTAGTGGTCAATAAATTAATTTGTCTATGTACCGAATTATTAGAGTTTACAGTTTTAAATGTCTTTAACCTCAATTTAAGAGATTAGCATGATCGGTAGCATTACTAAAATTGTCATTTCTGTGTGTATTCCCTAGAGAATGTAGATCATTTTCCTAATTCTGACATTTCCAAATGTCTGTCAACCTTTTCAAACCCACAATGTACCATTACAGACGGAAGCTAAAGTGGATTGTGATAAACAAAACAACCTTGCTATAGTTTGTTAGTCCTTCTTGTTATCTGCTTAAAATCTTACTCTCTCTAACATAACAGCAGCGCTTCCTTCTATTTTCAGTACAATAAAATATATCCTGAATATATTTTCTACCTTGGCTTTAATATCTTGAGCATGCTGCCAGTTTGCCATCATGGCAAACATGCTAGTGTGGCATTAGCTGGTGTATTGGATCAAGGTTGTAAAAAGCTATGTTTTAAAACCATAAAAATGTCCATCATACCGCTCCTATAATGTCCTTTTATTGCCTCAAATCAGTATTACAATGTATTGAGCAGTTCACCTCGATAGTGATAAATGGACAATAACTACACCTCCAAATGTTTTTACCCTTGATAACAATAGTTTGCAGTTATATACCACTTTTCATTACCCACAAAGCTCTTTACCGTTCCATTATTCATCACACACTGGTGGCGGCAAGCTACGATCATAGCCACATCTGCCCTAGGGCAGGCTGACAGAAGCAAGGCTTCTTTCCCTTTCAATATTAAATATCCCGTATTTGCCTCATTTGCATAATGTGCATAAACTTGTAATAGATGCTGTAAGTGAGGAGGGATCTTTTTTTCTTTCAAGGTTTTGCAGAAACTTTTTTTTAAACCAATAATGGCTATATGGATAGGGTGGGGTTTGTTATAAGTTTTTGGATTTTGCATATGTTTGAGTTCTATTTTTTTATACAATTAATTTTGGCATTAAAAATCAGCCCTTATAATAAGGCAGTAGGCCAGTTTAACATTTCAAATAAACTGCTTCTACCAGCCTTTTAATTCAGGGTTTGATTCCAACTTGTTTCTGTATTTCTGAGAGTCCTGTTTAGACTGGGACATGATGACCGTTTAACATATGTCACAGAGAGGCACACACAAAGTGGGAGAGGTGAGTAAGTGACTGGAGCTATGAGTGAACTCAATGATTTATTGAGTTCACAGTAATTTATTTTAGAAAGAAAAATTTTGCCATTAAATCTAAGCACTGGTAAGATCTTCTAGTGGCACCTTAGAGCATGCACGATTTATCAACATTCTCGACTCAGTGGGGAAAATATCTCCAATCTCCACCTAAACCTGGGCTGCAACGCGTGGGCCGGCCACCTGCTGTTGGAGCTCTGGGCACACAGCAGCACCACGGCTCAGTGACAAGAGTAACAAGGATATTTGCTTCACATCAGAGTCTCCAAAGGTCTCCAATAACACCATAAAGTCACTAGATTTGTTGCTTGTTGCTTTTTTGAAAAAGTTTCTCTGGAGGGGTCTATAAACTCGCTAAATATAGCTTTGCTGGCGACACTGTTCCCATGGTTGTAACAGACGGAAGGGGGTAGATTCACATGACTGTATGTAGTGACATTGGCATGGCTAAACTAAAACACATCTTTTCTATTTTCTTTTTTATATGAAACAGAATATACCGACATGGGCAAAATGATGTCGGGAACAGTCATAAATTTGGGTATTGGGAAATTTTCGGTTTATTGTCTAGCCCTAGTTGAAAGTCAAAAGGATGATATAGAGTAACCTGTCTGCACACTTTTCTCACTCCACTCATCAAGGATCCTCTTGTTCATAAATGAAATGCTAACACTTAAATGGAAGCCTTCATCATGTAGTTACTTTTTTAGTACCTTTATACATGTGTGGGTGCTTCCCTTGCTTCATTTCTGGCAACATACTGATATTTAAAAATGTAAATGCTGAGTCTTCTTTTCTCAGTAAATATTTGTACACTGAATTCAGTTCAATTCATCACATTTATATAATGTAGTGCTAATTCACAATAAATGCATCTTAAGTTACTTGAACAGACAGTCAGATCCAATTCAAATAAATATATATAATGAAGTCAAAGCAAAACATTTCAACTGTCAAATTCAATTGAAAATATTATAATTTGAGAAAAACAATTCAGCTTCAACAAGATTCTGTTCAGTTTGATTAGGTCTCCTTTAACTATGTTATATTCACTTCTTGTAAAAAAAAAAAAAGTCTATTTTGAGTGTTTGATTGTCTGGTCTTTTTCTCAAGCTTCCCAATATGAAAAAAAGTGGTTAGTCAGAATCTAAATTTGAAGTAATTCTCTGTTTTAGCTAAGTCTGTACAGCTTTCAGTTTCATTGCACCTGGCAAGATTAGTTCAGTCCATGGTGGAAGTCATTTCTGCTGCTTACTACAGAGATGCACAAACAGAAGAAAAGAGAAAAGCCTTTCAGTTATCGCTTGTCTCTGATAAACTTTGATGATTCCCATAAGATTCCTCTGCCAGCACATCTGGTCCAGCTTTGCTGTCAGGATGTAATGAGCAGAGGCAACATATCCTTTAATTATTCCTAAACCATTTATATTTATACATCTACTGCCAGATCTTTATTATGCACCGACATTCTTCGTTCCTGAGAATCTACAGGAGAACTGTTCCCCCCCATCTAACACAAAACGTTCTGTGTTCACAACGCTCTTTGGGGCAAGTACATCTCACTTAGTATGCTGTTGTATCAAACTATGACATCAGCCCGCTCTAATTGTTTCCAGACCTGGAGAGGGGTTGAGTTTTCATTTTATTTTCCATTTCTTGATGCAGGCCTTGGTTGCTCTGCATCCAGCAAGGGGGAAAAAAAGGAAGATAATGGGCAACTATACATGATGTCATGTAGACGGGACACACCATGCCAAAATCTTGTTACCATTTTTCCAGGAAGCTATCACTTTCCCCTGCCGTTTCCTTTGCTGTATTTTCCCCTGCTCTGTCTTTTTTCATTCTTGCAAAAGCAAAATCAAAAGGTTTTTTTTCTGGTTCCCTGACAGCATTCAGGCGGCACATCTGTGGGAATTCAACAGATAAAACAGTTTTCAGCTGCTCGAATCTGACTTGCGGATGCCTCCTTGGCATCGGCCCAGCTCTAATGTATCCAGCTTCTCTTTTCTCTGCATTGACTGTAAAGATTAAAAGAAGGGAGGGGATTGAAACCAAAAGGGGGTGTTGATGGAAAAGGAGCCGAAATGCAGAAAGACCATATGTATTGAGTTGAAGAAATAGTATTTTATGAGCAGTGAGAGGGCCTCTGCTTGGAATTCTCAATGACATCATGCTGGAGCAGAGCGCCGTGCAGCCAGGACTCCAGAGATGGAGTGGACCTTCACCAGACAGGACGGCTAGACGGTATCGTAACTTTAGAAGAGGAAGTGAGACACGAAGGCCAGAAGGCTCAGAGAGCCACATATTCTAACTAATTCTGTGAAGACTTTAATTTCTTAGTTTACATAAACTCATCAAATGGGAATGAGTTTAGGAGAAGTCTTCTCATTTCTGACACCAATATTGCCCCTGAGCCTCATGCTAAAACAATCAGGGGCTAAAGCACTGCATGTTTCATAATTATACCCAGGAATTGCTTCACATCTCCCTCTAAAGGACAAATAAACTCCAGTTAGCTGCTCCCTGTGGTGCTTTGCCAAAACAAAGCCAGACACTGGGGCTAATATCTGATGTAATGCAGACATTTCCAAACAAGGTGCTTTGTGCCTCTGTGTTTGAAATAATCAGTGTCCCAGTTTAATAAAGAGAGATTTTTAAATTACTCACTGCTGTTTAGTTTTTGTGCACAATGAGTAGCTGGATGTAAGTTGAACCAAGTGTCTGCACCTCCACGAGGCATTAGCAGCTGTAGCCACCCGAGTGCAGGGCCAAGGTCTCAAACTGAAATAGATCAGCTGGTCAGTTACTGTGTGTCTGCAGATAATCACTCTGCTTCGGTCAGGCATTTGTGGTGAATTGTTATGTTATGTTTTACTTACCCTTTTTGGCTCTGCCTTTAATTCTGCATCTTTCATTTAAAGCCTCAGATGAAAACAGGCGACAGAAGGTGATCATTTCAGGGGTTCAGGCCTGTAATTAGAAGGATCTTCCTCTAGGACTTGTGTATGTGTGTGTCTGTATGGATGATTGGTGTCCCTGTAAACTGCCTGCATGTGGGAGCCACTCTCCACCGTTTCCTGTGCTCGTGTCATTCCTTAGAAAATACTTTAGACTGGGGGGCAGTTTATTCCAACCCCACTAGTCTCAGAGGAGTGATTCGTCTGTTGCTTTTGAAGTCTAGTAACAGACGAGTAGGCTCTGATGCATGTTAGGCATGGGGAGTACATAGCCTGCTCCAGTTTTGCAGATATCCTGCAATCCACAAGGGGAGGTACATTATGTAAGGTTACAACCCAAAACTTCAATGAAAATAATGGGTACGTTAGGGGAAAAACCAATACACAATATAATTGTGAGGCGGAAGGACATGGATCCATGAATTTCAAATAAAAATATAACTAGTGTATTATTTAAGCTCTCTTTAGTCTGATACTCCTAATTAGAAACAACTACAGCCAAATACCTTAAGAAAGCATCTAATGAGGGTCCATCTACATGTAATTTAATGTAAGTATGAATGCAGTTGTTCTCTGAAGGCCTCAGGGGATTTTTAGAGTGTCAGTAAACAAACAGCATGGTGAACATCAGGTAAAACACCAGACTGATCAGGGAGAAAGGTGTGGATTTTCTGGATTTCACAGCAAGTTGAGGTTTGAACATTTCAAAGACCGCTGTTCAATCCCTCACCAAGAAATAAAAAGGCTTTTGTACAAAGGCTGCAAAGACGAGGACATTTATCTGAACTGAAAGGCAGCCCAAGAAAAACTGAAGCCCAGAGGCTCACGGTAACTCTGGAGAAGCTACAGAGGTCCACAGCTCTGGTCTGAGAATCATGTCATGAAGAAAGCTACTGTTGGAAAAAAGCAGGCAATAAGAAAATAGGCCTTAGTGCCAAATGAGATCCAAACTGAAACTCTTTTTTTCTACATGTGGGTTAGAAACTAGTACTTTAAATTGCCTTCAACATACTATCTCCATAGTGACATATGGGGGTGAAAGGATTATGGTATGGGGATGCTTCTTTTTTACAGCAGGGAAGGTGAAGCTGGTAAGAGCTTGAATTTAGACTGGGATGGAGATTCACCTGTCAGCAGAGTATCAAACTTAACAAACATGCATAGCTAGAATAGAATTGTTAAGATCAAACCAGAGTCAATTGTTGGAATTGCTCAGTAAAAGTCCCAAATTGATAGTTACTGTTTACTGCCGTTGTCTAGCCAATCTGGCTTAATTTAAAACATTTTTAGAAAGAAAAAAAACACAATGGGCAGAAATGTCCCTGTCTAGCCTGCATTATTGCCTTATGGGCGTTGAACTCAAATGCACACACATATTTCTTTTGTTGCTGTTAAACATTCCAAGAACCATGAATTTTTTCCTTTCTAATTGTGTAAATGTAAAGACTTTTCAGAGGCCCTTTACATAAAGTTATAGTGGTGAAAGAAATGTTTTGCAGTAAGGAGAGATAACATCTCCTCTGGCCATTTTTCTTCTGCACATCTCAGACCTGAAAGGCTCTATTAATAAAGATCCTCACATTTTCTTTTATCTTCGTAGTATGTCATCCTTTTCTTTTTGTGTAAATCTGTAGTACTTTGTTTCTTTCACCACCATAAAGGCTACATCCTCTTACCTGCACCTACCATACATCCTAATTACACCTACCATACATCCATATGCTCGGCCTTTAAACCTATTTGCTCCCCCACCCTGCTAGGTTGCATTTTTAGCACCTTCCTTCATCTCACTCTGTGCTCTTTGTGCTGTAATTTCTCTGATTCACATAATCAAAATAACATGCCCGAACACACCTTTTTTCTATCTGCTTCACCTGCTGCCCCGATTCCTTTGCATTACAACTCTTGCATGGTGTTTGACACCAGCATCATATTTCCTTCGAATCCTTCACAGCTAAAAGCCCCGTCCTTTCACACCCCCTTTTCCTGCACCCCGCCCCCTTTCCTATACTGCTCTGGGCCTGGCAGACTCTCACACACTCCCCATGTTTCCAAGCCTCCACCCCCATTGAATCTCCTACCAGCCCGGTGCACATACGACATAGAGGAAGAAAGACAAAAAGAGAGAGCGCAGTTTGTCTGTCACACAGAGATTGCAGACTGCCACTTAGCTCTTACTTAAGGGTCAACCATCTGAAGGACGGGGAAAGAAATGGGAGTGTTGGTGAGATGCAGTAGGCTGCAGCCTTACGCAGAAGAGGGTTCTGAGATGCATTTATTATTGGAGTAACGTTTTAGGCAGTATGGGGATTCATGAGGGAACCCACTAATGTTTGGAGAGCATCGTCTTGTGATTGCCGGCCAGCATGTGGTGTTTACAGTGTAATTCAGAGAAGACTCAGTCGCTGCTGGAACTGGAGCTAAACGGCTGGTAAGACCAAAAGAAAAGTGATAGATATGCATGGGTTTTATAAGTGTTTTCTTTTGCATTTAAATAACTAAAAGCTTTTTTTTTTTCTTTTTTTTCAAGTAAATGAAAGAAAGTCGTGACAAGATGACTGGTTTAATGCAAAGCTTTAGGATCCAGAGACTGATCCCCCATTCTAGGTTCAACTCCGTTTCAATGGAAAACAGATCAGATCTCTGCTCTGACTCACTGTATGTGTGTGTTTAGTCTTACTGTACAGGATCCATCTGGGGGCTGGATTGCATTGCATTCCTGTGGTGTGTCGTGGCCCCCCAAACAACTGCCTTTGAGCTGCTCTAAAACTAGAAAGGTTCAAGGACAGGTGCCGTGCATAGTTTCAAGGATAAGGCTTATTATTCTCTTTCATAATGAACGCTGGCTCTGCTGTTGTCTGATCCTATCAAAAAGGAGGGGGAGAAATGCCTTGATCAGACAGAATAAGGCCTAGCAGTTAACAGGAGAATTAGTACGGATTTCTGATTCCCTCAGAAGTCTGTGGATGGTGTGTACAAACTAATAACTTATTTATGCTAGTAGTAGTTCAGTATATTTTATATGCTTATCATGTACTGTATGAGTATGTAATGATTTTATTTGATAGACATGTAATCCTAGCTATTCATCCTCAAAAAAAGGAAATAAATCTTAGTTTATTCACAATTATATTTTGTTCTTTTCTGTAAATGTAAAGAACGTATAATGTGCACCTACTTTCAAAAGAGCTGAATATTGTATAGAGTAGCTTTTATCTAAATATTCCAAGCTAGTAAAACCCAAATGTAATACAAATGAGATGTGGAAAAAAAGGTTATGTTTTTATCTCTAAGGGCAAAAAAATTCAAGTGTGTCTTTCAAATCATTCAAGTATTTTTTTTCTACCAAGTTAGCTTATGTGCTGTATAAAGACAACTGTAGAAAAAGTGTTTATAATTATTGTTTTGAGAGCTTCAGGTAAACAATCCTGAATGGAAGCAATGGAAACATTGAAGAAGTCAAAGTTACTGAGGTCAGTGATAGCTAACTATCACTATACTATAATAAAATATACTATAATATATATAATATAATATACTACTAATATAATATAATATACTATAACTATAACTATCAGTGATAAATAAATATCAGTGAGCACTGGGAAAATATCAGTGAGCACTGGGAATGTCTCGTGAAATCTAATGAAAGATGCTAAACATACGGTCAAAGGCCGAAAAAAAGCCACCTTACTGCTGCCATGTTACTAAAATGTCACAGTGGTTACTTGTTGTTTAATATTTGATCTTTTATATTTTCTTGTTGAATTAGCCATTCATTTATCTATCTTAGTTTTCCATTTAACAGTGGCATTACCTGTAAACAAATCCATCGAGTTTGTACATGGCAGCTTTATATTTTACAACTTTCTCACAAGCAAATATTAATTCTGTCATAGCTTTAGGAAACCTACTATTTCCCTTTTTTCCTTCTTTCCCTTTTGTATCATTCCTGAGTTTGATACATGACATTAAAATATCAGTGTATGATTTATGTGGCTTATGTTTATCATTACACCCGTTTTACATTTTAGAAATAGTAAATGAGGCATTTTCCTGTCTTGTATTCTACCAGTAATTTTGTTTCACCACTTTCTACTTTAATAAGCATATATCTAATTATTTCCCTCATTTTAAACACAAACCTTTGATATTGCAGGTATTTATGATACGGTATGTTTTGTCTTTGGTAATTACTGGTTGAAAAGAGATGACAGTCCAGGGTAAAAACTATAACTTAATGGACAATCTCATTAAATTAAAGTCCATCTTGTATTAATTTGTACCAAATTTATGAGTGAAGAATAGTTTAATGAAGGAGATTTATTTCTCCCCTGTACCAGCTGATTTCAAACACCCTTAAGCTGAACTCGAGGCTTTAGAACTATAGTCCACAAAACAATAATATCTAGATGACAAATCCACTTTTTTATTTTCTTTTTTTAGCAATCTATGGTCTTTCCGTTTCTCCTTGTTCACTTGTGTCCATCCAGAGATTCATACTGCTCTCTGGTATTAGCATCTGCCAAAACATCATTCTTGATACATATATAAATACTGTAAGAAAATTCCTAAACTTAAGTGCACAACTGACAATAGTTATCATCTATGAGTTGTAATGAGGCTCTTGTCGACTATTTACAGTCTGGAGCAAACTCTCAGGAGCAGTGCTGTCAGTCTACTGGCCAGTGCTGCTTTCCATTATGCAGCTGGGTCAAACTGTAAATTCCTAACTTGTTCCTCTGTGTGTTTTTATAGCAGCTGCAGGATAATTAATTAGTCCATTTATTAGAGCTGAGACAATTGGGTTACCTCTGTGTTTATTAGCAGGTTCACCTTTTAAGTGCTGGACTTGATTCATGTGTTACCATGTGGTCTCTTGAGCTACTACTTGAAATGTCTACTCACTTCCACATCTGTGTGCTGTGAGATCTGCCGAGTGCATCTGTGTTTATGAGCTCTCTGAGTCACTTTGAAACGGAAGAAAACATCTGCTTTTGTGCCGCTTGTAGCGCATCACTGCATGTGGGGTAGGCGGTGTGACGTGGAGGTGCTGTTAGATTTTTATTGGAAGGGTCACCTAACTGCCAGTGTTTATATGCACACATAAAAACTGACATCTTTAAATAGCAAGGTTAAAGGGGGATGTAATTATGGAGGTACATTAGTGGTGCACCTATAAGATTAGTTTCTTCATAGCTGATAATTTAGCTCAGGAATTAGAGCAGGCAGTAGCATGTTTATGGGGCTGATTACAATATATTTGATTATGTTGATGTACGTTAATGAAATATAGTCAGTCACTGGCGATCACCTCTTTCTTTCAGAACACTTTTTTTAAATTGCTGTTCGATAAGAGCTAGGGTAGAAAATAGGAAAATACAGATAGAATCTAAAGCACTCCTCACCCAAGCAAGGCAAGAACTGTTGAAAGTGAAAATGTAGAGAATTGAAGACCAGTCTCTTTGATTGTACTCGGTAGGATGAGAAAGGCTTAAGTTCCGAGTGACCTGTGTTTGCAATAGATGGCGAATAGTGAATGTATAGAAAGCAAAAAAGGTAATAATTCATGCATTTTGCAATGCCTGGTATCATAAACCTTACTATATACACTACGGATAAGATATGACACTTTTATATCACAAGCACAGAGTTACAATTACATTTTTTTATTGAGAGGGTGACGGTAGGGACACTAGATGGCGTTTTAACATGGGCTCCTTTTAAAAAATATATGTTTAAAAATAAATTTTTTTAAATTTACTTTAGAAATCAACCAATTCAGTATTTTTAAGGAGACAAGTGCTAATATTTAGAAATCGGAACAGCCTTTTAAAAATTGTAATCTTCCACCATTTAGGGTGATTGTGTTGATCTGTAATATGTAACAAAACTGTACTGTGTAGTTTCAAATGGTTTATTGTTTTCTTGGATGGCAGATGGTAATTATTTTGTAGTTTATCTGTTATTTTAGTGTTTTGGTAAATGGATATTTTTTTCCAATCTTTACACATATCAATTCTAGATTTTCTCTAATTTTGATATGTTTGTCTAACAAGAACTAGGTAAGTTCATATTGTCTGTTGATGCTTGCAATAGATGATCCGGTATTTTGGTCAGTAAAAAAAAGAATAAGAGTTATTTATTTTATTTCAATTTTAATTAGTGAAATATGTCTAACTGATTGGTCATTAAATTAATTAGTATTTATATTGATTGTTTTCTTTTTTATTAAAAACCTTTAGCACCAGTTTATGATTCAGTGTCTTTGTGAAAAAAGGAGTTTGATCTCATTTATGTCTGCGTCCTTGTTGTGGAGACGTTTCAGACATTTTGGAGAAGTTTTGTGACTTTGCTTGGGGACTACATCAGTTCCAAACTGTAGCTCGCTCTGCCTGCACCTCATTAGCTTTCAACTTTTCCCAGAACTCCTGTAGATGTGACTCCTCTTTTCCGGGATGTAGGAATGTTTTCCCCCAGGTCCTACTGATGGAATGGGTTGAGGCCTGGGCAGGGGCCTAGGTTTGCTCACTCAGGATGTTTAGAGGGGAAGAGGGTGATTGTCCAGTCTCCCCCACCCCCCAAACCCACTTCTTCAGATCGCTGAATCTGAAAATCACTGCCAGCCGTACAGCTGTTCTTCCCTACATGTATGTCATAAACAAGAAGCGCTCCTGCTGGGTAAAGACCCCAAAGGAGAGACAGTTGTTGTTCTAAAAAAAAATTTCAAGGGCATTACACTCATAATTAGAAGGTGGTACACATGACATTGCAGCTTAATACTTCACGTCTTACCAGTGGTTCTATGATCTTAATGGGCTTCATATACGACATCATATTATACAAATTCTGGGATTTACTGTTTGCTCCTCATAAATCTCTCCTTTCTTCTCTCCTACCTCCATTGCAGCCTAAAATATAAGCTCCAGTATTTCTGCTCTCCACTTTCCCCCTCAGTTTTCTCCATCATGAGCAGCTGACCTCACTTTGTCAAGTATTCAGTGACCTCAGAGCAGAAAGCACAACCACACTTACTCATACTTTACTTCTCCACGTACCCACAATCCCATACCGGTCTGGACACTTGGATGGTTGAATGAGAGGCAGAAGAAAAGCACTCAAGTGAAGAAAGTTCTGGCCCACAATCCTCTTTTGGGAAAGGCAAAGCCAGCCTTGTAGTTAGTTTTGCGTTGCTGCCATAAATCTTTTTGGAGTCGATGGAGTGAGACAACACACACAGAGGAGCATCAATGGCCTTGTGTTTTTTGTGGTTTATATTAAACTGGATGCTTTGTCATGTTTCGTAGGATTAGTTGATCTCCAGATAGCCTAGCAAGCAATCTTAAACATATAAATAAGGTAAATGGAAGTTTGCATTAATGGGCCTCGGTGTAAACCACAGATTTGGATTCATTTGGAGTTTCCGTCAGAGATATTCACAAGTCCTTTTTGTCCAAGTTGACCCCCAAGTGTCTGAAGTTTATTTTCTCACAGTCAGTCAGCTGCTCTTTAGTCTTTCTAAAACACAGAATTAATGTAGGTTTTGAATTCAGATATATTGTCCTTAAGCCTAATTCGCATTAAACATATTTATCTTTTTCAGAACATTACCATAACTATCAGCATTCACTATGGTAACTTGAAGAGGAAAACATTAATCATTTACTCAAATGAGTCAAACTCACTGGCTTACTTTCACCCATGGTAACATGAGATGAACTTGTTTATGAAATATGTATCTCAAACAATGAGCCTGAGTCAAGCCTCAAGTTTTTGTAGTGTAATTTATGCCTGAAGTTTTTGTGACGTAGATGTGACTCAAGTCTAAAATCTAACTCTTAGATTCAAATCTTTGCCTCTGGTGTTCATAGGTTTATAACGTATGATATTCTAGTAAGCATCTGAGTGGCAAACTATCCATCAAATATTGGCCACTGTTGCTTGCAAACAAAAAAGGAACCATTAGGAAATTTTAACTCTCATTTTATCCAGATCTCTTATTAAGGTTCTTTTGAGGGATGTAGAAAATCAAAAGTCTGTCTCAGCTGTATTCTAGCTCTGCGACAGAAGGCAAGGTGTCACTTTTAACTTCCAGGATGGCAGCTTTAGAGTTTGCTATGACAGATGGCTGGAGAGATTTGTCCCAGTGGTGATTATGCAATGAGGTTGGATTATTAGTGACTGGTGGTTGCTCTGGTGTAGCTCAAGCGGTATAAAAACATGGCTCTTTTTACCCTGCTACTTTGTACTCAATCACAACTTAACATTGTCTACATGCTATGCTCAATAGATACGTGACAAATTCATCTAAGTATATAGCACCAATTCACAACATGTCATTTCAAAGCATTTAAATAAAGAAGCAATTCATTCCTTACTAATTTCTTAACAAATATACAATCAAATAAATCCAATTCAAACCAGTCATATAAATTCTGGTGGATTTGGCTGAATTAAAATTTCTAATATCATACAAGTCTTAAATTTTGCAATATAAATATATAAATTAAATATATGCAATTATTGTTTTTTTTTTAATTATTTTTAAATAACGCTGAGGTGGAGAAATGTGTATAAAATGTTATTTAAAAAATTACTTAGAACCCTCTCCTTTTGTATAACTTTTTTTTTTGATTACTTGCAGTTTTCATCGTCTTTTGTTTTCCCCATAAAACTTTAGCCATTGAATTTAACATTGAATATCAGCCCAATGTGTTGTCATAGATGCCCATTCAAATTCAGTCGGTCAAAAACTCAGAGTGTAATATCCAAGACAGATGATAAAGCGAGGATATATAAAGCAAAACAATATTAAATTTAGCTTTCTGTTTTAGCTGAATGTTTCGGGGGGGGGGGGGGTTTACAAATGAGAGTGGAAGTCCCGTGTGTTTACTCACAGAATAATAAGTGTTGGTTGTTTAGCAACCACTTCCTGTAAGCTTGTACTGATCTTTACCCTTAAATGGTTTGCTGAAACAAGACCACAAGTATTCTCCGAATGATTTTGATTGATATTGTTTTTGTAAGAAATACACCTCCAGAAAGGAACAAGGGAAGTTTGGGTCTACGACAATGTGCATCACATCAGATTGGTTTTGTTTTAAATTATATTTCAAAAATATATAAAAGTACTTCTAGTTGTTGTCATTTTACCAGAAAATCAATTAATATGTATTGTGCTAAACTGCTAAAGTTAAGTCATGCATCTGGTGAAGTAATTCAGTTTCCCCTTTTTCACTCAACGCTGGATTCTCCTGTCTGATAGGCTGCTGCTGCTTTTGCTGAATGTTAATTCCAGGCCCCTCTAATGAAGGAAGTGGGTTGTGTACACTGTATGGGTGTGCCATGTCACAGTTTAAACACATTCGTCTGTGAGTGAACTGTGGGCACACCATACCGTGGCAGAGAAGGAATGTTGGCATGGTATTGATTGAGCAGATCGGCGCCTCATTTAGCTGCATCTCGACTTGCTTAAGGGATAACTGAAGGTTGTATTTACTCTGTGCTTCTACTCTAAACTGGACTTTGAAGCGTGAATTGGAACAGTGTGTCGTCACGCCTGCAAACATGATGTAATTCCCCACTGATCACTGATTGGCCTTTAACTTTGCATAAACTTTGGTTTCCTGGAGGAGCCCATGTACTTTGGACTTAACTTGACTGAAAGAATGGTGGACAAGATATGGAGGAAGAGTTGGCATTTTTTCGAAAACAGACGGTCTTTTCGCAATAAGTCGTCTTCTCGTAGGGCTTCAGAGCACAAGAGTGTGTAAGTAAAAAAGTGTGAGTGTGTTTACGTGGCATTTTTTGTTTTCTCAATGAAATGTTGCAAAGGTTAATATAAGTAATGTACTGTATACTAGCCTCTTCGAACCAAATGAAAGTTGGGTTGTACATCCTTTCATTAGAGTTTAGAATATTGTCTTCAAGAGCATCTGTTATACTAATTTTCTCTTGATCATCTTATAAGAATCCAACAGCTGGTTTCAGTACCTTATTTAAAAAAAGATTATTAATCCCTAGAAGCAGCCTACTTTCTGCTGTCAAAATCTAATTTTAATAGTTTCAGAACCCAGCTTTAAAGTATCATCCCTTTGCTCTGATTGCAGTGTGGAGGGAGATGGAAGGCCCAGTGAGAGCGGTCCTTCCTTGGACGGCAGAGCCAGCTATGGCCAGGGTCCTGTAACTCACGGCTCTGCCATCAGCCCTGACCGATTTGACGGGCCACTTTACAGCCACGGAGTCCAACCGGGGCCGCAGAGACCCCGCCGGCCCAAGCTCCAGCACTCACAATCCATCCTCCGCAAGCAGGCAGAGGAGGAGGCGATCAAGCGGTCTCGTTCACTCTCTGAGAGCTACGAGCTCTCCGCCGACCTCCAGGATAAACAGGTATCCTTAGAAGTTAGCCAAGTTTGAGTATGTTCCTTTTGTAAAAATAAGAATTTGGAGAAGAATATTTGCTGTGTCATCTGCAGCTTAAATAGGAAAATGAAAAGCTCATGGCATATAGTTCTGTCTTAATGTTGGACTAGTGTTATAGCTTGCCCTATTCATTGAAAGACTCTAATGTTTCTTAGGCATCATTGTCTTGCTAGAACACCGAGCTGTGTCCAAGTTTTATCCATCAGATTGAGACTTTTGAGATGAGGGGACGATGAAGAACCATCCTGAAGTCTCCCCCCCCCCCCCCCCCTTTAATTAATCCACCTTACAAATTGTACTAACAAATCTGTTAGCAAACCAGCGCTTCAGCATGACTGTACTACTTCAGAGTTAGTACAATGTTGGTGTGAAAAGCTTCAACTTGAGACCATTTTGGAGCACAGGCTTATTTCATGGTTGGCATCTTCCCAATCCATGGTATTATACAAAAACTCTTTATTTGCTCTATTATACAGTAACATTAGTGTTCTAGCAGTTTTAAATTCATTAGCAGGGTGAACCTTTGGGCTATATTGTATATTTTTGTATCGAATTGAATGTTCCAACAGGATATTGAATGGACAGATTGACATGAAAAACAAGGCCTTTTGAATTTAGTTTTAGGAAGCCGCAACTACAATCTTACTAAAAATGTACCGACTAAGAGTAAAAGCAAGAGCACTTTAAGAATTCGCAATTTATTGATTTTTTTGTTTGTTTTGTTTTTTACCTCCATACCATGTCTGATAGGAAAAGTGATTAAACAGGCAGAAAATTCTGCTAGAGGTTTGTTAATGCCTACAAAATGTGTGTGATTTACAATTTATTTTTGGGCATTTAATTACAATTATTATTAATAATTAAAATCTGTGGTTTTTATGCATATATTACAAGATATTATTCATTTCCTTTCCAAACATGTGTTCATGAAAGGAAGTCCTCAGTAAATTCTTATTTGTGCTATCAACTGTTGTAGCGCTCTGCCGTTTGTACAGATTTACAGTCAGTTTTTCCCTTCTTTACATAGGTGGAGATGCTGGAGCGTAAATATGGTGGAAGGTTCATAACTCGGCATGCAGCTCGCACAATTCAGACAGCCTTCAGACAATATCAAATGAACAAGAACTTTGAACGTTTGAGGAGTTCTATGTCAGAGAACCGTATGTCCAGACGCATCGTTCTCTCTAACATGAGGATGCAGCTTTCGTTTGAGGGCCCGGAGAAGGTGCACAGCTCATACTTTGAAGGGAGGCAGGTGTCCATGACTGAGGACGGCACCCCTCTGTCCATGGTGCAGTCTGAACGTGGGGACGTGGAAGTCCACCAGCAGGCAAGCATGACGTCTCACCCGCCGCCACAGACGGACCTGACAGATGCCATCACAGAGCTGGAGGACGCATTCTCCAGGCAGGTTAAGTCTCTGGCTGAGTCCATAGATGATGCGCTGAACTGTCGTAGCCTTCAGGGAGACGAAGGGCCGGACCCTGAGGCTATGGGCTGCTCCAAAGTTCAGGGAGAAGTGCCCTATCAGATGAAGTCCCACCGCAGGCCAGCTGGACGAA
This sequence comes from Apricaphanius iberus, assembly GCA_028564705.1. Lineage (NCBI taxonomy): Eukaryota > Metazoa > Chordata > Actinopteri > Cyprinodontiformes > Aphaniidae > Apricaphanius > Apricaphanius iberus. Next base: position 607,926 of record JAPXFQ010000640.1, on the reverse strand, counting down.
TGCGGGATGAAACTGTTGCATCGTACAGTGACGTTACATTGTTCATCGATGAGGATGACATACCCCATTCTGCTGCTCTGAGGTCAGGAGACCAGCCGTCCAGTACAGAATCAGACTTACGGCTGCAGTCAGTAAATTCCTCCCAAGAGTACTGGCCTATTGACTCTAAAGATGAGGGTCGTGACACGGACACTAGCTGCCGCAGCACTCCTTCTCTGGAGTGCCAAGAGCAGCGTCTTAGAATGGACCATCTCCCTCTTTTGACCATAGAACCTCCCAGTGACAGTTCAGCAGAGCTCAGTGATCGTTCTGATCGCAGCTCTGTCAAACGGCCGCCTGCATATGAACCTCACGGCCACATCGTGACATCATCCCAGGCGAGCCCCAAACACATATCCCACGGACCTCCGCCGCGAGCCCCCTCCCGTGACGATGATGCGCCTCTGCGCCACCGCCACCGGCAGCTAGAAAGCCACCTGGCCATCAACGGCTCAGCAAACCGGCAGAGCAAGTCTGAGTCAGACTTCTCAGATGGGGACAACGACAGCATCAATAGCACATCGAACTCAAACGACACCATAAACTGCAGCTCAGAGTCTTCATCGAGGGACAGCCTGCGAGAGCAGACGCTAAGTAAACAGACCTACCACAAAGAGACTCGAAACAGCTGGGACTCGCCAATTTTCAGCAATGATGTTATACGCAAGAGACACTACCGCATCGGCCTCAATCTTTTCAACAAGTAGGTATTCAGCTGTGATGGCGCTGCTGCTTTACTTTTACCAAGAAAAAAGACTCATGGCAGTGCTTTTTATGAAGCTGTGCTTTCTTCTGCTCTATAAACTGCATCCAGTTGTGTCTGTATCATATACAGTCGATCAGAAAGCTGTTTTTTTGAAAGACTAATTACTTTGTCTGTATTAAGTAACATATTTTTCTTTGTTTTACAGAGTGAGGTAATTGTTGGGTTTAGTTGTTGGAAAAAAGCTAACCCAAACTGTCTAATAAATTACAAACATACTGCTCATCAGAGGTTTAAACAAATTCTTTTTTAGATTTAAAGCCCTATAAATGTTTTTCCATTACCAAACTGATAGTGATGATTCAAGGAGCAATTAAAATTAAATGCATAATTTTGCTCATTTTAATAATCTAATGATTATATAGCAAAATTATCAACAAGTTTGCTTCAAGATGTCCTTAATAGAAATTATCTGAGAGCTCAAGAAGGAACAGATCATTCTTACCACTGTTGGCATGATATAATAAAATTGTGATTAAAATGTTAACATCCTGCTCAATCTTGAAATTTCAGGAAACCTGAGAAAGGCATCCAGTACTTGACTGAGCGGGGATTCATTCCTGACACGCCGGTCGGTGTTGCTCACTTCCTACTTCAAAGGAAGGGGCTCAGCAGGCAGATGATTGGAGAATTTCTGGGCAATCGACAGAAACAGTTCAACAGAGATGTCCTGGAGTAAGTGGGATTTTTTTTCTTGCCTTTTCTGAACGATTCTGCCTCTGTAATAAACTAAATGACACTGAAATTTTAAAAATATATGTAGCTTAAGAAGTTCCAACAAACCAAAATGATGTAATATTGAAACAAAGCTTTTGATTGCACCTCAGGTTTGTCGCTCATTTTCTTGTCTAAACAGCCAAGAAGGAAACCAAATGAGTGGTGATATGATATTTATCCTGTGCTGTTATCTGAGAGCAGTAGTTTGGAAAGCTAACAAATGAGCACACCACCCAGGGATTTAAAAGTTTTTTACCAATCCCAGGCCTCTAAAAATAAGTTGTGTTGTCCTAAAGAGTCACTTTAGCAGAATTCTAAAAATGTGATTATTGGAAGATTCAAATGTTAAATGTCCAATGTTTTCTCTTTCATTTGGCCTGGACAAAAATGGATGCTGCTGCTACTTATCCTCAAATGTAATTATGCAGGAGAAATCTTTGGAAAGAGGTTGATTTGTTTTTGTTTAATAATCCGTTGAAATCAGTAGGTGTTTTGTACCATCAGAACACTTGTACAAAATAAAATCAAGAGTAAAATAATGCTTCTTCTTATATGATGAATCTTCTGCTCAAATACAAGCTGCTGTTGATTGACTAGCTGTTAACATCCTGCTAAGGCTATCTGGAGTAGCTGACGCATGAACTGTTTCAAATCTTCATGCCTCTATGTTGTGTTTCTTTAAATAGAAGAGTCCTATTGTGACATAATCCTTGGGCAAGTGTGTCATCATGAGAAACTGTTTTTAGTAGGACGGCAGAAATGTCTGCAGGACTCTCCATATTGTCCTACATAAATTAGCTCTGTAGAAACATTTCTCACTTTGTCTATGAAAAGTCTGGGTGTGATTTGATTATTACTTAAATTATTAGAGGTTTTTAAGTTTTCTGGCTTTAAAATATGTTTAATATTGAAATTTAAGCAAATATCATTAAACTCTGGTAAAAACCTATTTTTGAAAACCGCCGCATTCTGTGTTTGTAATTAACGTTCCTTCTGTTATGTCGATCCTTTCTCCTCGTGTACCAGCTGTGTGGTAGATGAAATGGACTTCCAGAGCATGGAACTGGATGAGGCCCTTAGAAAGTTTCAGAACCACATCCGTGTTCAAGGGGAAGCTCAGAAGGTGGAGCGCCTCATTGAAGCATTCAGGTTAGACTGCCAGCTATGTAAACTTTTGAAAAATTTAAGAGAAATCATCAGTAAAGCTTACACTGAAAACTGTTTAACTTCTGAGTCAAGCCAATAAAAGTAAAACAGAGTAAAAACAGTTATTTTTATTTTTATGTTCACAGCCGAGTAAAATATTTTAATTCTCTCCTACTCCTCTATTGTTTGTATGCTTTTTGTACACAAGCAGAACCTTTTTCAGCAATACTTCTGCTTTTCTTGAACAGTGTTGAAAGTATTTCCTCACAATGAAAGGAATCTGATCTAGGTGTGTGTGCTTTATTGTCTGAACACAGTTTGTAAACTGATATGCTTTCACATCTTTAGCCAGCGGTACTGCATCTGTAACCCCACGGTGGTGCGACAGTTTAGGAACCCTGACACCATCTTCATCCTGGCCTTCGCCATCATTCTCCTCAACACTGACATGTACAGCCCAAACGTCAAGCCAGAGAGGAAAATGAAACTGGAAGACTTCATTAAGAATTTAAGAGGTATCCAAGTAAAAAAAAAAAATATATATATATATATTCAAAAAAGGATTATTTGATATATGGAGTATATTTTACAAATGTGTTTCCTATTATTAAGCTAAAAGGTTTGGTCATTTTACTTCCTATCCTTTTTTAGATAAAATGTAGGATAGACTTACACAACAGCAAGTCATTCGGCAAAAAAAAAAAAAAAAAAATCACAGAGAAAATATAAAATTCGGCTTTTAAACAGCTTTTTAGGAAGCTAAAGTGCTGCTGCCCCTCCTCTCATTGCAAGATCTGTTCTGAAAGAGGCTGCTGCAACACACTGTTCTGCAGATGTAGATCTGCTTGTGTGTTCCTCCCTCTGGTTGGAACGCCAATGTCACCTGTCCTGAAGTAGAGTTAATAGAAAGTCAAACATTAAACATATTAAAATATGTGTTTGCGAAAAAGTGAACTAGAACTTGATCGTATATGTGGTTCTATTGTTTTGCTATTTCTTCTACCCAGTGTTGCTTCCTTTGTTTTTAGGGAATAATGAGTGGCTTGTTAAATTATGCTCATAGGTTGGTTACATTACTTTGCATAAAATGTAGAAGAGGCCCTAAAATAATCTTTATTGCATTAGGATTTTCTCACTGAGAAAATCTCAACTTTAAGGGTGTTTTTTTTTTTGTTATCCGACCGTCTTATAGTTAATTGGAAAGCACTTCTAAATCTGTCTACAGACTTTCTAAGTAGCATTTCACAGTCCTCTCCTCTCATCTGCTCCCTGCACAGCTTTTCCATAGGATTTAGGTTTGTGTGAGGTGCTTATCCATGTGTTCATCTGCTGTTTCTTAGTTTCTTAGTCTATTTTACTAACACTACCCATCAGCTGGTTTGTTTTGGACTGGACTAGCATCGATTGTTTGCTATGGAGAACTAATGATACCAAGAGGCTATTCTTTTGGTGTAGATCATAACTGTGAGCTTTGAAATTTATTTTATACCTTTGTTACTATCCTGTTAACTGTGTACAGTGACATGATAAAAGATGTCCTGATCTAGCCTGGTGGTCAGTGAATAAATTGGAGTGTTTTTCTTGTCACTCTATATTTATTTCCTAGGGAGACAGGAGGTCATCAATTACAAATTAGAAATCCAAAAAGGAAGTATAGACCTAAAGGGTTAAGTGTAAATTAAAAAAACAACTAATTTGCTCAGGTTGTAATAGTAATGATTTTTGCTTAAAGTGGGAATTTCCCTTGATTCAATACATAACTCAAATTAAAAGTTAAGAGTTTTTCTTAAGATTTCAGTGTGAGATTTTGCAGCTGCAACAACATCTGAATTTATTTGAATTCAGATCTTGCACATATTTACCAGGATTACACATGCATATGGAGGGGTGCTGTATCAAAAGCTGTAATTCCTTCCAATTCAGGATCTCTAATCTTTTAGTATTTTATCTTTATGAATGTTTGCTTTTTTCCTCTAATAGAAGGGAGTTAAGACAGTCTCCCAAATGTTTTTCTACAACATTAATGAAAAAAGAAAAATAGTATAAATCCTTTTCAATATGTTTGGTGCAGTAACACAGCTCTTATGTATTTTTCAGGTGTGGATGATGGAGAGGACATACCCAGAGAGACTCTAGTTGGCATCTATGAGAGGATTCGTAAGCGAGAGCTTAAGACCAATGAAGACCATGTATCACAGGTGCAGAAGGTGGAGAAGCTCATAGTGGGAAAGAAACCAGTGAGTAATGCTTCTTGTTTTATTATTGAGGTAATAGAAATGTTGATATAATCATGGTTCTTCTTTTGTGGCATTGAAGTGATCAGTCTTTAGGACTCTCATAGCCTAAATGTATGTTTCATATGTGGATTCCTGACTTTACTTCACAGTTTTAGTCTTTGAGTTACAAAAAAAATGGGTAGAAATGGAGTCTAGAAAAGTCATGCATGCCTTTGGCTCTTGTTGTGAAATTACTGATTTAGACCTTCATGCTGGGGAAGTTAACACACCCAAAGCCCTTGAGATGTGCTGCCCAGTGCAGCAGAGCTGATATCAAAAAATGGGTGCATGCCTCCATCTTGACGCATTATAGAAACCATGTGATTTCAGAGGAAGGTAACTGCAGTGAAGATACACACTGAGGCCAATGTTATTTCTACGTTTAATTCAAAGAGTTTCCGGATTTGAATGTGCCTGCAGTGAAAGCAGCACCATTATTCAAAACTGATGCAGTGCTGTCTATTTCACTAGTAAAGAGTAAAACTGTGGCTGACCTGTAATTCTTGTTTTGACATTAACTGAAAAGTAACTACAGTATATAACATTTTGTGTCCTCTCTTTTTAGATCGGATCACTCCACCATGGTCTGGGATGTGTAAGTAGCCTATTTAGCTGATTAACTGATATTTGACTCATCCAACTCTGTATTTAAAACCTGCTTCTGTCCCCTATTGGTCTGTAGACTGAAGCCATTATAACCTCTAAAGTGTTTGTGAGGACTTTGATTTTTTTGCCTCATAGGTGCTGTCGCTGCCCCATCGGCGTTTGGTGTGTTACTGCCGCCTGTTTGAAGTGCCAGACCCCAACAAGCCTCAGAAACTGGGCCTGCATCAGCGGGAGATCTTCCTGTTCAATGACCTTCTTGTGGTAAAAGCTCTTTGCTCTTTCCCCCTCCCTCTTCGCTGTTTCTCCATCTTATAATACGGTCCCTTAAAGCAATCTTTTTGTGATTTTAGGTAACAAAGATTTTCCAGAAGAAGAAGAATTCAGTTACATACAGCTTCCGTCAGTCCTTCTCTCTGTACGGGATGCAAGTGATGCTGTTTGAAAATCAGTGTAAGTGTTTCATAAGACACTGTGCACATTACAGAGGTTGATTAAGCCAGTATACTATACAAGCACTCAAGACTTTGAAAAAAAATTATACATTATATTGAACTGACCACTTTTGTAAATTGCTTTTTCTCTCACTTTCCAGATTACCCAAATGGAATCAGACTTACATCAGCAATACCAGGTGCAGACATCAAAGTGCTCATCAACTTTAACGCACCCAACCCCCAGGACCGTAAGAAGTTCACAGATGACCTGAGAGAGTCAATAGCAGAGGTCCAGGAAATGGAGAAATACAGAATAGAGTGTGAGCGGACTTTTTCTTTGCTCCTCCCATCCCCCCTCTCCTTCTCTGGCTAAACAGAAACAGGGCATGGTCCTCATTATTCAGCTGCTTTAGTTTATAAGGAGGTACACAACCAGAACTCGCAGCACGACTCAGATTATTCTGGACATGCAGAGATGGAGTTACAATAAAGAGAAGGATGTTGAAATGTCTTTATGTCAGAAAAGTCATTGCCACTAAACCCTGGTGTCTCCATGACCCTGATATTTCCACAGCCGAGCTGGAGAAGCAGAAGGGGGTGGTGAGGCCCAGCATGTCACAAAGCTCAGGCCTTAAGAAGGAAGCCGGGAATGGGGGCATGAACCGCGCCAGTCTGGATGACAGTTACGCCATGGGTGAGGGCCTGAAGAGGAGCGCCCTCAGCAGCTCTCTGCGAGACCTCTCTGAAGCAGGTAGAGCCTAAACACGATGCTCATGCTTTGCCCGCTTTTCGCAAGGAAAGAAAAAGTACTTTACTTTTCTTATTCTCCTTGCTGCTGAGAAGCTCAAGGGGATAAAAATAGCAAAATATTGTGTCACAGCACCATACATTGATTTTAAAGTTCTCCTCGCTTCGAATTCATTACCTTTCTCGGTACTGGATGGTTTGGTTTAGAAGTTGTTTCTTTTTTGGGGGGTTTACAGTGTCTTGCAAATATATTTATTCCCTCTGAACTTTGTCCCATTTTGTCAGATTACAGCCACAATATTCAACAGATTTTATTTGGATTTTATCTGATAGGTATAAAAAAAAAAGAAAAAAAAGTTGTGCATATTTAAAGGGGAATAAAAATGCTGCATGGTATTTTTATTTAAAATCGGCTGTTTTTTTAGCCTCCTTTACCATAATACCTCTATATAAAATCTAGTGAAACTGCTTGTTTTCAGAAGTCATCTAATAGATAAATGGAGTCCAGCTGTGTGTAATTTAATTTAAACTTTAAGCCAGCTGGTCTATAAAGGCTTTAAAAGTTCATTGGAGAATAATGTGGAGAAATCTAAGGACGGGTTAAGTTGTAAAACAATATCTCAAGCTTTTAAAATCTCGTAGTGCCCTGTTCAGTCGATTGTCTAAGCCATCAGCGAGACTCATATTACTCTTGAGGAGCTGTAGAGATCCACAGCTCACTGGAACTCACAGTTCTTACAACTATATGTTTTAAAAACTGTTTACAGCTTGTTGTTAGCTATATAGTGGATACAGTAAATAAGTAGAAAAGGTGCTCTGGTCAAATGAGACCAAAATTTAATTTTTGGGAAAACCCAACTTTGCACACCTTCCTAAACACACCACACCCACTGTTAAAAAAAAACATGGTGGAGGGAGCAACATCATGCTGTGGAGATCCTCTTGTTCCCCAGGGACAGGGAAGTTTGTCCGAGCAGCTAGATGGAGCTGAATGTACAGGGTAGTACTGAAGGAATATCTTTAAAAGAACTGAGTGGAGGTTCAGCTTTTACCAGAGTCACCGAGAGCGAAGAAGGGAATAGCTTAGATCAAAATAACAATGCGCTAAAATGGCCCCGTGTCATTTTGTTCCAATTCACAATGATCCACTACTTTATCTTGGTGTTGCCCATAAAAACTCAGAATACAACACATTGATTATTATTGTTGAAACCTGACAAAGTGTGACAAAGTTCAAAAGTAATGAGTACTTTTTTCAACACACTGTATTTAAAAGAGACTTGATTTGCTGTTTAAGAAAAGTTTTACCAATGCAGCTTTTTTAACATTTATTCCTAATGAAGAAAGAAACTGTTGGGCAGTTCTCACTCCTTTTCATTTAAGTACATTCCTTTGGAAACATCTTCCCATATGATTATTTTTTTGCTCGCAAAGCATTTTTGCATTCCTCAGTTGTTTTTTTTATCATTCAACACGAGCACATTATGTTTTACTCAGAAATCCCATGCTGTCTCCTGTCACCTGTAAACAAACACCAGTCTGAACAGCAACAAAAAGATAATAGTCTTTGCATTAAGAATCACATCATATCCACGTATGTCAGTGTGTATAACTGTGCCTCAGAATCAGGACTACATGTCATTCATTACAAATAACCGCTATGTGAAGTTATCAGGTGATTAACTTGATAACATGATGAAATCCAGTTAGGGTGTCTGCCTCACAAGTTCTGAACATGAGATCTGTTGTTGTATCGATCAGAGGGAAACTACAGTTGAAGGAGTGCGTAGTTGTCCCTTTTGCCCTCCTGTCTCCTGGGTTTTTTTTCTGTTCAGGATGTGGCATGTTAGTGGGGTCATTTTTGTTTGTTTTCTCTTTTTATTTTTCTCATTCTCCATTTCACATGTATTTTACTGTCCATAAACCTCAGGTATTTTCCTGTGTATGTGTAATTATTGGTCATATATCACTGGCTGAGCGGGCACTAAAGCGCCACCCTCAGACCTGGACGTGCCCACACAACGAATGTGCTGCAGCCACAATTTTGCTTCTGATCTTTCTCCTGCTTTGTGACTCTCGCTGAGACTGGCTTTATTTTTATATATTTATATATATTTTTTAAAAACATTTTTTTCCCGTCTATGACAGCCTTATAAATGAGTTAATCTGAGGATAATCTGTTGAAATTTTGCTCCGCTATGAAACTTTTGACAGAATTTAGAAATATGCCTGGGACTGAGGCTCTTCTGACTCAAACTAAATTTAAAATAAAACGCAATATTTTCTTTTTTACAAATGATTATGTATTAGTTTCATTGGTTTCCAGTTTGACAAAGTAAACCAAAACTAAAGCTCTCACCTGCCCCCCACCTTCCTCTGAGACCTGAACGTCCCTCTCTCCACCCCCCCACTATCTTTCGTATTTGGATCTAACTCGCCGTCAGAGTCCACTGCGCCGCCCTCCCCCAAAACCCCACCCACACCCTCTTCCGATTTTGGGCGGCCGGAACGTCTGTAGTCGATCCAGGAAGTGCTGTCGATCTCTAATCTCTGGTATTGCATGTCTCGGGCAGGCAAGCGAGGGCGTCGCAGCAGTGCAGGATCTCTAGACAGCAATATGGAAGTAAGTTGGAAGCAGCTGGTATCCGAGCTCCTCTCTCTCTGTGATGATGTGCACTGTGAAACACTCCATTTTTTTTTTTTTTTGGTCTTACACTTCCTTTGCTTCATAGACTCCTGCCCATTTGTTTGGATCATTTATTTTTTTTTTCTGATGGGATGCCTTTATAACCTGCTTGCCTCGGTTAGTGTGCATGCATGGGTTGCCTGCCTCCCCTCTTCTTATTTTTTGGAAGCCAGAGATCTCCTGTTTTGGTCATGTTATATGACCAATATACACTCTACCCTCAAACAAGCATGACTCCCACTAATGCCTCCTCAGATCCCTCCCCCTTCTTCCCTTGTCGCCTGTCTCTGTCTTTCATTCAGTCACATCCAAGCAGTTTTCATTTGGTTCTTCTCTTTGGCAGGGTGGTAGCTCTGAAAGACACTAGGAAACTCTTCATTTCCTGCAGCCCCTCTCCCTGTCTGGGTCTGTCTTTTATTTTTTTTCCTCTTATCCACAACTTTTCTTAGATGCTGTAAGGTTCAGGGGGAGTGTAGCCTTCATATTAAGCCAAGGGCTTCACACAGATTAGAAAGATGTGGATTTCATCCATTCATTGTGCACTCATTTCATGTGTTCATGAGTCAAAGTGAAGGATTCTGGAAATCTTATGGTGCAAATGCTGTTTCTTCAGTTTTAGATGAAGTATGGCAAAGAAAAACATCTGTTTCTTGCACCTGTGGAGTAGTTTTGGACCCAAAACAGGAGGCAGAGTGCCCAACCCTGTTGTGAAGTCTGCACAAAAGTGCTCAGTTCCTCCTGCCATCTGACTTCTAGCTGAATGCTAATGTGTGAATGATAAGTTTGCCTGTCACACCCTCTGCATGTGAAGACTGTGCCTTCATTAATAATACCAAGTTGCATGTGTAACTTTTTAGAAAGTTTGGCACAAAAAGATAGTTTTCCCAACTTTCTTCTATTTTGAATATTTGCTCTTGTCAAAGTATTTATTACATATTTACTTTTTAAAGATAATTACCTTCCTTACTGCAGAGCTTCTTTGAAAATGGGTTCCCTTTTGTCATGAAAGCTGAAATATTCCTGCTGCTGCCTATCATGACACTTTTAGTTTCTCATTTGCATGCAATATAACATTTTGCTACTTCTTTATCTGCAAAAAGAGAGCCGTAATTCAGAGCCTCGCAAAAGTCTTCGTGCCCCTTGAACTTTTCGCATTTTCACATGTTACAAACACATGCTATTAGCTGTATTATTTGGAATTTGATATGATAGACACAAAGTGGTGCATAATTTTGAAATATAAGAGAAAAACGAACAAAAAGAATTATTACAAAAATATTTCGCAGATTGTAATATAAATAATGTGGATTGCATTGTTAATTATCCTGTTTTAGTCTGGTTCCCCAAAATAATATCCTCTGCAACCAACTCCCTTTGGAAGTCAACAGGTAAGTTAAATAAAGGGAAGTTTGGGGGAAAAAAATCTGTTCGAGGCAAATAATAAAAAAATATACAGACAGGTTTCACTTCAAGATGGATGACGACACTAAACATACACCTACAGCTATAAATGGAGTTGCTTAGGTCAACATATCTTGTGCTTAATCTAACTGAGAATTAGTAAAAAGACTTGAGTGTTTATGTTCACATATAATGCCAATCCAATCCACCTGATCTTAAGGTATTTTGCAAAATAAATATTTTGACTCTAGATGTGCAAAGTTGGTAGAGACACCTAAAAAGATTTGCAGCCGTGACTGCAATGAAAGGCTGTTCTCCATAGTATTTGCTCATAGGGGCTGAATATAAGTCCACACCACTTAGATTTTTATTTGGGAGCAATTTTAAAAACCCTGCATCACCTCCGTTCAACTGCCCAATTATACACTTAGTTTATGGTTGTAATCTGACAAAATGTCAAAAGGTTCAAGGGGTCTGAATAGTATTGCAGGGCACTATAGTTCTATTAATGTGTCATAGCTATAGTTTACTTATTTGGTTTATTTTTTTTCCTCCTTCAGGGATCCATCATTAGCAGTCCGCACACACGTCGGAGACCCACCACGGCTCGTGAGGGCTCCTCACGCGGCCATCCCTCCATCCCCAACTCTGCATCGACGTCCATCCTCGGGTCACTCTTTGGCAGCAAACGGGGGAAGCCATCGTCACAGAGCCAGCCCCCTTTGCAGCCGCCGGGTCACCCCACCCTCATATCGCACAAGCCCCACCCGACAAACCTGCACCACACGGCTCAGGTGGTGCACACGGTGCAGGCCCAGCTACACGGCCCGCACCCCCAGTACTGCCAGGTCCCGCAAAACCCCCCACCTTACCACCACCACCACCACTACCACCCACCTCCCCACACACAGTACCACCAGCACCCGGCCTACTCCTCACACGCGCACCACCACTCGCAGCACGGCCACTACAGCCAGCCCAGTCACCACGCCCCGCACTCGCACCACCATGGCCAGCAGGCAGGCCCAGCACACGGCGGGCACAAACCTAAACACAGTGGTATCAGCACCGTAGTGTGATGCTCCTCACGCCGAGATGGGAAGAAAAAGGAGGGAACTTTATGAAGGAAGGACAATCGCTCACACCAAAGGGACTTGACGGCATAACTCTATGGCCTGTCCACTGTGTTTCAGCTGCTGTGCTGGGAAGCACTCACACCCAGGCACAGCTTTCACTCCCAGGTCCAACTAATATGCAGGATAGAAAATGGACACAAATCTTCCAATAGGGGCCTTCACTAGTTTGCCTGATTCGGGGCTTGTGCGTGTGGGGGGTTTAGGTGGTCTGCACAGGAAGATGCTCTTTAATTTCCGCAAGCTTCGAACTGCTGCTTTAGCCCCGCATTTACTGTTCCTACCATTACATAATCAGAAAGAAGGATGCCCTAAGAGATGACATGTCTGAGTGTTTTTCACAATTTCAGAATTTCAGCTGTTTAGTCTTTGGTTTTTGCAAATTCTGCCATCATGTGAATGCTATTTGTTGTCGCCTCCTCTAGAGCTCATATATAATACAAAAAAAAGTAGATATAAGCATTTCACACTAAGTCAGCAGACAGCTATACAACTCAGTCATAGTAGTTCTAGTGCTGTATTTACTGTACACGACAGCTATACGTTTTGTGTCTTAGCTCTCATTAAATAAATGTGCCAAATATTAACGCATAATCTATTTAGTCAAGACTTCATGTACAGTATATTGTGTGTAAAGTAATTTGTAAGATTATACTTACAATTATTATCAGCAAAAATGGCGTCTATCAGTATTAAGCTGACTCTGTTGATGGGATGTAGATCTGAAAAAGGAACAAACACCCATTCGGACCACCCTGGTCCAATCTAGGCCTATATTTTGTTTAGAAGCTTTTTTGCCTTTCCGGTAAATAAATAAAAAATGTAAAAAAACGAAAGAAAAAGAATGAAACCTCTAGATGGACCTCAAAAAATGCAGTTTGAGCCAAGCTAAATTCCTAAAGGAAAGGTTTTCTCAAAAAAAAAAAATAAGTGTTGAGAATGAAGAATTTCTTGCAAAACTGTATTTTAAACAGGTAAAGTTTCTATTTCTGTTACAAGTGGTCCCGAATAAAGTGTATATGCGGCAGCTGCTTTGGTTGCCCTCGAAATCAAACTGAAAAAGTATCCTTAAATCTTCTTTTTGCCTTGTTTAGATTTATTATTTTGATTCACCAACTCAATTTTGGTGGATTTCCTTTTTTTCGAATTTAATGTGCAATATGTTTGTACTGATTTTTTGCATCAAAAGCAAGGAAAATCTCCCCTCCTGTTTGAGTGCTTGTCATTTTGCGTCATTATTTATTTATTTTCACTTTAACCCCCCTCGTCTGCGTCATTTTCTCTGTAAATTTATGTCCGCCTGTCCTCAAGAGGGGTACAGACTCGGAGCTCAGTGGAATGTCTTGTAAGGTTTTGTTTGTTTTGCATGTAATGTTTTTGATGTGAGGCTATCCTCTGCACATTGTATAACAAATCAGTGTTACCATGGTAAGTTTAAGTGCAATCATGCAGGCTTGTACTTTAGAGTGAAAGTCTGTCGTCTTGTTGTCCAGGATGAGATTCAGGTGAAAAAAAACGTTTTCTTTGTTTGTTCTTTTAAAAAGGCATACAAGTACCTAGACACTTCAGAGTGGAAAGAAGAATGTGTGTATATATTTTAATAAAAAGGGAAACAGTAATATTTCGCTGGACAAGCACATATAAAAGGACAGTTTAATTTTTCTTTCAGGAAATGCAGTTATAACCTACACAAATGCAAGCTAAACAAAACACCTGGGTATATGTAAAGATTATCTTTCTATATTCTACAAATAAGAGTCTATTCTAGTGTGTAAATTAGTGACAGTAAGCTGTTTGTCCCAATATTCAGGTCATAAAATGTATTTTAATATTCATGAAGAAATCCACAGAAGTTGGGCTCATGCATTATCTTTTTTTTTTTTTTTGCTTTAGACGACAGACATATCACACGCGGGACATTAATACGCTGAATGTGTCTTTCTGATGATTTCATATCTTTGCTATAATTCTGAAATTTTTGGAAATGGTGTGAAACTGATGCAACTGTTTATTTTGGTGTGTCGTCATGGTTTAAATGTTGCTTTTGTAATTTTTTTTTCGTTTTCAAAAGTACCCCAACAATGCACTGCATGGATCCGATGCATCATGCGTCTTATTCACTGTGAGCTGATGGGGAGGAGATCAGCCTATAAAATGTCGGACTTCTTTTCGTCTTATTTTATTTTTTATTTTTTTTGAATCTGAATAAGTTGGAACTTTACGATGGTGGTGTGTGTCCTTGTCGTACCATGTTTTTGCCTGGTAGTTATTGAAGCTCAGCATGCATTTCATCTACAAAGCCATTGTGTAAATTACAAACATGAAAGAAGAGAAAAGAAAATGTTGCACTTCATCGCTGAGGGCTTTCATTGTGTAAATACAGGATTCTGTTGTGCAAGCCGATGAACCGCTTGACTAGAGAGTTTAACTTTGTGAAGACCGTAAAGGGACCAAAACTGGGGTTAAAGGAGATGTACATAATGTCTATATTTCCAGTACTCTACTCTGACATCTGCAGTTGAGATCAGGATGTACAATCAGGATGTACACGTCGCCTCCTGAATGGATGGGAGCAGTGCTGATTGAACTGATCGATGCTTCCTTCATCCAGCTGTTGTGAACTGAGATTTGCTGTGGAAATCAAAACCAGACTGTTATAGAAAGTGTGCTGCCATCAATTACATGCAGTTTTAAAATCGTACATGAAACACACACACACTTATACGAAAGAAACAGAAAAAGTACACTCAACTGACTGCGAGCTGTTCGATCTGGAGCGTGACACGTTTTGAAGAATGGAAACGACAGGAATGGATTCATTTAAATGTGCATTCTGTTTGTACAGTGAATAGTGAGTCAGTAAGACCCCAGTTATTGTAAAACTTCAACTGTGACAATGTTGAGAACGCAAAATAAACAAATATATGACTTATGGTAAACTGGTTGGGTTTGTTCATTGAGAAACTTCACAATTCAGAGTGGAAATTCCCTGGCTTAGTCATAGCTATCTGTAGAAGGAGCTGTAAAGGAAAATTGAGTTGAAAATTAGTTAGAAATGGGTATTTACACAAACTATAAACAAAACTTTTGTTTCCCTTAACTGTCTCTGTTTTAGGCTGGTTAGAATAATTTAAGTTATTTCTATTTTCTAAATACCAGAAAAACTTTTTTTCTAAAACTTTGGTCCAATCCATTTGTTAATTTTGTAGTATTCGGTTCATTTGTCCTTTTGGTTGTGACATCCACCAGTCCTCCTGACAAGGCTGGTATGACTCAGGTTTCAAGGCTTCACTCCATTTCTTACATCAGCATCTTGTTTAAACACCCCCCTGCTATGTTTGATCTTGATAAATTAAAATGCCTACATGTTCTGAATGGAGAAAAACAACTTGATTTAAGAAACAGGACAGTCCTGAAGATTAGCAGATCCCGCTCTCTGTGGAGAGCAGGATCTTTGAGCATCTCCTGATCTCACCACACAGAAGCTCTATAGGATTTTAGTCTGAGGACTATGATAAAAGGAGTCTGTTTATGCCTTGTGAACTTCTTCCATGGTGATTTAACCATATGGTTGTGGATATTTATTCAGCTGAAAGAGCCAATCTTGACCAATTTTCAGTTGAGGCCAATGGCTTTTTAAAATGTATTGGTATTCAAAAAAAATAGATTCCCGATAACACAGACTAATAGCTCTTTTCCACAAGTACCTATTCATTTTGGCTCAACTCTGCTGTATTCTGCTCTAATCAGTTTGGGTTGTTTTCCATTTGGGTATCAGCTCTTTAGGGTGATAGAAGAAGAGCCCCGGAGTCTAAATGCGACACAAACCCAGCAACAAAAACATCTGCACATCATCTTTGGACCACGGTATCTTTGTCAGTGTTGCCATGTTCCTTAAAATCTCAAATGCATTCAGTAGTTATTCTCACAAAATGGCGGGACTGATTCTTGTAAGGGAATCACTCTTGTGACACAACTGTTTCTACTCTGTAGCCAATCAGTGTCTCACATTCTGTTGACATTGTATTTTCAGCCTGACTCGGCATGCTTGGAACCCCAGCGAAGTAGTGAGCAGGGGCTGGTGCCATATAACTACTACATTATCGCAGAGCAGAGTCGAGCGGCACTGAGTAGGTACAAGAAAAAAGCTCCCATGATGTGGTTCTAACAATCTGTTGATTGATCATAAACAGGCCAACAGGATCACAGTTCCTTCACCATACTTAGGGGCTTTTTGTCAAATCTTTTGTTTCATGCCAAATCCAGTTTTATATTTTTTGGGATGTTAAGACAAATAAGATTTTGGATTCCATCACTGCCAAACAACCAACTGGCTTGTAAATAGCATCTACTGGTTATTTAAACTTGGTTACAACAACATACCAGTCTTCATAGTAGAAGGCAGATTATTGGAGTTCATCCAGTCAAGTGATCAGTTGCCTTAAGAATTGGTCCTCATCAACTCCGTTTGTTTTTTGTTCTGTTTTTTTAGCTGTGTTTGCTGAGAAGTTACACAGGTTCCAACATTCATTTTCAGATCATGGTGCTACAACCCAATTGAGCTAGGAACAGGGGACGCCAACAAAAACGGTCTAGGGGTGGGGTTAAATGTTATATTTGGAACATTTTCATAAAAAGCTATATTAAAAAAAAAGTATCCATGGGGCTTTTAGAGGGGTGCAGAATGAAAGTTCTTAAAAACGTAATAAGATGTGCATTTAAAACTGGCATGACAATGACATTATGTTCACATCTACTAACCAGTAGAGGCCGCGGGTTGTGGGTTCCCAGATATGGTCTCTATTATCCAATTATATGTTTGGCTCAGCTTGGCTGGTACAAGGAAGAATGCTGTAGTTAGCAGGTCTAACAGCTGCTTCAGGGACCCGGAGACATTGTTATCCGTCTCAGGAGAGGAATAACCGCTGAAGAGCAGAAACTAGAGTAGTTTTAGGTGAAGCCTACACTAGATGGATCCACATCAAACACACATGGAAACTGTGACTTTCCTCCTGGATCGGTAAGCTAACTCACTTGCTAGTTTTATGACGTTAGCTCTCAAACTCTTCTAAAATACATTCCTCACTAGACGCAGTTCAGGTTTGTCACTGGACGTCTTGGCAGGGAACCAGGCAACCCAACAGCTGGAATAATGTTTTAATTGTAACTACAACCTAGACAAACTAGATGTCGCTGTCATGCTCACGATCCATATCCAAATTTTAACCAGAGTAGTTTTAATGAAAATTTTAATACTTTTAAAAATGGTATTACACTGCCTTTTGATACAACATTAAACAAACGTGATGGAGCTGAGGTCCATGGTGGAAATAAAATAAACAAATCTATAAATGGATAAAAAGCTGCTAATTTGTGGAATTTAAAACCAGTGTTGGGAGTAAGGCATTACAAAAGTAACAAGGTACAGGAATACATTACTTTTTCAGTAATGGTGTAATCTACGCATTACTGATAGAATGTAAAGCAACATATTACTCATTACAATTTTTAGTATCATTTACAAGTGCACTGAGCTGCCTCACACCCTTTGTTAGAATTGTGGTTTGCTACTCAGAGGTATGTGACATTTCATGAGTTTCATCCATTAGGGACATACTGTAAGGATAGTGTAATCTCATTTATGTTCTATTTGCTGCTTCCTTTTGATCTAGTATAGAAAGGATTAAAAAAGTTTAAAAGCATCTACATTCCCAAAAGAGAGCATCTATTTTTTTTATCAAGGAAAAAATAGGTGACCTGCACCATTACACCACCTATAGGTAAGAAACGTGACTGCAAAATGTCTTTGCTAAAAGTGCATCATCTTGCTTTTATAATCTTAAAGCTCAATTGGTATAGGTTTCACAACATAAAATCAGTTATGTAATGTATTATAAGGATTTCATTTTTATTTTTGTATGAAGTATTGCAGTGAACGTTAACAGCACATCCCCTATAAGGTTGTTTGGGAACCCTCAGCCAACATATTATTAGATAACTCTTATCACTTTGAAGCAGATGGACTTCCATCAAGTCATGTGAACCATAACCGTGCGGTGTTATTGGTGCACTCCTCACCCAGACACTACTCCTTAGTAGGTTTTTATGTCTTTATGCTCTCTACACATCAGATAGCAGTGGAAAAAGTGTCAGAAAATCTACTTAATGCTGGACAACAGCAGAGAGGTCATAAGGATGACTGACATCAGCAGAAGAAATTTTGAGGTTGGCTTGACACAGAAAGGTTTGTTTTTGGATTTTTAAAAATCTAACTTTGGATAGATTTTTTAATTATTATTATTATTTGCTTTGATAAGTGATATTTTCTGTTCTTGATGCATAATGCTACTCTGGCTCCTTCAGTCTTTTAATAGCGTCAGCCAATACATTGCATATATTTATCATCTTCATAAATTTTAGAATTTCCATGTTGTATCTGAACTTTTTGAGGGGGATTGAAATACAATTTAATTGAAAAGACATTTAAAAATGGGACTTTATTGTGAATTTTCTCAAATCCATACAGGATCAAAATATTACGTATAAGTTTAAAGATTTGCATACACCCTATGATATTTGGTGCAGAGAAACACGTGGCGAAAAGAAAATGTTCTGGCATAAGTCATTATTCTGACTGAAAATATAACCTGCATTCTTTGTCAATGTTATGTTAATATTTCAACAATTTAACAGTTAATTGAAGATGAAGCTGACAAAATGGGTTTTAATCCTCATTTTTCACTATTTCATCCACTAGTGCTGGCTTGTTCTTGGGCCATAAAAAAAAACTGATTTTCATTCCTCCAAACACAATTCAATCTTTATTTTACCTGATTAAATTATTATTTTTTTCAGAAAACATTTTCTTGCTCATGTGGGGAAGATTAAAAAGTTATTTTCAGCACCCTTTTAATCTTTGTAAATGTCAAACCTGCCTCACTGTGGACGTTGGTATTAAAGCATCTTTCAGTTTATGATAGACTTGAACCTTGGTGGTTCTTGTGTTTTTTAACATCAACATCTTTGATTTGAGGGTGATGGTTGGGGTGAGAGGAGTGAACTTTGACAGTTGTTCATATTGGCATGACAAAGATTCTAAACATACCTCAAGAGTTGTTTTGGAATAAACTAAAAATATCACCTTTAACTGTCTATTTTGTGGAAAAAAATGTTTAATGGACTATTTTTGTCACATCATTTAGTATTCTTGTCATGTTTCATCCCATAGATAATACTTGCTGTCAGCATTTCTTTTTAACCGTGTTTCTCTATTACATAAAACCACAAACATAACCATCTATTCAATTTGGTCCAACTTTCTTTAGCATGGAAAGTAATCCTGGACAAGGGCTTCTGTGTTTTGTTTTGTGTCCGCTCCGTCCTCTCATTCCCTAACAAGCAGATGATTGCTCAAACAAATCTTCTGGAGGATTCTTCCTGTTAAAAAGATGTTGTTCCTTTTCATTGTTCACATTGTGCTGCAAAGTCTATAACACGATGCAGTTGTAATGTTTTTCATTTGATTGACAACTGGCATGGTTTGATCTACTGCCTTTGATTGTGTGGTGTTATAATTACACTTTAATTGCACTATATGTAATTGGAGCTGAATTTGACTATATATTTAGACTGAACTCTTATGATTTGAAATGATCTGAACTAAATTTGGATTAATTTAATTGTATGTCTGCTTACATACGGACTAAAAAGTATTTTTCCTCAGATGTACTGTACGTACTGCATCTACAGATTTTTTTTGCATACATTAATGGCCTCAAAAATGGTATGATCTGTATCTAATTCCTCTGACCACAAATACATGTCATTTTATAGACTGCACTGAGCAAATTGTTAATAAATGTTGTATTGTTATTCTAATTAGTATAACTAAGCAAATCAACTGCTTGTTTCTACAGGATGCTGCTCCACAGCGTAACCTTTGCTATCTATCTTCTTTTGACCGCTTCAAAGGCTCAGAGGACTATCCAGTCCTGTGTTCTTTCAGAGCTCCAACCATCTGGTTTGCGTGTCAACTGCAGCTCTTTAAACCTCATGGAGCTGCCTCATCTGCCTTCTGAAACCACAGAACTGTATGTACAGGACAACCAGCTCATCTCCGTGCCTCCAGGCCGGTTTGACCACTTGGAAAATCTTCAAAAGGTGTCTCTGTCTCCAAACCCGTTCCACTGTGACTGTAGCATCCAGTATCTGAGGGACTGGCTGCTGAGGAACAGGGCTGTTGTCTCAGAGAAGCCTTTATGTTCCAGTCCGCGCTCTGTAGCTCAGAAGGTCATCAGTGAACTAAGTGATACTTACTTCTCTTACTGCGCTTTTCCACTTCTACATCACCTAAGTACCTCAGGCTGTGTTTATGTCACTCACAACACCCTTGCAGCAGTGACGCTGTCCTGCATTATTCTTCTGCTTTTGTGGAGTTTAAAACTTGCCAGAAAATCTACTTTCATCCTTTACGTGGAAGAGAGACATTCGGGATTTGAGGCCCACTCTCTGCGCTCACTGAAGCCCAAACACAGGAGGATGTTGCACACAGGACGTTCAGGGGAAAGCATCGACTCTGATTCTCTTATTCTGTCAGAGGACTTGGAGAGGCCACTCATCAACATGGAGTTACTCCCACAAGTGCTAGAAATGTTACAGAAGAAGCACAACATAAAGATAAAGGCCCCATAACTGCCTTTTTTTGTTTGTAGCCTAACAAAACTACAAACAAGTGAGCAATGAGTCTGTGAGAAGTTGCAAGGATATTAAATGGATTTTTGACTTTGTTTTCCTTCTAAACTCCACGACCCTTTCTGTGTGAGTGTTATTTAGATTATTTTCATACATTCAATGGAATTTTGGTTAAATAAGTCAGAAAAAAATTCATTTATTTCTTACAAACTATCAGTTACAATTTGCCTTTTCCTTTCAATACATTATTTGCAATTTGTAAATTTCATAGTGTGGGAATATTTACAGCCGTTTTCACTTTAAATGTGTTGCAATTTATTAAGGCCAATTAAAATAATTAGTTTTAATGATTGACACTGAAACACCACAGAGTTTAGAGGTTTTGATGGATCATAACTGTATTTGCATCCGATCTGTAGAGAAGGCATTTCGGCTGCAGCTCTTGAACATTTTTTCATTCTTTTTTGAGTAAAAGAACATTTAGGTTGGAAAATTATTATTTTTTTAAAGACAGAAAAGAGGAGATCTTGTTTAAAAGTTTATTTTTTGAATAAAAATATTGTACCTTTATGCCGCATGTTATCAACTCCTTTGTTTGTTTCCCTTGTCAACATTTTTGCCATTGTGTACCATGAAATCCCATCTGAGCAGCTTTCCCAGGTAACTTTTCTTTTCATTTTTTTTCACTGCTTGTGGAAAACCTTCAGTAAGTACCTTGTCCAATTAAATGATTTTTTAAGTCTGGACTATGATCACATCCATAAACTGATTTTTACACACACATTATTGGTAATCTTCTTTTAAACATGAATTATTCCAAGTCTGTAACAGCTAAGCACATTTACTCACTGACCTTGTGTCTTGACCATTCTTTGCAATATAACTCAAATTCAGTCAGGTTGGATGGAACTTAATTGTGCAGATCAACATTTAATGATTGCTGCAAGTGGAATTTATAAGGTTTTCTTCCAGGATTACCCTTTATAATAGAGATTTCCTTCCAATCATCTCTAACTAGCTGGCTTGGTCTTGCTTGGAAAAAAAAATCATTCCCACAGCATGATGCTGCCACCATCTTCTGTTTTCAGGTAAACTCAATGTTCCAATCAGTTCAAGGCTTGGCGTTAATGTCTGGTGAGTTTCTTGCTCTTCGTGATACTGTTTGTTCACTGAGGCTCTCTAACAAACCTCTAAGAACTTCACAGAACACATACATTTATTCTGAGTTTAAACTACAAACAAGTGGAGACTCCAATATGTAGGTCGACATTTGAAGACAACACAATTGATTTTATTTAGGAGTATTAAGGTAAAGATAGTGATTGCAAATGTCTGTTATACTTATCAGATTTTGATTTGCAACAAAAAAAACTGGAAACTCTGTTTTTGTTTTTTTTCCTCATCAAAAACATAAAACGCTTGAGGAGTCTGAATACTTTTGTAAAGCACAGTATACAAGGGAGAGCTGATATGCCCTGTCCTCTTCTGTGTAGTATACACAGGCTGCTTTTTTTATTGGATGGACTGGTTGGGTTAAGGGCATAAGCTTCAATGACTAGTAAACATGAAGTGGGGGACCAAGTAAGGACACTTTAATCAGGTTCGGTTGATTTGTGCTCAAATAGTACGACAATGTGTCACTGAAAACAACAGCTATTGTTGCTTGCTTGTTGCAGTAGTTGTCTAATTTCTATGTGAGCATGGGCTAAAGCTGGATTTAAACCAAAGTCAGCTAAATAATCACGTTGTCTCATGCTACTGTCTTGTAGGGCACAGCTTGCCAAATCTCTTCCTCTTACTGGTCAGTGTTTGTTACATAACATGGGCTGAAGCGAAAGGCTTTAAAATGACTTATCCAGAAAAAAAAGGAAAAAGAAAAGACAAATAGAATTGACATAGCTGCTGAATTTCTACTAGGCTAGAAAGATTTCTTCTTAAACAGAAGAGATTATCAATTCATCTACAGACATTCACATGTGAGCTGTAACTCTTTCACAATTCCTTACATCTTGTATTTGGTTTTTACAGGGGCCTTTTGGTTGTTTGCAACCACAAATCAAACATGGGTACATTTAATGCTTTAATAAGCTATGTTGGGTGCTGGATCTTATCTTCAGCGGTCATTGGGCAACAGAGAGGGTACACCCCTACTAGGTCACTGCTCCATCACAGAGCGACACAGACACAGAGGTCAAACAACCAGGCATTCACATAGTACCTGGGGAAAACTCACACATGCATGAAGAGAAGATGCAAAACTCATGGCAGAAAGAACCCTCTAGCAGCAAGGTAAGAGTGCCAACTACTGCCCCACTATGTAGCCCATGTTATCCAAAATAATACAGAAGCAAAAGAATAAAAGTATTTGCTCTTTTTAAGAAATTTGTTCATAATGTGTAAAATAAAAAGACTGACACATCAAGTCCATTTTATGATTATTGTTTATATTTTTTTTTTCTCCAAGGGAAGGTACTTACAACAAAAATGAGCTGGTAAAAGCTGTTAATGTGTGACTGAATGTACGAGTTGTTAGATTTTGTTTCTGGAATGAGAATATCCGAGAGCATAAAACGAACGTTAGACATTAAAACAAACACTATGACAGGTAAACAGCAACTATTAACAAATGTCAGAGATCTGTGCAAATATTGGTTATGGCTCTTACAGCAAGACAGTACGCGGTTAGACAATACAATTTAAAGAAAGATATTGCACATTAAACCGTTGGTTTTACTGTAAAACTATGCCTCTTGTGTTCATGCATAGATCTTTAAGGGTGAACAGAGCAAACAAAGGTCCGAAAAGGGAGTAATGAAAGTCACATGTTCTTGTCAGGTGGGTTTTAAGATTTGTACTCTAGAACAATTGACCGTCTAAAACATAACCAGGGTCAAATAAGGCAGCTAGAACACGTTTCCTTACGAGTAACACATTGGTAAAGACGATAGCGAAACCAAATGATGGTCACAGTTAAATGATTCATATTCTCCTAAACCTGCCTTTCCGCTGAATGTTAAAGGATGAACTATATTATGTTAATGCCCTGTCTGTCTGTCAGTTAGTTACTCAGTCCACAGTGATGCACTCCCAACAGTATCCTGCTTTAAGTTGTGCGTTCCTAGTTTAACGCTGTACCCCTCGTGTGCTTAAATGGCACAGAACCTTTCGGAACTCGAATCTCTACTGAGGCACAAACTTTTCCTGCTGGAAGATGAGGTCAACCGCCTCCGCCACGTCCTGCACGATGTGGTCCGGCTCCACCAGCGCGGGGTCAAACCTGAAGTCCCGGTGGCCGTGGAACACGGTCTCCTTAATGCAGCGTCCTGCGTCGGACGGCACCTCTGCGCTGGGGTTGTAGACCCCAGTGCAAACTAGGATGGACTTACAGGAAGTGGCAGAGGGTAGAGCAAGCTCACTTTCCCACATGCTGTCCATCTCCTCATCCCCACCGGGCATGGCGCTGCTCGACCCGGTGGCAGCCACCACCTGGGCAACAGCTTTGGGGTTCTTAATAGCAGCTCTCTCCTCAAGGAAGCGATTGTATAGATTGGCCCCGTATATATCAGTCATTAGGTTATCACTGGAAATGGAAAGCAGAGGAGAAATAAAATGAATAAAAAATACCAGAATGGGTTCTTTTTCTACTGATCTGTGTAACTCTAGTAGTGAAGAAAAATGAAAAACAGCTATAGAATCACACTGCCTCGCAGATGTATTCATATCCCTTAAGTTGTTTTTCAAAGTTTTTTCTTATTACAGCCCCAGACTTCAGTTTATTTTATCCGGATTTTATGCCCATTCTTCACCAAAGTGGTTAGGGATCTGTCAGATCAGGTTGAGAGAAATTTTTAAGTCTTTCAAGTGTGTTTAGGGTTACTGTCCTGATGGAGGAAGATTTTCTCCTCTGGCTCCTCAGCTGCCGCTCAGTTCTTGCTTTTCGCTCCCTTTTGAAGAAATGTATCCCCAAAGAATGGAACCATATCTGTCTCCCATTCTAAAGAATGTACTGTGGTTGGTGTGGATTGTTAAGTTTCCACAACCCATAAACAAAAAGCTCAGTTTTGGTTTCATTTGAGTGCCTTCTTCGAATCCTTTGCTGTTTCACCTATATCGGGGCAAAATGGACTTCTTATGGCTTTCTTCTCGTCAATATTTGTGGACCACACAACTAATAGTGAGAGCATTCGCATGTCTGCTAAGGTGCCATGCCTGGGTAGGTTTGGAGTTGCCCCATACCCAATAATTATTTTTGGATGCTGGATTGAACAGTACTCCACCAGATGTCCAAAGCTTGATGTGTGGTTTCATAACCTAACCTTTTTTAAAACTTGTTCACAACAGTATGCTTGACCTGTCTGCTGTGTTCCTTGAGCTTCATAATGGTGTCTGTTTGCTAACCACTGAGGCCTTCACAGAAGGCAAGCATTTCTAATGAAATTAAATTATGAGCAGGTGAATTCTATTTACTAATAAGAAGACCTCTAAAGCCAATTGGTCGAACTGGGTTTTATTTAAGGATATTATAGTAAAATGGGAATAAAAGAAAGAAAAAGTTATGCATTACTTTGCATAGGTCGATCCCATAAAGTCCTTTTAAGAT
Source organism: Apricaphanius iberus (assembly GCA_028564705.1). Lineage (NCBI taxonomy): Eukaryota > Metazoa > Chordata > Actinopteri > Cyprinodontiformes > Aphaniidae > Apricaphanius > Apricaphanius iberus. The sequence continues at coordinate 582,687 of JAPXFQ010000640.1, read as the reverse complement.
AAATTGTTGTTGTAGCAAGAAAAATTTGGAAACAAATTGAGGTGAATACATTTATACGGCATTGTAGGGTTCAGGTTAAATTAAAGCGTTACTTGTAGTTACTTAAACGGACAGAGTTGTTTTTTGTCCACCGGTTTTGGCAGTAAATTAGTTTGCACCATCTCAGTGTGTAGTCCTTTTGCCTTTCTTTCTAGTCGCTGATGCCTTAGGTGGGAACTGTCATCAAGATTTGCCAGTAGAGATAAAAGGTCTCACCCTATAGCATAAAGGGAAGTGATGGGAAGTTTCCATTGCCTCTGCATCGCCTGGCTTCTGATGGTGTACTCTGCAAAATGGTAGGTAAGCTCGCTGGGTTTTCCCATGAGTGCCTCATACTTTAGGTCCATTCCAGTAATCTTTTTATAGATGTTCTCCAGGCACACAAGAAATGTCCCATGGCCAAACCTGAAAAGAAAACAAAAAAAGTAAATGGCAATAACTGATTTGTTCACAGTAAACGATAAAAAACAAACCTCCTGGGACAACATTAATCTTTACAAGATTACCTTGGAGAGTTTGCCTCTGCCATCCACATCAGGTCCATGTTGCAGGCCAAAAGGGGGAGGTGAGGTATCGCATGGGTTTGGTGAGTACTGTTGAGGTTCCCGTGGGTCAATAAAACATCAATTATCAGCTGCAGGTTTGTCTCCCATCGGATTGGCTCCCCGAATAAGACCACAGCTGCACATAAGGTTAAAGCAAAGAGACGCAACATCTGAGATGACAAAAATGTAATGTTGAGAACGGAATGCAAGAAGTTTGCTCATACCTTCAACCTTAGGAAGGTTGACAATGGGAGCGGACTGCAACAAAAGAAAAGAATCGTAATGCTTTTTGTATTGCATTCATCCATTATCTATGCCACTTATGCAAGAAGGTTATCGGGTGAGAGTTGAGCACACCCTGGACAGTTTATTTTTTTCACAAGAAAAATGTTAAGGGTTTTTTAATACGGTTTAGGAAAAAACATAAACAAACAAAATATCTAACTTTTAGCAGATATTGCAAAATCTCACCGGCAGTTTGGGTCGTCTGTTGTGATCCACCATGTCCAGCAACGGGTACGACTCCCTGACCATGTCAATACTGACAACATTTTTAAAGCCAACACTAAATACAGAAATTGAACAAATAATTAGTTTAAGGTCTTGTTTAGAAAGATAAAGCAGTGGAAAAGGGGTTAAAATGTGCTAATACTTTTTAGCAATTTCCAGAACAGGACCCTGTCCCGACACCAGGACACATTTGTCGTGGAATTTCTTGAACATCCTCAGGGGACTGTGTGACATGACGACTTGGTCTTGCGTTATCTGAAAGTGGAGCAAATGATGTTAGTAGAAATGACAAGGTGCATCAGACCAATCAGAAGAACAGAGTGTTTTTTGTAACGCACAGGGACTCCCAGGATGTGAGAGAGCTGGTCTGCTTTTGTTTGTCGGAGGCAGTTCCCTGCATTTGTGACAAAAACGACCGGCACCACAAACCGTCCCTGAGAGTCGACCAACTTCTCAATAGCCATTTTGGCTGCAGGGATTAGCATCCTTCCTCGGACGAGCACGCCATCGATGTCGAACAGCAGCCCGAATCTCGGCTGTGGCTGAAGAGAGGAAAGAGAGGACCCACTGGATGATTAAAACTGCATGAAAGAAAAAGGCATTGAGAAGCTGTGTAAAAGGTGGAAGATTAATAAAAAATCATAATGATCAGAACTATCTTTTTACTAGTATCGCCCTCTAGGTGGCACCAGCAGTACACTATGACCCCTCCCTTGAGAGACGCTCTTCTTAAATGTACATTATTTGCATATTTCTATTATTTTGTCTATTTATCCCCAGTTTTTCTCCTATCTCATACCTGTAATCAAGTCATGACATTGTTGGTGACACTGAAACACAACTTGACTATAAATAGAAAACATAAAATTACTCTAAATGGTTCTTTAAAGCAGGTACAAAATGTTCCCACCAGAAGAGTCAAATTAACATATGGTCTCTCAGTCCAAAATATTTCCATATGAGAAAAACTCAATTTCAGACAAAATGCAACAGTTAAAGTAAACATTTTAATTAATTTAAGTTAAGCTGTATATAATCTTGGTACCACAAATTGTATTATGTGTATAATTGGTTCCCATTGCTGTTTATGAGAGCAGTTTAGTGGTCAAGCTGACTACCACATTCAGTAATAAGGGCCGGTTATATGTGACAGAATCCTATGGTGATGCAGTAGTACTTCTTGGGGATTTTGCAGGAAGCTCTAATTCTGTTTTTAGGATAACTGTGCTAAGCAAAAAAATATTCTGAAAAATGTTAATGTTTTTATTCAGAGCAAAACAAATACTTGTACTATTCTACTTATGTTTTACAGAATAACTGGGTTGAAAATCAATTTATTGTGTAACTTAGAGGTCAAAAGGTATACTTAAGAAGTCAAGTACATTAATAATTTAACTATATTTTAAATAAATGTAATTATTCAAATGTGTCTATTAAAGTTTCACTTGAAATTTTGAACTGAGTAAATTATTCATATGGAAGTGTTGATTTGAACAAATTAAAAAGCTCTGTTCCTCTGAATTAACATCATCTTTAAATATATATATTTTATGAGGTAAGTTGTGGTGCAGAAAATTTGATGGGCAGTAGCCTATGCCTAAACAGGGAAATTCCTCAGGCGCTGAAAAGTCGACCAACCTACAGGCGTAATGATTCTATCACCACTGTTTAGAGATAAGACTATTTCCCAGCTTCTCAATCCCAAAGCAAAGTAAAAGTGGATTTAACTCAAAAAATGGGACATGACAATCAATCGCATTGCTCCGTGATAGACTTTTGCTCACTGGAGGCCCCCACTACACGACCCTGCAAGGATAAACGGAAGGCTATAGCCTAGTTAATGAATGAATAAAAGGAAATGGTTTGAATTTCCCTTACTAAACCAGTTACTAATGCCTAAAGGCAAAGAACATCCATCCTTAGTCTATACCGCTTATCCTCACAGGGTAGTGGTTGGACTGGTGCCTCTCTCCAGCGGTCATGGGGCAAAAGGCAGGACACACACTGGACAAGTCGCCAGTCTATCACAGGGCAATGCAATGTTTATTTCCTTAATTTAGAAAAACAGTTTTGTTTTTTTTCAAGTAAATTCAATATGCTTCTGTATATTCTTGCTACAAATCTGGAAGTTTTGAGTTCTATATTCACTGTGAGAAGCCAAGATCTCTTGGGGTGCCTCTGCTGGCCTTAGTGGCACTCAGTTACAGCTTAGTTTGCTTGTACCTCGGGCCGGGTTGGAGAATAACCGCCTTACAAGTCATTGAAAGATTTTCCAAACATGTCTGTAACACATCAGAATGACCGTTCCTTTCATTTAAGGCGGAATATCATTAAAACAAAACCAAAAGTATAAGCGACTGTTTTCTTCTAAACACAGAAGCCACAGCTGCCTCTGCCCTGATGTCAGGACCCGCCGCTGCTTTATTGCCGTCAGCGCATCCAGGGTTCACAAAGTTCCGTGAAACATTTACGCCAAAGCCTTTCCGTTACATTCTGACAAATCTCCGAAATTACTTAAAGACCCAGCCTTGATTCAACCGCGCTATTGTTCTTCTGAGCCGAGGAGCAGCAACAACTCGGACCGTACCTTGTTCACGGACTGAGTTCCGCAAAGCCCGCACCGAGAACCGACAATCCCAGCCTTGCGCCTGGCTTGACGGTTGCTCACGGTGTGCAGGCCCCGGAAAAAAGGCAGGAGTCCCCTCATCTCCTTTGCTTACCCCTGAGGGGGTTCAAAAACAGAAAAAAATAGCTGTATAGATAGCTATTTAAATAAATGAAAACGACCCCCCCGCATGAAGCTGTAGCCGGCTCACACCGGCCGCACTGGCTGGCTGCTCGATTAGTTTTTTTTTGTCTTTAAACTGTGACTGGAGCAAATACGGTGACGCAGAATGAGGAGGAGGAGGGTCTCTGCGCTGCATCTGCACCGCAACTCCCGCTGCCATTTTAGACATTCGAGGTGGAGCTTACCAGCTCTTATTCGGACAAAGCGGATCTAATTCATCAAAACTATTTGACATCATCGCAGTTTTGTGCATATAATTAAAGGTGGGTTGTGTATCTGGTCTAAAAAACAAGATGGACGGTGTAGAACATGCAGTTCTATAATTCGGCTACATTTAAAACACATCACGTGCAGAGTATGTCATTGTTCCCTCAAAGTAGGTGTAGTTGCAGCTATATAAAAGTGGAAACATGTTTTTTTTGGATGCACTACAAATTTTTTGGGGAGGAAACAATAAAAACACATTTTACCTGTATCCCTGATCATGATACATTCTTCTTATGGAGTATGTGGAAAACCTGACCAGTCTATGACCAAATATTCCTGCATTTCATTATAACTGAAAACCCATACGTTTGTAGGCTTGGGTTTAATTACACATTTCAACACAACTGAATTAAAATTGGATCATTGTCCTGAAGACCAACTCAAATATTGAATTATACAAAAAAAAGGTAACTTTTTGGTGGTGATGAAGTTTCAAAGAAACCAGACAAAAACACTGCTCCCCGTGCTCCTCCGGCTTTATTGATAGTTTAAAATTACATTTCTATTTTCTAGGACTTCAGTTGCGCTTTCCTTCCGACTTAAAAACTGAGTACAAGCAAATGGTATTTATACAGTAGTCTAAGTGATATTGTACAAAAATAACATTTTGATTTCTGTGAAAACATTTGTCATTCCCAAATAACTCCTAATTCTGCTGTTCTGACTTTTCTTGAGGTTAAATTTTTGCCAAGGTAAAAAAAAAGAAAAGGAAAAAAAAAATCAGAACACTTCCAAAGCCATTTTTAAAACTGAAAATCTACCTTGGACTACCAAAGTGATATTTAAATTGTAAACAGATTTCTATAAAAGAGCATGTTTCTTTTTAATACCTCCAAAAACTTTTTTTTTTTATATCTTAGTAATATAGCGTTTGTTATCACCCACTTGTAGCTGCTTGTAGGGCTGAAATGCATCATGTTATGAACTGTTTCCATGTCAAACTCTCTTGGCCAACTCATATTCCACTAAAACCAAAATAACCACACATGGATGTTTGGTTTCCATTTACTCCTGTCTTCCATCTCATTTTACTGAGATGCACGTCCACAAGCTCAGAGGTCCTATAGATTCCCATATGTTTAGTCCCGTTTATTCCTCACTGATCACCAGTGGCCTGGAAAGGGGGAGGTTCTTTAAGAAAGCATTATACATAACACCGCTACCAAACTAAAACATTTTTTTGTATTGAATGCAGAAAGATATTTTTTATCACCCCTTTCTTTGTATTACATATCGAGAGGCTCACAGGCCTGGGACTAGCCTCTGTCAGCCAAGCTTTGGCCAGTGAAGAGGATTCAGAGAAAATAATACAACCAACCATCAATCTGAAAAAAAAGGAGGGGCAACAGAGGGTGCTGATTATGCGGTTGCTTCGATGGTGCACTCTTTTGCCAGGTGGCCCGCCTTTCCACAGTTGTAGCAGTTGGTCTCGCTGGCTTTACTGCAGTGAACAGCGACATGACCAATCTCACCACACCTATGCAAGACAAAACAAAAGGAGATTATTATGAGAACTATAAAAAGTGAAGCTAAGCAATCTAAAAACCCCACTTACCTGTAACATTTCACCTTATCGCAAAGCTTTTGAATGTGGCCGAACCCACCACAGGAGTAGCACTTCTGCTCGTTGGCGTGGTCACAGTCGCGAGCCATGTGGCCGGCTTTGCCACAGGTGTAGCACAGCTGCTCCCTCTCCTTCCTTGGCTCCTTGCAGTCCCGGGAAATGTGACCACTCCTGTGGCAGTTGTAGCACGCTGGACACGGAGGAGGTAGTGGAAAAAAAGGTTATCACTTTAATACCTGTAAAAAAACAGCTAATACAGAAAATAAGAATTACATTACACACCATCCTCAGTTTGGTCACAGTCCCTGGCCATGTGTCCCTGGTCTCCACACCGATAACAGAACAGCTCTGTAATGTCAAAAACAATATGGAAATAAACATTGTGGGGTTTTTTTATTGCATTTTTTAACAACTGCTAGAACAATGCTTAGCATATGCTATTAGAACATATAATTATAAGATTAAAACAATAAGTAGGGCTCTAGGATTATTTTTCGTAAGTGCTCTAAAACAACGTAGCTAAAATAATGACTCTTGGAGGCCCGACTATGAAAATAAAAAACTTTTTTTTGTTATACTCTCACCAAGAATAAAATGCACGAATGTCTCAAATGAAGCACAGATGTATGAGTCAATTATCTCATCGTAGGCATCATCATAAAAAAACCCAACTAAAAACATACAGTACCCTTTCCTCGTCCCCGGCCCCTGCCACGTCCACGAGTGCCACTGGCATTAGGACAATGCTTGACCCAATGCCCAGAGCGGCCACATCCAAAGCACTCGCTGTTGCTGCTCATCTCCATAACCTAAACAGAAAAGAAAAAAAAACTGTGGTAAACAAAACCACTACCGATACAGGAATTTCCTGAACAATACATTTTACTGTCCGCTTAAATTTGCAGTGGAAACAGGATTATAACTTGAGCTGAATGAGGCTTGTATGTTTTTTGAATTTCAATTCATCTATGTGATTGGATATGACTTGATTGTATATTTGCCTCTGCCAAGGAGATCATATTTTCATCATGATTTGTTTGTTAGAAACACAAACATGTATGTTTAACAAAAATGTATTGGTGGAATTTCAATAACTTTTCAGGAATTGTCTGCAGTGTGACCAGGAACAAGTTATTAGAATTGTGAGGTGATCCGACCACCTTTCCCAAAAAAGTCATTTTCGTGAGTAAACTGAACTAATTAAATTTGATAGTCCAAAAATGTTCATTTTGTCTTCCTAATTACTAATTTGGGTTAATTTATTTTATAAAGATAAGGTGTTCAAGTAATGTTTATTTTTATTTGAATGCAGCTGCTAAAGGTCAACGAATATAAAAAAGTTAAAATTAGAAAACATTTTCGAATGCTTTTCTAGTTCTGTAAATGAATTTGATTTACTGGTATTGTAGGGTGCCTTTACATAGCATTTGCAATAAGCTGAAGCTGTCTAATTGCTTTAGTTTCTAATAACATGGTTTAATTGCTGCAATACTTATTTTAATGTAGTTCCTCAAGATTCAGTCAAAATTCAAAAGTTACTACCATGTGGGGGTTCTACTCTACAATTAGGGATACACATTGATCATCTGCTGGGTCTAACATAAACCAGACTAACTACTGAGCTAACTTACAGAAAGTTCCTCAGTGGGATCATGTTGTGATCGCCATAGGTCAACCTGTGTGCTGAGGACATTAGGCCAAAAAGAATGGAAGTTAATGAAACACTAGCGTGCATACTAAGTAAGGTAATGCGGCTCCTATAAATAGGACCTAGCATAAAGTCAAAACTAAAAGGCTTCAATGAGTCAAATAGGCAACTTAATGAGCTTTCTATTGAACTTAAGACATTTTTATAGAATTAATTCAGCCAATCTGATCTAGATAACGCACGATAGTGCAAATCTGCTGACTACCAGAGGAATAACTGCGAGAGCACGCCGCGAGTAGCGTTTTACATCGTGTTGTGATGAAGCGTGTTCAACAGCAACAAAGCCACAACTCAAAGCGACAAAATTCATACACAGTATTCTTTAAAACGCTCGAACGGATTACATACTCCAGGTTTTTAGATGTGAATGTGAACGCTAAACATCTGCGAGCTCACAAAACAGAAAACCAAATGCCAAAGGTTGAAACTCCGCTAACGTTGGCCTAGTCACGTTGATTTTTCTCCTGCGTACTCGCGAGACAGTAGCCCTGGCTAGGCTAGATGCTAGCAAACACAAGCTAAACACCTCACGACCAAGAAGCGCGCTTCAGTCGACGATCGAACCCCGCCGTCTAGTAAGTAGCCGACGATTCGGCATATACTGCTGCTAATATCCACAGTACTCGCGTTTTGGTGAGCGTTCGGGTGAATATGCCTTGAAAACAAAATTTCCCGCCAGGGCGCACACACCAAAGTCGTTGTGACGAGCTAGCGTTAGCAGGCCGGGCTAGCAGCCCTTTGCCTGAGTTAGTGGGAGCACACATAATTAAAAGCAGAGCCCAACTACGGGATTAATCAAACCAAACAATATCGTTCACGCTTACATTGATTTCTACCCGCAATAAATGCAAAATAAACATAGGCACGCCGTGTCACGACTACACGGATTTAATGCCGTTTTATTGCTTACCTCGATGGCTACCTAGCTGTGTCAGTGTTTACGCCTCCTTCTTTGCGCTACATGCGGTGCCAGCAGGAGTTCCTGAATTGTCATTCGCATTATCCAGTAAAAATCCACACAGTCATTGGCCGCCGACTCGGCAAGCAACCAATAATATAGCAAGATGTCTGGACACCGCCTCTGGATATTGGCCAATCAGGAACGGGGAGCGGTACCATTATAAATTTAACAGATTTAACTTTGCTTTCTTTTTTCATATTGATCGGAAACGATCGCTCTCATATTTTTACTTTCACAGATCACCTATAGAAATAAGAGGTTTTTTTTGTTCAAGTAGCAGAGTTTTCACCCTAAAATTTTTAAACAGTAGTATTTTTTTTGTCTGTTTCCATAAAACATTAGAGAAAAGGAGGGATTGTTTGGCAGAAACAGTTTAGGCATTAAGTTTTTACTTAGAGGTTTATTTTCTCATTTGAAGCTGCAATGAACAGAAATATCCCTGAACATAAAAGTTCTGAGTGGAAATCCAGCCATGGCCTCAAAATCCAATATAGCTGCGCTGAGCAACACCTGAAGGATAAAAAGTGTTTACTTCCTCTTTTGGCAATATGTATATAGTTTACCTCGTCAGAAACACAGTACTAGTAAAGCTGATTAAAATGCAACGTCTTTAGCTTGTATTACTGTAGGCTAGTAATCCTATCAAAATACATTTTAAACTGGAACTCTTTTAATTTGTTTCAGATTATTAGATCTAAATTTAAACTATGGAGATTAATGAAACACAAAATAAGAGGAAGGGGCAATGTGTTCCTGCTTCACTGTTGTCCACAACGTAACAGTTAATCGGTCAGAGTTCCAAATCAATCCATTTTTCCTAGATCAGCTCTGATCCTTGATCAGCAAGTCAAATAGGCTACTGCAAAAAACACAATTTTATAATTTGTTGAATTCTAACAAGAACCTCAAGAAAGAAAACAACCCAAAAATTGCAATGCATGTTTTCTCTCACGTAATTCTACCTGTGTCAGTGGCCCTCTAGAATTAGTCTTGGCCCCTGTTATGACCCCTGTACTGAAGGGATAATACTAGATACATTTCTTATGATTATATTATATCTGCCACAGACAGGGTAATTAATGAATTTCATCATTACTCTCAAACTTTTACTTTTAAATCAATTAAAAATGAAGGTGCTGCACTTTTAGCTTCAGTCCTATTAAGATAGAATCATGATTTTCTTCTGCTAGATCAAGATTTTGCATTCTGCTGCTCTGGACCTGCAAGTGGTTCTGTGGCTTACTTCATCTTTTAAACAATGGAATATTGCTCTGTTTTTTTTTTATGTTCCACTTTTCTGTACACCAATGAAAACCCACTAGCCTGGGGTAGCCCCATCCTGCCCCCCTGGTGAATTTGGTCTTTAAGTGCTACTGCTGAGAATCACTGCTCTAAAAGCCTCACAAAATATAAATCCATTATAGGCCCTAGTCTAACACAACTGGCACTTCATTTAGTACTTAACAGAAAGCTCCTGCTATAATAACCCACATTTTCAGAACCTCAGTACAACAAGCTGTTAGCAGTCTGAATGTTTGATATGACAACACTTGATAAACTTCCTTATGTCATCTAATTTATGACAGCCAACCACTATTTAGAAATCCAAGCCACTATGGTATACTAAAATTAAACATGATGTATTTTCACTTACAAGGCCAATGACAAGTGTACACAGACTTATCATTTGCATGTATATAACTTTAATTTAGTGTCTTTCTCAGTGTTGAAACGTGTAGCAAACAATTTCAAAGGGTTTTAAAATTAGATCAGAGCATACAAGTTTGAATTTATTGCAGAGTATCTGTACATATGGATATATGTGGTCAAAATTTATTACATCCACACTTGCTTTTTTTGTACAAACATCCTTAGGAGAGTTCCAAGCCTCTGGCATAACTGTCTAGATATACAACCACTCCTTAGCAGAGGTTTAATAGAGTTTATTCAATTTCTTTGGTTTCCAGGTTCAACAGGCCTAGCTTTGATGTGTTATTCACAAATTCTAAGATGAGTTGAGGTCAGGGCAATCCCATAAGTTATTTAGCCAGCTCTTCCATTCTAAAAGTAGTTTTTATATGTGCATTTGGGATTCAGTACTGGTTGGGTTGAAATCATATGGCCAAAACATTCTAAAACGAGATAAAATCTGTTGGGATGTTTAAGAACAGCTCAGAAACTAACAAAGCTCGACCCAACCATGTACTAAGAGGGTATCAACAAACACAAAAACAAGACAAAAAAGGAAGAAGAAAAAAAAACACTACTCCAGAGACAAGAACTATGTTTGCAGAAGTCAAGGCAAGGCTGGTTTAGCCGCTGTCAGCATGGTGGTAGTAACATCATGTTTGGAGTCTGTTAAGCTGCCAGGGGTACTTGGAATTTGGCCAAAACTGGTTAGAATGATAAAATCCCAAAATCACTGACTCTAAATTCTTGGACACTAGTTTGGAGACACCTGGCTGTTTCATTCGAGCAATGATGCCTAACAGACAACAAAGCTAGTTTGGGAACTGATCATTCTGGAAAGGCCTATGACCTATGAAGCATTTATGAACTGTGTTTAAAAGGACAGTCCATAAATGTTGTCTGTGCAAAGAAACTGTTTAAATTAACGTCACAGTTATTTCTGGTGATAAAAAGGTCAAACATTCAACCAAAACTATAAGAAGTTTCATGATGGTAATGAAAAATTGTGTGGTGTCTCTGTAGCTGTAGAAAATACATTCAACTATAAACCAGTGAATGTGTATGTATATATTTACTACTGTATGCATAGTTTTGACCATGAATGGATAAAAGAAAATTATACATTTTCTTTCATGTAATTTAATGTTATGAATTAATCAACAGCAAAAACAAGTCATAATGAGTTTTTCAGAAAACTTAAAAAATGTAAAACTTGATTGCAGGTGTTAAAAGGGCCTAATATTCAATTCTTTTTTTTTCTTCTTCCCGAAAATGTGTTTCTATTACCTCTAACTCTTTAGATCTGAATGCAATGTTTGTTGAAAACAAGAGCAGTGACAGAAGGATTCATTGGAGCTCCAAGCATCTCAGCGAGGAGTGCTCAGTGCATGGATCAATAGGTGGAAGAGATGCTCTCATCAGTCTTAAGGTGGTCTTGGATCTAAACCACCAACCCTAGATTTTCTGTTTTCAATTTGGGTATATTTAGAAGCTTGTAAACTTTCAGTTACGGGAATAACCACAATATTAATCTGAATGGCAACAATTCAAACCTAATCAATTCCTAATCTAATTAAAAACAGTAGCTAAATTGGATGTGGAGAGGGATACCTTAAAAAGCTTCACAATGACAAAGCCCTGCCCTCATCTTCACAGAAACATTAGTTAGTGTTTCTTTTAGTTGCTGGACTGATTACTTGCTTTTTAAAAAACGCCATATGTATTAGAAAAGTTCAATATGTCAAAATTTGTGCATATTTTGCTTTCGAAAATAAATGCAGGTCAGTGTTAAGATCTGTCGGTGAAATTGTGCGGAGCTGCCTCTTGGAAACAATATATGCTGAATCCATCAGGAGATGCAGACACAGGATGTTAACAAAGCTGCTTCTCTCTAAGATGGTGTCAACTCCAGCCTGCTGAAAGGACCTCCGGGCCATCTGTGATTTGGGAACCTCTGGGGACCCAGACTGGGATGTTACAGAAATGGTGAACACGTGGTGAGTGGAGATTAGTATAGTTCTATACAGTTACATTATTTCAAGGTCAATTTCAGGTAAAATATGCTCTTTTGGGGTGGGGGAAAAACCGCGAGAATATTAGAAAAACACATCACATTCACTGCAATTAAGAAGAAAAATTAGTTTATGTCCTTTGGACTTTAAGAGGGTATGTTTTGTCTGTGCAACACTGCACGAAATGTTTTTTTTTTAATCAGATATTTTCAATGTAACATGAAGAGCAGTAATAAAAGAAAGTTATTTTCCAAAGCTAAGAAGTAGCAGTATCCATGTTTCCCCAGAAGGGGGCGCAAACGGCAGTATTATGAGTTACTGCTAAAAATCAAATCGCCGGTTGCTTATTTTTTATTTTAAAAAAAACAAATTATAACAAACAAATGTCAGATCATATTGACCTTTCCTATGTTTTAACTAATCAAAAAGCTGACTGTTGCTTTTAAGTTGTTTTATTTTTATGTGCACAGCTTCAAAAGTCTACGTCGACTACACAGCAGGACTTTGAAGTGCGGTAAAAGCAATTATATCAATCTGCGAGCGTTGAAAAAAAATCAGCCGAATATCTTACTGAGGTGAAAGCAACAGTGTCGCCTCAGTGGGAGGGTTTAAGTGTGTGCAATACTTGCGCAGTGTGAGCGATGTTTGCAGATCTTGTTATGACTGCGAGGTCCTGTTTCAATCACTGGCGTCAGACGGACGCACAACACCAACTCAGCCCGCTTCACCTTCTCCCCAAACAACGTAAATATTGATTGGAACAGCGCCGCATTACGCAGCACTTCATCAGACTTCCACTTTGGAAAGTGCTTCGTTGGACCCGAAGAAAACCCTCATCGTCGTGTGACTTTGAAGGACCGTAGGATTTTTTAGGATATCTACACGACTTGCAGGATTTAAGGTTTTCCTGCTGTTTTAGGTGGTTCGTGGAAAAAAAAAAGAGACCCACCTGTGACCTTCCCATGATTAACGCGATATTCATCCGCTGTAGGAGTATTTGATTCAACATCGGGATTTTCGCCAGCTTTGACTCATTTTTCCTCATTTTTCATTTGAATGCGCTACAATTATGATGATGTCACCGACGCTACTTTTCCCTAAAGTTATGGCGGAGCACAACTTTTTGAACTTCTCTTGGTGAGCACGCACGACCTACAGATCATAGTACCCAATGTTGTTTGAATTAAGTTATTAAAGCTAACTTTCTTGGTTAAAACGCTTCGGTTTGAAGCTAATGAACTGCAACAGAGTGAGGGGACGTAAACTGTTGGGATACCGTCTGCTTATGCAGGGCCTTCGGGGAGTGTTTTAAGTGGAACAACCAGGCCTCATGAAAACAAAGGTTGCTACATTTATGGTCGCCACTTTTATAGTTTGAGAAATGACTGCACTTGTTTCAGTGGCAGTCGTTCATTTTAGTCCTTTTTGTTTGGTTTGAAATGAGAAACGGTCCCGAATCATAACGAAGGCTTACACGCTGACCATTAAGCTATGGAGGGTTGACAGTGCCCCAGTGCAACCAGGAACGTTTGCAGACTTTTTCTAGCTTTGGATGTCGACACCTGACATGACAATGGAATAACTTTTAAATGATATTAAGACAAAATGAGAGCATTTCAAAAGCTACAACTCTGGTAAGTTACTTAACTCAACTTTCACTGACACCTGTAAAACGCTGTGAGAAAACAATGGGTTACTTGAACTTTTTTATATAGGCATTACCAGCTTGTTCTTATACAAATTACCTACTTTTTCTCGCTGCTAAGAATAAATGTCAGCTGATTTAGTTGGAACTGTTTCTTTATTCAGCCTAATGCTCAAATTTGTTAGAACTTATACAATTATACAACAGCACCAGGAAATGTACTGCCTGGTAACAAGAAATGCCACCCAGCTTGCATTATTTTCAAAGAGTTTACAGCTAAATCTTGAATTAAAAAAAAAAATATATTGCTACATTTTGAGACCTTACTCAGGCTAATTAAGTATGATTAATTATTAATATTTTTATTTTACTTCTGGAATTGTTACTGCACGAAAACGACAATATTAAGTGTTCAAATTTCTCACCCCATAAAATATTCCATTGACATATTAACAAAAATAAATAAATTAAAAAGCTGTTTTTGAGAGGGACCAGGCAAACAGCACTATATTGCCTGTTTAGTGATTCCAACTTAACTGGTAATTTCACTTTCAATAATACCTACCATATTTTAATTCTTGTCATTGTTTCTTCATGGAGAATTTAATATTAAAAATACATAAATCAAATATATTCAAATTTTCTTAAATTTGGCTTTTAAAGATTACATGCATAATTTAGTATTTAAACATTATGCAACAATGTATTTTATTTTTATTTTTTTGGTGAAATCTCTTTTAGTGACTGAGCTAGTTAGCATCATAACTCAAAAAGTTAGTGATGGATTTTGATGACATTTTCTGGAAATGTCCTCAGTGGAACCATGCACACATTACATTAGTAATTGTTTTGTTAAAACGATTTTAGATTATTAACATTTAAATAATTATAGTGTTTTTATTTCATATTTAATTTTAATTATGTACTGCCTTGTGGCTTGTTCAACCCTCTATAATTTTCTTACCTACACTTTATAACTACAGACCTATGTTAAAACCTTCTCAGTGCATTACAGTGCTATTCATAACTCCCTTTTATCTGTAGTTCTATTTTCTGTTTATGTCCTTTTCAGGATCTAATGCAGCACTTGTTATCAATGCAAATCCAGAAGCATAAAGGAAGAGGGTAAAACCCCATCATTCTCAGAAGTTCTTCCTTTCCTTTTAGCTTTTCTGCACATCTGACAAATCAACAGGTCTGCTGGAACAGCTAACCACTGACAGAAAAAAAAAAAAAACTTCTCTCCAGGGTCAGCAGGTCTTTGTATAAATACAGCAGTGGTAATTAGGAGCTATGCAAGCGGATGGTGTTCATACACCAAGTGCCTGCCAAGAATGAGAGAAAACCTTTGTGTATTTACAATATAGCGCTGCAGTTGGTAGTGCAAACAAAGCTGAAAAAGAGGGTACTTTTTGTTATGAGGGCCTTGATTTTTTAAAAAAAATTTTAAATAAATTTTTTTTTTTTAAGGTGCACAGAGTCAACTTATTTTTGTCCCGTACATGTTTATACAGTTTAGCCCTATACACAGGCGAGGTGTAGATTTCTCAGACATTGTTGCCTGAAAACAGAAGGGGGAAAAAGCTCAGTGTTTATGATCATATTTGCTTTCAGTTTTATATAACAAAGACAAAAAAAATAAATTTGAATGTTAATGTTCTTTGATTTCTTGCATAGATTTATTAGTTTCCATTACATACACCTTCAGATTAAACTAATCATTAGCATAATCCTAGAGATTTGTTCTCAGAAAGATTATGTTTAAAGATTACCATTAACCTTATAATGCTTTAACCCAAATCACCTGTTTTGCTACATTTTTCCCCCCTGCAGACAAAAACAGTCCCTGTTGTAATCAGGTAGTGCTGAAGCCATCTGGTGTGGTTTCCTTGGTGTTGAAACAAAGTTGCAAGGTTGAACAATTGTAAATTTGGATTATTTTGTGCTGAGACGTGCCCTTTCTTAGTATGGATGCATACTAAATGTATGCTACACTAATGTCCAGGCAAAGAGAGAATGTGGGAAATGGTGATACGTGTCCTTTTTCCCCCCCCCTTCAGACCATTGTGAGTGCTTAGTTTTAGTGATGGAGCACATTCAAGGAGCTTGGAAGACCCTGAGCAATGGCTTTGGGATGAAGGACTCACCGTTTGAGGGCCCCTGCCTGTCCCCAACCATGGTCCCGGGTTTCACCTGCCAGCGACGCTCCTCAGACGACAGCAAGGTGCCAGACTCCAAGGCTAGCAGCACAATCCGTGTCTTCCTCCCAAACCAGCAGCGCACCGTGGTAAGTTTTCAGTTTCCAGAATTTAAACAAGGCTTCGCATTTGATTCATCAATGTCTTTTAATATTAGTTGTCGGGTTCTGCTAGGTAAATGTGCGGCCAGGTATGACTCTGTATAGCTGTTTGATCAAAGCCTTAAAGGTGCGGGGTCTGCAGCCTCAGTGCTGCGCCGTCTTCAAGCTGCATCCTGGACAGAGAAGGTAAACTCAGGAAATCCTACAGCCAGATTTTGTAAATATTATTAAACCCTCATGCTACAGTTATTATTATTTTTATTATTTCCAAATCAGTAAAAAATCCAGGATGGACTGGAATACTGATTCAACCTCACTGATAGGAGAAGAGCTGCTGGTTGAGGTTTTAGATCATGTTCCTTTGACAACGCATAACTTTGTGAGTACCCAAATAACTGCATCTTCCTATGTTTTAAAATATCACTGTAGAAAGAGAATTAGTTAAGTTTTTCCTCTCTCCCTCCTCCTTTTTCTTTTCTTTTTCTTTAGGTGCGGAAGACATATCTGAAGCTAGCCTTCTGCGACATTTGCCAGAAGTTTCTCCTTAATGGATTCCGTTGCCAAACATGCGGCTATAAATTCCATGAGCATTGTAGCACTAAAGTGCCCACGATGTGTGTGGACTGGAGCAACATTAGACAGCTCCTGTAAGTATACAAGAGAAAAAAAATATAATGTTCATAATTGATTTGAGGTTGGTCTCTTGATTGGGAATCTTTGAGCTGAAAAACTTGATTTGAAAAATAAATAAATAAAAGAGCCAACTTTTTGTCATTATAATCACATCTGCACACGGACTATTATAATTGTATGTAAACCGAAGTTGTACATATATATTTGTGAGGTAAGGTACATAGTCTACAAAAATAAAAAAAGGGAAGTTAAGTTGTACTGATATCAGACTTCTGATTAGGTCGTTTTCATTTGCATAGCTTTCCATATATGCTCTCTGAACGGAGAGCTTTATGTTTTTCTATCCTGGATGAAGAATCAACGGTAATAATTAACAGGGAAGAGAATCCCCTTGACCTGCATTACTAACAAGAGTATAAAAGTCCATTTCCAAATATGTTGTGATATATTTAAAAGTTTTATTTTTGTTACTTTGGATGAAAAACATGAAATTCTTAGAAAATAAGTATATTAGATAAGGCCAGTAAAAAAAAAACTTTCAAGATAGAAATGTTATCTTATGGCCTAAGCTGTTGCTGGTTTGGCACCTGTTCTTCAG
Organism: Apricaphanius iberus; assembly: GCA_028564705.1. Taxonomy (NCBI): domain Eukaryota; kingdom Metazoa; phylum Chordata; class Actinopteri; order Cyprinodontiformes; family Aphaniidae; genus Apricaphanius; species Apricaphanius iberus. The sequence continues at coordinate 565,429 of JAPXFQ010000640.1, read as the reverse complement.
ATGGTCACTGACATCCTTCACAAGAAGGGTTAGCTATAAAAGGTCAATGCTGAAGAAGCTTCCGGTTCAGACTGCTTTATCCAAACATGGTAATGGAAAGTTAAGTGGATAGAAGACGTGAATTTCAAAAGCCATCACACACTGACATATCCAAGACAAGGGCTACAATATTCCATATTTCAAGCCTCTCCTTAACCACAAATGTAATCAGATGTGTCTTACTCCAGCTAAGGGAAGAAAAAAAAAGACACGTCTGTTTTCTATAATTAATTGTGATGTACCTGTACATTCTGTGTAGCAGCCTCCTCCTAACTCCATGTACGTGTCTCCACACACTAAAACCTTTTTTTTCTTTTATCAGGTTGTGTCCAACACCAGGAGAAAGTGGTTTCCCGTCCCTGCCACAGCTTACATCCCGACGTATGAGAGAATCCCTAACCCGGGCTCCAAGGTGAATTAAACTATGTTGCATAGGCAAGAAACAAATAGAAGAATTTAACCAGGGCTGCATAATACAAGGAAACCATAATTAGGGGGATACTATTGTTGAATACTGTCAGTGAGTATTTGGGCCAAATTTTCCTCTCTACTTGTTTTCAACCATCACTATGTCCTCACTTCTTTCCCTGAGCTTTTGCGTTTCGTCCCCTAAAGAACTCAGTCACGTGTTGGTGTCAGCCACAGGAAAATCAATTCAACTTGCCAAAAATATAATTTTTTAAACGATTTATGCAAGGGCATTAGAATATTCAGACCAACAATATTTTGTATCAGAGCAGTCAGTTGAATATTACACACATTTTGACTGAGATAGATATCTATTCTTTGCTCCAAATAGTCTTTTTATTACAGAAAAGGAAGGAAGATTAAATTAAACCCACAAGAACATTTTCTTTAGAGTTTCAGTTTTTCTTTGTAAATGATTTCAATTAGGACAATGATCAGTCACTTACAAATTGTATAAGTAAATATTTTTAATGTAGGTTATTGTGTAAGGGGCTTGAGATTTTTAACTGGTGAATTATCGCCTGACATTAACCAAAATTAATTGCTGATTTGTCTTGTATATGTGCAGATTAGGTGCAGTTAGATTCTAACTACAGAGTTTTGCAAAAACTATTAATATGTATGGAAGCATTTCAAATGTCCCCTTCCACCCACATATTTTAACTTGTTTTTTCTGAGCTCTTATCTGATTCAGCAGCACAAGCTAGTGCATAATTGTGAAGTAGAAAGAAAAGGAAAAGTCAGCTTTCAAAAGCTGCATTTGCTGGGTCATTACTTTGTAGAATCGCTTTTTTTCTACAGTTACCGCAGTATTTTGGGGTATGTCTCTATCTTTAAGACTCAAACATCTTTTGACATGCATCTTTGCAAAATGCCTCACACTTGACCCGAATGCACGAAGTGCACACGTGAGCATCTTTTGATAAACTAATATCTATAGAAGTCTTGCAATAGATTTAAGTTTTATTTCGACCTGGACTTTGCGCAACACTGGACTATGCATTTATTAAAACGACTCTTTTGGAGCGCTGTCTGTGTGTTTAGGGTCGTTTTCCGATCTAGAATGCAAACCTTCTCCCAAGTCTCAAGTCTTTATAGCCTCCAACAGGTTTTCTTCCAAAGTTATCCTGTATTTTGCTACATCCATCCAACAACTCTCAGTAGCTTCTATTACTCTTCTGATGGAAAGCAACCCCAAAGCATGATACTTCCCCCACCATATTTCACTGTTTTGTGATTGTTTTACAAGTGCAGTGTTAGTTTTCCATTCCATACAGCATTTTGCAGGTCAGCTGAAAACCTATCTCTTAAATGCTCTCCAGGTAGAGGCTAGTATAAAATCCATATAAAACATTAGGAAGTTGAGGCAAATTTGAGAATATGACACGTTATGTAAAAGGTTCAGCAATTTCGCTGAGTTCTGTTTTCAGTGACTTCCTGTTTTTTAGGAGGGGCTGATGTAAGGCAGTGTGAAAACTGTATTTTAATAAATTATAAAATGGTGTATAAGCCCACTGAGCTCACACCGTATATGTATGTGTTTTTGTTCTGATAATAAAATGCTCCCTGCACACATTCAATAAGGTTTCAGGCAGGCGATTTTTCTGCTGTCCTGGTCTAACTCTACCTTTGATCTACTTGGGGAGCCGCTGTATACCCATGAGTATTTGAACGTACTAAAATTAGAGAGTGGATGGATGCCTGTATGTGCAAACTTTAGATCTGAGCAGCATCCAAGTCATTTTAAGATAAACATATCTGGCTGGTAGGCTTTGTACTCTTTAACTGGGCCTGCACGGATGTTGGCAAAATGCCTCTGCAGCTTCAACATAACCAACAATGGCTTAAAGGGAACGTCCATAATACATTTTAACAAATAGGTTACTTCCCCAAACAGCTTTTACTTTAACCCTGCTGTTTCCAGTTAGGTATTTTAAGGAATGTATTGTTGTCTGGGTGTGTGTGTGTGTGTGTGTGCCAACAGTGTAGTTGCATCCCAAAAACAAAACAAAAAAACAAAATGGTCGAATGGAGAAAATGAGTAAACAAGACAGAAATGAAACTAGCCGCTACACCCACATTGGCCCAATTTTAAAGAAGTTACTAAAATAGATATCTTACTGACAGTTAAAAGGTAGCTTCTCTGCAGTCCTGCAACCTAGTTTTCATTTTCATTTTAATAGTTTTAATTTTCATTTTTCTCACTTTATAACCCCATTTTCAGCTCAGCGCACCGAAATTCCACCCCTCATGCCTTCAACTACACCACATCGTACCCACCTACAGGCGGGGGTCTCTCCCAGATCCAGCGCTCCACCTCTACGCCTAACGTCCACATGGTCAGCACGACCCTGCCAGTAGACAGCAGCATGTTTGAAGTAAGCCTCACATCTTAGGGGGTGGGGGTACAGTTGTTTTCCTGCAGGTCGAGGGTTGCCACACCTAAAATATCTGACCTCAAACTGTTTATACCTTGAGGATTTCGTCTGTCTATCCTACCTGTTATCTACCTTGGCTTTAGGTCCTCTACCTGAACAGGGCTGTGAATGTGCATTTATTGAGGCCTCAGATGGCATCTTATTTCAGCTTTTTTATACTATTGCAAATTTTGACTTCCTCTTGTTTAGTTCCAGTTTCTGCTTTATCACCACCACTATTGTTGCATAAAAAGCTCACAAGTTTGTCATCATTTATACTCTACTTATTCTGTTTAAACCCAAAAAAACAGAGTTTCATTTATTCTTATTTCATCCTCATTTTCTTTAACTCTTCCCTTTCTGCCCTGTCCCCTCACTGGCCTATTGTGTTGCTTACTTGGGAGTAGCTAGACTGTCTGAGTTCATCTCCCAGCTCCTGGTGCCATAGATTCTGGTTGAAGAGGAAAGTAGGTATTGTGCACTTCTCCGAGTCTTTTGTTGAGGCCTCCGCTGAAAGTTCCGAAAAGGTTAGAAGGAAGAGTCACTGTGTGAAACCTGATTTGCATGCCTTGCAAGCGGGTTATCTGCACTCACATCTCAGAAGTGCAGATGTCATTTATGAGGGGCAGCACGGCATGCATTTTTGTGCTCAAATAAGCTTATCAAATCTAATCTGTACTTTTGGTATCTGTCTTTGTTTTAGGAAGCAATGCAGAATCATGATTCAGGTGAGTTCCTTTTAACAGGGTTTTTGCAATGTAGTTAAAGGTACTAAATTAAATGAGCTCAATTTAAGGCCTTTAAATTGTAGTAAATAATATAACTTGACTTGTTAGTAAATTTTTTCGTCACCTCTTCCATACAGTGCAACTTTTCCACACGAGCTGTCTCAAATTTATTTTTATTTATTTTAAGTTTGTTCTTACTTTTGCGTGAGTAAAAATGTAGGGATATTGTTTTAGTTATGGATGCACCGATACTGATATTGGGTAACTGGGCCGATAAGGCTCTTATGTACTGTATCAGTTACAGTTAACTGATACCATTAACCAATACTTAAAATGTGGAAACACTGCAATAATTTCACAAAATATTTTATTTTTCACTTGAAATTTTAGCTTTGTGGTCATCGTTTTTCATATTTTACTTTAAAAAAAAAATCTAATTCACCATCATTTTTTATAACAAACCAGAGTGGCATCGTTGCATCTCTAGTTTTAACTGACGAATACTGGACTTGTACAGGTAAAAAAATGTCTCCGCCTTTCTTAAAATTACAATGGTATATTTATTTTGGAGCATTTTCAACCTGCCATCTAATATTTTGCATTGTAGTTATGGATGTCATTCAACTCAGGAGAATTCTTCAGTCTTTGCCAAGTTATCAGTGTTATGTTGTGAATGAAATATCTGTTTGTGAAATTATGTCCTTAAAAAAACAAATGTCACAAGTCTTTTGGAATTGGGTTTGGTTTAAAGTAACCGTAGGATTCCTTTATTAATATTGTTTTAGCATGTTATTACCCCCTAAAAAACCCACCAAACACTAAGTTTTGTTTAGAGCTTGCATGAGACACCATAAATATATGGTAGAATTTACTTTTGTCAAAGTCCAATATCCCTGCACATTACCCTGAACATATCACTCCACTGTGATAAGTGGTGTTGGCAGCATAATGCCGTGGAGATGCTCAGACCTGATGCAAACATGAATGAAGCTTATTACACTATAAGTCCTGGGGAAAGTCTATGAGAGGTTGCAAAAGAGTTTAGACTAACACCGTTTTACCTTCCAGAGAGACAATGGGCCTCATTTATCAAACTTGTGTACGACCAAATCAGGGTGTAAATGTTGTGTACACAAAAAATGTACACTTTATTTGCATTTATCAATCCGGAGGTGAGCACACAATGCGCAAAAAATATACACCAAGTCAGGAGGTGGTGTAAATTTTACACTCATTTCAACCTTCATCACAACACTAAAAAAAAAATGCATAAAAATCAAGATTTAGACGACGTTAAACATTCCCGTGCTGGAAAAATTATGCCTACACGTCTCACATTACAAATATGCAATTTCATGAAGTTATGTTTGGGTTATGTCATGATCGTCTTTCATATTAAATAAACAAGGGGCGCCTCGCACACCACAGGGCTCCAAATTGTAGTCAATTTAAAAAGTTTGTGCCTTAATTGCTGCAGTTAGTGTGCGAGTTGTCTTTTTTTTTTTCTATATTACCCATGTTTTCGGCTGCCCAATATTTTTGGAACGGATGTGCGTGCTGATCCCCTTTTTTATGATAGTCTGTCATTAAATAAGCTGCAAAATGTCAAACTCTAAAGTCTAACACAAATAGTCAATTTGTGTCAAAAAAAAAAATTTCTCTCTCCCGTAATGTGGCTTAGATAAAAATAAAAACCTAAATAGACCTAAAGTGGCAGTGAAAAAGTTACTATGTAAAAATTCTGTAACAGATATGAATATAAATTAATAAAAAGTAACTAGAAATTTACAACATGATGTTCAATGTATGGTTACAGCTTAGATGTTTTTATAAGATGTGGGTTATGCACAAAATGCGCACAGCCGCGGCATCGTGTCATTCCGGTCCCACTGCAGGTTCTATCCATACTGCATGTCATGCTTTAGGTGACAAAGATTGTTGGAGCGTCTAATAACCCTCCGTTCCAAGCGCACACAAGACGCACCATGGAGCTGGGTCTGCCTGTGACCGATTTCCTGCTAGTGAAGTTCCTCTTTTTTAACAATCTTGGTCGTCTGCCGTTCAGCCATGTCGCAAAAACAAGGCATGGAAGAGGCGGTTGGTGAATATTTATAGGCGTGACTTTCATAAATACTCTCGTTTCATCCGTGACATTTATCAACAAGCGCAGGTCTTTATGCACAAATCTGGGCGGCTCCGACACGTTCATAAATCCCACGTTTAGTCTTGCGTATTTGGAATATACACCCAAAATATGCATCGTTTTCTGTGCAAGTTTGATAAATGAGGCCCTCTGACCCTAAATCTGCAGCCAGAGCTACACCAAATACTCTTATTTCAATGTTGCTGTTAAAGTCCAGACCTAAATCTAACTTGGTATCTATGGTCCGACTAAAAAGTGGGTGCTCACAGATATTGCGCAAAATTCTAATTCTTTAGAAGGGCAAAGCTTATACAAACATTTACAGAAGAACTTATTACACCTAAAAGTAGAGCTAGAAAGTATTAGTTATTGGCTCATGGAGCCTGAATACAAATGTAGGGCTCCCTGTTCAGATTTTTGTTTGAAATCCATTTTTCTTTCCCTTTACAAATACATGGTGCTTTTTGTTGATCTAGTGCATAAAATCCAGATTAAATGCACTGAGGTTTCTTCTGACTGTAACATAAGAAAATGTGGAAAAATTCCATCGACATAAACACCTGAACTCCACTGTAGTTAATCATGACCAAACACAAGTACAACCACAGCGAAAATCACACATCATCAAAAGTATATATTCTGCTTTCTCTGGCTGTGTGTACAGTATGGATGAATCTAGTTAGATGCTGCTATTTATTTTTCTCCTAAAGCTGGAAGTTCCCCCAGCCAGAGCCCCACAGGATGGAGCCAGTCCAAAGCTCCAGCACCCTCCCAGCGAGAGAGACCCCCATCCTTCAACCCTCATGAGAAAAATAAAATTGTATGTTCTGAGTTGTGCTACGTATATGCAGCTGTTTTAGTACACAACCTTTTTTGTTTTTTACAATATTTGCGTTTTTTGGTGGGTTCTGTTCATCCAGAGGCCTCGGGATAAGCGAGACTCGAGTTATTACTGGGAAATTGAGGCCAGTGAGGTTTATCTACAATCCCTCATTGGTTCAGGCTCTTTTGGAACAGTATACAAAGGAAAATGGCATGGTAAGTATCTATTATACTGTCTGCTGTAGCATTTTCATGGAGTATTTATGAGGTCAAAGATGCATTAACTGAGAAATCTGTAGATTGTTGCCTTTGATCTAATGTTTTTTTTCTTGTAGGTGATGTTGCAGTAAAGATTTTAAAGGTTACTAACCCAACACCGGAGCAGTTCCAGGCATTCAGAAATGAAGTCGCCGTCCTGAGGTAACTATCCACAGGAGCACGTTTTCTGTATTTTACAAGACGGCCTTTTTTTCTTTCTTACAGCTGCTTAAACAGTGTTAATCATCTTCATTGCGAACTTATCTAACATTATCTTGTTTTCCTCTTCCCCTGTGCTTGGGCTGCAGGAAAACACGACATGTCAACATCCTTTTGTTTATGGGCTACATGACGAAGGACAACTTGGCCATCGTGACCCAATGGTGTGAGGGCAGCAGCTTGTACAAACACATTCATGTCCTAGAGACAAATTTCACCATGATCCAGCTTATCGATATAGCCAGGCAGACAGCTCAGGGCATGGAGTAAGTTGTAAAGAATGGACTTTTCTGGTTGATGCAAATAAATGTCTTGTTTAGCATTAATTATTTTCACCTTTTTTTTCAGCTATTTACATGCAAAAAACATAATTCATCGTGACATGAAGTCCAACAGTATCCTTTTTTCAGTATTTTTTTTTCTCCTGTTAATGTGGGGATTTAGAGAGTACAAAATTAAGTCCAAATTTCCTCATTATGTTAGATAAGTCTTTGACATCTGTGCAGACATCTTCCTGCACGAAGGGTTAGCAGTGAAAATTGGGGACTTTGGTCTTGCAACTGTGAAGTCCAGATGGACTGGGTCGCATCAGGTGGAGCAGCCCTCTGGATCCATTCTCTGGATGGTTTGTACATTTTGATGCACTTGATAAGAATAAACAACTTACCTGACTGGAATCAGCCAGTTTAGAATGTAAAAAACCCAGTCTTTTCTCCAACCACTGAAAACGCCATACAGGTTGGTTCAGATGTAGCTGCTAAGGACTGAAGACTTAATATTAGCTTTCCAGCATGGGATGTTCAACTAGTCAGAGGATGAACAAAATATAAAAGGGACTATATCATCGTATTTTACAGCTTTTAACTTCTGGGATATATATATATATGTATGTATGTATGTATGATAAAATGTTACAGTTGTTGTTATACAGTGTTAATTTGTCCTGAAATTTAACTTGCACCCTGTAGTTAATGTTAGACCACGGAGTGAAATGGCTCGTTTCTCTATAAACCCTCCTCCTGCACCCCAACGATACGCTCTGCTCCCCACACAGCCGGGAGTAGATCCCACTGAGACAAACAGTGCTGAGCTTAATCTCAAACAGCATTCTGACAAAGAATTTGAAAATCACGAAGTACCAAAATGAAACTGTGATATTAAGGGCTCAGACGTTTGGTTTATTTTTAATTTTTTGTATAAAAACCCCCCACAGTCAAAGCCTATTTCAGTTGAAAAATCTCCAGGCTTTAGACAGAGCAACATAGCTACCAACATAGCTAAGTCCACTAAGCCAAATCTTTCCAGCGCAGTATATAAAAAAGCCTTGGGTGTTGTTTGCACCCATTTACTGAACATTCTGAGATGCTACAGATCAATCATTTAACCACACAAATCTGTTCTAAGATCACATAAGCAGCTTGATGAATGGCTAACCCACATTAGCATTTGCATGCAGCCACTTACTTCTCTGTCCACCAGGCTTCTTTGTTGGGATGGGAATCTTATAACATCTCACGATTCAATTCGATTCCGATTCTTGGGGTGACGATTCGATTCAGAAACGATTCTCGATTCAAATCAAATTTTTTTTCTTAATCAATACTCTTTCATTCATCATTTGTGTTTGTAATACACACAACTTGATCTGCCAAGTGTCTGTGATGAAGTGAACCATGAATGTAATAGGGCATCAACACAAAATGGGTTTTACAATCTATATGAGAGGAAGGAACTGGTTCAAAAGTAACAAGACATGAAATTGCAACTGGACATCCAAGACCTTTTAAACAAAATTTCTAGTCTTGAAAAAAAAATGCTGATATATTTTAAGAAGAAAAAAAAAGTATAAAAAGTATTTTGTTTGTTCTTTGGTACGTAGTAGAAAATACATTGAAAATATTTAGTATGCACCAAATGTTGCTTATCAACCATCATTAAACAGAAATTTATGGCTTATTTTATTATTTTCATTGTTTTTGTTTAAAAGTCCTAAGGTTATTGAACTCAGCATATATTTCAGACTTCCTTGAAAGCGCCACAGATGTGCAGCGCTGCTGGATGTTTATGTTTAGCTTATAAAGAAAGATTGCTCTTATATACTTGCAGATTCATAAAAATAAAATAAAACTTTAGCCAAGAGTGTCATTAGCATTAGCATTTAGCTGCTCAGAGAGCAGAATTCTGGAGGATTACTCAGACATGCGTGAATTAAGCCAAAACCACTCTGGTGGGGATTTTTTTTAATGAGAAAATTGGATTACTAGATGGACGAAAACTCCAAAAACTTAATTTTGTATGATATAGGCTGTTTAAAAAAAAACTTTTTGAGCTTTGTAAGGTGCCATCTACCACAGAATGTCAGTTTGTACGCTTCTGGGGAGGTTTTGTTGAATTGGCCTTGAGGTGACTTCAGTAAATACCAGAAAGGCTAAATGTTCATTGCTTTATCTTTTTTAACTTTCAGTCTCTGTTCATTATGGAACATGCTGGATTGGGAAATATCTTTTTTACTTATGCATCAGAGGTAAATAAAAGAAAATCCAACCTCAGTTGACCACACACAACCTGATGTCTACACTTTTTATTGTTAATTATGCTACTCATGCTAATTCAGTAGTGTCCTAACCGTTGCCTGATGAAAGGTTGCCTGGAACTGCTGACTAAGGTTTAAGGAGTTTCTACAAATTTAGCCGTTTTGATAAAAACAGCGATTGCTCTTGCAGAAGGAGTGCCATATAACTCGTTCTTATTGCTCAGAATAGACATAATAAGAATAATAAGAATGAAGGACACTGGTCAAAAAATGTGGAAGTTGTATTCCTTTCTTTAAAGAAGACAAGGACACTCTTATTTTCTTTTTTTTTACAATGTTTTTGTATTGATAGTACCATTCAGATCCTTTTACTTAAAAAGAAAACCAGACTGTTGGCTTGAAATATCCCATGTTTAGCTTACTTTTCAGCAAGAAAAATATATATAATTCAGCATTTTTATTTTAATATAATTATATTTGTGGCAAAAATGTTGGACACCATTGTGCTGATGGCTAATATTAGATGCTAAAGATAGTGTACTTTGGGAACCCTGCAATTATTTTGCTTTTGAGTTCAAATGGAAACACGTCACTGACAGTGTGCTGACACTTCTGCTCTTAAGCTAAATAATGAACGAGTTCTCATAATAAACACTATGAAGAAAAATGTATACGGTTGTAATAGTTTATCTTTCTTGGATACAAATCAGAATCGGCTTAAAAGCTGTCTACGAGGGAGGCTTAAGAAAAAAATGGAATTTGAGATCTGTTACAAATCTCTGCTCGGTGCATCTCTAGTTGTGACCTTCGTCTGATTTAGAAAAATTATCCAATACACTCATTTGTTTTATAAATGTTCTGTATACTTTTATGCATTTTGCAGGCTCCTGAGGTGATCCGAATGGAGGATAACAATCCCTACAGCTTCCAGTCTGATGTCTATGCCTATGGAATTGTTCTCTACGAGCTCTTGACTGGAGAACTCCCATATTCCCACATAGCAAACAGAGATCAGGTAAAATTGTTTACACTTTTTTGGCTCTTTAAAGTGGCAGTATTTACATTCCCCACTTTTAGTTGGCCTGAAAAATTAAAAAGTTTGCTAGGATTTTTGTTTTAGGTAAGATTTTTTTGAAGTTGCCACAAGTGATGGTATATCACAGCGACTTTGTAGAAAGTCGAAAAATCCTCAGATGGCTGGCTCACAGCTAGTCAACCAAATGTCCCACATTTTAGTAATCTATTTTCTGTAGGAGACGTTTGTTACCATTTTCTCTGACAGGGCAAACTTGAAAGACAGGGTTTTTTCAGCAAAAGTGTACATATTTAATATTTGCTTAAAAAAAGCATTTTATCGCACAGATATATACATTCTGGGCGTTTTCACATGGGACTCGAGTCCGTATTTGGGTACCGTATTTGCTCAAAATCCTCTTATTTCGTACCATGTGAACACAGCCTGGACCGTGCCAGGATACGGCTCGAGAGACCTGCCTTGGAGGTAGTATCGGAGTCCAGGTACGAGTGGATATGGATCATGTGAACACGAGCCGTAATCTGGCCATATTTAAGACAATGGAACACGCTCCACACGGATGTGACGACACTGGCGACTGAACTTACCGAATAGCCACACGATCATAAAAAGATAAAAACAACGCTGTTCCACAGCAACACACCAGGTTACCAAACGGCGGGTTTACTACAACACTCACCCTGTAGATGGCTTCAGGTAGCAGTTGACCATTAGACCAGTGTCATTCTAGGGTGTCGCTCGTTTTATGACGTCGGTACTTCTCACTCCCTTGTTTGTTGTATAGCTACAGAATTCTTTGTATACTGCAACCTACTTTTTCAGTGTAGTCCGTCATGTAAAACACGGGACTCCAATACGGGCTGAGATCCGTGCAATGTGAACAGAAAAAAATTGCATTTTTCTCTGGCCGTTGTCTGGCACGGCCACAACTGTAAAGATTGTTTGTTGGGTAGGGATGGCCAATTATGGCTTAAAAAATGTATCACGATAATTTGAGGGGGGGCCATTATGAAAATAAAATAATCACGATTATTTTCACTATATTGAACAATCTTGATTTTGTTTTGATTTAGTCTAATCCAAACAATAATGAAAACAATTATAAATAGCTTTCACTATTAAAGTTGCATAAAGAGTTTGCGCCCTACTACTGTTGTATTGCTAGCAACATTACATCACTTCAAAACTCTTTGTAGTCAGAGGGATGATGGGACTTCAGGTGATTATTAGATTGGTTGTATTACCTAGCTTTGTTGAAACGGCCCATTAGCAGATTTTACAGATGAGTTTAGTCTGGCTGCTGTCCTTTCTGAAATATCCAAACCATTTCTAAACTACTGAGCTCACATTGCCACTTCCCTCAACAACGTCCTGGCCGTGTTCTCTTCTGTGCTCACTGGCAACAATTTGGTCATCTTTATCATCTTCCCTGTTGTCCATTTTCCTTAAACATTCTTCACCAGCCACTTGACTGGTGACTTTTGAAACTGAACTTTCGTTTTACCTACCAGCATGTGCCTGCTGCTTTTAAGTGCCACATTTTTTTTTTCTTCTACTTGACAGGCCAGTTTGCTTGACAACAAGGCAGTGCTTCGGCTGGATCAGTCAGCTGGCATGACAATGAAAACATACCCCACGATTAATTGCGATTGAGCTTTTTAATATCACGATTTTGATTAAAATTTGATTAGTCGCCCAGCTCTACGATCATTTCAGGCATTTATTGTGATAGCGATACAAATGACGAATATATATATATATATATATATATATATATATAATAATTCAGTAAAATGGCAGATTATGTTTAAGTTGTGTTCCAGTGCCTGTGCTGAAAAGCATCACACAGCAACAATCTACAGCTACTGTAATGTGCTGCTCAGTCGCTCTGCTACTCCACTTGTCTGCAGTTGAAGGATTAAAATATACCATAGACGGTAATGTCTGTAACCTACCGCAGCACTCTTCATACATCACTGGGAGGGCTTGTTTGGTACTTCCTTGATGGCATGTTGCATCTTGGGTCAGTTTTAGATCATCTGCTTGAATCCTTCTTTTCTGGTACGGTAGCAAGACTTTTGTAAAACAAAACGCCACTGATTCCGTCAATTTGTTCCATGATTTAATTTGTTTATCATAAGGAACGCAATTAGCAAATGCGCTGGCAGTTTTTCGCTTGGGTGGGAATTTTCTTACCCTTAGGTCCACTTGTGGTTCACGCTTCCATTGCCTCGTGTATCTTCAGACATTCTTCATACTCTGGTTTGTGTTTCAGATGGTGGAACAAATTGTATGCGTTTCCACTCTTTGCAACCACAGTTTTTTTTTTTTTTCAAGCTTTGGATATTACAATAGTTTGCTCCTCATCTGATTTTCTTTAACCAAACCAGTTCCAAATTGTGGAGGCAGTGCCTCACTTTACAACCACTTCCTCCTCAGCATCACGTCCACCCTCCGCCATGCTTGTTTTCACTCACTTATTGTGAGAATTTTCAACTATGTATCTCAAACAGTAAGATATTGCCCATCCCTAATGTTGGGTTAGGCCTAAATTTGCTAAAATAAGCCGAACTAGACCCCCTGACTGTTAAATCTCTTCCACTCTGAGAATGGTTTTAGTTTTTCATAAATTCTATGTGATATGACATCTGCTTGCTGCAAGTAAGGGACGTATTACTAATGATACCTTCATTAGACTTGACTTAAATATTTCAAACCATTCCTTCCAAGGCCATGCATCCAGGCTAGAAGTTTTAGTGTTTTGTCTAACAGATCTGGAACCCAACAATCAGACATTTGTGCACGTTAGTGTACTTGATGATGGAAACACTCTGCTGCCATCTGAAGGGGGTTATAGGGCTGGCCTATGGCCCGACAGAGACCGACCACACGGAGCCACCAGCCTAATTTTAGATCTCGTAACCAAACCCTGTGTGAGAAAAGGGATTCTCAAGTTTGCATTTCAAAGTGTGAGCCTAGTGTCTTTGTCTTTTAGGGCAGCAGATCTCGCTTACTCAGATCTGATTTCTCTTCTCTATAAAAACCAGACTAAAGTTGTACACAAATTGCCTAAAGTTAAGCGAAGGGCTACCGCTGGAATCTGTTTGTCTTGATCATGTAAAATGAGTCCGTCCTCTACTGATCTGGCCAGCACATAGAGTTCTCCTATCATCTTTTATCTCTGCACCATCATGCCCTCATACCTTTACAATAGCTCTAGTGTTCTAGATGTTTGTCACATTAGTCATATTTAAAGATTAAATCCATCAGGACCACTGTTTGGCTGTGGTTGTCTTCACTTACAGCTGTTCATCTTCAAATATAGAGCCTCACAAAAGTATTCATATCCCTTCATGTTTCCTAGATTTTGTCCTTTCCTCCACTGGAATTCCCTACTGAATCACTAACAGAAGTTGCTTTCACTCAATAATGATAATGCTGCAGCAACACCTCAACAGCTGTAGTCTTTAAGTTTGCATGAATAGTGAACTACTGCAGTCTGTTTTTCTTTCTTAAAAAGTCACTTATGTTGTACTACAAGTAGTTTTTCAAAATAGTTTTTTCCGCTAAATCAAGATCTTTTAGTACATCTTAAGAGAGTACCAAAGTTAAATGTCTGATTAAATTGCCTTTCAGTAAAACTCTGCTTTAAAACATTTTCAGTGGCTTGCAAAGGTGTTAATTTACATTTTTAAATTAACACAATGAAGGAAATAAGTGCCTTTAGACATTCTATAGCAACTCTAAATGATAAAGTGTGGTATGCGTTTGTTTCCAGTCAATTCAAACATAAGTTTCTAGCATTTTTGGCATGTGTCTGCACCAGATCTGGACATGTAGTTGAGACATTTTTTACTTTTTTTTTTCTAAAAATGGTTCAAGGTAAGTCCGATTGTATAGGAGTCTCTATGGAACTAAATGATCAGGTCTTTTCAGAATTTGTTGGATTTAGAGTACTGTATGGACTACATTAGTTGTAATACATGAAAAGGTTTTAATCTAAACCATTCCTCTTAAACTCATTATTTAGTGCCATCCATCTTTCTACCATTTCTTACCATCTTTTCCATCCCTGATTAATAGAAGCATCTTCACATCATGATACTACCACCACCATATTTCATTGTAGTTCTGGTGTGTTCATATTTTTTCAAAAAGTTCTGTTTTGCTATCATATACAAAGAGCACCTTCTTATGTATGTTAATAGTAGTGTTATTTCATCAATTGACATTTTCTTGCCACTCTTTAATAAAGGCAGGATTTTTGAGGCGCATCACTAGTAGTTGCCAGCTGTCAATGCCCATCCTGTCAGGTTAGGTGGATGGTCATGTCTTGGTATTTATTTATTTAGTAGATGATGGGAAATTGTTTTCTAACCTACACCAGCTTTCTATTAGATGTCTGGTGTTTTTCTTGGTCCACCTGAAACTGTTTTACTTTATATCTCAATCATTATATTAATTTCTCTTCATTATATATTTCATCTTATAACAAACCTTTAACTGCAGTATTTGTGCTGAGATTAAATTACACTCAATTACTCAGTTATTTACTACTTAGGTGACTTCTAAAGTCATTTTTTTACGTTATATTTTTAGGTGTTTTAGGTTTCAGGCTATGCATCCTTTTTTCAGACTGTAGTTTTGAAATGTGATCAATCATGTTTTCAGCTTCAGCAAGTTTTTGTTGACTCTTCCTCTTAGATTATATTCATGGTGGGAAGAGGCCGCTTGTGCCCAGATCTCAGTAAGCTCTACAAGAGTTGCCCAAAAGCAATGAAGCGGTTGGTGGCCGACTGCATAAAGAAGTCCAAGGAAGAAAGGCCGCTCTTTCCGCAGGTGAGCTGCTTTTCTGTTATTGCAAGCCGTCGGGCAGAGTCATAATAATTTCTCCAACTAACCTGCTTGTAACTTCCCTTTATATGAATTTCTTCTTAGATCTTGTCTTCCATTGAGCTCCTTCAGCATGCCCTCCCCAAGATTAACCGCAGTACCTCAGAACCGTCCCTGCACAGAGCCGCGCAGACAGAGGACATCAATGCCTGCACTCTGACCACCAGGCTGCCTGTTTACACATAGGCTCCTCCTCAGCAAAAACATTATTGCGCTCCGTCAGTACACACAGATTCCCTACTAAAAATATTTATATCGGCCTATACGCATACAATCATGCATAAACCATTGTTAGCCATTGAATATGTAAGTAAAGGGGGATAGCTGGAGGAGGAGCATCTGAGATTAATTATGGAAGATTCCAATCAGATCTGCACATGAAAAGTTCAGCATAAGGTACATCACACATGCATTGAGAAGTGTGTTGAAGCTTCATGTTCTTATTGTATTTGATTTAAGTTGTATATAGAAGCACACATGCCTACCTGAGACGACGATGAATGGACACTGAAGGAAGCTTAGGAGACGCATGTCTCCTGATCCGTTTTCTGCCCTGCTTTTATCGGGTCTGAAGAGGACTACTTAAGCGTAGCTGCCTTATGAGGAAACAACCCCTGGACTAAGTTGCTGCAGAACTTTACCGCCTCTGATTGTCAGAAAGCCACTGGAAGCAGCCCATTGAGTTGCACAGTCGCTCATTCTGCTTTGTCTTAAAAACATTTCTTTATTTTGGGGATTTTTTTTGATGAGTTGTGCCCTGTCTCACAGCAGCGGGTTTTATAGCTTTCACTAAACTGATTTGTCAATGCCCCCACAATCTTAGTCCTTACTATTGTTTGGTTATCATGAGCTGGACATTCAGCATGTCTTAAATATTTAAAATGATTTGGGAACTAATTTTGTTGTTTATGTCACATTCAGGAGGTTAAATGTTTTTATTTTAAACTTGGTTGAAAAGTCGTCTATTCAATATTTTATTAAAATTAAGTTAAAAATCCTTTGCCAAAATATGCTGGGTTGACTGTTTACATTTTATCTTTTGAAATGGTTCTGTTACTCTTCATTCTATAAAGGTAGATCTATGTAAATTAGTGTATTTGTGTATATACTTCATTTATTTATATATACTGCATATATTGAAAGAAAGTTAGCTTTTTAGTGATTTCATCCAGAAAGTGAGAATTGTATGCAGATTAGTCCTCAAACAAGGGTATATTTCAGTTGATTATAACTCAATATTTAGTTTCTCACAGTATCAGATTATTAAACACAACCTATAAAACATGTATTTCTAATAAAGAAATACCAGCCTACTGAAAAGTATGACCATCAGCTTTTTAAGAACTTTAAATGGAATTGTAAAGATATACTACAAACATTAAACATTAGAACGTTACAGTTGTGATGAAGATACAAGTTTAGAAATCTACATCAAAATGTATAAACTTTTGCGGTTGTTTTTTGCTTGAGTATGTAAGATTGCAAATAACAGTAATTTTCTCTTTTATTTGGTTTGGAAGGCTGTGATGGTGGCAGGTGTAGCCCTGTCTGTCCTCCTGACACACTAAAGTGCCACACAGGTGCAGACTTTGCAGCAGGGCGTAATGTTTGCAGTAGCACTGTGGCAACGTGGTGTAACCTCACTGGGGTTCCAGTCCACATTTACCACCAGGCGGATTTTGCCATTGGCTGATGCCTCTGTGTATTTCACAGCCTGTGGCAAGCATGCTGGAACAACAATCATTCCAGTAGGCGAGGGACAGGAGGTGGAAAGGTACAGGACTGTTTTATTTTGTTTTAGTATAAACATTCAGCAGCCTGTTCCTGTCGGGTATCGCCACTCAGCGTTAGGGTTTACAGTAAATGTAAAACCTAAATATGGGAATAACTTGGACTTTTGACCTTTAAATTTAGGTCAGGTTTTAAAAAAGCAGCTCATTTTGCAGTCTGTTGAGTTGATTTTAGGGCCTTGTTTGGATAAAAGCCTCACCACCAGGTGAAGAACTCCATATGAAATGCATTACATCAAAATAAGAGCAAAACCTTTACGACAGCTTTGTATTTTTGTCCGCTCTATTTCGGCATCTTGGTGAGCTCAATGGCCTACTGCTGTGTCAGCAAACGGCACCATCTAGTGTTTGCCTGGCACAAAATCTGCCATTTTCTGAGGAATCTACATTTGGCCAATAACCTATTTTCATCACCAGTAAAGTAAATAAAATAAAAATCCAACCCAATATATTTTTTTGTTATTGCCACTGTATGATTTATCACTGAAAAAACTAAATTTAAATAATGTAAAATAACTACTTTAAAAAAAATACAAATACTTCTTGGCAGTTTTACTTCACTTTGCAAGTCTTAAAAGTAAAGGTAACTAAGCATGTTTTACTTTTCAATTTATATTTTTAAATTTGTCTCGGTGTCTAGAAATGTTTTATTTAGAAGAATTCCTGTTTATTTGTAATAAAATACAGCACTGATTAATAAATACTAGCACAGGCTTGGAACTTTCTTAGGACTTTATGGAAGACCTTTTTTTTTCACAAGTGTGACTTTTTACCCACAACTGCAATCGGTTTGGAATGTTTTTTTAAAATAATTTTTTTCCCATCCAGAGACAGAAATTGTGTCAAGCTTAGTCACTTTAGACAGCCTGTGAAGATACAGTTTTACATACAGTCAAAAGTTCTTATTTTCAATTGAAAAAAAAACGAGTAGCCTATGCTTTTCTCTTCTCTGCTTGCTGCAACAAATGATGGTGAATTAGATTAAAAAATATGTATAAAAATGACCACAAACTAAAAATTTCAAGATAAAAATAAAATGTTGCTGTGAAATTATTGAACCGTTTCCACACTAACTTTCGGTTGATGGTATTTGTTAACTTTACCCGATACCGATATGAGTACATTATATGGTATCGGGGCCGATACCAGTATCTGTATCTGTGCACCCCTAACTGCAAACTTTAGATATTCTCCTGGTCCAATACACCTGAACCAAATTGTTAAATTGCCTCCTCAGCAGTCAGCTAGAGTCATTGGGGTCCTGTTGATAATCTAGTTATTTGATGGTAATTTCGGTCAAATAATTGACACAGGTCTCTGCTGTAGAAGGCCACATCTTCATCCAGGGTGCAGTAGCAATGTACACATGCACAGTAGCCTACAAGCAAAAGGAAAACTGTTGAGTACACGTTAAAACGAAGAGAAACTGATCTGTGGTCTGGTTGAGTAGGTTGTCATAGCAACTAATACGCTGCAGACCTCTTCACTTGCAAATCCAGTCCAACGCCAGATGGCAACAAAGATTCAAAATTTCTTCAGGATTTTATCCATCCAGTGACACGGTACACAGGAGTTATGCTAATTCATGTTAACTTTTTCTTAAATTGATTACCACTGGTGCTTTTTTTTCCTGTATGTTAAACTAAAAATATTGAGATTTTTGTCTATTGTTTTATTTTAGTTTTAAACAGACCTATCTGCCAAATATATATATATATATATATATATATATATATATATATATATATATAAATCAAACTTTATTTATAAAATGCTTTTCAAACCACAGCTTCTCAAAGTGCTTTACATATTTAAAATGATGTAAAAAGCTCCAGGTGGGTTGCATGTATTTTAAAATTAAATAATCACATATAAAATAGTCTTGAATGCTAAATTTGTTAATGTTTTAATACTACTTTCTGCTTTACAGCATTAAAGGAGACATAATATGACTATTTTTTCACAATAACAATAGTTACCAACCTGTATTTCTCTCTGTTTCAGCCCCTTGCAGATGGTGCTGTTTTCTGCTGATCATTACATATTAATGAGCTGCTGTTAACTTGGCCACGCCCAACGCTTCTACAATCTTTGCTCACGCCCACCACTCACATAATGACTGATACCACTATGTGTGAAAGTTATGGACATGGCTGCTGCAGTAGTTCAACCATACACACAAAAAAGGGAATTAAACCATACAAGAAAAAAATGAGTTCAACCAAACATGTTTGAACCAGAATCTGCTCCTGTAGGAGGGGAGTCTCCTTCACAGCAAATTTAAAAGTGCAGATTTAACACTATCATAGTCAAAATCAGCACTCATGCAGAGTTTATATGGTGACCACTGTGGTCAACTCAGATAAATAACTCAAGACATGATAAAAAAAATTTACACCATAAAGGTTGCAATTACTCTATCGGCGTTAATAATAATAATACAGATGGGAGCACTGCTCTTCAGTGACCTGGATCTGTGGACAGGTTGTACTGTAAACTACTGAATTCCCCCTCATGGGATCAATAAAGTATTTTTGAAAATTAATTCAAAATATTTTTATTCTGATAATTCTACTCCCCAATGTTTCTGTGTGAGAACCTGATACTCAGAGAGTTCAGCAAAAATACTTCTGAATGGTTATTGAAGAAATGACTTCAAGTTAAAAGAATAGATTTAACTGCTTACCTGGCACTCTAATATCTTCCTGAGACGCCGACTCTAAAGCCTTCCAGCTCCATCAGCTGACTCCAGCTCTCTAGCACCGCAGAGACCCCACTCTTTGAGCTCCGTGCAGCGGCAGGTCTTCCCCGCCCTTACCACCAGCATCTTACCATAAAAATAAAGTCAACCCATGCCGCTCTTCTGTCCTCTTCCACTGGGACCCGATAAAGTATTTTGAGCTCTTTTGAGCAGCCAAAAACGGAGCATTTTGCATGGAACTGCAACATGCTGTTTCCTAATCTGAACAAGTGCTTTCCAATCGGAAACGGTTGTTTACTGCTGTACCTGGTGGGTGGATACAGTTCTGAGGAGGTGTGGATATTCCAATATTCTGGCTTTTGACGTAGAAAGCCGGACAGATTTTGAACAGCTCAATCAGAGACTGCATGCAGGATCAATTAAGAAAATCATATCTGACTCAAAACAGCATGGATGTTTTTCCCCCCCAAATTTATATGCATGTATATGCACCAGAAACACACAATAACAACCCAAATCCCAGGAGAAGTGATTTTTTTCATAATATGTCTCCTTTAAGTACTAGCATTATGAAATTCTCCTGCTGAGTTTTACTATAACTGCATGCCTCTTATAATATTTAAAAATATCCATTTGAGAAAATCTTTTAATTCAAATTCATCATAGAATGCAAAAACTTGTCTTGTGCTGCGGTCTTGAGCAGATGGTCAGGACTGTACCCCCCGATCAGGCACGACTTGTTTCATGTAGTGCAGCAGCTTGGCAGGCACCTTGGAGGAGTCTAGACGGAAACCTTTCAGCTGGAACTTCAAAAACCAACACTATCTTTGCTCTGAGCTCCTCTGTGCCTTTTACAGGTTTCGGGGTGAGGTCAGCTTGTTAAAATAAAAAAATAAAAATAAAAAACCATCAACACCATCTGGATGTTTGAGAAATGCCTCTTGCAGAACAGATTGTATCTGTTGGGAGTTACTTGCTGATGTTTGCTGAAAGACTGCTGACATTTTATGGAAATAAAAATCTGCTGCTTTTCAACAGCAGCTCTAGTATCTTTGAATTCTCTGCAGTGTTTTGTACCCACTGTAAAAGACAGGCGTCTGCAGTGGTATTCTTCTGAGTGGTCATCCTTCTGAGGCTGAAAGGTATTGATCGAGTCAGGGGTTGTAAAAAGAGAAAAAGGCAACAAAAATGTCTGTGACTACATATTTAAATGGATGATTAATGATATTTTCTGTCTGTAATACCTGGACAAAAGAACATTTGTAAATAATGTGCTTTGTAAAAGCTTTATTTGTAGAAACTGGTTTCTAGCCACAGAAGTAAGTAATCTCACAGAGTCTCAATTTATGTGTGTGTTGTTGGTTGTAAAATGTGGACTAAGTGTCCGGAATAAAGGCCACAACTACTACTACTATACCAATACATGCAATGACTTTGTGACAACAGAACCTTTCCTTTCTCTTTTTTGGGCCTTTCAAAGGTGGACCTATTGGTGGTTTTGAACCAAAGTGTGTTTGAGCAAGCTTAAGGTCACAAAGGACATTTTCTTTCAAAAAATTTCTGCTAGAGAGCAGAATCCTGGGTCTATCATTTATGAAAGGTTTTACAATTGCTAAAAAACACCGACTGCAGCGCATCGTGCGTGCTGCTGAGAAGATGATTGGCTGCAGGCTCCCATCCCTCCGGGACCTGTTCTCCTCCAGGAGCCGGAGGCGTGTGGGTCGGATCACAGCTGAATCTTCTCACCCTGAACACCGACTATTCTCCCTCCTCCCCTCAGGCAGGAGGCTACGGTCCATCCAGACCCACACCTCCCGCCACCTGAACAGTTTCTTCCCCTCCGCCATCAGACTCATGAACAATAACAAGACCCGATCGTTCAGTTAAAGACCCATGTAGGATAGAACCATCTGTACTGCGTAACTTTATTTTACTGCACTGTGTGGTCTGACCACACTTAGATCTGCTGCTGTCATTCACCTGCACATCTGTGAATGGAACCCTGCTGCTGTTCTCATGTTAAAAACGTTGTTTATCTTTTCATAGTTCTTTTATATAGATACAGATTATAATATTTATAAAGACTTTAGCCTTATAGCTCATTCTTTTAATTTTTATTTATTTTATTTTTATTTATGTTAAATGTTTTATGTGCACGATTGTACCGAGAAAAATTCCTAGTTTGTGAACTTGTTCTCAAACAATGGCAATAAAACCTATTCTGATTCTGATTCTAAAGAAGCATGCTTCAGGGTATACTACCAATACCATGTTTGCTGGTGATTTGATTGTCTTTTTCTGAAATGTGTTTGTTGTACGCTTGATTAAACTTTTATTTTCTTCCAGAATTTTATTCTAAAAAGATCATGAGGAAGTTTTTGGTAACTGTTAGAAGCACCTTTGTTTCACATCAGAGCTCTCCAAAGGATCTGGGCCCGTATCCCTAAAATGAGAATCCTCTCAGAGAGCTGTTAACTTAACCTAAAAATTCCTTGCGAGGAGTTTTAGCTTAGAAGTGATTCCAGAACATTTTCAATGAACTCTGAGCAAGGAATGGATGGAAAATCCTATTTTAGTGAGGAGGTGTGGTTGACCCCGTTGCTAGGTATGAATCATCATTTCAAAAGCCGTGATTGGTTGGTCCTCCAAGTTTGATGAGAATGAATTTTTGGTGATAATGAGCAAAGGATGTACCCTCAAATCAATAAACATAATTATACACTCTAATCTTATGCAGACTTTAATTGTAAATAATATTTCACATTCAAGAAAATAGCTGAAAAATGAATAGTAAGCTGTAGGGGTTATAGCCTAACATTAGAATCTAAAATATGTGAAAACTTAAGCTAATTACACCCTGTTCAAATAATGATTTGTGTCTTATTTGCTCATATTAATATCCTAGCTGGCATATTTTGTACTTTCACTCCCATATGGACCCCATTGGAAACAAGATGGCCTATCTCAAGGGGCTGTCCTTAATGAAGTAGAAATTGCAACGTTGCAACTCAGTGTGGTCTTAACGAGGGTAACACGGCTCAGCTTTTATCAATGTCTGATTGCTGGCTGGTCTATTTATGAAGGTTTGTTAACAAATATCCTACAAACACAACTGCTTAGGGGAACTCCTAAGCCACTAAAAGTCCTCTTCCCTGCTCTTAGCAGATCTCGCCTTAGGTGCCCTTTTAAGCGCAAGGAATCTTGAGGAATAGCTTTTATATTAACCGGGATTTTGGTGTCACTTTTAGGGGAAATTCTAAGAAAACGTCATGAGTCTGAGAATTTTTTTAGAATTGGGCCGCTAGGAGCCACTTTATGCACAAAAATTGTTTAGGGATACGGGCCCAGATTTTTCCCCCCTCATGCAGTCTTCTCTCTGTTAGCACTTAATTAACTTAGGAAAATGAGACCTGATGTGCTTTAGATTTTGTACTTGGGTCTTAATTCTGACAGGTTGAGAAGGCTCACCACCCTTTTATGTTTCCTTTATTTGTGAATAATGGCTTTCTCTGTGGTTTACTGGAGTCCTGAAGCCTTAGAAATGCCTCTGTAACCCGTTCCAAACGCTTAGATGCCACTGACTTTCTTGGTTATTTTCCAGGATTTCTTTAGATAAATGGAAGACGTACTACTTTTTGAGATCCTTTAGCCTACTTTAAATTTAATTTATTCACTAACTAACCAGTGACAAGCGTCAACTAGTGCCCAAAGCTGGGGATATATTTTGTCTTTAGTATGTGTAATTCTCATTTCAAAGCTACTTTTTGTATTGACTCATGTCATCTATGTACTAAATCTATGTAATTAAATCTAATTCAAATGTGTTTGCTGTTTTGAAACATGTGAGATAAAACAGATAAAAATCCTAGAATTCTGTAGTAGGACAAATTCTTTTTCACAACATGGTATTGCAGTGAGAGACAAAGTTCAACATTAAAAGTGACCATAAAGAAGTAGTTTGCGAAAAGTTCAAATTGCTCATCTAATTTCTTTGGGATTTACTGTTCCAATGGCTTTTTTTACTTCTTATTTTCTTCCGATTTTTTTCCGATGGCAGGTTTTTCTGTACTTTTCTGTACTCTTTTTTTTCTTCTTCTTGTGGTTGCTTTTGAATAAACTGCAATAACAGTTGTGTTGTGCCTGTATGGAGATGTACTCCTTGATTAAATTGTTCTTAGTGCCTCTTTGAACTTTATATAGGGTTAGCTCTGCTTTATATTTATATATATTATATATATTTCAAAACAAAAAGTAATGCATTGCTAATTAAAGGTTCCTCAACACAGAATAACTTAAAAAGTAAAGTATAAATAAAAAAGAAGCTTCAGTAATATTGTTTTCAACAAATAAGTGTTACTCTGGATCTGGTGGATTTAATATCCCCAAGCTAAATCAATGTACTCAAAATAAAGTTGGAGTTTTATGTTTTGCAACTGCAAAAAGGGCTACATTTATTTGAAGGCTTTTAAGAAATCTTTATCAAATGTGTCAATAAATGTAAATATTTTGGCATAAATTTTAACTTTATGTAAAACATTGTTAACACACACAAAGACACAAACAAAGCACTTATTGCAAAGAAAGCTTTATTGCCAGTGACATAAAGAGTCCACGCATTATTGTTTTTCCCATTTTGAATTTAATCTTGATTTTAACAGCTTACTACTGCAAAAATACCTCAGTTCTACTTGGAGTCTGCAGCCAAGAGTATCACCTCAACACAAAGGCCAAACGACAATGTTCAGATATAATCAGTCGCCAAACTAAGGCCGAACAACATATCCGTCACCGACTTGTGTCTCTCTCTACTCGTCAATGTCATGGCATATTTCCTAATAAACTGAACAACACGTCCATAAAGCCTCAGGCATGGCTTTCTACAAGGATACACTCACAGATAAACAATGGCACTTATCACATCTTAGAAAAAGAACTGCACACAGAGCTTGCTGAACTGATTCTTCTATTTTTTAACAGTTTGGTTGCTTTTCACCATTTAGGATATTAGATAAATGAAATGAACCACTGGACAACAACACATAAAGACACAGGAAAAAAGACACTTGGTAAAAAAGCTATTCATAAGGTGATTATCGCTTTTTGAAATTATATTAATGGAAGATCTGATTTTATTTATACATTTGTATCTCAATAAATTAAAATCTCATTGATAGTTTGATTTATTTAAGTGATTCAATTTAACAGTACAGTTTTTTTCTCCCGTTTCTACCCAGGAAATATCTTTCTTCTGATCCATCAGTTTGGTGGCTCTTGAAGCACTAACTCCAGCTCCAGTCTGCACCTTGTGAGTTTCCCCCAATTTCTTAAACGGCTTTTGCTTCTCCATAAACTCTAATGGGTGCAGTTATCATTTTTGCTTGTACTTCTAATAAATACCTTTTACTCTCAATTTTACATTAATTTGTTTGTATTTAGAAGTCTTTCAACAGCCAGCATCTTTAGCAATTACGTTTTGTGGCTTACAAGTCAAATCAGTAATTTTCACCATTATTCTATAGACTCTAAAATGCTAATGAGACAACATATCAGGTTGTATTATGATTTTGTGAATAATCTGCAACCATCAAAAATCATTATGAAGTAAATATGAGCTTATAATACATGAACTTTACTTTTCAAATTGAGATAAATTAACACATTTTCTGACAATGTTTTAATATATTGAGATGCACCTGTAAGTATATTACTGATCGAAACAAAGATCTGATATTGCACTTTCCATCTACCCCCAGCTATGGCAGTAATCTGAGCACAGCAGTACTAGATAAGGCAACACTAAACCTCAGAACAACAACTCTGTTGCAATAAAAAGACCTCCCCAAATGCTTACCATATATGTAAAGTGAAAGGTACAACTGGGACTTTATATTTAACATTTTTGGGATGAATATTCACACATAAAACACATTTTGATTATCAGAAACTATTTTTGCCTTTAAACATCAACAAAAAAAGCTTTGATACAGATCTGAAACAAGCAGTTTAGAAAGGACAATTATCATCTTGTACCACTATACTTCCATTAATCTGCATCGCCCACATACAGGATTAACTGTCCCCTTATTGTTATTTACATCGTTGGTTTCTGGAAAGCAAAGACTATCACTCATTACTATGTTCTTTGGTTCAAACTCTACTATTATATTGAAGTTCTGTCTTTAGAACCTGCTTGACTTTCTACATTATAAAATCTCAGATAAACTGTTAGCTTTTTTTACATGGGCATTAATTTATATTCTACCTTTCTAAATAATTTTATTTCTAGGGACAGTACTCTAGAAAGAACTTTTGATTCAAATAAAATAAAAATACTGCAATAATCTCTTTATATCTATCTGTTATTACACATTCACAATGTTGAATCACAGGAAACAAAGCTTATTATACACAGCAATGTAATAACCATGTTAGATAAACATCCCATATCATCAGGCATTTGGAACTTGCACCGATCTTTGTCAGTCATGCAAACAAACAAAAATAAATATCTATCAGTATAAATACAAAAATATTCACCACTACAACCATACACACACATTTATCTTATACATATTAAGACATACAAGATCAAACTCCGTGGTTACCCACAGTTTGAGTAATATCTAGAGGTACAGACCAAATGATGTCAAATGAACAGAAGACACAGTGTTAGGGAGAAATAAAAACTTCATAGCTAGGTTAGAAAGTTAGCACAGAGCAGCACTGAACTCAGTGTAGGCACAATTTTCCTTTTATATTATCAACAACAGCCCCAACAAAAATAAGAAAACACAGCTGCTGAAACACAAGGGACCTATACAAGCACACAAACCAACAGGTAGACAGTACATGTTGACACTGCATAGAGTTAAGAAAATACACAGTCCAGGCCAGCTCATAGTTGTACTGAGCTCACACCAACCTGATCTGATTCTAGTCGTCAGCATTCACCAACATGTCTGCACAGCTAGGTGGCATAACGCCATCCAGACTCTGAGAGAACATTTTCCTCTGCGGGTCTCAGTTGGCCTGGACTGGTTTTGGACCCACTGCAACGCCATTACAGTCGAGAATGTACTGCAGGCAACCTTGAGGAGGACGCCCGGCACCGTTCTTAGTGAGTTCGCCAGTAATCTCGCCTTTCTGGCCAGTTCCCTATATCACGTTCAAGAATTGATACATTAGTAATTAAATAATTAAATAATTGGGTTACCCAAAGAACAGAAAAAATCAACATGCTCCAAATTCCTTCAGTGCATTTTCATACCTGGGATGGTTGTATGGTTGTGGGTCTCTGAGGAGCATTAGCTTCTCTCTCAGCTAACTGGTTCATTTTTGCCAACACCAAGTCAGCAATGAGCTGCCGGTCTTCAGCCTGGTGCTCTCCAACTAGCGGCATGGAAGAACCAACCACCTGTGGCACATCGAAGATGGTTATAGCAGAGGAACATCACAGAGCACTGTGATATGCAAATATTGTTGTAGTACAGATTCAGTACAGTTCGGTTTTGAATAATGTCCTACATTATTTCATATATTTTAATTACTTTTTTATATTAACAAAAGTTAAAAAAAATTTAAATGTTCACATCAATCCTCAAGCCTGCAGTGACCTAAAAATGCTGTAACACTGGTGCTACTGTCCACATTAAAGCGAGTTTTACATTCACGTGAACTGAAAGGTTTTTGGATCAAAAGTAAAAGCCTCAACTCAACAGAAATTTCTTAGCTCGCCTCATAGAGAACAATTAATAGGGAGGACTACTTTTAACTCCTCACCAATGAGTATTTCACCAGGACAATGTTGCCAATCAAATCAGAAATGTATTAAAAATAGTTTAAGGAAGCCATGATTAATTTTCAGAGCTCCGAATTCCATTCTATTGAACATTTATGGAGTATCATTAGAAGACATGTCTGTTTCATAAAATTCAACACTTTAAATTAATTTTAGAGATCTATACCAAGAAGGCTCAAATGTCAAGCTCCGATTAAGCCATATGCTTAGCGGTGGCTACAAAAAGTAGATGTTTGAAGTACAGGTTGCTAATGGGAAAAGAAATAAATAAAAAGAAATAAAAATACACAGTACATAAAAACATGTACATATAATTCTTTTAAAAGTCATTATGGTTGTTCATTTTATAATAATATGTAAGATAGGCCTAAATACATTATTAAAAAAAACTCTGAAATCCATGCACACAATAGTTTTTTTTAACGGTACTGTAATTATTTCATAAAAAAGAGTTAAATGTATTTCAAGAACATAGTCCTTTTAGAAATTTCAGGTGTAGCTTTGATATCCATTTGTCATACCTCTGTGATATAATCTTTGCCATCTTTCCCATGGATAGCTTTAACTGCACAAATATCCAGACCCCCGAAAATCTCGGAGCAGGTGTCGACCCATAGCTTGTACCTTAAAACAATCAAAACTCATTCAGATGTACTGGGAGAAAAATTGTAGAAAGTGATCTGATTATCACAAATTCAATGATAGTTAAACAACGTAGGAAATGTTATGTGAAAATTCAGTTTTAATAAGTAATTAAATTCTAGGTTAGACTTACCGGTCAGTCATGGCGACCTGCTCAAGCATTGCAGAGCCTGTGTTGGTCTTCCAGTTGCCAGATATAGATGTTCTCCTGATAAATGTAAAATGCACACATAACCCCCCCAAAAACATCAGCTCTGTTTGGTACAATGGTGAGTAACAACAGTGTAATTATACTTACATGTAAGCTTTGTAGTCAATACCAATCTTCTGGATTCTTATGTCATACTTGGAATCAATAAGAGGCTCTGTGGTGGAGTAGGTCTGAGTGAGAGCCACAACACTTGCAATGTCTTGGAACTTACTGTGATTGTCCACTTTCACCTGTAAACACAAAATAGTGCATTATAATCTTACGGTATACAGTACATCAAAGTGATCCAGTGATTTTTCTTCAGTCACTTTAATGAAGGCTTAGATAAACAATGCATATAGAGTAACATTGCAAAAATAGCTATACTTGGGCTATTTCTGCAGAGATTCACCGCCTAGTTGGGAAAAGCTTGTAACAGGACTGGTATTAGTCATGCACTCGTCAAGATTGACCTTTATAGAAGAGTGGCTGGAACAAAGTCACTCTTCAAAGAAAGACATAGGAAGTCTGGTTTGTAGTTTATGCCAAGCTATGATGCTTCATGCCAGCATGAAGATGGTCTTGACAGAGAAAAAATAAATTTGAACTTTTTGGACTAAATGCAAAACATGTTGGTGGTAGCATCATGCTGTTGGGAAGCATTTTTCTGCAGGGGCAGGAAAGTTGGTCAAAGCTGACGGGGGCAGGATTGATGGAGCTAAATACACGGCAAGCATGGAGGAAAACCTATGAGACCGAAGTAGAATTTCACCTTCCACCAGGATGAAACTGAACATTCTGCCAGAACTACAAATTAATGCTTTACACCAAGTTTTTCCAAGTCCAGTTCCCTAGAGTTACAGTCCTACAACTTTAAGATGCATTCCTTCACCAACACATCTGAAAACCAAAAATGGATGAATTTCCTCATTAGTATGTCCTTCAGCTCTGCAGATGCCAGGTAATGAGCCATCTATTCAATTTGGGTGTGTCGAGAAGGGATGCATCTAAACGTTGCAGGACGGTAGCGCTTGAGGACTGATCCAAGCATTTTCACGTGTCAGAATGGTCTAGTCTGATCTGTACAGCTAAGAGAGACACACTAAAACAATTACAACTGTATGTCCAGTGAAAGAGAATTACACAAAGCATTGACTCAGAAGGGCTGAATAATAATTTACAGCAAAATTTTCAGATCTTTTCTTGAAAACACTTTTTAAAACAACCCAATCTATGAATTTCCTTTTGACTAACTGCTCTTCATTTTTTGTGTTGGTCACATGCAAAATCTCTAATATACATTTATGTTTGTGGGTTGTATTGTGAACATATTCAGCAAGGTATGAATACTTTTGCAAGGCAGTATAAATTCACAAGGCTTAACACACAAAAAAAACAACTTATCACCATACCTTTCCCATACCGGAGTGGGCATGTCCGATCTTTACAACAACAGGGAATGAGGGCATGCTCACCTAATCAACAAAGACATTCAGTTATTCATTTAATTGCTGGATGTTTGTATTATAATTATAACAGGTTTACACATGATAAAAAAACAACAAGCTTGTCTTTTCATCTAATGGGGTGCTCACCATCTCCTTGTAGTTGGGATAAAAGGTCTGTTCAATGAGGGGGAACTTCTCAGGTCCCAACTTCCTGTAGGTGTTGATAAGCTGAGCAAACTGGATGTGCACATAGGCAATTCATTTAGAACAATTTTGACAAAGAAAGGTATAAAATTATAGAAACATAACTATCTAAGTGCCACCATGCAACCAAGAATGTGAAACACATTTTTTTTACTCATTAATCCTCTGCCCACCACATCATTTCGGTACTTACTGCCCACGGCTTGTCGCAGAGGTTATAGATGGATTCCAAGGAGTTGATGCTTGGGACACCCCCATACTGCAGACCGATGATCAGGTTGCGAAAATCTTCATTCTGGGTCATACTGAAGGCATGCTGGCGAATGAGTACAAAGTCTGGCTTGAAGGACCTGGAGGATGGAATAACAATAGAAATGTAAACAAAGCTGTGCCAAGGGATGAGTCAGTCTGTGGGAGGACACAGAACAGTCAAAACAAAGAGTTGAATATGAAATTCATTTGGAGTTTGTTTGCCTGACCTGACAACCTTGGTGCCATTTCTGAGGACCTGCATGTTCACACTGCAAGTACCGCTGGCATGGGCCACAACGTTCATCTCACTGAATTCAGCCTAAACCCAGAAAAAGTGAGAGTTATGTAGGGATAGAAAATGTAATCCTCTTTGTTTTGCAGAAGCACCCAAAACGGATCTAAGTGTCTTCATTAAACGTACCTGTTCCACTTTGATATCATAATCCCCATGTATCTTCTTCCCTTTCAATAATTTTGCCCTGCCAGAGAAGAAAAAGCATTTTTCATAAAACAACAATTACAGGTGTACAGTAGATGCCAGATCCTGTGTGAACATATCAACCAATTATGTTGACTTTGCAACGAGCAGAAAAGTGAGTCATTGCTGAATAAATGGCAATCTGCTGAGTGAACAAAACAAAGCAGAAAAATGCCTCCTTCTGTGCTCGGCCAACTGCTGAAACACTGAAACTCTTACACTTTTTCATTTCAGTCTGACAACCTAGAACACTATAAAATACAAAACAAAATAAAGTTTGGAAACAGCAACTTTAATACATGGCCTTTTTTTCAACATTGTATCAGCTTCTGTGTAATTTATCAGTATTTTAAAACTCCAGTCCTTGAGGTCCACCGTCCTGCAACTTTAATATCTTTCCCTGGTGCAACACACTTGAATAAAATGCCTGACCTGCGTTCTCAGCAGTCACCCAGGTTCTACAGGGCCCTGCTAATAACCAAGCTATTTTATGCAGGTCTACTAAAGGAGAGTGACAAATAACTGGCACTCAATGACCAAAGTTTGACACCTGTGTAGTAGCCCAACACAAAGTGGAGAATAACTGAGAAAGAAAAATGATTAAAGGCTCGGAAAAGGTTTCATATGGAAAAAAAAAAAATCTAAATATTGCAGTCGCCTTCCAGAATCAATACTTTGTAAAAGAAAACACAAAAAAAACCCCACCCTTTGCTGCAAACAGCCACAACTCCTTTGGGGGACGTCTCTACCAA
Source organism: Apricaphanius iberus (assembly GCA_028564705.1). Taxonomy (NCBI): domain Eukaryota; kingdom Metazoa; phylum Chordata; class Actinopteri; order Cyprinodontiformes; family Aphaniidae; genus Apricaphanius; species Apricaphanius iberus. The sequence goes on along the minus strand of JAPXFQ010000640.1, from coordinate 533,618 downwards.
ATAGCTCAAGTTGATCCAAATTTGTTTTCAACTGTTGGCACATTCATACAGATTCTGAACTGGTTTTTTGTCTTGACCTTGACTGAGACATTCAAACATATGAATATGCTTTGCCCTAATCCGTTCTCCTGTTGCTCAGGTTGGATGTTTCCAATCGTTATCCTTCAATCTTGTCTCAAGTCTTTTGCTGACTATAACCGGTTCTTCTTACAGGATTACCCTGTATTTGGTTCCATCTATCATCTTAGCCTGCAGTTTTTCTATGGAATTTGCATTGGTCTCCATGGATGTGTGAGTTCTCTATGGCTCCTGCCACAGTTCAAAAACATGACAGTTAGGTTAATTCAGCGGTTTTCAACCCTGGTCCTCCTAAGGACCATCTCTCCTACATCTTTAAGGTCTTATCCTGCCTCCACAAACTTGATTAAACTGGGTGATTGCCAGGCTTCTGCATCACTTAATGTCATGCTGAGAAGATGGACTTTTTTGATTCTGGTGTGCTGGTGCAGGTAGCCTCTAAAACATGTACAGTAGGATAGTGGGTCCCAAGGAGCAGGATGAAAAACCACTGTGTTTATTTGTCTCCCAAAACTGCCCTAGGTGTGAGTGTTCGAAGAAATCTATCCTGTTTTTTTTTCTCTGTGATGGATTGATGACCTGTCCAGGTTGTCCACCAAGCAGCTCAACTCCAGTTAAATACACCGCATCACATTTACAAAGCAAACTGTGCAACAAGCAGGGGGAACAGTCAACAACACATATTTTGGCAGTAAAAAGGACTTATTTATACCCAAATAAGGGAATTCCTAGAAAACAGTCTTTTCCATCAATTTTCTCGAGTTGCCATGGAGAAGGCTTTATTTTTGCCTTTTTTTCTACCGCTCAGCCCTCAAACTAACAGCATCTACTGCAGTGTTACATTTTGTTCTTTGTATGGTGACAGCTCAACCCAGAAGAAATCTGATAAACATAAATATACATTTCTTCATAGCTGTCTTAACAAATTTTTATCAACATACTTTAAAATCTCTTCAATCCTTTCCCACATTAGGTTATATCACTCTTGTGTTATATTTCCTGCAGCTGCTGCCATCAAGAGAAAACCACTGAATACTTATGTCACAACCCAATTAGAGTATGGGAAGGAAAACAGGTATTAAAATATGAATTGCAGTTCCTACATATGGGACGCTGAAAAAAACAGCGTCCCAAAACATCAATGCTCGTCATTCAATACACAATGAGAAAAACTTGAGGAGCAAACAGAAATCAACCACAAAGAAAACAGGCCTCTGATTTCCTCTTTGGTATCTAAATAGTAATCTTTCCCAGCACGGAGCTTTGTGAGATGTGTGGCATATAGCGATTTTTTTCCAGTGCAGTATCTCTGAGCAAAGAATACGTAACAGCATACAAATCATAGATTGCACATTCAGTCATCCTGTAGTGCATGCATTAATATGTGCAACAATTTATCAGGTTTTCAGGAGCAAGGTCGTCTAACTTAGGAGGGATTCGATTTAGGCTTTGAATTTTACTCCAGATCATCTTCAAAGAAAAAGGCAGACAACAAATATTCAGCTACAGTTTAAATTAAATACTTTATAAAAATATGCATAACATTTATATCCTAACTAGCTGAGGTAAAATCAGATTAAACCTGTTTCAGGCTAATTAGGGGTACCAAAATCATTTCTATTTGCTAAATGGCAGGATCATTGGAGAGATTTTTTTATTTATTATTATATATTTTTCAAGTTTACCTAAATTTCCTTAGAGTTGGTTGAATAGCTTTATAAGTCTCCAATAAGTACTTTATTGTTCTTTAGTACATTTGCAAACTGTAATTAATTATTTTCATGTCGCTGTTGGAGTAAGGGCTTCTTCCTTGCTGAGTGGCCTTTCAATTCCTTACCAGCTGCAACCTACATCTTCAGAAGATCTTTTGCTCTTCTTTTGGGCTTGATTCACACATTTAGCAGGAATTTTTTTTTTCTGATGATTGATGAATAGAAATAATTTTGGTAATCATTGCAGAGCTTCAACAAAAAAGTGTAATGTACTTCAATGTCAGACAGTTAGAAAAAGCTGTTTTGTGCCATTTAATATGGAATGTCCAAATGTCTGGTTTTAATTGCATTTAGCAGTTACCTTGAGTAATAAGACGAGATAAAAAGTCAAAACAATAAATCAGTAAGGCAAGGCAAGGCGAGGCAATTTTATTTGTATAGCACACTTTCAACACAATGAAATCCAAGGTGCTTATTTTACAAAATTTTACAATTCTTCCTGAGTTAATAAAAAAAAACCCAGCTCTCTTGATTAAATTTTTCACACACTACTGTGACAGAATTTTGCATTTAGATGATTCACCCGAGAGCTTGGCAAGCAGTGGAGCTTGCTGAATTTTAATATCTAATTACTTTGCCTGCATCCACTCTCACATATGCTTAATCTATGCAAAAGATTAAGTTCCTAGTTCAAGGCGTATTTTTGCTATTATTTAGTTTGAGAAGTGCATTTTATAGAACATAACATTCTAATCACATAAATAACAAGAATCTGTCAATCCCTGTTCCTAAATTGAAAGCATATTGTACAACAATGAGCTAGACAGTGCATCCCAGCGATTAGTCTGATCAGTCTTTCATCTTCTAGTCTTGTCAAAGGAGTAAGTTATCACACAGCTTTCCTGGGACTATCCAAACCAATCTAAATCACTGGCCTCATCTTAAACATTACACATTTGATGAATGACTGAATGCTTTTCGCTTTGGCTTGAAAAAAGGCCCCAACCCCATTTTTTTTCTCTAAAACAAATGTATTTAAAACCTATTAAACCACAAACTCACAACTGAATGACATATCCCTATAGGTGGTTTCTTTTTTGCAATTTATTTGGAGTCTGCAATCAACAAGATCTCACATTTTTATCATTTGCCAAATGTTTGGCGCAAAGGTATTATATAAAATGTTGTACAATATCACAACGTACTTTAAGTCACAGGTACTTGCATTCAAAGTAATATAATCTAAAAGTATTTTTTTAGGTGAGGTCCTTAGTTCCCAAAAAAAATTACGTGTGGATGGTTTTTAAAGAACAGCTCCATTTTCAGTTTTGACCTCCTTTTCCTTTTCATAGAGAAGTGTCTGGGGAACAGCCAACTACTGATCCAGCTCTTTTTTATTTACTTATCAATGCTGTATTACAGGTCACATGTTGTCGCAACAGCAAATAAGATATAATAAAGAGCTGTCGTGAAGATACCTTAATAGAAAATAATCCAAAGGGTATAAATTCAGTAAATGCTAAAATTATTCTATGTTCCTGATTCCTTTGTAATGAACACTGACTTGAACCTCCCGGTTCGCATAAAACAAATGGTCAGCCTTCTATCACCTGAACAACATTTCTAGGATTAAAGGAATAATGTCACAATGAGACCTTGAAAACTCATCCATTTGTTTATCTTTGATAAGCTTGATTACTGCAACAGCGTCCTCACAGGCCTACGTAAAAAGTCAACGTGACAGCTGCAGCCAATCCAGAATGCTGTGCTGCTTGCATCTTCACTAGAACCAGGACGGTAGAACACATCACCCCAGTTTTAATGTCCTTACACTGGCTCCATGTACCTCAGAGAAAAGACTACAAAATACTCCTACTAGTTTAGAAATCATTGAATGGCTTAGCTCCAATGTTTGTTGATTTATGTGTTGTCACCATACCAAAATACTAGTATTTGTAATATCTACAATCGTTTTTTTTAATATTCACTCTAAATTGTGGCATTAACTTATCATAATACTTAACTGTTATTGCCTTAAAACCTGAGCATTGTGCAATTACAAAGTATGCATAGCAACTATGGTCCTTTAGGTATTCATTTCTGGCAGCACAGATAAAAATGTCAAAGCAGTGCTAGTTGCACAGTGAATTAAAGCCCATAAATAAAATCCCAGACCTATTGATGTGCAACATCAATGAGTCCCTCTGATTCCTGCCAAACATATAGGAAAATAAAATACAGTTTCATTCTCCATGGGCTTGCTAACAGCTTGATATTTTAGAATACTTTTAGCCCTGCCAAAGAGAGCACTGAGTACACACTGATAATCTTTTCAAGCAGTAATCTTCTGATATATTTCTTTTTTAGCTATATTTGTGTTTTTTTCATGCTTTTTTGTATTCAGAATACTGGTTCAAACTGTTTCCCTATGTTATCTAAACAATGGAGGATCCCCACGTTTTTTTTCTGCCACATTGAATCCGAACCACTAGGTGAAAGGTCTCCTAAAAACAAACCAAAGAAGCCAAACCCAGTCAAAGATCTCCCGCTTGGCGCTACTGAGCTTTCATTAAAAATAGATGCAGCTTTTCGACAGAGGAAGCCCTTTAAATGAATTATTTTAGCACATCTTCTACATGACTGTGTACTTGATGCACAGGAAGAAAGATGACGAGACTGTTGCCGAGACTGACGAGATGAGGAGTCTGGTACAATATGGATGACATAAAGAAAAAATAAAGCTAGAACAACAAACCGCTTACAGAAATTGGTTCCTATGAGATCTGGATAAATACAACAGTGAGAATGAGATCACACAAAAATCTCACAGTTTTCCCAATTTTATCTTTCCTCCTCCACAAAAAAAAAAGATTTTCTCAAAATAATTAAGGAACACATGAACACACTTGGCTCCCATCCATCCTGGTGATAAGAGTCTGAACTAATCATTGCAGAAGAATGTCCCTGCATCATGTTGTGATTTCCTCACCACAAGTGTACTGATCTCCCAGCAAGAAAAGTATTATCCTGCTGAGGTAACCGTCAGAAAATGGATACACTGTGGTTATAAAGGCATTGTAAATGTGGTCAACAACAAAACTCAGCCAGGGTTTGGCATTTAAGCAATGGGGAATTGGGACTAAAGGGTCCAAAGTGTGCAAAGGAAATAAACCGCACCAAAACTCACCTAAAATGCTAACTCAGGGCAGGACGAATGTATTTACGTTGTTTATGCTGCGTTCTGATGATAACATCAGGATTTTTACGGCTGTAATAAAGACAATTTGGATCAGAAAACCTTTCTTCAATTTATTCTTGTCCAATTTTCTTGTTATTAGCTTATATGAGTGGCATTTGTTGTGGTTTCCAGCAGCTGCAGTCCATTTGCATTAAGACTTAACATGCATAGTGGGAGATAGCATTGCATTTGGTTTTCAGCTAAGTCTGCCTTTCTGTCATTTCAGCCCAGTGTGTCCATCCTTATTTTACCGCTGAAACAAACCAAACATTATTTGTCCACACGTATGTCACTGACTGGAACGTGTATCTTTTTCTGACCGTGTTTTATGATTGTTGGAGATGGTTGCATGCAAAGATTTCAGTGCAATGCCCAATTGGCACCTAGAACTAGCCATGTTCAAATTGTATTAAATTCTCCTTTTCCTCCCCTTTCTGATGCTAAGTTTAAACTTATGTAAGTCATATTTGCCACCTCTAGACCTCTAGAGACTGTAGTGTGATTGACTGAAACTGGTGGTGTTAGCTTCAGACTTTATGTTCCCGGTATGTTTTCCACTCTCAATCATAAAGTACATGCAAAAAGCAAATGCTTTAGGACTTTGCATTCAAGTGGCAAAAAAAAAATCCCGCATTAACTGTCTACAAATAAAGTATGAAAGGATTCAGTTAATATGCATTACTAGAATCTAATATTACGAGAAGAAATATTCCCATTTTACTTATTCTGAGTACAGTACACAGACAGTTGTTTGTTAATCCCATCTCTTGGCAAAATCCCGCAGGACACGGAACACCATTAGACTGGAATAATTAATGTTCCCACAGCCTTTTAGTATTAATGGAACGATAGTCTGCTCTTGGACCAGGAGAGGAAACTGATACAACAATCTAATATTATTCCTGCTGTGTTGTATTTTGCCCTGTTTGCGTTCAATGCATCGTGGGTTGCAGTCCCTTACATCTACCTTCTCCTATGTTTGTGCACTGCATGTCATGTGATATGAAGTCGGTGAGCAGGGGGGGGGGGACCCCATTGATTGAAAGAAAGCACTGCAGTGTTAGGAAGGTGTTTCGTACCAGGACCTGTGGCACAGCAGTTTTCTTCTATATAAGCAGCACTGCATGTTATAAAGTAGTGATATCAACAACTGTATTAAAATGCCATATTTAATGCAATAAAATGATGCATCGAAACAGAAAGGGTGACAAAATACAAAACAAAACAACAACAACAAAGAAACAAATAGATGAAAGAGAGAAACTGGAATCCTCCATCTTGGTGTTATGTCATTACTACAGGACTATTCATCAAAACGATAATACCCCCCCAAACCCCTGACATGGACAGCTCACTATATCCATTCATATTTACAGAGCATTTGCTAGAGATGCTTTTATAGTAGTTTCTAACCTTTAACTTACTAGATGATGCCCAGGAGAGTCATCAGACAAAAACTGACTCTAAAGATGGAGGAAAAATAATCTGTGATAGAATGTTCACAGTAAACTAATTAGGATTGAGTAATGTATTGTCTTACCACTCCTGCTGGGGTTCATCGATCACAAGGAGAATCTTAAACTTCTTGGGTGTCGTGACTTGGGCCTGCTCCACAAGCCCCGCTGAGGCAGCCGTCTGCTTTACAGCATTAGTGATGGAGCTGAAGAAGCCAGCGCTGGTCGACTGAGACTGCTGAGGTCTCCTCTCAGGAGCAGGGGAAGCGGCTGGAGGTGTTGGACCGCTTGTTGGAGACTTGGTGGGGGTGGAGGAAGCAGGTGGAGGAGGCTGAGCAGGGTCAGGCCGCTGAAGGTCTGTCATGTAGCCGTTGGGCAGGTTGGAGATGAAGGTGCTGTCCGAGAGACGCCGGCGCAGGTAATTCATGGTTGGAGAGGAGTAAACAAGAGCTGGGTGTGGAAAATTATCCTGCAGGGTCCTCCTGGTTGTGAGTGCGTGGCTGATGGAGGCTGGGGTCTCTGTACAAACCTCTAACGAATGTAGTACCTCCCAGTTTTGCAGAGCATCCTCCAAGCTCTCCCTCACTGGTAGTGATGCCACAGCTTCCAGCAACCAATCCCCTCCCCTTGTGCTTTCCTCAAGCATAGCACATGATGCTCAACTGTGCCTTCCTCCCATCGTTCTCTCTCTCTCCCCTCTCTCTGTTTCTCTCAGTAGTGTGCCTGATTTCCCTCCCCCTCCCCCATTTTCTGCTTTAAAGACATCATCCTATTCTGAACCGCAGCATAAAAAATAGAGGGGTTTTCCAGTGGAGATGCATGGGGGGTATCTGGGTAACACATCACAATGGATTTGTACCTCGTATCCCTGTTCGGTAGTGTTCTCTGCACAATGTCTATGTAGAGTATTTTTGTCTGCCATGAATTCTAAAATGGCTGTTTGGTCCTGTGGGCAGCACTGAAAGGGAGGAAACGTCAGCAGCAGTCCCTTAAGGCACAAATGCATCCAGTGAACACTCTCTAGTGTGATGTATATAACCCTATAGCAACCATAATTATTGTAAATACATTTGCATTCACAGAACCTGCAGGCAGGTTACAAAAAAAATTGAAGTAAGAGTTAAGGGAGGGATGGATGCTTGAAAAAGGGTTGGGAAGGAATAAAGTAAATCAGTAGTTTAAGGTGCTCAGATATCATCACAAATCTAAGCAAAAGCCAACACAGTTTATTTCACATTTTACACTAATGAGCAGCTGTGTGAAAAACAATATTTTTTTATACTTTTCTATACTTAGAATTTAAGCATCTAGATTAAAACTAAATAATAGTATGAAATTAATATTTTATCTGAGTGTTTTTATTGTGGTTTTTATTTTTAGGGACTGCTAATGAGTCCAAAATGGGATACATTCCATTCAAGTTTAAATACACAAAGACCGTTGTTTAAAGCACTAATTTCTGTTTATTTTGAAAAACACAAGATCAGAATACTACATCAGACACAATTTTTTATAAAAACTACAGAAATCTCTGACAGTGTTTAATATCTGCTTATAGGTTGTTATTTCTTTAAGGTACTCGTATTCTGAAAAATAGCTTCTTTGGAACGAATATTCCAACATATTGAATATGACAGTATGCACAGAAATACGTGCATCTAGACACCGAGGGTGGGAGATGGGGGTGCCCGGCAGTATTCCCATGTCCCACCCCCCTGTTTTAAGTGCACATTAGAACAACACGCAACAACACCACAATTGAGCAGGGGGAGAGAGGTTGGGGGTCTTTCCAAACCCCGTTCGTTGAGCCATCAGGGGTTGGAGCCCGGGTGGAACATCAGGCCGTCTGGTCGGGGACCTGGGGTGAAGGGCTACTCTTGCCTTGGCGGTTTGTTTGTCCCCGTCCTGGTGGGCAAGAGGTTTGTCTCCCGGGTGCAGGGGCAGGGTGCTCTATGGGGGGCTCTGTACCTGGGCCTGGGAGTATAGAGTATGTATGGGGTGTATGAATGTGCGTACAGTGTCCTTTTTAAGGGTGTCCTGCATTTGTGAGAATGTATGCGCATGAGAGGGAGGGTACGTATGAGTGTCTCTGTCTGTCTATGTCTACTTGTCAGGTTGGGTGTTTGGCTGCCCTCTGGCCTGGTTCATCTTCTTTCCCTCAGTCACTCCCCGTCGGTGATGGATGCTCCTGCCCGCTGGTCGATGATGGTTCTTGATGCCTGGGGCCGGGGAACCCAGTTGCGGCCCGGCTCGGTCCTGGTGCATGCCTGGCTGGTCCTGGGTGGTGTGTCAGGTGGCCGCCTTCTTTGGGCCGACGTCCTCCTTGGATTGACTGGGGCACCTCTTATGGGGGTGCCGGGGTTGCAAGGTAGCTTGGTGCAGTTCGGTGGGACCGTGCCTGGCGCCCGGGCCTCCTGCCGGTTCTGTGAGTTCTTCCACCTGGTCGGGTCATTTGGGGGGGCTGTCCGCCATTGGCTGTACCCCTGATCTCGGCGCTCTGCGTAGGGCGGGATCTGGACCCGGGGGCTCGTAGATCTGGATGTCCAGGTGCTGGCTGGGCGCGGCCTGCAGGCCCGCTGGGGGGCAGGGTGCCCCTGATCCCCGTGGCCTCCGGGTCCTGTTCCGGGCCCGCCCTGGCGTAGCCGGTTTTCGGCAGAGCCCGTGGCTCTCGGGCCCCAGCATTGCGCTCTGTGGAATTCTGGACACATGCGTCTCCGGCCTCATTCATGTCTGCGTCGATTCCTGTAGGACGGATTGACAGTTCCTTACACCAGCTATCAATCACTTGCATGGGGAAACCTTATTCACACCTGCATGCTCGCACACACATAGGTGTGGGGACATTTTTGAGTACGGACATATCTTAAGCTGAGGTTATTAGTCATTAGTTAGTTGTTACCAGGAGCTTACCAGAAACATTAGTATTGTGTTCATTAATCCATGCTTGTGTGTAGTGAATGTGTAACTCTTAGTTTATATAACTGGATCGGAACTATTGGTGTTGTTCTGTTCAATTCGTTGTTTTTTGTTTGTTTTGTTTTACCGCTTCTCTGCCATCCAGCAGGGGTGGAGGACTGGGATGTTTTTTTGTGTTCTTTGTTTGCCTCCCTGTCTTGTGTCGTCGGTTTGTGCTTGTGCTGGTCCTGTTTCTCTTCTTCACCTTTTTCCTTTCTTCCTTCTTGTCTCGGTTTCGTGTCCATGACTTCAGGAAATTGAACCCACAGTAATCACTTATAAAGATTTTTCATACATATACATCAAGTGGAGTATTACAGTAAAGCTTTAATACTCTGCTTGGGAAAGTAAATCTGTTGGGCTTGTACTTGGTACTCAGACACCAATTCTGAGTAGCAAACTGCTAGACAGGACATGTTCAAAAAAGAAAAAGAAAAAAAATAGGTGTCTTTATGTAAATCATTCAGCTGTCTTCTATAAATAAAACCGTTTAGAGTGGGTTGTTTTGGCAATAATGTAACTGATGAAAGATGCTATAGATAGATAGATAGATAGATAGATAGATAGATAGATAGATAGATAGATAGATAGATAGATAGATAGATAGATAGATAGATAGATAGATAGATAGATTTGATAGAAGAAAGCTCTATTTAGATTGCAAATATATTAATATAATAATTAAGCAAATATTGTACAGAGGTTGTTGCTTTGAGTATACCGTGTACAACACTGACACTATGTGGTTGTTTTATCGTGGTGCACGTTAAAGTCTGAAATCTACTACAGAAAGGAGGATGGCATGCTAAAGGCAATCCAGCAAAGGTAGAGACGGAGAGAAAGCACCTGTGTCACAAAATCCCAGCCTAATCCCAGTTTGAGATGGTATACAATTTGTAGAGTTCACTATCACAAACAACTTTTTTGATTTTCTTTTAACAAATAAAAACAAGTCATGGTATACAGTAGCATTTAATCACACGATTGTGGATCAGGTGGATTCGTAAACATGCGTTGTCTCTCTCCGCCTGGGCAGCTCTTTTGTTTCGGGGCTCCTCCTCCTGTGATGGGAAAGTACGCGAAGCAGAGTACAAACTATGGTTTTGTTGATGTAAGACCAAGATAGTCGATTAAGTATCATTATAGAGGTATGCCGTTTTGGTTTTTGACATTGTATTTGCTGAATTAAACAGAGAAGATTATCACTAACGAGTTGTTCATATTTTTCCAAGCTAAATATCAACTTTTAAGCCAAGTCAGTCTGCGACTACGCTAAAATTAGTTTGTGTTCCTTGAGCTAAAGTTACCCTTTCAGTTTGTTGACTAATGTAATGACGCTTGCAACGATCTTAACTTTTTAAAGTCACTATAACTCCGTGGTGCCATACAGCTATTAATTCTAAATGTTAGAATAAACTGGTGAGAGCTAACTAGTGTGTTAGCCGTTAGCTTTGTGGTTCACGGTTAGCTGTTCTGCTAGCCGTGGGTGTTTGAGTCTGTTAGTACAGTTAGTCAGTTCATTATTTCCCTTTTAGAGATTACTTTTACATTACGCGTTTTGTGTTAAAGGTTCGTTTATAATCTGATATTCACTGTTTTCTCTCTCTTCTTCATTTTAGGATATACTTCAGTGTTGTCTAAGGTGGGATAGCCTGCTAATGTCAATGTTAGCAACTAGCCTGTAGTTGTAAATGCTTTGCACTAGAATGGACCTGTTGAACTCTCAGTTCCTGGACAAGATGAACAATAACATTGGGAGACTGCACTATGACGGTCAGTTTGCCATTTTATGTCTGTTTATATGAAAGTTGTCTTTTTTTTTTTTTTTAGACTTCACACTTCCTCTAAATCACAACACCGGCCTCTTGTTTTTGTTGCGTTTATGCTATTGGTTTTAGCAGTCGCCTGTTTTTAAATTGACAAACATCCGAGTTTTGGTGCGCGGTAAATGATTATTGTACTGAATTATCGAAGCTTCTTAAAATATGAGCTGTTTAAAAACTATTAGCCATGAATTTAACCCTTGTTAAAAACAAATCCATTTTATTCTATATTTAAGTGTGACTTAATTCAAGAGAAACACACTGAACAAATCTCGTTAATTGTAATAGGCTACTTAACGTTTCAGTCCTACTTTTCCCTTTATACCAAATTAAAACATTACAGAGATAATATATTTGAAAGTACAATATATTTAAAAGCCTTGCAGATTATTTTCTTAGACTAGTCAAAAGATACATTTTAAATTCTGTAGATGTATTTTATCTATTGGATATTAATGTATAGTACTTTGCTAAAGTATTAAACTTTTCATATAATTTGGACAGAGCAGGGATACAGTTGTTGAGAGTTTTAAATCAAAGTTTGGTTACAAAATAAAAATTCTAAACTTTAAAGACAACTCATGGATCATCTTTTAATTAATATTCCAAAAGAGAAAGTACTACGAATCAACCACATGCTAAACAAGAAAGGGGCTTACTTAAGGTGAAATGCTGGATATGGTCTGGGGGAACTGCGGTGCTCCCCAGCCAACAACAAAAGTATTTGCCATTGAAAAGTGGCAAAAATGGAAGAAAGTTGTTGAAAGAAAGACATAAGAAGTCCCATTACAGTTTGCCAAAAGCTATATAAGAAACACAGAAAACACATGAATCAGATGAGATCAGAATGATTTTATTTGACCCAGATTAAAATCAGTGAACACTAAACCACAAATAAGTTAATCAGGTTTGATTACTTTTGTTGCCCAGTTATTATTATTATAAATAGTTATATAGTAGTAATAGTTATTATAAAATATTCTGTGTGAATAGGATGACATATATTTTAATATGCATTTAGATGTCTCATTAGAAACTTCCCAGCCAAAGTTAAAACACATCTATATTTGCAAACACCTGTATATAATTTCCTGCTGATGTGCATGATTTGTCTTACATAAATGGTTTCTTGGCCACACTGCTAAACTCATTGAAGGACCCGAAGTTTATTGAGAATTAATAAAAAAAAATTCTGACTGCTTAACGCACAATTGTCTGTTTTTATTTATTTAAAAATAATGCATCAGGTCAAACTATAATAAAGATGTTAAGCAAAAACCCATCTTTTATTAAATAGAATTAATAAAGAATGGAAGAAATGAATGGTCACTGCTGACTTTTTTTTTTTTTCTCAGATGAGTCCAGGATCCCCTCCCTGTCTACTGCTGTGTCCACCATAACTGGGCCTTCCCCACACTGCCCAAACAAACGAAAGTATGGGGACGAACAAATGGAAAACAGACTCAACTGTGATGACGACCACATGACCAAAATGAGCAGAATGTTTGCTACCCATCTGTAAGTGCGCTTTCAAAGAAGAAGTTTTCTGCCAATTTTAAAAATTAACTAATTTTTTTTGCACTCTTTAAATGGGATCAGATAGAAAGTATGTATGTATGATTGTATTGACATTTTATGGGAAGTGCTTTGAAATGAACTGTTGTGAATTGGTTCTACATGAATAACCTGAATTTAATTAAAGTCAAGTTATTCAGTTCTGTTTTGCGTTTAGAAGATGGCGATCAAGCATAATGTATTTGAAAATTGAAGCAAAAATTATAAGCAATAAACATATTTAACTGTTTCAACAAAAATAAGATTTAGGATTTTTTTGATCAAAACTCACTAGCTTGTTTGGCAGTTTACCTCAACATTTACTGCATGTATAAATGGAGGTAAACATTAAAACCTTTAAATATGACCCTTGTCACCTTTTGTAAAATAATTGCTCTACTAATTCTCAAATGACTTATTCTAATCCCAACTCAAATATGTCAGATTCAGGTTGTGTAGACATATTTGCTGCAGACTCACTTCCTAAACAATACATTGTGTTACATTTGAATGTCCAAACTGGATGATGCAGAAAGCTTTTTCATTTTAGGCTAACATCTGTCTACGCTCTTCTATTGTCTGTAGAGGTAAAACAGCTGAAGTGTAAGTCGTCTACAAAGAGTTGGATCTGTGACGTGTGTCTTTGATCTCTGTTTTGCTCAGGGGACGTCCGTCTGCTGGAGACAACCGAAATGAGCACTGGAGCCTCGGCCACAATCCTGTGGAGCATATTACTTCCTTCTCCAATGGTAACCATGGGAACCTTCCATATGCATCCATTTCTGGCTACAGTGTAGACCAGCCTCTGGCTCTGACCAAAAGTTACAGTGACACTGACGTGTCGAGGCCTGTCATAAGAAGTACCACGGAGCGGCAGCAGGTACGTCATTTGTGACTGAAATAGTCAGTAAATGCTAATGTACAATGTCTTAAATCTCCCAAGTTAATTGCCATTTTTATTTGTCTCGACAGTTTCTGCAATTTTATAACTTTTTATACCAAAAAGACTTTAGAAACCTTTATGCTCAACTCTTCTGTTCAAACTTTAAAGTTCAGATTTTGAGTATAATTGATTGGTGGTTTTAAAGTTTTTACAAAAGGTTCTGGAGGTACATAAGGTACTAGTGGTCTAACTTTGCAGGATCTGAGGTGGATCACATGGTGGTGGAATGCACCTGCGGGTCTGGTGAGGATTCAAGAGGTTGTTCAAGAAGCTGAAATGAACACTGAACTCTGATCCAAATAACAAGTTGCTGTACAGTTGGTCAGTCAGAACTCTGAGCACACCTTTCTTGTGTCTGTGAAAATACAATAAAAGTAGTTCAAAGTAGCAGCCTGGATAAAGAGGCTCGTCTCCAACACAAGACCAAGCATAAAGGTGTGTGGTGAGCTGATAGCAGAAGAACTATATGAAGCAGAAAAATAATGGTTGACGGTAACTTGGAGGCAAAGTTTCAGCCCCCAGATCGACCTTTCAAAGGCAGGAAAATGCCTCCTCATTTATTCTAGAATCCAAGAATTACTGAAGAAAGACGATCTGATCAGTGTGGTGGAATGCTACAGCATTCTGACTTTTCATACAGAGAAAAGCATACACAAATTCTACCCAACAACCATTGATAAATTGGAAAGAGAATTATAACTAGCTTAGAATAGTTGGAGGAGTGAATATTTGCTGGATTTGAAGGATGGCGCACCAAACCAGAGCTGGAAGTTTGGAAGAATTATGGAGCTGTTTAGTTTGTTAAACAGTAGTTTATTGGGAGGGAGAATGGGTAGAATTTATTTGAAGAACATGATGCACTTGGCCTGATAAGTAAAATTAACATGTTAAAGGAGGTTTTTATATTTAATTTAAATATTTAAGTAATGAGTACTGCATGAGTAATGATAATATTATATAAAGCAAACTGTATCACATTCTATTTGAGCTTTTGTTCCATGCTTTGGAGCGGATAAAAAAAAGGTGCTATTTCATCAGAATAAAAAGGTTTCTCCTCTTCTGTTTGCAGTTTTTTTCATTAGCAAATGCTGCTGAATGCCTCGTTTTACAGGTTAACATTTACCTTCTTTACTAAAGTGGTTAAACCCAAGAATGGAGGCGTCAGTTTCAAAGTCTAAGCAGTAACAGCAGTCAGGGCATTATCAACATATTCTTTCTCATAGAGCTACTTGTATGAAACTCATCAAGGGTGTTTATTTTTCTTTTATTTCAGAACCGGCCATCGGTCATCACTTGCGCTCCAGCTAATAACCGGAATTGTAACCTCTCCCACTGCCACATGAATGGCTGCACTCCCACTCCACCAGATGATCAGAGAAAGACCAATGGTAATCCTTTATAGTTTTGTTTTGTCTATGACCATTTTATTAAATCTGGACAGGTTTAAGTGAGCCATTAGTTCTGAAAGATGATTTGGTTCAACCATTTGGACTTGTTACACAGTGAATGGTTGCCGATGCAGAGGTGGGTTTTGCAAAGGCAGAAACACAAACGGTAAATTCAGCTACAACAGGCAGCGCACGTTACAGGTGCATGTGCACCAAAGCACAGAAAATTACTGAGGTAAGTCCAACAGCACACAGATGTGTGTCTGGGTCCACACACGTTCTGTGATGGTAATATGTGATGCGTTACACCACCAGTTAACGAGTATAGCCACGCCTCCTCATCGCTTCTTACCGGCATAGGAAATTCATAGATGGAGAAGTTTTCATCAGGAATATACTGGTGCAGCAAAGTCACTCTCTAGTACATTTAGCTACACTCTTAAAATTCCCTCTGATTCTCGATCCATCTTATTTATAAGTAACTTCCCCATGATGACTAAGGGAAGACACGGCCTGAATCTCCTCTCCAGGGACTTCTCACACTTCTCCTCTTCTTTCCACCTCTGCATCCACAAAGGCAATGGTTGAGGTTGGCAAGAGTCAAGTCAGACGCAGGGAAGAGCAGAGCAAACGGCTGATCCCTGGAGTATTGAAACCAGGCAGCATCACTGCCTTGCGGTCAGCATCGCTATGTTGCTCTCTATATTTCTTCCTCCTTCAACTTTGCACCTCTGCATCCATGATGGCTTCCTTTCCACATTTGACTGAAAGCGTCAAATGTGGGTAATGGTCAGTTGACAACGATCTACAGGAGCAACAAGCAGATCCCCGGAGCACTAAACCCAGGCAGCATCGCAGAACCGCGGTCCCACCAACCAGCAAAGAAAATGATCAGAAAAAAAGCCTCAGAAAAAAAAGTTTCATGAAACACTCTGAAGAGAATAAAAAAAAGTGTTGAAAAAAATAAAAATAAAAGAAGAACAAGTAAAGTAATAAGAAAGCACAACAGGCAGCACACGCTTTTGACATATGTGCACAACACAGTTTTCCATGAAAAGTCTAGAAGTAGCAGGAGAAATGCATGCAACAGTCAAACATGGTTGTATACTGGCATTTCACACCAGGGTTGCAAGAGGGACGTGCAACTTGTTCTTTTTTTCCTCCCTTCTGTGTTGAGCAGTTTAGAATAAAAATGTTCATAAATGTTTGACAGCAAAATAGTCTGACATTTTTCTGTGCTTACAACACTCCCTTTCCTTAGGGTTTAGTTACAATATTTAAATTACATTTTTTGATGATCACACTGACTTGCTGTGTAAAACCGCAAAGGTTCTGGTGAAATGTTTTACGCTGAAACTTAACACTTTTACAGTTTAAAGTGTCAAACCTAAATTTGTTTCTCTTAAATTGAATTAATTTACATTTACAAAATGTTTGAAGTGAAAGTTTTTTTTTCTTGATTTGAAAAGATTTTGAAGTACCTTTTTTTTCAAATATCTATCTAATGTCTAATTCATGAATTTCCTTAATTTCTTAGTATTTTAAGTGTTTGTTGATAATCTTGTTCTTTTATCTTCTTCCTTGTGTGTCCTTCTATTATTTTTAGCTAAAACAGTATGTGACCCTGTCATTGAGGAACACTTCCGCCGCAGTCTTGGGGAAAACTACAAAGAAGCAGAGGCTGTGTCTAACTCTGTGTCTATCACAGGCTCTGTGGATGATCACTTTGCCAAGGCACTGGGTGATACCTGGCTTCAGATCCAGGCCAGGGGTACGGGCCACCAGACTCCAGAGGATGACCCATAAGTTGGAGGGGAAAAGAAATGTCATCAGTTTCTGAGTGTGGGGCACGTGAGAGGAGAATTAACGTTCTCACTTCTTGCCAAGAATCAACTTCTCCTAGCTAAGAACAATGTAAGACCTGTGGTGCTCCCATAGATGGTTCAATTCTGGACCTCATGGTCAATCTTGTTGGACACTCAGCTCAGTTTTATCACTTAAAAACGGAGAAATTTGAATCAAAAGGTGATATAAAAAAATGCGTAATCACACTGTACGTTTTAGAGTATAGCTTCTCAGAGTTGTCAGTTGTCAGCACGACAACATGCCTTTCCACCTGCCTGTCATCTACTTTGACAGCCAAAGACTTTTCCTGCCTTTTTTCCCCATCAGCCTGTAAGCCATATATCTATTCTTTCACTGCCATTCTAAGATCACACTGCTTTTCAATCAATATTACTTGAAAATTGACAGCTATGTCTCCTTTGCACTATTATGTTCTTGACCTTTGGGGTAGCAGGTTACCTGTTGGAAGTAATATGTGTAACAATGCGTTTTGAGATTTATATGAGAAGTTTACGGCCTCGTTGCCTTCAGAAAACAACTGCCCGGTAGTTTAAACCATCACTTTTATGATGGCGAACTGGACTTCTCCACTGTTTAATAACTTTAGTTTGCTCATGCATTCACCAACTCTGATTACATTTTTCCACTAATATCAATCATAGTCAAACTTTAACTAGAAGGCATGTTTTTAATAGCTGGTTTCTATTACAGACTTTATCTTATATGATGTATTTAGCCAGATTTTATTTTTATCTGTAATATTTAGAAATGGTCACTGCTGGTACAGTTGTACTTCTTACATTTGTTTTGTATCTGGTTTTCATGACTCTCTTTAGGTGCATATCCTGGCATCCATCTACAAATTGCAGCCTCTGGAAAGGCTGTCTTAGCAGTTCGACCAGCCTCGTTATTCTTGTTACTGTGGAGCTGGATGTTGTAGCTTAACACGTGACTCAATACGGCTAAATCCCATCCTCTGTATTACAGTTGATAAGCAGTGACTTTATTTATTCTCTTATTCTCTGTTGATTTTCCCTTGTCAGAGTTTTGCTGAGAAGTCCTCAACTACTTAATTAACAAAAGAAGTTATTTCAGTTTGTAATATTGTTACAAGAAAATTAATAGCCTTAGTTTTGAAGTTGCAATAAACATTCCACCACTGTGGTTTGATTTTTTAGCAGTCACATCAGTTTAGTGAGTTTTAGTGAGTTTCTGTTGTAATGTTTTCCCCCCAAATATAAATGGCAATATTATGTAGCCAAATTTCTTTATTAATGACTGAGTCCCAAATTTTGGATACCATTGACGTTTATTAATTCTTACATACAGGAAAACATATTGACTTTTCAAAATCTTCATATCTTTCCTACCTTTGTTTTTTAACCTTCTGTCTTATGTAAACCAGAAATTGTAATGTACTATAATAGACATTGTCCTAAAACAAGACCAGGTTATACAAGGTTAGGAAGTGGAAACAAAATGTTTTTTACACTATTTTACAAATCTAAATGAAAAATCTGGCAACCATATTTCTGTTTTACCTTCTGGAGGAATCATTTATAGATCAATCTTGTGGTCTAATGTTGAACACTTAACTGCACCTGGAATTAGCCAGCAAAATGTGATTAGCATGTCTGTTTTTTAAACCTCTTAAAAGTTTTTTACATTGTGTTGGTGTACAACCACATACACAAATGTGTTGGTATGGGATTTTGTGACAGGTCAACACAGTGTTACACGTAATTGTGAGGTGGAGGAGAGCGACTACAATATGTTCCTTCGGCTCTTATCGATATTGTGTGAAGTCACTGGGACATTCTAACACATGAATGTAGTTTGATCTAAACAGTTTAAGTACAACCTTTTTTGTTTTAAATATTTTGATTTGGTATTATAAGGTTCTTTTTCATTTATCAATTAATGGTTTAACCCCCTTCATGTTTTTATTAAACTTTTTTATGTTGTATAATCTTTTTTTTACATTATTTTTTACACATCCAAGACCACCATTGTGCAATGCAGAATGGTCAATATTTAGTTTCCTTTCAGTGTTCTACTTATTAAATAGAATGATGCGATGCAGCCTGTCTTCTTACATTTTCTAAGGTTTTTATTTTATCAGTGGAGGAACATTTTTTGTTTGTTTTTTACATCAAGGCTTCCTTTGTGCAGATTTCTGTAACAGTTTGGAGTTTAAGCTTTCTGTATGCATTTGTAAAAGTGAGGGATTGTTATGGGATCTGCTTGTTTGACACAAGTAAAAGTTTCACTAATGTATTTGCCGGTATTAGGCCTGTATTTAAAACATTTTTTAGAGTACCTGTAGCTTAAAACTGTATAAAGTTTTGGTTTTAGGAGTCATCCTTGTAGACAATTATAAAGGGTTTTTCATCTTCATTTCTCTGGAAGAAAACACTTTTTGTACTTAAATATTTTAAAAATAAACTTTATAATAGCTACATTTGCATGTTTTGTTTTTCTTTTATTAATACATTATCAAGTCTGATGGCGTATACACACTTAAGTTGAGCTTTTGGCTGGAGTTGCATTGCAAATTACCAGCATTTTCAGGTTATGATGGTGGTTAGTCCTTTTCAGACCAACTTTTTGTTATCTGAATATTAAATACATCAAACTACTCTGTGTATAATTTAGGGACGCTGGTATTAGACTTTATTAAATGTGCACTTATTTTGTTTAAATTATATCTGCAAAACATTCAGATATTAATCTGATAAAATTTCAAGATGTGCAGTTGTGGCCAAAAGTTTTGAGAATGACACAAATATTAATTTTCACAAAGTTTGCTGCTGAACTGCTTTCAGATCTTTGCTTCAGTTTTTTCTGTGATGTACTGAAATATGATTACGAGCACGTCATACGTTTCAAAGGCTTTTATCGACAATTACATTTATGCAAAGAGTCGGTATTTGCAGTGTTGGCTCTTCTTTTTCAGGACCTCTGCAATTCGACTGGGCATGCTCTCAATCAACTACTGGGCCAAATCCTGACTGATAGCAACCCATTCTTTCAAAATCACTTCTTGGAGTTTGTCAGAAGTAGTGGGTTTTTGTTTGTCCATCCGCATCTTGAGGATTGGCAATAAGTTCTCAATGGGATTAAGATCTGGGGAGTTTCCAGGCCATGGACCCAAAATTTCAACGTTTTGGTCCCCGAGCCACTTGGTTATCACTTTTGCCTTAAGTGTGGAGCCACAGTGCTGGAAAATGCATTGTTGTTCACCAAACTGTTGTGAAGACGTTGCTGTTAGAGGGTGTTTTGGTACCATTCTTTATTCATGGCTGTGTTTTTGGGCAAAATTGTAAGTGAGCCCACTCCCTTGGATGAGAAGCAACCCCACAAATGAATGGTCTCAGGATGCTTTACTGTTGGCATGACACAGCACTGATGGTAGCGCTCACCTTTTCTTCTCCGGACTAGCCTTTTTCCAGTTGCCCCAAACAATCAGAAAGAGGCTTCATCAGAGAATATGTCTTTGCCCCAGTCCTCAGCAGTCCATTCACCATACTTTCTGCAGGAGATAAATTTGTCCCTGATGTTTTTTTGGAGAGAAGTGGCTTCCTTGCTGCCCTTCTTGACACCAGGCCATCGTCCAAAAATCTTTGCCTCACTGTGCGTGCAGATGCGCTCACACCTGCCTGCTGCCATTCCTGAGCAAGCTCTGCACTGGTGGCACTCCGATCCTGCAGCTGAGTCCTCTTTAGGAGAAGATCCTGGCGCTTGCTGGACTTTCTTGGACGCAATGAAGTTGCTTAACAAGAACTGAGCCTCTTTCCTTGAAGTTCTTGATAATCCTATAAATTATTGATTTAGGTGCAATCTCAGTAGCCACAATATCCTTGCCTGTGAAGCCAGTTTTATGCAACGCAATGATGGCTGCACGCGTTTATTTGCAGGTCACCGTGGTTAACAATGGAAGAACAATGATTTCAAGCATCATTCTCCTTTTAACATGTCAAGTCTGCCATTCTAACCCAGTCAGCTTTACACGAGCCTTGTGCTCGTCAACATTCTCACCCGAGTTAACAAGACGATTACTGAAATGATCTCAGCAGGTCCTTTTATGACAGCAATGAAATGCAGTACAATTTTCATGGCAAAGAAGGACTATGCAATTCATCTGATCACTGTTCATAACGTTCTGGAGTATATGCAAATTGCTTTTCTAAAAATGTAAGCAGCAACCTTTCCAATTTCCAATATTTATGTAATTCCCAAAACTTTTGGCCATGACTGTATGTTTATTTCGCCAAGTTAACTCAACTTTTGGAGGAACATTTAAAAAGCTCGTATGTGGGTTAGGCATATGAAATAAAATCCTCGGACCAGTCTGGCTTACATAAGTTGCATGTGTTCATACACAAGATAAGCTTATCATTTTGTAGAGAAAAAAAAGAAGTTAAACAGCTGAAAGTAATATTCAGAAAAGGTGCTTTTTATCTTGCAACTGCCTTCTCTGACAAGCAGTGTTTCAGTGTTGTGCCTCGTAGAGCTTGACATTTACGGTGCTTTGCAAAAGTGTTCATCCCCCTTGAACAGATTTTTACATTTTGTAATGTTATAACCCCATATTTCAATGCTTTCTTTTGGTATTTCCTGACTCAAACATAAAGTGATGCATATTTGTAAAGTAAAATGAAATATTGCTTTTTGTTGCTTTTTAATGAAATATCTAAAGTTTGACCTCCAGAATATTGCAAAAATTAGAAATATTCTGTCAAGCAGTAATGCTTAAAAGGTCGTCCTTGCATCTATTACTTCAGGATTTGACTACAGTAATTCATTACTATAATGGTGCGTTCAGACCTCAACCTTTGCCAGCGTCAAGCAACACTCATAAAGCTACTAGTTCAACGCATATACACAGAAGATACATTTTAAAGCTGAAGCTTGCAAAGCTTGTAGGCGGGCCTTTTTCTGCTGGATGTTTTAAACACTCGCAGATCGTGGTTGGCTAGGCAGCATCGACGTTGGGCAACATCACTTCAAGAGCTGTGATATTCAGAGTTCTGATATTTATTAAAAACCAAAACATTTCTCTTGCTTTAGCTTAACTTTATTGGCTCCCTGTTAAATGCATATAAAGGCCTTAACCACTCAGGTCTTCCAGCTCTGGTTTACTAAAGATCCCTAGAATTGGAACCAAACATGGTAAAGCAGCTTTATTGTCTATGCTCCACAAATCTGGAACAAACTTCCAGATGACTGCAAAGCTGCTGAATCTTTAAGCTATTTTAAATCAAAGAAAACCCATCTGTTTAGAGCTGTCTTTGACTAATATAGGAATATAACTCTGTTTGATTCTTAATTGTTGATTTTACACTTAATTATGGTTTTCATGTTTGTATGCTCTTATGTATTTTTTTCTCTTAATGCTTTTCCTGAATTAAACATGCTCTTGTTTCTCTACCAGCAAATCATGTAAAGCACATTGAATTACTTTGTTGGCGGAAGTGTGCTTGCCTAGTAATCAAGCTCCATCACACACCAGAGATCTGATTGTTTCATATGCTTCCAACAGAGCACTTTGCTCTCAGACTGCAGGTTTAGTTGTGGTTCCTAGGATTTCTAAAAGTAGAATCTTTTAGTTATCAGTTAAATCATACTTTTCGATAAAGCTTAGTTAGAATGGCTTAGGTTATCCTGAGCTATCTCGGCTGGTTCCAGAACAGACTGACCACTTTTCTTTCACTTTGCTACTTTTCTCTTCTACGACTCTTCAGTTTCATCATTTGCTATTCCGACTTGAAATTAGTTTTTTCTCTCTCCATAGAAGCTACACCTGATCCTGCTCGGATGCAAGGCCTAGTTGAACAGGGCGCATAGACTGGAAACAAGCTCCTAGTGCCTGTTCGTCCTCCATATCCGTTTATCATCCTTTTAATTTTCTTTAATATAGACAGTACTCTTACATCCATTCCATTTGTTCTTTTTTTGTTTCAGCTGTCTACTCGAACCCCCCAAGACAGTTGTGGCAGATAGCCGCTCGTACTGAACCAGATTCTGCCAGAGGTTTCTTCCTGTTAAAGGGGTGCTTTTCCTCTCCACTGTTGCAGCATGCTTGCTCAGTATGAGAGACTGCTAAGGGATTACCGTGGTTGGAGTCTGGATCAACGGAGCTCAACTGACAGTCAATCACTCGAAACAATCAGGTGGGATTTTAAACTGATTGAAATGTGACTGAATTTAAATGACTTTTCTGAATTTATTATCTCTATAAAAATAACAAATATTTATTAAGAAACATTGGTGAATTATTTTGCAAACCATTTTCTGAAAATCTGAGCAATACTGAGCTTCAAGAGATAACCGTCTACTTAACTAGAGACAGGGCAAAGAGTACATTAATAAACAGCCAAGAGGTTTGTGATATCTCTGTAGGAGCTGCAGAGATCCATAGTTCAAGTTGGAGAATCAGTTTGACCGGATAACTTATATTCTTCTACAAAACTGGCCTTTATGGAAGAGTGAATCAAAGATAGTCATTGTTGAAAAATCTGAGTTGAAGATTTGTCTTCAAGCAGGAGAACGACTCTAAACATGGGGTCAGGATGAGAGTGGAATGGTTAAGATCAAAGTACATTTATATTAGAATGACCCAAAATGGACATAATCCAGTCTGACTGTATTTGACCTCTTTTTCAAAATAAAATAGGCAGAGATTGCAGTCTCTAGATGTGCAAAGCCGGTAGAGACAAACCCCAGGAGACTTGAAGCTTTAATTGCAGCAAAAGGGAATTCTACAAAGCGTTACCTCAGGAGGCTGAATATATTTGCAACAAAAAAAACTTTTTCCTTCCAGAATATATTTGCAAAAAAAATATACGCAGTAGCTGGAGAACAGAACAGATTCCAAACTCTGTTGCATATGTTTACTCAAGCAGATGTAGCTTAAAAGTTAAAAGAACACTCACAACAGTTTAACTTAAGAATTATGATTTACCATGAACTTTATATGAGCTATGGTTTAAGTTTATTTGACTTAAAAAGCTCTCTCAGCTGTGTGACCGAAATGTCAATAATATCCACAAGTATTTGAAAACCTTAAGTTCAGAGAAGTGGGTACAATTTTTTTAATAATGTATGTTAGTACATTGGATTTTAAAAGAATAATCTCTAAGCTGCTATGGGCAACCTCAGGAAGACTCCTCAGCTCTGGTTTTGAAGGCAGTCTAAGCCTTGGTATTTAAATAATAATGTTAGGTATGATTTTAATTGAAAGGAGCTCTGCAATAATAGTATAGACTTTTGAATTATTTTTGATGTAAAGGTTTAGGTTACTTCTTTTCGCTTCAATACATTTTCTCTTTGTGGCGATCCCAGATTTTATCAGCTAGATTCAGCCCAGTTTGATGAACTGCAAATGAAATTAGAGCCCTGCTATAGCACTTGGTAAAAATACGGAATTGCAACTCATGTTTTAGTGATTTTAGATGTTTTATTTGCTCCCAGAAAAGAAAACAAAAAAACTCTCCAGAACAAATACTTGCAAGCTTGTGATTTTTTCAGATAAGCCCACGATTAAAAGAGAGTGCCTGCAGACAAGGTGCTCACTGTAGAATTCCTCTGTGTGAGCTGGGATTCTATTTTTGCTAGGAAGTAAAACAACTGGCTGCACATCCTCCAAGGTTGTAGGAGAGCTTTTGCGATGATGTTGCCTGTGCAAGTCCAACACAAACTGCTCTAACACTGTCTCTATACTAATGTCCCTCTGGTCACTATTTAAAAAATTACTGCAATTCTCAGATGTGCTTTTCCACAGCCTAAAAAGCCTGTTGACAGCTCGGCTTCTTAACAACTGTTTGTTTAATGCCTTTCCATTTTCTACTTAATGACCATGTGTTTGCAGTGCATTCTGCAGCCGGGCTGGCTTGTTCCCGACAAGCAGCTGCCATCTTTCACTGCATATCAACTCTAGTCTCTCTGTTTGTTTGCTGCCATGGTGACTGAAGACTGAAAATCTGCAAATGTGACTTTGTACAACATCAATATTCTGCTTCAGGTTATTTTTTTGAATCTTACACCTTATCATAACTGCATATCATAACTAAATGGTATAACATTGAATGTCTTAGAATTATAGCTTGTTGAGATCCTCTCCACTGACCAGCAGATGGCATCATTACGCTTCACTTGAAGCACTAAAACTCTTGAATCACTGGAGCCTAACAGAGGATCATCATCCCCGGACAATTGGAATTGATGTCGCATAGCTTTGACATGTCTTTTTGTGTACTATATATTCCCTATGATATTGTAACTATCAAATAGGTCAAGAGAGACATTCATACAACATATAGAGAAAATGTAAAGGTTTAACCTATCAGATTTCAGACAGTAAGATATTTTATATGAATATGATATAATGGATATTTAAAGAAAGCATTATTTTATAATATTATGCATACATTTTGGGCATTAATGGATTTTGTAAATGCTTGAAGGAAAATGCATTAAATGCCAACTAGTCCATGCTTAATTTCGCTTTGCAAATTAGAATTTTTTTGGGCAATATTCATGAAATTAAATGTTTCAAGAAAATTCTTTGCATTTAAAAATCTTTTTGTTGCTTTCACCCCTTGGGCTCAAATCTGTTGAAAACCGCCGGAATACAGTCCACTGCCTCCACAAGATTAGACTGCACCATTCAGCTCGTACAATGCCCCCCAATGCTGCAGCTACACCATGCCTTCCAAGGATGCCAGTTCTTGTGGGATTAAGGAGAGGGGATCTACATTTTTCTAGCTCATGCAAAAAAATAAATAAAATAAAATAAAAACAAACTCTTTATGTTCCTGCATAGGCAAACTCGATGCAGGCACGCACATATCAGCCCACATTGGTAGCTGACACGAGGCGAGTGTCTTAATCAAAATGACACTTCAGGGTCATGCCAAATTCGGCTTGGCCTCTTCAATGTGTGAAGGCCACAAGGAGCCTGACATCTGTGCTTGAAATGGAGGCCTGGTCACTCGGCCGCTGCATCGTGTTATTTCCCTAACAGGACAGACTCTGTTGCTTTGAGACACACAGTCAGGACACACATATGTCAAATACGCTGCTCCCTCGCCTTTGTAAAAGAACTGAACCGATGAGAAGAGCTTAATACGGTGCGCTTTGGCAGTGGCATGACGTATAAATGAATGCAGTTGGATAAATACATCATTTTACTGCAGGCTAAGTAGGAAAAGTGTCCTTTACAGTGTCACACATGTTAGTCCACATACTCTGTACATGCTGTCCTGCACAAACGGCTGATAGAGATCTCATTTATTCGTTTGCATAATTCCAAATTTGTTGTGCCTGAACATAATCCAGGGCTGCACCCCTATCTACAGCATCTGTGAGTGCACAATGTCTAGGGAATTTGCATGATTGCCTGTAGATTATGTGAACATCATCACCTCCCCCTCTTCCTCCTCTTCCTTTTTTTCAGTGTTTTTTTTTTTGTGGCTCTCCGCTGTGAGGATGCACACACATCCTTAGGCAAAAGAATCTAAAATAGATCATACGAGCAACTGGAGTAGATGCACAGGCACAGGAAGCAGCTCACGGGCAGACTTGAGTCATGCTGGCAAGATCATGCACCCTGAGCTGACAGCCCAACACACACGATTACCAATCACGTCACTTGCAAAATGCAGTGGCAGTCTCACTATACGTTGTAAATGAAGAGAGGAAAATGTTGAGAAGCGATGCAGATTTCCCCTCATAAAGAACTTCTTAGTGGGGTCTGGAATCTAAAAGAAGGGCCATCCGTGCTTTAAGAAGGACCTGAAGAACATCTCCTGCTCAGGCAGCAGTGGCTCATTCAATGTGTCATGTGGACTGCTGGCAATGGCATAACCTTTGTAGAGGGAAGGGAAGACAACACGGTCACTCTGGATAACAGTCTCGCAATGAACGAAAACAGACCCTGTCAGGCCATCTCAGCATCAGTTTTAGGCTGCACACACAAACACAACCAATCGCTCTTTGCCTTTTCCCCCATCCTTCCTCCTATCAGTTAGGATGGCTCCCTCTTCTATAAGGCATGCGTGCTGCACAGATTTCCAGGGGATACTAATAATGCCCCTTTACTTTACATACTCGTACACTATGTGCAGCCTCAGTTTGACCTGCTTTCTTGGGAACATTTGGCCTGCTGTATCACCGTATGGTGTTTGACACAGCCAGTGATTTTTCAGAGATTTGGCTGGCATCGGTGGCATTATATTATTTATTGTTGATTTGTAATAATTGATTTAAAGAGCCATCTGCTGCAAAAGCATGTCATTTTCTTATTAATGCAAGAGAATGAATCGAACATCAAATAAGGGGTGCACAGTTCATGCAACAGTATGAGTACACAGGTAGCAAATAATTTTGAATATTTCCCTTTTTTTAAGAAAAGCTCCGAAAAGTGTGGCTTGCATATATATAGATATTCCCTCCCATATACACCCCTTGATAAAATCCTCAACTAATTGCCTTCAGCTCTGCCTAATAGCTAATAGAGTCCACCTGTTGGAAACCCAAGATCAGTATATTAGTGAATAAACAGAGCATTAGTGGATGAAGGGCTTCAGGAAAACTAAAGAACCCATCAGACACTGATAAAGTTGTGGTGAAGTTTGAATCAGGTTCAACTTTAAGTACATGATCATCCTAAAAAGAAAACCTTTTAGATGCAGGAAAAAGCTTTATAATAGGTTGCCAGTTCACCTTCCTGCAGGAAAATCCTCTATATGTTAAACTAGGCCGAGAACAGATTGGTTTAATTTTAGTTTCCAGTTCTGCAAAGCTGGTTGAGGCATTCACCAAAAGACTGGAAGCTCTATCTGCTGAAAAAGGTGCAAAACCTTTGACTTTGTGGGCCGAAAGCATACTACAAATTGCATCATTTTTTTCCCCCATTTCACTTTCCAATTAATCCAAAACTTTGTCTTGGACGAACACATAAAATCCCAGTAAAATACATGGAAATTTGTGTCACTGACTTTACAAAATGTGAAAAAGTTTAATGCATATGAGTATTTTTCAACACACTGTACTAATGAAAAAAGAAGAAATTCTCAAATGCTGCTCTTTTCCTACATGGTCAAGACCTTGTGTAATCACTTTCCTCGTTTAACATCAGGCAAAGATGATGTGCATTGAGAGGGCGTGTTTTTGGCAGCAAACAGCAGATGGATGTTCGAACCATTACTAAGGGGCATTCTCATGTCTCATTATGAGGCTTGTTAAGGCCCACATTACAGCTGCTTGACTGAGCAGCCTTAATAAAGACAGTGACCCAACACCAACATGAGCGGCAGCATTTTACCTCTCATAGCCATGTATTTGCCCCCACCCCTCACCCTATCACTTTCTCCTGTCGGTCTGCCCCCCACTTCCTTTGCCATAACACCCTCCTAACCCCCACCACAACCACCATTACCACTACTTCTCCCCCCGCCCTCCTGTCGAGGGTTTGGCAGTCACACAGTTGGCCATGTGTGTGCTGAAGACGTTACATAATGCCCTCCTTTCACTGCACTCTAGATCAAAGAGAACAATCCAGCACAGAGAAATTGCTTCTTGCTGATATTTCTTCTCTTCAGCCTTTACTTTGTTTTTTTAGACTTCTGTACAGTACACTGCAGTATAACCAGCTTCAGGATTCCTCCAGATTAGGTAATACTTTGACAGAAATAACATAGCAAGAAGGGATTTGTTAAGTTTTTTTAATGCCTTGAAAAAAAATCTGTAAAACTTTTCAATTATAATCTACATTGCATTTCCTCCATCTTAAATCATCAAAAACCTGACGCAACAATGTTGAAAGCATTTTTCCGGAAGCATTTCCGCACAAGTTTTCTTTCCTTGTTATGAAATGTTTAACCACACGTGCTCTCATGCAGACAAAGGGGATCAGGCCCTCAAAAAGAGCTATTTTTCATCCAAAAATAAAAGGTTTTCTTGAAGAGGAAGAAAAAGAGAGATAGAGAAAGAAAGAGAGCAACAGTGCATTTATAGCTGTCAACGAGGCTCGGCCTGTCCACATCCTTGTGAGCATTGAGATAACGAACTGTGCGGAGGGGAGGTTTACCTTCCATAGCAAATTGTACACAGCACTTTGTGAGACCAGAGACTGCACATCTTAAATTGCAACTAAAAAGATGATGTGATTTAAATACATGGTGATAGATTTACATGCTGTTAAAAAAGTATTTAGCCTGTAACAAAGTTGACAAATTTTAATGTTAGATGATAATCTGAGTAAGGCAATCCTTTCATTCACAAACTTGACCTTGTTTGAAAAATTAATTGCCATTATATCCTAAAAACTGGTTCGGCCACCATTCGTAACCCCTTGCAGGGTTTTGGCATGCACAGCCTGTTCACTTCATCTGAATCCCATTTAAGTCCAGACTTTGATGAGGCCACTCCAAAATAGAGGCAAAAGATATTTGTTTTTAATGGTGATCTGGTTAAGCCCTTTAAAAATAGATACAGGGTCGATCCATCTTTCTTGGACACGAATAAGAATTCGGCACCCAGGGGAGTTGCGGAACTGCAAATTGTTCCAGGAGCACAAGACTCTTTCATATACATTTCTATACATTTGCGCTCGGACCGAGAAAGACTGAACAGGCGACTCAAAAGGTGTGTAGCACCAGGAAACAGGTAGATTGAGCAATCATACGATCTATGAGGTTGCAGAGATAAGACTATAGATTTGATGAAGACTTGTTGAAGGTAATGGTACTCAGAGGGCACGTGAGACATGTCATGGAACTGACTCACATTGGTTTCCTGAGAAGACGAGCTCCATGTCTACAGTCTCACCAGTTATGGGAGATAGAGCTTTACCCTCTAGAGCTGAGGCATGGACCGGAACTGCAAGGAGTCGAAGTTGAAGGTCTCAATATCTGGTGAGATTAGCATCAATGAGGTTCTGTTCCAATCCTAAATCTACAAGAACTAAAGCTTGGAAGGAAACCTACTTTAAAGGCAAATTCACTGAAAGATTTAAACTGATTTATTTAGAGTAGCCCCCAAGTACTCCCGTAACTACTTGCGGGCTCCCCCTTTTGGCTGAGACAGGCAGAACGCAATAAAGTAACCAGTCTAACCGCAATAAAGGCACTCTTTGGCTTCCCAAGGCTGTTAACCTGACTCTTGTGTATGCAAGAGTATGTATGCATATGCACACATATGCATACATCATCGTCTGTGGCTCAAACAATTCACAAAATGAAGCTCAGTTGATGATTATTAGGTTTTCATTCCCCCCACACAGCTGGGATGATCAGCAGTCCTTATCTCTGTTAAAGCCCCCCTGGTGTTAGAGACTGGCTTATTGGTCAAAGGAAGCAGAGCGTATGGGTTATCTCTGACTCTTAGCCAGGGGGAAATGAGCAGGTGAACCAGGAATAAAAGCATCTTTAAGACACAGCATAGGCCTGTACAAGTGCATGGCTGACCACACGCTGTGTGGCTGCAGCATCAGATGAACTGTGTTGGGAAAAGAGGAGGGCAAGGCTTCAGAGTGGGTTTGGTGCTCAAACTATTATCGCACCTGACAACGTCTGGTTTGGGATCCAGTGGTGCACGCAGCATACGTAAGCAGCTGGTTATCTGTTAGGCACAGAGATAGAGAGTGACGTGTCACATGCTACATTAGAGTCTGCCACAGGGTGCATCTGACATGCCACAGGAAATTTAGTCCATCCCAGAGCTGTGGTCCCGCTTATGGTGTAAAACCTGGTCCAAGCTTGCATGTGAGATCTTTATATCAGGATATTGACCTCTATTGGAATTTTACAGTTGAGTTATGACTCAGTTTCCAATGAAACAATGATGAAAAATCTCAGTCAATTATTCCTAGTAAATCAGTACTTATTCCACTGAGATTTGTTTCTGTGTACTGTCTGGCTGTGTGGCTTTCAGAACAGATTTACTTTCACAAGAGGACCTTAACAGCTGTTGCTATAATATTGCAATCGATATATATGTGTATTATATCTTTATTAGAAATGGTTGTGGGTCTTTTTTCATTGATATTATGTAATTAAACCAAATCAAACTTTATTTATAAAGTGCTTTTCAAACTACATAGCTTCTCAAAATGCTTTACATATTAAAATGACCCCACAAACCCCACCCTTCTCAACCGAAAATAAAAACATCATCACAACTATACCATTCATCCCATTTCCCATGCATGCACACACATAAAGGCAAAAATAAAAGCAACAACAGGCTGAGTACAGATGAGCCAGGAAACGCCATCATGGGAGCCATCTGCATCGGGAGCAGCAGATTAGCAGCAAAAGCCAAGGCACTGACCCAGGGCGCCCAGAGGAGAAGGGCTGGTGCCCCCACCTCCACCCAAGCACTACCTGGGGAGCTCCGAGGCAGCCGCAGCCGACCACCGCCCCCGATGCAGAGGGCTCCCACAGAAGAAACACTGGAAGGAAGATTAAAATAAGCAGTTAAAATATTAAAATAAACAGTAGAAAATGAGATTAAGTGGTAAAATACTGATAAAAATGTTAAGACTGATAACATTTTCAATTATAAAGTGTAAAACAATGATAAGATATGATCGAATAAAAATACAAAGCAGATAGATACTTAAACATCTACTAACATTATACTAACATATACTTTTTCAGCTAAACTAAAAATTCAATCAAATAAATGCAGAGCGATTAAAACAAATATTAATAAATAATAATCAGTTAAAAGCTATGCTAAAAAGGTGAGTCTTGAGCCTGCTCTTAAAAACGTGAACATTCTCCGCGACCCTGAGGTCCTCCGAAAGTGACCTCATAATACTGGAGGACGCCTCACCATGAGTGCACATCCTGACTTTGGGGATTACATGGAGACGGCTGCCAGAGGACCACAGAGACTGCGAGGGTTCGTAAGGTAAAATCATTTATGAAAGATAAGAAGGCCCAAGACCATTAAGACACTTAAAACCATTAAAATAACCTTAAAATCGATCCTAAAACATACGGGGAGCCAATGAAATTATTTTAAGACCAGTGTAATGTGCTCCCTCCTCCTGGACATGGACACGGAGATGGAAAAGAACGGGGAAAAAAGAGAAAAGTTGAAGAGAGGAAGGAAGGAAGGAAAAACAAGTTCAGTTAAGAGTTCAGTCTGCCTCCACACCCGCAGGATGGCAGAGAGAAGGAAAAAAAACGACAAAACAAACCAAACAATGCGAACTGAGAACTACACAACCAAAACACACAAATAGATACACAACTAAAACACACAAATAGATATACTCACGTCTACTGAGGACTGAACAGATGTAGGCCCCGGCTGGCCAACAACCCCCTCCTTGACTGATACCTTACTCCGGCAGAACAACAACCTGAGATTTCAAAGTCCAGAAAGTAGATTCTAGTTAACAGTTTTAGAAGAGAGAGACTGTTCTTTACTGGCATGAATTCTTATTCAGATCAGTTACTTACATCTCTTGTCAGCTTACGTCAGGTTACAAACATTCAACATGACAAAATTTAGTTTGGAGCGTTGAAATAATTTATTTTAAATGTTCTTTTTCTCATCAGAATGATGACATAAGCACCTTCATTCATAAAACAAATTAAAGAACTGCATGTTTAAGCTTGATTTTATTGTAGATTCTCTCTATTTACAAATGGTCAAAATATACTGTTATAACAGATTGTACACATTTTCTCCAATGATATTTGTTGAAATTCCCCCGGTGAGCAACCATATACTTTATGCAGTTAACACCATGGCAGCACTGTGAGGATCACTGTTTGATTTCTCAAGTGCATTTAACACAGTTCAGCCTGATTTGCTTAGTCAGAAACTCCAGAAGACAGAGATGGTAGCCTCAACAATTGCCTGGATTAATGACCATGTGACAAACAGGCCACAGTTTGTGAGACTAAGGGGATACATTTCAAACCAGGTGCAACAATCCAACAGCATCAGTACATCACTAGGGACTGTACTTTCACCACTCCTTTTCCCTTTGGGTACCTCAAACTTTGTGTGCTCCTCTCTTTAAGGTTTTCTGGACTGGTGGGAGGAGATCTAGAAGCCACAGGAAGAATTTCTTAATCCTTCTCCCTTTAAAATCACTTGGGGACCTCCAGATTGGCCAGGGGAGTGTGGCTGATTAGAGAGAGTCCAAATCTTCTTCGTGAAGAAAAAAAGGGTGGGTGGGGGGCTGGGTTGTGTTGGCGTCTATCTCCAGTGGTCTTCAGGCAAGAGGCAGGCTATGCTCTGGACAGTATCCCAGTCCATTGCAGGGAAACATGGAGAAAGACAGGACAAGCAACCATGCCTACACACACACACACACACACACACACCCACACCCACACACACACACACACGCTCACTCCTAAGGACAATTTAGAGAGGCCAATTAACCTAACAGTCATGTTTTGGAGTGTTGGAGGAAGCCGGAGTATCCAGAGGGAACCCATGAATGCACAGGGAGAACATGTAAGCTCCAAGTCCCCAGGCTGGGATTCAAACCCAGGACCTTCTTGCTGCAATGTAAAGGTTCTACTAATTGCACCACTGTGCAGCCTCATTGGATGACAATGACTGACAAAGAATATGTTACACCAAATTACTTTGGTTTATAAGTAAGGTTTAAGTAAATTTACATTTTGATTCTAAACCTCCCCTTCTCAGCTGATTTTGCTTTGAGCTCCCGGGAAGGGGCTTAATTATAACTACAGGTACCTCCTAGTTTTTCCATATCATCTAATACGTTTTGAAATGCTGCAAAATCTTTTGAGATGTGTTCTTCTACTTTTTAGCCCTGATGCACCTGTTGTTTTACGTAATAAATATGTATTATTTCAAATAATCCTCTTTCCTCTGGAGCTTTGTCTGCATTTGGGTTCCACAACAAAAACGAAGCAAAACTGACACCTAAATGCGTAATTTGGGGAGACGGAGGAGAATCTGAAATGCACGGTGGTGAACCCAGGAGATTTCAACATAAATTGTTCTTCAGATGTTATAATGATGAATCCTTACGTTTGCAATTAGCTTAGTTCGCCAACCATTTGAAGCTGATGAAGATGAAAAGACTTTGTTAACCAGGCTGTAATTCTAAAACACTTTGTGCAATTTTCTTTTTCTTATCTTCACAATAACAGTGACACTTCAACTTGATGCTTGAACTATGTCTGCGCTTTAATCTTTATTTCTCATAATCAACAAATTAGACAATATACCCCCAATTCACATACAAATAAGGTACGTTTGGCCTACTTAGTCCAGACTATTATGTCTGAAGCCAAAATTACCTGGCCATTATTTATGTTGATGTAATGACTCCTTTGTTGTTGTTTTTTTTGATATCTCGAGAGTAGGAGAGGACATTTATTTAAAAGATATATAGTATTTAAAATACATTATGATACAATGATTTACTACGATTGGGTCGGAGGTTTAAAAACAGCCATGATGGATCTGAAAGTCCATGTTACTTTTGGAGTGATATAGATTTAAATGAAAAAGCAAACTAACAAACAAAAGCTAGAATTGACTGCACAAGTTTAAATTTATTGTGGATTTTCTAAAATCTTTACAGGTGCTAATTTACACCTACAAGCTCAAATATACATTAATTTTCAATATCCAAAAAATATGTTCTAATGAAGCTTGTTTGTCAGATTAAAAGTACAATTTATTTTTTTAAATAACCTTTATTCTGTTGCTCTGTGCTGGTGTTTTCTCCTACCTTGTCTACAGGGCATGGCAGGCGACAGCCACCAGGTGTTCATCAGGTTACCCTCAACTATCAACAGGGAATTAGATCCCACAATCTGTGGCCAGTCAGTTCTCGCTTTTAGGGTGGTAAAAGGGTGTTCTAGGGTGTTCTAGGGTGTCCCTGGAATTCCAGTGGACTCACTCCGCAACCTTCTGCAAAGAAACAAATCATCAGTTCCAGCCTGGCCAGCCTCTGCACGGCTCCCCAACTTGTAATCTTCACAACACTCACCTTCTCCGTTGGTGTCATCAAGCTGCTTGCCTGTCCTCCCAGAAACACCTTCACCAGCAGAGAAAGAGAAAACATAGCTTTGACACCCTCCGGATTCCTCATGTTAATCCACCTAGAACATGTCAAACTCAAGGCCCCCGGGCCAAATCCGGCCTGCCATAGTCATTTACGTGGCCCTCTAAAGTCTACAAATATTACTTCTGTTCTATCCATGCACACTTAAATACTCAAATCAGTGTTTCTTTGAATAGTCGTATCACATCACTTTGAAAAGATGTTCAATATCATTTAACTTTAAGAAATATTTGTGGAGATAGATATTTATTAATATTTTAGCAGTTTTATCAATACTTTCTGCCACAACCGGCCCTTTAAAGACTTCCATTATCTTGATTTCGCTGTTCCCTGGTTTCCCATTCTTTGGTACCTCACGAGACATCCCCCTGTTCCTTGCAAAAATAACATTTTATTTTGAGAATCACCTTCCATGTCCTGTTTTCTGGTGTTGTGCTGACTTAGAGTCCAAAAACCAATCATTTCAATACCTTTCATTAAGCAAATATTTTTGTTGTAAAAATTGGATTAAATTAACACTTAGCAACCAATTCTTTTTTTTATATAATTAATTCCTTTTTAATAAAAATAATAAAGTCAAAATGTTAAACATTCACCCAAGGGTGAGTGCATGTTTGCTTCCGACTTGCACTATGAAACATACAATTATGGTAGGATTATATGACTACTGAGTATCAGAGTCTACAATATTACCTGACTCTATAGTCTGAATAGAAGTTGCTGTTCCCATGTATCTTAGTTAGGAAGCTGCTTTCTGCTTGCTCCACTGTTTAGTGTTACCTTCAGTGCCCTGATCCTTTTGCTAGCCTCAGCCTTGTAGTAGTCAAGCTCTTCCTAAGAGTGTCTTACCTGTCACCATGCAGCTCAGGGTGCAGCAGCTGCAGGACCAAGATGCCTGAGGAAGGCAGGAAAGAGTGGGCAGGCTGGGCCAATGTGGATCAACTTGAGCCGACTCACCCATCACTGAGCACAGCTCCCAAACACCTCTGACAGATCGGAGTAGAAAGCACTAACCACATCATAGCTGTGATTCACCACTGCCTCAAGACCAAGCATGCCCAAAAGGCCGCCAGATCTCTTAATCATCGTGTATGCATGTGTGGATGTTGTTTACGGGAGAGAGCAAGACAGACAAGGAATGAATGAGCTTGTTTGCATATGACGGTGCTTCTATAAAAGTTGCCTGTGTGTTTTCTGTGTGTCAGAAAGAGTAAAGCACATCCTAACAGGCCCTTCAGAATCTCTCCAAGAGAAAAGCACTGCAACTACCTCATGCGTTTGCCACATTTGTATTTTTATTATTTGCTTCCTATTTAAAGCTGCATTTATCCATGTGGGTCAGGCTTAATATCTGTGTGGATTCTGCACAGTTACAATGTGCAGTCAAGGGCAAAGCCACAAGAGAGAAAATGCCTAGTTAAGTATACAGAATAGATGCAAAGCACGCATGGAGGTCACTTAGTTAAATTTGGTTATGACAACGTGCCAAAACGAATCAAATTAACATGCATTATTATTCAAACATATAAACGGGGAAGATTTTTTTATGCACAACATAAAAGATGCATGTGTGTGTTTGATAGTAATGAATTTGTAATCTAACATATACTTTTTCAAAAATTAACAATGTTGTGTCTAAAATGTTATTACCTTCCTACTTTGCTTTCAGTTCTGTTTTCTCAGGAACTAAACAGATTCAGGCAGTGAAATGTTAAATGTGTGCTGGCGTAATCTGACAGAATTTATTTTGAATGCAGGTCTTTAGTAAAGCTGCGCCTGGAGCAGCTGCCTAGTCCTGTCTTTGCGCTTAACAGGAGTTTTTGTGGACGTTCAAATACAGTAGCTTCATGCACACACAACTAACATAAAGACAAACTGCACACGTGTGTGAGCATGACCACTTTACAGCATGAGATGAATGAATTTCAGTGCAACACAATGTGTTTTTCTTTTGTTATTTCCTCTGGAAAAGCTGAAAAATAAACAGTTCCATTTAATGCTCGCTGAGCTTTTAAGTTTGTCAATTAGTTTTGACATTTGATAAAAGAAAAGGAAGCAAAGATAGTTTTGGAAGCAAATTTAACAAGGAAGGCAAGAGTGTTAATGGCCCTTTCAAATACAGCCCCTTCTTATGTGGGCGCAAGATCACTGACAGCATCTGCTATTCCTATAATCACAGGAGAATGTTTACAAACTAAGTAGAGATGCCCTTCTTTACAGATTATTGCACTAGTTGTTCATAAAAAAACTGCCTAATTTGAAGACGGTTTCAGTTCTTTGAAAAAAAAAATAGAATCTTTTCATCTTTCAACAAAATTCCAACTGTAACCCTCAGTGTATCACTTGCACATTTCACATAATACACCATGATAGACAATTGTGAAATAAATAATACTAGGTGTATTGTTTAGTGACTGAGATGCTACCGCTGATGGAGAGTGGTGAATACATTTCGTACAGGTGAAGAATAAAAAAAAAACATATCCTGAATTTTTTTTTCTATGGATATTGTTAACTGCATTTTTTTTTCAATCAATGGTACTGCAAATACATGCTTTTCTGAAATCATGCCATTCTAGAATACTAGTTAAAACAGCACCACAAAGACAGAGGAAAACAGCATACGTTGACGTTGAGAAGAGGTTTTCAGAAGAGTTAGGCTATAAAACAATATTCTTAATTAGTTCAGACCTACTAAGACATGGTCACAAAAATGACAAACAAACAGTTGGGGAAAAATGGGATGTACAGTGGGGTAAAAGACAATTTAGAAGCCACTGATTGTGCAAGTTGTCACACAAAAGTTGAGAGAGGTCTGTAATTCTCATCATAGGTATAGCCCAACTGTGAGAGACAGAATGTAAAAGTAATCCAGGAAATATTCAGGAAATCACATTGTGTGATTTTTTTTTTAATGATTTTTGGTGCAGAAAATAAATATTTAGCACATACAAATACCAGTTAGAACTGTACAAAAGAAACCTGTCTACACATTCAAACAAACACCAAATTCATCATTTATCATAAAACATTTCCAAAACCAGAGAGCTGTCTATGGATACCAGTGAAAAGATTGTATACCTGATTTGGATGAGCCAATCTACAACAGGCAAGCAGCTTGGTGAGAAGTTATAAATTTTTAGAAAATAGATAACTGACAATCTCCCTCAACCTGGGGCTCCATGGAAGATCTCACCTCATGGGATACACATCGAGGTAACAACAACATGGGCTTGATAAGTGGAAGACCTTTTGGGGAAAACCTGTTCTGATCCTGGGAGACAGCATCCATCCTCACCTTGAATGGAGCATCTCTTCTCTCTAGGAATCTGGACGGATTTATTAGTCCTTCAAAACACTGAAAAACCAGAGTCCAGCTCAGGAAGCAGAGTCATAGTTTAACC
This sequence comes from Apricaphanius iberus, assembly GCA_028564705.1. Lineage (NCBI taxonomy): Eukaryota > Metazoa > Chordata > Actinopteri > Cyprinodontiformes > Aphaniidae > Apricaphanius > Apricaphanius iberus. The sequence goes on along the minus strand of JAPXFQ010000640.1, from coordinate 495,145 downwards.
TCCCCTCTCTGCAGCTTCTGTACTGTTACCCACTCAATACTCCATTAAGAAAGTTTCTTGCCCAAAATCAATTATATTAAAATTTAAACTAACAAAATTTTTTTTTATGAAAATCTCATTAAAAATATGACTTTGACTAAACAAAAAAAGGCAGTTAGATGTGGTTTATTGAACATAAGATTGCTCTCCTCAAAGACTTGATTACTAAATGACTTGATATTTGATAATAAAATGTATTTATTCTGCCGATCAGAAACCTGGCTAGTCACAAAAACAGGGTACTGTACAGTTTTTAAAGTAATTGAAATGTAGAATTTAGAATAGTACAGATTGTGTGTTGAGCAGTGCAATTGAAGAGTAGATGTGCAATTTTCAATAAGTTATTATAAATAGTATGTTAAAAGTAATGTGCGAGTTATATCAGTGTTGTTGATTTTGATTTAGTGCAATTAAGCAGCAATGGTGTGAACATCTATGTGTGTTGGGAGCAGTTTAGATTGTAGAGTCTAACAGCTGCAGGGAGCTGCGGAAATGCTCCTTCAAGCATTTAGGATGCAGCAGTCGGTCACTGAAGGAGCTCTCCATTTCAGCAACAATTTCATGCAGGGGGTGGGTGACTCTGTCCATTAGAGGTGTTATTTTAACTAGAGTAATTCTGTCTCCCACCACCTGCACTGGATCCAGGGGGCATCCTAGAACAGAGCTGACCTTCCTGATAAGTTTATCCAACCTGTTTAAGTGTGTCTTTAGTGTAAGGAAGTAACAGTCATGCCACATAACCCAGTCCTATATGACCATCTTTTAAAAACTTTGGAATTTACTTCGCCCAACGTTCCAAAATCTGAAAGAAAATTAATTACAGTAGAACTCTATCAGACAATGCTGTAACAAAGTTAAAGAATCTGTTTGATTATTACTTCCCTATGTGTCTCAGAATAACACAGTGGACGGCAGCAATTCCATCCATTCAGAAATTGATGGTCTGGTTCAAAGCCTTACTTCCTCAGTGCGTCTGGCGTTAGACAGTGTAGCCGCCTTAAAAAATAGGTTATTAGCCATATGATGTTGGCTCTCAGGTTAAATGCAGAGTTGCATACTTTAAAGCAGAATACTAGAAAACTGGAGAGAACACAACAAGCTAGAACAGCCTATTTGTCGTCATTAATAGAGGTAAATCAAAACAATCCCAGGTTTCTTTTTAGTACAGTTGCCAAACTTACAGAGTCATCGCTCTGTTGAGCCAAATATTCCCTCTTCTCTCAGTAGTGATGACTTTATGGGATTCTTCATAAGTAAAATAAATTCTATCGAAAATAAAATCATTGGCATTCTCCCAAAAATGTATAGCCTACTTCTCTCTCAGTAAATACACCAGTATCAGAAAAAACCCCCCAGTAGAACCATGTTTGTGTCTGCACTGTTTGGATTCCATTGAATTTTCTGAATTATAACAAATATTAGCTTAATCTAAACATTCAACTTGTACTATGCCAGCCCCGATCCAAATCAAATTATTTAAGGAAGTGTTCCCTCTGGTTACTGGCCCTATTCTAGACATGATGAATCTATCTTTAATAAATGGATATGTGCCTCAGGAATTTAAGGTTACTGTAAATAAACCTTTACTTAAGAAACCCTCCCTAACTACAGACCTATATCTAGTCTTCCTTTCTTATCCAAAATTCTTGAGAAAATAGTTGCTAATCAAGTATGTGAGCATCTAAACAGCAACAGCAAGACCTGTTTGAAGAATTTCAGTCAGGTTTTAGAGCTCATCATAGCACTGAAACACCACTGGTGAAAGTTACTAATGATATTCTACTGGCCTCAGATAATGCACTTGTAAATGTTCTGGTGTTGTTGGATCTCAGTGCTGCTTTTGACAAGGTCGATCAGAATATTTCTCTTAGTAAGGCTTGAAGATATAGGGATTAAAGGAACAGCACTAGGCTGGTTTAAATCATATCTGTCCGACAGATTTCAGTTTGTTTATGTCAATGATAAATCTTCTTCACACTCAAGGGTTACTTGTGGAGTACCACAAGATTCTGTGCTTGGACCAGTTCTCGTTACTATATATATGCTTCCTATTGGTAAAATAATTAGACAGCATGCTATGAATTTTCACAGTTATGCTGATGATACACAACTATATACTTATCCATAAATCCAGATGAATCCTATCAATTAGGTAGATTACAGGCATGTCTCGAAGACATAAAAACCTGGATGACTCTAAACTTTCTGTTCATAAAGACAGAAGTTGTCGTATTTGGACCAGAAGCTTTAAAAAGGAAACTGCTAAATCAATCACTTCATCTGGTTGGCATTAAATTGGCATTTGGTAATAGTGTAAAGAACCTCGGTGTAATTTTTGACCAAGACATTACATTTAAATCCCATATTAAACAGGTTTCCAAGATTTCTTTCTTTCACCTCTGCAATATTGCTAAAATCAGAACCATCCTGTCCAGGATGCAGATAAACTAGTCCATGTATTTGTTACTTCAAGGCTGGACTACTGTAATTCCTTATTTTCAGGAACTCCACAAAATGCAATTAAAAGCCTTCAGTTGATTCAAAAGGCTGCAGCAAAAGTTCTGATGAATATTAAAAAGCAAGATCACATTTCTCCTGTTTTAGCTTCTCTCTGTTGGCTCCCTGTTAAGTACAGAATAGAGTTTAAGATCCTCCTTATGTATAAATCCCTTAATAATTAAATATTATTCCATATGTTCCTGACAGAGCACTTTGCTCAGACTGCAGATTCAATGGTAGTTTCTAGGATATTTTAAAGAGTAGAATGGGAGGCAGATCTTTTAGTTATCAGGCTCCCCTCCTGTGTAACAAGATCCCAGTTTTAGTTCCTGAGACAGATACTCTCGTCTGGTAGGTTCTGTGAGCGACTGTGTTTTTTCTTTGTCGAGTGAGACATCTGTTCCAGAGATCTTCGCTGGAGAGCATGAGCAGGTTGATTGGCAACACCTGGTGAAGACACTATTTTTAAGAGTAGCCTTAAAATCCTCATTTTTGATCAAGCTTATAGTTAAAATGGCTTAGGTTATCTGGAGTTATTTTTTTAGTTATGCTGCCATAGGCTTAGTGTTGGAGGACAGACCAACCAATTTTCTTCACTCTTCTACTTTTCTCTAAAACTCTCCAGATGTATTTTTTTGGTGTTATTGCGATTGTTAACCTTGAGCTTTTCTATCCATAGAAGATCCACCTGGTCTGGTATCCTGCTCAGCTACAACGTTCTGCTGGAAGGGGAGCATCCCAGTGACTGTCCATCCTTCATGTCCTGTTAAGTTTTTGCTTAAATATAGAAAGTACTCTTACATTAGTTCTTTTTGTGTTTCTTCTGTCTTCTCAAACCCCTAGACAGTCGTGGCAGATGAGCACTTGTATTGAACCAGGTTCTGTTTGAGGTTTCTTCCTGTTAAAGGGGAGTTTTATCCTGTTTACTGTCGCTACATGCTTGCTCAGTATGAGGGATTATTGAAATTACTTTTCTTGTAAAGTGCCTTGAGATCACATCAGTGGTGAATTGGCGCTATTTAAATAAGCTGACTTGAATTGAACTGGTCAATGACCTGAAAAGAGCCGGAACCCCAGTAACAAAGGTTACCATTAGTAAAACATGAAGCAAAATCCTGCATCACACAAGGTTAAGCCAGCACATGTCCAGGTCTGTCTAGTTTGTGAAAGACCATCTGGATGATTCAGAGGAGGATTGGGAGAATGTCATGTGGTTAGATGAAACCCAAAGAGAACCTCTTGGTATAAACTACACTCGCCATGTTTGGAGGGGAAGAATGCTGAGTTAGCATCCCATGAACACCATACCCACTGTGAAGCTTGGTAGTGGAAACATTATGCTTCGGGGCTGCTTTTCTACAAAGGAGACATAATGACTGATCAGTATTATGCAAAGAATGAAGGGCGCCGCATATTGTGAGATTTCGGACTCAAATCTTCCTCCATCAGCGGGACCCCTGAAGATGAGCTCTAGCTGTATCTTGCATGACAATGATTCCAAACACGCTGCCCAGGCAACAGACTGGGTTCAAAATTATTTCAAAGTTCTGCATTGGCCTAGTCAGTCTCCAGACCTCAATCTCAGTCTCTGTTGCCTAGCGACAGTCCCAAAACATCACAGCTCTGGAGAAGATCTCCATGGAAGAATGGACCAAAATACTAGCTACAGTGAATAAAGAAGAATAGGAAAAATTTCACTTCTGTTTTTGCAAACTGGGGATACTTTACAAATTACTAAGGTGAACTTTTGACATTGATAAAATACTTATTTTTTGCAACATTATATGAATATATTTTTTAATCAAACAATGTTTTCTGGAATTTTTTTATACAATACTCTCACAGTAGAACTGTACATAAAATGAAACTTACAGAGTTCTATCATTTCAGCTTGTGCCGTTGTTGGCTGCCAAATACTTTTTTCCACCCATTGTATAAGAGAAGCAACCAAGAAACCCAGGGTAATTTTTGAGGAGCTGCAGACATCCATAGAACAGATTGGAAAATCTGCACTCTATAAAATAAGTCCTGTTAAAAGTTTGTCTGTAGATCAGGGGAAACAAATTAAGCTTACATGTCAAGTCCAGTCTGACTTGAAATTAATTTTATTTCTGAATTGATATCATGTATTTATTAAAACTGAATTTAACTTTCTTGATAAATTCTACGTGTAGGATAAAACTAGTTACATACTACCTTGAACACAACATCCTTATAGTGAAACGTTTTGATGAAGGGGATGCTTTTCTTCAACAAGGAAATGTACTGTGCAAAATTTATAGGCATATGTATGGAGTTAAATGTAGGACAATCCAAGAAGTAAACCTCTAAGAACCATTGCAGCTTTTTGATGCGTAAGGTGGCTTAAAAAAGTATTGACTCAGGGCACTGAACACAAACATGCAACATTTTTCAGAATTGTTTTATATTTCCCCTCCATTTTACAATTATGCATACATATGAGGTGATCTCTCAGATTGTATGCAAATTAAATACATAAGAAAATATAGGGGTACTTCTGCATCACAACATATTTATATCTATTTTGAAAGAATGCGCACAGATTTAAAAATAGGCATACATTACAAGACGTTACAACAAAAACTGCTTCCTCTTTGAAATTTTCTGCTGCCCAAATCTTTTGTTTCACTCAGCCTATTCCTCTACCTAATTTTGATATATTTTTTGAACCAAGCAGTGATCTACAGTGACTCCCTCATAAGCCTCTGGCACATTGGAGAGATGTTATAAGCAGTGACAAAAGACGAGAAGTGCTGAATCCAACTGAAGGTAGCAGAGGACAGGCTCCTCATTAGGCAAACTCCTTTTTGCTCCTAGTCACTAAGACTTATTTTGATCAATTGTTTTCATGTATTGATTGACTTAAAAAAATGCTGCACTCTGTTTGTATTTTCTGTTCTTAAGAAGCACTGGGTTGGGTATGAATACAGATTAGGGGGACTTTATTGTCCCCAACGTTGCAGGTTGATGTGTTGTAAAAATAAGATGTAGGTTAATTCTTTATCTACATATGTAGTGCTTTTAGAAGAGGCAGATTTAGTTCAAGCAGGAACACTGTAAACATGACTTGTCAGATTCTTATCTTTTGCATGCATACTGAAATCACTGTCATGAAAAAAAACAACTAAAATCATGATATGAGGCAGCAAAATCTTTGGGAACCAGCCATACGCCCCAGTTTGTACCCATTCATCTCAGCTTTCTCTTTACAGCATAAATGCAGGGCTCAATATACAATTGGTAATATGCGAATTGGTAAACGTGTTTATTACAGAAAGGTTCATATTGAGAGCCCGATTAGCATATATGCAGAGAGGCTTTGCATGCGTGACATCCTCTCAGCCCCTGTGCTGGAAATAGCCACACATACAACTTCCTCTGATTACATTGATATGTAGATTCATGCATCTGCGTAGATTAGTAATTCATTAATTTATTTGCTCTGAATTCTCGGGTGAGAGTACCTCAGACAGAAGTCTGGGACAAACCAAAAGCATCTGAGGAAAAATGTTGCAAATAATCACTCAGAATAAATGTAAAAAAAAAATATGAAGGTTGAGTGACCCAGAACAACATAAATCCAGTTTGGTATTATGATTAAGAAACTTTGTGAGCACCAGGGTTAAAACGAGGAAAGTGTAGACATTATTATCAGTCTTTTCATCTTCACAGCAGAATTAGCTTCTCTTGCTCAAAGTGGGCTATGAGAATTAATCATGGTGTCTGTGTCCCTGTCTATGAGTCTGTGTGTGTGTCTATAAGCTCCAGAGCTCTGCCATCCTTTTTTAAAAGCATCACGGATCCCCAGTTTTTGCTACTTCGGTGTCCCTATTTCCTGAAGCCACACTGAGCACTTTTCAACTTTAAAAATAGGCTCTTGACAAAGAGTGCCAAGAAATGCTAAACACCGGATTGCATTCCAGTGTTCAGATCTGGCCACAAAAATGGAGCCTGCTCGCCTAGAGAACCTGTGTTTTACAAGACAAAAAATAGGAACACGTTAATTTATGGCATCTGTATCAATTAATGTGTAGCACCGATGGGTGTAGCTAATGTACAGAGACAGTTTGTGCTCAGGTTTATTTATATAGCAAATTAATCAGTGAGTCAATTGGTGTCACATCTTCCGCATTATGAAACAGGAAATGAAGTGAATCCCTCAGGGTTTCAAGGGAGTCCCCTTCACTCGTTTAAGATGGCCCTTTGAAGAACCAGAAGGTATTTAATCATAATAGGAGAGAGATGCAAGGTGAACAGCTTTATGGGCAGGCTGCATTGATGAGTGAGATGCAGGAACTACTGACTTTGTTAACCTGTCCAGAACAGTATTTGCTACACTTTATAGTAGGGAATGTGAAATTGACTCAGATAGAGGAGTTTAATGTTCAGCCAGAGTAATTCTTATAAAAGGAAGTCATTAAAAGATTTGCAAAAACTAAAAAGAAAAAAAATGGGGAAAGATAGAAAAATGTCAGATCATATTGGAGAACACATGATACACCCATGCATAAGTATACTTACATTTGTTGTAGTATATGTTTTCACAATATTGTATCCTTATTTCTTTTATTTTTCTGCTCAATTAATTTTCAAACTGAGAACACAAATGCTTTATATCTGAGCTTTAACATTTATTTCATGGTAAGAATCAGGGTACTCGATTCCTTGAAATACCTTTTAGATTAGCCACAACAATCCATTCTAATGGCACTTTAATTACACCCAAAAAACACCAGAGTATCCTCTGACCATGTAAAAGTACCTAATGTAAATAATCTCATCTTGCTCATTCATGAAATCAAGAGAAAAAAAATCAAAGCATGTCTGCATAGTGGGGCATTTGGTAGCACTGTTACCTTGCAGCAAAACCATCTGAGTTCAAATCCACACCTGGAGCCTTTCTGCATGAAACCTTCATGTACTCCCTGTGCATGCATTGGATTTTTCTAGGTACACTGGCTTCCTTCAAGAGTATAAAAAGATGACTGCTGGATCAATTAAATTCTTTGAAGTGCCGCTTAGGTTATGTGTTACGAGTATATGCATGTACTGTGTGATGGACTGGCGGCCTGTCCAGGGTGTACCCCGCTTTTGCATGTTGAACGCTGGAAAAAGGCACAAGCACCCCTGAGAATTCTAGAGGATAAGTGGTATAGAAGATGGATGGATGAACTTTGACTGGTTAAATTTTGGTAGTAAATTATTTGAAAAAAACTGACATGTAATCCTATATTTTTATTTAAAGAAAATGATTACATGTTGGACACTTTGAATGTCTTCTGAAATCCTTTGTGCTCTCCACTCCATCCAAAAACACATTTGCATTCGGAAACAATTAAATAAGCTTATTGCGATCAGATCATAACTTCCCAAAAACATTTCAGGACATCTTCATCATGGAGTACTGTTGAAACAACTGGGTTCTATTTAATCTAGATAAATATATTTTGTGACAAAAAAAAAAAAAATTGGCTCTGGCAGAAAGATACATTTCTGAATGATTGAATCAATTACCTGAGAAAATAATTAACATTTTAATTAAACTGATTATGAGCTGCAGTTTGATATGAGGCAGATCTTATTATCGAACTGTTTACAATTGCAAACTCTGTTTTGTAGTTTTCCCCCAGTAAAATTCACAATTTGTCCAACAAATTAGGAGATTAAATGTTCTCAATGACAATGTAAAGACTTTTGCTGAAGGTTGTTATTCCTTTCAAGTCAATGAATCGATGCTATGTGCTGGGTTTACATAGATAACCTTTACGTTAATTGGAATAATGAACTGAAGGATTAATTGGAATAGATGCATGATTAAATTGAGATGGCTTTTCTTGTAAAATGCTTTGATATGACAGGTTGTGAATTGGTATTATATAAATAAGCTGAATCAGTTTTAGCTCAATGGTTATTCTCCCATAGAAACATTAAGGCTTTGCAATCCACTTTAAATAGTATTAGGTCAATTATTTTTAAACTTTTAAATTTATCTGTCCTCAACATAAATGTTACGTTTTGTGCAGAGGATTTCCCGATGACCTCCAAGGCAAAAACATCTAAATGGGTTTTGCGCCTTCTCCTAACTTTTCTGCATGTTAGGGTTTAAAACTGGTTCTAAATGCATAATGAAAAATACATTTATAAATGCTTACTACTCTCAGACACAGAGATCTGAACATTTTTTCTTTTTCAAGGTTTTGAGACGAATGTCTCTGGTCCCAGAACAAACAAGTCATGTGATTCACTCACTTTTATTGGGCTGTCCCATGAAGCTAGCTCAAGATATCGGGGCTAATTTGAAATAGCCTTGCTTGAATTAGCGTAACAGTTCACTCCAGGCTTATAAGTTTCCACGGATGAAACTCAGATGGATTCAATCTCTGATAATTCAAGCGAGGCCTTTCAAGTGAGACTCATACATGTTCATGGTACATTAAAGGTCAATCAATGCTAGATAAATCAATCCCAGGCTGAGAAAAATTATTTTAATTATATAATAACAATGCAAGCATTTGAGCATAAATAAATCATAATCAATTTGTGGAACAGCAGCTGCATGAAATAAAAGCTTGTGAGGCAGCATTGTGTGATAGGAATTATTGATTACATGCTGAATTGTTACACCAGTGTTCTGCAGTAGGTGGTGTTGTTGCACGGACACTCAGGAGTGTGACACATAGTGAGCGCTGAGAAGTGCTTTTGGCTGTAAACTTCTAAATTCATGACCATGCACATTACCTGGTTGGGTGGTGTAAAATAATCTGGAACCTGTTGTGAAATATTAAAACCAGACGGAATACAGATGGAAAATAGCTGACACATTAAAAGTGTAAGAACAGAATTTAAGTAAGGATGTAAAAACATTTAACAATTAAATAATTTCAAGTCTTGAAAATATAAAGTCACATTAACACAGTATTTAATTTTTTTTTCTTACAAGTTTTAAGATACTGCAAGGCTATTTTAACATATTTAGATAGAACATGTTGCTTTTATGGTTCTATCTTACAGAAATAATGTTTTTGCAATCATTGAGTGTTGTTTGATATCACATGATTTGTCCAGTCATAGTCATTTATCGAAAATAATCAAAACTTAGCCTGCGTTGGAGCAATGTACATAGTAAGGAAGTAGGGCTTCAGGTTAGCCACCTTAGTGGAACAGAATGTGGACAGACTAAAATGGGATTTTTAATGTAAGCCTGGCTTTTGAGATTAGCTGATTTTTTTGGAATAGCCCTCAGGTTTGACTTTTAGTAGTTGTTAAAGACAAAAAAACAAAACATACCAAAAACATTAGAAAGCTGTTTATTTGTTTAGAAATAAATCACATATGTACAACTACGCCTATTATTATTAATACTATTATTATCGTCATCTTTACTTAGCAATATTTTTCCTCTCTACCATCCAAAATCTTTTGAAATCCATGAGATTCTGAGGACATCTCTTGTGCACAGTCCTTTTTATGGAGACCTTATAGATTATCTATATGTTCATAGCCAGGCCATACCATTTTTTCTTCTCCTGATAAAGGTATCCTGTGGTTGATTGGGATGTATTCAGTGACGCTGAGAAAAAGAATACTCTGGCTGTTATTTGGAAGTGTTCTGAAGCTTTGGAAGCTACCATCACCACGTTTCTGATTGGTCTTGTTCTTACAGTAGTTACACTGTGATTTTGTACAAACCATACTCTTTGGAATTGATTACAACACATTCTCCCACAAGGTACAATATTTTAACCTGACTTTGGTGTTTTCTTTCGGATAAATTACTTGTTTTTTCACACCTACTCTTCAGTCCATATACATAGAGAACACAGCTGACAGTTGTCATACTGTATGTAGAACATATTGAGTACCTGCCAAAAATTCCTGTAGCTCCTTCAGCCTTGCTGCTCATGGCAGCCTCATTGACTAGTTTCTGCCTTTTCTTGTTATCGGTTTTGCTTAAAAGAAGAAAAAAACATGTACAAATGATGTAATTTCATTGATGTTCCATATTTGCTCTGATATTACAAATTATTGACTAAACAACTGTACTGTATTTCTGTGTAATGAGAACCCATAAAGTTGATTTCTCAAGAACACTAATAATTAAATAAAATCAAAGGTGCACGAAACAAATAATGCATCTAAATGTTTTTTTCCCTCTCCTATAATGAATTTGTGTTTTCAGTTAAATTGTACAGCATATATGCCACAATGATGATAGAAACATAAAACAATCGACACATTTCTTTTGTTTTCTTGGACTTATTTCTTGCATCCAAAACCTTTAAGAGGTGGGCACACCTTTTGCAGCCACTGCATATTCTCCCATAGGATACAAAATAACTCTTAAAAATAAGGAAACATGAAACAATAATAAAATAATAAATAAATGTGTCTTTGCGGATCTGACTGAAACTGCTGCCCCACATCCCAGGATTATCTGGATTCTACAACATTGCTCCCAACTAATGAAGATCTTCCACCTCCTGTCTTCCATGGCCGTCAGTAATGATCTGTGCCTTCAGCGGATGTAAGACATAAGTCTGGGCTGTCATGGCGGTGACTTGTTTTTATAGGTAATGATGCTAAATTGCACAACAAGGAATGAGGGAGGCCACCAAGTCATCCATCAGAGGGGTAGTTCATACCAGCGGCCATCGGGGGCATTTTTCAAACCCTAGTCCACTTAAACATGTAGCTTTCTGTCCCTAACCAGTCTCTATTTCTCCTCCTGTCTCACAAAGAAACGAGCTTGCGTGTACAAATGCACCAGCTTGCCACAAGCAACTGGAGGGGACATCTTATTCTTTCATCCAAAGCGAGTCATTGTGGCGGTGTCAGCTGGTGCCGTCTCTTTTATCACACTGGAAGCTAATGGAAGCAGCAACTGGAGGAGGTGGTAGGGAGGTGGGGGCATGGAAGCAAAACACACACAAACAGAAACACAAATACGCTAAGAACCATCAGAGGCTGGGGAGACGGGGCAGGCAGGCACACCAGGCCCGAGGCGTGAGCTGTTTCGCCGTGATGCTGAGACCTCTTTCTATCAGCTTGTGTTTCTGACGCTAAAAAAACACACACACAGAAGGGATCCACAGTCATTTTTCCTTTGCTGTTATGATCAGTTTCTTTTTTAACCCCCCTGGTAGAGTTAAGCTGGATGTCATCTCAAAACCTAAACTACTAAGGAGAGGATTTACTTAATTCTGCACATCCCACGTGGCCTACATGTAAAACTAAGTAAGAGATGAATCGAGCATAGCATTTTTTCCCCACCTAATCGCTCTTTTTTGTTTCATTAGGTCTTCCAAATGTTCTTACATCTATTGACGGGAAATACTCTATGGAGAGGGTTTATTTACAAGAGAGGAAACAACAGCCAATTACTGCAGGAGGATTCAGAGCAGCGTACATGTTTTAATAAGATAGTTGACCTAATTTTCTGGTAGCATTGTTACCAGAAACACTGCTACATTAATGATACATTATTCTAGGGACATATGCCAGCCATGTATTGTTCTTATTTTATCTATAACTCTTTATTTTTTCAGTCTTTTTCTGTTTGTATAACATAACAATCGTGCTTTATCATTTGACACCATTTAGATACATATCATGTTTATATTATGTTTTACATTAGGCAGTGAGACAGTTAAAAATATACAAAACAATATTATTTTACTAGACATAATTTCTATTTTTAATATAATCATCCATATCTTTCTTTTTAATACTCATTTCTTATATCTCTGTAAGTTATGTGCTTTAGCTTCTGTGATCAAAATATTATTGCAGAAAACGGCAACTCCATATTTTTTTTAGACATTTAGACAACTTCCAATGTAGTACAGACATTCACAGTTACATGTTTTACACGGTACAGTTTTACAACAAACTTCCAGAGAAAACTGTGGTAGAGTAACTTTATACAAAATTCACAGGACATGAACTGTAGCCATTTCACATTTTCGCTCAGTTGTTTTGCTTTTCAAAGTAAACATGTTCTGTTCAACCACATGCCTTTCACGGTAGCTGCCATAGAAGCAAACTCACTTTGTCCTAACACGCCATGTCAAAAGTCTGGGAAAACCTAAAAGCTTTTGTGCTTTTTGTTCTTTTTTTGTCTCTCTCCCCCGGTGAAGCAAAGACAACGTAAACAAAAAGAGAAAAAAACTACTTTGCTGACTGGTCTGCACCTAAACATCTACATATGTATTGCTCAATACATATTGATCGGACTATGACTGATCATTACACATAGAGGAAAAGAAAACATGACTGTATTTAAACACAGAGTTGGTCCCGGTTGTTTTGTGCTAGCATATAAAGTGTAAGCATTTTGTCGTTCTGCCCAGTCATGTAAACAGACTGTCGCTTGGCTGAACTTGGTGTTTTGGCTTAAGGCCTTCTTTTTTCATTTTCTTCTTTTTTTTTCTTTTGTCAGGAGACATTTGATAAACTTTTTCAATGATGTTCCTGAGGAAAACATGCAAAACGTAAACAGGATTGACTGTCAGCATTAAGGGATAGTCAATGTTTGCAAATCTCCTTTCTAACCATGTGCTTGTTTTGTTTTTATATTGTACTTCTATGTACCCTGTGCTTTGCCAACCGAATACAAACTGGCATAGTTTTTGCTTTTGTCTGCCTATTGATTTTGGTCCTTCATTTCAACATACATAGTATAAAACATCCTAAAAATAATTCTAAAAATGCTTTGATCACATAAAAGTTTCTTCTCTCTTTTTTTACACTGAAAAAATAAAGACAAAAATAACAGTCTCTCTCACACACAAAATCTTTTGCAACAAACTCTGGACTGCTCCAGATTGCTCCTAAACACGAACTTCTTATTGGCATTGTGCTTACTCCAAGCTCCCAGTTTGCCTTGCGGCTTATAGTTTTACCTCACAGAGAGCAACGTTTGGAAAAGAGACAACTGTGTGAGGTTTGGTAAACATCCACAAAAAAATCGACGGCATCCCTTGCACTTTATCCCGTTGTCAAGTTTGTTTAACTACTTAATCTACTATATTCACACGGTATTTACTTGATTCATGAAGATATTCAACAAATCTCTAATCTATAACGCTATTTTTTTTCTCTTCTCACAGTATTACACAGTATGTTTACATTTTTTTTTTCTCAATTACGGTTTTATTGGTGAGCACTAACAGTCTTTGAATTTGTTTTCAGAAAACCAACCAACAATAAGACATCATTGGCTTGATTTAACAAATACAGAAAAATTAAGCATGGTTGGAAAATCTGTTTTGATCACAAATTGCCCCTGGAGGTAGGTGAATCAATTAAAATCTTGGAAGTCCTTTGTAATGTTCTCTTTTGACTACATGCTCCATGAGGGTTTTGTTGTTGTCTACACATTGGCCTCAGCATTGGTCAGGTTAGAGGGTGGGCTTGTTGGATAAGGGGGATTAACAGGCTCTGTTTGGCTATTTGGGTTAGGAGGTGCGCTGGTTGGGCTAACAGTTTTGGCAGTTGGGTTAACCGGACTGGTTGTAGTGACCGTGGTGGTAATAGTGGCAGTGGGACTTGTCGTCGGATTTACCGGGCTTGAAGCGGCTGGATTTGCTGGCGGAGGAGCCGCATTTGCGGGTGTCACTGTACTGGTTGAGTTTACAGGAGCCGTAGTGGTTGGGCTAGCTGGGTTTGCAGTAGCTGGGATAGTGGAGCTAGCGGGGTTAGTAGGATTGGCAGGACTGGACAGGTTGGCAGTGTTGGTTTCCGCTTGCTGTTCAGGTCCGTTCTCTTGGAATTTCCTGACGACCTTAGGTGGCTGGAACATTATTCGAAGACGCTAGGAGAGAAAAACAGAGCAAATAAGATTACTACACTACTTAAAATTTGTTCCTTTAGGCTAGTAAATCAGGTACATATTGTTTTCTTTGGGTGATGGTTTATATTTTCCTTAACTTGTACAGTTGTAGTTTTGGTTTCTTAATGCTATACTTTTAAAGGGACAGAAATAAGCTAATGTGGTTTTCTTTGCACTTTCGATGAAACTTTTCTTGAATGCCTTGAGTTCCAGTTTTTTTATACCCACATAGTCATCTTTGATCAACTCAGTGTATTCTCTTAAAAAATATATATTTGTTTTGTGTATTTGATTAGAGAAATGTGTTTAGAATAATATAGTCTATAGTAAAATTTAGAAACTACAAATGTTAAAAGTCTGTCACACTATTGCCTATATTGTCATGGATGCTGGCACAATGAAAATGTGTACGATGTGTATCTAAATGTGATCAAGTTAAATATTTGATTTAATATTGATTTACTCTTATTTAAAAATATGTGTGCAATTCACAGTGTTCTGCTGTGTCAGGAAGAGGTACCTTATTTTATTCACAATGTCACCATGCTGTTTCATGCTTTTTTTCATTTGTAAAAATTAAGTGATCCATTGATGATGCAATATAAATGTTTAAAGAGTGCTCCAATGTGGTCAAATAGTTATTAGCTGAATTAGTTAGAAAATGGGTGAAGCTCACTTTCCGTTTCAGGTTGCTTGCATGCTGAGATGGGTGAATCTTCATTAATGCACACAGCATAGTGTACATATGATTATTGCTGCAGTATTTGAGTCTCAGTTGCATTGCTTATGTATTAGATGTGCACATGTGCAGCATAGATGTGCCATTATAAAATGCAGTTATTGAACGAAATATAAACCTAGGCTTTTAATTTTTTTTTCCACAGATTCTTATGGAAGACTGTTCTCTTGTTACCATTCCCACTGTCCAAGGGTAATTATTTTCTCAGTTGTAGCTCCTGCTGTTTGGAAATACAACAGCAACATAATCCCAGGTACACAAAAATTTAACTGATCAGTCCAACAAAATATATTTCACAGTAATCATGTGTACTGACTATTATTCTATATGCTATATACTATAATATTACACCTTAATCGCACATGGATAAATACAGTGCCGACTAAGTTGAAAGTTTGTGTACACTTGATAATTTCCCAAATGGGTTTCTGCCATAACTTTTTGATTATTTCGGTCTATACTTAAGGAGTAAGGAGTATATTTAAGGAGAATTGTTTTGCGATTGTGATGCTAATTTTAATATATAAAAAGGCTCATTTCATTTAGGACCCTTCATCCTAATGTATCACATCAATTTAAATTTAGTCTCGTTCAGCTGAATCAGGAACATAAATCATGAATGAAACAGTGAAATAAATCCTAACAGTTCAATGTTTCCACATGTATGTTTAATGTATTAAACAGTTTGTAGTGTAATGAGATATATATTGTCTGTACCAAAAAACTAAGATATCAAATCGTAATGGTAACACCTTGAATAAACGTGAACAAAGTGAAATATTCCATAAACTTTTGATCTCACCTCCTTGTAAGTGCCCTTGAGCCCAAGATACATGTAGACCATGTATCCTGGTATGAGAACCATGGAAGATAGAGCCATGAGCCACCCCACTCCCTGACCCCAGGCTGGGAACACATAGTCTCCCATCGTGAGGGGAACCATTTGTACGGCGCTGAACAAGAACACTCCCTGTGGGAGACAAGAGACACTTGATGGATCCTGACACCTCTGACTACAGGCAGCGCTGCCCCAGCCTGGCATGGCTGCAGGCAGGTAATATTGACTTTATTTATTATTTCATCTTTCATGTCATGACTTTATATGTACTATCCTATTAGCTCAAAGTACTCACAGCAACAATGAGAGGGGTGAACACGACCCAGCACAATTTCCACCATACACAGGGTTTGTAGCCAATCATCTCCTCAATGTTGTCGTAAAACTTGTTCACACCTGTAGAAAAAAAATTAATACATGAACGAAATACATTTGATTTTTTGATTTTATCAGAAACCTTCCATGCATGACAGTGAGGCATGACAAATGTGTGCTCATGACCATACAGCCAGGCAGAACTTGAAGCTGTTAAAATGTGTCAGTGGACTTGCATTTGCTAAATTTAAATTAATTTAAAATTATTTTTTTTAATGTTTTAAACAAAATGAGATCTTTTAGCAGTCATTTTTTTATGGTTATATGTGAATGAAAGTTACAATAAAACACACCGTAACACCAAGATATGGAGATGCACTCAAAGAAAACCAAGAACAGGAGACACATCCCACTGGCAGAGTAGTAATCGAAAAGTTTGAACACATAGATTCCACCCTGGTTATAATGAAAAAGAGAAATATAAGAAGAGACAAAATACAGAAAGATTCTCATTGATACAGAGCTGCCCTGCTCTACCTGTGTGATGTTTGAAAGTCCAATCACATAGGACACCAGGCAGACAACAGCAATGAAAATCTCTCGTCTGCCTCGAAGTACTTTGGGGAATTCATCCACAAGGGCAGTGATGAAGCCTTCAACAGTGCAGAACTGAAGGACACAATCACAGGGAACAGCTTAAAACATTTGCAAGGATGTGTGTACTTCATACACCAGATTTTTCTTTATGTTGTTGTTCTGGAAATATTTTAGTTCAGTATATGTTTTTGTAATTATGTTTTTATCAAACCCACTCATTAAAAACAAAAAGAGGAAAAAATACTGAATATTAGACTGAAATGTAAATAATTTTCCTTGGTAAGATCAGAAACTTGACAGGGAATAGTGATTTGTTTAATTTTATTTCACATTTAAATAAAAACAAAAATGCTGGCAAAAAGATACCAAATATCGTTCCATTTTGCAAAAAGTTCTGCAATCACTGTATTTTATTACTGTAGGTGGCTCTATTACTTCTATACAACCTAAAGATGTTTAAAGGTATAGATAGATAAAAACATGAAACTGAATTATAGATCAAACTGAAAAATGTGAAAAGCATGGATAATATGAATATTATAAACATAAATTTGTTGCATTTTTATCGCACGTGGGCCAGAAAACAAACAAAACATATATGGTTTGTGATGTCACGTGGTGATGCATATACACTCACTGGCCACGCACATTTCTAATCAGCCAATGACATGGCGGCAACTTATTGCATTTAGGCATGTAGACATGGTGAAGACGATCTGCTGCAGTTCAAACTGAGCATCAGAATGAGGAAGAAAGGAGATTTAAGTGACTTTGAACGTGGTATGGTTGTTAGTGCCAGACGGGCTGGTCTCAGTATATCAGAAACTGCTAATCTAATGGGATTTTCATGCACAATTATCTCTGGGGTTTGAAGAGAATGGTCCAAGAAAGGGAAAATATCAATTTCTGTGCTAAAAAATGCCTTGTTGATGCCAGAGGTCACAGGAAAAAGGCCATATTGGTTTGAGCTGATAGAAAAGCAAGAGTAACTCAACTAACCACTAGTTACAACCAATGTGTGCAGAAGAGCATCTCTGAATGCACAACACCTCGAACCTAGAGTCAGATGGGCTACAGCAGCAGAAGACCACACCAGGTGCCACTCCTGTCAGCTAAGAACAGGAAACTGACGCTACAATTCGAACAGGCTCACCAAAATTGGACAATAGAAGATTGGGAAAATGTTGCCTGCTCTGATGAGTCAAGACTTTTATTGCAGTATTCAGATGGTAAAGTAAGAATTTGGCGTCAACAACATCAAAGCATGGATCCAACTTGGCTTGTATCAACGGTTCAGGTTACTAGTGGTGTAATGGTTTGGGGGACATTTTCTTGGAACACTTTGGGCCCCTAAGTACCAATTGATCATCGTTGCAATGCCACAGCCTACCTGAGTACTGTTGTTGACCATTTCCATCCCTTTATGACCACAGTGTACCCATCTTCTGATTAATACTTCCAGCAGGATAATGAGCCAAGTCAGAAAGCTTGAATAATCTCAGACTGGTTTCTTTAACATGACAATGAGTTTACTGTACTCAAATGGCATCCACAGTCACCAGATCTCAATCCAATAGATCACCTTCGGGTTGTGGTGTAACGGGACATTCGCATCATGGATGTGCAGCAAACAAATCTGCAGTAACTGTGTGATGCTATCAAGTCAATATGGACCAAAATCTCTGAGCAATATTTCCAGCACCTTGTTGAATCTATGCGACGAAAGATTATGGCAGTTCTCAAGTAAACGTGGGTCCAACCCTGTACTAGCTATAAAGTGGCCAGTGAGTGTACTTTGCTAATAGTGTGGAATTGAGGTTTGATGGGTATCAGAATATCCTTCACTCTCTTTTCCTGCTATTTTGTGATTATACAAATAAAACCAATATATTTAAATGTAAGCATTTATATATTTAAATAAAAAAAACAAAAAACATTTTTTCCATTTTCTTTCTTAATCTTCTCATCTCACCAAGTCTCAAAATATTTCAAAATCTGTATTCTGGACTACAATGTTGCTGCTTCTAAAAAAAATATAATATAAATAATTTATAATATAAAGAATTGCATATATTTGAGCCCTTTTGAGGTGTTTAGAGGAACCAAAAGAGTTTACAGAATTTGGTGCTTGAGGAGAAATCTGAAAGGAACATGTACATTCTTCTTTTTCATAGCTGGTGATTTATTCATTATTTTCAACATGAAAAGAATGTTAAACTATAAACGTTGTTTCTAGTTTAAAATTTGTATACTGAAACAAAAAGAAATGTATTTTTTTATTAGTAATTTCCGATGTGAATATCTGATTACCCAAATATGGAGGAACCAAAATAGCAGTACAAAGAAAACTTCTCTAATTTCCGTATTTTGCTTTGTAGCGTGTTTGGTCAGAGTCAGTTTTGGCCTTATTAAAATCACATGCACAAAACAAAGAAACAGTGAAGCCTTTGGGCAAATGGAGGTGATAAGATTGCTCTAAAAATTCTTGACAACTAATGTCAAAGCTCAGCTACATGTACTTGTGTGGAGCAAATTGCATGCTTATCATGCAGAGAGCAGAGGTGAGCTGCGTGATACGTAACTGCTTTTAAATATTTAGGTCAGCCCATGAGCAGATCATTACCGGTCCCCTTACCTGACTGTCTATCCCCAGCATGAGCAGCATGGAGAAGAACAAAATGGCCCAGAGTGGTGATATGGGCAACTGGGTTACAGCCTCTGGATATGCAAGGAAAGCTAAACCAGGACCTGGATAGTAAATAGGAAGGATTATTGTAAATTACAAAACAACATGCCAATGTTAAGATCATTGGGGATAGCAGAGGGTAACAGTGACAGAAGCCACTGCCATGTGGAGTTACCTGAAGCTGCCACGTCCGCAATATCTTTCTTAGTCACATGCGCCATGAAGCCAACAATGGAAAAGATTACGAATCCAGCAAACATGCTGGTGCATGAGTTGATGCAACACACAATGATAGAGTCTCTGAGGAGAGGAAATAATATATATTTATATATTAAAATTGGGCTGTTGTGAAAGGTTTAAATTGACTTTTTCTCTCCAGTCTACATTGACCTTTCTGAAAAAGTGCAGGAACCTCTGAAAGATCAGCCGTGGAAGTGCTTTCCCTGCAAGGCGTCAGGTAAAAATGCAAGCCTTGTTGCTGAAACATGCATATTCTGTTTGAATGAAATGGCAAATTTACCCTATTTTAAAATGTGTCAAGCAAACTCAAAAAAAGCTTCATTTGAATGCAACTATTTTACATAACTGATTATGTGACCCAGAAATAGGGTCTATTAGAGAAAACACTCAGGCATCACAGTAATAGTTGTTTTGTTTGATTTTACAGCACTGAACAGAAAAAGAAGTCTTCTATTGTACACCAAAGTGCTCAAAAGTAAATAGATAAATAAAACATGTTAATATGAAAATCTACACAAATAAATAATAGACAATTCTATAAAATCATGATGACATTGAAAACAAATTGAACTCAAATTTCACATGAATTCGAGTGAATTTTTTTTCATTTTTCTTTAAAAATGAATTTATTAGTATAAAACATTGTTTCAAATTTTTCCTAATAATGGATTCTATATTTTAGCCATTTCTATTCAATATAATATAATTGGGGGCGACTGTGGCTCAGTGGTAGAGTAGTTGGCTTGCAATCGGAGGGTCGTAGGTTCGATTCCAGCTTCCTCCAGTCACATGTCGATGTGCCCCTGGGCAAGGCACTTAACCCCCCAAATTCTACATTGTCCTACCGAGCCATGTTGGGTGTCGGTGTATGAATGTGAGTGTGATTGGGTGAATGCGGCTTCAATGTAAAGCGCTTTGAGTGGTCAGTAAGACTAGAAAAGCGCTATATAAGTCCAGTCCATTTACCATATAATCAGGTTTTATTATATAACTTCTTTTTCACAAGCTCAGCTTTTATTTCAAGATGGGATTTTTCCCAGTGGCTCATTTCTTTTGCTATGTCAGTTTTCAAGTGAAGAGTTCGTCGGCAAATCTTTGGCTGGTGCTTAAACAACAATCTTCCTGGACAGCCTTCCTCACTGTGAGCAGCTTAGAATCACAAGCTAAGTTAAGGGATGGAGTTGCAGGAATTTTGTCCAGCTTTAGTTACTCTAGCAGAACAGAACAGAGGAATAAACATAATTATGGAATAATAATAATTATCAGAGGGTGAGATCTTGAATCGATTGGGTGATATTTTTGAAATGATATCAGGCCCAGTTCTCAAGTACTGCTATCCAACATAATCACCAGTGCTGTTGCTACTATATTTTCTGTCATCCAGGAACAGCCAGGAGGAGAATGATGGAAGAAGTTGTTATAGAAAATTTTATTGCAGTATAAGTTTTTATTTTATTACCCACAGTGCCTAGATAAAACATTGCTTGGTTATTGCTGAGTTATGCTTAGTTATGTTGTCCTGTGACACATCCGGTTTGACTGCTAAAACAGAGTGTCCTTTCTCTAAGCAATTTCTTATCTTTAACCATGTATGAAGTTGTTTGCTCTCTCGTGCTGGTTCATTGGTCTGGTTGGTGGTTAGACACAAAAAATCAATTAAAGAGATAATTACTTAAACAAGGTGTGTATTATTTATGGAACCTTTCATTGTTTGTTCATAACAAACCTCAGACAGGACAGGGCATCTTTCACCAGACTCATTTCGGGCATGGCACCCTGGGCAGCTTTACACCTACAACACTGATGCAACACTGAACGATTGAATTTAGACAGTATCAAAGAGTGGTTAGATATTCTGCCAACATTATGGGCATCTGGATTAAGCCATACACAAAATCCAGCAGGCATTAAATTAAATAACAGCATTAAACAACTTCAGCCCCTCCTTGCCATTCTCCTCCTCCAGGAAGAACAACCAATGAGTATGCAGGTCCCACCCACTGACCCTGATTGGCAGATGAACCAATTCTCCTTAAAATTGACTTTCTGAAACAAATAAGCCACTGGGAAAATTCAAAATTTATGGAAAAAAAAACACTTTGGAATGAAATTGATGGAATTTAATAAAAATGGCAAAATAAAATAAAAAGTATTGTTATTATTATTATTATTATTATTATTATTATTATTATTATTATTATTATTATTATTAATAATAATAATAATAATAATAATAATAATAATAATAATAATAATAATAATAAACAAAGTTTCATATTATTAAATGCATTTTTAGGAAAATAAGAAAAGAATTGTAATACTAATTATATAAAATTTCATATGAATATAATTTTTTCACAATTTCATGGTGACATTGTATATTTGTATATTATTTATTATTGTAGACATCGGTGTCATAATGTTTATTTAGCCTATTTATTACATTTTGAGCACTTTGGTATTCCATGGCATTCGACCAGACTGATGTTCTAAGCATGCCAAAGATCCACAATAGTTAAACTTTTTGAAGTCTTATTAAGCATCCTTGAATGTTGTATATTTTATCTTTTTTTCTGCAATCTCACGAGTGATATTTCTTTTATTTTTATTTTAGCAGCTTTCACCTACATCATGTTACAAATAAAATTTAGTTTATGAGTCATAAGCAGCTCTTACCTGTAAACATTGTTATTGAATGGGTTATAGCTGCCGAGAGCTATAAGCGACCCCAGCCCCAATCCATAGGAAAAAAAGATCTGCGTAGCGGCATCGAGCCATACCTGACAGAGGAACAGGAGTGTTTAGCAGCGTTAGGCCAGGTTCTGCTCACTTGGGCATGAAGAAAGTAGGCACAAATCCCATAATAACATGTCATTACCCCAGACTCTTTCAGCTTTTCAAATTCAGGGGTGATGTAGAACAAGATTCCCTCTCTGGCTCCAGGTAGGGTCACCCCACGGATAAAGAGAATAAACAGCATGAAGTATGGATACGTAGCTGAGAAGTAAACGACCTGGAAAATGGGAAGAGGTGATCAGTGATTCATGAAAATGTATAACTTGGACACATATTTTCATGAGGTTTGTAAAGGCTTCTTTAGTTTTTTGTTCTTAACAACAGTAACAAAAAAAGAACATGTAATTAATCTTCAGCCAGCTTTGTCTGCTATTCAGAGAGCAAATTATTAGATTGGGGGGTTGGGTATGGCTGTAACCAAAACAAATTTTGTTTGGCATGGTCATGTGATGAACTTGACTTTTAACTGAGAAAGGAGCATAAATCCAGATAAATCCAGATCATGGGGGCATGGTTGATTGTTGCTCTTCCTATCATGAATCCACACTCAGAATAGGAAACGTGTCAGGAGAATTGGTATTAGAGAAACCAATGAAGAAAGAACGTTATCAAGGGAGCAGTTTTATTCTTTATTTTACTTTAAAGGTCTTTTATTTAAATAAATAAAAAATTCGAAGCCATGCGACATGCAATTCTGAAAGATTGATGAGGTTGTATTGGACTGTTTAATATTGAATGGCAGCTGCATGCTCTTATTAGAAACCAGCATAAATATGTATTGGGTAGCAGAAAACAAATATTTTACCTTCCCTGTCCAGCTAACCCCTTTCCAAATACAGAAGTAGACAAGGACCCAGGCAACGGCTAGTGTTATTGCCAAAGGCACACGGAGCTGGCCTGGTTTTTCCAAGCCATCAGTCATTTGATGCACATTGCGCCTGTATATCAGAACAAACAGCAGTAATACCATTATACACACAGGGTAGCAAGCAAACAGCAGAGGAGGCCGTATCTTGATATAGGTCAGGGAGGCATGCAGTTAAGTTTAAGCTTAGTAGTTGAGAAAAAGGTCAATATCTTACTCCCAAAACTCCACCACGGCACTGGTGAGATTGGTGGTATCTGGAATGGAGTGGTTTGTATAACATTTTTCTGTGTTCCATATATTGTTACATGAGCTCCATGGAAGTTCCTGGAACAGGAAGAAAAATACACTTGTTCCCTGTTTTGACCAATTTGAGGATTTTTTTATACACAATAAAAAAAGAAAAATACTCACAGTAGTGAATGAGTTGTACAGGTAGTAAATGGCCCAAGCAATGATTATAATGTAGTAAATGTTAAGCCAGAAGGAGAGAACAGCTGCTGCAAGGCCCACACCTAACATTCAAAATGATTAAGATCCATTAAAAACAAAAAAATATATATAGTTGTATTCACATTTTGAATGTCAGTGTTATTGTACCTTTAAACATGGGAGCCAGTTTCCACACACCAAGTCCCCCAATTGAGGTGTACTGACCAAGGGAGCATTCCAGTAGGAACAAGGGCATCCCGGCAAATATAAGGGTCAGAAAATATGGAATCAAGAAGGCTCCTGGATGGATAAAAGTACATCAGGTTAAGCAATTTAAAATGCTAAGCTGCCCTGGCACTGAAAACACTGCACAAATCAGTATAAATCTACTAAAGTTTCAGTTTCAGTACTATTCTATTTAATTTTCTAGCACAAATTCAAAAAAGAAATATCCTCTCAAGGCACTTTTCAAGACAAAACAGAGCCAACTCCTAATAGTAAGTATTTAATCAAATCTCTCCAATCATGTAGGCAGACTTAAATTCAGTTACATTCAAATGCATACCAGTGCAGCCAAGTTCAGTTTACATTGGTCAACACAGCCTGCTTAATTAGGGTTGCAAACGTAGGTAGCTTAAAGCATTTTCTGTTCTAGAGTCGATGAATTATAAGCTCCATCATGTGCATGGTTGATCTGAACAGCTCACTCAGTGTGCAGACATGAAGAGTGAAAAAAAGTATTTACCTCCGCCGTTTTTCCCGCAGAGGTAGGGAAATCTCCACACGTTCCCCAGTCCAATTGCATAACCCACACAAGACAGAAGGAAATCAAATTTTCCTCCCCATGTTTCCCTGACGGGAACCTCTTTTTGCTTCTTCTCGGACTTCACGTCCAATGATTTGGGCTTGTCGTTGTTGGCGGCCACCTCGTTCAGTTCTGTGACCTGTCCATCCGCTTTGGTGCCGTTCGTCGCCATGTCTCTGGGTTTGGCAAAGGTCCTGGCAGTCGGACGGGAGGCTTCAGCACCGGTCCACGTAGACAGCAGCTTCGCGGTTTTTTTCTACTACTAAGCCTTCGGACCAAATGTCTGGAGATGAAGCTTGTGCGCAAACACGACTGGTCAGTCGTTGTTAACCTAGGATCGTGGACAGAGTGGTTGGTTGTTTGAGGGTCCAGAAAAAATGGTTACCTGTTTCAACAAAGATGGACACATAATGTACCACATTCATTTCCTCCATATCAGCAGCAGCAGTTTAAACAATTCCTGCACTTTTCAACTTCAAAGACGCATTTAAACTGCAAAGTGAATCATTCTCTGATATTTTGGCACCAATGCATTTTCTTTTTTCATTCATGTCAAATAACTGATGGCAGAGGCATGCCGCCGTGCCACCACAAAAGACAGATTGCACATAATTTAACAGCCAAACTCAAATCAACAGACATGATTGTCTAAAAAAATTCTGTACTTAAACATGCCAAATTAATAAAAAAGAAAATATATAAAACAGAAATGCAAAGTGTTCCAAAACATGCGCTTTTAAGCGCAGGACGCATCGTAGCAATAGTGTCCAGCCTATGAAAATGAAGCTCAACGAGGTCCACCAATTAACTCCTACAGATTCTCCTATCAGTTATTTTTGGAGATAACTGAAGTTAAGCGTAATAAGAACACGCTGGAAAACAAGCATCTTGGAGACAAAAGGGATATCCAAATGCGTAAAAGCTTACATCAGGCTGCACACATTCTGCCATGTTAATTGAGAACTCTGCGCAACAGAATGCGACTCTTTGTATCTGCAAACACCAAACAGACTGGAATGAACTCTGCATGTTTCACTGTTGATAAGAGTGCAAATATTTACTTGATCCCCCTAAAGCAGCAGATCAAACAGGCTAATTCACAATCTTGTCAATCCAACTGTTGTGGAAGCGACGAATACCTGAGCCAGCAAAGATAGATAGAAAGCAAATACTCAACAAAACATCCTACTTACAGTGAATCTGGGATCCGCACCGCTGAGACTCCGCTGACTGCCACAAATCTCCACACAAGGGATCCGAAGATTCCTCCCGCGGGTCAAGTTGTAAACTCCCGGTATTTCTTGAAACATAAATAGATTTTACTTCCATTAAAATACATTAAAGGGTAACATGCGGCGTTCGTGGGGTCCAAGCTGGAGCTGTCCAGCGGGGAGCAGTGCTGAAGACCAGAACGATGAAGAAGAGGAGGAAGAGAAGAAAGAAAGAGAGAGGAGGAGGTTGAATTAACACGGGCAGCAGCCGCTTTGCCTTGTGCGACTGTCTAACATCAACAACCAGAGACTCAACTCCCGTGTACACAGCCTCAATGTCATCTCAAAGTCGCCCCCCCCACCTTACCTCCCCTCCTCATCCTCAGTCTCATCTATAGGCTGAGCCGAGATCACACTAGCTTTTTAAAATGTTGTTTTACTGTTCAATTCAGTTCATTTAATTTTCATTTGTGCTCTTACATTTTCAAAACCGTGGGGGAATTCCGTTTTGACTGAACATATTAGGAATTATTACAATCAAATGTATTTATTTGTTTATCGGTGCTTACACCAAGCAATTCGACATGTGTGCCCCCCTCCCCCCCATAAATGTATGGTCGAGGTGCAAAATGGCATTGTATGAGGGGGTTAATATAAGCAGCCCTGTCGTGTAGAGCAGCGTAGAGCATTTTGTTGAGGCCAGTCAGCGGCTGTCTGGCAATTCTTGGCAAATTAAGATAAAGACAGCCCGTCAATAAAAGAAAGGGAGGGAACACCGACTGGCTGTCTAACTCAGCCTGTAAAGCTTGATGCCTCCACAAATGATGGGATGATATGAGCAGGATAAACTGGAAGAACATAAACTCAAGGAAGGATTAAAGAAATTGCAAAAGGTGGAAACTACGGAAATACTCGAGTGGAATGCGCCCACCCCCTCTTTTTTACTGTTTTCTTTTTAAATATTTTCCCTGAAATAATGGAAATTAGCAGTCAAGAAATAATCAGGGAGGATCTAACTCTATATGGTAAGTGGTTTGCTTGTGTAAACGAGAAAACTTGTTGGATATTCTTGAATATTTGACGCAACTTTTTAACTTTAAGCGGTTGCTAGTGAAATCCATGCTCTTACTTTGTTCCCACAAAAAAAAAAAAGAAAAGAAAAAAACGTGTTCTTGCGTTGGGGAAAAGACAGGAATACACCTTTTTAAGAGTTGTGTAGGAGGCGGTGACTGGAATGTAAGCTGCTGGAAATGTGCTCCGGCACAGAGAGACATCGGGAGCGTTTACAAGTGCGGTGTGAATGCTCCTATCATGGGGCTGAGAGGGCACCAGATGGTAAACCAATGAGGGGTGAACTAACCCACTAACTGTTACCACATGAAATGCAGCATTTAAAATCCCATCTGGCTTGCGGTCCCTGCGGACATAAAGTGTGAAACATGACACATATTTATACACCTGCTGATGGAGCACGCAGGCGTGTCCAATGGGGTTGGTGACATGCACACCCAGCCAGCTGACCCCATAACCCCGGAGCTTTTTAATTTAGCTCGCTGCCCTTTTTCACCAGCGCCTCCTCAGTCTCTTAATTTCAGCAGGAAGACAGCATGTGGCTTCTTGTGACTGCTGTATGTGCTCCATTAGGCGGGAATTACTTGTCCTCTATTCTGTGTGTGCAGATTAGATTGAAACATTAGTTACCTACTTTTTTGCATACCCCGGTGCTGTAAACTCTGCGGAATGTTGATGGGAGGAGTTTGTAAAATAGTGCAGTTATAACCTTCTTATAATTTTTTGTTTGTTTTTATGCAGGACAGAATTTATCGACCTATGTAGAAAAATAGCTAGAAAAAGTAAACGTTGTACAAAGGTTATCTTTTGGTAGCTTTATTTAAAGAGTGGAAGAAAAAACGTAGTTTTTGAAGTTTTCTGGGGAAAAATTTCAGAAAAATTCAGAAAAGTGTTACATCCGTTTGCATTCTGATTCTTTTTTTCTTGACTCCCCCATATTCATTAATAACATCCACTTAATTCTTAGTAAACATTTTTAAGGTCTCAGAGATTTGTTGGAGAAGATTACAGGACCACCAGCATCATGAAAACCATCTAATGAAGTGTTGTTCATTCTATTTTCCAAAGATGATAAGAGAATGACACAGCTGAAAACCTACGATTGGCTGTCCACCTAAACTGGGAGGAGTGAAGAAAGTATAAGGGCGTTTTCACATGGGACTCGAGTCCGTATTCGGGTACCGTATTTGGTCAAAATCCACTTATTTCATACCATGTGAACACAGTCTGGACCGTCCCAGGTTACGGCCCGAGAGACCTGCCTTGGAGGTAGTATCGGAGTCCATGTATGAGTCGATATGGATCATGTGGACATAAGCCGTACTCTGGCCATACCTAAAACAATGGACATGCTCCACGCGGAAGTGACGAAACCGCCAACCGAAACTGTCAAATCACCACTTGACCATAAAGAGATCAAAACAATGCTTTCAAAGCATCCCACAGCAACACATCAGGTTACAAAATGGCGGGTTTACTACACCACTCACCCTGTAGATGGCTTCAGGTAGCAGTTGACCAGTAAACCAATTTGTTTACAATCTAGGCTGTTGCTCTTGTTAGGACATCGGTATTTCTCACTCCCTTGTTCGTTGAATAGCTACAGAATTAATTGTAAACCGCCACCTGCTGTTTTAGTGTAGTCCGTCATGTAAAACACTGGATTCCAGCTCGGACGGATCCGTGCCATGTGAACAGAAAAAAATAGCATGTTTCTCCTGCCGTTTTCTAGCACGGCCACACATGTGAAAACACCCTAAGTCAGGAAACAGCAGAAATGCCAATATAACTCTGGGGGAACTGCAAAGATCCACAGCCCAGATAGATATCCATTTTTTTATGGCGTAACCTAAAGACCTGTGCTCCACAAATCTGGCCTTAATGGAAGTCTAATCAAAAACAACAGGCATTGTTTTATTAAAGCCATACGAGTCTCACTATACATTTTTGCAATCTATATAGCTAATTGAATAAGAAAATCGTCACTTTGGGGAAGAAGGTGCTATGGTCAGATGAGACTAAAATGGAACCTTTTGATCTCCAAGGAAAATGCAATGTATGATGTATAAACTGACAGTGTAAACCTCCTGTATAACATGTTGATTGTAGCAGGATAATGTGGAGATGCATTTCGTTTGTAGAGGCAGGAAGATCATCAGAGCTTAAAGAAAGATGGATGGAGCTAAATGTATGATCCTGAAGTAAAATCTGTCATATACCAGCAGGAAAATGACTTGAAACATACAGCCAGAGCTACAGTTCAATGCTAATTGAAAATCTGTAGTCGATCCATCCATTGCCTTATGCTTATCAGGGGTCAGGTCACAGGGGAAACAGCTTGAGCAAAGAGAACCAGACTTCCCTCTCCTCAGCCAGTTAGGCCAGCTCCTTGAGATGAATCCCAAGGCATTCCTAGGCCAGCTAAGAGACATAGTCCCTCCAGTGTGTCCTGGGTCTTCCTTTGGGCCTCCTCTTGGTGGGGCGTGCCCAGAACACTTCACCACGGAGGCATCCAGCAGGCATCTTGAACAAATGCTTGAGCCACCTCAACTGGCTAAGACTGGCTCAGACACTATGCGGAGGAAACTCATTTTAGACGCTTGTATCCATGATCATGTTCTTTTGATCACTACCCAGAGTTCATGACCATAGATGAAAGTCGGAACATTGATTGAATGGTAAATCCAGAGCTTTGCCTTTCAGCTCAGCTCTATCTTCACCACGACATACTGGTGCATCGCCTGCTTTACTGCTGATGCCCTACCAATCTGCCTATTGATCTCCCACTCCATTTTCCCCCCATTCGTGAACAAGACCCCAAGATACTTGAACTCCTCCACTTGGGGTAGGACATCGATCCCAACCCAGAGGAGGCACTCTACCTTCTTCCGGCTTAAGACCATGGTCTCAGATTTGGAGCTGCTGATTCTCATCCGAGCCGCTTCACGCTCGGCTGTGAACCGCTCCAGCGAAAGCTGTAGATCTATGAAGCCAGCAGAACCACGTTGTCTGCAAAAATCAGAGATCCATTGCTGCGGCCACCAAAATGGATCCCCTCATTGCCTTGTCTGTGCCTTGAAATCCTGTCCATAAAAGTTATGAAAAGAATTGGTGTGATAGGGAAGCCTTTGTGGAGTCCAACTCACATAGGAAACTAGCCTGATTTTCTGCCGGCAATGCAAACCAAGCTCTGGCCCCGGTCGTACAGGGACCTGACAGCCTGTATCAAGGGCTGATCCCCAAAGGATTCCCCAAGGGACATGGTCAAACACCTGTAGACTGGTTGGGCGAACTCCCATTTACCCTCCAGCACCCTGCTCAGGGTGTAGCCCTGGTTCACTGTTCCACGGTCAGGAAGAAAACCACCTTGTTCCTACTGAAACTGAGGTTCGACTATCCATTAGACCCTCCTCTCCAGTGCGCCTGAATAGACCTTACTGGGGAGGCTTAGAAGTGGGATTCCCATGCAGTTGGAACACACTCTGTGGTCCCCCTATTTAAATGGGCGGGCCACAGAGTGTGTTCCAGACCACCATCCTGGTCTGCCAATGCACTGTTGCAGAGATGTGTTAAACCAACATGGCCCAAAAAAATCCAGAGCCTTGAGGAACTCTGAGCAAATCTCATACACCCCTGGAGCCTTGCCACAGAGAAACTTTTTAACGACATTGGTGACCTCAGTACCAGAGACTGAGAGCCCAACACAAAGTCTGCAGGCCCTGCTTCCAGGCTGGAAGTTTGTCAGTGGGATTGAGGAGGTTTTCAAAGTATTCCATTCACCTACCCAAAATGTCCAATCTCAAGGTTAGCAACACACCATATCCAATGCAAACAGTGTGGGTGGGAGACCGCCAACCCCCCCAGAGATGCCAGATGGTGGACCAGAATCACTTTGGAAGCCGCACAGAAGTCGTTCTCTATAGTCTCTCCAAACTCCTCCCACGCCCAAGTTGTTGCCTCAGCGACCAGCCGAAGGTCTGCCAGTACCTACTGTATCAGCTGCTTCTGGCATCCTACAGGCCAAAAATACCTGATAGGACTCCTTCTTCTGCTTGACAACATCAAGCTACAAATGCACACACGGACACCCTTATGTTTGAACATGGTGTTCATCATGGACAATCCATGATGAACACAGAAGTCCAATAAAAACAATAAAAAACACCACCTGGGTTCAGTTCTGGGAGGGGGGACATTCCTCCCAACCCCACCTCTCCAGGTCTCACTGTCAATGACAACGTAAACGTTTAATTCCCCCAGCAGAACAACGTGTCCAAGGCGGAGCACTCTCCAGCATCCCCTCCAAGGACTCCAAAAAGGGTGGGTAATATGCTCTGCCGTTTGGCATATAAGAACAAACAACAGTCAGGATCTGTCCACCCACCCATAGGCAGAGAGAGGCCACCCTCCTATTCACCAGGGTAAACCCAAAATTACAGGCACTGAGATGGGAGGCAACAAGTATGCCCATCCCAGCTCAGCACCTATCGGGGGGCAACTCCAGATGGGAAAAGAGTTCAACTATCCAGTCGCCTATGACCAGCACAATTGGATTTTATGTTCCCCCACCTCGGAACCAGGCCTGGAGGTGGGGCACGTTGGCATTATTTATCTTTCACTTCACTGTTATGCATTCTGTTAATCTGTCCCATTCAATCCCAATAAAATATAAAATACTTTGAAGCCTGTGCATCGGACATGACAAAATGTGAATGATTTCAAGGGGTAGGAATACTTATCCGAAGCAATTTACACAAAAAAGCAATAAATAAAATAATAAGGAACATTTTGTTCTCTTTCAAACATTGCTTAAATTATTTGCTACAAATGTTTAGTTCCACCTTGTCCATTGATGCCAACCAAATTTCTAAACCTTTTTAACTACCTCACTGTGAAACGGTAGCTTCGACTGCTCATCAACCTCCTTTTAACTCTCAGAGAATTCTCACTTCACAAATGTATCTTCGTGGAGTCATATTTTCCAGCGCCAGTCTGCAATTTCAGTCACCAAAATGAACTAATTAGCATGATGATTAGTCATTAGTATGCTAATCATAAGCAATTCCCATTTTTTATTCATGTTGTCACCCAGTTGTTTTTCCTCCTTCTGCTGGATTTGAGTACACATCCCACATTGTTGCTATGAACCCTTGTGTTAGTCTGATGACCGATGGAATTTGGGCTTTTAATCAATCTTGGTTGCATTTGAAGATAATATAGATGATGTTAAAACGGTAAATAACATGATTCGTATCACTCATCTCTGTGACATGAAGTATTTAGGAATTTTGGAAATGCAAACAGCAAAATGCAATCCTAAAATGTCAAAAAAGACATTGGTTCTGACAAGAAAGAGTTTACCTTAGGGCATCTGAAATGTAAACATGCCTCATGAATTGATCACTATCAAAGCTTTACTGTCAGAAACCTAGAGATATTCCTGTTTTTCTGTTTTGGCAAATGCTTTTCTTTCTGATTGCTGACATAAGTTTCTGCTGTAATCATTAACACATCTTTGGTTGATGATGGGGGATTGGCATTTGTTTTTTCAACTTGGGAAATAAGGAATAACCAATTAAGGCCTCTCTAAGTCTTTTTCTGTGAAGCCTAAATATAATTTAGTTGTGGCACACAGGGAGGGCTGATAAAATTTACCTCACACCTTCACAAGATGAGAGAGCCTTAGAGGTTTACTGCATGAATATACCTTTCATATTGCAAATCTCTACCATGCCAAATGATGCCAATTTTTAAGACAAGAAGACAGTGCAACATAAAAGTGCTTTTATTTGTCTGCTTTTCTTGTGTGAAGGAATTTGTTTGCCTTGACCTAAATTTCTGTGAAGAAAGTGCATCAGCAATTCTGTATTGCCTTTTTTCTTCTCTGTCTACCTCACTCTCTCTGCTCTCTTTCTACTCCTCTGACTCTCTTTCACTCTATCCCAAACAAGCTTAATTTGCAAACAGGCTGAAGAATTTGAAAAGGCATTTCTTGCTGATGACAATTGGATTTAGCCAGACTTTTCACATGGAAGATTGGGAGATTTAGAGAGGTTCGGAAGTAAAACATCCTCCGAATTTGGAGTTTTCCATTTCTCTCCTTCTCTGTCAAAGGGATTAGCTATGCAAAGAAGTTAAATCCCAAATCTGCAAAACATAATTTCCCTCTTTTAGGGATTGGTATGAAGCAGTTGCTGCTAATGTATATATTTTTTTACACAAATCCAATAAGTTGGACAGTATCTGAACGTATCTGAATGGGCCTATCAATGCACACTGATCAACACAAATACAGGTACATCTGTGTGACAGCCAGTTCACAGTGTGGATTTTGTAAACATATGACCTCCATGATAACCAGTATGGGGGCTCTAAGTCACTTCCAATTTTGTGCATGTGTTGCTAGGCAACAGCGTAATCGTTCCCCACCCTCCACACCACTACCACCCCCCTTCCACCGGTCCTACCTCCTACCTCTTGCATTGCTTTGTATTGGGATTGCTGCACTTCTCCTGTGAAAAATGGATAATCAACTTTGACTAAAGTCCATTAGTGATAAATATTGGGCTTGTTAGGGTTAAAAAGCTCTTACATGGCTACACAAAAGTAAAGATTACAAAATGCAAATCAATTTTAAAGATTTAAAGGATATTTCAAACAAATCAATCATTACACAACCATATGTTTTTTCCTGCTGTCTCAGTAACAGATTAAAGGGCTATAGCATCAGTATCAAAAGGGTTACACAGCAATGGATTTATTACATCTTTGCAGTCAAATAATAATAATAAAAATATTTAATTGATTAAATAGTTGGGTACAATACCTAGAACTTGAAAATTACATATACAGTTGAAATGATATGTTTATATATACTATCAAAAGACAATATTTCCCACTATCTGATGAGGAACTGGATTGAACGGTTTTTGCTTGAGGTAGGCTAACCAAAACAGCTTGCAAAATGTCACAATAATATTTTTTTCCTGCAGAGAGATAAATTATTGTGGGTTTTAAAGATAAAGCCCCTATACAGATAATGACATTTTTCATTGACAAAATATGAAGGAATCAGTCACAACTTCTGCAAGAGATTTGTGACGCTCAAGAAGCTTGGTAAAAGTATGTCATTTCAATCAAGGTGAAACTTGTCCTGTATTTACATAGGTTTCAAAGCCGCTCACTAGGGAAGAAGCCATGCCTCTAAAACCAACATAAAATCCCAGATTACTTTGCAAGTGTACTTTGGGACAAAGGCTATAACTTTTAGAGATACCCTGTAGTATGATGAAACAAACATTTTAATATTTGACCACAGTCAGCAGTTCAGTCATACAACTCACATGTAAATATTCAAATACTACTTTATTAGTTGTTAAACGTATACGTTTGAGGAAAGGGGGTAATGGACTGCTTCTTAAGTGTTGTCTTATTTCACAAAACCAGAGAAGTAGAGGCAGGTCAAACTTATTACATTAGTTAAACTTCAGAACTATCCCTGGATGAGGCGTTCAACCTTGATCTCACTTGGACATTTGGAGAACCAAAGGTGAGGAGCGTGTAGACCTAAATAGTTACCAGTTCTCTTACACTGAATGATAAACTGATCAAATTAGAAAAAATAACATTGGAACTAAGCACAAAGAGAATCAAAGAGATGGAAACAGACAACAAAACCTGTGCAAACTATAATCAAAGTTCATGGAAACTTGACTGGAGATGCTTTATGAGATGAACTTCACTCTGAAGGATGCAAGGGATCTGGAGATAGTAGTTCAGATCCTGGGTTTCAAACTCTAACCCTACTGTGCTTGGACTTCAACAAACCTAGATTATCTAATAAGGTCTTTAACAGGTCTGTTCATTTAAAAGGAGTTAAATGAACTTGCCAGCATGCTAAGCAAGCAATGTATACATTTGATTCATGTGTGTTGGACCAGACACATTATAAAAGCTGAAGGACACCCTCAAGGACTAGAGTATGACACCCCTGGTGTAGATAATGAAGATGGTGGTGGAGACTGTGGTGATTGAGAAACAGCAGCCAAAGAGGATAGTGACTGGTATGCTCCAGACAGTGCAGGAGACAGGATGCTGGTGTCGCAATAATGAGTATCCAGAAGATGAAAGTGGTTCATATTATACAAACCAAAGTGCTGAAGATGGTGTTGGGAATTGTGATTCTGATTCTGATGACAGCTAAAGAGCAGGCAATAAAGAATGCTGGATTTGATGAAGATGCTGTAGACAAGGGTGCAGCTTATAGTGGTGAAGTTGAGGTCTGTTGTCTGAAGATGCCTAGAACTCACATAGATCAAGAAAGACTTTGGCACAGAGGAAGTCAGTAAAGTATGACTGTGGCTAGAAGTTTGAGAACAGTGGCAGTTTTGGGCAGCACTAAGTAAAGGAACAGAGTTGCTGGGACTTCTAGGTGAAAAAGGCTAATCTTTTGCCCCAGAAAACTGACTCCCAACCCAGCTCTTTTACAAGCAGAACAGAAGAAGGAACATCTACAATTTAGTTTTAGTCCTACTTTGCCTTTCTCAGTTCCTAATCCATGTATCGCCAGGGGGCAAGCTCCTTGAGGCTGAATACCTCTGTCATGTAACAACATATGATGTTGGACGTGGAATTCTCAGGCAACTGCAAATTGTACCAAAGGATGAACCAGACTTTTCTTACCTTAAATACATCCACGGGGTTTCCTCCAATTACTGTCCATCCATCCATCCATCTATCCATCCATCCATCCATCCATCCATCCATCAAATGTAGTAAACAGTTCTTCAAAAAAAAAAAAAAAATAATGCCACATATTTTAGTAAATCATACAAAATTATTGTTTTACACAAATATCCCTATTTTTCAGTTTTTTCTGAACTATATTGTTGTAAATAAATTAAAGCACTTCATTGGTTGACTAATCTTCAGCTCATAAAAGCTACAGTCAGACAATTACAAGAATTAGTTCTGTTGAATTTATTTTCTTTTGCTACTGTCTCATTGCTGCTTATTTACCCCCAATGTTGTCGGTAAGGCCACGTAAGACTCATTGATACGGTGTTACTTTTCTGAAAAATCAATACCAAATGTGCTTGGTTTTCAATTTTGGAGAAACCTCATCTATCATTGTACTAAGAAGCTACTAAAAAACGAACAAACCACAACATTTTAGGCCAATAAAAAAATAAAAGGGTAGTGAGTAAAGGAAAATTCTAAAAAACAGTAAATATGTCAAACATCATATGTTTAACAAATAAAAAATTTGTAACCAAAAGGTAGCATGTTTTGCTAAGGAGAAAAAAAGTTTAATAATAACTTTTCAACATGTTTGCCGAAAGGAAAAGTGTGCGGAGCCAGAGGTAGCAAAAGGTCCTTCATCATGCATATCAAAAACCTCAAGGAGCCGTGACACTGAAATCTTTAAATGCAGGCTTTGAGAGCAGCCTTCAATCCCTTCTGAGCACACTGCCCCTGCTAATCTGCTCTATTCAACCACATCACTATGGAAACTGACTGGATGTCTCACCCTGGCTGCCTAACCGCTGCCATGCAGCCATGTCCGCCAGTGACACGGAGGTTGTTCAGCAGAATTGCTGGCCGATCATTGTTCTACCACAGAAGACATACTGTGACATTATTGTCTGTTCCTCTGATGCAGGATTTTTTTTTATCTGCAAAATTGCACTGTTAAAGAAAGTAAATGTAAGCTCAAAGACTTGCAAGAGTAGGCTAATCTCTTCGGTGTTAACTTGGCTGTAAGATGTAGAAGTTTAGGTGGTTGAGGAATATTTTTCTATTCCTTGTGCCTGCTACCTTTTTCATTTCTGTGCTTTGCCTCTGGCAAAATTGCAGGCGATATTTGTCATGGTTTTAAAGGGTTTATTAACTTCAAAGCTGAGGGAGCTGGTTGTCCAGCCCATCAGTGAGACCACACAATCCTTCCAGCTCTCACAAAGAAACGGGTAGAGCATGTAGACAAAATTTTCTTGCCAAGCTCTCAATTCAAAGCTTTTACATAAAGCTGGGAGAGTCACATTTGCATTTGCCATTGACGTCAGATTTAATCCAACCCAAACCACTTCTCCAAGCCCTTCAACATTGGAGAGAAGAGCTTTGGTAATTGTTAATTACAGCAAAAAAGATGGTCGCAATCACTTGCTCCATCAGGCTGATCAGCACTAACACTGAGCACTGAGGAATGAGCAGGAAAGCAGATCCTAAAGGTAAATATAATTTAAAGAAGCCACTAAGAGCGATGTGCTTCATACATTTCAAAAGTTCTATCCAGCCTAAAGTATACATGCAACTTAAGGCAATTTTTGATAGATGTCTGTGATTTGATTGAAGTCTGCATATTGCAATATAAAATTAAAATTAAAATTTATATTACACCTGAAAATTCTGTAAACAATGCAAATAAAATATGTCAATAATAAATTATTCAGAAGTCCACAGTTCTAAAAAATACCACTGTCAGTAAAACAACATATACATGTAAATGTTCAGTAAACTCAAGAAACCCCCCAGCAGCCATTTTAGTGCCTTAACCTACATTTTAGTATGAGTACTAAGATGACATTGATGCTTTCTCATTCCAGGAGTATGAAATACTTTGCCAATCTTCAACAAAAAGATGCACAAAATCAATAAAAGAATAAATAGGTAATGGAAAGCAGCATTAAAATGAAATTCTTGCAAATAAAAAGCTAGATTATTAAATTTATCCAAATTATATACCGCTGAATAAAACAAACAAACAAACAAACAAAAAAACAAACAAATAAAAAACATCACCAGGTTATTATGTTGCCACCATTATGCTTCAAAATGGGGAAGATTTTTTCAGAGTTTTGCATATTGTAGGTTTTTCAAATTTGCCAGTAATTTTATTTTGGGTCTTATCTGACTAATAAACCTTCTTAATTTTTTTACTGTGTCTGCTAAATAGCTCCTAGACTGACTTCCTTGGGCTTTCCTGCAACAATGGCTTTTCTCGTGACACTCGTCGGTCAGACTGGTACAGTACCTGGCTAATAGTTGTCTTGTTAGCAGGATCTTCAATTTGAGCAGTGCATCTCTGCAGCTCCTCCAGAGCTACCATGAACCTCTTAGTTGTTTCTATGATTGACACTTTACTAAATTGGAATTTTGAAATCAAATACTAACACTGCATTTCAATTAGGGCTGTTAGAGTAGAGGGAGCTAAATACACATTTACACCAAGTTTTCAGTTTTCATGTGCTTAAAAAAAAACTGAAAGCCATGTAGTTTATCATCTTCCCTCCATTTTATAATTATTGAAAAAAATGCTCAGCCATGACCACCAAGCTGAACTTACTTGTGAATGCTTCTGTTTTAATTTAAAAGGATGGTAATTAGTTTCAGGTCAGCAGCTGAGAATCACTCATGTTTAATCCCTTGTAAAGAAAAAAAAGTTGTTTGTCTAAGTAAGGATTTTAGGTCATGGCACCTTGTAATTCCCACCAGTTGCACCAAGAGTAACAAAAACTGAGTCAAAGTGGAAGCTATCACTAGGCACATAAATAACTCTAATATAATAGGCCAAACATTGGACAATGAAGGAAATCAGTGAAGTAATTCAAACTCCCCCAGATAAACTAACTGTCGAAGGAAGGTCTGTGTAAAAATGTCACAGCCACCCATAATTGTTAAAGCATTTCAGTTGCTACCACGATTTCTCATGATATGCTGAAAATATTCACACAGGTGATGAATAATAGAGTGATAAACATTAACTGTGAAATACTCTCATGCAAAAATGCTACAACTAAAAAACTGCAATTTTATTTTTTTGTTGGTGTTTTGAGCCCCACTGCTCCGAGAGAAAGATGTAAAATGAGCTTTGCTTATGTAGAACCGGTGGGTTAAGAATTAGTATAATGTGAAAACCATGGAAACCAGCAGCCTTGCACCTCAATGGCATGGTTACCTGGGTAATGAGTGTTGTGCAAGGTGCCGCAGAAAGAACGATGTTCATCTGTAAAACTTCGAAATGTATTAACTGAGAACAGAAAATTACTCAAGTTTTACAGTAAATTTAGGGGGAAAAAACCAATCTAAATTATGTCTATACAAATAATAACATGCACACAAATGTTTTCTGTCTTTAAAAAAGTGAGTGCAGACCCAGGGATAATTCACACACTTGGATTATTTTACCCAACACTATTGATTGGAGAGAAAAAAATGGGTTCTTTGTACCTCCTATTTTGAGTAAAAGCATTCATGTGTTTAATGAAAAGTGAGAATTTATGTGCATCTCACAACGGATTAGCAAATTACTTTTCCACTTACATATTCTCCAGGATGAATTGATTTTGATTGCATCGCATGCATTAGCACAATTTATCTACACACCATTATCAACAATCAAAAATGTAAAAGCCTAAAAAAAAACTAAAATATGTTCTGTGCCAGATGATTTAATGTAAAAAAAAAAAGCTCTGGAAACTTTTGACTAAATGTCAAACATAATCTTTCTCATTCATTGCAATGAAAAACGAATTAATTTGTTTCAGATCTTGTGCGTTTTTCCTCACTTAAATATTTTAAATCATTAAATCTCCTGAGGATTTTATTCACTAAGAGAAAAAACATATCCAAACGAACGTGTCTCAACAAGAAAAGTTATTACCTTTTAAACGTAGAAACTGGATGCCGCCACTGGTGGCAACAACAGCCATCAAGCATTTTGGATTTCAGTCACTCTCTTCTTTGCGTATTTTTTAAAACTCAGCCACACTTCAGAGCTCAGAGCATGCACTGTCTGTTCAAGGTCATACTGGAGCATCCAGACTTGGCCATAACAAAATATTAAATCAAGGAAAGATTCACCACTCTTCCATGTTTCTCTATTAGTGGTTATTGTCTTTCTCTCTAGGGAGTCAAAGCCTAAAGCCTAGTTTACATTTCACCATCCGCTGAAGTGTGGAGACTTGCAGCGCCATCATCGGTCGATGCAAGCGCTCCCCGACAAGCACGCAAGGACAGACAGAGTAGAACCCAATTTTTCTTTATAGAACGCAACAGAGAACACTCGTCTGTGACTTGTCTGCCTAACATGAGCTCTGAACTTTTTCACGAGAACGATGCTCTATAATCAAGGTAATTAATAGTCAATGCAGCCTTAGCACTAGATGCTTTATCATTCCAGGCTAGTTTGTCCAATATGGTATTTTGGCTATTTTGTACATCAGGCAAAAGGCCAACAAAACAGATGGCTATGTTTGTTTACATGCATTTTTAGAGTATCATATGAGCTGCACTTCTAGTGAAAAGCCCTCCAGTTCAATCAAAACTTGCTCTCTGTCGACCATTGCTCCATGAATGAAGCTGAAGTAAATTAACTGTTGTCATTCAGAGGCATCTCTGCAATGGAAGGCAGACCCACCAGAAAAGGCTTACACCACCTGGTGTATTGGCTTAGAACTGCTTCACAACACTAACAGACCAATATAGAAGTATAAAAGGAAAACGTTTCTTGTCAATATGTGTGTGTGTGTGGGTGCAAATTTGCTGACAGAGAAGTTTAAACTAGGTTTTGGAAATGGTCTTGTAACCCTTTCTAAAAGGATAGATGTAGGTGATTGTTTCTTATTTTTTTTTAATTGTTTGTGTTTGGGATTCAGAGCACAATGTGTCAGAACTATGCAGAGACTCACAGTAGTTCTGATGATTTTATTCGGACAGAATGGCAAGTTCTCAGCTCCAGAACCTGGAAAGGGTAGGAGAGAAAGGCTGGTCTGACCTGACAAGGGAGGAGAAGACAGGACTGATCAGAGACTACCTCGGCTGATGTGGCAACAACACTGAAGAAGATGTTCAGGACCGGTGGACCAAATTACCAAACAAGGATGAGGTGAGCGAGGGCTTCTTAAATATGGATCTCTATTCAATGAGTGAATGGGTTGAAGAGCAGCAGAGGGGGATGGGACTGAAGTAGATGACTTCCTGACCCCCCCTCTCTATGCTCAGTTCTGGATGGGCCTGGAGGGTCCGTATATCTCTTGTGGAACTCAGAAATTAGGAACTTCTTCATGATGTTCCTAACAGGTTCCCAGGACTAATCCTCAGGACCATAACGCTCCAAATCTACCAGGTACTGGAATCCTCAACCCCCAAGGATGGGAGTCCAGGAGGCGGCAACCAGTGTAAGTGGGTTCCCCATTCATGAAATATGTAGGAAGAGGCTTGGTTGGCAGGTGGGACAGAGGTGATGTCACATGGACATCACATCAGCATGGAGCAGTGAAATACCAGAGGGAGCATGAGTAAGTTCAGAAGGTGGAAACGGTAGATGAAGGCATTGATCTGACGGAGGAGTGGATACTGGCAAATGAACCTGGGGTTTCCTGCAATCGGTTTTAAGGTTTTTTTGTTTGCTTTGTTTTTTTTAGCATGTCCTGTCTGGCAGTGTGGTACATAGAATTGGCGTATGAGCACCAAATACAGCTCAGCAGATTTACTCTCTCGAGCAGAGTATTAAAGTTTTTGCTATAGTACTCCACTTGATTTATATGTTTGAAAAATCTTTATTAAAGATTTCTGTGAGTTTAATTTCTTGACGTTATGGGTTAAGAGAAGAAACAAAGAAGATTAAGGAGAGAGACAGGAAAGGTAGGAATGTGAATTAAGGATACAAGGGAGGAAGGGAAACACAAAGAACACAAAAAAACATCCCAGTCCTCCATTTCCAATGGTAGGAAGAGAAGTGAAAAAAATACACCAACAAAATAAAATACAACAACCGATAAAACGGAGCAATGTTGCCATAACAAACCCAATGATATAACTAGAACTACACATCCACAACACACAAAAATTGGTACATAAATACAACAATGTCTCTGAAAAGCTCTTGGCACCAAGTATCTATTAATGATAACCTCAGCCCAAGAATATGTCTTTAGATACTGATGTCCCCACACCTATGTGTATGTGAGAGCATGCAGGTGCATATAAGGTTACCCTGCGAGTGTTTGATAGCTGGAGTAAGGAGCCATCAATCCGTCCTACTTCTAATTTAATCTTGAAATTATGAATTATTATTAAGGGTGTGTCCTTTTGATTGACAAGTTTTTATAGACTGACTTCAGTGGCTAATGGTGGCTAACAGTGGCTAATAGCTTGCACTGTAGTCTGCTTGTCCCCCCATGCTTGCTCGGGGAAGGCCTTCACAGCCTGGGACTAGCGTTAAGACTTCGGCCATTTCTTGTTTCTAAACTTCAATATCAGTTGCCTCTGCACTTTCTATTTGGTTTTGGATGTTAATCGTTCACTTATTGGACAAAGATGGCTTGCTTTTGTATTGATTACAGTAACAAAACATCCAAGAAGTTGATATTTCGCTAGCAGTGTGGGGAGAATTTCTGTCAGACTCTAGACAGACTGGATGATTACTGGTTAGATCAGTACTGGCACAGGAACACAGTTGAGGAGCTGGAGGCATGGGCTATTTGATGTCTGAGAGATGTGAGGTGAGTCAAAAGTCTTTTAACTTTTGAGAGCATCTGAGTTGTCAAGAATGACTTTGTGATTGCTGATGCTGGAGGTTGTTGTTAAACTATGCCCGCCCATGTCCATTACCCTCCACCGATGATAATGAAAATACAGCCATTTTAGGCGGTAGTAACCCCACCCATTAGGATCTTGTTAGATCGATATGCAAGCATACCCCAGACCCACCCGGGAGCAGTACAGCCACCCGGAGAATCTGCCACTGCACCCCTACCCCCACTTCTCAAAGCGCCGTTTAGAACCTGTTCTCTGAGCGGCAGCAGGATTTTTTTGTGTGTATTCACACCTGCATAAAAGGTCCGGACCAGCGTTCCAAACGAACTCTGGTACGTTTAAAGTGGACAAAAAAGTGTAGGTCTGAATACACCCTAACACTCTGTTCTATGCATCAGAGGATAATCACAAGACCAATCACAGAACAACATGGAATATGTCAGCAAGCACAAGATCTGTCATGAGGCAACACAGGATGTGTCATATGAGATTACTAGCTTCTTGCAGTAAATGTATCAAATCAGAAGAGCTAAACAATATTTCATCTAGACACTGAGTAACAGAATCAAACTTATAAACGCATCAGAATAACTCAGCCTAATTCAAGATAAAAAAGCAATGTTCAGTTTACTAATGTTTTATCTAGGTACTGTGAGTATTAAAGAAAAAAGCCTACAAGTGCAATAATAATTCCTAAAACAGAGAGGTTTGTGAATGCCGTAGAAAAAGTAATACATCATCTACATACAGACTAATTTTATGTTCTACGTTGTTGCATTTTATACCTTTAATATTGTTAGTTCCTTTTATTGCTGCTGCTAATGATTCAATAAAAACAGCAAAAAGGGAGGGAGAGAGAGAACATCCCTGCCTGGTACCTATCCGAAGTTTAAACCTAGATTATGTTTGTTGATTAGTCCTGATAGTCCTGATGCTGTTGGGGAACTCTATAATAATTTCAACCAGTTTTTAAAATAATTTGTGAAGCCAAATTTATGTAAGGTTGCAAATAAAACATTTCAGTAAACTATATCAAATACTTTTTCTGCCTCTAATAATAATAATAAATTAGTTTGGATGTTTTTACAGTAAGAATAATCTATTAATCTATGTGAATTTGTGGAGATGAACCTCCCTTTTATAAAGCTTGTTTGATCAAGATGAATTATAAGAGGAGTTACTTTCTCTATTCTTCTTGCAAAAGCTTTGCAGATTATTTTAAGATCAGCATTGATGAGAGAGATGGGACGATAGCTCTCAAGAGACATAGGATCTCTTCCTGGTTTTAATAGAAAATGTACGTATGTAGGCAGAGCTCATATTTGGTGCTAGTCTGCTGTTTTTCGTTGTTTCCTTCTACATTTTATAGAATGATGGTGCCAGAATATTCCAGAACTCTTTATAGAACTCTGCTTGAAATGCATCTGAGCCTCGAGCCTTTTTATTGGGCATGCGTTGGAGGGCCTCCTGGAGTTCAGCCACTGTTAGTGGTGAATCCAGGGCCATCTCTTGACTGTCCTATAGTTTCGGAAGACTTATTTAACCAGGAATTGTTCGATTTTATTATATAATGGGTTTATCTCCATTGATTGCCTAGTAAAATTCTTTTACAATTACTGTTAAGTTTAAGATGTTTGGTGGGGAGCTATACCATGTTGCCGGGTTGGTAGGTGGGATTAGGGCACTGTCTAGATTCCTGTTGTCTCTGGTATTTGGTGTAGGCCTTGGCAATGGGAGCTCTAGCATGGACCCAGGCTCCTCTGATGTGATGAGCAATGTTTGGGTAGCTGGAAGCTACACTTTGACCTCCTGGTGGGGAATTATAAAACTCAATCAATCAAACTTAATTTATAAAGCACTTTTCGAACAGAGTTTCTCAAAGTGTTTAACAGATTTAAAATGACCCGAAACCCCCCCAACCCCTCATACAAAAACCAAAAATAAAATCATCATCGCAACTACACCCCCCTCCCAACCCAACCCAACCTATCAGCCATACACACACACACTTAAAAGCTACATAACAGCGGGCTGAGCACAGATGAGCCAGAAAACGCCATCATGGGAGCCATCTGCATCAGCAGCAGCATATCAGCAGCAGCAGCCAAGGCACTGCTCAGGGCGCCCAGAGGAGGGAGGGCTGGTACTCCCAACTCCACCCAAGTGCTACCCGGGGAGCACC
This sequence comes from Apricaphanius iberus, assembly GCA_028564705.1. Taxonomy (NCBI): domain Eukaryota; kingdom Metazoa; phylum Chordata; class Actinopteri; order Cyprinodontiformes; family Aphaniidae; genus Apricaphanius; species Apricaphanius iberus. Next base: position 450,445 of record JAPXFQ010000640.1, on the reverse strand, counting down.
CAGGCCGCCACAGCCGACCACCGCCCCGATGAAGGGGGCCCCCAGAGAGGAAACACTGGCAAGAAAGATTAAAATAAGTTAAAATATAAAATGTATAAAGTGTATAAAATATATAGTGTATATAGTGTAAAACAATATGTGTAAAATAATGATAAGATAGAATCATGATAAAAATGCAAAGCAGATTAATAAACAGTTAAAAGCTAAACTTAAAATTAAATCATGCTGACCAGTTAAACATATATTAATAAATAATAATTAGTCAAAAGCTCAGTTGAAAAGGTGAGTCTTGAGCCTGCTCTTAAAAACACGAACGTTCTCTGCGGCCCTGAGGTCCTCTGTTAGCCTGTTCCAGAGGTGAGTGCCATAATAAGATCAGCATTGATGAGAGAGATGAGTCTGTGTCCTGACTTTGGGAATTATAAGGAGACGGCTGCCACAGGAGCGCAGAGACCACGAGGGTTCATATGGTAAAAGCCTTTCTGAAAGATAAGAAGGCCCAAGACCATTAGGACACTTAAAAACCATTAAAAGAACATTAAAATCGATCCTAAAACAACATATAACATCAACAACAAGGCCTTATTGAAATCTGTTTTCCTCGATCTGGTACCCATGGAGGCAGGCCATATGTAACAAGAATAGGTTGGTGGTCTCCTTGGCAGTGGGCAGACCAGGTAGAGCTTATATCTGTTTGTTTTCTGCAGAGGTTAGTGGATAGAGCCGACCACAGGAGGGCATGGTAATGGGCAGGAGGTTAATATCCATAGTCCCGGTGAGGTGGAGAAGAGGCTCTTTCCGATCTTTGCAAAAGACCTTCGCCAGATCCCGGTGGGGCAGGGGAATACTGTCGGAGATACTGATCAGTGGTGTGGGAAATGTAGAATCCTTGTCCTGGATGGGAAGCAGACAACAACAGAGGCAGTTGGCTCCTCACTGTAAGATATGGCAGGACGTGCCAATCGATGTCCAACGCCAACTGAATATTGCTGTCCAGAGTCAAAGGGGACTCTTTCTCCACCATCTCATTGCAGATGTAGTCATCCATTCCTTCCAGATATAAGGTGCACAGACCTGTGTCTCCCCAGGAGAGTTCAGCTGCAAGGGTGCAGAAATCTGCTGCGTATTTGTGGACAGAGGCGTTATGCTGCGGCAGATGAAGGAGCTGTACCTCTTCTTCTTTGTTGCAAGGGCACATAAAGGTGTTGCACAGCTCAGGGACAAAGTGGGGTTAGTTATTGCAGAATGGGAGGCTGCCCACTCTGTGAGCAGCTTCCTCAGGAACACCACCCGTGAAGCAGTGGGAGCATAGGTGGAGGGCTGACATTCAAAAAGCATGTCTAATGCTGATGAGATCCCATCGGGTTTCCTATCCTTACTGTTCCACATATCTGGCATGCAGAATTGAGGAGCTGAGCTGCTGTAGATCAGGTCAAACAGACAAACATAGAGGGATTCCAACTTGGAGTGGAGTCGCTCCAAAGTGGTTCGGAGTTTGACGAGAGAGCCTCCAGGTTTGCTGAAGCTTTTGATGTGGGTTCAGTCATTCTGTCAGAACTATGCAGAGACTCACAGTAGTTCTGACGATTTTATTCAGATAAGGTGGCAAGGTCTCAGCTGCAGAACCTTGAAAGGACTGATCAGAAACGACCTTGACTGACGTGGTAATGACACCGAGGAAGGAGCTCGGGACTGGTGAACCTGATGACCAAGTGAGGATGAGGTGAGTGAGGGCTTCTTAACTATGGATCTCTCTCAGCCAATGAATGAGTGGGTTGAAGAGCACCAGAGGTGGATGTGAATGAAGTAGATTCAATTCAATTCAATTCACTTTTATTTATATTGCGCCAGTTCACAACAAATGTCATCTCAAGGCACTTTACAACAAAAGTCATCTCAATACAATTATACAAACATTCCAATCAGTTACGTTTTCTATATAAGGAATCCCAGCAGATTGCGTTGAGTCATCGGCGTGAGGTTGTGCCCGGATCATGCAGACTCCAACCACAGCAATTCCTCAGCAAACCCTTATACTGAGCAAGAATGTAGTGACAGTGGAGAGGAAAAACTCCCCTTTAACAGGAAGAAACCTCTGGCAGAACCCTGGCTCAGTACAGGGTTGTACAGGGAGTACATCTGCCACGACAGTCTGGGGGTCTGAGAAGACAGAAAATAGACAGCATGGAGGATACTCGGTGACTTTGAGCATCATCTGGACCAACGCTCCCCATCCAGCAGGGGGCATTATAGCTGAGCAGGGTACCAGACCGGGGGGGGCCTCAATGGGGAGAAAAACACTGAGAGAAAACTGGGTTAACAATCGCTTTAACATCAGAAAAACTATATCTGGAGAGTAGTAGAAAAGAAAAGTAGAAAGTGTGTTAGGGTCAGTTGAGTCTGAAAAAGGATACTTTTTTTCCCCTCCAAATTCTTAAGTCTATTAGCAATGTACGGTGAAGGGGGAGATGGAGTTGAGGAGGGCTGCCGGACCGGGCTGCATCCTCCCCTCGCCGGATCGGGCTGAACACTGCATCTCCCTCTACTCCCTGCCTGGAAATCCAGGAGGAAAGAAGGACGTAAGTGGGTAAGTATTGTAGTGCTTATGCATCTCTCCTTGCTCATAGGACTGCACCCTTTCCAGAATCTATGTATTAGAGAGATAATATTATTGGTAAGTGATATAACTGGAGTAGATAAAGGCCCACTCTTCCGAAGACTCTGGCATTATTTACCTCGACGACCCCCCTTGTTTGGAATAGGGAGACGAAGGCAGTGCACTAACTAATGCACGCTCTCAGTAGACTCTTTGTCCATCACTTTCTATCCTTAAAACCTGGTGTAAATCTGTTTCTGTCCTGATTCATGATTCAACATTTGTTCAATTCTCTAATCATTTTATTCTGGTAAATTAATGCATTACTGTTAGAAATCGGAGAGGGATTATAAGGTCTAGTGTCTATATAAGTAACTATAAGCTTTATCAAAAAGGAAGGTTTTAAGCCTAGTCTTAAAAACAGACAGAGTATCTGCCTCACAAACTAAAACTGGGAGCAGGTTCCACAGGAGAGGAGCCTGATAACTGAAAGATCTGCCTCCTATTCTACTTTTTGAAATCATAGGAACTACTAGTAGACCTGCATTCTGAGAATGAAGTGCTCTGTTAGGGACATATGGAACAATCAGATCTCTAATGTCCAATGGAGCTTGATTATTAAGGGCTTTATACGTAAGGAAGAGGATCTTAAACTCTATTCTGGATTTAACAGGGAGCCAATGGAGAGAAGCCCAAACAGGAGAAATGTGATCTCTCTTTTTAAAATTCATCAGAACTCTTGCTGCAGCATTTCGGATCAACTGAAGGCTTTTGATTGCATTTTGTGGACTTCCTGATAATAAGGAATTACAGTAGTCCAGCTTCGAAGTCACAAATGCATGGACTAGTTTCTCTGCATCACTCCTGGATAGGATGTTTTTAATTTTAGCAATATTCCGAAGGTGAAAGACAGAAATCTTAGAAACCTGTTTAATATGGGATTTAAATGTGATGTCTTGGTCAAAAATTACACCGAGGTTCTTTACATTATTACCAGAGGCCAAATTAATGCCATCCAGATGAAGTGGTTGACCTAGCAGTTTCCTTTTTAAAGGTTCTGGTCCAAAGACAACAACCTCTGTCTTGTCTGAATTTAGGAGCAGAAAATTCAGAGTCATCCAAGTTTTTATGTCTTCGAGACATGCTTGTAATATACCTAACTGATTGGTTTCATCAGGTTTTATGGATAAATATAATTGTGTATCATCAGCATAACTGTGGAAATTCATACTATGTTGTCTAATTATTTTACCAATTGGAAGCATATATATATAGTAAAGAGAATCGGTCCAAGCACAGAACCCTGTGGTACTCCACAAGTAACCCTTGAGTGTGAAGAAGATTTATCATTGACATGAACAAACTGGAATCTGTTGGACAGATATGATTTAAACCAGCCTAGTGCTGTTCCCTTGATCCCTACATGTTCAAGCCTTTCTAACAGAATATTATGATCAACTGCGTCAAAGGCAGCACTGATGTCTAGCAAGATAAGAACAGTCACAAATCCATTATCTGAGGCCATTAGAATATCAGTAGTAACTTTTACCAGTGCTGTTTCAGTGCTATGATGAGCTCTAAAACATGACTGAAATTCTTCAAACAGGTTGTTTCTGTTAATATGCTCACATACTTGATTAGCAACTATTTTCTCAAGAATTTTGGATAAGAAAGGAAGGTTAGATATAGGTCTGTAGTTAGCTAAATCATCTTGATCCAGGGAGGGTTTCTTAAGTAAAGGTCTAATTACAGCAACCTTAAATTCCTGTGGCACATATCCATTTATAAAAGATGCATTCATCATGTCTAGAATAGGGCCAGTAACGATAGGGAACACTTCCTTAAAAAATTTGGTTGGTATTGGGTCTAACATACAAGTTGAGGATTTAGATGAAGCTAATATTTGTGATAATTCAGAAAGTTCAACAGAATCAAAATGGTACAGACATAAACATGGTTCTACAGTTCTCTCTGATGCTTCCTCATCGAAGGGCGTTTTTATAAAGTTAGTCATGTTTGGGAGAATGCCAATGATTTTATTCTTTATAGAATTTATTTTACTTATGAAGAAGCCCATAATGTCATCACTACTGAGAGAAGGGGGAATAGTTGGCTCAACAGAGCTATGACTCTGTGTAAGTTTGGCAACTGTACTAAAAAGAAACCTAGGATTGTTTTTTTGTACCTCTATAATTGATGAGAAATATGCTGTTCTAGCTTTTCGAAGGGCGTTTTTATAAAGTAGTAGACTATTTTTCCAAGTTAGAAAGGAATCATTTAAGTGTGTAGAGCGCCATTTTCTCTCCAGTTTCCTAGTATTCTGCTTTAAAGTATGCAACTCTGCACTAAACCAGGGAGCCAATCTCCTATGGCTGATTACCTTCTTTTTTAAGGGGGCTACACTGTCTAGTGCCAAACACAGTGAGGAAGTAATACTTTGAACCAGACCATCAATTTCTGAAGGGTTAATGTTGGAATTACTTCCATCCACTGTGGTATTCAGAGACACATACGGAAACAAGAATGGAACAGATTCTTTCAAACTTGTTACAGCATTGTCAGATAAAGTTCTACTGTAATGACATTTTCTTTCAGATTTGGGAACGTTGGGTAAAGTAAATTCAAAGGTTATCAAAAAATGGTCAGATAGGACTTGGTTATGTGGGATGACTATTAGTTCAACACACTCAATGCTATGACTAAATACTTTTTCACAGCATTGTATATCAATAATGAAGCAGGTATAAAGACTAGCTTGTCCTTAAAATGACTCACATTGATCTCTATGGCCCGCAATGTCGAAAAAAATTGTAGGCAGTTCTAAAACATTTAAACAGAGACCAGTGGTGGACTGAGAATGAATGTAAAGTAAGCTATTTATTTAGTTTAATTAGTTAATTTATTATAAATTAGTTAATTTATTATTATTTTATTATTATTATTTTTTTAATTACAATGTTACTAATGTTTCTGGTAAACTCCTGGTAACAAGTAACTAATGATGATAACCTCAGCTTAAGATATGCCCGTCCACACCAATGTCCCCACACCAATGTGTGTGTGCGATCATGCAGGTCTGAATAAGGTTTCCCCATGCAAGTGATTGATAGCTGGTGTAAGGAACCGTAAATCCGTCCTACAGGAATCGACACAGACATGAAGGAGGCAGGAGATGCATGCGTCCAGAGTCCCACAGAGCGAAGGAGCAGCAGGCGGACCAGCGCAGGGCCGATCACCCACCAAGAGAGGAACAGATGGAAGCCCCAGGGGAACACCCACCAGCCGCAATGCTGGGGCCCGAGAGATCGCAGGGACAAGCCCACGGCCTCCGCCGGAAACCGGCTACGCCAGGGCGGGCCCGGAACAGGACCCGGAACAGGACCCGGAGGCCACAGGGATCAGGGACAGCCTGCCCCTCAGCAGGGCCCCGACCAGGGACCCACCGAGAGGGGTCCCCCACCGCCGCCACCAGGCAGGAGGCGCAGGCAGCCGACCGACGGACAACCCCCCACACACACACACACACACACACCCACACGCCAGGGAGCCACAGTAAAAGCCACAGCGGATGTACGCCCTCCCCAGGCCGCGCCCAGTCAGCACCTGGACATCCAGATCTACCAGCTCCCAGGTCCAGATCCCGCCACAGACAGAGCGCCAAGATCTGGGGTCCAGCCAATGCCGGACCGCCCCGCCAGATGAACCGACCAGGCAGTAGAACTCATGGAACTGGCAGGAGGCCTGGGCGCCAGGAACGGTCCCCACCGATCCACCGGATGGCACCAACCTACTTTACAACCCCGGCACCCCCATAAGAGGTGCCCCAGTCAATCCAAGGAAGACGTTAGTTTAATTAGTTTAATGAATAAGGAGGTGTGGCAAAGCACACAACGAGGGCCCAGGCGGAATTCAATCCCACAACTCCCGGGTGAGACTCATGTACGCCAACCACTCAGCCAAAGGTATATCCCTGTGGCCAAGCAGCCAGGGCACATAATCAATCGGAGCCATAGTGACTGGACATTCACAATTTCACACAGATAACTCATCTGTGGCTTTTCCACAAGGTGCAATTTCAGATTATCCTATTCTTTTGACAATTTTCAAGAGCTATGTTTTCCTTTTTTTATTTCAAGCATCCACTAACTGACATGGTTTGGTTACTAGACTAAAAAAACAGCACAAAACCAGATACAGTAGACAGGTAATGATTTTCTAAAAATGATTTTAATAACAAGTGTCTTAGGAGGAACCGGGGAAGGGGAAACCAGGAAGTTGAGTCTGGATGATTTCCAGGACCGTAGGTGAGTTCTGCTTTTCTCTGCAGGTGGAGGTGTTGCTGTGCAGACAGGTGGGAATCTTGATAACAGTGATGAAGTAAAGGAGTGTTGATCAGATTACCATGCAGGGAGTGGTGCAGAAGCTTACCAGGCAGGAACCAAGACTGATGGAGTGTCTTTGACTTGGAAGGTTCTGGAGGAAGGCCACTGGAAACCCAGTGAGGATCTACTAGGAGAAAGATAATTTAAAACCCATCCATTTTCTTAACCGCTTAATCCTTTATGGGTCGCAGGGGTGCTGGTGCCTATCTCCAGCTGTCAACGGGCGAGAGGCAGGGTACACCCTGGACAGGTCGCCAGTCCATCACAGGGCAGGACAAACAACCATGCACACACTCAAACCTAAGGACAATTTACAGTGATCAATTAACCTGACAGTCATGTTTTTGGAATGTGGGAGGAAGCCAGAGTACCCAGAGGGAACCCACACATGCACAGGGAGAACATGCAAACTCCATGCAGAAAGACCCTGGGCCAGGATACAAACCCACCACCTTCTTGCTGCAAGGCAACAGTGCTAACCACTGCGCCACCGTGCATGACTATTGTTTTAGTTTAAAACAAAGTTTCTAAATCTTGAGCAAGCCTCTTTCTTGGATTCTCCTAAGTTAACTTGGCCATATGCAACGCTAGAAGTGCGAACTAACTGGCATTAGCCTGCAGGAGCCGCTCCCCTTTTGAGCTGGATGGTGTTGAGGACCAAAGAGGAACACCTGGTGGCTGCTGCCTGCCAATCTTGCAGAGAAGCTTGGAGAAAGAACATAGACCTTCCAGACCTTCCTGTCTCGAGCTTTCCCTCTCCTACCAGCTGATTACACAGTCTGCTCTCAAGAAAATCTGCATATTTAGTCTTCTTTTAACTCAACCTTTGGCATATGCACCATAAGTTACAATGAGGATTTGTATCATGTATTCAAACATTGTTGATGTGGTAAATATTATTAGAATATGCTAATCTTACTTACAAAAAGTAGAGTCCTTGATGTTAGACAGCATATACAGTACAGACCAAAAGTTTGGACACACCTTCTCCTTCATTCATGAATACATTGTGAGTCTCAATTAAGGGTCTCAAAACTATGAATGAACACATAATGAATGGAATTACTGTATGCACTTAAACAAAAAGGGTGAAATAACTGAAAACATGTGTTATATTTTAGATTCCTCAAAGTAGCCACCCTTTTGCTCAGATTACTGCTTTGCATGCTCTTGAGCTTCAAGAGGTAGTCACCCGAAATGGTTTTCCAACAGTCTTGAAGGAGTTCCCAGAGATGCTTAGTACTTGCTGGCTCTTTTGCCTTCACTCTGCGGTTCACCTCACCCCAAATCATCTCGATTGGGTTTAGGTCCGGTGACTTTGGAGGCCAGGTTATTCCATATGTGTTCACTCATAGTTTTGGTGCCTTCAGTGTGAATCTACAATATCAATAGTCATGAAAAGAAAGGAAACTGATTGAATGACAAGTTGTGTCCAAACATTTGGTCTGTAATGTATGTTGATTCATTTAAAGATGTAAACAAAGACCAGCTGATGTTGATGACAGTATGTCGTTCCTCCTTAGAGCTTAAGTCAGAGCCTCTCTCCTTTATCCACCTGTGTTCTTCTTCTGGAAAATGTAGACAGGTTTTGTGTCTTTTTTGAGTTAATCTCCTATGAATTTAAAATAAAAAATGTTTACAGCCCTACATAAAAGCATAGAAATAGAAATCAAGTAGTTATTTCAAATTGCATGTCTAATCAGATTTTAATTTGTCACATTTATTTTGCCATCTTGTGCTAAGCCAATAGGCATTTATTGAATACAGTGGCTTTCTTATATTGTAAAAAAAAAGTTTCTCTAACTTTATTACCAACTATTTTGAATTTACAATTGATTTATATCACACACGCAAGTGGGTTCTTGCTACATAACAGGTACACACTCAGAAATTAAAGAACATAATTGTACTTTTAGGGGAATAATCTCTTGTCACTAAAAGATCAAATTTTGTACCCTTAACTGTAGGTACAATTTGTACCCCTACAGTCTGTATCTTTTATCAGCGTTACCTTGATAGCCAAACATTACTGACTTGACATGATTGACATGACCATGATGTAACCAATAATTGCCCACAAAAACAACCTTTTTTATTTTCTGGCTAGAGTACTTCCACTAAGAAGTTTTGCAATGTATCCAAATATTTATGGTGGCATAGCAAAATCTCTCTTCTCCAAATTATTTAAAAATCAGTTCTCCATTTTTAAAGCACAGAAAGATCATTGTAAAATTATTTGTTTGATAAAAAAAATAACGGTGGCGCAGTGGTTAGCACTGTTGCCTTGCAGCAAGAAGGTTGTAGGTTTGTATCCCAGCCCAGGGTCTTACTGCATGGAGTTTGCATGTTCTCCCTGTGCATGCGTGGGTTCCCTCCTGGTACTCCGGCTTCCTCCCACAGTCCAAAAACACCACTGTAAGGTTAATTGATCTCTCCAAATTGTCCTTAGGTGTGAGTGTGTGCATGGTTGTTTGTCATGCCCTGTGATGGACTGGCGACCTGTCCAGGGTGTGCCCTGCCTCTCGCCCCCCCGTGACCCATTAAGCGGTTAAGAAAATGGATGGATGGACCAGAAATTGTACCCTATCCAAAAAATTCCTTTTCCATACTGAGGTACATGCATGTTCATTTCTGACAATAAAAAAGGTACAGATCGTCCAATATTTTTCCTTAGACAGTGTTAATGTATTGTTTGTACCCTGGCGCACAGTAATGTACCCCTTCTGCTCCCCTTTTTCTGACAGTGTAACTATGAGAAAATGTATAATAATCTTGATCATTGGCAAATTTATTCCAATTGTCAATTTAACGTTAGTTTAAATGTTACCATGTACTTGTTAGCCGTGGAAGTCACTGTAATATTTTCCATAATTGTATTCATCTCTCACCATCACTATTAGAATGTTGTCTGTAACTGATATCAGAGAGGGATAAATTCTGCAGCCTGAACAAACAATGGACCCAGCATTCAGATGTGCTTAAAAAGTGAAGGGGACATCATAAGCAGTTTTAATTTGCTCTTTCCTATTTAAAGTTCAGAAAACCTTTATAAAGCTTTATCGTAAAGGTTTGCCATATTGACTCTAAAATAGAGTTATAAACCATATGTTGTCATTTTGGCTGTCTAATTAGATCCTCGATTACAATGCTGAGAAGTCCAGTAATTCTGATGAGCTGGTAACAAGTCAAGCCTGCAACTTGACTACTCTGAAGATTGTAATATCCAGCTAATTGTTTCCTTACTTAGCGTCAGCTGCTAGGTAGCTAACAGCTGCTGGTAGGGAGAAAGGCTCTTGTAGTTTCCCTCTCCACCAAATGTGGAAATCTTGTGAGAAAAAGCACAAATTTTAGCTAGTTTAAACATGTGTATCCAATGATGAACCAGACTTTTAGAGATACACATCTCTTCCTGATAACTTAGCAGATTCCTTGATTCCTTGTTTTCTCTGTGATGTCACAAGAAAACCTTAAAAAATGTTCAAAGATGAGCCTCCAGTTTCCTCAGATCTTGTGGATTAACTAGAAGCTTAAAAACCATGACATCATCAGTGTTAGTGCATGTAAACTTCTGACTTTGAAGAAAATATTCAAGAAGACTTTTTTCTAAAATCCTACACTGTGTAATCCTACACTGTATGGTTCATTTACTTGAAAATTGGAAATCTTCCCCCGTTTTGCTACTTCAAAGGCGACCTCCAAGTGTAAAAGTGAGATGCTGAAGAGGGGTGTTAACCACAAGAACTTGACACTGTCCAGAGCTGTCAGTATCACAGGATGAATCTTGTCCAACTGTTGGTGCAGGGTGACACAGTCTACCACACGTTGCGTTGCATTGAAACGTCATTGACTGATCCCTTTATTTCGTGTTTAATCGTTTTTGTTTTTACTCATAATATTGATGCATTAAATGAATAGAATTATTTTCACATTTCACTAAACCTTTTATTTATTTTTATTCATTAAAACAGAAAAATTTAGCTAAGTCTTGTATGGATGTGTTTTCACCCAAAAAGAGGCAAAAATCCAAAATTGCCTTTAAATAAATTCCTTTTGTTGAACAACTTGTGAAGTCATTCTATGATCTTTACTTTTAACACTAAGTCGGGAGAACATTGGGTCACAAAATGAGAGATGATGATGTGTTAACCCAATGCCTTAAGTGTCAGACACGACATGAATGAGGAAGAACCCAGAGGTTCAGATTCACACCTTTTAGTCTGTGTTTTATGGTGTAAAAACATCGAGATTTATTAAATGAGCTTGTGTTGTATGAAAACATTCTCTCATTGTGGTTTTGTAGAAATGTAAATAATTTGTACCGAGTGAGTAGAGTTTTGCTGTATATCCAGTGTATTTATCTGCTCCAATGGGACAAATGCACAAGTAACTTAATTTAGATGTTGGCAACAGCATCCCGAAACATTGACCTTTCGTTTGTGCCTTGAGGCCACAAAACGAGTCACATGACTTACAGTGCTTCTCATCACTGGCCTTGTCAAATCACAACACACTTCACTGCTGCATATGAGGCATCAGCTATGCAAGCTGATGCATAGGTGGTAGGTTTTTTTCATCCTTTAGCCTATACTCTCTCTAAGCTTGTGTAACACAGAAAAATATGAGCCTTTCTGCGATGATAATGCACATTAACGTGCATTTGTGGTAGTTTACGTGAGAAACAGAAGAGAGAATTCTATACAAACACTGTATGTACGAACAAAGCATTTCATGTCTCATCTCATGATTTGTCTTGTGGATGAGCCTCTAGAGAGCATTTATTCCAGGACAAGCCCATTAATTCTAAAAAAAACCCAATTAAAAATCTGTTCTTCTGGACCTATGTATCAGGGACTAGAGAGCTGAAAGGTTTGAGGCCTACACCCAACCTCTCTTCATATATCAGAGGGCTTGATTTTCTGTGTCTTTCTGAAATTTAATTGAGGACCTTGGAAGTAAAATGCACCCAAAATAGTGTTGGCTGAAATATATATATATATATAAAAATATCGTACATGTGTTTTTGGGTGTACAGTTTTTCACTCTAATCTATATATTATTAGTAAAATACAATTTTCAGTATTAACTTAAACGTGGAATGTATATTGAATTTCCCTAGGGGTGGGCTTAATTTATTTCTTCCATGTCTTCCTCGCTCTTAAACAGAAAGAGTATTTCTTTACCCAGAAATATAGATAGTAAACTAAAAGTGGAACAGTAACTGTTTGGAACGAACATGATTTTGACCTTCTTTCCCATCCAACACATTCGTTGTAGAGCCAATTGTTAGATTAAATTATTCTGAAGCTGCACCACTGTTCATTTCACTTGGGAATATCTGATATATTGTTCAGCACCCTGAGGGATGTTGGATTACTTTTCAGAGAGCAGCTATTCAAGGGGAAGAGGTGAAGGCAGCTACTGTGAAAAGTACAAAATGTCTGCATGTTACAGAAAGACAGACAACATGACTTCATATGTATTCCTCATGCTTAAACAAATCAGTTGAGTTCTGACATATTAAATACTTCTCATTCATTCTGTTAAGTATTATATTAACTATTTAAAATTAAATTATAAAAATGTAAGAACTAAGAAAGGCAACCTTACCATTTAGAATAAAGGGCAAGGCAAAATGTTACATGCTACTACTACTAATAATAATTATAATAATTATAATTATAGTAATAATAATAGTTATTATTATTATTATTATTATTATTATTATTATTCATTGTTGTAATAAAAGACCATCACAAAAGGTATAGAGCAATCTTAGAGTGATATTAACACCCTCCTACATGTTACAGTATTATGGACAGTTTGAGTGATTTTTTAAAAACCCAACTTTTTATGAAGGCTCTACCTACTATAGGTAAAGTAGTTGTCTTGCAATCAGAGGGTTGCAGGTTCAACTCCCGCTTCCTCCTGTCACATGCTGATGTACCCCTGGGGAAGGCACTTAACCCTAGTTGCCTACCTAGCTCTTTATCATTGTATGAATGTGTGGTTGTTTGAGAGTGTGAATGGGTGAATGTTGCTCCAGTGTTAAGTGCCTTGAGTGGTCAGTATGATTAGAAAAATGTTATTTAAGTTCAGTTCATTTACCGTTTAAAACGTTTGCACCTTCACACTTGTGAAGTCGTCAGAAGGCTTGGTTTAAGTCCAAGATAATTAGGGGGATAACACTGACATCCAAGCTTAGGTCTGAGAAGGTGCAGACAGCAGATGTTTGCTCATGAACTGAAGCCTATAGTCTCTCAGTAATTTAGTAATAAGTTAAGCTATAAAATGTCATACTACAAAGCTTTGAATTATTATGCAATGCTTACAATTTTTTGTGCTGATTCAGACAATTTGAAGTACAGTTATATATAAGAAAATGTAAATATGTGGAGAAACTTTATTCATTAGAATATGTTGTTTTCCTGTCTTACTGCACATTTTTATTTTTATTTGGAGAGATATTAACATAGTTTACAGATTTAGAAAAATAATTACTCTTCAGTATCACTTAAGAAAATATGGCAGCCATTTTTGTCAAAAGGTTGATAGCTTTAGCTGATGATTTGTCTTGAAAGAAAATATTGACCGCTCTTTTATCTGCCATGTGGCAGATACACAATTTATCTGTAGCTGGAAGGTAACCTCATAGGCAAAAATCTGAAAACAAATATTTGCCGTGGCTTTCACACACAATTTCAGAGGTTGGGAGGGGTAAAGCAGGGGGAGACAGGGTGCTAGGTCACTTGGTGGTCCGGTGGACTGGAAAATCTTGCAGCCCCTTGGCTGAATGTTAGTGTGCTGCTGTTTGTATGCTGGAGCTGATCTGGCCACTGGCTCATTGGAGCTCTGAATTAAGGAACACTGTGTAACAATGTCAAATGCCTCAGCAAAAAAAGAGTTTCGAAGAGGAACCACTGAGGCCAGAGAAGCAACAGAAAACAATATTTTTCCAGCAACAAACCCTGACTGGAAAGGGAAGTCACTGAAAAGAATACTGTATAATCTTGTCACATACAGGGCACTCTGATCCTGCCACAACAGGAGTTGCTGACAGGTTAGTCATCAGCGAAAGGAGGAGAAAGAGGAGAAAAGAAGGAGAGAGAGGAAATAAGGGAAAGAGAAGAGAGAAAAATAAAAAGGAAAGCTGACAGGTTCAGCACCCCACCATCCATAGCAATCAAGGAGGTGAGGACACAGAGGGGAGGAGAAGAGAGGGGCTTCAAGCTCAGCTGCATGTCAACCCAATCATTACATCACATGACCATTTAAATTGGCATGACGGGCGCTTTGCAGTGTAGTAGATTTTCACAAATGTAGTCCTGCTGATTAGGAACTGTCAGGATGAGATGTCATGGCTCATATAATCTGAAACATTTCACACTTGAAATCTATAGTTCTGTGTATAAAAAAAATATTTTAGTTGATGGTAGAAATATATCTATTCAGATGACCAGCATATCGTGCATACTAGTGAGACTTCAAAACATGTCACAAAAAATGCCACCAGATATTAATAGGAAACATGATCAAGACCAGATCCGTGACTATAAATCCATACGTAACAGTTGTCGACACTGTTTGCAATACACCCCACGTGTATTTTGCAGTGCGGAGGTATGCAAATAAGAGACGAAGAATGGGAAATAATATAGTCACTCTGAGGACAAAATGTGGTGGCAGCGAAGCAGGGAGGGAGGTGGAGGGGGGAAATAGCCCCGTTCATCTCCTCTCATTTTCTGCCCGCTACTACCCGGCAGAGTTTCTATGGCAACCCCTCAAAAAGCGGTGTGCGGTGAATTGTGGATTTGAGATGCGCTGTCTGATTGCGCTGTGTGGAGGAGATGGCTGGCTCTTTCGTCAGCCTTCTCCTGTAAGAGGAAATTGTTGAAGGGCTCCAATGAAACAGCACTCCATATGGTTTCTTTGATCTGCGTGCCAGTCTTCAGCCTCGACGTCATGTGTGTGTTGGAGTGCATGTGCGGCGCAGGCTCACCAAAGCTTTACATTAGGAATCGGCTAACACCCCCCCCCCCCCTCTCTCTCTCTTCCTCTCCTCACCAGGAGAGCTGCTTGGCACGCACCAGACAGAGCTCAGATCTCCAAAAATGAATTTGTCTGGCAGACCGTGTGGACTCATCAGTATGCTTTGAGTTTCAGCTGATTGATTCGATGCCATTGATGACGATTCACTTCTCTGAATTCAAACAGCAGCGCAGTGCATTGCGTCCTGACTGTGAAATCTTGACAAATGGCACAAATAGTTTCAGATCCCCGCAAGCATTCCCCTCCCCTTTGCTCACCACCTCACTGCCTGTCTTTTTTTTCCATGCATGCAGGAACTAGTGTCCGTGACTGACATGCACTAATGCGGGGGTCTTTGTCACAATACCTGCTCCTTTTTTCTGCACGACTAGGACATGTATGTTGTTCAGTGGGAGCTCCATCTCTCTTTCTCTGAGTGGCTGTATGAAGCTTGTAAGCTGTGCCAGTCCCTATTAGCATCCCATTATAAGCCAGCATGATCACTCGTCACTTAAAATGCCTGCCACAGCATGCTCTACGTGTGTGTGTTTGTGTGAAAGTATTTTTTTTTTCAAGAGCCCGTGTTTGGACGTAGAAGAGATCACATAGGAAAGTGATTGGGATGACCTGGTTTCAGAAGAATGGTAAAAAAAAAAAAGAAACAAAAAGAGGAATGATGCAGAGCCTTGCAGTGCCCGCAATTTCATCTAAATGTCTCTGCAAGTGTTTGGTTTGTTTGACCCAGATTTCTCACCTAACCCACTATTGATAAATTGGATATCCGGAGGCAGCCTTGTGCAACTATTTAATGTAGTTTCTGTGTAGCGAACAGCGCCATCTGCTGACTGTACCCGTGTCTCACAAGATAGAAAAAAAATCCTAGCGGTATGTGAAAAATTAAAAGCTAAAGCTTTTTATGAATGTTTACAATTAATTTAATGAATATAGAAAAACCAACAAAAAAAATACCCACACAAGTAAGAAAGAATAAGACAATTAAAACTTCACTTAGGATAAAGAAAAATCTAATTTTCTGGTAAGGTATAAATTAGGATAATTCCCCCCCCCCCCCCCACATTTTTTTTCAAAGACTTTAAAACGGGTAAAATCACATTCCGCTATATCACATCAGGAGTACAAGATTACAACAGTGTTCCTTGCGGTTTTAAAAGAGGTATTTTTTATTGACCCCCAGACACATAGTTTGGTTTGCTCCTGAAAAAATGAGGGCCAAAGTGAGATTATGAACGCTGTCTAGAAGCAGGTGCATAGTTATGACCTCATCTGAGTGTGGATGGCCATAAAATGCAAGACAAAGCTTAAAAACTGTTCATAAGCTTCTTGATTTAACGTTTTTCCACTTTTTCTGGCGTCATACCATTAAACATGTCTTAGTTTAATCCCTGCAGTTTTCACTTTAATAAATTGTCCGTGTTCTCTGTCAGAAAAACAAATATGTCTCTGTTTTAGAACTTCGCTCATCAGCAGTGCTTTTTGCATTTAAGTTTTATTTTCCACATGTTTTACAGCAGTAAAACCTGATTTAAAAGTGATGACCAAATTAGAACTTCCCCTACATGCTTTTAATTTTGCAACGTGGCCATAGTTGGTTATCTGAAGTTCATTATTGCTATTTCTCTTTGACTCCACAGAGCTGTATTTGTCTCCTGTCAAGGTCTGAAAACTTCTTCAGTCACAAATTATTTCAAACTCACTCAGTCTAGAGGAATGTTGAGTGTCGCAACAGCCCCTCTCCCTGGAGATTACAGCTCCCCATGCATGGCCTCTCTGCTCTCCTCAAATTCATTCCATAGGGTGCCCCCTAAGAGCTGCTGGCTTTTTATCTGAGCCCACTGATTGTTGATTGTGACAGATTGGCCCAATCATGCATGTGCACGCATACACACATACCGGCACATATTTGTGTACACACATGTTAGAGACTATCAGAGGGGAGGCTGCTTTGGCCAGGGAGGGACAGACAGTGCCAGGCTCCGGCTATAAAACCCTCCCAGAACGAGACAGGAGTCTTGCCCTAAGCTGGACTCTTCCTCCGTCCTTTGTGCCAGGACACTGTCAGAACCGGCAACAGACGAGCCGCCAGCATGAATGACATCTACAAAGCAGCGGTATGTTCTCTCCCTCATCTCATATGCTTTACACTGTGTACAGTCAGCACCTTCTGATTAGGCAATTTGGTTTAGTTGGATTGTCCCTAAAACTTGGTGAGAATGAATCTGTTTGAAGGATTTTGTTTCAAATTACTAACCATAACATTTATAAGTAGTAATCGTTTGGTTTATTATGTAGAAGGCAAAGAAACTTGGGTAATCAATAATAAGCAGAAAAAGTCTCTTAACCTTTTGCTTAACTAATGTAATTTATGTCCTGAAGATGTCTGTTGATGTGGTCTGTTAAATGTATCCCTTCCATCACTAGCTGGATTCCCACATGTCTGTGGATCTTTAACCATATTAGACCAGTTGGGAGCCACTTACTGGGGTCAGTGATGTGACACATTCCCAGTCATCACTCTGCTGTTTCATTCTTGACTCCAAATGGACCAGTCCTGCTTACCATGGCTAATTTTGGCAAGTTGCTCCACGATACTGCTCCTATAGGGCTTTGGTCCCATAGAGGGCCTTCAGGTTTAGATAAACCCCTCCTCTGCTGGATTCCAGCATTATCTGTAATCCTGAAAGCTGTGCTGTTATATGACCACCCCCTCCTGCTGGACAGTGGGCTCTGCTATCCTGTTCACTCACATCTCAGCTGAGGAGGGCATCTAAGACAGTAAAAGCCCTCAGGAATGTACATAACGTATTTGTTTGGATACATAATTTCATATATTATCACTTCACAACTGTGCTTGTTTACAAGTGAGCATCTGAACGTATGGTTGTTTAATTTACTGCAGACGACAGACAATAAGTCTTGTATAAGCAGCTGTCTCCCTCTTTCGTTGGAGCTTTTGGAGGATTACTGTTCCATTGTCGGGTCACATCGACAGCAATGCTAATTTAACACACTCTGTCAGGTTCCTTTATCTGTGGTTCTTAACCATGTTGTGTTCATTTTTAACTACTCATCATACCGGGCGCCACATATGAAAAATATGCTACGTCTTTCACTTCCAGAAGCACCAATCAAAAATTTTCCATCTTCTTCTTGATCTCAAGGTCTAACCTGCCAAAACAGACTTGTGCTAATTATGAATTGTTTTAAAAAATATACCATGAAAACAACTTTTTCAACATTTAGTATTAGTTTACCATTGAAATACCTTGTTTAAAAATGTTTCTAAAGTAAGTTTAAAAGAACTGGCTTTCTGAAAACTCTCTCTGCGTCACAGAAATTTTACAAACATAGTGAAATCGTTCAGGTTCTAAGATAAAATATACATAAAATGATGCCAAAATGAAATAAGTTACAGCATATTTCCTTTACAAGGCAGACATTATAACTAATTATGTTTTTGAGCATCTGACATTTAACTATGTAACGTTCACCATATCACAAGATTGGTAAATCATACCTTCATTTGGGTGGAAGCCTCTTTGTCCTTATCAATCTTTAATCTTTTAAAATAGGACCCATAAAAAGGTGACCCAGTGGTTTTAGGGAAGAGCTAGTGGAATTACACAGCTCTGCAGTTAAATGGGATTTAGGCTATTTAACATTTAAAAAAAAGGAAAACAACATTTAAAAAGTTAAGATTTAAAACTTACAGTACTTTATTATTACTTTGTATCAATTACCTCTATTAGTGTGGTTAGTTTTGTTAGGATAAGCTGTTCATGTAGGTATAAGTTAACTCTTACAGTACCTTAATATCTTGATTTCCAAAACACGGTCAGCATTTGCAACAGAAGTATGTTCGGTGGGAAACTGAACTGGACTCTTTAAAAAGATTCAAAGAGAAAGTTGGATGTTATACATTAAGCTTCCTGTTATCTGCTGAAGCCTTTCTCTCTGTTGTAGCAGGTTGAATAAACATGTGACAGATATCAACAGAAAATACATCTTATTTTCTAGAAAGTTCTTACACCTTTAGTGCTTCCCTGTACTTCACTTTAAAAACACAATAGGAATTCTAAATGTAGTTAACGGAGTCTACTTTCCTCAGTAACAAGGACAACTCTAAAGAACTTCTCTTGGCACTGTTGAGCATTGATTAGAGCTGATTGGGTGTAAATTTTGAATGAACTGTTATCAAAAAATGTAATAAAATTGCCTAGGCGCAATCTAACATTTATAAAGGAATTCAGGTCCACATTCAATAACTGAGGCCCTTTCACTGTGAATATATTAAATTTTTACTTTGTGACGGACAAAACCTTCTCTTTGTCTTTTACAGGTTGAACAGCTGACAGATGAACAGAAGAATGGTGCGTAAATTGTTTATTCTATAAATTGTGTGTTATCATGTTACCGCAAAAACGTTTAAAAAAAATTATCCTAATAAGTGAAATAATAAGGATATTTTATCTATTCAACTACATGGTTGGAATTTAATATCTAATCAGTTTTTACTCCGAAGTTAATATGTTAAGGTTTCAAGTTGGAACACTTCACAGAAAGTGTATCTGAAGGTGGGATTGAAGTGGGAAATGATTTATCACCATCCCAGACCTCAGTAAGGCTGATCTGCATCACTGTTAATGCAACAGAAAATATTTGTTTCTGCACTTTCAGCAATGTTTTTCATATCTTTTTTACACAGTTTATTGTACAACCTCCTTTTTGAACATACTTTCACAATGTTTGAAGAACAAAATGCAGAAAAAAAATGTATTAGCTTGTTTTGCCAAAAGTAAATACCTGCTCACATATGTATGTATATGCTCGGATATGTATCAGTACGTTTTTACTGGTATTCATATCCGGAACCTGAACAGGTGAAAGTAAAATTCACAGATCTAGATTGACACCTTGGATGAAACTTGATCACAGCTTAGGTGACCACAGGCTCTTGTTCCATATTTTAGTATCTCAGCTTTAGTTTATACAAGAGGTTCTCCAAAAGGTTCTTTTCTTCACTTCTGTTTCAGCTCTTTTTTAAATTCATGTAGCTCTAATTTAAAACACATATAATTTCTAGTATGTTTTTCAAAGTCATTGTAAGTCAATTACCTACATACCAACACAATCCAGATTGATTGAAAAACATCTGATTAAACGAAAAGTAATGTGTTTAAACAACACAATCAGTCTGAATGATGGCTTTTAGAAGTTCTATGACACAAATAATCTGTTCAATGTTACCTTGGAGTTAAACCATCCCAAAAGGCAGCCCCAGTACCACCAGGTACCACCAGATCCTTGTAGAAGATGGTTCATTACAGCATTTTTATGCCATGTTCCTTCTTGTTACAAATAGTATAATGAGATACAACTTTTGGCTTCCACCTGCATTAATTTTGAAAAAAAAATTCTACTGTCATGGTGTTGCAGAGTTCAAGGCAGCCTTCGACATCTTTGTGCAAGACGCAGAGGATGGCTGCATCAGCACCAAAGAGCTGGGGAAGGTTATGAGGATGCTCGGTCAGAACCCCACGCCAGAGGAGCTGCAGGAGATGATAGACGAGGTGGATGAAGATGGTAAATCAAAACAGGCAACTGAATGGTTGACCTCTTCGTGCCCAAAGAACGGCAACCAGTTCTATCTTCTTGTGCATGCAAGCATCAATCAGGCCCACTGTACTTAATGTCAAGTGCTAGTCAGCAGTCATAAAAACATCAGAATGTGTCACAATGAATTAAAGGGGAATTTTGTATCAAATGATGTACAAGTCATCTTGAATTTCCATGTGATGTAGCGATCAAAGACCGAAAATAACATTTTGGATTTGGTTTAGAAACATTTAGTATGCGGTATGCGTTTCGGCATGCCCCCAAAACTATGGATGACATTTAAATGTCATTATTAACTACAGGTATTATATCAAATACATGAGTAACCTTAAAGAAAAAATTATTGCATTTGTGATTACACTGCGTTCTTAAATTCTATGAAATTTGTCTCTAAAAAAGGTGCTCTGAAATGTGTGTGTGCATGCAGGGAGCGGCACAGTGGACTTTGATGAGTTCTTGGTCATGATGGTGAGATGCATGAAGGATGACAGCAAAGGGAAGACAGAGGAAGAACTCGCTGAGCTCTTTAGGATGTTTGACAAGTATGTTTTTATTCTTAAACCCTTCTACCATCAATAAAACATAAATCCACTAAAGACAGTTAACTTGTGCAACCTTTGTCTTATCTGAAAACCAGAAGAGTCAAATTATATTTAACAAGTGGATGCTTTCATCTCAGAACTACCACTATCTGGTTATTAAATTGCTCTTTAGTGTAGTTCCAGCAAAGTATGCTCCCCATGTGCAAATTATAAGCTCTGACAAAATGCCAAGAAGCTCTGCAGAGAGCTGCATGTAGTTTGCTTCTTAATCGTTTTTGACAGCTCACAGTATTTCTAACACCCACAAGCATGTATGCCAGACACCTCATCTAAGCATCAAAGAACAAACTGGCCATTCCTTACCCCCATCATGGCTTCACAGAATTTTAAAGCCCCGGATATGAATATTCACATGGGTATGTTTTCCTCTAATGTCACCTGTAAAGCCTTCTGTACTTTCTGCAAACACAACATAAATTGCTCTGCTTTGATTGTGCAGAAATACAGATGGCTACATTGACCTGGATGAGCTGAAAATGATGCTGGAATCCACAGGAGAAGCAATCACTGAGGATGATATCGAGGAGCTGATGAAAGATGGGGACAAGAACAATGATGGCAAAATTGATTACGATGGTAAGGGGGTTTAAGCTTCTCCAAAACAAAGAAGTAATAGAAATGCTTTTTAAAACATTTTTCTTGGCAGGGGTATTGTACCGTGCTATTTTCTGGTAGGCTACTGTGTATGATTTGTTCAGATCCTATTTAGCAGACTGTTTTATATTGTGTTAATTAGCAATTATAAATCTAAATGAACAAAGATCATCACTGAAGTCCTTGAGGCTCCATTCTCCAACAGCTTTAATTCTGTTTGCCACAGTGAACAGATTAACTAATCCTCACATTTCATTGCCCTTAGAACTAACTTCCACATCTAAGTGCAATGAATTTGCAATATTTTTAATGACAAAGTCCAAAGCATTAAAAATGCCATAATTATCACACAAAAAATAGCAAGACTGTTTCCAGATTAACACCTTGAGCTGACACATTTTACACCTGTGACAAAACAATCGAAGAGGCTATCTCTGGTCTGAGTTCATGTACATGCTGCCTTGATGAATTACCCACTTGATTTCTAAAGTCTGTGCTGAGCAGCTTGTTACCACAACTTAGGCAGTTAGTTAACATTTCACTTGAGACTGGAATATTCCCAAATGCCTTAAAAACTGCAGTCATTAAGCTTCTTCTAAAGAAAAGCAGTCTTGATCCCACAGTACTGAGCAACTACCGGCCCATATCAAACGTACCATTCTTAGGAAAAGTCCTAGAAAAAGTAGTATAGCAACAGCTCACTTACTTTCTCCTATCTAACAATGTGCTTGATACTTTCCAGTCTGGCTTTAGGCCCCACCACATCACTGAGACAGCTCTGATCAAGGTGACAAATGATATCCGCATGAACACCAACGCAGACAAAGTCTCAGTTTTAGTTCTGCTGTACCTGAGCGCTGCCTTTGACACAGTGGACCATGGGATCTTACTTCACAGGTTAGAAAACTGGGTGGGAATCTGTGGAGTCCCCCAGGGGTCAATCTTGGGACCACTTTTATTCAACTCGTACATGCTTCCATTGGGTAAGGTAATTAACAGCAATAATGTGTCTTACCATAACTACGCAGACAACACTCAGATCTACGTGTCACTGACGGCAGGTGAACATGGGCCTATAAATACACTCTTTTACTGTATTGAACAGATCAGTGAGCGCATAGAAAACAACTTTCTCCAGTTAAATTCAGACAAAACTGAGATCATTGTTTTTGGCCCACAGACACAAAGAGAAAGTGTTATCAGTCATATTGAGTCTCTCTGTCTTCAACCAAAAAATCAGGTTAGAAATCTAGGGGTAATCATGGACTCGGACCTGAACTTAAACAGCCACATCAAAGCAATAACATCAACAGCTTTTTACCATCTGAAAATATAGCTAAGATCAGAGGAATGGTGTCGAAACCAGACTTAGAGAGACTTATCCATGCATTTGTCTCCAGCAGGTTAGACTACTTTAACGGCCTGCTCTCTGGCCTCTCTAAACGAGCTGTTAGACAGCTGCAGTACATCCAGAACGCTGCTGCTCGAGTCCTGACAAGAACCAGGAAATACAATCATATTAGTCCAGTGCTCCGGTTACTGCACTGGCTTCCTGTAGATCAGAGAATAGAATTTAAAACAGCTCTGGTTGTGTACATGTCTTTTCATGGTTTGGCATCAAAGTACATCTCTGACATGTTAGAGACTTATGAACCATCTCATGCCCTGAGACCGTCAGGGAGGGGTCTCCTGGTGGTTCCCAGAGTCAACAATAAACATAGTGAGGCTGCATTTCAGTTTCAGGCAGCTAAAATCTGGAACAGTCTTCATGAGGATGTGAGACAAGCCTCAACTCTAACAATGTTTAAATCAAGGCTGAAAACAGTTCTTTTTACCCGTGCTTATCACAATTGAAAGTATTTTATCCGCACTCTTGCTTTTTATTGTATTAAATTATTTTTATCTTTTTCTAGGTTGGTGTTTTTATGTTTATTTGTGTTCTTAATTTATGTAACTGTGAAGCACTTTGAACTGCCTTGTGTATGAATTATGCTCTATAAATAAACTTGCTTGCTTGCTTTAATTCAACATCTATAAAGTCCCCCTAGCTCTGATTAGGGAGTACCAGAATTTCTATCCTGTCAATTTTAAATCTCTGTCTGATCTCTTGAGCAAAGCCCATACAGTGTCTAAGATTATCCAAAAGATAGAGGAGTGAATATGCCAGAATTGTCTTTTAACTACCTTATTTATGAACAGTGGTTCACAAATGATCTTCTCTTGCTTTACTGTTCCATACCAATTTGGCGAAGGTTAACCTAATTTCTGAACATGGCCTTCTTATTTTACAGAATTTTTGGAGTTCATGAAAGGAGTGGAGTAATCCTGAATTAGAGGATCCAAAATGATTTCCAAGTGTCATCTGTGGAAATCTAGATTTGGCTGCAGTGGATGGGAAACAACGGGTCAGCACTGCAAATACTGTATCTGAATATTTTTTTTTTGTATTTTCTATCATATCTTGCATTGTTGAAGACAAAATTTGTGACTTTCAGGACAATGAATCTGTGTAAATTTGTCTAAATCACTTAAAATGTTTGTTGAGACCAAATATTTCCCCTTTAGCTGGTTTATGTTAGGTTTGTATTATTTTCTAGGCAAAAATCATCTTTCAAAGAATGTACCCCAGATCCTAATGGGATGCTGAAGATGTAAATAGACACAAAGTAACCTTTTGTTAGACTTATCATTTTGTCCAAGAAATGCACTGGATCCAATCAGCGTCCATGATATGATGTACTTTGCAAATAAAATATGTTTATCTGTGTCAAATGTCCCAACAGGATATTTTTATATTTTACTCTTGTGTTTTAGGTTTGACTGCATGTTGTACTTGGAATGTATGCTCACGTAATAAAGAAATTAAGGAAATGGTTACTCTGTTAGTGCAGTGACAATATCAGAATTGAATTTTCTAATTTCTTATTAGTATTAAAGCTGAAATTTATGGCTGGAGTAAGACCTTGTGAATTGTGTAGGTGTATTATTTTTGTCCATCCCCTAATCTGCATCACTGATCATCAACATCAGTGATGTTGTAGTGTGAAGGAAATATTTTTTTCCTCTCTCTTTTATGTTTTACAAACCGACAGAAAGAGAAATGAGGTTCCTTTAGCATATTTCTGATCCATCTGTGTAATTTCTACTTTGTATTGGATCTTGTCTTTGAGCATCTAAAGTATTCTCATGGTTGTATCCAGTTACACAGGCTGGTGACACAAGCTATTTATGTCTAATCATGTTAGTGCCCATGTCAGAGGATCAGCACCACCAGTTGATAGTCAGTTGTCTTTGTTCTTAAAAAGAAACATGTTGACTACAGAGAGATAACAAAGCTGTGGTTAGCACAGCTTTGAATTCAGCAGAAATGTTAGTGCTTCTGAAGTATCAGGAAACATCAAAGCAGAACAATTGATGTTAATGTAAGTAATAGTTTATATTTATTTAGAATTTTTTTTTTTTTCTAAAAAATACTTGTTTTTTCTTTAAATAGCACACAGGGACGTTTCGCAAATTCCTTTTGGATTAAATCCTAAAATGTCCTAGTGACATTCTGGTAACTGCATTTTGTAAGTTATCAGTGTGACTCGCTCTGAATTCAGAATCAGGAGCCCAGCAATGCAGTTATAATAATGTCCACTTGATGTCAGCAGGACAGCATTCTCTCATGCTTTTTTTGTTTGCTTGTATTCCAGCAATCTGAGGACAGCAGATTGCCTTTTCATAATTACACTCATTTAAAAAAAATAAACATGTTAACACCAAACATGTTTAAAGCGAGGATAATTCCAGTTGGCTGAAAAAGAAAACTATAAATCTGGCTGCAGCAAGTGACAAGAATAACACACTAAAATTAAATGTTGATTAAATAAAAGTGTTTGAGATTATATTTTTATGAAATTATTCTTATTCAGAATAATTTCTAAAGTTAAAGTGATGAGACTTTATTGTTCCTGTTGGGTTTTTATTGAATTCAAACACCTTTTAAAGGATTTTGTCATTTGGAAAGGGATTAATTGTGTGCGGGCAGCTGACGTCAGTGGCCTGACTGATGACAACATCCAAAAGATCCTCCTTCCTCCCTTTTTTTCTTCTGCTTCCCTGAAGATGTTGGTGGTTTCAAGGTATCAAAGGTATAAACCTGCACTAAGCTACAACCATTCTGCTGCAGTCTAACAATGTGCCTCAGTCACATTATCTCCAGTAAAGCATGGATATTTTTTTCTTCTTCTACTAAAGCATCTCAACCCACTAATAAAATAAAACAAAACAGAACTCCCCAACGGAAGCTGATATGCTTGATATTCTCATCCAGATTAGACCACCCTGCTGGCTGAGTTCATTACAGGCTCTGCAGCCTAGAACAGGATGAGCCACACACTCGGCACTATCAATGAGAGGCTGGACAGCAGCATAGCAGAGTGTGAATGAATTTGGGGTGTGGTGCACTATAGCTGTGTGTTGGGTGGAGAAATGAATCAGTTGCGCAAGACCCACTTGATGACTCATGCTTGCTGTTAATAACAGACTGCAGATATCAGCCACCTTTGAAATTCTACCACTTGCCCTGAAAGAAAGACAATGTGCATACTGTAGGTCGCTGTAAGCTACCAGTGTTATATAACCATAATCATTCAGTTTAATTCTGCCTTTGTCAAAGAAATGGCTGAATGCATTGAAAGGCAGTGAGCTAGGCAGTTATAGAACTTTTTATAGTAAGCATAAGAATGCTGAACCGGGTTTTCATAAATGATTTATTCAAACCATTATATCCGGATAAACTGTTTTACTAAACCATGCCAAGAGCAGGGTGTTTCTCAACCTTTTTTCCCGTCTCGCAATGATTTATTGATGTGTAAAATCCCCGGAATCCCCCCTTCCCCCTGTGACACAGAATTTAGAAGCTGCTAACAACCCATAACATCTTACAGATGCCCACACATGAAGACCTCAGCTGAAGGTGGCAGACTACTGGGTTCAGAGGATTCCTGTTTTTTTTCTGTTTAGTCTCACTCAGCCTTGAACATTGCCTGATGCTAAATATCAGAATAGAAACAATTCCTGATTTCCTGTTTCATTTTTTTGGAAATCTTTTCATACTATGTTTTTTATGCAGGTATTAGTATGACAGAAAAAACAAACAAACACTCTTCTTATGTTTACCATTTCTAAACGATCCAGCTTGTGACACATTCAAAACATTTCCCCTAATAACCTTATCTTAAATCAGATTGAATATTTAGTGTTTTAGATCTGTCAGGAGTACATACATATTTTGGTACACATGTGTCTACTAGCAAACCTCACAGTGTTTCTTTATGTGACAAAATGGGAAAATGAAAAGAAATTAGAAGACAAAAAAATTAAAATAAGGAAAATAATCATAGACCTCCATAAATCTGGATCTTCCATGCTTACAAAAATCTGTTCAAACTGTTATATGTAAACGTAAGCAGCCATATGCTGCTTAATAACATCATAGGTTTTGTTTCCAGGAGACGAATGCCTCAGAAAAAACAACACAAAAGGCGTTGTGAAGATGGTGCCTGAAGCTGGAAAGAGAAATGAAACAAGTCCTGATTGGTTCCTCTAAATTGCCCTTGGGGATGACCGTGGGTGCGCAGTTGTTTGTCCTGTCACCATGTTGCCCTGGAATAGATTTAAGGTCACTTGCCCTACCCTGTATTCATTCGGTTCAGTGTTTGGATTGTTGTCACTTGACGATTAGAGCAGCAAAGCTGTCTCCAAGCAAAGAAGCCTAAAACCTGAATCAGTTCTTCACATTCTGTATGGAGGGATGAGTAATAATTCCACCTAACAGAAATAATTTTGGTCAGACAGTGAGATAAAAATGTTAGTTCTTATGCAGTCTACATAAATGCCTGGTTTCAACCTTAAATATGTAATCTTGGATCATTGTCTGCTTAAGTAGAACCAAATGTAGGTCGTTTTTGTTGCCATAAATACACAATGAGGAAGTGGAACACTTTCGACTGAGAGAGTGGAAGCACTGTGGATCAAGCTGGAACAGACAGAATATTGTATCATGACGCTCCATCCCACTTCTGGTGCTGACAACACTGAAGTACTGTCTCTGGACTGCCCCGCCATAAAGGCCCATAGAGAAGTAAGACCACAAAACACAGAAATCTCAG
This sequence comes from Apricaphanius iberus, assembly GCA_028564705.1. NCBI lineage: Eukaryota > Metazoa > Chordata > Actinopteri > Cyprinodontiformes > Aphaniidae > Apricaphanius > Apricaphanius iberus. The sequence goes on along the minus strand of JAPXFQ010000640.1, from coordinate 422,457 downwards.
ATTCCACTGAAAGCTATTCATTGATTACCATGAATAACAGTAATTGTTTTCTTTTAATGCAGATCCAGGGGTTATATCTATTTTTACCAACATTTAAAGGGAAACTTGAAGTTGTGCATATGAAATGATAGAGGAATAACTGCACAGTGATCCATGACACCATGCAGCAAACTTTTGGAGCATCAATAACTAAAGCTACAAAGTCCTTTTGCCCTTAACCTTAAGAACCCTCCCCAAATGTTGACAACTCTGTTCTGGATGTGTAAGAAAGTATTGTGAAAGAAACAATTTAACAAAGGATGAGAAAATATTCATGTTGTATTTCAAGAGTTCTATAATAAACTGCTGTTAAGGCATACTAATGATATAAATTTTTGTGGTAGTGAGCTTCTAAGATTGTTCATGCCTCCCTAACAATACTCCTCACTGTGCTAGGGGATGTGACAAATTTAAGTCTAAGGCAATCGACACACATCTGCTTTACTTAAATGGCATATTATCCTGTATTTTCTATTTTGAAGAATGGCTAAGAAAAACTGTCCTCTGTGCCACATTAAATTTACTCCCAGTTTTTTTTTTTACAAATGATTTCTTTTCAGGTGATATTAGCCTAAAGCAATTTATTTTTCCAGATCTTTAGCATGTAAGAGAGATTCGGTTTTGGTATTAACTGATTGGAGCACCTTCCTCTACAGGGTTTGTGGTAAACTACAAATATGACATTTTATGGCTTTCTTTCAACAATTGCTCTTTTGCATTAGGCCTGGTAACATTGGTGGAAGGCTAGGCGTCCTAGTTCTAGGCATAGTGGCTGCTTCTCTGATAAATGCTTTCATGTCTGACTTGATGAACAGCCAGTCTTAGTAGGTATGTAATTGAACAATACTTTTTCCACATACTCTTGGGGAAGTGGCAATGGACATCTCCATGAGATTTTGAAAGTTTGGGATATTTTTTCATACCTTAACCCTGCTTTAAACTAAAAAACAATTTTTGTGCCCCTTGTTGTTTGTGATGCTGTTTTCACACTAAAATGAGCTGAGGTCTTCACAGATCATCTTGGTGACGGGTAACTTTTGAGGACAATCACTTATACATGACTTAATTTAAACAAAATAAGTCTAAATACAGACCACATGTTCCCTGACGTTTATAGAAAACAAAAAAGAAAAGCATGTATGATTCCTTGTCTGTTTTATGGAATTTTATGTTGGTCTATCGCATTAAATCCAAGTAAAATCATATAAAGTTTGAGGGAAACTGAAAAATATTAAGGTGAGACTTTTTAAAAGACACATAGTTTCCTTTTTTCTTTGTTGTTATACAAATATCTTAGGTTCAATTGAAGTATCTGAGAAACTTCAAACATCCTCTTTGACTTATTGAAAGACTTCTGACAGTAAGCAGCATATGGTCATGTGTGAATGGCACACAAGAGAGTGAGGCAGTTCCCAGCAGCGCCTCCTCCTCTATCGTTTTTTTTTTTAATTTTCTTTATGTGACCACATGACAGACATATGACCTTTAATTTGCGCTGGCTCTCAGAGGACACAAAGAAGTTCCCTTTTCATTTACTTAGCCAAAAAATTAAACCGCAAACAAACATCACTTTATGGTTGGCGAGAGCACTCTACTGTATTTCACCGCATGGTGAAATTGGCCACAAAACGAGAGACTTCTGGTGCTAACAGATGGCTGCCTCAGTCTGCCACAAGGATGTGCCATGTGGCTCTGCTTTACACATGACCCACTATTTGAGTTGCCAAAACTCACACTGACTCCATCCCTGTGAGAACATACATGTCTTTCAGAGGGGGCTGAGGACTCACAAGAGTTCTGTTTTTAAACAGATAGTTTATCTGTAGGAGGTTGCAGCAGTGATAAGAAGCTTCCTGTTAGTTGGCTTAAAGGTCCAGTAGAGATCCTTCTTCGTGACAAGCGGCAAACATGAGGATTAGACTGAAACAACTTCCTGCTAAGTTGTTCCTTTCACATAAAGTGAGAACACAAACAGCCAAGCCTCACTAAACATCTAAATGAGTCACTCCTCTATATGCAAGAGATCCCGTCTGACTTTTTACAGAGGTTTATTTCCTTATACACATGGGGAAGTGAGCAAATACTTTCAACTGTAATTGAAGAGTTCTGGGAAAGGACTGGCAAGCCCCATAAAATGGGAGATGAAATCCTTGGCATGTTCACGCATACCGTTCCACTGCAGTCACTCATCCCTCTATGAAGCCTGACTAAAGGCTATTTCTAGGATTTTTGTAATGGACTTTGAAGACAATGACAATTTTAGCTTTTGTAAAGAATAAAATTGCTGTGAAAAATTAGCCCCTTCACAGTTTTCTTCAGTTGTTCCTTTTTTTTGTCATACGTAAAAATGTTTCACATCAATGATGAATTTTAATATCAAAGATTATTTGGCTAAAGGCAAATTGAAGATTGATGTGCCATCAAGCCTACAACAAGTCTTTTACATTGCTGTGGAAGAATTGTGGTCTGCTTTTTTTCAGCAGAATTGTTCTATTCACTAATATTGGGGTGTCTTGAGGTGGGATGAATGGCCTGTAAAAAAATCATTTCATGGCAGTTTCACGTCCAGAGGATCTAATTCATTCTCGTTCACTGAACAATTGAAAGGTTGAGTTGCAAGTTTAGACATTAAGCTCTCAAGCTATTGTCAAAAATTGATAGCTGGACTTTCTCCAAGTCCTGAAGTAAAAAATAAAAATAAAAACCACACTACCCCTACAGTGTTTGACTTTCGGAATGATGCTCTTTCTCTTAAATGCTTTGTTAGTTTTGTGTAGGATAACAGGTCACACCTTCCAAATAGTTTCACTTCTGTCTCATAAGTCCACAGAATATTTTTCCAGAAGTAAAGAGATCAGTCAGATGTTTTTTATGACAAATGTGATACATAACTTTGCTTTCTTTCTGGTCAGCATTGGTTTGGAGCTCTCCTATGGATGCTACTTTTCCCATTTCTCTTTCTTATTGTTGTTCAATCACAAACATTGACCTTAACAGAGGCAACTGAGACTGGATATTCATACACATTGACTGTAGCTTATTTTTCTGAATTTCTGAGTGTGCTCTTGACATTTTTTTTCTTTTAAGAAAAATGGCCACTCATGAGAATATTCACCACTGTTCCATGTTTATCCATTAATGGATATAATTCCTCCCAATGTGGAATCCCAAAGCAGTTGAAATTACTTTATATCTATTTCCAGAACAACACCCATGCCAATGACATCTGTTTTTTGTATTTTCTTACATTGGGTGTGATGTTTTACTTTTAGATATGTTTTTGGACACTTGATGTCGTCATACAGGTTCTGTGTCAGTGATTTATTGATTCTACAGGTCTGACACTATTCAGGCCTGGGTGTGGCTAGAGTTCAACTGTAAAACTAATGCTTTGCTAAGTTAATTCATAATTTTGTGAGGGTTAAATAAATGTATTTACCCTTAATAAATGAAATCATAATTTGAAAATGAAAGGCATTCTATATTTGCACAGGTTATTTTATTCTTTTTACAATAAAATTTGTTTGATGATCTGAACCATAAAGAAAAAATGTATGGGAGCAAACACTTTTTGCAGCTTTAGCACTATCTTAAAGCTAAAACGATGCTGCAGCCATTTAGTGATTAGACCAACTACACAGGATGGGATGAGAACACTGCAACCATGATGTCATCCCATCCTGAGCACCATGATGTCAGAGACAGCATGTAGCCAAATACTGAGATTAGGATTATTCTCTGTGGGCCTGAACATCTGTTGTGCACAAGTTCAGTGAGACAACTGGGACCAGAAATCCCTGAAGTAAATTGTGAGCAGTCATTCACATGAGAACAGCTTTACAGCAGTACTGCCAGACATAGAGAGGATAATAATGTCCTTCTATTTAAATGTTCAATTTGTTTTAAGGCACTGTATCATCAACACGATAAATTAGATTGGTGAATGCTAAATATAAAGAGTTGGGATGAATTCAAACGAATCCCTCTCTGTTATTGTGCAGTTGAAGCAGCAGCTGTGAAATTGTCTGTTGTGTACTATGCTAAGTATGTTCTTATAACCACAGCAGGTGTGAACCAGCACTGCCTGACTTTTACTCTGTACCACACACACACACACAAACACACACCATAAACAAGCCTTTAAACCCACACATTTTACCTCCTAGCCAAACAGTGAACTAAAATCCACTCACACACATCTGCTTCCCCAGCAGTGTCTGATTATTTTGTTCCAGTCACCGAAGGAAATACTTTGTCACCCTTCTAAATATGATATAGTTCATAATTTTAAAAGAAGGCTTATTTTTTTTGTGGCCTTCTTGAACAACCTCAGGTGTAGGACCCCTCACAGATCTTTGAATCTGACAGCAGAACACACTTAAATAATGATTACAGACTGCAAATAGCTTTAACTCGCAGGTGAGATGTTCAGGAGAAAAAAAAAAAAGTCATAAAAAAGGAGCCAAAAGGCTGCAGCCACAAACAGAAACCTGATTTGTGTTAAATCAAATAGCGCTGTGCCGCAACAACCATAAAACTGGTATTTAAAGGTGTGTAGTTACATAAATCATTCTGTACTGTGGTTTTATCACAGATGTATAGTGGCAGTTCCAGATAAGACCTCTGTATGATAAATGGTTAACTTCCATCTTCCAAAGACAACCCAGCGCACTATTTCCTTATCGGTGGGTGTCTTTTCAGACCTAATCACAGCTTTACTCAGCAGGTATGTGGCTTTCCGGGTTCCGTCGTGTTTGAAAAGCAGTCATTCAGATGTTTTGTTGTTTTTTGCCACAGAGAGGTGGTGCCAGGCGGGTCTCTTCATGCTGCCTTGCAAAGTGAAGGTTCAACTCTCACACTTAAATTCCCACTCTTCTCAGCTGCTGAAATTTTTTTTGAGCAGCATCAAAGTCTGTCATCAGGTGAAGTTATTGAATCCTAAAATGCTGATTGGATCCAGCACAAGCTTAATGTACTTCGATTCTCAAGTGGAAAGATCGGGCTCCATTCATAACTTTTGTTTGATTTCATCACTTTTTGGAATACAGTGCAAAAGTATTATTCAACTACTTCCTTTTGATACTTTAAAAACACAAATGGCTATGTATTTTATTGTAATTTTATACTGTAGCCCAACAAAACGTAGCATCTAATAATCAGTAAAATAAAAAAATTACTTTTACATTTACACACGTTTATCTTCAGATTAATTTTCATATATTTTTTTAATTCATAAAACATTCTGAACACCTTGTACCATTTAACCTTTGCTTTTCAACAATGGGCAACTTTGTGCTGGTTCAATTTATAATACCCATCAAAACAAGTTAAAAGTTTTGGTTGTTGAGTGAGAAAATGAGAAGAGATGAGAATACTTTTGGAAAGCACCACATAAAACATTGGCTCCAATAACCTACAAAAATTACTGCACTGAAACATTTGTTCAGGTAACCTAAACGAGTGAATATAGTCAAAAATCCTTGAGTGCGAAGTGTGCAGGTGTTGGATGCAAACAGCTGATAATAGTGATATGATCGAAGAGAATAAGCTTCAATTCAAACTTGCAAACATTAAAGCACTAAACTACTGAGCAACATTCTGTTGTAAAAGGCATTATTGTATGTAAACTTGACAAAGTTGTTCACATGAAAACATTTGTGGTGAAAAGGTGGATCAAACATAGTCTGACTTTCAATATCTTTGTTTAAGCTATATTTGTATGACTTCTAAGGCTTAAAAGAACAACTTCAATGCATTTCAGGATCTGAAAAAGCCACCAAGAGTCATATGGCAGTCTAGTGTATGGAGGGTTTGCTCTCCTTGACTCAGATCAGATTATGTTAAACCTAAATATCTGTTTCTGCTTTTTCATTTATTTCAAGCTGAAAGCATGAGGTATGCATGACTTTATCCAAAAAGAAAATGGTTGCACTTAGACTATTTCTTTGTCAATAGCTCTGACATAAATGTATTTTAAACAAATTGAAGGTTTAGGCTGGTTGATCAACTCCAATCACCTGTCAAACACATTGAGACATAAATAGATGTTTTAGGTGGACATCTGTACAATTGTTTTTTACAATTTCATTTAATAAAGAGATTCTGATGTCTATTCAGAGAAAGATTACTCACGGAATAGTCCGCATTGACATAACATCATGCAGTACCTGCAGATTTATTTAACTCTCCTAAGAATAAGAAATTTGGCATCCAATGTGGTCTTCTGAGTTCATCTTCCCCAGGTTCTGAAATGCTGTGTTCAGAGATAGTATTCTGCAAAGCTTGGTATAAATGTGGTTCTTTTTGCCACTGTTGCCTTTCCATCACCTCGAGCAGTTCTGCTCATACTCCGAGGGCCGGCTCAAAGTCTTATCGGGCCTCAAGAAGATTTTGACTGCGGCCCCCCCCCCCCCCCTTCTGTTAGGATGACTACCCACAATAACAGCATTTCAATCAAGATTTGGTCTAATCTGGGAAAGGAGGCGAGTTTTTTTGTCTGACCCTAAAAATCCAACAGAAGTCATTTTTAATATTAGCTGAGACAATCAGAAGCTCAAACAAAATATAAAGGTCAAGCTCAAATATCAGATTGTAGCAATGGTAACACAACAAACATTGAATATAAAAAAAAAGTTATTTTAATTTTAATTCAAAATTTTAAACATAATTTAAATGTATTTAATTTAAATATTTCTGTAACATTTTATCATTTTAAAAATAAAAAGTACTTTCAATTTAATTTTAAAAATGCATAAAATATTTAGTTACAAAAAACTTGCCAAGTTAACACAAAAAGTTTAACAATTAAAAATATTTTAAAATGATCTACAATGAAATTAAACTAAATCAAAAAGAGTAGCCTAATACTCATATCTTCATAAATTATTTACATCTAGTCTCTGTTTAATTTCAGCATTTATGGGGGGGCCCCGGATGAGTTTGGGGGGCCCTAAGCAACCGCTTTGTTCGCTTCTGCCTTGGGCCGGCTCTGCATACTTCTCACGTGAGCATGGCATTTTCATCCCCCAGACAAATGCCGCTCACTGGATATTTTGAGAACGTTTCTGTTCACCTAAGAGATGGTTATGTGTGAAAATCCCAGATTAGCGGAATCAGCCCTTAGTAACTATGCCACATTCAAAGTCACCTATATCTCCTTTCTTCCCTTTTCTGATGCTCGTTTTGGACTTCAGGAAGTTTTTTTCACCCTGACTAGATGCACTGAGTTGCTGCCACGTGCTGGCTCATTCCCTGTTTGTCTTAACAATCAACTGAACAAGTTTACCAGAAAAAGTGGTCAGTCTGTGTGTTTTTAAACACACAACATCCAAGCATCTTCTGAAATGTAGTTTTTCTCTATAAAGCAGCCCTATTTTATCTTCAATTCCAGTTAAGTGGCAGCAAGTATGTAAATATGTAATTTGTTCTGCCTTGAACAAGAGGACAGGATATTGCATTTTTGTCGGTTTTAAAACCAAAACCACAATCAGTAATAGTCACCAAAGCAGTCAGAAAACTCGTGCAGTTTTCTGACTGCAGAGGAAAGCTGTCAGAATAACTGCTGTATCATCTTCCTCTTTTCTTTAAGTGCGGTTTGATTGATGGCTGGAGGGTGTGTCGGTGATGTGTTGTTGGCAGATCTGGCCTTGTGACTTGCCTTTTTGTTATAGAGCTAAGCAGAGACAGGAAGCCAAGCCTCAGTAGAGAAAGTAGAATGTAAAAAAAAAAAAAAAAGACATGGGGAGCCTAAGTCTCCTCACAACTACATCTCTGAGGTTGGACAGCTTGCAACGACATTGAGAACACTGTTTGGTTATGACTCAACCACACCACCAATTTTGTTTCATTCTATTAGCAAAAGTCTTAAATTAAAACAGGCAACAAAAGTATTTTCAAGTAAAAATATACATTTGCTGTAAAAACATGTACAGAATGCCTTTTAGCTCAATATATGCTGTACAGGAGAGTTCCAACAGGGTCATTTCCACATCCTTCTTGATTTACAGAAAATGTCCCCTCTAACCACTGTTTATGTACATTGTTACAAACATATGAAACAAAACAGCCCTTGATGACGCGCAACTGACTTGTATAAAAATCCCTGAAAAATGTCTCTGTGTTGAGGTAAGAACGCTCCAGTCAATCTTGCTTCCTTTCACACATTAAACTCACTCACCTGTTCAAATACCAGACTGGCAAGAGAGAGAAAAAAGCTAATTACATACAGGAGTTCATGTGAAAAGAAGTAGCTGCAGGCTGAAAACAGTCAGAAGAAAATACAAAATAAGGTGGGTTTCCAGTTGTTTGTACCCCTACTACTTATATAGCTGCTCATTTTATCTATGGGGAAAGCCATTCTTTCATTATTCCTTAACATGGTTATTAATAGTACAGTTCACGTATTTACAGTATTGTAAAATAACATTTGTGGTTATATTGTTTTCCAAATGCAAGTGAAGTTTACAGTGAAAATTCAAGCAGTAGGAAAGCTGTAGCTGCCTCAATACGGTAGCTTTTTTCCCTCAGCTTTAACAACACATCCCCAGAAAACATTCAGATTGGCCACAGATTTGCTTTAGACTATGAAGGCATTATTCATGACTAGACATGGGCCGTTATGAAACTACAACACGGTTTCAGACATTTAAACTTTCAATAGCATGTTCCACCATGCTGTTAACTAGAAGCCAGCTCGGATTAATTGTGGCAGAGATTAGGGTTTACCCCCTTCCCAGCCCGTTTTTGCACACTGATGTGTTACTTGGATGGAAGAAAGTTTTCATTCACAACCAAAAAAAGGTAAAATCATCTATTTGGAAATATCTCATCCAACAAACCATGGTTTGGGCTCTGAAGGAGAGTTTCACAAACTAAGCGTAGATGTGTTCGGTAAGCTGCGGGCGAAGTGTCTGTTAGCAACCCATTGCAGTCTCCAACAGAGCAGTTAGACCTACCAGTTATGCTAAAATTAGCTTCCTGAATTTCAGTGTTAGAGCAAAAATAAAGTAATTTTACACAATTGTAACTGGGTTCCTTTAAGGTCTTTTATTCTAAAGATATTCTTACAAAATAATGTCCTTTATTATTCATTTATACTTAAAAAGGTTTATTTAATTTTTCTTTTGCTACATCACAACTTTATTTTTTGTGAAACTGTTGAGCTACTAATAAATAAGACAGAACACATTTATAAAACATTTTTAAAAGGGTAATTTTCCAACTCTGTGGGCCTATGAATTTAAATTGGTTATTAAAGTGGAACCTTACCTTTTAAACCATGTCTGGTTTGAATAACCCCATAGACTATAAACTTTTCAATTTTAAAAGCAGCTTTACAGAATCGGTTCTTAATGTGAGACAATTTAACCTAGAAAATACAAGTCAAAGGACTCTAGATGTTAACTTAAAGCTCACAGAGGCCCTTTACTGCACCAAGCATTATGGTATTTTATGATTTGTGGTATAGAGCTAATATTATTTTTGATATAGAGATAATTAAACAAACTGTTTATAATAAAATGTTATGAAATAGCAATTAACTATTAATCACTGTTTATTTTTTTGGGATTATAAATCAGATTTTTTTAATTTGCACTATTATTTTGGCTGCAGTAGGGATGATTTTTGCCCTACTGTGTTAAATAAAAAGAATTAGCTCAGGTTAAAGAGTTTTTGGTGTACATTTTACAATTATACAGTGAAACTGTGGTCTTTTTACTCAAAATTATTCCACTGTGAAAATCTCATAACAGCCCATGCCTATTCATAACCGAACCAAGAATTTACAACAAACAGTCCAAAAACAATGAAATATTTAAAAAGTAATATGAAAAGTCCATCTATTATGACTGTACATGGCCATTCGTTAATACAGTATTTGGTGGAAAGTTAGACTGGTTCTATTGTTAGATATTAAGGCAGTGAGATGGGAGCTTTGATATTTGTGTGCATATAGATTCTGTTGCTTCAACGGATCAATGCAGCTCGTTTTGAAGTTGAACACTATCGCTGACTTACTGCCTGCGTCAGCAAGTCAGGCATCTGACGAGCTCAGAAAACCACCACAGGAAACAACAACAGCCTTAAAAAAAAAACTGTTATTGCTCCTCATGTCGACTCCAGCTGAAACACATTGTGATTGGTTGGTGTGGTGAAGAAAAGCTGCTCCTCGCTGGTAGTGCGGTTATCGCAGGGCGTGTGTCGCCCCAGTGTCCTCTCAAAGTCTAAGAGTTGACCCATGAAGTTGAAGTTTGGGGAGATGTTTGACTTCTTCCTCTTCACAAAGTCATAGGCGTCATTTAGAGAGAGGTTGAGCCTCTGCATCAGGTAGGCCACAGTGACTGTAACGGAGCGGCTGATGCCAGCCAGGCAGTGGACGAGGATGCCGCAGCGCTTTGATCGAGCCTCATCTGGAGAAAGGGAAAATCCATGTCAGGAATGAGTAAACACCACAATTATAACAATATTATGAGTTCTCCCTTAATAGTTAGAGCAAATCTAGCTCAGCCCCGCTGTGAGCAGGCAAACCGTTGTCAGCTTACAAAACTGGGTTCGAACACAACGCCTAAGAGAGAAAAACATCACTTCCTTCCTCATTCAATCTTTGAACCTACTGAGAATCCCACTTGTTACAACACAACAAAAAAACCACTAAACAAGTGAATAGCTGTGGTTTAAGGTGTAGGCATGGTGAGAAACACCGAACCAAAAGCAAAACTGAAACGCAACGCTGTAACACTGCCATAAAACAAGAAAATCTCAAGTAAATTTAGAGGGTGGTTATGTTAAACTATTAATAAGATCATCCACTTTGGCTGAGGTTTCATAGGCGCACATTAATAACTACAAAATTGCAAATAAGTCTGTTCAACTAGTTTATATCAATTTCAAGGTTTGATCTTCTGATTAAGATTTTGACCAAAAAAAGAATGTTTTTAATTTAATGACAGAAAAAAATATTTAATTTAAAAAAAAGTACTCAGGTTTCCTTAGTAAAGGTAGTAGTTCTAAATATTCCAAAACATCTTATTATTTCCATTAAATAAAAACAGAAATGTTGTTGGTTGATGTGTTTAAAGATGGCATATGGTAGGAGTCCTTTATGAATTTAATGAATGGGATGAATTAAAGGATTTTTTCATTATCTGACCTATCAATCAGATAGGTTAACATCAAGGGAAAACTGGCATAATCTACTTATTGTCCAGCTAAGTGCTGCAACCCTACCATTCAACCTTAAGCCTAAAATAACTACTAAGCATTTTCCAGACCAGTTAAACTTACATAGTAAAATTTGGTTAAAGTCCACTGTAAAAAAAATTAATTGTACATGTGCTCATATAATCCTGAGCTTTGAGTTTGTTGGGATACTCACCAATAAATGATATAGCTTCTGGAAAAAACTGGGAGAGGTTCTGACTCCAGTGATCCGAAATAGGGATCTTTTTGTATCTGAAGTGGCTCTTGTGCTCAAACACGTTGGGGAGGTTAGGTGTGACGTTTAGGATGTACGTGATGTTGTACTGGCCCAGCACATCTAGGTTGCTGGAGTCTTTGGCGCAGCCCAGGTAGAGGTAAGGCAGGATCTGGACGGGAAAGTCTGGCTGATTGCTGGGGATGGGGCTTTCCTCGGATTCGGTCGCGCTGCTGGGCTCGCGATCGGAATCGCCGTCTGAACAGTCCGAGCTGATCCTGAGGCCTCCAAAGCCCAGGACGGGCATGGGGGGAGAGGAGCTCGGACAGGAGCTGTCGAGGAGGGTCTCGCAGTGTTCTGGGTACTCTGTGTGGAACTTCACAAAGCCACCTAAAATTCAGATAAAAGCTGCTTAATCCTATCTGAAAAGATATATCAACCTATGATGCACAAACAACCAGAAATAGTAATCGATCCATATCCCCTTGATTTGCATGATATTTATATATGTCTTTTTTTGCATACACAATTAAAATTGATTGACCTAGTTGATTTGAATAAAATATATATTTTTTAATGGATAGAGAAAATGTTAATTTTCTATTCGATTGAGATAACTAACTGTAGTAGTACCTGCAGGACATTTATTCCATGTATGCGTTTTTATCCTTAGATCATAAAATTATAATAATTAAAAACAGAAATCATTAGGGCTGGGTATCGATTCAAATTTCAAGGATCGATTCGATTCCAATTCTCAAGAGTTGGAATCGATTCGATTCCATTCAATCTGATCCAGTTCGATATTGATATTGGTGCTATTAAAAAAGTTCACCATGGAACACTGAATTAACTCTTTCAGACACAAAACTTAAAATGGCCGTCTGGACTTTTTCCTTCCTATTTCAGCTTTAAAAAGGGCAAACTATTCTAAAGAATAAAAGCGATTTTTGAACTTGTGAATAGATTCGATTTCTACAAGAATCGATTCAGAATCAGTTTTTTGATTATTTCAACACAGCTCTAGAAATTATCAGTTCATGCCTTAAAAGCTGGAAACAGATATCAGGATGAAAATGCATCATCGATGTATCTAAAATGTATTTCAAGCTAATTGTTTATTCCTAACTCAGCATTGGCTATTATGAAATGCTCACCGTTTGATAACCTCGAGTGAAAGTAGAATAGTATTCAAATTTAAAAACAAACATTGATAACACTATCTAATTATTTTTATGTTACACTGAAAAACAATAATTATTCTAACTTCTGCTTTAATAATATTGATTATTACAGTTATTATATTAATGTTGATACCAATGAATATTTTTGATTTTATACTTTTATAGTGTCCACACCATGAACGTCCATGCATTTCTCTATTTTAAAAAAAATAATTCTCCTCTGCCGATTTTATCTTTAATCAGTGGGTGGGGGAGGGGCACCGCTGCTTCAACAATGTCAGCAGACCAGAGTCTGGTAAAATTCTTATATAAAAGTTACAGCTTAAAACATCTACAATCACCCTTTTAAGGCCTTTCAGTTAAACATTTTTAACTAATGTATGCTTTCATTGTTATATGTCTATTAATAACAATCACTGGGCCAGTATGGCATATTTTAGTAAGATAACCTTGGGTGGACGAAAATGTTTAACAAAAACGTAGGACATAATTTGGCTTCTTTATTTAAAATCACAAAAGCAGCATTTATTCCTACTGCAGATTAAATAATATAACATAGCCACTAATTTAATAATCTCATCCATAACATTTAGGTACTTTGATATACATACAGTTTCCATACCATGACAGTCCGTCTATTTCCCCAGAAATAATTCCAATAAGCCCATTTTGTTTTTCTTTTAAGTAAGAGAAAAGCAAGTAGCCTTCCTTTAGTCAGCTGAGCAGTAGTGTGCAGTAAAAGGACGCCGGGGGCACTACTTTATGTCACAAAGAATCAAATAAGACCTCATTAGTATACCTTCATACCAGTAGTGGCCCATAATTATTAAGAGTTGAGGAAATCCCTGATAGGGGCTGAAATGTAAGACCCCCTACAAACAGATCATTGCAACATGTTGCCTCTTTCAGCCAGCTGACCCAAAATGCGCAGCAACATGTAGAATAGGGATGGTTTTCTATGATTTTCATATGATAATACCAGAAACCAGCCCAAGTCTATAAAAAAAAAAAAAACTACAAAAGGAAAAAGCATATTTACTTTGGAAGGCTGAAGTGTAAGACGCCCCCCCCAGACCATTCATGAAATACATGTCTGTTCCTGCTGGAGCAAAACATGCTGCAGCCATTTTGGAATTTTAATTGAGAATCTCAGCGGTGACACAAACTTTTGAGCACCTTTCAAACTGCAACCACACGACACAAGATGAGCCCGCAACTCACTCACTATAACATAATAATAACAAAAGACGCAAACAGGTACACTTTAACGATACACAAAAAGGTAAACCCGTAAAAAGTCGACACGTTTAAACGGATTATTTTTCTGTACTTGCTTAAAGTTACAGCGTTACGTGTCAAACTATACTGTAAACAAATATTTTAATCGTTTCTGAGATTAAATTGAGTATATATATATATATATATATATATATATATATATATTAAAAAATAGTTACCTTCCAGAAAGTAGGCTTTACAACCGTCTTCTCGCAGTTTGTTCAGAAGCAGGAACAGCACGGTGGTCGGGGAGCCACCGTCCTGCCAGTCCACGGAGCTCTCGTCGTACAGGACCACCGTGTCCGTCTTACAGCGCCTCACGAACTTCTCCTTGTCCTCGTGTTTGGGGATGACGGTCTGGATCGGGATGTTGCCCTTCTTGAACCTCCGCAGCATGAGGCCCGTCATGGCCAGGTTTATGGCGGTCTCTATGTGGGACGACTCGTACAGCTCGTGTGAGCGGCAGTCCAGTAGGAGCAGAGAAGTACCTCCGGTCTCCAACTCCAGTTGCAGCCATTCCACGCTCTTACTTGGCCTCGCGTTAGACATATCGCACTCAGTATCATGCTATACGCAAGCACGCCAATACTTAGTTTAGTTCGTCATAGCGCCCAAAACAACAACATCAACAGGGAAGAAGAAGCGTTAAATTTTGCTCCGCCAGTCCATGGCGTTTCTGCTTGAGCGAAAAGATTCCCCCTTTTTCCTCCTCTCTCTTTCCATCAGTCAGTAAAATGTGAGTTGTCCCAGCGAGCCGAAGAGTTTCTTAACACTTCTACTTCCACCTAAATGTCAGTATTTAACGTCAGCAAGGTCCTAATCAACTTCAACGGCTCCACACTGTACCAGGGTTCAGCGAGCACATTGTCGATTTTATCATTCCGATGCATGAGAGGTTTTTTTTTTTCTCTTTACTTTTGTTTCAAATGACAGAAGAGCGAGTGGAGGGGGAGGAGTTTGTTCGTACAATTTAAAGCCATAGCAGAAACATCACTAACTCTGGAATGTCTGAATGAAATTGGGTTTAGATGTTAGTATTAGGGTCAAACTGCTTAACCCAGCCAGTATTTGGTTTAACTCTCCACAGGTGGTTCCTAGTGAACAAGAATATCAAGTTATTGATTTTCTTTAAGTGAAACTCATACTGCTATGAAAAAGTATCTCCCCATTACAAGGTTTGTTAGCCTATGTTTTAGTTTTTTTGTCACACTGAAACAATTATAAGAGAACGTGTTTAAATAATATACACTTTGATACTCATAACTAGAATTGTTTGTGATTGACTAATTAGAAAATTAAGTTAAAATTTACCAGCCACACCCTTGAAATCTTTTAAATAGAACCTTTCCGACAAGATCTCAAAAACATCATGCAAAATAAATTGAAGAACAAATTAGAAACAAACTATTTTGCCTCTATTTATCTAGAAATGTTTTCAATGCTATTTTTAGGTGTGCCTGACTTCAGTCAACCACAGCTAGAGCTACTATCAACAAATTGGAAAAAGTGGAACAGTGGTGAACAGTGGAATTCCAAATAAAATTACTCAATGACTCATTTGGGTGGTCAGAAAACAACCTCACTTGCTCTAGATAGGATTGGTGTTCATGATGGAACAATTAGAGCGATTGGGTGAAAGTCACAGTCATAAGAGAGTTGCAAGGGGAAGATCACAGGTGAACAAAAACAAGAGAAAAGTTCAGATCAGATCTGCCACACAAAAGA
The DNA here is from genome assembly GCA_028564705.1 of Apricaphanius iberus. Lineage (NCBI taxonomy): Eukaryota > Metazoa > Chordata > Actinopteri > Cyprinodontiformes > Aphaniidae > Apricaphanius > Apricaphanius iberus. The sequence continues at coordinate 406,818 of JAPXFQ010000640.1, read as the reverse complement.
AGGGGAATAAAAGAAATAAAAAATATCCCTGAGACCATTGAGGAAACATTTTGCGGACTGACCAAACTTTTTGGAAGGTGTGTGTCCTGTTACATTTAGTGTAAAAATACATTAGAGGAAAATTACTACTTATAACTTCATAAATCGTGACGTCTAAACTCTACTAGAAAATCTTGAAACACATTGTTCTGGAATTGGGTTATGAAATTATGCTCAAGTGCTGTTGGGCTGTGCGGTAGAACAATAATCCAAAACACACCAGCAAGTTTTGGAGTGTTCTCGTCAAAGTTCAAACTCAAATCTGATGATGAAGATGCTGTGGCATGACCTTAAACAGAAGATTTATATGTAGTGGAAAAATACTTTTTCAAATCAAGCCAGGTTATAAGTGAAGATAATTTACTCTGGGTGATCTTTATCTTACATTAAAATTCACTCGATGATCAGAAACATTTAAAATTCACCCAAAAAAACCCAAAAAACTTAAACATAAGCTATCTACAAATAGGAGAAAACTTTTTATATATTATCCATCAATGTGATATAGTTTAGGCTTTTATTTCTGTCAATTTAGACAATTAAGGTTTACAGCTAATGACAGTGAAAACTCCAAATAACATTTTAAAGAAATTTTGAATATTACATAAGTCCAAAGGTTTGAACTTAAGAAGTTTTTCTAGCTTTTCTAGTCATCCTGACCACTCAAAGTGTAAATTCACACTCACACATTCATACACTGACACAGAGCTTGGTAGGGGAACATAGGGTGCCTTGCCCAGGGGCTCATTGACATGTGACAGGAGGAAGCTGGAACTGAACCTATGACCCTCTGATTGTAAAACAACTACTATATCTACTGAACCACATAAAAAAATATATAAAAGTATATTCAGCTTAGTAATGTCATGCACACAATCATGAGAAAGACTGCTGACTTGACACTTGTACAGTGGACAGTCACAGGGTACGCCTCAACAGAGCATGGCTGAAGAAGCTGGCTATTAAGATAGTGCTGTAGCCAAGCTCATTCATGGAAAATCAAGTGGAAGGAAAAAGTGTGGTAGAAAAACAACCGTGTCGAAATACACACCTCGTGGTGTTTGAGAATCGTCAAATCATTGGTATACATCAAGCAGAGAAAGCATCTAAGGAGACTGCCAAAAAGGAAGAAATGTGGCTGGAAAAAATCCTTAAAGGTTGTGATCGGTGATCACTTAAACATTTGGTTAAATCAAATCGAAAAAAACAAACATAAAATGCAACCACAATAGAACTCAGGGCTATGTTTAGTTATGAAGGTAAGAGCATTTCCACACGCACAATGTGAGGAGAACTCAAGGGATTTAGACTGAAAAGATGTGTAGCTGTCAGAAAACTACTAATCAGTAGCTAAATTTACATGTGCAAAATATATTTAATCCAATCATAGTTCGGATTACAATTTGACTGTGTACATTATAACAAACGTTTACATCCGCTACATGTCTGAATGGAATAAATAATTTTTCACATGCGCAGAACTATCTTAAACACCGGAAACGGCCGTAGAAGAATAAATAGACTTCCATTGTAAACAAACATGGGTGCGTCCATTTGAAATAGAGGATGTTCTTTTATTTTTCTTCTGGTCAAAGGTTTACATCCACAAGCCTTTATTCTTATGTACCCATCAAATTACAATCCGAATCCCGTTATTAAAATTTTTTTTAGGCCAACGAATTAGACGTATGACTTAACAGACAGGAATGACCTAAATTCGGAATGAGAGGATGCAGCACGATTGGATTAAATATCGGAAAAAACCACCCCTCTCAATCGGAATGAAATTTTGATCCAAATTCGTTTGATCGGGTCAGAGTAATCTGAATGCCATCTTTACATTAAGCATTTTTATTCCAATCAGGGTTTTAATCTGATTACTTGTGTCCATGTAAACGTAGCCAGTGAGGCAAAACGGAGAGGAAAAAAAAACGCTTCAATCTGCCAGGAAGCATAAAGATTTGGAGAAGGTCATGCGGTCTGATGAGTCCAGATTCATCCTGTTCCAGAGTGATGGCCGCATCAGAGTAAGAAGAAAGGCAGAGGAAGTGATGCAACCATCATGTCAAGTGCCTACTGTGCTAGCCCGTGGGGGCAGTATCTTGATCTGGGGTTACAGTTGGTTAGGTGTAGGTTCAGAAACGGTATATACTCCAAGAATGAGGTCAGCTGACTACCTGAACATACTGAATGACCAGGTTATTTAATCAATGGGACTTTTCTTCTCTGATGGAGGGGGTTATTCCAAGATGACAATGCCAGGATTAATCAGGCTCAAACTGTTAAAGAATGTTTCTGGGAGCATGAGACATTTTCACACATGGATTGATCACCACAGAGTCAAGACAATAACCGATTGAGAATCTTTAGATTTGCTGCAGAAGGGTTTGCGCAGCGGTCAGACCCATCAATGCAAGATCTTGGTGAAAAATTAATGCAACACTGGATAGACATAAATCTTATGACATTGCAGAAGCTTATGAAAGCAATACTACAGAGAATGCATGCTGTAATTAAAGCTAAAGGCTGTCCAACAAAATATTAGTGTGTGTGTGATCCCTTTTTTTTTTGGTTGTGTCTTTTTTTGGGCGACGCAGTATAACTAGTAATGTAGTAGGGCTACTCCCCTTTGCTTAAAAGGACCAGCAGGACTCCCACTCAGTGTCAGGTTGTCAACATTTGCTGGAATTACCAAATTCTCTCTTTGTGAAGAATGTACAATGATGTATTGAAAGCCACATCTTGTCTTCCTGTGTTCCAGAACACCTGGGTTTTACCTAAAGCCTCCATTGGAGATGGACACTTGACAGGGCTGAGGATCAAATTGACAATGCTTGCCTTGCAACCTCAGTCTGAGAAAGTCCATCACTGAAAGTACTCTCTCTTTAATCTCCCCGTAACTCACTTTCATGTCTGTTTGTTGATTACCAAGGTTGAAAATAGGACAATCACCAGAATCAAACTTTTTTGGGGGGGAGGGGGCAAAACCTTCTAAGTACTGTTTGATTCGCTTGTCTTAGAACTAAGTTAACCTCATACACCCTCTCCTTAAATTATTTTCTGGACCATGTGGATATCAATTGAGTTCTGTAAAATAGTTTAAAATTAAAAATATTAATAATAATAATAATAACAACAACAATAATAATAATATTTTTCACCAGTTTTCATTTAATTTTTGTCAAATTAAGCTGTAAAATGGCAAAAAGACAAAATTCTAAATTACAAAAGGATGTTTTTTTTTAAACGATTTCTTTAGGAATGAGTTTTTGACAAGAGCAGTAATTCTTAAACTCATATCTCATTTAAATTCCTAATAAGGCATTGAAAATGAATAACTTCTCTAAAAGTTAGGGTATGAAAATTCACTAAATGCTCTTTGAAAAATGTGCTTTAAGTGTAGAATAATCCAGTGAGGGCATGACATGTTTAAATTTGATCGATTTTTGAAATAAAGCAGATCTAAGTTGGTCAACTTGGCTAAAAAGCAGTGAAAACATCTTTATACGGCTGTTTCAATACCTCTTGTGTTGCCTCTTCTAGCTGTAGCTACTTAGGCCTACTAGACACCTGTTTTTGCAACAAATCTGACAAACAGGTATGTAGTTAGCAATAGCAATTAACCAAAGAAAGGAAACAAAAGACAACATTAAAGACAACATAACTTTAGATTCTTTAGCCCTGCTTGCAAGACCTTTTCTGTGATATGTATATATATATATATATATATATATATATATCTCCTTCGAGACTGTTGGAAAACCATTTCAGTTGACTAACTCTTGAAGCTCAAGAGAACGCAAAGCAGTAATCAGAACAAAGGGTAGCTACTGTGAGGAATCTAAAATATAACACATGTGTTCAGTTATTTCACCCTTTTTATTTACATACAGTAATTCCATACATCATGTGTTCATTCATACTTTTGATGCCCTTAATTGAGAATCTACATTGTATTCATGAAAAGAAAGGAACGAGAAGGTGTGTCCAAAGTTTTGGTCTGTAGTATATATATATATATATATATATATATATATATATATATATATATATACACCATTTAAAATTCAGAGTGCAACTTAACTGCTTCCATACTAGTTGTAGATTACCACCAATGGAGAAATTATTTCACCTGTGATCAAAATTACTTTAGCAGATTTGACAGATTCCTAAAGCAGCAATCAGCCTTTTGGAGAGAAAATTAAGGTCAAATTTATGTTAAACCATAGAAGTGAGGTTGCTTTCTTCCTTTAACAAAACTATATTTGTGATTTCCCAAGGATATAGTGTCCCTGAGTGTTTCTTAATGGTTTATCACTAATGTGCATAATGTTGTAAGGGAATTTATGAATAGGGAGTCATGAGAGACAGGGGGGAAGCGTGGCAGTGAGATGCTTCCAGTGGGAATCCAGCCATGCAGCGAATCTCTGTGCACACGTGAGTGAGGTCTGCAGAAGGGGAGGTGGTGGGGGTGGTGTCACAGATGTACATGGCATCAGGATTAACATAGAGTGAGGAATGGAGCTAAAACCTGATAACACACTCACTCACACAGCTCCTCTCGAGCATAACCTGATTTACGCGGCAACCAACATATTATCGCCGCGCTACGCTGCACCACCATGTCTCCACCTGCCTCTAACATGAAACCTCCTTACAATGCTGGAAGTTTGAAAACATATACACACACGTGCACACACTCTGCCTGTGGCATCTCATGCCCACATGATTTGCTGATTCAGTTGAACCCTCTACCAAACTTTCTGTGCTAAGAAGCTGAGAAGCCAGCATACACATATAAATGAAAGGAAATGTAGTGGGACAATGAGATCAGGCAATGTAAAAAGATGAACTCCTGTCTACAACTCTTTGCAACCTGGTGTAGTGTACAAAACCTAGAAGTAAAACCTGCAACTGAACTAAAGTCAGCTTAGCCTAGAACTTGAGCTTTTTGATTAAAAATACAGTATGAAACAATGTGTATGCTCTACTTCCATTTACATTTTTTAACCACCTGTTTAGCTTGTAAAGGTGAATGGAAAACGATTCTCTGAGCGGAGAGAATAAACTCATCTTAGCTTCACAGAATTGGAGGGTTTTTCAGGTCAAGTGCTGCTTTCAGGGCTTTTATACGTGTGAGGCGGATGTGGAAACAGTGGTTATGTGCAGATGTTCTGCGGGATAAATTCAAAGCTGAAACAGATGGTAGACAAACATCGTCTTCATTCATATTTCTCTGCATGCAGGAGTGATATCAAGGCAATTTTCACCCAAATGGGCTGATCACTAACATTATTCTTATACCAACTAAGCATCAAATGATTACCAGCAGGAAAACATTGCTGCTCTATATATTTTTATTCACATCTTTAATTTCCCATACATGAACCTCATATACGGGCTGTGAGATTCATTAATGTGTACGTTGCTGCAGTTAAATACATGCATAATAAAACCAGAGATCCCCCACATTATCTGGATGGAAAACACAAAATCCTCATACCTTATAGCGTTGAGGGAAAAAAAAATCTTCTGCACTGGTTATGAGTCATCAGCTCAGGAAGGAAGCGTCTGATGTCACAGCCACACATCTGCAGAAATAGAAGGCCAACTACGCCCCCATGTGGTGAAACCTTGAGCTCTATTGCAATTCATGTTTACAATCTATCTTTCCTCGAGCTGTTAACACACAAAAAGGTCTATTTGGTATATCTTATATTTGTTTATATAGATGTGGAGGAGTATATTTATGAAGGGTTGCTGAGGATTATTTACCCATAAAGACATGGTTACTACAACAGGAATGAGAGAACAGTGACTTTAGTCAAGGTCAGTTTAGTTCAGTTCAGTGGAATTCAGCTTAGTTTGGTTAATTTCATTTATATTATGCCAGTACAGTGCAATAAAAAAAGACGTAGCCCACTTTCAGCTGACCTACTGTGTGAAGCAACAGGTAGGGAAGTGTGATTTCAGCTATAATTTGATATTCAGGCCCTTTCAATGGCATCTAAGTCCATAGACTTTATCAGACATTTTAGTGGTTTTGAATCCAAAACTGTTTAAAACCTTCTCATACATTGGTGATGGCAACAGGCTGTTGTCTACCTTCATCCTTGCTAAGCATGGACCTTGGGTTAAAATCTGGTCTGGGGTCTCTGTGTGACGTTTGGATCTTTTTCTATTGTAACGATTAGTTTTTTCTGAATACATACATACATTTTAGATAATTTGAAGGCAGAAGATGAAATTCCACTACGCTTATGATAACTGTTTATCCTGTCCAGGGTGCAACCTGATTCTCTTGTGTGGCTGCTGGAGAGAAGAAATAAGCAGTAATAGATACACACTTTATTGTTTTATAAGTCTATCACTGCTTACCGCAAAGAGAAGCTAACTCAGTCACTACTGAAATTCACATTTTACATAAACAAATTAATAATCATTTTGTGGATTTAAAGAATACAAAATAAATAGGACAAATAATATAAGATTATAATTTATTTGTGTCTGGGCGTTATTGCTTGCACTTTGTGACCGGGACCTTTAAAGAAGCTCTTCCCCTCTTCAACCATGAGTTCAGTGAAGAGGCTGTTGGCAGAAGTTACACTCTGCTGAGGAGTTCTGCCTCGGCTCCAAACCCACATCCTTCCATGTCTTCACCGGTCGTTATGTCGAGACAAAGGGACAAGAAAAAAGGGTGGATTACAATTTTTCTATTAAGCAGTTTGGTTAAAAGTTACAAAGTAGTGCAACATCTGATGAGTGTGGTGATGTAAGCAATACGCAGCAGCTCCTCTCCTTTAGCAGTGGGGTAGTTGATTGCATGGACGTAGATGTTATAACGGGACATCATGATCTCAGTGTTCTTCACTGCAGCTGAAACCTGTGAAACATATAGCAAATAAATCATTTTTACTACCTAAAACCTAATTTAGACAGTCAAAGGAGACTTCTCTATAGTAGTATATTCATTTAAATGGAAAATTAGTCAAAAAGCAGAATAGACAGAGTATGATGAAGTGGCTTAAACAGGGGATTACAGGAAGCTGACAATCCATCAGCAACTGCCGAAGCAGTTTAACATTTCTGTGATGTTTCCCCCTGAGCTTCTGACCCTCATCACTCTTTAGGATCCTAAAGGATTCTTTATCCCAAGCCAGTAGCATTGGGGTAGTGAAGTGGTAAAGATTAAGCCTACAGCGAAGGAACGCACCGTGTCTACAAGAGCACTGGTGCTGCTAATATAGCCTCCCACACAGCCAAATGCTTTTCCTGGGGAATAATCACCATACAGTAATAAAACACACATAATAGAGATAGCTGCCAAGAAAAACCCCTCTTAATCAGAGACAGTTTTTACTCACCAAGAGTACCAGAGGTTATAACCATTTTGTTCATGACTTTATCTCTGTTCCCTCCTCTGGATCCATGTTAACCAACTTCCTGAACTTCATCAACAAAGGCAACTTGTGTGCAATATCACACATCTCCTCAAGGGGGCACACCGCTACTGCTCAGAGCAAATTATTCAAAATAAAATGTAAGATGCCGCAACATAGAAAATGAAGAATTGTATTTTTTTCTATAAGTGCAATTAGTTCTGTTACACAGAATAATAATTCAATTTTGAATGTGTTTTTCCCTAATCACATAATCACTATCACTGTTTGACAATAAAATTTAGTTTTCAGCTTATTTGGGCTTTAATGGAAACTTATAGGAAGGATTTTTTTTTTTAATTACTGTACTTAGGAACTAGATTTCTTTGGACGTGTTTCAGTTTGGTGTGTCAAATATTTGTTTGCAAAGAAGCCTTTAAACCCTAACAGAGGGTGAGTAGAGGTGTTAGCGCAAGAATGTCCCATGTCTGTGAAGAATACAACAGCTTCTGGTTGTTCCCTATTTGATTTGAGCCCATAAATACCCCCACATCTCACAGAAAAAAGACTAGTTTGCTTTCTATAGATCCTGCTTACCATTCCCCTAAATTGGCTGTAATTGCAAATAGTATCTCACTGTATTCGTGACATTAGTAAATAAGGATTTTATTCTGTTGATTTTATCCAAAGCTCTTTAGGGTCTGTTTTGAAACAATGCTCAAAAGAAAAACTTTCGAAACTTGCAGTGCATTATGAAATACAAATTGCACAACTCAACAAGTAAAATTTGATTCTTTCCTAATTCTGCATTAAAATTAGACTTTTACTCCTCAACGAGTGCAGTGAACTCACCATTCATTAGTTTCTTATACCCTGAATCACTGAGGCATGCTTGCCGGCGTCAGTGAAGATTTCACAACCTGACAAGAAAAATAAAACCCAAATGTCAGGCCTTCTGTAATTTTTCAGTCTAAAGCAAAAAAAAAAAAAAAAAAAAAATTCTACAAACAAATACAGGTGTGTTTGTGTAATGACTAAAGTGTTAAGAATCAAATCATAGACTGGTATATTTACTGTGCCTTGCAAAATGTAGTCATAGTTTTTGAACCATAAAGTTCTGCATATTTTACTGGGATTTAATGTTACAGAGAACCAGAAATTAGAGTGTTTCTGTTAAGTGGAAGAAAATATCTACATAGATAGAAAACGAATATGCTTTGGTATAAACCATTTGATTGAAAATGTGACTGTATGTTTGGTGTCACTATTGGCTGGAATGCGAGCTTTCACTCCCAGTCTCAAAGTTTTTGCAGCCTCTAAGAGGTTCTTCAATTACTTTCCTATTTAGCTCCATCCAGTCCACACGTCCACATGTTTTGCTGGGTATACTCCTTGCCCCTCTTCCAATTAAGACCATATCTGTAAAGTGCAGAACTAATAGTTGACCTGCCTACATATTCTGCTACCCAATTTGTTGATCTTCTGCAGCTCCTCGAGAGGTAATTTGGCCTTTTCTCTAAATAATGCTCTCCTTGTCAGCTTGGATGGACAATCATGTTTGGAAACCTATTCCATACTACCATAACCAGAATATTTGTCTTTAACCTCTTAAGCCCAAGGCAGTCCCCCCCCCCCCCCCCCAAATTTGGCATACCTACACTCTGGAAAGCTTTTTAAAGCTTGTAAAAGGTCTAAACTGTTCAAATTGTTCTCATATAATAGGAAGGCCTATGGGAATAATGTGAATGTGAAAATTCTTAAGAAAATCATAGTGGGCATGGGCAATTGAGATTGAAAGACATAAAATATGAAATATGAATACAAATTCCGACAGAAAAAATAAACATTAGCAGCTTGTTGTCATTGTAAAGGAGCGAATAAACATTATAAACACTAACTACTCACTCTTATTGACTTTAGACCAACTTTTGTTGTCTGTAATAACAAATAACTGAAAGTTGAAAGTTAAATGTTACTCTAGGAGGTGTGCCCCAAAAATGGGGGCTAGTGGGCTTAAGGGGTTAAAGTGTTCCATGAGATATTCAAAGCATGGGACACTGTTTCTACACCATAACCCTACTTTGAACATCTTCATAGCTATATTCAACAAATGACTAGCTCAATTGCTGCATTCTTGTCATGCAGATCAGCGAGTTCATGCTCAATTTCTGCATGGGATCTACTTGTTCCTGAAATGTTCCTCGTGCTTCCCTCACCAGCACCATGCTTTTTCACCGCTTTACTTTAAAAACAGTAAAAGTTTGTAGTTATAAAAACAACAAAACTGTTTTTCCATCTGAAGAGTCTACAAAAGTTGTGCTACTCACATGATAGCCTGTGTGACTTTGGGATGACGGCTCATAGATTGGTAGTCATTGCTGCACACAGAAACGTTCCTCTTAGCCTGAAGGGACTCTGAGTAGTCATCCACCATCGGGAATGAGCCGATCAGCCGGTTTACTGTCTTAAACGCCCTGTACAGTATGTTTGATCTGCTTTCTTACTTTCAATCTTCGTTTCAAAAAATGTTTCATCATGAAATGCTTTGACTTTGACAGAAACAAATAAAGTAAAAGATTTTCAGAGGTTTCAGGGTGCGTTTTATTTCTAACACAACTTTATCAAAAATCATTAGATTTGCCGGCTGGAAGATTATCCTTCAGTATGTGAGCTGGTTTGGAGGAAAGGTTTTTTGAAATCACTGCATAGGTCTTGTCTACCTAAACAAGATTCTTGACTAATAAAAAAGAAATTTGTATTCATCTACATAGCTGCACCTAAAACACACAATAATCCATTCATTACAATGTAAACGTAACCTCATATCGAACATTATTATTCATGATCATATAGAGCAAATACTGTTTTTCACTGCGGGCTGTTGACTGTTTTGTACAAGCTTGTTCTGGGATTTAGGGTTTTCCTGCTCTTACTCTATTTGGACATAAACACACTCTTTTCAGAAAAAGGTTCTTCTAGTTTAATGAAATATTTAGACGTCAACTTTTAAATTAATGAAATATTTTTTTGTTTTCCTTTATTCGCTTAAAGAAATCCTTCTTATTCTAGTTCTAACAACCAAAAACCATCTCTGTCCAGCTTATAAAGAAAACTGAAACCCAGTGTTGTGAATGTGAGTATACTAAGTGAACGAAAAAAGAAAACATTAGAAATGCTAGTCAGAAGACCCAATGCATTTCCTTTTCCTGTGACCCACTTTTTGTATAAACAGGTGTAAATCAATACATTAATTAATTCTAATACCTACTTTATCTAAAAAGTGAAACAAATATGTTATATTGATTATTACCACACAGAATGATATATTTAAGGCATTTTTAATTAAAATCAAAATCTTCTCAACTCTACACTCCAGGAAAGGGGATCCTGCTTGTCCGACGGACACTTATGCGACTGGCTTCGTTGCTTAGTTACAGTGCCGACCACTTAATTTCTATGCTCTGTCTCTAGAAGACGCGGAAGACGTATATATATTTGGATTGATGGTGATTGGGACAGGAGCTGTCCAAGGACCTGGGTCATGCTGCTTGGACTAAGAACTATTCTCTTGGTGAGCAGAGACCCAGGCTGGAGGCTGTGAGTGGTGATCTGGCCGGTGTTTCAGGACTCATACGCAGAGTTTCATGGCTCGGTGGAAATTAAAATTAAATGAAATTAATGAATTTCAATTGGATGGGATTGGAATCATATGGAGACTTCCTGAGAGGCTTAAGGGAGAGAAAAATTGCTCTTCCTACTACTCATAACAATTCTAATTTTGACTCTATGACGACCTTCAACTGTTTTGCAATCAAATGCCTGTGAGAAGAATGCAAACAAATTCTCCGACACCTCCTTTCCTGTGAATAAAACATGGGGCTAGTGCAGCTCCCAAAGACTGAATAACATTAGTGAGAGACTGTGGAGAGCTCATGGTCTTAAACTGACGCAGACGCGCACACACACGCTACGGACGGACACACTCCTGTATCATCAGCACCCTCGCTGACCCTTTGCTCTCCTTCTACTTTAGCAAGCAGTTGGTGCTACACGCTTTGGTTGCAGTGCTCCCATTTATTGAAGCTGGGGATCCCCACCCTCTCCCCCAACTTAATGTTTCTTGTGTGTGTGAGTGTGTTTTTTTATTGTCTGGGTCATATTCCCCCAAGATGGGAACAGGACAAAGAAGAACGCTTTTTTTCACCCTCGTTCCACCACAACTCATGTAATTCCTCTTAATCTGTATATAGTGCACTGCTTTACGCTGGCTGCAATACCACAGTTGGCCTGTATCTTTCTGTGTAATAATGTTGTCTGTTTACGTACTCTTGAGCTGGCTATAATAAATGAATTTCCCCTTTTGGTAGAATAAAGGATGATTTCGTTACAAAAGGTAATGATTGAAGCTAAAAAAAAAAATCAAAAAATTCTATTTCTAGGCCCACCCTGGCAAATCGACCATGGATGAGCGGAACATAATGGATAGATGGATGTAATTTCTCTGAAAATTGCAGTGATCAAGTAGAAGATCACTAACACCCTTTGCAAAGATGGTAAGACACAAAAGATCCTTGCTTTTGAAGCTGACTGCATATCAGCATTCCTCATGTTGAGTCACACCTGGACTAGAGACAGCCTTAGAAGTGTCTTAACTGGGCTATTACGAAATAAGAAGTGGACTGTTGCGCACTGGTCCAAATTTGTATATTTTCTGTTAAGAGGTAAATTTTTATTTCATTTAGATTTCACGGTCTCTGAGTCTGTAGGAAGAGTGGAGAGCGACATAGTACAAACTGCTTGAGGTCCAGTCAGTGTGAGGTTTTCACAGTCAGTAATTATTTCAGGTGCCATGTCACCTGCTGGGGGTGGTCCACTGTGTTTAATCAAGTCATAATTTCAGTGCAGCAGTCTACCAGTAAAGCATGACAAGCTTCCCTCTACTGACAAGCTTTATGGAGATGCTGATGTAATTTTCTAGCAGCAGGAAAATACCCTCACACCACCAAAAGAACCAATAACTAATTTAATCACCATGGATATGCCAAAATGACAAGCAAACTTTACTGACATAAACCCCACAGGAAATCCATAGGGTACAGGGGAAACTCTGGCCTTGAAAAATTAGAATATCATGCAAAACTTAATTTATTTCAGTAATTCAACTTAAAATGTAAAACTAATATATGATATAGACCCATTACATGCAACTAGTACAATCTGTTATAATTTTGATGATTAGATTTTGCAGCTTATCCATCCATCCATTTTCTGAACACTTAGTCCTCAAGGGGTTGCGGGGGGGCTGGTGCCTATCTCCAGCTGTCAACGGGCCAGAGGTGGGGAACACCCTGGACAGGTTGCCTATCTGGATATTATCTCTAGGATATTATCAGCAAAAATGAAAAAATATATATATATATATAATTCATCACTTTGTGTATCCATAAATGAATTTCCCTTTTGGAATTGACTTGGTGTAATAAATTAATCTTTGAATATTACAATTTATTTATATGCACTCTCTATGTGGACTTATTTATATTCAAAACAAAAACCTTTGTCAAATCCCATATCAAAGTGGAGTCTCCTTACCTGTGTGGTAGCCTACAAGTGTATTTCCTGGACATCGACTCGTAGCTCAATTCTGACCTCTTATAAGCTGGTTGTTTTCCTGCACCAAAAGACAGGAAAAGAGATTTGGAACCTACAGCCTGGCCAGCTGTGACACAGTGCGATCCGACAGTAACTTAACTTTATGATTTTGATCTGCAAACATGGCAGTCATAATAACCAACAGTTAGTTTTAATAATGTCAAAGTCCAAGTTTCCCTACTGAAGATGAGACGGAATATTGTATGTAAATCATTAATTTAAGCCAATCTGCTGTTTCGGTACTCTTGGACACAAAAGTTGAAGATGACAGAGGTTTGGGCGGTAGTGAGGTACCCAACCACTTTTGGGTACCTTCGCAAATACTTCCAAGACAGGTGGGTAAAAACACAATGCCACATGGTGATTGTGTCCATGTGACACTGTCTTGAGAGCCAGAGGGATGACAGATCAAAGACTCAACATTACAATTCAGTTTGATTTTAGACTATAAGTAAAATAAAACAGGAGCGACAAACGTAATTATAGTAAATAGCCTACCCCTAGGATATATATATATATACACTGTATATAAACTGTTATAGCTTATATAACCCTAACCCCTATGTAACAATAAAAAAGCTTTGTGAGAGTTCACACAATTTCTAATTCATACATAGATACCAAATTTATAAACCAACAAAAAACTAGAGGTTACATTTTTTTCCGCTAGTCAACTGCCATTGACACAAAAAAGGACTCAATCCTTTCTCTCTGCTTCAAAACCATTTGTAGAACACAAACCTCATATCTACTTTGGATTGATCATTATCAGTTGGTGAGCAAATTGCTAAAAAGAAACCACTTTGAATAGGAATGAATCAGCAGTTTTGAAATGGTCACTGAATCCCACCTGGCATATGCATCTACTAAGCCGTACCTAATATAGGCTGCTTTTAGCCATTAACATTTTTTTTCTGAAAAAAAAAAAAAAAAACATAACAAAAAAACGAACAAAACTCCTATCATGCTTCCATAACAAAGCATTAGTGTTTAAAATTAGAATGGGGAATAGTATATGTTAAATGCAACAAATCTCTGTAAATTACATGATGTTTATGCTAAAACTTTTAAGACTAGGGGAGACCGGGGCTGGTTGTCTCATGGGTGTTGTCATATTGCTTATTCTGGACACACTACATGGCGATGTGGTACAATTTTGATATCAGACTTTTACCCTTTAAAAGCTTTCTCATTTGCAGTTGCAATTTTGCTTGTTTTTTTTACATTGACTTGAGGAGACAATTTTTTATTCACATGGGTCAGAGTAAATGTTAATGTTGGTGTTGTTTTTGTATTGAGAACTTGTAGGTTATTAGTCATTCAAAAACAAAACACCCATTAAAAAGCCAGAAGTAGTAGCTTTATTTTTAGTCATCTTTTAGCTATCAAGTTAAAGCCATGTGGCAGCTTGCTTAACATGTTTGTCAAGAAGTCAGTTAGGGATGGTTGTCTCATAAATGGTGGGGTTGGATGTCACATAATGTGACTCAACTATTAGAATTTCTTTTGGGGTTTTTTCAACTGAGGATGTGCAGACAGAGATATATTTTGAGATATATTCAGGGTAGAATAGTCCGGAACTTCAAGAGAAAGACAGGGGCAGAACACTGGCAGCAATTACGCTATTGAAGATTAAACAAGGTTATGGTTAAACTGGGTTACTAAGGTTAAACTGTTGGTCCGGTGTTGTTTGCTGTTAAGCAACTTGCATAATGAAATTATAATAAACAGGTTTTAGCACTGAAAATTGTTTCATTTTTATTTCTCATCACAGTAGATAATTCAAGTAACCAATCACCTACTGTAATCCCATAGTTTAAACATATGGGTATTGATGACAATCATAGAGGTGGTATTCATATTAAAACGTATTTGCAGTTTCTGTCTTAAAAAAACATAAAAGTTACACATCATATTTTTAGATCCTAATTTATCACTGAATTCATATTCAGCCTTTATAGGGACAACCAACCCAGTGATGGCGTTGGTTGTCACATTACTTCCTACAACACATTCTAAAAGTAAAAAGTATACACATTTAAAGCAAAGACCCAAAATTTTCATTTCATGTAGGAATTACTGTTGAAAGATTTTTTGAAGATGAGCAAGTCATGCGTGAGTAAAAATTGTCACAACCAACCCTGTTCTTTCCTACATTAGTATCACATGATTGCATTTGATCAGTATAACTACGCTGACAACATTCCATCATTTATTCTGGAACTGACTCACCTGGTTGTTCTGGTTCGGCTGAACCAGTTCTCCTTCCCCATGAAGAAACTCCTGTTTGGGGACATCACAGTTCCGTATCTGTGCACTGTGTTGCAAAAGCCACGAAATATTTTACCCTCTCCTGCCGCCAGGGGGCGGTGATGCGCGCCTTGTAAGACCTTTTAAATTTTACACGTTTGCCAAAGCACAAGTCCTTACACCAATAACAGCCTACAGTATGCAGTGGAAATTTGAAACAAACTTAAAAAAGTACAACGCTGTATAAGACCCATACGAGCTTAATTTTCCCATCAATGCTCATCAAGTCAACTTGCACTTTTTTGAAACTAATGCAGACATTTACTATTTTGTTCCTTTTCTACTGTTAATAATTATAAACATTACCCCTTTCTGTTAGCTCATACAAAAAAAGTGATTTATTCATAAGGCCAGGGGCCGTATTCACAAAGAATCTTAGGGCTAAAAGTAGATTCTAACTGCCGAATTTAGGAGTAACTCCTAAAAAATGTGGGCATGTCACTCTTAAATTTAGGACTCCTAATTTCTTAAGATAAAAGTAATTCACAACCACTTTTAGGCCTAAAAGTAGCTCCTAAGTCTGGGAGTCCTTAAAAGAAGTGAAGAGGACTCCTAACTCCCTAAGACCTATTCACAAAGACTCCCAAAATGGCTGCAGGCAGACACAATGTGTTGGATACTCTAGATGATTCCGAATTAACCAAACGATACCGACTAAATCGTTTATTGCAGATGTGGTGCGTGATGCAATCACGTCTTCAACTACTCGTAACAACCCGATCAGTCCAGAAATTAAATGTTTAGCGAAACTAAGATATTTAGCCACAGGGAAAAAAAATGCAACTTTGCAACGCGGACGACTTGGGTATATCACAACCATCTATCAGCCGATCAATCCACCAAACTCTTAAAGCGTTCTGTCGACCACACATTATGCAACAATTCATCCGTTTCCCATTAGACATCCAGCAACTGCATGAAATTAAAGCCAATTTCATGGCGATTGCAGGTATGCCAGGGGCTGGAGTTTATCCCAGCTATCAGTAGGCGTTAAGCAGGTTGCCATTCTGTCCCATAATATGATACATGTCACGTTTTTTCACGTCACTCTTAGCTTACTTTTAGGGATTTTTCCTACGTAAAAGTAGCTCTCAGTGCGTTTGTGAATAGATTTTAGACAACAACTCCTATGTAAGACCTTTTAAGGCGAGTTAGGAGAAACACCTAGCGGTAAAATAAGCATCTTTGTGAATACGGCCCCAGGCCTTTAAACTGTTAAACTGGGTGAGCTATAAAAAAAAAAAAAAAACTTTTTCATACACTTTAAAATGTTTTTACTAATATTCTAAAAGAATACTGAAAAGAAGCAGATATGTACTTTTAGTTTTAAACCAGGTACTTTCCTATGTATCAGCGACGCTCCTCACTAAAACAGACTGATCTTTAATCTCTTCCATGAATTTTTAAACGTGCCAGCAGGTGGAGCTACTGTGCTTTGGCAAAGTCGCTCATGTCAGTATAACTGAAACAATTTAAATTACTTATGTAATTACGTAACTTATAAAATCAACATCAACTAACAAAATATATTTATGAAAAGAGTATCTCAGGAAATAATCTATAGGCTACTCACTATTTGAATAAAAATCTTTCCTAATTTTATTTAAATCCATCTATGGCTTTCTGCATTGAGTTTGCATGTTCTCCTTTTGCATCCATGGGTTTTCTCCAGGTACTCCGGCTTCCTTCCATAGTCCAAAATCATGACTGTTAGGTTATTTGGGCTTTCTAAATGCTCCTAAGTATGAGTGTGTGTGTCCATGGTTGTTTGTCTGGTGTCTCTGTGTTGTCCTAATGAACTGCTGACCTGTCCAGGGTGTACCCCACCTCTTCCCCTATGATTGCTGGAGTTAAGTATCAGTATCAGCCCCCCACCACTCGTTATTGGATAGATAGTATAGATAATGGACGGATGCATACATATACATGCCAACTTATTTTCTCTGCTCTCATTTAGCTATATATAGAAAAAATTCTGTAAAGGATTATAATTGCAATTCTTACAAGTGAAACATTTATTTCCTCCTTTGCTGTTAAATATATGAATACAGTCTACAATTATAAGGCGAAACATACAGCGCTCATTTCTCATTTCATTAGTACATTAGGAGAACAGATCACAATAGATTGTACATATCCCATCCTAAACACACATGGAATATATATATATATACATATATATATATATATATGACCTTTGATCAGTTTCTAAACTATTCAATCACATGCAATGAAAGAGACAAACAGAACCTTTTTGAAAGCTAGTCTACAGGAGTAAACCAGTTATTCCTCTTCATGGAGTTGAAGTCTTCACACCCAGCCACCATATCGAAGCTTATTGGGCAGATAGATGTTGGTGAGGAAGTCAGGAGCGATGGAGGACAGGGACTGTATTTCAGCCTTAACTTTACTGTGCTTCATCAGTTCCATCTATAACAGAGAAGTAAACAACTTTAAGAGGCATGAAAGAAGAAGCTGTACAAACATGTTTAAATAGTCTCTTCTTGCACACATTCCTCTGTTGTGTGTCACTTAAGGAAAGCTTAAAACTCAATAAGAAAGAAATCATTTGTTCTTTTGACTTCAGAGTTAAGATTGCTTCACAGCAGCTTTAAATCGTGCAATCTTACCTCAGTGTTTCATAGAAAAATAATTTTAATGGTGAACTTGTTATACAGAGTTATTTAAGTGGTTAAATAGAATTATTTATATACAACAGACCAGATGTTCTTGCTATCGTTGAACCTGGAATGATTCTATACACAAAGCAAATTAAGTGCATTGGTACAACTGTACATTTTTAAGATGTTTGCAATAAACAAAGTACAAATGAACTGTTTAACTGATAACAACACATATTACAAGGATTTTTATGGAAATACAAAAATTGATCCTAATTTGACTTGTCTAGCCTTTCAATTATTTAACCCCCTGATCAGGCAACATATTTACAAATCAGGTCTGGTCAAAAGCTCGCCTGATGCAAAAATCAAGTGTTAGATGTCAATCAATGTTAGAAATACACATATGTCAAGAGAATTATTTAACTATTCAGAGAAGATCACAAAAGTTTAGAGGGCAAATGGTTATCAAATGCTCTGTTCGTCACAAGATTAAGCTAAATGGACCGTGGCTTAATAGGAAGGTATCAATGGCATATAACACAGTTTGTTTGCTCACAGCAATGTAACTATTTGTTAATTGGAATGACAGGAAAGAAAAAAAAAACTGGAACTATTCACTATTGTGGATCAGTTATATGTCTAAAGGAGGAAAAGTATGCAAAGACACCACCATGCCTACACTGAGGTATGATGGTGCCTCAGTAAAGGTCTGTGGCTCCTCTGGCATTGAAAACCTGTAGCTTGGGAGGAAAACATGGCTTTAGTAATCAAGATATCAGAATATCCTGATTAAAATGTTGTGCCATCAGTATGGAAGCTGAAGACTGGCCTTCATTAGACCATCTAGGAGAACCATCGGCCAAAGCACATCTAAATGTCCTTCAGCACACTAGAAGACAGAATGGTCGTAATAACTGCCTTAACTTCATTAAAACTATTTGGGATTTTGAAAAGGCAGTTGCATGAAACAAAAATGTAATTGAACTGGAGGCCTTTACCCATGAGGAGGGCTACGAGTTGCTATTTTAGCAGTCCCAAGCTATTTAAATTGTCTTGTTTGATTTGTTTACTGCAAACACAAGCTAACTTGAATATTTTACCAATAAACCTAATTTAAAGTAAGGCTAAAAAACTTTTAAGAAAAACGTTTTTTTTCCTTCTATTTTAACTCACCTCTTTGCACCAGTCTGGTTGGCTGGTTAAGTATGGCCTCTTTAGCAGACTGTTGAGCTTATTTTCATCTGTCTTGGTAAGAGGAATCAGGGAATCCTCAGGAACCCTTAACCTAAGGGAGGCAATTTTAAATGCAAATTACTGATCAGATTAATTCCCTAAAACTGTTTTTTTCTGCATTTTTATAGTCATAAAACAAGGAATATGGTCAGTGAGAGAAAAAAGGCAGACTACAATTTAATATATCTCAAAAAAGCATTTTTTCCCCTTAAATCTGATGAAACAGATGTATACTTAAAATGTCATACACTCTCAAGTGAAGTCCCTTGAAGGAGAAAAAAAGCAGGGCAACAGCAACTGAAACCAAAACAAACACTCTAAATGCACTCTGAATATAATTCAAACTGGAGGCAGGAGGAGGAAGTAGAAAATTGTGAGTCCAAACCTCTGCAGGTCAGAGGGGAGAAGGCCAAGCCACATAACGCTTGGGACGGTCAGACTGTGGGCCTCAAATGACATTGCCTGTGGAAAACCCACACTCCATTACAAAGAATTCTCTCCCAACACACAAACACACACATATTCAATATGCTTTTATGTGCAAGAATTATTCACAAATAAAAAAGATATCAACACAAACCTAATCAAAAAAGTTGTCAACAGCCTAAAAGGATCACTTCATGCAGAGCCTGTGAAACTATTCTGAGACTTGAGTTTGTCCTTTTCCAGACACTAAATGGGGGATTGTTGAGTAGAGAAATAACACAACACTCACCACTGATCCATACTTGTAGATACACATGATCTCAATGCCTGGGAAAAAAAAAAAAAAAATGAGCGAGACACAGACATACCAGACGAATTATCCTCTGAGATGTATTACAGAGATTTGACCAAAGTAAAACATTACGTGTGTCTGGTCATGCAACTAGAACAAGGTTAAAGGCATCGAGAGTGGCTGAGGGAAATCTAACCAAACTTGACAGAGTAATACACAAAAGTAATCATACTTCTTGAATTTTTAAAAATATTTTTGTGTATTGTCTAAGAGTGGAGCAGAGGTTTTGCTTGATAACAACCTTAAACACACCCTGAGCTTCAATCAACTGGTGTTTATGTTAACATGGCCCATTCAAATCCATAAATATATTTGAGAATTTGTGGAAAGCTTTGTGAAATTGTTGTTCAAAGATGCTCAACATCCAGTCTGATTTGGCTTGCAAACAAGAATGAGCAGAACGTTTAGTCTTTATATGTGCAATTTGCAAAACTGGAAATCTCTCAAAAGATTTCTGCAGACACAAACTAAAGATTCAGAGGGGGTGAATAAACATAAATAACAAACTGTTGAGAACTATACTAATAACAATAATAACAAGAAGAGGAAGAACCCTGCATCTGAAGTAGCTACTACTTACCCTTTGATGCAGTGAATACTGCGTAGCACACTAGCGAGTAGTAGGCATGAAATCGGACGTACTGCTACACTAATTTACCGGGACATTTACATTACGTTACGTCACATGTGGTCCCGTCCTCGGTAGCTGATGTCACTCTTCTGCTACGATTTTGGGGCTTCCGCTGCATTGTGGGATAGCGTAGCATACAGCGGATTTTACTGTGGCAATAGAACACATCTGGGAACTTTATACCTACTACGCCAATCCATACTAGAGATTCGGATCTACTACATCGCTTGCTTACTGCTTTTCGCCTGCTACGTTGTAGGCGTAGTAGGGGTATTCGGATGCAGGGGAAAAGGAAGAGGAAGAAGAAGAAGAACAGGAAGAAGAAAAAAATCTGGTGTAATTTTCCATCCATTTCACAATGAGGCCTCAACTTTATGTAGGTCTATAAAATCCAAATAAAATATATGGAAGTGTTTGGATGTACACTTACATTTTTTTGAAAGCTTAAAGGGGTATGAATACTTTTGTAATGTACTGTACCATATAGATGTTTATAAGTGCTGACTTAGCAAGACATGCAACCCAATTGTGTGTGTGTCAGGAGATGAAAGGAGACCCGTCCTGACAGATGTGGTGAGCTATGCAAAGCATGTGTGAGAGTTAAACTGATCTGCATTCAGATAAATCGTCTGTACCATGAGGGTCAGCATCCACCAGGGCGAAGATGGGAATGTGCAGAGTGTCCCACAGTTTTCTCACCATCAGTCTGCTGTTCACGTCGGGCACGCCTTTACCCTGGCTCACACAAAAATCTGTATTAAATTTATAGTGACTCCAGTTAAACAAAAAAGGCTAAGACTCAAAAAAACAAAATACAAACTGTAATTATGATGCAAGGAGAGAGCTTTGTGCAGAAGTTGTCATCCAGCAGCCTCTGGAATGTTGCATCCTTCTCTACTATCATGACAAACTTAGCCGATGAAACAATATCTTAAAATAATTAAGACCTTATAGACATTTTGTTGATCAAACAAAAAGACACACTATGTTGATGAAAAACTGAGCATGCTTTTAAAGGATACTTCTAATTCCACCGATGTTTGAGGAAACTGAAACAGCCTGAGGAAAAAAAGAAAAAAAAAGAAAAAGCAGGGCTATAAATACTGGATTATAAAAAGGATAGTCTTGGAAAGTCAGCTTGATTCACAAAAAATATGCATGTGGAGTTGCTGACACCTCAGAGCTGTTCAGTGAATTTTGCATATTCTGTAGTATTGAGACATGCACCGAGAATGTTCCTGTCAACACTACAAGACCATATGGGAAGCTGATGACAGTTATGTGCTGAAAACAGTGGCAACGAGACATGAAAATAGAAGCACAGAGGCTGGCTAATTACCATACTAAAATAACAGTCCTGTTTTTTTTTGCTGAAGCTTAAACATATTCAAGCACAACATTTATCACAAAGTAAACTATAATGAAAGCTTTCATTAGTTTTTTTTCATTTTTTTTTACATTTGACACATGGAGTTAATAAGGGCCTTAAACTGCTGACAGAAAAACATGTTTTAGGGACTGACTGTCCAAACATACAAATCTACCTATTATCACTACTTTCACGACCTGGTTTGCACTTTATTCTTCACTGCAATGGAAAGTGTAACCATGGAGAGCAGAATGTTTAAACAAAGCTTGTAATAAGTAGTTATTAGGTTGTTTTCATCATTCTTTTTCTTCATGCATAACAGAATCCCATACTGCGGAACAAAACATAGAGGGGCACCGCCAATTCTTAGCATGTGCTCATATGTTTGGAGTTCACTTAATCCATCCTGCAAAACATTATTCAGATGCTCTAATAAATTAGAGATACTACATTGTAGGGCTGGGCGATTATGAGAGTAAAATAATCGTGATTATTTTCACTATATTGAACAATCTCGATTTCTGATTCAATTTTTGTGGAATGAAAACAATAATAAAAAAAAACAAATAAATATAGACTTTACTATTAATGCATTAATAAAGTTGGATACAGATCATGCATCCTGCTCCTGTTGTATTGCTAACATCATATCCCTTCAAAACTGAATACTAAACCTGCTAACTGTGGTTAGTGTCAACAGTTTGGTCATCTTTATAGTCTTCCCTGTTGGCTAGTTTCCTTCAAAATTCGTCATCAGCTGTACACTCTAGACACGGCACATTCACAATACCCACCAGCAGAAGCCTCCTGCTTCTCATTACGTTTTTTCTGTGACTTGACTGGCCAGTTAGCTTTACCACAAGGCAGCGCTTCGACTGGATTGGTCAGTTGGCATAAGGCGCACAAAACATACACCGTGCGATTATCATCATCAAGCTTTTAAATAAGCCGATTTCGATTCAAATTTTATTAATTGCCCAGCCCTACTACACTGATTCTGAAAGCAAATTACAAAACTGGATGAACTGATCATGGAAGGGTCGCAGAATTCAACAGCTTGTGTGGGGAGACCACTAGTCGTGAACTCCACAAATTTTTCTTCTATGGAAGAGCAACTAGGGGTGGGCGGTATGGCAAAATTTTCATATCACGGTATTTTAACCTCTTAAACCCGAGGGTCCCCCAATTAGGGGACTCTTGGAATAATTTTTTTAACAGGCTTGAGACAACATATCATCTGACAGAAAAAATAGTAATAATGCACATCAACTTAAACAGAAGACCACGCGCTACAAGGCTATCTAACCTATTTTTACCAACCACAAACACAACTCAGATGCCACGTAAATAAATATTTGTAAACATTATCGTACTATCATTGTTTTGTCAACCCAGCCGCCACATTCCAGCCTGTACCACAGCAAGCCTTTGTGTTAAACGCACAATCAACCACTCAAATGCAAGCAGAGACTCTACCGATTCCAAAGATACATCTTCCAAAATGCTACGCCAAAGCACCGCAGACATATAAGCCGAAGTATAACAACAAAAAATTGCTTTTCAGAATCTCAGTTGAAAATATAGCCTTACCTTTGCTGTTTTGCCATGTAAAAAATATTTCTTTGACTTGTGCTCCTTTTAAAACCTTCCAGATGTTTCCTGTATAATTTTTGGTTCCTAGGAAGTGTTTGCAGTGAATTCACAGATGAGACTGGCTTTTTGCCTAGGCTCTGTCCTCGGCTCCCTGGTTGGCTGACTGTATTGTCAATCTTGTTTTGCAAGTTTTTTCGTTATTCTATAGGCTTCTACGATTCCAACGAGGTGTCACTTAGGCAAATTGACCAATCAGCTCCGGGGGAAAGTCTTATGCATAAAATAAGATTGTCAGTCGGCGAGACCATCTTATGACACAAGATGGCGCAAGACGCACGGACATAACTTTGTTTTGCTGCTTTCAATGTTTATATCTGATAAATGTCACCAGAAAGATGCCCAAAAGTGTTTATTTTAGGTCCACTGAACACTATGTGATATTAAAATGAAAAATATAACTTTTACACAACAAAAATAGAAATGGCACTGTTGGTGCCAAACTGGACACCTCCCCTGATATGCCTGTACTAAAACCTCTCTAGTTTTGTCCTGTTTCACATAATCAGTTTCAACTTTTGCAGAGATAATGTCCACATGTTGTATTTATATTTTATTGAGTAATCACTGCTATTCAAGCAATATCCATAGAGTTTTTCAATATAGAACTATGTTTTTTTAGGCGGAGCAAAAAATAAATACATTTTTAGCTTTACAATGACACAAAAATTGTTCAAATACTCCTTTTGGTTGCTGACATATACACATTTTTCATGGGTAAGCATTTTTCGAGAAATAAGCTTCAAAATAAGCCTAGGGTTTAAGGGGTTAAAAAAAACATTTCGGTATTACGATATTTAACGGTATTTTTTGTTCCATACAAGACCGTTCGTATCCACATTATCTTAAATAGCCCAATTTACTGTCATATGGACAGTAGACATTTTTGATGTTCTAAGGATGAAAGTATATTTGTTTTTTAACCTCACGTTGATGTAAGCAGCAAATTGCATCTGGTATTAGCTTTGCATGTAATACTGAAGAATCCCACTAGGGGGCAGAGTACAGACACAGACCAGATAGTGCCAAAGAAGTAAAATAAACATGGCGACCGTAGGAGATTATTAGCTGGTTAATGTTCAGATTACAACAGAAAAAAAGACGGCAGAAGTATCGTAGATGGTATGTAAAACACATTTACCGCTATTTTTGATTTATTTCCTGCTAGTTTTGCCGGCGTTGACCGCTTGTACCTACAGACAGTCAAATATCGCTCAACACTCCCCCCTACTGGTTACTCGCAATAGCGCTTTTAAAAGATATGTTGTTAGGTTCTCGTGTGATCTTTTAAAGCCGATAAACTTCAGACGTTACTCTTCTCTTTGTAATTACTTCATCAACATTGTGTGCTTAGTTCTGACAGCTCCTGCCAAC
Source organism: Apricaphanius iberus (assembly GCA_028564705.1). Lineage (NCBI taxonomy): Eukaryota > Metazoa > Chordata > Actinopteri > Cyprinodontiformes > Aphaniidae > Apricaphanius > Apricaphanius iberus. The sequence goes on along the minus strand of JAPXFQ010000640.1, from coordinate 381,779 downwards.
AGTTGTACTTAGTTAAAAACATTACTTTTCACACTGTGGTGATGAGCATGTAGCAGCCTTTGCTAAACAAAATGCCTTTGTTTAGCAGGAACAGGATGCTGGACAGAGCTGAGGGGAGGAGGAGCTACGTGAAGGGGACAACACTGGAAGAAAATATGTTAAGAGGGTCCAAAAGCCTCGAGAGAAAGTGGAGGTTCCCCCCAAGCAGGACAACAGCTCTCGACATAAGGTCTGAGTGAAACAGTGGTTTAGATCAAGGCAAACTTGTGCATTAGAAAGGGCTAGTCAATACCCAGACCTAAATCCAAATGAGAATTTGTGCTAAGAAACGGTCCTAGACTCTTGATGTGCAAAGCTAGCAGGGATTTCTCCCAAAAACAACTAAAGCTGTGCTCAAGAAGAATGGTGGTTCTAAAAAGTGCTGACTTAGGGTGCTGAAGCGAAATGCATATTTTTTTTATTTACCTTTTTTGGTCAAAATAATTACATATTCAATTCATCTGTAGTATTAGATCTGTTTTATAGCCAGATATTGTTACTAAGGTTAGTACATTTTAATTTGGGGGGAAACTTACAGCTGAGCTGGGGTGGCAGTCAATTCTTGTTCCATCTTCCTCCAAATAACACAGATCACCAGAAATTAAGCCCTTGGATGTGGCCAACTACAGAATAACAACACACACACACAATGCAACATATGGTTATACATGGCTTTTTGCAGCTCCGACTTTTTGGGCTGCACATCAATTCTATCTTTGTTTGATCAGTAGAAACCATTATTTACTCCACAGGTGTTTCCTGAACTATGAAGTGAAGCAAAAATGAAATATGGTACTAATCTGAGAGATTTCATATGTTAGATTTTAGCTAATATCTCAAAGAATTCTGCTACAAGCTTTTAATATAAGAGGTTTGCATTTCTGCCAAGCAGTCACTGAATTATGTAAACCATCTGTCAGACTGAAATGAATATGCACACTTACCACATGTAGTGATCTGCGAGGAACCCTCAACATGCAGGAGATGTCATCTATTATACTATCCACAGTTCTCTGTGACCTAAACAGCTGTGTGTTGTTGTAATATATGTCTCTGTGGAAGGAGACTTCAAAGTGAGCATGTTTAAGAAAAGCTGCCTTTTCTCTGTAAAAACACTAAATAAGGAAATCGGAATGTAAAGAAAGCATTTCTTCTAATTCATTTGGCTTTTGGGAAATTCACAGATAAAAAACAACCTTTTTGTAGCATAAGAGTTGCTCTGTACCAGTCTGTAGATGACGGAAAGAATCTTCAGAATTTGCGCTTTGAAGAAGGAAAGAAAGACATGTATTTTTTATTTATATTTTACTCACAATAATCAGTTTTTGGGGGGTTTACAATACAGGAGAAAATAGACCCAGAAAATAATCTGCTCTTTTCCATGTGAACTGATCCTTAAAAGCCTCTTTCAACATGATCTGTCTCTGCCAATTTGTCACCTAAAACAAAGTCTGACTTTTACTGCCGTCTGTGCAGTTTATTCATATGCTTATAGTGAATACAAATTAAAGCCACATGAAGAACCACACAGCTGGAAATAGCTTTTGACCAAAAACAAGTGGGAGACTTGAATTGTGAGAAGTGAGGGTATTCTCTCACCAAATCTAGAAACCGATGAAGGACAGTCGCTCCTAACCAATGTGACAGAATGCTCTGAACTCATCTGAAGCCCAACAGAGCTGTCAAAGCTTTGGGGAAAAAAACACAAAAGTCGTAATTAAGGCACATTTAGACTATATGTTTTATGTTTGTTGTTAAGGTTTTAAAGCTAAGCTTCCCACCGCAGGGCCACCTGCGAAGAAGACTCAACTTGACTTCACCCTCATGATTTATCTTTTACATTTTTTTTTATTTACAAAGGACTGGGTTTGAAAGTGACACATTTTGATACAAAGAAGGCTGACAGCCAGTCTTTGTTTGAATATCAGATAACCACAACTCAGTCATTTTAAACCTCCTTGTGGGTTTTCATGTGTAGGCACAGAGCCTTCCTTATCTCTATCATCTTTTATTGTACAGGAAGCTACTAAACCATTAATCGTTTTGACTCTGCAGTCCACATGGGGAACACAAAATGTAAATCCCATCCAACCTGACTGCCTAGTTCTTAACTGAAGAAAAATAAAACATAGCTTTCTAAGTGTATGTTTATTTACTTGACAGTTGATTGTGCTCATTTTTGAAAGGTCAAGTGGGTTAGACTGTGACTGCGAGGAAGCATTGGTCTGGTTGGAACTCACCCGCCACAGGGTGAAGAATCATGGCTATGAAAGCAGTACAGACACACCTTTTGACAGCCAAGGCATGGAGGAGACTCTCAGTATGATAACCTAATGTATACATCTAAGTTTTATAGTATTACTGCAATGATGCAAAACTGCATTGCATAAAATGTTTCACACAATTTACTGTATTTATTTCAAAACATAAAATCAATAATAATTAATTATGTGGTTAAAATAACACTTTGATTATTTGGCCTAAGCAAATAACTCATTAAATTAGTGAGAAGGATGAGTCTGTGTTTTATAACATGGTTTTCCCATTCTTGCTGGGATGGATGACAAACCGGCTCTAAGGTCATCTTCCACTTGTAAAGGAGCTCTGCACTTATTCATTACAGAGTTCAATTCAATTCAATTCAGTTTATTTATATAGCGCCGTTTCATAACAGATGTCATCTCAAGGCACTTTACAAGAAGAGTTATTACAATACAATGTTTAATGTAGAAATTAGAGAACCACAGAAGATTGCGTCCCTCACACTGAGCAAGCACAAAGCGACAGTGGAAAGGAAAAACTCCCTTTTAACAGGAAGAAACCTACGGCAGAACCAGGCTCAGCCCAAGCGGTCATCTGCCGAGACCTTCTGTGGTTTGGAGAATACAGAACAGAGATACAGAAAGAACAACAGAACTTGAAGTTGAAGTTGGAGTTGAAAAATAATTATCCACAAAGATAAATGATAGGAAAGGAAGGCAATATTTGCTTAGCTTTGCAGACAGTTTAACTCACATGCGACACGGAGGCCCATACGTTTGCACGACTGACCTATTAGAAGCTGGTCTTCAATGTTCTATGACAGTATAATGCCGAGAGCTGTTCTACTGATTTGACAAAACACATTTTGGTCTTCCATCGTCATTTTTGATAAAGATAACTTTTGTCATACTTTCTGATTTTAGCTGGCCTGGCTTTTGCATTACTAGATGAAATGGACCGACTTAAATATTTGTCTATTGTGCTAATCAGCTCAAGCCCGGAAGGTGTACTCTGAGCCCGGAAGGTGTACTCTGAGTCAGTGCTGATTTATCTTTTTCTTTTGGTAAGAAAAAGTTTTTTTGTTTTATCAAAAGAAAAAGATAAATTATCATACCACTGAAACAAAATTAACTTAATCAGTATCAGTCAGTGCATTTATATGCAGCAAGAGAAAGTCAAATTATTAACTTCGTCTGACTGAAATCTGACTTTTGAAATGCATATATATATATATATATATATGCATATGCATTTACCTTTATATACCTTAGTTCGAAAATTTGAAATTTTCTGTATGTAAATGGCAGTCTGGTGAAGCTGAGCTATCGTTTTTTTGTGGGTTTTTTTGGTCAGACACGTGACCTGCTTAGCAAGCACTACACCACGGCGGCATCTTGAGTGTAAGCATCTCACATTGCTAGGAGAAGCTGTAGTAAATCTACCGAAGAAGTCAAATCTCAAAAAGCACACTTGAGTCGCAAGCATGGATAAAAAGAAGAACGATGAACAAATCCCTTATGGTACATTCAAACTGCTGCAAACATCAGTGTCAAGCTTTCATGTTAAGTCTATGGTTGAGTCCGTCAGAGTCTCTGCATCACTTTGTGTGTGCTGGCCGTGTCAATTTTTCAAGCTTTTCCTGCATTTAAAGCGGCAAACGCAAGCAACGCAGAACTTCAGCTAGCTGAACTTTTGACACTCCTAAAGCTCCTGACGCAGCATTTCAACAAATTAGAGCGTCTCACTGTAGTGACGTGGCCCGACATCAACGCTGTCTAGTCAACCACAATATGCTAGTGTTTAAAACATTCGCCAGAGAAAGGCCCGCCCACACGCTTTGCAAGCTTCAGCTTAAAATGTGTATGGGTCAAACTAGTCGCTTTGTGAGTGTTATTTGACGCTGTCAAAGCGTGCGGTGTAAACGCACCATTACAGGGATAAACTTTTGAAGGTGGCAAGGAATAGATATTTTCGGCAATTGTGTACAATCGACAATGTAGATCCATACGATCTCAGAGGAAACGAATGAAACTCAGGCGTTTCGTTACTGCCTCCAACTGCCGCACTGGACATAACAAACAATCTTGTGTTTGGGCTCAGCATATGTCAACATTTCAAAACTGACACATCACTGGAGTCATACGGACATGTTACACTTTAGACAGTCGTAGGACTACATCAACCACTTGAACCAAGCGGTTGTTTTATCATTGGACATGGCCACATTTAACTTTTTTTTGTATGATTTGCATCACTTCTTTAACCATGGGCATGAATGAGTCATATGCATCAAATTATTAGGTTCAAAAAATGACCTATTTATCATCAGCAGTGCAGTGTTATTTTTAAAATTATTGACTTACTTTTCTTCAGCTTTTTTCGTTGCCATTTCTTTGCTCGTTGTGCATATCCTGCTTTTACTCCATCTGCTTCACTGCTGCCAGCATCTTTTATTTGCGTGATGCTCCAGGCAATTTGGAAAAATCCAATGCGAAGCAGCGCATGTTGCCACCTATCGTTGCAGAGTCTAACGCACTTCTTTCAGTAATTGGATTTTGTGAGTGACGTAAAATGCTATAAACATACATACAGGTAAACATACTCAGTACATTTACATGAACATCTAAATTGAGCTTTTGGCAGTGATCGGACCAATGGCCTAGCCAGAGTTGAGAGTCGTGTCCTAGTTTACATGTCACTCCAAAACTAACTAGTGTTATAGAGAAAGTAACAAATGCTAAAGTAAGTGTAACAGATGGAGTAAAAGAAGAATATGCAAAGTGAGTGAAGAAATGGACAATAAATATTTTGTAGTATTTTTGTACTTTTTGTAAATACTGCACTGTTTGATTGTGTTATACTCATTTTTTTGCTGCAGTGTTGTGTACAGGTGTTGTTACACCCACTTAAATTTTTTTAGTGCTTCTCATGAAAAGCTTGGCTGAGGTGGGGTTGGCCTTACATGCAGAAAAAAATTCTATTTTTCTATCATCTGGGTGCCTAATCTTGATTTTTCCGACTCTCGTTTGTTTCGACACCTGCCAGACTAAGGTGTATACAGGCATTTCAAAAGTCAGATTTCCGTTTGACTAAGGCAATAATTAAACGTTCTTTTACTGCATGTAATGAGTCGTCAGGCTGTTTTATAATACACCGAATAAAAATGAGACAACAATAGTAACTAGCACCTGCAATTATCTTCTGACCAGACGCAGGTGCATGTTCCAAGTCATAACATGGTACACAGTGAAGGTAAAGCTCTTTAGAAATAATAAATAAATGAGTAAATTCATAAATAAAAGCTTGCAAACTATGATCTGGATTTCTATTAAGCAGCCAGCTGGAATATCTCAGTGACAAAAATCGTTTACATCATATGTGTTAAAACCAGGTTTACCTGACATTGGCCCAACTGGATCTGTTGGGCAACACAAGGATAGGAACTTCATCTCTGGAAAGACTGGTCACTATTTCCAGGATTACACCTTCAATACGAGTCAAAGTTTCATCCCTGCATAACAAAAAATATAGGCAACAAATAAAAAAGGTGTTTGGATACTGAGTACCTGCGATAGACTGGTGACCTGTCCAGGGTGTAGCCTGCCTCTCGCAACCCTGCATAGGCTAGACGGCTCCAGATAATGGAGGGATGGATGAAAACTGAAAACAGCAGCCTGCAACTATAACTCACCCTATTACAGCAAAAATCATAGTGTGCATGACATCACTGCAGTATGATTTGATGCTGGGCAAAAGCATAATGTAATTTGTATAGGCAATGAGTAGAGGATAGAAAATATTCTTAAAGACGAATTAACAGATCTGTGAAAGCCAGATTTCCTCCTGGTTGCTATGTGATCAAATACGTATGGCATGCAATCCATCCATCATCTAAACCTGCCTATCCTTGCACGGTTCCAGGGAGATCGTTGCCTAAGTCCAGCTGTCATTGGGTGAGAGGCAGTCCACACACTGGACAGGTCGCCAGACCACCGCAGTGCAATGGAAATGTTTTACTTACAATGTATTATGACGAAAATACAATTTCTTAAGCACATACTGAAATTTCAACCCAGATACACACTGCATTCCCTAAACCGCAGCAAAATGGCTAACGCTAACGCCGTTTAGCTTCGGTAACAAACAGAGCAGTAAACTTACTGACGGATTTCCCCCAAAGCACGTTGGTTCTCTGTAATAATGTCGACATTGTTCAACAGCTGAACACGAAGCCTGTCTATTTCAGAAAAACAACTCATTATGTGGCTTTTTAATAAACAAAACAGCAGCTAATAGCTGCCTTAGAGTTTACCTACAGGGCTAACATGAAGTCTCGCGGTGAAATGGTATGCGGCTGAGATTGCCTCGTGCTTTAATGGGCTAAGGGAGGAACAGTAAAATAGTAATATAAACTTAAATAAAAAACAAGTTTTTGCTTTTTTAAAGATTTAAAAAATATATATGTTTTATTGCTAATTAGACGACACTTTGTTATTATGAGATTTCTACTTTCAAAGTAATAATTTTAAGATACAAAGTCGGAATTATACATTTCAAAGTATTAATTATGAGACAAAAAGTCATAATTTCGACTTTCGAAGTCATAATTAAAAGATACAGTCATAATTATGTAATGACTTTTTTTCTGGGAAAAAAAAGGAAAATTTATGTACTGTAGCTTTTAGTAACATGTATGTAACAAAACATAATTTCTACCTCTATTTGTATGACACTTGGCTGTGGTGTTTAAGTGTTAGTGAAATAATTGCACTTGTCTCCCACTCATAAGTTTCTGTTTCCTAGGTGGATTAGTGACAACAGCTGTAATGATAGCTCTCTCCAGTTGAAGTCTGTTCTCTGTTTGGTCTTTATGTGAGCTGATTTATTATTAGATGATTCAAACGTAGTACCAGGTGTCTTCAATATTGAACAGTTTCATAATATTGTAATTTTCGGAGATACTGAATTTGGGACTTTCATTAGTTATAATCATGAAAGTTAAAAGAAAAAGAGTGTAATAAATTAATCTAATAAATAAGTTTTACTTTTTGAATGCAATTACTAAAATAAATCATCTTTTTCACGGTATTGTAATTTTATGAACAGCATCTTTCCAATGAACTACACTTGTGAAAGAGAAAATGAGGGTCATGTAAGTTTCTGTAGTTATGATAAATTTCTAAGTCACATCCGAGTAAAATAATAATCTAATATATATATATATATATATATATATATATATATATATATATATATATATATATATATATATATATATATATATATATATAATAATTATTATTATTCTGGAGGTTCAAGGTCCACTAGAGTTCCGCGGCTCCCCGGTTGAGAAACACTGCATTACATGATTTAAACAGAAGGAGGAACAAACTGTCAAGTCATCAAAATACACTCAGGACTGAGTGCATCACAACATCAAACTTACCTTCTGATGAATCCACACACTGTCAGTTTTTCGGCTGTTGTCTTTGAGTCATGGATGCCAACATCCACACTTGTGGTTATTTCAGGGCCACATGGGAACTCCTATACACTACCAAACCCATTTTACACAGTTTCAAAGCAAATTATTTCATTTTTAAATTAAAAAAAATCTGCTTCAATTTTGTGACAGTGATTTCCATACTAATATATTGGATTTCAAATTAAGCAAATTCAGATTCGTTTTTTAAACACATTTATTCAAGTTGAGCATTTCTGATTCAATCAAAAAGCACAATCAAAATTCATCAAAAATCCCATTACATTTTTTGGGGAGATGATAAACACAAAAAAATCTCTAATGCTCTTTTGCAGCTTCCTGTTTATTATTTTATTATTTAATGTTCCCGTTAAATAATGTTATGGAATTTCAAATGATAGCAGCAATAGCATTGTTCTATATTAGTCCTTATTCTACCAATACAGTTTGCAACTAGACAGTAGTAAAAGAAAACGAAGGAGAATAAGGAAGAAGTACTCAGGTTGCTAAGCCGATAGCAGCATGAGTATAAAGCTAGCTAATACAGCCCGGTAGAATGAGCCATAAGAGAGGCTGGACCTCTTGCTCTAGTTAGAGCTAAGTAGCCAAAGGTGTTACCATCTAAGTCAACTTTTAAAGCAATATCCTAAGTTTTTAACACCACACATAGCAATTTTCAATCCATCTAGCAAAAATGGAAAGAGTATGGCACTACAATAAACCCTACTAAAACAGGACTGTCCACCTGAACAGATAGACTGGAGAAGGCAAGCATTCATCAGAGAAGCAACCAAGACGTCATTGGTTACAGAATTGTTTTCACTTGAGTTGGCAAAATCTGTCTGAACAAATAGTACTGCATCAAAAATGTTGGTTTTGAAAAAGTGTCAAGAAGAAAAACCATGAAAACCAGCTATAGTCATGAAATATGGTGGTGGCAGAATCGTGCTGTGGGAATGGTTTTCTCCATAAGTGACAGTAAAGCCGGTTAGAGTTAATGTGAAGATTGTCAGAGCTAAATATAGGTCTATGCTAGACGCAAAACATTTAAGACTGGGGCAGAGGTTTACTGTCAAAGCATATTCTTCTGTTAGAATAGCTTTGTCAAGGTCCAGGTCTGAACTGAATTGGGAATCTTTGCCAACCAATTTGAATGAGTTGGATATGTCTAGAAAAAGAAAGACAAACAAAGTATTTGGTGTCTAGATTTGCAAAACAAATAGTAACACTGACAATGCTTCTTTGTTGTAAGATGTTTGTTTATCACATATTTTCATTAAAATACATTAATATGTGTGGTAAATGTGAATATCATCATTTTGTATTAATACTTTTCTATGACAGTCTTCTATACACTTTTAATTCTAAATCACATACTTGGTAACAAAATAAGGTCACAAATTATTTCAAATTTGTTCTACAAGCTGAAAGTTATTACTTTTTTTGAAGTTCTATCCATTATTAAGCTTCAAAAATGTGTGTGGGCTGTAGTGGTGTAAGGTAATAAGCCAACGTTGGCGATTGTTAGGAAAAAAAAATCCCATTAGCACCCTCTGTGGGCCTCAGTAATGAGACGTTCTATTCGAGCCTGCTGCTACTCGTCTAAGGTGTGTCTGTTGAGCATGCGTGTCCTTCTTTTTGTGTGTTTCTTGTTTTGGTTTCAGAAGGATGTAGGTGGGGGGTTTTGTTGCAGTAATAGTCCATGAAGAAATGCACATATACATTGTTTCATCATGGACATGTGGACTGGATTTTTAAAAATAATTTGGAAAAGGCAATGACAGTATATGCCAACATGTGTTACAGGACATGAAGGGATGTTATTATTCCCTTTTGATAAGGAGGTAGTTTACTGTCTGGCTGACTAATTTCAGCTGTGTGAAATTCAAACAATAAAATCACTTAAACAAAATGTGACATCCATAAAATTATGCATGTCTTCTATCATCAAAAACCCTTTAAAATCTGTTTCTGTTTCTTTGTTCCGTCATTTAGCTATTGTGCTGGTTAATTTGTAAAATATGAAAATGGGCTCTTTAAATATTAAGTTCTCCAGTGTCCTCAGCTTTTAGAGCTGTTAGCAGGCATGCTGTGTGTGTTTGCAGTGGCACTGTTGTCTTTCTTTAACAGTGTGAAGGCCTGGTCAGAGTGTGTGTAAACCAAGATCTAAAAAGAAGAGGTCCATACCCCTGACCTGACCCTGAATATGAACTAAAGTTACTTTCTGAAGATGTCCCTCTTCCCCTGAGTGGCTGTGACAGGCTGCTTCCGTAGTAACAGCTCTTAATTTATTTGTAATTGCTATCTTTTAGTGATGATGGGCTGCCCCTCACTCAAGCTGAAAGCAATCTTAATATGTGGAAGACCGCATGTTGCCAGAGTCCTTTTTCATCTTTTCCAGAAAGCTTGGAGACCCCCGCTGTTCCTTTGGCCAGAGAGAGATTTGTGTCGAGTGTGAGGCCCTAACCCGAGGAGACAGAGTGCAACGAGTCATATGCATGTCTTGGAATGAGTGTTTGTGCTGGGCAAGAGGAGGGAACTCAGGGGGAAGTAGGGGGCTCCAGGGTCAAAGGAAAGAAAGGGACTAGGTGGAAGGAGGGGCGGGGGGCACTCTTTGCAGGTGAGGGGGATTAGCTGCAGCTAGAGGCCCATAGAAACTAAATACAGATCTGTCAACCTAATCTTCACAAATAGAAAACAGAGCTGCCTTCCTTTCACAATCCACATAGTTCAGCACATCCACCTCCTGCTCCACTACCCCCCACTCCAGCCGCACACAAACACATAATGTGTACTTTTGGGTCTCCCGTTTGTCTGGTTCTCATCAGCATTGGTCACTTTGGCTATACCGCAGTCTCTTTAATGACCGCTATCCCCAAAAGAGGAGTGAACAGATCACCCAGTGTCCATTCTGACTGACAGATAAACATAGCCTTTTGGAGTGATGAGAGCAAGAGTCAAGGGGAAAGACCTCTCCATACATAGAGAGGAATCTTAATGGAACCACAGCGTAGGGCTGCATTAAACCTGCCGGACCTTTATCAGGCCCACACACCTCAGTAATGCATGCTGATAAGCATGTGGCTGGGTTTGCATACCAGCTCACCGTCGAAGCTGATGACACAAGTGACAGCGTGCCTGAATGATAACATCCTGCAATGGAATAAGCACAACTAAGCCTGGCATTAAAGGAAAGCTTAACTAAATTGGTATCTCGGAGTGTCAGCACCAGCAGCTATAACTGATGGGTCTGGCTGGACTGCTATATATCAGATCCAAGCTACTCTGGTGTTCCCAAGTGCCATATCCAGTTGCAGACAAACACAGAGCTGACAGGACATACCTCATACAGGCGAAAGTAGGCAGTGAGTGATGGCAAAGAGTCCTGCAAGGTGCAACGTTTCAAATAACGCAATATTGTATTTCTTACCGAAAAAATCCTCAAAGTTCATTTTGACATGTGATGAACCCCATTTGTTATGGCAATTCCAAACTAATAAAGTAGACCTCATGTGAAGACCAGTGTTGGGTCGCAGATACCAGTTCCTGTCACATTTCATTTTATGATTGAAGTTGCAATACTTTAAAAAGGTATTTGTCCAGTTATGGATATCATCTGTTTTTGGTTTTTAGGTACATTTAGGGGTTTCAAATAAATTCGATTTAAAAGCAAATGAAGTCGAATTTTTAAATGGTGACTCAATTATTTAGTAGTAAAAAGCTTTTTAATCTTATCCTATGAGAACAAGTAATTGGCAACAAAATCTATTAGCTGGCAGCAACCTTTACTGTCAATAATTTGTGATGACTGGCAATTACTATTTTGCATGGCTGTCGAAAAATTATGACCCACTCTCTATTTCAGAATTATGAAAACTCAATTAGGGGTGTTTTGAGTCTGAATGAGGTCATGCCACATCATCCCGATCAAGTCTTAGTTCAGATTTTAACAAGGCAACTCTGATACTGTAGTTTTGTGGGGTTTTTTTGTGTTTAAAAAAAAAAAGCTTTCCTCAGAGATGAAACATGATAGAAATGGCTTTTTTCCAGATCGATAAATGTCGATAACTTTGGTTCTCACCCTCTCTTGTATTTATTTACATTGACATATCTTGTGTTGCTTCTAGGGAGTTCCTTTAGCCAACTTTATGTTGTCAGACAAATTCTTTTAAATTGATATTGCGATCCTATAGGTCTGATAGCGATCCACCTTGGATTCAACAATTGAACTCAGCTTGTGAAGAAATAAAAGTGGTTAATCTTAGTTCATTCATGATTAAACAATAAGGCCATGATTTTTTTTTCCACACGCAACTAAATTATGAAAAAACGTAACTTTTAATAAATAATACAACAAAAATATTTAGTTGCGACTACTTATTTTGCAGATATGTGGTGTAAATTTATCTATGAGATGCTATGACTTATCTCGTAAGATATACCTTCCAACAACCTATTAGTTGTTGTTTTTAATTTTTATGTCATATTTTTTAGTCATAAAATTCATATTGTTCTGGTTGAAACTGATACAATAATATACAAGCTTTAAAAGATGAATGTAATCATACTCAAATCCTACATGTACTTCATTAAATGAACAATTTCAAAGCAGTTTCTTAAACCCACCCACCCACTCTTTTTCTTTTTCCGTCTTCTTGTCTCACAGCTGTGTCTCATATGTTCATGAGGCCCCTGGATGTGTGAGACACCAGGAGGGGAACATTAGAAATAGTCCAGCTCCACCTGGTTAGGCTGTTTTAACAGGCCTTCAGCTTGTGCACTGTACACATCAGGGTTTGGTCAAAAACCAGCAGGATTTGAATGGATGGACAGAGAAAAAAAAAGAACACGTGCCTCCAACATGTTATGTCCTAGCAACCAACCTCGCATTTCAACCTTTTAAGAATTTATTTTAAAAAGAAAGATTTACGCTAAAGACCAACTTCCCAAAACCTCATTCGCCTCTCTTCATCCGCAGATCTTCAAAGGACTACTGGCTGCTGTTCTCTGAGGCAACATATGAAATAAATATTAATATGACCTCTGACCACATGCTTTGAGCTCCTAAACAAAGTTAACCACGCATACAGGAAGAGCACCAAATCTTACAATGCACTTTGGCCCTGACAAAAGATAAAAAGAAATAAAAAGAGTGAACAATGTGATCAACAGATGACAATGTTACACAATTGTTAAAGAGTGTCCGGGGATGTTTTATTGCACTTCTGTGTGGTCTTCTTTGGAGCTTTGTATCCTGCTCCAACCTGTTTGAGTAAAGAGAGGAGTTGTTAATGACAAAGAAAAATCATAAAGTGCACTTGAAATGGTATGACCAAAATATAGATTTTGGGTGAGATACCAAAACAAAGACTGAAGAAGTACAAGCAGTTGAGGATAGATATAATAATTTTGTGATCTTAGTTGTAAATTCTAAAAGTACAATTGTTTCATTGCTGCAAATATCTCCAACACTATTAAAACCGCTGAGTTAAAAACAATCCAAATTTTTTTGTCTCTGTTAATTTGAAAAATTTGTGGTTTGTTTATACATTTTGATCCAGCATACTGGGTTAGGCCTTATCACCAAAAATAAGTTAATATGACTAATGCCTAGCTTTAATGTTAGCAAAGAATGTTAGGCTAAAATGTATGATCCATCTTCAAATGCAGACCAATTTTTAACAGTCATTGGCCCAGATGTTTGATATAACCAGAACAAGGCAGACAACTACACCCACAATCTCACATCAAAAAGCAATTTAGAGTAGGCAAAAAAACTTAACATGCATTCATTCAAATGTGAGAGAAGAAAGCGTATACATAGCATTTGAATCCAGGAGGTTACTGCTGCAACATTTGCCAGACAAACATAACTGCCTTATAATTTAAATCAGACCTACTGTCCAACCAGATGACATCATTAAACTCAATATTTAATAGGGATGCAACACCACTACTTTTTTCAAACTGATATGAAACCGATACCTGGATCTGAGTACTCACACAAAAAAATGCAGTGAATTGGAAGGCAGGTTTTATTTTCTACTCTGTTTGTTACAGCAAATTATGCTGAATTAGATAAAAAAAATATTAATAAAAATTACCACAAAACTAAAAGTTCAAGTGAAAAATAATCATCTGTTAAATTATTGCAGAGTTTCCACATTTAATTATCCGTTCATGGTGTCAGTTAACTAACCAATAGCAATACAAGTACATTAGAACAGTATGGCCCTGATACCTGATACCAATGTATATATAGGTACATTCCTAATATTTAACACTATTAAAAGTCACCTGTCAGTTTCAACTTTATGACCAATTCTTTGCTTAAAGTGGTAATGTTGAATACATTCTGTTTACGTCTAAGCAGGTATCTATCTTATGTTTAGTTGTAATTTAGTTTAGTTCTAATTCTAGGGATGATAAGTAAACTAGAGTTGGAAGACCGTAGTGGTCCGGTGGGTTGCTATAGTGGCAATAAGGGAGCCAGTGTAAAGACTTTGCAAATGCGGTGATGTGTTCTACTTTTCTGGTTCTAGTAAGGATGCAAGCAACTGAATCAGCTGCAGCTGTCTGATTGACTTTTTAGGCATACCTCTGAGGACGTTGTTGCAGTAATCAATGTTTTTTTTTATATAACTCTTTTTCAGATGACTGAAGGCAGACCTTGTTAATAATTTTATGTGACACCGGAGGTTAAAGGCTCTATTGTTATTTTAAGCAGTCAAACATCTTCTTGTCATGTCACAGTTTGGTGGAGGACCCACACACAGCAAAGAGCCAACAAACTCATGTTAAGATGAGTGAATTAATGAAAACAGAACATCTATGAGACACTTTAAAAAGGAACAAAAGATGAATGAAGCACAAACATGCACAAACCGGAATGACAGCATGGCAATAACAAGAGGAACCAACAATTGCTGACTAGACCAGAGGTATAAATACTGTGGAGGTGATTGGTGGCTTAAGGGAGAGGTACATTACTAACTGATGTGTAGCAGCAATGAGAGTTAATGAACTAAAGCAACTGAGGCCAACTGGAAATCACACTGAATTAACACAGAAAATACAGGAAGGAAACTAAAACAGTAAATGAATACAGGTGAGCAAAGAGTGAATAATTTAAGGAAACAGAAGAATCTACTAAAATATAACACTAAAAAAAGATAGCAAAATAGAAAACCAAAGTCCAAATGCTTGTGATAGCTTTTTTAGTGTAAACTAAAATGATTAATATGAAAATGTGGTCTAAATGTACTATCCTTTTTTAATGGGCTGTGAAAGAAAAGTGAGGTACTGCCCTCAGTTTGGAAGTCAGTTGCAGTCTATGATGAATGATAATGCTAGTTTAAAGTCTCTTGTCTAAACCAACAAATTGGGTCACATTTTATAGACTGTTAAAACTGCCTAACGTCACTTCTCCATAGCATGAATCCACATTTAGATTGAGTTTTTTTTCTTTCTTTTTTTAACTAATTCATTTAATCGAATTAAGGTGCTGGCTCTGACATCACTGTCTATCCCTTTTAATCTCTGTTGCTTCATTCAGTGTGACTTACTCAAGAAAAATCATGGCCATTCTTTAAACAGCTTTATCCAATGTGTTTCGGTGACAGAAGTTTCAAACATGGTTTGTTCTGCCTTTCTGCCTTAATTCCCCTTGTCAAAGGGCCCTCAGTGCAGCTAACCCTGGTTGGCCTCAGCTTGTGCCCACTGTTTACAGGGACTGTCACTGGGCTCACGAAGGACTAAACAAAAGGGGGTCTGTTCCTTTTGTGCTGTCCAGGATTGTCTGCCCCTCTTTGGGCACAAACTGAGGAGCTGTTGGAGGGGATTTAACCTCACCAACCCTACAGCACAGGAAATAAAGCAGAAGAATCACACACTGAGAGAAAAAAAGGGAAAAAAGGTGATGAAGAGTGGAACATGTAGATTTTTATTCAAGACCTTTTTAGGTTCCCAGTCGGAAGCTGCTGTACAGTAAACAGCTGCAGCCATTAGCAGGATTTGCCTGAGCACCGGATAGAAATGTTTACAAGTGACCATTGAGAGGCCTGTTAAAATGAAATAGAGGTTCTGGTGTATAGAAGAAGCAGTGGCAGGATGTGAGGTGCTTTAAACAATGTCGCTGAAAAAAACAGAGAAGTGCATTTGAAGACAGCCATATTAAAAAAGGGCAAAAAGGTGTACTATACTACATTGCATTTCCTATCCTTTAAACCTTTTCACATTTTTTTCATTTTACATACACGGGCTTATCGTATTTTGGGGAATCTTATGCAAAACTCCAGCACAAAAGAGGGATATAATTGTTCTGAATAAACAATAACATATAATAACAATAATAATAACAATAACAAATAAATAACAATACTACATAAAAATATTACAAGTGGTGTGTGCATGTTTACTCACTATAGTTATTCTGATACCCCTAAATAAATACCAGTACAAGCAGTTGTCTTCTGAATTAACCTACATTACTTAGCATTTATTTTTATATCTTTAAGATGATGTGTGTTTCCGACCTCTTGGCCAGGTCACCCTTGTAAAAGAGATTTTTATCTCAGTGGGTTATATTCTCTATACCTGGTTAAATAAAGGTTATCATTACAACTAGAGCCCTCTTGCGCGCACTTTCATTTTAGTATTATGGTAGCACTCTGAGAGTGTGGACTTCCTCCAAGGCAACTCAGTCCGTCCCCCAATGCTGTGATCTAATTGTACCTTTTTAGATTCCTTGATCATGAAAACATACTTTTAGCAACTGGATTCATATTATTAGTTCAGTAGTTTTTCATGGAAATTACCTTTTTGGTAGTGGTGGCTTTTTGATCGCCCCACAAATTTCAATCTCTTGTTAGTGGTCCCATTGCAGACATTTCCAGAACATTTAATCAAAATCTTCTCATAACTTTTTGAGTCATGATTCTAACTAAGAAACAGACAAACAAGCAAACCCTGGCAAACACATAACCTCCTTGGCATAAGTAATAAAGCTGCTCTGTCTAGGAAAGTTAGTTGAAAGAAAGTTGTGGAGAACTTTAAAGATGAGTTAGGTTAGAACAAAAATTCCTAACTTTTGAAAGCCTCAAACAGCACTGTTCAATCAACTTGAAATGGAAAATTGGCTAGAATGCAAAACTACTTAGACATACCTGTCCACTTTAGGCAAAAGGCAAATCAGTGAGAGCATTAATGTGAGAAGCATCCAAAGGGCCCATGGTAACCATGGAGGAGCTGCAGAAACCCACACCTCAGGTGGAAAAAAATCTGTTGACCAGACAACCATTAGTTGTGCACTCATTCATTCTTGCCTTAACTGAAGAAATGTCAAAGGTTCTCCCAATCAAACTGAAATGAACCTACAGTTAACATTTAAATATAATTACAATTAACGTAGACACATGGCAGTGGCAGAATCGTGTTGTTGAATTTTTAGGGAAGGTTTTCAGAGTTGCTGGGGAGATGAAGGGGATTAATATGTGGTTATTCCTGGATGAAAATGTGTTAAAGGCTGCACAAGACTAGTCATTTGGGAGCCACAGCTAGAGCCAAAATTAAATATTTTATATCAAAGCATTATTTTGAGTGTTTGTTCAAAGTTATATTCAGATTATTTGTTAAAATCCAAATCTTTTTTAAACAACACATTAAAAAACAGAAAGTTTGCATAAACAGCTGTACAAAAATAAGACAACTAAAAATCAAGAAAAAAATAAGACATAAAGCAAATACAGGTGAAAAAATAATAATATCCTACAAAAGTTCATTTATGTCACTAATTCAATTTAAAAGGTGAAACCAGTATATGATATAGACTCATTACATGTAAAGCAAGATATTTAGAGCCTGTATTTGTTATACTTTTGATGATTGCATCTTACAAATCTTCAAAGTCTCAAAATCTCAGAAAGAAAATCTTCAAAATCTCAAAATCTCAGAAAGTTAGAATATTGTTAAAGTCAAAGTGTCAGACCCTAATCAGCCAACAAATGGTGTAAAAAAACCCCACCTGTAAAGGGTTCCTGTGGCTTTTAATGGTCTGTCAAACTGGTTCAGCAGGATTAATGATCTTGGGGAAGACTACTGACCTGACATTTGTAAAGAAATCATTGACTGCCACTCTCCATAAGAAGGGAAAGCCCAAACAGTAATTGAAAAAGAAGATAGAAGTACTATATCAAAGCACATAAAGAAAAAGTCATGTGGAAGGGAAAACTGCGAAAGAAAAACGTGCACAGGCAGCAGGGATGTCCACAGCTTATTTTTTATTTAAAAGAGTTAAGAGACTCTGCAGCTTTGCATTCATCCAGCAGTTTGTTCCAGAAACTGAAAGCTCCTTCCCCATGCTTGGTTCTGGTTCTAGGAACAGTCAGTAGACAAGAGCTGGAGGATCTGGGATGGTTTGTATCGCAATAGCAGATCTGTAATGTACCCTGGTGCTAACCCATTTAATGATTTATCCACTTATAAAAAAGACTTTGAAATCTATTCTCTGACTAGCAGGGAGCCAGTGTAAGGACTTTAGAACTGGGGTGATGTGTTCTACTTTCCTAGTTCTAGTTATCTAGATTACTTCTACTAGCAAAAATAAGATCGTCATAAAATCTAATTAAGACAAATAAAAACTACATTTCAGCAGAACATAATACATTTCAGGCACTCATAGATATTTATAGCCTGACAGAAAAGGCGTGTGTGAAGTCTATTTTAGTCTACTAAAATGTGCCCAAACAAGGTCCTTAGTACACGCAAAAAAAATAATAAAAAAAATAAATGAAGCCTCAGATCAGCCTTAAAAATTTTAAGTGTCAAGTATCTTAACAGTTACTTAAATCAGTTACGAGGAATCACTTGACACAAAAAAGGTAAATCTGAGGTTGGAGTCTTTTAGTGTGAGCCTAGAGTTGTGGACACTTTTCTGCCACGTTTTTTTTTCTATAAATCCCAACTTTCGGGTAAAAAGTGGCTTATGTGGTCTTGTGCATAAGCAAGCTTTATAAATGAGGACTCTGATTTTTTTATTAAATCCAAAATCAGTAATGACTCCTAAATTTGTGACATGCTGTTTGATTAATGACTCGAGTAAATCAATAACAACAAACAGTTGCTTGAGGTTTTGTTAGGTCTGAATAAAATAACTCTGGTTTGCTTTCATTCAAGTTCAAGAAATTCAAAGTCATCCAAGGCTTGATGTTTTCAATTCAGTTTAAAATTCCCATGCCTAACCTAGTGTTCTATATGAGAGATGAGGATTCTTTGGCCCTCAATATCAAATGCTGAAGTAGGATCTAAAATTCACAAGACGCTGTTTACAGCGTTCTTACAAGATATTTTTTAAAATCTGTCCCTGACATACAAAGTTGGAGACATACCCTGGAAAACTTATTTTATCACTGCAAAATGTGTTTCATCAAAGAACTGACTCTTCAGAGCTGAGTGAAAATGCACACTACACTTTCCAGATTTTATCTGCAAAGAATTTAGATAACCAGCTTCTTTCTGCTTCACATTTCTTACATATGTGTGATTGTCTTTCATTTAAATTCCCAATTAGCTACACTGAAGTTTGAAATTGTAAATTCAAAGGACATGAATACTTTACTCATCTTTCTTTCGGTTTGGAATCAAATTTTAAGATACTGAGCAGGTTATTTTACTGTGTTATGGAAGTCTAAGTTGAATGTCATAAACATAATCTGACAGATGGGAATTATAAAACACCTTCACTACAAGATTTTAACAATATTTTTTTCGGAGCAGTCATTGCTGTCCAAATGTGTCCATCTGTGGTGATTGAAAAACCATCCACTTGCTCTGGAGCTCACAGGAAGGCCATTTTCACTAAATTGTGGTGTTAAGAGGTCCTGGGACAGTTGAAGAAGTGAAGCAGCTGCAAAACCTCTGCCCCCCACATGAGCCAGGTAAGGAAGCACCATCATGGGAGCCATCCGCATCGGCAGCAGCACCGACCAGGGGCGGCCGGCGAAGGTAAGGCTGAGACCCTCACCTCCACCCAAACACTACCTAGAGAGCATCCAGCCAGCCACAGCTGACCACTGCACCACTGCGGTTTTGTCACTGTAACAAGCAATGATGAAGCATTCTGAGACAGCTTGAGACATGTAGTGTAAGGGCTTCAGGCAGGGCTTTTCCAATGCTATTATAGGCAAGGCAATTTTATTTGTGTATCACACTTTCAACAACAAGGAAACTCAAGGTGCTTGATATGATTTGGTGGTAGGGAAAAAAACAAAGAGTGATAAAAACAGCAATTAAGGAGAAGCATAAAAAAAGTACATTAGAGCATAAAAACATGAAAATCATAATTAAGTGTAAAATCAACAATTAAGAATCAAGCGTAACACACACAAAATTATATAAGAACATTACTCAAAGGCAGCTCTAAACAGATGTATTTTAATATTTGATTCAAAAGAGTTTAACGGTTCAGCAGCTTTGCAATTGTCTGGAAGTTTGTTCCAGATGTATGGAGCGTAGACTGTAAAGCTTCTTCAACATGTTTGGTTCCAATTCCAGGGGGGATGTTTAGTAAACTAGAGTTGGAGTACCTGAGGGCTCTGCTGGGTTGGTATAGTGACAACAAGACTTCAACATGCCTTGGTGCTAATCCATTTAATGATTTTTAAACTAGTAGGAGTCCATTCCCTGAGCTACAGAGAGCCAGCGTAAGGCAAGGCAAGTTTATTTGTAGAGCACAATTCATACACAAGGCAATTCAAAGTGCAGTTGCATATATTAAGAAAACTGATAAATAGAAAAAAAAATAAACTTAAAAAATAATTTATTACAATAAAAAAGCAAGAGTGCAGATAAAATACTTTCAATTGTCATAAGCATGGGTAAAAAGAACAGTTTTCAAGCCTGGATTTAAACATTGTTAGAGTTGAGGCTTGTCTCACATCCACATAAAAACTGTTCCACATTTTAGCTGCCTGAAACTGAAATGCAGCCTCACCGTGTTTATTTTTGACTCTGGGAACAACCAGGAGACCCCTCGCTGAAGTTCTCAGGCCCCGAGATGGGACTCTAGAACTGGAGTGATGTGCTCTACTTTCCTGGTTCTAGTGAGGATGCAAGCAGCAGTGTTCTGGATCAGCTGCAGCTGTCTGATTGACCTTTTAGGTAGACCTGTGAGGACGCATGGATGATTTCTGTTCATTTTGATGAAAAGTTTCCTATTGGAACAAAGAAATCCCAACTCTTCAAGTAGGACTCAAACCAGCCAAATAGTGTACCAGAGACTCTGACCCAGCTCTCCCGTGGTTATAGTAGTATTTTGTGGTCAACAGTGTGAAACGCTGCCCATAGGTCGAACAGAACCAGCACCTTGGATCTACCAGAGTCTGTACTTATGCAAATGTCACTGAAAACTTTGACATGGGTAGTCTCAGTTCTGTGATGAGCATGGAAACTAGACTGATAAGTATCAAAGCGGTTGTCATTTAGGAAACTATTCAAGTGTTGAACGGCTTTTTCAATAATCTTGCTGATGAATGGAAGATTAGAGATTGGCCTGTAGTTCCGCATTAATGTGCTGTCCAGGTTGTTCTTCTTTAGTAGTGGTTTGATAACTTCTGTTTTTATTTGACTAAAAATAATTTAATGTTGAGGCCCACCTCAGCTAAGATCTGCTTTGCAGGCTCCTTGAAGCCAGAGAAAGTCCACCACAGAAAAATGGAGAAGTTTCAGCAGTCCTGGTATTTGTGGTCAGTGCTGCACAGCACTTCATAGAGAATTTACTCCTGAAAGAGACCCTGCTGAAAAAAGACAAGTCTATTGAAGTCAAGCAGACTCCTAAATGTGGAGGGGATAATCTCTTGGATTTGGTAACGATTTTGTAAATACTTGGTATGGACTTTTCATATCAGCATCAAAAGACAGTAAGGTTTGATTTTCGGATCCTAAAAACAAAGTCTTTCTTGTCTGTCTGTCTTTATCATTTCAGTACAAATATTGATATTTCAGTTTCCTGAACGGTTTCCATACCATGAATTGTAGGAGCCTGATCAGCTCAAATTTGGATAAATATTCACACCCCATGCAGTAAGCTGCTGCTGCAAGGCCTAAGGACATGACGGAGCGGCCACAAAAGACACCTGCAAACACAAATGCTAGAGCTAGAAAATGTATCTTGCTTGTGCAACAAAGGGTTGAAAAAACAATCTGAAGACAAACAGCAACACAATATTTCACAGAATTTAATTTAATGTGTAATGAAAAAGACAATGGTTTGCTGCCGTGGGAATTCCTTCAACAACATCCGTGGAGAAAATTAATCAATGTCTGGTTTGCGAGGAGCATTTCACACCATAGTGCTATGAAGAACAATTGCTATATTCTACAAAAAAAGATGTGGTACTGCAAAGAATACAGCAGTCCCATTGATTTTTTTTTTTTTTTTTGGCACAGATACGGAGCAAAGTTTATCATCAATGTCTGTAAGTGATGTTATATTTACTCTAATTCGTTGAATGTTGCTGGGTTATAATGAATTACTATAGTAGTGATGTCGTACTAAACTAACCCTGTCACATTCAGGTTTACTGCATAGCATTTAAAACATTTTACGTTAATGACTGTAAATGGTCGGTTCTGTTGAGTAAATTTTAGGATGTTTTTTTGCTGTCTCATGTCCTTCCAGCTTGCAGTGGCGGCTTATAACAGTGCTTTGTCATAATGTAGTCCCAAAACTAAATCGGCTCCTGTAATCCCTTCGTGTTACTTATTATTTTAATTTGCAATTGATATGATAATTGAGGTAACCAGGAATAATAAGGATCATTATTGAGTAATGCTCATGACTTCTACACATAAAACGCTTGTAGTTACCATTCATATACATTGTTTATGCTAAGATAAAGCAAACAGACTGCTGCAAGTTAAGGGGAATGACTGGACTGGTTACTGAATGGTTTATCTTAATTTATCTAACTCTGGGGAATTTGGCAACAGTCTAAATTTGACTTATTGGTGGAATATCCCTTTGAAATCCCCTGTGTGATTTCTACTGAGGCTTCCATGCTATCAGTGGGAACTAAGCAGCCGCAGAGTTTGCTTGTACCTTCAGGCTGGTCCTGGCTGTAGCTGTGCCTTTTTGACATCAAAGGACAACAAACTATAAAGCATGGGCTCAGACCCACATGACCCCTTGTATTCAGACAGAGCACCTGCAGATTAGGCAGCGCTGCAACTGCAAGTTGCAACTCCTCCCACGGTATTTAAGTATTCTCTGACAAAACGCAAATAATTACTCTTTTCAGCATTGTGTTTTCCAACCACGCAGTCAGCCTTAACAAACTGAAATCAAGAAGTTTTAAATTTGTCATCAGGGAATCCTATGAAACAAAATGAACTGTGGTGATATATATATACAAAATCAACAGTATATACATTATTTGTTTGTTAAATATTAAATCTATGGTCAAAACGGACAAAATACACATTAAGTGTATGAGGGGCCCTAGCACATTTAACGTATGTATAAAAAAGAGAAAAGAAATAAGAAAAGAAAAAGAGGGTCTGCTCTTCTGGGCCCTTCATCAGCCTGGGCCCTTAGAATCGTCCTAACCTTCCACCCCTTTACGGCGCCCATGCGTTTTCCAACTGGCAACAAAGCAAAATTCGCTCTCCCATCAGAGAGCCAGAGCATATGCGCTCTCTCTGTCCCTCTTTCCCTCCCTCTTGCACTCCTCCCAGCGCTCAGCGCCTCCTTACAACTTGTTCAGTGAAATACATGCGCTCCCAGCCTCCTCTCCGCAGTTGCACGCTGCATCGGAGTTACTAACTCTTGACCTCAAGGTTTTAAATGAAGAGGCGCATGTTATTTCAATCCATCTGAAATAGCGATTAATTAAAGGACTTTTCCGTTGAATTAATGCGTCTCTTAGAAGAGTGTCCCCTCAATATGAGGGCATTTAAGTGATTTTTGGATATTGATTTCAGGGCTGCTTTGCCGTTAAGAGTTCTACAACGTTTTTCAGAGTGTCGGCGACCCGATCTTGGCGCAATTACGCACGGAGAGCGCAATGGCACATATTCTGGACAGGCGTACGCCGGTTTTCCTCTTGGTCTGGAGCTACTGCGTCCTGGCGGAAACAACCCTTATGAACTTCACTTTGGAAAATGAGTTTCACTCAAGTTTTATCCACCGCCGGCTCAAGAGCCAGGAGCGCAAGGAGATGCAGCGGGAGATTCTGTCGATCTTGGGGCTGCCGCACCGGCCTCGACCTCACCTCCACGGGAAGCACAACGCTGCCCCGATGTTCATGCTGGACCTGTACAACGCCATGTCCACGGATGGGGACGAGACTAGATATTCTTATCCTTACAAACCAATTTTCACGACGCAGGGCCCACCGATTGCCAGCCTGCAAGACAACAACTTCTTGAATGACGCTGACATGGTCATGAGCTTTGTGAATTTAGGTAGGCTAATTTATTTCTTCAAGTCTTCACCATCCTCTTTTCTTATATAAGAAAAAAGCTCAAGATGCGTCTGAGCTTAACTCATCTGAGTTAAGTTTCTAAGTTGCGTCTGTTTTTCGTTTAGACTGAAACTGGAGAACAAGATTAAGGTCAATTTTCATGCCATATCATCTATAAGAGCAGAAGAACTCTTAACACCTGTACGCACACACAAAATGACTGTGTTTATAAAACCAAAGCACAGTTTCCCAGCTAATACCAGGAGAGTCAAATTCCACTGCACCCCTTTGTTAAACAGCTGAGAGAAACTATAATTTTCAGGTGCTTTAGTTGCGGATGAGGGAGCAGCTCCGCAGCTAATATGTCAGCCAGGTCTTATCTGAAGAATGAGTCAACAGAAGAATGGGTTCAAAGTGCACCACCAGGTCCTCCTTTCACTCTAATCTGGAGACATCCCTGTATAAACAAGGGTATCAGAATTAGGCCAGTGGCTATGTTTTTTTTAAATACATTGCCTTTCCTAATTTGCCTTTTTCACTGATAAACTTCAATTTCCCTAAACTGGAATTTATGGGTACAAGGGAAACAAAAGTAGTTCATAATTTGTAAAGAAGATTGATACACTGTTTTCTAAATATTTTACAATAAAAATCAGAAAAAAATCTGGCATGCATTTGTATTCAGATATAAGAGGTCAGTACTATGTTGTATCACCTTAGCTGCTACTGCTTGTCTGGGCAAATCTAATAGAAACTATTCCCCAATTCTCTTAAAAGTTGTCAGATTCGAATGCCAGCATCTGTGAGCATTTATTTTTCTGTCTTGCTACGGATTCTCAGTTGGATATCTGGGCTTTGACTGATGCACTCTGACACCTTAATGTGCACTGATCTAATGTGTTAAATTGAGGCTCTGTATAATTATGATTGTTGTCCTGTTTCAAGATGAACCTCTGCTCCATTGGCAATTCTTCTGCTACTTTTAACCGATTTTATTTCAGGATTTCCCTTTCCCTCCATTCATCGACCCTTCAACTCTAACAAACTTTCGTGTCTCTACTCGAGTAAAGCATCCCCGAAACTTGATGCTGCCTGTGAAATGTTTCACAATGGGCATCATACATTCAGGGTGATGTGATGGTAGTTTCTTTGGTTAGTTTTGTTAGTTATACACAACTCTTGGCATTCAGACCACAATGAAATGGATAGATAGATAGATAGATAGATAGATAGATAGATAGATAGATAGATAGATAGATAGATAGATAGATAGATAGATAGATAGATAGATAGATGGATAGATTGATTGATGTAAATATAACAAATTAATTCCTACTTGCACGCATTAAATCCTGGTAAGATGATTGTGTAAGTATCTTGGCAAGAAAGAGGGAGGTGACACTGGTTCCTTTCACTGCAATGTGTAATTACTGTGGGAGCTGATGTATTGTAACTATTTTCAACAGACTGAAGCACAGATGGATTTGACCACAGAGACTCACAAAGTCAAGAGCCAAGGCTGCAGCAGCCTCAAGGGGTAGAGGAGGGCTTTTGAGCCGAAAAGACGAGAGATAAACTTGATTCTAGGGCTTCTGAAAGATGGCTTCCATCAGCAAGGGGAAATAGTTTTATTGAATATATGCTAAATAGTTGCAGAAGGAAAGTCACACTACTGTTTTCATATCTTGTAGTTAATCTCATTTTTGACTGACCTTTGGTCAGATCGAGCCTTTAAGGCACATGTTCATGTCTCTCATTTAGACACAAAGAAGGTATTTGTAATGCAATATTGTCACATGCTGCAAAAATCACTGGGATTTTTGGCTGAGTTTTGTGTTTCTATCGTCAAACATTTATGAAAAATCCTTATTTCATTGTTCCATCATCTTTAATTGTAGAGGAGAAAAAAGTTAAGAGCGAAAGAGAGAGAGAAGAAAGTATTTGCAATTAAACTGACTGACTGTTTCCTCTCTAAATTCCTTCGTTTCCACATTTGTGCTTTGTGGTTTTTGTTTTCTCATTTAGGTTGTCTGAGAGCTAAACAGGCACAGCTTTTATTTATAAAAAAATGTCCCTATAACTGTTGGCTGTCTCTGCATCTGTAAAACCAATGTACGTAAGTCAGACTTTGCACCCTGCTTCCAGGAAAGGCCCGTTTTCATGCATTGACCTCTTTCTTTGTTAAAGTCCATGTATAAGTCATGCAGATATTTGTAAAAGGACCCACCAAATTACTTAATATGAATTCTTTGGAAAGCCACCTTCAATCCTCTATGTTTTTGCTTGTTCGAGGTCTGTTGTGAGCCCAGAGGAGCCAGCTCAGGGTGTGCGTGGGTTTTTTGGGACAGACCCCAGGCCAGGGACGTCCTCTATTGAGTCACTGGAGTTTAAAAGCCCAGCTGTGTAAATGACTTACAGCATGCATTCAGAATTCACATTGCTGCATGCAAACACAGGTCACCCAGGCACTGGGTGTGTGCCAGAGACAATCATGCAGCAAGTTAACACAACACACAAGCCTCTGAAGCTGGCCACACAACATGATACTGTCTATCTACCTGCAGTGATTATTTACAGTGGTGCTTTTGGTCTCAGGCAGAGTTAGCCCACAGCCACCGTCTATTAAAGAATTTCCTCCTTAACAAACCACGACTTCCGTGGCTTTTGGTCACAGATTTTGGCTTGTAAAGTACAGCTGATGTTGAACTCAAACGAACAAATCCTTCTCATCCTATTAATATTTTTAAAAAAATCACTCACTCTAACTTGAAAAAAACATTTAGGTGTTTGTAATCAGAGGAAACAGTGTTATTGAAGGTCTGCTGTTTTGAATACTGGATGACTAATACAGCAGCAAATTCATCCCCTGTGCCTGCTCGTGTGTGTGCATGTGTGTGTGTGTGTGTGTGTGTTAGGAAGAGTGGGGATCAGACCCTTTACAGTCAGATGTTATCATAAGGTATGTTAGTCACAGCTTCCTTGTTTTTCTCTCTTCTCATGCAACTCCACATGGATTATAGCTGTGACCGAAAGCTGGAATGACATAACCTTCATGCATATCAGGGGTCCAACAAAGCTGGGATGTCCTAGCTTTTTGTTACTTGACTGATGATAGAGGCAAGCACTTTTACCTAGTACTCTGTCTGCAAAAAAAAAAAGCCCACTTACCTAGAGTTAAACCTTTAGGATACTGCTGTTTTCTAAAATAACAATTATAATACTGGATCTGTTCACACGAAACACACATTGTAGAAAAAGAATTATGTCACATGATTTGAAGATGGTGTTATTTACAGTGGTTGATTAGGCTGATTAATGTGAATGTGTGCTTGAATGAGTGAATTACTGAATTTAGTGTCAAGTGCTTTGGGGTCCTCAGGACCATTGGCTTAGCCAGAAATCATTTTAAGGAGAGCCTAGCAAAAAATGGGTGGGACATATAAATCTTGATGAAACTAAGTGTATTTGTAAGTTCCACTGTTGCTTCAACATGTATGTGTCTGTATACATCAGAAGCCGACAGCAACCCTTTTAAATAGAAATTGCTTAGAATTACCACAGCAATTATTTTAGTATGAACAAAACATTATTACATTGCCTAGAAGTTGTCCAGAATGGTGCTGCTTGTCTGTTTGAAAATAAACCTGGAAGTACCAACACATTTCATCCGTCCTGTCTTCTAATTACAGGCTTTATGTTGAATACAGAGTAAATTTGTAACTTTAAACTTTTTTTTAGTGCTACACATGGTCTTGCGCTATCTTACCTATATAAGACTTTAAAGTTTTATCAACCTACCTAGGCATAATGCTCTGCTGGACAGCAGCTGCTGCAGGTCCCATGAAAGAAGTTAACTGCATGGAGTTAACACTCTTTCACAAATCTAAACGTAAAACATATTTGTTCCAGATGGCTTTTGGCACCTAATGGACATCATAACTGTTTGCATATTTCTTTCAGTTGTTGGGTTTTTTTCTGCCTTTTATCTTACTATTCATTCAACTTTGTTTTAATGTGCTAGTTTGCTATTTTTAACGTTTCTGACAGGTTGTCTAATTTTTTAAACTGTGAAGCACTTAGTCAATTTTGGTTTTGGGAAATATGGTATACAAATAAAGATTTATTGATTGATTATAATTCTTATCTGTCTATACGATTTATACCTGGACTTTAATTTAATTTAATCTTAACATATTAATTATCTTTGACCTTAACTAATTCTCTGAAGCTCTGGCCGTATTTTTAGTCCAACTAATCTGTTGAGAGGGGAACCTCCACCTCAGTCCGAAATCTTTGGTAGCCTCTATAAAATGCTTTTTTCCAGGTTTCAGCTCGTGTTTGGCTTCATTAAATCATCAACATAAACCAGTTTTCCTATCCCTGCTAAAACAACACTGTTTCCCCACAGCATGATGCTACCAACACCATGTTTCATAGTGAGGATGATTTGTTGAGAGCAATGTGCACTAGTTTTTGGTCATACAAGGCATTACACATGTAGACCAAAGAAATACTTTTTTTTTCTTATTTGAATCAGAGTATCCCATCTTCAACAAGGCTTATTATAAACTTGCTCATTATACAACTTTATTACTGACCTGCATGGTGTGTTCCTTTATCTTTCTGCCTTTTTCTTCTCTAATACTCACTGACAGTCCACTGGGGCCTCATAAAACCACTGGATTTATACTGAGATTAAATGTTTATTTGTTCCAGGGGAGTCTAGAGTAAAAGGGCTCAATCCAAATTAAAATCCCACGCCTCAGTTTCTTTTTTTGTAAAAAAATAAAATTAAAATAAAACCATGTTTCATTTTAATACTATTAAATACATTTGAAGTTCAAGTTCATGTTTCAACAAGTGAAAAAGGTCATGGGGTATTAATCAGTGTTCAATAAATCATCCAGAAATGTCAGTCTGTCTGGACTGAGACTGCTGTTGCTGCTTTAGAGGAAAAAACATGTAAAAATGCAAACAAATATCAAGCCACTGGAAAACATGTGCTACTAGAGAGCATTTTAATTGTTTTGTGTTCTGCTGCTGTTAATCAGCAGCAGATGGGATTCATCTCCCAGGTTGAAAAACAGTAAACAAGCTAAATTCCTCTGGAATTTTTTCCACTGTCTTTGTTGTTGCTTATCATGTTACCTTTTTCACTTTCAAGGAACCGAGGCATGCTAGAGTCATGCTTTTATACAAGTGAAGTGATCATACGAGGGGGGGTTCTGCACGGGATCTCTGCCGACGGAGAGTTAAGAGTGTCGGCGCTCTGACTCGCTGTATTACCTTTGTGACCTGATCGGGCACCACCTGGCTTCCCCCGTGTGCTCCCATCCAAGCTGCCAAACGGTTGTCTTCTAGTTTTTTTCTGCCATGTTCTGTGGCTCAGCAGCAACATTACAAACAGCAGGGAAGAGAAGAAATGTCAAACTGTTAAATTAGTTTAAGAAACTCTGTCACCAGCTTGCAATCTTACTACAAACTGAGAAACATTAGTGACATGCTACAGTCACATCAGAGGGATACGTCTCTTGTTTTGCAGCTAATCAGGTTCTATTTTTTGTTTTGTAAAGAGCTTCAATATATTTTTAAAAAACATACTCATATCTCTCCTTCATCCTCTCCCCACCCTTTTCTTTGTTGCTCCTCACATTCCTCTCAACAGTGTGCTGCCTGTGGTGCTGAGGTTAATACAGATGTTTCTCTCGGTCTGTAGGCCAAGCAGCTGTGCAGAGAAACTTTATTTTTTTAGAGTCAAACAAGTCTCCCCAACTCCCCCTCCACCACCAGGTCTGGCCCAATGTCCAGGGTGTTTTCACACACAGGACAATTTGACACCAAATTCCCCCTGCCCACCCTCCTGAACTAGCTGTATTGATTGTCGGTGCTGGCCTCTGAGTTTTAATTAGTTAGTTATCATATGGTCTCTGCAGTGTTTCATGGTGTTTAGTCTCCAACCTCCTGCTATAGCCTTCACCTCTAGAGGTTTACACCTCCTGTGCTTCCAGACATAAAACATTTCAACGCTTTCTCAAGTTCTTTTGTATGTTTTTACACTCCCCACCTCTCTTCTCACATACATAAGCTCATACAAAACACACACTTTTTCTGAAAGTTTGTGGTTTTGTCCTCCGTTCCTCTTGCAAAATTCAAGAAAACAAAAATCTCAATCAAATGATGCTATCAGTTTTTCTCAGCTTGTTTAAAAGCATTGTCTTTCCACCTCAAAACCAACAACAGTTTCTCAAAATATGTCTGATGCAGTTTCTCACACACTGACGAGAGAGAAAAAAAAAGCTATCTGCTCTGAAGGCCACGATTCTAAACTATGTGCATGAAACCTGTCCTTGTACTGTTTGTTTTCCTTTTGTCTCTTCTAGATTTATGTACACATTTGTGTGCGTTCCCCCATGGGAGTCAAAACACATGTATGTAAAAGTGTAGAGAAATCTGTGCTTAGTTTTATGCGGCCAAAAGCAACATCTCTGCAGCTAATTAGTGTCAACGAGGGCATGTTTTTCATTGCTGCTGGACAGGGAGTCTGCAGAAGCAGAGAAATCCTGCAGCTAGTACAGATAGTCTGGTCTACCCATCAGGTAGTTAATAACACAGGATTTAATTCAATAGATCAAGATCTGTTGATATATGTGGGTATACTGCTGCATGTTCTTAGAGTAAGTATGTCTCGATACGTTTTTTTGTTTTGTTTGTTTATTTTTGTCAAATTGGATTATCCATTGGTTTAAGCACAATCTTCTTTAAAAAATGTACATTTGGCTCATTTGGATCCAATGTATAGAACCTGTTAACCACCATTTTAAAGACTTTTCAAACATTTTTGATCAGATTTAGATTTGGGTTCTGCCTGGGGCATTCTAACACATTAATAAACTTTAGACCAAACCTTTGCATTTAATCTCTGGCTGTATATTTAGTTCCATTGTCTAGCTGAAGGTGCAGCTTCTATCTTTTTTATTTATTTGTTTCCCAGGTTTTCCATATTTTAAACTCCTTTGGCCCTTGTCTCATCAACTCTAACCTTTTTTATCTGGGCTTTAATGCAGATTGACTTGAGCATTTAAAATATTATTTAATAGTTCTATTTATTGCGATTAACTGTTTTGTACTTATGCTGTTGTATGTTTTACTCCTGATTGTTTTTTACTGATTGTGTTTTGTGCCTTGTTCAGCACATTGGGGCGGCTTATGCTGCTGTAAATATGCTATATAAATAAAATTGACCTTGACTTTGACCTTGGCCTAAACGGTTTCCTTTACCTGCTAAAGATCAACTTCTCTCAGCCTGATGCTGCCACCACCAAGTTTCACTGTAAGGATAATATGTCGGGGAAGATGAAACATTTTCACACGTTTATTTGCTTTGCATGTTTGTCTCACCTGACCAGAGCAATTTCCTCCACCCACTTACAGTTGCCCCTATGTTTCAATGCAACTTCTAATGAGTTTCTTCCAAAACTGGCTTTCTTCCTGCCACTTCCATTAAAACCCAGATTTGTGGCTGTTATGGGAATTTTTTCAAGATTATTGTTATTATTTTTTGTGATCAGTAATTATCAATAAGGGCTTCTGGAGAACATAATTCTTGGGAGTCAATGAAGAGACTGAAGTTGAAGAAGACTAATGGATGCTTCACTTATAGTCTTACTAAAGGGCTCCTCGTGTTATGGCTGAGTTTGCAGAGTAGAGAAAACATTCTGATAGAAGTCTGGAAGTTCGCACTGTCAGGCAGAGATGGCTTGTTAGATCGGAGAGCAGGGATGCCCCAGAGAGGGGCTCTGGTATTTCCATTAAAAATATTTTAAAAATGTCAATTGAGACTAAAGCCTCATCCATATGGAGTTATGTGATAACAGTGGCCTAACTAATAGTTGTGTTGCCAACAAATTATCCCACCTGAGCTATAGATCTCTGCTGCTCTCCCGGGACTAAAATGGGGTTCTCGGCTGCCTCTCTGATTAATGCTCTGTCGTTTTATATGCCAAACCCTTTCCATTTTGTATGATGGCTTGGACATGACTCAGTGATCTTACTAACTATAACTGTTCAATGCTTCACATACTGTGTTATGGTTGAACCCTGCTACAAAGTTATTAAAGACTTTATCCCTGATATGTTTGGTGCGTTCCCTAGTCATCATGAAGCTGTTTTTTTCGCTAATGTTTATAACAATCTTTGCAGAACAGCTACATGTATACTGATATTTTTTACAGGTGGACGCTACTGTAGTTTTGGTTGCACTGTAGTTCAGGTAAAGATGACTGAATACAACTGAATCTCACTTAAAAAAAAGTGAAAACTATGTAGAAACTTCAATAAATTCCACAATTAACACAATAAAGGTATTCTTGTAACATAATAAAAACATGAAGCGATGTGAGTACTCATGTTAGGCACTGTGAATACAAAATAATGCCATAAAAAGAATCTCAAATTTCATGAGTTTTAGGCATCTTTACAAAATACATAGCAGTCTATCCAGAAATATCACAAATTTTATTTTTCCATTTACAACTATGCAGCCTCACCTATGTAATCCAGGCAACCCAGAAGGACATCTGGTTTTACACAGCATCTGCCTGCTTGGCCAAGTTAAGGCACTTGCTGTGAGGGATGATGAAACACACTGCGGGTGGGACTTGATAATGTGGCCAGCGGTTAAAAAGTGCAGATGTACAAGTCAGCGGGCGTTCTCACTCTGCTTCAATGATGGAATGACCGGTTTCTCTGTCAGGAATGTTGGGCTCATCTGAGTTTTTTTTTATTTTTTTTATCAAGCTCTCTCTGTCTTCTGAATCTTGATCTTCACTTACTGTGGCCCCTCACAGCAATCAGTATAATTTGATTCTCCAACTGAAAAAATGAAGCTAGATTATATATTCAGTATCAGAATAAATATTATTTGCATTTAAAAGCAGCTTTAATTTTATCTTAGTTACTTTGGCCAGGGCTTATCAGAGAACAGCAGCATCTGAGACTCCCCTACACTCCTCTGACAGCGGGTACCAAGCAGTGAAGCTCAGAGGGCAGATGTAGGCCAGAGCACAGCCAGAGATCCTGGGACCAATAGCTCCACTGCTGCAATAACACATATAAAGCTATTTGCTTGGTATTGGGGCACTGGTAGGGCAGAGGGGAGAAAAGGAATGTATTGGGAATAGTAGTCAAAAAAGTTTAAAGTGTCTTGAAAAGTATTCACTGAAGTATTTTGAGTTCTTTAAAATAACATACAAGAATTTAGATGTAATTCGTGATGAACCAATGCAAAGCAATTCTGAAGTAGGAACAAAAAGAAGGTAATGTAAACGCATATAGGCACATCCACATCAAAAGTGACATTGATTTGTGTTCTGCACATGTTCTGTTCGCAAAGAATCTTGGTCTTTTTAGTAGAAGAACTTCTTGTATGCGCCCTCTGGCATGCACGTTTCATGTATACAGGAGTAACTCTCTCTACTCTTTCTATAACTCTGTCTGCTCACGCATGTAAACGGGTTATTCCGAATGTTTCAGAAACCCGAATAGTGACCTTAAAGTGACAGTGTGTAGTTTTTGCAGTACATTTTTGAAAATAGCCATTAAAATATTATGTAATAATAATTACGTAAAGCACATTGATTGCAAAATATTAGCAATATTTCAAAATATGACTTTAAAAATCTGTTTTAAAATACATTAGGGGTCCTCTCTTCAGGGGAAAGCCATATTAGATGACATCTTTACTTCTACAAGAGCCCGGACGGACAACGCGCACGGAAGACGCCTGCTATTAAAACATTGATTTCCCCTCAAAATGCAAAAACGTTTTGCCATAAATACACTTTTACCTCTTCGCTAGTTTCAAGCGATGAAAGAGAGACTGATGTGCTCCTCATGATGCTCCAAATAGATAATTCTCAGGGAATTGAACGTTTGAAAACAGCACTAGTTGGACCTTCATTGTTGAGTTTCTTACTCGAAGACACAGATACTGCATGCTTGTGATTATTTAGGTATGCACTGCCCCCTACTGGCCGAAAATTACACACTGTGCCTTTAACACGTCCATAACCCGAATATTGGCTGTATGTAAACGTAATCGATGACCCTAAGTAAAAAGCTAGGGTGCCACAAGGGAATAGATTAGATAGAAGCATACCCATATGGTAGACTGCCCCAAAGCTCAGACCTAAATTCAAAACAAAATGTAGAGCAGTGAATGGAATGATGTACATTAATGTGAATCATCAACTCTGACTGATCTTGAGCTATTTTATTCAGAGGAATGGGCACAAATGTTAGTTTTGATGCATAATCTAGAAGACTTACAGTACAACTAGAATTGCAGGAAAAGATTGTTCTACAAAGTACTGGCAAATTCACCGCACACTTATATTCGTCTTAATAAAAAAAAAAAAAGTATTCTTTTCTGCTACAGTTATCCACTACTCTGCGCTGGTCTATGTAGAATCTGTGCTCAGTGCAAACTCTTGTTTTTGTTTCATCAAAATCTCAATTTATCCTTGTTGGATACAATGTTCCAAACCAGTAACTAAACCACCAGTTAAACCACCCTTGGATATGTCTGCAGACAAGCTAAGTGGAAATCAAATACATTTTCCACACTTTTGCTGAATTAGTTCTGGTAAAGAAGAAAAATAAAGGTGACAAGAATCTTTTTACTGGTGGTGCCTAACCTTTGGCGCAATGTGCCTTTGGCTCTTAGAGCTACTAATCATTATAGGGGTCTTTAAAAATCATGTTTATTTTCTGGCTACTGGTTACAGTTGAGGGGATTTATTCATCATATATTGTAAAAATTGTCATAATTATTTAATTATCTTTTTAAAGATTTTAACTGGTTTTGTTTTACTTATTCAGTGTCATACTTTTGCTTTAAATACACTATATTAGCTAATAGACATCTCAATAAAATGCATTGGATTTTGAGTTAATGAAGTTTTAAATGAAAGAAAAAAACCATCAAAGATTTTTGAGTTGATGAACTAGTAATTTCTGCATCTGAATGTTGGTTTGCACAGGCTTATGAATCTCAGTGTCAGTTATGAGTGTTTGTGTAGTAAATTCCTATTTCGAGCCACCTATTCTGTCCAGACACCAGCTGCACTGTGTAATGTGTGTTAGGTCTCCAAGCAGAAGATTGTGTTTGTAGAAGCCTATAATACTGACCAGAGTCCACATAAGGCTCCAACATTTGAATAAAAGCCTGAAAAAGCCAAGAGGCGAGTACAAGTGACATGAAACGCGGCGTCCATATCGGAGTGAAATCCGAATTGGCTGTGACATGTCCCTACGAAAAATGAGCAGCTGCCTTTTGTATGTATTTTCTCTGGAGATATTTACTTGAAAAAGAGCTAATTTAATAGGCCATGAAAAGCAAAATAAACAACAAGCTGATAAAATCAGAGTGCCAATCACGTGCGCACAAGGTGCAGGACTCGATGCTGGGGAAAATCTTAAAATGTTTCCCCTTCTGCCAACGAGTGCTTGACATGTGAGTTTTCCTGAGGTCTATAATAGGAGCTGGCTTGGCTCAATGAGGAGGGTGTGGTTCATGTGGTCTCTAAATTAAAGAACATGAAAACAAGGGGATGAGGGAAAGAAGGGGATGAGTGGGGGAAGACTGAATGGCTGTGGTACAGTGACTCTGAGTTGCTTTATCCGGGAGGAAGTGCAGATGGTTAAAGTGGCGTTAGTGCTTAGAGATGCCTTGCTGCTAGGCACCAAAAGCTCTTTTCTTCTTCACTCCTGCTGTAGAGCTCATCATATTCTAAAAAACAATAAAGAAAAAAGTATTAATTTTGTTGCTATCCTACTAACGTAAACCCTCTTCAGATGAGCAAATCAGGTTTGAGTATTATTAATAAAACAGAAAAAAGGAATACTTAAGTAATTGAAAAATCAATGCTATTTAACACATTAACTCTATTATATTTTTACCTAGAATTAATTTCTCTTTAATTTTTAGAGCTTAGTCTGACACCTTTCTGATAAGATGAACATTTTTTTTTTTAGCAACACTTCATCTTGAATAGATCATTTCTCCAAAGGCAGTGAAAAGAAAAGCTGTAAATGATTGTTCTTCGTGCAGATCATTTACACTTTGCCAAAGTTTTTACCAACCTTTGCAGTGGGCATGAATAAATATTGGTTGGTTTATGTTTGTATTACTATGCAAGATTCTGCTAAGGTGTATAAAATATGAAAAAGTGTGACTTTATGGATTATTATAATTTTGATTTATTAATAAAAGGGAAACCTTCAGAGATGGTAACGTTTCAACATTTAGTATTTTAAAATCTGTAATGTTGATGTACTCATGCTCCTCCTTAATCTCAGTGGAGTTTCTATAAGACTGATTCTACGTGCAGCTTTTGGTGACATAGTAAAAGTAACATTAAAGCAGTTTGTTATGGGAACTAATTTACATAGCAAGCTTGTTTAAGTTACCACTTTACAATTTCTGGAAAACTTCTAACTTTTTTTCTCTGTTTTAGTTATCACGCAGTTACAAATATTTCCCGCCAAAGCCACAGCATGTGTTGTTCTGCAGACTGAAAGAATCTTAACTTATTGCTTCAACACAACAAGTGATTATGCACCCAAAGTGAAATAAAATTGTTGTGAAGGTTGCAGTTCTACCAACTACCTACAGCTAAGAAACAAAGGAGAATGGATGGGGCGGAAGAGTCTGAATAGGAAGTGAATATCATAACCTCTATATTTTTACAACTTTCTGTCAACTAAAACTTTATTTGTATGAATAATTTTTACCGATTCCTGATTATGTTTCAAAAATACAAATCGTTTCTCTAGAGATCTAAAAAAATAGACTTGGTTGAGGTTCTTGATTGATCTATAATTCATCCACCTTAAAACAACAGAAAAAAAAAGTGAATTTAAAAACTAATTGCTTGCTTTAATATCAAATATAGTCTTTATTAAAATTTTGATAAAGCGATTTATCTTTTTTACATATCTTGAAAGACAGATCAAAGACATAGCTCGTCATAAAATCTATGGTTGATTTTATGTAGCATTTTTGAAAGAAATTACCCATAAAGACCAAAGATTGTCAGCTTTAGAAGTCTAGAAAGATATATTTAAAACATAATAGTCAGAGACTGGCTTTGGTTTTCTTCTCTGCCACCCCACCTGACAGTAAAATTTCAGCAAAAAATCAAACTATTTATTTTAGTAAATAACTGAAAGTAAATTAGAAAAAAAAAATACCGCTTTGACATTCTTTTTACAGTAAAATTAAATGCTAAGAGTGCCAGGTTGTTTATATATCCTGTATAAATCTGTGGTCGACAGTGCCCAGTGAAGCATGAGGTGGAACCAAGCACGGGAGTTTATGACTGTAGCGGGCAGGCAATTTTCATGTCTGCTGTGAGAAGAAGGGTAAAGAGGTCAGCAAAGCCGAAAAAAATTTGGCCAGACCGCAGGTCTTCAATGTAAAGACTTTTCTTCCTGTGGTTACTTTCTCTGCTTCCACATACGCTCATAGGGATGTATTAGTGACTGTGCACATTGACACACTTTGAAAAAAGTCTCTGTGGAGAGTTAATGATCGCTAAGTGTAAGTAAGTTATAGTATTAAACTCTGTTGACCCCCAGAGCTGTTACGGTCTGCAGTGGAAATACATCATGCTGGTATTATGTCATTAGCACTTGCTAGTGGACAGGATGTTTCTTAATGGGCTAATCGCCCTACTGTGGGTACTCAATTGTGCCCAGGAGTTCAAGCTGTCTTTATTGTTTATAGGATAAACATCATAAAAAAAAGTTTGCCCCTTCCTTCTGCTCTTTTTCTTCACTGGTCTCCTTTTAGAGTTTGGAAAGTTTGACATATTATGAGAGCAATATTTAAAATACAAAACCTCATAGTCGAACTTTGGAGTGATCGGACTACATTTTTTTATATTAGTTGCCAGGTGTCCTTATTAGTGAACAGGTCTTGGGTGATGTTGTGGAAATGAACTCTGATGACTAAAGGAAGCAAAGCTTTAATTTGACAGTTGAGAAAAGTGAGATGAGTGCTGGGGGTGAGATCCCCTCCTGGCAAGGAGCGGAAGAGTGCAAACAGGACTGAGGGGTGTGAGGGTGCCCGACAGACAGTTGGGTTAATGTGTGCCGTCAGATATGTCTGATGTCGCTCTGGAGCCTGAGGTGTTGTCGAACTGTCTTAAGTCCACATGATAGCAGGGGAGGTGGAGAGAGGATGTGAAAAAGAAAGGGGTGACACAAATGGAGAAAGAAATCAGCCTTTTGATCATCAGCCAGAATTTGTTAATAAAGGGATGGCTCTGACTTTTTAAGATTTTGGTTTGTGAAGTTATTAATACTAAAATTTTCCTTCACAGGATAATGCAAAATATATTAAAATAAGTTGTAGATATGTTAAGGTTTTAAGCAATGATTGCTTTAGTGAATTGTAGAAAAGGGGTCTAAACTCACTCAATAACTTATGGTATGTAGTAAACAAATCGGGTGTAGGAAATGTAGGTATTCGAAAAAATTCTATTAGCAGATAATCTTAAATGACTCAGATCGGTACCAATGATCTCAGACCTTTAATGGATATCCCCAATTTAAAATATAGTATATGGTGGAAAAAACACAGATGGGTACTGCTTCTGCATAATCATTCTGAAGTTTCCAAACTAAACTAAAGGTGTGTGTTAAGGAAATAAGTATGAAACTATTAATATTATTAAAGCAATAAGTAGGTACAAGCATATTATTAACTCAAGGTATATATTGATGACTCCCCGTCCCCCACCTTCTGCTACACATTACCCATCAGCTAACTGACAGAAAGCCACTACATTTTTATCATAGCAAAGAGAAACTGGGCTTGTATCTATATTTATACTGAAGAAAAACAAGCACATTCTTGTTGAGGAATTGATCGGAGCGCCGTCCCTAACTTCTCTTATGTTAGCACTGTTTTAAAAATCCAGATATGAAAGCAATTATATCAAGTTATATGTTTATTTAGAAAATTTTTCTTCATGGTGATAGGATGAAAGTACTTATTTTACTTTAGGTTATCATATTTTGAAAATCTCAAACTACCACATACTTTTTTAACAAGTTAGCTCAAGTTCTATCTTTGTACTTTTTTCCTCATACAACATTTTACTTTCATTCACCTTTTACACATGATTTAGGGCTGTTGGGAGGAAGTAAGTCAAATCTTGTGAATCCGTTACTTCAAAGAGTTGTTTCAAAGACTGGCTCATTTGTAGATGTATTTCTTTTTAAGAAGCTACCCTGAGGGTGACTCATTTTATATGAGAAAATATTACTGGCACGAATGACCAAGATTTGGATCAGAATCATTCAGAGGTGAACATCCAATCAATTTATATTCCAGTTTGGAGGATTCCAAAGTATACATATAAAAACACCAAGAGTTTGTGACTGGTAGAGCTGCTACTGTGCTAAATGTACACTACTCACAACAAAGAGCTCACATAGCATCACAGGGTGTGTTCGCCAGATTTTTGGTGTGTGCGACACAGGTGGGTTGATCGCTACTCACTTCCTTCTACAGGAAATCATAAATGCACCCACTTAGCTTTAACCTTAGCTCTTCCTCTCATCTAATGACTGCCATACTCCCTCAGTGGCCTGTAGGAGAATGAAATGGCAGAGACATTACTGTTCTTCACATTGTTTTGATAAAATCTATACATTAGAGGGTGGATATGAGACAGTCATGTTTGGAGTTTTACAGTGGTACACAGTTGTTTTTATGAGAAAATAAAAAAAAATAAAGCAAAAATGTTTTCTGTTAAAATCATGGGAGGCTGCTAAGTAAGCTGGAAAACAAGTCTGGTTTTCTGAACAGAGGGAATGCACCTGTACTGGGTGACAAGAGGTGGGAGGAGTAGAAGGAGCAGCTGAAGACTGAGAGCTGTAAAATTTATACGATAAAGTGAGTGTGAGGAAGTCTACTTAAAGTTTATTTTCCTGCTGTGTTTGTCTCTGAAGTTAAAAATGCCAGCATCTGTATGCCTAAAGAGTTATTCCATTCCTGAAAGTAACATGGTTGGGCTCTTCCTGAAATACCTTCTTTGTTGTGTAGGTGATTTACCCCTTCTCTAAAATGTGTCATTTATTAGCTAAAATTCACATAGAAGCATATTTTTTACCCATCAAAGAAAGACCACTTGCATGCAGCAATTCAGTTTTTTACATTTTTTTACTAGTTCAACAACCAAAGGTGACACATTTTCTTGAATGAGATGCAGCTTTGATATGATGAATATTACAAATTCAGAACGGGGATGATATGAAACCTTGTAAATATACATGTAAACGAACAACAAATGAAATCATAATCGAGGCAGTTCAACAAGTTTTTCCTTTATTTGCCTAAGTTTTTCTTTTTTTTTAAACCATATTTTTTATTTGGGCAAGTAGATATAGGGGTATGATAAACTTTTTGAACTTTGATTTTTACATTATTTATTTTTATAAATATATTTTTCTCATACTTTGATTTAGCAATTGAAAACAAATGTTTATGTCAGACATAGATAACATGAGTAAACACAAAAAGCAGATTACAGATTTACTCTAGGACAAATATTTACCCCTGTTGAAATAGGAATTATTTCTAATTAACCACTAGCCATATCCAGTAGTGAGAGACCTTTTAAATTAAATATTAAACCTGCTTGTCATGGGATAACCCATCCCATAAAATAAATATATAGCACACTTATTGAAAAAAACAAACAAACAAACAAACAAATAAGCGAACAAAAAAAGAAAAGACCCACAGTTTTATTTTGTTACATCTGCCTAGATACAGAATTGTACTTCTTGGTGTCTGTTGTACTTTATAGTAAGTTTAAGGATTTTTGATCACCTGTTGGCTACTTGATCTTAAAGATTAAGATCTGAAAGAATAACTCACCCCCGTATCAGAGTATAACCCCGTCCACATTTCGTTTTGAAAAATGGCTCTAAAGAAGGCGTTGTCCGTTGGACCAGTGAATGAGGGGTAGCTGGGTGTTTTCTAGGTTGTGAATGAAATGTTGCAGCAGCAGAATCACAGACGGCCTGAAAGATTGTAAGCCATAGCAATGCGTGCTCCATTGCCTCAGAGAGAAGTAAATCGGAGGTTAACCTTAATCAGTGGGAACAGAGTACAGGAATAAAGTTTCTGTGGAGGAGGCCAGCAGCCTTGAGCCACATCATCTTAAGCCCTTGTCTCCTGAACTGCAGCAGATGCCGAGACTGTAGCGTTGTTACATTGGTATATGTTCCCCCATTGAGACGTGTTTTGCTTCCACCTACAGTACTACGATTTTATCTGATGCAGGGCAAGGTCCTGCCTTTGTCGTTTCTGATTGGCTGACCGATTGATTTCTTAGTAATCCTAGCATTGGAGGAGCATAACCTAACCCTAACTTGACCATTTTCCTAATCCTACCATTCGGGAACGAATGCCTTAACCTAACATGATCCAACTGTTTAACATTTATGAGCAGCAGCCACCTCGCGTGTGGGTGGAGCCATTGTTATGTCGGTATGTGTTCGCTGATCGAGGTGTGTTTCAGGTCCACCCACACGCGAGGCGGCTGCTGCTCGTAAATGTTAAACAACTCGATCACATCACAGAGAGTTTAGAGATGCGTTTTCCAGGCTTTAGCTGAACACGCTTTTGGGAGAGACAATGGCTCACGGACAGCCTCTTAGCTTGGACTGGACACTACATAGAAAAAAAGAAATTCTGGGGCAGTTTCAGAGTTATTCCTTCGGACCAGCCGATGGAATCGAAGACAGAAGAAGGGAGATGAGTTCGCTAGTGGATCTTTCAAGTTCCCTCCTTATCCAGCTTTGTCGGCTGACTGGAGAGACCAAGTGGCTCCTCAGCTGGCCCTTGTATTAGCTCTTCGACATTACCAAAGATGGCCGATCAACTAGCCAATAATAGGCTATTTAGGTCACAAACTGGTCACTGGGAGACTGAGTCCAGTTAATATATTCTGAGTAAACCCAACACTTCTAACATGTTTTTTGTAAACAATGACTAAGGACAATGGGCACCTAAAACAGAGCCATCATGTGTCCAACCGGGTAACGCTATGTCTTTTAAGGAAAATGAATTATATTCTGGCCAACAATTTCATGCTGTTGCCTTGGTACATATCTATTCAGCAACTGGCTTTAATAGATATATAATCCAAAAAAGGATGTGTAGGGGAGGTCCTGGGGCAAGTCTCATCATACTATCTCCATTACTGCATATTAGTACTAGCTGTAGGTAGCAAGCATGACCTGGGTTAGGCACTTGTGTATGTGTAAATATTTGTCCTTTATTTCTGAAAATGTGATGGAAACACTGAGCGAATAACATTTAATTGATTTTTGTAAAAAAAAAAATAGATATCTTGTCTGCACATGTTCTTTGAAAGCTAAAACATTATAAGTTAAAGAAACTGTTCATAAAAATGATATCTTAATTCTAAGTTAAAGACCAATTAAATGTTTTTGAATGTTTCAAAGATAGTAAGTTTCCCTGTGTAAATATCTTTGGAGTAATTTAGGCCGGAATACCATGTGTAGTGTTAGTTCTTATAAATTAAATTATGGGACAAAAACCATCGAGAAGTGGAATTTTTTTATGGATTGTGGGGGTTAATGCAAGAAGAGACAGTGCTAGAAGATGGTGACGGTGGCAAAGGTAACATACTGTATTCGGACATGACTGAATTTTACATCCTTAAACTCAATACACACAAAATACTCAAATTAGTGGTGCATCAACCGTGACAACATACTTCAAGGGCGTGATAGGGCTTTTTACCACGTGTCCTTTTTTTCCTGATGTTTAGACCTGGGTAATATGGCACTTTCAGCATGACGATGTACATGGCAAAAAATAAAAATACTGTGACAGCAAACTAAAAGATAATAGTCACTCCGCATGACATTGCTGACTAACCAATAGACGTTTGGTCAAAATATCTTAAAAATAATACTTTAGATCTGTCATATTTTAACATTTGGAATGAGAGAATAAGTAGCTAAAGTGCTTGAACTAATGTGCATAGTATGAAAGTAAAGTGTAAAGGCTGTGCCATTATAAAAGTAAAAACCAATATAGGTAATTTACTATATCAGTGGTACCCAACCATTTTTTCACCACAGACTAATATCAGACTAAAATGATGAACGAGAATAAAAAAAATTTAAATTTTTCTTGACTAACTAATGACTG
The DNA here is from genome assembly GCA_028564705.1 of Apricaphanius iberus. Classification (NCBI taxonomy): domain Eukaryota; kingdom Metazoa; phylum Chordata; class Actinopteri; order Cyprinodontiformes; family Aphaniidae; genus Apricaphanius; species Apricaphanius iberus. Next base: position 338,278 of record JAPXFQ010000640.1, on the reverse strand, counting down.
TAAGTCCAATCTATGCTACTAACTTTATTAGCGTTTCTGTGACATCGCGCCTACAACGTGAGTGATATGACATCCTCTCTATCCTCTCACATCACTATAGTAACATTTAAAAATGCTTTTATTTTAAAATGACCACAAAACCAAATATAAACTGTATTAAAATACAACATTCCACAATGCTGAATCAGCAGGAGCCCTGTGGCTTTTTCACTACAATGAGATGACCTAGTCTTGGGCAGTTTTAAAGGTGTCACTGCCTCATTAGAAAGCCCAGTTGCTAATTATCAAGCAGAACGGGGGTTCGGAGCATGAAAATTACCTGTTGCCATGAATCCATATTTTAACTAGGACTCCTGGTAGAAAAGTTGTATAGTGCGGTTTTTAGCAGCGGGACGCTTCCAGGCATTGACAGCTCCAAAAATGAACAAAATAAATGCTTATGTGCTACCAAAATATATATATATATATACACGTGTTTATATTATAAAGGTTGTTGAGAGCGTCTTTTAGAGGAAAATAAAAAGGAAATAGGCGAAGAATTCTGCATTGTTTGAGTACTGTCAGAAAGAAAATGTAGGAGTGATTTAAATAACTTGAATTAAAATCAAATATTATAATTATTGTTATTCACTATAACATAAAAAAAATCATACAAAGAGTATTGTAATCTACTGAAACAATCTCTGTAAGTACAAGGTTTTCTCCTCGGGGATATTCTGCTCTGAATTGAGAGGAACAAAGTTAAAGAAGGGGGTTTCCTGGGGGTGCGGGAGGGACTGGAAAGCAGGGATGTGGCAATAAGAATGAAGAGGCAGTACGGATGGGGTACAGCAAACACGGAGCCCCCAACTCATGAGAACCAGATGAAGGGCAGACTAGATGACTCTCTGGGGCTATGAAAGAAAAAAAAGGAAGAGAAGAAAGCAGCTCATAAAACTGTCAGAATCCGCTTGCATCTCTCTATCGTGGTTCAGTGTTCGCCAGATGCATTGCTTTTATTGCAACGTTTCATATTTCTGTCATCAGCCAACATATGTACTGCATATCTATCGATGTGTCAGATCTGGCACTAACTTACAGTCACAGCTCATTTCAAGTCCTTAAGTTTAAAAGAGAATAATTATTTTAAAGAAAATATATCTCTCTGTTAAATACTCATAAGCTCTTTGCTTGTTTTTACTTCATACAGAGGAATTCCAATTGGTCTCTTTAGGAATGCTCTTTTATTTTTGTTTTTATGCTTTTCTGCAGTGGAGCACGATAAGGAATTCCTACCGGTGCGACGGCATCATCGAGAATTCAGATTTGATCTGTCGCGAATCCCGGAGGGTGAGGCAGTGACCGCTGCTGAGTTTCGTATTTACAAAGATTTCATCCATGAGAGTTACGATAATGAGACCTTCCGCATCAGTGTCTACCAGGTGTTGGAGGAACATTCTGACAGGTGAGCTCCAATCTGCTGTTTTGTGGTGGACCAACTTCTATTTAGATCCCAGTGATAATTTTCAAGTAACTTGAAACAGAATTACTGAAAGGAAATTGTAAGCATAAATGCAGATTAACGCACACCCTCATGGTTACCATGTGCATGATAAACTCTTGGGAGGATGGAGCAGCCTTTGTCATCTCATGTCTGAGTGCGCCGATTTGCATGTCTAAATGTTTTTTTTCCAATGATCATTTTACCTTCTTTTTTATGTGTCCTGTCTAGAATTGTGACACTCAGAACTGATGTAGCAAGTAGAAGCCAAACAAATTCACTTTGAGAAGTGGAGCATTACTCATTTTGCTATAGCACTCCATATGATATATATGTGAAAAAAAACTTTATTATAATTTTTTTCCAATATTATGGACATGGAGACATAAAATAAAGAGGAAAAAAGGAAAAAAGATGAAGAGAGGCAGGGAAAAATTAAGAGGGAGAGGGTGAACTGAAGACAGAGAGGAAGAGGAATAAAGAAAATACAAGAAAGAAAACACAAGACAGAAACTACAAGAAAACATCAAAAATCAGATGTTGAAGTTAAAGAGTGAGGAAAGGATAAACTGTGCCAAATAACATGAGCTATCGTCATTCTTGAAAATATTTGTGTTTTAACATAGTCATGGTCTCCTTATTTTCCGTTTTGATGTAGTTAATGTTCACATTATGGCCGCCTTCTGGTGAGGTATAAATATTACAGCATTTTTAATTGGAATGTTGCATAGAGGGTAGGTGCTTATTTTTGAATAAGAGAGGAAAACAATGCTTGACAATAACAAAACTGCCCAGGGTATTGCAGTTGGGGCCTAAATCGAAGACACTTGGCAGCGTTTTTAGACGAGGGCTAAGACATTTTGTCAAAAAATGATCAAAATTAAGATAATATTAGCACCACAGGGAAAATTTTTTTAACCTTGGGAAAAATACTAGCCAAAAAGGAAGTCATTGCTTTTTGACAAGGGATGCATAGCTTGGTGGATTCCACACCCAAAGAGATTAACAGAAGGAATGACACAATGCAAGACTATGAACAATTGATCTGGTACCTGTGTAGCTGTTTACATTTCTCCTGAAATTTTAAACCATTGCTGCTTTGACCATCAATTTTCTATTATCCAGTTTAGCTGTGCAGAAGTAGGCAGTAGTCTTTTTTGCAACTGGAAAAATAAATTTATATTTGGTACTTCGATGGCACTTTAATTTAATTTGACTATTTTAGAATGTTTTTTCTTTCACCATTGTTTGACAAAAAAAAAAGAAAAAAAAAATTCAAACAAACTGAGCATGTGTCTTCATGCGAACAAAGCAAGATTTAAACAATTTTACATTCCCTGTGCCGATAAGAATCTTTGCTTAATTTAGGAATTTCTGAGATCAGCACAATGCAAACCTAGAAACCAAGAAAGTGTTTCAGCTGTTGACTGTTTTTGAAAACAAAAATAACTTTTTGTTGTTTTTATTTTTGTTGAATATTTACCTTTGTATTACAATTGACATAAATCATGTCCCTCTTTTAATTTGGTTTTCAGTAAATATAATATGTGCAACTACAGACAAAAATGAGGTTTCAAAGTTTTGATATAAGAGAGTTTTTACACAAAACTTTTGTAAATTTCTGAACTTAAAGCTTCGTCACAAGGCATATAACTCAGCTGCTTAGGCCTTTCGTTTGTCTGGAGGGAACAACACAGTCATTTATTCCTTTGCCAGGGAAAGGCTTGTATACATGAATGGACCAGGACTCTGTGACACACTATCTGCTCAGTCAGAAAATAGGTCGGGATGCATGAATGCTCAAATGAAGAACAAGGGATTTTTACTCTCAAATGGTGAAAGATTAAAAAACCACAAAGTGCAATGTTGGACAATAGAATTGCCTTGGATGTGCACTATTTCCTTCACTACTTTTCTCACAGAAGTTTTTTTTTACTTTCACAGCTGTGTTTCTTTTTTTGTTTCTCCCTGTTTCCCCTGTTTGCTTTTTGGTTAGCTCCTTGAATTCCAATCTGTGAGGGACTGTGTGTACCATTTGAAAGGGCCACCCATTTATAAAGCTATTATTGTCAATTACAAAAATGAAGTACTCCCCTGGGCCTCACCATCTGGAGCCCTCCTCACCTCCTTCCATCAGTCTCTTTATTTTACTTTGTGACACTACTATGACTATGACTCCGTCGTTCTCTTCATTCCATGACTTTTTGCTTCAGTCAGTTTCTCAAATACAATCTCTTTCCACACGTTTGTATACGTCTAACTTTATACTTATTCTTTTTGTTCCATTAGAGAATCAGATCTATTTCTGTTAGATTCAAGGGTGATCTGGGCAGCAGAGGAGGGTTGGTTGGTATTTGACATTACAGCCACCAGTAACCACTGGGTCCTGAATCCTGGCAGAAACCTTGGTCTGCAGCTTGCCCTGGAGACTGCAAACGGTAAGAGAAATTCATGTTAAATAACTCTGTTACATATAGGACTCAGAATGGCTTTTTAGTGTTACAATGGGGATACTGTTTCCACACAATTAAATATTAAAGAAAAGAAAACGCAAACAGATCATACAACATATCTCCAACATACTTAGGTGCTAAACCGCTCAGTGATTTATAAACTAGTAGGAGTATTTTAAAGTCTATTCTCTGAGCTACAAAGAGCCAGTGTAAGGACTTAAGAACTGAGGTGGTGTGTTCTACTTTCTTGGTTCTAGTGAGAACACGGGCAGCAGCGTTTTGGATCAGCTGCAGGTCTAATTTATTTTGTAGGTAGTCCTGTGAGGACGCTGTTGCAGTAATCAATCTGACTAGAGATGAATGCATGGAGCAGTTTTTCAAGGTCCTGTTGTGACATCAGTCCTTTAATCCTAGATATGTTCTTCAGGTGATAGAAGGTTGACCTTGTTATTGCCTTTATGTGACCCTGGAGGTTCAGGTTAGAGTCCATTATTACACATAGATTACAGGCCTGATGAGTCGTTTTTAGTTGTATTAGCTGAAGCTGTGTGCTGACTTTCTGTTTAGCTGTAGAAAGTTATGGGACATCCAGTCATTGATTTGTTCAATGTATTATTTTAAGGTCTGGATAGAATCAAAGTCACCTGGTGACAATGTAATGTATAGCTGAGTGTCGTCTGCATAGTTATGGTAACAAGTCTAATTGGCTGCTATAATCTTGGTTAGTGGGAGCATATAAATATTGAACATGAGGGCTCTCAGGATGGAGCCCGGGGGGACCCCCACATGTGATTTCTGTTTTTTTCTGGTGAGAAATTTCAGATGGACACAAATAACTTCCTATTCTTGAGGTAAGACTTAAACCATTAAAGTGTTGTACCAGCTCTCCAGTTGTTCCAGTAATATTTTATTATTCTAAGAGTCAAACGCTGTACTGAGGTCCAACAGAACCAGAACTGTGGTTCTGCCACTGTCTGTATTTATGCAGATGCCATGGAAAACTTTGAAGAGGGCAGTCTCAGTGCTGTGATGGGCATGGAAACCAGACTGAAAATTATATAAGGAGTTGTTTATTGTCAGGAATATATTCAACTGTTGAGTTACAGCTTTTTCCATAATCTTACTGATGAATGTGATATTAGAGATTGGTCTATAATTCTGCATTAGTTCAGTATCTAGGTTGTTCTTCTTTAATAGGGGTTTGAAAACGGCTGTTTTGAGGACCTGGGGGAAGACACCTGACTGGAGGGATAAGTTAACTATTTGTATCAGATCAGACTTAATGAGAGGGGGAGCATTCTTTGAAAACGCTGTGGGTAAGATATCGAGGCAGCAAGAGGATGAGTTTAGCTGTTTAATAATTTAATCAAGATTTGATTTATTTAGTTTTTTGAAATCAGACATTTTATCTGCATTATTTTTACATGGGAGTGAAAAGGGTGGTGGGTTGGGTGCTGCTTTACAGATTGATCTTCCAATTTCTAACTTTGCTATCAATTTTGCCACTTTGCAGCTCTGATAGCAAAGTCATGAAGACCAATGTCTCGTCAATGTAATGTCTCATCAATGTAGTGTCTCATCAATCAAGTCTCACACAAGAAGCAGATTACACTGAATCAAGTTTCCTTTTAAAGAGAATTTGATTAAAGAGTAGGCAAAATAACTCTAACAACCTCTGGCTATCCATTAAAACCATACCCACTGCTCTTAAATTAAGATGCTATTCCAGACATTTTTACTTTTTGTCTGAGATTATTATTAATTCTCTCTGGGATTAAAATGAAAGGTGTGAAACATCAGGGTATGACAAAAATAATCAAGACACAGAATAAATGTGTAAGGGATGGGAAGTGCTTGCACTTGGTTTAGTCAGTTGATATGTTTGCACTGACACTACTGTTTGCTTTATGATACTGAGACAGAGTAGACCATCACAGGTCAATATCTGCAGCTTCTACATGTTCAGTGCTGCATGTTTTTCTTGCTAATGTAGCCTTTTAAATTTCCAGTTTCTTTGTCTAGCAGTGTCACTTATTCCTGAAACACCGCACAGTACCAATCTTAAGTGAAAAAGTAAAGGAAATATCTTGTGTGACCATAACTGTAAGTGCAGATTTAAAAAGCCCACACCTAATTATCATTTAAATTAAATCCACATCCTAATGGTACGGTACTTGAATGTTTTATAAACAGATGTAAGAGAAAAAGTGCCTGAGTATGTTTGGCTTAAACTATTTATCTTTTTAAATAAAAGTAATAACTAGTTTCTACTTAGTAGGCCATAAATATGCTTCGAATAAACATTTTAAAGAGCTCCAGCTGTGTTCAAGTGTAAACCTAACAAACCCAGTTGTATAACAAACACGGGGTTAGCATTACAACACAACTCAGATGAGTTGTTGTCTGTTTGTACATAGAGGAGATATATCAGACTGTGCCATTTATTTGCTGTCACCTCATCACTCATCGGCGTCATCATCAGTCATACCCTCAGCATCATTAGCAGGCATGCAGAAAATCCACTGCTATCTCAGTAGGAGTTAGTGATCTGAGAGCATAAATGTTTGCCTGCAGAAAACTTTCTCAACAAACACCATTCAGTGCAAGAGAGTGTACAAACTCTATCTTTGGCGTGATGACAGGATGTTACATGTTAGATGAGGAAAACAGACACCATACTGCTTTCAAGTTGTGCAAAGGGAACGCCAGGCACGTCATATTTTCTGTGTGTGATTGTAGGTTAGAATGGGTATGAGGCTTTATAGGGGAGCGTGTACAAACAAGTGCATAAGACCTTCTGTCGCCAGCAGTGACTGAAGAAAAGGCGGAGAAGGGATGTGGGCTGAAAAAGGGAAAAGAATTCACAAAGAAGAATCTCGTTTGTAAATTTCATTGAACAATCAAAGGTAGTTTCAGTGTGGAAAGGATCACATACAGAGGAGATAAGCTAGGAGCACGGCAATTGTTTAATTTTAGAACCTTTAACCTCTCTGAATAATACACAGCTCTGAATAATACACATTACATGTTGGTAATTGTTTTACACCAACAGGAGAGAGTATAAAATTTCGTTTGGCTGGACTAATTGGTCGCAGTGGACCTCAGAACAAACAGCCCTTCATGGTGGCCTTCTTCAAAGCAACTGAAGTGCACCTGCGAAGCATCCGCTCAGCTTCAGGAGGGGGCAAACAACGCAACCCCAACCGATCCAAAGGAGCAAGGAACCAAGAGGCGCTCAGGGTGGCTAATGTTGCAGGTAAACACAGAAACGGTGTTCATTACAGTGCATTACAGAAGCTGTGTGTGTATTATGTCGACTCTCAGTACAGATTCATGGACTGAAATATGCATATTCATTGTAGTGCTTTGCAAAAAATATTTATAAACCTTAACGTTTTTTAAATGTTGGTTCTTTACAACAACTAACTTCCGTTTGTTGATTTTATGTAAGAAATCAACATAAATTAGCTTATACTTCTAGAACAGGAGAAAACAACCCATGCTTTTCTAAGGATATTGTTTTTACATTTAACAGAATGAAAAGTATAGCATGCATTCATATTTTACCTTTACAATAACTACCTTTTGCTGCATTTACATTTTCAGTTCTTTTAAGGTATGTCTGCCAGCTTTCCCCATTGAAAGACTACATTTTCTTTGCCCTTTCTTTGCAATATATCTCAAACTCAACCACAATGAATGGGACGTATCTACAAACATCCATTTTAAGTCTTAACCCTGAAACTCAAGTTGCTTTTAATCTGGATACTGACTGGATCATGTTAAACTCTATCAAGGTTTCTTCCAGGACATTCCTGTATTTAGCACCACCCTCTATCCCATCTTTGCTCTGGTCAAACGGGAGCATGCTGCCACAAGGTTTAACAGTGGGAGAGTGATCTCTAGCACCATTTTTACACCACTCATTCTGTTTTGGATGCATGTTTATTCTGAACAACGTCTTCCATTAGCTCACTGTGTACCTTACATGGTTTGTGACAGCTGTCTCATGGCATGTTCATAGCATTTTTTATGTGGGTCAAAAGGTTTATAGCAAATTCCTAGTAGGACTTATTGTTGCTTTCCTATTGGCAGCGTGGTTGCTTCTTAATCACTATGGAAATTTAGGAGCCATCCTCGTTCCATTTTTAGATGATGGAACAAACAGAGCTCAGTCAGATGTTCGAATCTTGGGATGATTTATAACCAAACTCTTATTTAAATTTCTCCACAGCTTTATTGTTGACTAGTCTGGTGTGTTCAGTGGTCTAGATAATCCTGTTCACAAATATTATTTAACAGACCTCTGAGGCTGTTGATTTATTGATATTTTAATACACACAGGCAGACTTAAGCCTAGTTTATACTTCTCTGTTTACGTTGAAATGAATAGACGCAACACCATTATCCGTTGACACAAGGGCTCTCCGTCACCTACGCAAAGACTGATGGAGTGAAGCCCAATTTTCTAACTCTCCATCTCCGTCAACGGAGAGTGTATGACTATGATTGCCCAGTCTCACACCAGCCAGAAATCATTTCACCTGAACGGTACTCTATAGTTGATGTAATCAGTAGTTAATGCAGCGTTTAGGCACTACATGCTTTATATTGCAAGGCCAGTTAATCTAAGATGTTTTCTTGGCAATTGTGAACACAAGGAGTTGCGGGGAACAACAAATCATGCGTTTTTAGAGTATTCTATAAGCTGCACTTCTAGTAAAAAGCTTTCCAGCTCAATCAAAATGTGCATTCTGTCATCCATTGCTCCTTGGGGGGGTAATTTCACAAGCTGAAGAAAAATAAACTCTAGTTAACCAGAAACAACACTGCAATGGTACATAGACATGCCATAACAGTAAGCACCCCCTGCTGTCCTGGTGGGGAATTCCTTGCAACATTGACACACCAACAGAGAATTATAAACAAAATATGTCTCCGTCAATACGTCTGCATCTAGGTGCAAACTTGTGGACTTGCTTACTAATTCTGTGACTTCTGACTGCACTGACTACTTTTTAGTGGTATCAGAGTAGAAGGGTAACAATACAATTCTCCTTATGTGTTTATGTAAAGACAATCAAAACCTTAAATGATTTCCTTTCACTTCACAGTTATGTTGTCACATATCATCACAATACAGTGCAGTGTTGTTCCTCATCGTAACATGATGACATTACGAGCATTTCTACAATGCACTTTAGGTATCTGTAAAACAACTGAAGCATTAAACTAAAGTGTTTATTAGTATCTGGGTCTGCATCTGTACTCAAAGCAAACAAACATAACATTCTCAAAAATGACACTGAAAAGTTAAAGCAGTTGGTGCACATTAAAGACCTGTGTTTTGAAAGTGTAAGTGTGCCGTGTTTTGCGAAGCCCTGAAACATTAGACTGTAAAGCTTCAAATAGTGCTCTGCTGTCTTTGTTTATTTACCCGAGCATTACAGAGCGTTTGGGGCCAAGTTTCCCGCTTGGAGGTAAGGCAGCACAGGCTTTTATGGTGGAACACATCTGTGGTGCGCTGTGGGGCAACTAGGCCCTGGACACATGGGCCAAATGGGTCTGTTTGGAACTTTGAATACCAGTGGTCTTTAGTGGGATGATGAGAACCAGTCGCTCATAATCATTTCCAAAGTGAGCTCCTTTCAAGAGCTAATGCACCACAGAGCCTCACTGGTCACCAGAAGAGGAGAATGATACTTGCGGATAGAAAACAGGCTCTTCTTTTTTGTGTGTTATTTTTAAAAAAGGGGAATGCTAAAACCAATGAAAAAAGGAGCGAAGTGTTCAGTTGTAAGTCTGGCAAAAATGCGTTTTGTTCACATCTGTTTCGTCTAATGGAAAAGCGAAGCCCCGCAGAATGACCTCCAAACATGGTGGCCCATTTATTTAAAATACTTAAATGATGATATAAAAATGATGCTACATCTTGAGCTAATTTCCTGATTATTGGCTAGAACAGGAATGTTTTTAAGCACTTGCTGCATGTAGTGCCTTACAAAGGTTTTTATACCCCTTGCACTTATTTCACATTTCATCAGGTTGTAACCACAAACTTCTGTTTTTTATTAAGTGCAGTGCATAATTGTAGGAAAATGATGCATGGTTTTAAAAACAAAACAACAAAAAAAACACTAACTAAAAAGTGATGCATCACATGTAGTAAACACCGCCTTACTTTGAATCCCTTGAGTAAAATCCAGCCAATTGCTTTTAGTAGTGATCTAACTAGTAATCAGAGTCCACCTCTTTATAAGTTCATTTCAGGATAGATACAGCTATTCGATGAAGGTGTTGTAAATTTGATAGAAAACATTATCTACATCAAGCAGGTCAGGGCTAAAGCGTTGGAGGACTTAAAAGCAGGGCAAGGTTGGAAAATAATTTTTAAAAAAATTGTGGCAATACCTGACAATTATTATTTGTAGATACTCTCCATCAAATTTTACAGTTTCAACTATTTTACAAAGAAGAATGGGAAGAATTTTCAGTTTGTAAATATCCAATATTTACATATGATCAGAATCAGAATCCATTATATTTGTCAAGTATGAGGACATACAAGGAATTTACTTCCAGCATATCTTGTCTCTCTAGTGAAAATAAAAAATAAATATGAAAAAAATCTGACCGATCAATCAGATCAAATATAAGAAAAATAAGACCAAATAAAAGAAAATCAGACCAAATATAAGAAAATCACACTGAAGAAATAGGCTTTGTAATCAGCGTGAGTTTGTATTCAAGGGCTGAATACAGTTGCATTTGTCACTTTTTATTTTTACATTTTGAAAACCATGTTTCATTTTTCTTTAAATCCTCAATCATGTACTATGTTGCTTTGGTCTATTATATTCGCAACTGAGTGTTTGTGTATTCATATGACCAACAATGAAAACCTACAGTAGGTATGAAGATTTTTGTGAGGCACTGTAGGCCTGTACTTTTAGACTCTGAATGCACTAATGTGTATTCTCTGTGTCTGTCTTTCTTTTGTCCTCAGAAAACAGCAGCACTGATCAGAAGCAGGCGTGCAAGAAGCATGAGCTCTACGTCAGTTTCCGTGACTTAGGATGGCAGGTATTCACCAAGATTGCCTGGGATAGTAGAAATCATTGCAAAACCCAACAACATACTGGCCTGGAACATAAAAGTGTCCTGAGTGACCAGAATAAAACAGAATAATTTGTTTCTAGAAACCTGAGAAACTTACTTAACCAACAAACCCACATTTGTGGTTTAATGTTAAGCTTTCTTTGGAAGATAAGCATCTTTGGCACATTTTAAAGTTTAAAGCAAAAACATTTTGTTGTTGATACAAAAAAGTCAAAAATATGACCATTATACTTGCTCTGCTGTTATGTGTGATGTTAGCATTTCTCATCCAGTGCTTCTCATGATCTCCAAAAAGTCTCTTCCAAACGAAAGATTGTTTATTATTTCCTGCACTCCCCTTAGGGCATGTCAGTTTCCAATATTCAACAAAAAGGACAAGAAAACCCCAAAGCCTATCTGAACAACTTCTTTAATTCTGTCTCAGGACTGGATCATTGCTCCTGAAGGATATGCAGCATATTACTGTGAGGGAGAGTGTGCCTTCCCGCTGAACTCCTACATGAACGCCACAAACCACGCCATCGTACAAACACTTGTAAGTACCTATAAAACCAAGGAAGAAAATGAAACAGGCATGCTCAGATCTCTCATCACTTACTTTCACATTTTGGATGTAAACAACACAAGCCCAAATTCTGTGTGCATTACTAATGAAGAGGATAGACTTCTTTGCAAAAATGTTGTCATAACTGACCCGTATCCTCTTCCTTCTAGGTTCATTTTGTCAATCCGGGATCCGTTCCAAAACCTTGCTGTGCACCAACACAGCTCCATGCCATCTCCGTGCTCTACTTTGACGACAACTCCAATGTGATCCTAAAGAAGTACCGTAACATGGTAGTCAGGGCTTGTGGCTGCCACTGAACTGCCAGCATCTTGACAGGGATGGACACATACGCACACAATGATGGGAGAATGGACAGGTCGCTCATTTAAAATGCTACAGAAGGATCGCAGAAAGTAGCTTTTGCATGTCATGTAGACACAATATTGTAAGACCAAACATGAATATCACCATATTTACAAGAATGATTCAGCCTTATATCTGTTTAAAATAGAATTAACATGTAGTTAATTCTGGTTCTTGGTTATGCTGTCATTTTAAGCAGCAAAGGTGGAAGCCGATATGTCAAGAATCTTAAGCAAATAAACAAACTTCAAGTTAAAAAAAAATACCCAAATCAAAATAACAGTGTCACTGAATAATTGTGGAAGATGTTCATTCAGCTATATTATTTAAAAATGAACTAAACAAAAATGAATTATGAACAATGCTTAAATAGCAGATAGTTAAATATTGTTATTTCTTTAGATCCCTTTTTACTGTTGAAAATAATATCTATCAATTTCCAATGCTCTTGAGGAGTTCACAGATCTGCTCTGCAGCATGGAGCCTTATCACTTTTTCTTTTAGTTGGTAAATTATCAAACTGTTAAAGGTATTACATTTCTCAGTTGTATCACTCTGCTTTCCAACAGGAAACTTTTAATATAAAAGGAATAATCTATTTGCATTCAATTTATTTTTTCACTGACACTCAGCCGGGCAGATAGGATCTCACTGATTTCTGTTCAGGGATGATTTAACTAGCCACACGGAGGAAGATACAGACAAATCTTCTCCATTATGATTGTCTAAACAAGACACAAATAACTGCAGAACTGGGGACAGGGAGAAGGTCTACATGTATGTTTCCCTTTTGTAATGTTCATATTTTATATTTGGTTTTGCTCTTTTGTCGAGCTCATGTTTACTCCCAGTTAAGATGCAACAGCTTGCTAAGATCTGCAAGGACTTTATGTTCCAGGTTAATCTTTATATTAGAACATCTCCAGGTATTGGTTTCAGAAAGGTGGAATTTAATTTTATTGTCTAATAGTTGGCAATTCCATGAGCTTTAAAACCTAATCCAAAAAAAAAAAAAAGAAATATTTCCACCTAACATTTTCAGATGATTAACTTTTTATATTAGCTATGTATGTGAAATTATTTTGGTCTTCATAAAGCAGCTGAATGAACATTATTCAAAACAGGGAGTCCATATTTCAGTTAGAAGCTAAAGGAAATAAATTACTTACATTATTTGAAGGTGAACATTCCTTTATAAGACCTTTCCCCATAAATAGACCCTGGACATACAAACACATAATCATGTTTGTGCTTTCTACTGTGTCTACAAGACACAAAAAGCACAGACTGTACTGTATAATCCTTCATTCACTGTAAACCATCTGTTATCTTAATGATTATGAGGATAATTGTAATTCATTATGTTTACCATATGTGTGAATATGTGGCTGACAAAGGAGGATAAATGACTCTGTATTCCCTCAATGTACAATACTGTGTAAATATTTTTTTTCCAAAAAAACAAGTGTATTTATTTCCTGGAATGCCATTTGGATTTCTTTATTTTATTTCAATGTATAAAATGCTGTATTATTTTTGGACATAAGCATTGCCTCATTTATTAGGAACATTTTTAGAAATACAAACAGCTGTTTGAAGCACCTTGTCCTGTGCGCTCCAAATTTTCAGGTTTTTACTTCTCTGCTGTAATAAAATCTGTTGTATTTAAAAATAAAAAGATATATTTATTAAGAGCAGGCTGAGCTCTTCTAAAGTGCGCTCAACAACTTTCTCAACTATGTTTTACTGCTGAACTGTTACAATAAAATGGGAGAAAAGCAACTAAAGTGCTTTGGGACCTATTTTTCTGTGACGTAAAAAAAAATAAAAAAATGTATTTCCATGTTAAACAAAAAGCCATGCATGCAAAGTTGCAAAAAAAGGTGATGACATAAAACACAGACTTCAAGCATCAACACATGAGACATTAACAGCAAAATAAGAAATTAGAGGAAGTATAGTCTCCAGCTCCAGCGTGAGATTTCAGAAGATAAACATTTAGTTAGTGATTTGTCCACTCAGGGTTGAGGAATTCTTGACATTATCAGTGCAAAGAAACACAGTAAATAAAATATGATAAAAATAATACAAATTACATCCCAGAATGTCGATTTCAAACTAAAAGAACAGAAGTATCTTCAATAGCCACAAAGGAAAACATAAATAACAATTACTTGAAGCAGTTTGTTACAGTTGAATATAAGGCAAGGCAAGGCAATTTTTTTTGTATAGCACACTTTCAACACAAGGCAATTCAAGGTGCTTTACATGATCCAGTGATAATGAAACCACATGATTACAAACAAAACATATAAGTTTAACAGTAATCAATCAGTAAGAAAAGATAATGTAAGGAACAAATTTATGTAATTAATACACAATCACTTAAAAAAGAAATAAAAAAGTAAGAATAGAAATTAAACCACAACAAAAAAAAATTATTTAAGGAACCATCCATTTTCTTAACCAGGGTGCTGGTGCCTATCTACAGCTGTCAATGGGCAAGAGGCAGGGTACACCCTGGACAGGTCGCCAGTCCATCACAGGGCAGGACAAACAACCATGCACACACTCACACCTAAGGACAATTTACAGTGATCAATTACCCTGACAGTCATGTTTTTGGAATGTGGGAGGAGGCCAGAGTACCCGGAGAGATGCGAATAGATTTCTGTTTGTTCTGATGAGAAATTTCCGATGGACACAAAGAACTTCTTATTTTTGAGGTAAGATTCAAACCATTGAAGAGCTGTACCAGTGAGTCCGATCCAACTCTCTAATCGTTCCAGTAATGTTGTATGATCAACAGTGTCAAATGCTGCACTGAGGTCCAACAGAACCAACAATGTAGTTTTACCGCTGTCTGTATTTATGCGGATGTCATTGAAAACTTTGACGAGGGCAGTCTCAGTGCTGTGATGAGCACGGAAACCAGATTGAAAATGATCTAAGGAGTTGTTCGTTGTCAGGAATGTGTTCAACTGTTGAGATACAGCTTTTTCAATAATCTTACTGATGAATGGGAGATTAGAGATTGGCCTATAATTCTGCATCAAGGTATTGTCTATGTTGTTTTTCTTTAATAAGGGTTTGATAACTGCTGTTTTGAGGGCTGAGTAGGGCTATAAGCAGATGGTACATGCATTAATATAGTACCATGCAAAACAGCCAAGATCAAGTTAACCACTACAGCTGAGGAACTATTTTACTGCAGATACCAAGGGAAGGTATATCTGTTTGATTATATAAAAAGATAATGCACAAAGATAACTTTTATGGATCCTGCTGATGTTGACCTTTTGAAGGCAGTAGCCACCTGGTAGTCTATAGCGTGGTCATGAACAAACAGGCACATTCATCAACAGCGCCTTTCTATGATGCTCAATAAATACTAAGGGACTAAAATATCCCCATTGTATATGCCAACATTTGTTGTGAGCTCCTACCATCTGAGTGTTGAAGCTGAAATTTAGACCTTTTAGACCAGATGAAATGTGTGATATTAGCTCATATTCTTCACCTTCTACCACTGTAACTCATCTGCTTTAAGATTTGACATGTTCAAAGATTGTACTCTGCACATTTTGATTGAAAAGACTGGTTATTCAAGCAGCTGCTGCCTTTTTATAATCTTGAACCAGTCTGGGGATCTCCTCTAACCTCTAAATCCAACAAGGCTTTCTAATCTCTGAACTTTTTCTGAAATACTCAGTCCGGTCAGCCGTGCCACGTTTATTTCCTTTTGCTTTGAACTTCAGCAGTCGTCTTCTAATTGGCATCATGTATTAAGAAGCTGCCATGTGATTGTCAGATTCAATTCTTGTGTTAGCAAGCAGCAGTACAGGTGTAGTCTACCTGGACGGTTGACTTGTGACATTGTGTAAATACTCTTAAATCGTAAAATATGTTTTCTTTAAATTATTCACCGTCTTTAATGCGCATATTATTCTTAAGTCTTGAATTCAGCTTTTATACTTTTTATATATGTGTGAATCCAATGCTCGTATGGCCTGTCATTTGCTGAATCTGAATTTCCCCTGTTTAGGACAATACATTCTATTCTATTCTATTCTATTCTATTCTAAAAAACGTGTACACATTTAGTTTGGTGGCAGAAAACTACACAGCTTTATGCCGCCACCTGCTGATTAAAACTGTTCAGCGTGTTTGTCGTCAGCTCTCATCTAAATTGTGTTTGTGGGTTTTTCTTTTGTGTCAGTCCCATTTTACGCCTACTACTACTTGAACTGAACAATTAAAAGGTCGCATCCTCTTTAGACAGGAAAGGTGGAGGAGCGTCTGGCAGAAAAAAGAAAAACAAGTTTGAACACCCACATACTTTCATTTTCACAGGAACGTTTCGTTATGAGAGACAGCGTGTGTGCATGTATGTGCTTGCTTATTTCTGTGTATGGCACAAAGTGCGGTTTTATTCTTTTCTCCGGTAGGAACTAATTAACAGGCCTGCCAAATGTTCTGCATTAGCATACGCAGGCCTTATAGTCTTATGGCACTTTTAATAGCCTAGTTTAGGTTTTCTTGATTTTAGGATCAGAAGCCATTTTTTCTAAAGTTAAGTTTAATCATATTGAAAGAAATGTAATCAATAAAAAAACGAATGCATCTTTCCACTTAGTTTTATTCTTTGGTTAAGTTTTAAACATGATTGGTCCGCTCTTTTCTTTGTTCCTAAATGTTACACAAATGTTCTAAAGAGCAAAGTGTGGAAACCGAAAGCATGAAAATAGATTTAAAGCTTTCGCTTTCGCTTGTGGGAGCGCACTGAATTTTAGTTGCGACTTCTCCATTTAACTTTCCGATGAGCCGTGTATATCTCAAACTGAACAGCTTCATTGGCTGATTTATTATTCTATTTTTGTTCTATTTGTTAGATAGAGAGCTTGAATTGCCTCAAAGAATAAAGTATAGCCATTATATGTTTGCAAAAGCGGTTTAAGACTACCCGAAGTTGATCTGCACCGTGGAGTGTTGTTCCTGTGACACGCAACATGTGCTGAAGATGGATGAAGGACCCAAGTTGCACCTAAAAGAGTGGCTGATAGTTCAGATAGAGAGTGGGAAATATGAAGGCCTGTGCTGGGAGGATGAGGACAAGACCATGTTCAGGATTCCTTGGAAGCACGCAGCCAAGAAGGACTACAAGCAGACGGAGGATGCAGCTCTCTTTAAGGTGAACACTTTATGTTTCACTTTCCGAAAATAATGGAGATTCTTAAAATAGGTTATTTTACTGTACTTTGAAATAGAAAAAAAGTCAATTTGAAAGTTAAGTGAATGAAACCAAAAGTGCGGGGTAAATCAAATCTGTAACCCAAAATCTGTCTTTAACTATGGATATGCGACAGAACGCAAATTAATCAATGCAATTCTGTTAGGTGCTATTGGTGTAAACTATAGTTTTTTGGATCCTGCTTATTCTAATATTATATTGCATTTTATATAATCTATACATATGTCAGGTGCTTTTCGAGAGTGAACGATTTAGACTTAAAGACTGAAAGTTACAAATATAACTTAATTGTCTAAATTCAAACACATATTTTAAAACAATAACATTATAATTTCAAGGTAATATGGAGAAAATAAAATACAAATAATAATTTTCTCTGCGTTTTAATATTTTAAACAGTATTTTTTTGGAAATCTTTTTAAAATCAGAATGTCCTTTTACTGTTTATGCACAGGCCTGGGCTGTGTATAAAGGCAAATACAAGGAGGGCAGGGATAAAGCTGATCCCACGATGTGGAAGACCCGACTTCGTTGTGCACTTAACAAGAGCACCGACTTCCAGGAGGTACCTGATCGCAACCAGCTGGACATCACAGAGCCATACAAGGTCTACCGAATTCAGCAGGATGTCTGTTTATCAAATCCAGCGGGTAAAAAAAATAAAAAAAAGACCAAGCTTAGGTCACATTGAATTCCCTAGGTCGATAGCATCTGTCATATTTGAGCTAAAGTCTCCCTCACTTTTTCCCACTCATTACAGCGCATCCTCAGTCAAAACCTTTGTTTAAACAGATGAAACAGCCTCCAGAAAGCCCTGGTTATCTGGAAAAACAGGTAAGATGAGAAATACACACATATAGCCAATAAGACAGCAATTCTAGTCTTGGGGAATAATGAATACCTTTGGGTGGATTGGATGAATTATGTGGTTTGGTTGGTTTGCGCAGCAGGGAAAAAAAACAACAACTGTCACTTCTATCAGTTTATGAATAATTCAAGTTTCACAAAGAGATTTAACATTAAATCACAAGTCATTTTAAGACCTGTTATAGTAAAAGAGCTATATATAGTCAGGTTCTTCACTGAACAGTATTACTACACACATGACTACACACAAACCACAAGTCTTTTTGCATTTGAAAATATACCCTTAGGCCATGTAAGGAAACTCTCTATAAAATGATAAACTCTTCCTGCTCCCATGCTTTCTAAAAGCTTCCTTAAGTTTGGTTTCTTTTTTTGTAGCTCCGGTGTCAAAAGGAAGTGTTTAAAGCACACAAAGAAGAAAAACCGTGTGCTGGTAAGGTTAACAAACATACAAACATTTCTGTGTTAAATTCCTTTTGTTAAAAAATAAGGTACTATGTGATATTCTATACTGAATATATGAGTTTCACTTTTGGATATAAATGAACTTTAATAAGAACTGTTCAATTTATTGAGAAACACCTGTATGTTTATATTTTAACCATCTAAGAAACAGTAATGCTCAGGTTGTCTACAGCGAAATCTATTCAAGGATTATCAACAAGTTAATTTGTGCCTATTTACAAGCAAAACATGTCTGGATAAGTAACTTTAAAGCTTTAAAGCTTCTCCAAATGTTTGTTTAATTTCATTTCCCTATAAACTATGTAGGACATTTATAGGATAATTTAGATTAAGTTTTTGTAAGTAACTGAGGGTTTGATCTGTTGAGATGGTTTAGTAAAGATTGTATTCCATAGAGATTTAATTAATTTAGTTTTAGTATACTTTTTCATTTCACGTATATAAATATTATACTCAAGGTGTGACATTCTACATTAGGTGTATTTATGTTCTTATGACATCATCTGGACTTGCACACCTTTATGAAAAGTCTTCTAAGGACTTTACAGTTTGGTCTCTGTGCACAAATCTCTGTAGGGAGATGTTCTTGGGTTTGCTCCTACTTTCTCAAGTTAAAAAATTTCTAATGCAATAACATAAGTTAGGTTTCACTTCCAGTTTTGATTCACATAGGTTCTCTTATTGTGCATCATGTACGGTTTTCAAATGTCAGGCAATTAACTTTTAAAATAGATAAGCATTTGATAAATGAAAGTTGATATCAGACATTACAGGTAAATTATTTTATTGATGAGAAATTATGCAAAGTTTAGCTTTCACAGCATAGAATTATGTTTTTGTACAGCAACAGCTACAAAAGACTTGTCAGTTATTTTTTTATTAGTCCTTTTATTAGTCCTTTAGAAATATTTGTCTGTTAGCATATACTTTGGTACATTTACTTAGCTTTCTAAAATTAAACTAATTCATCTAATCTTTCATCAAGGGAGTCATCTTTTACATGATTCTAATAACATCCTCCTGCACAAGATTAATAAAAATAGACAGGAATGCAATGTTTTTCTTTGTGCAAGAAATAAAAACTTGACATTTAAACCAGTTGGATCTAATTTCGATCTATTAATTCCCTAAACTTTACTGTGAGACGGTATTCTAAATTTGCCCACATTTCTAACAAACTGCTTCTGAAGAAGCAATATCTGGAGAATGCATTTTTGCATTTATCGCCTTGTGCGTTTTCTTAGTAATCTGATATTAATTTAATCCAATATTACCTCATTTTTGGGAGCATATCAGTTGCTGTAGCAGTCTCTCTGAGTTACTACATGACCTTGTTGACCTGGGGTTCCCGCTTCCAGTCCTAAGAGTTATTATCCTGGAACTTTTGGATGTAGACTATATCTGCTGGAATGTACCTGAATCAAATGGCTAAATTCCCCCATCAGCATCTATTGCAGCTCTGCACTGATATCAAGCCATTAATTTGATTCAGGTGTGTTGGATAAGGAACCATCTAAAAGTTGCAGGGTTGTAGCTCTCATCTTTGCCAACCCCTGTTGTAGAACCTTACTTTCCTCGGTCTGTATAAACAGAGAAGAAATTTATATTTTTACTGTATCTAAAATAATGTATTGCTTCTTACAGCTGTAATAATGTTATCCTTCCCTTTTATTTATTGTTATTTTGATACATAGATTAAAAAAATAGCCAAATAACCATACAAATACCTCATAAAGGTAGCATTAGTTTTCAAAAATTTGAACATAATTTTTATCTTTTTTATGTTCTGCCTTTAAGAGAGGGATACATTATAAGTAGCTGATATCACCTTCTTTTAATTAGGCTTTATGGTTGGACAGAGTCTGTAGACATGCTAGCAGCATTACTTCAATAAAAGTGATGAGTGGAGCTCTATTAGCTATCACACCAAGACTGTCCATGTAATCTGGAACCAGAAATGTCCCCAGGCTGCCAAATTATTCTTTGTTTTATTTGAACTAAGTGTAAAATGCTTTCTTTACCCATTTCCTCAGAGTGAGGGGTAGCACTATGCTAGTCTATGACACACACAGGTCTTTCTACCACCTTCTCTGGTATCAAATTGAAAGAACCACATTAAAAGGACTTCAAGCTGTAGGAACTACATGATATGTTCTTTTTGAAAAAAAATTACAATAGTTTGGTTTTTTTCAATACCAGTAATTGACCCTTGTCTATTTATGACACTTAAAATTTATCCTGAACAAAGCTGGTTCAGCAACGCTTTTAGATTAATCCTGCAATATGGTAAAATTTTGTGATCTCATGTTTTTTATTTCTTCATTTTCATTTTTACATATTTTTGATTATGTTGGAATATTTAAAAACATCTGGGGCAAATTTACTTTGTATGATTAATTTAGTTTAAACACTGGTGTGCTTGAGTGAATTACACCTTCATTTGCTGTTTTCTGTGATTAAGTTTAGTCTAATTTAAGATGAGAAATATTTTTTATGTGTATTTTACACTGCATATGTGAATATATCTTTTTAACACCCAGGTGGGCTTGTGAATTAGCAAAAATAAAAATGTCAACAAATACTTTTTGTAGTTTTGAGGAGTTTTTATGCTACAGATGACCTGATGAGGGAGCATATGTACTGTGAACTAACAGAGAAGAAAAATCTAAATCAGGCTCCTGCTCTGATACGTTTCTTCAGTCCTGTCCTCAATATAACCGGTGAGCAAACAAGAATTATCCAAAGAAACATGACAACATCCGCACATATATATTTTCAGTTTTGTTACTCTTTATCAGTGTTAACTGCATTCTGTGTACAGACTTTCGCATGCAGGTGAGACTGTTGTACCAGGGCCAGACAGTGATGAAAGTGACCACGCAGAGCCAAGACGGATGCTTCATCCTCCAGGGTCATGTTCCTTTGGGAAATGAACAGATCTATGGACCCTGCTCTGCTCAGCAGCTTTCTTTTCCCTCCCCGGGCTCCGTAGCTCTTCCAGCTTGCTTGGCAGAAGCGATGAATCGCCTTCTTTGTCATCTGGAAAGGGGTGTACTATTGTGGGTGGCACCAGACGGGGTGTTTATCAAGCGCTTCTGCCAGGGCAGGGTGTACTGGAGTGGTCCTTTGGCTCAGAATACTGACAGGCCAAACAAACTGGAACGTGAAAAGACCTGCAAATTGATGGATATACCCACTTTTCTAAATGGTATTACACAAGATGCATACAATTTGAAGTTATAGAGTTTTTGTAAACTATTTCTGTTTAAAATAATCAATCTAATTATATAATTTAATGTTTGCACAGCACTCCAGAGCAGTTTACTCGGAAAAGGACCAACACCTTCATATGATATTGAGCTCTGCTTTGGAGAAGAGTATCCAGACCCAAATGTCCCTAAAACCAGGAAGCTAATAATGGCACATGTGAGTTGAAGATGAACACAAAAAGCTTGCTGTTGTATTCTTTGAAAAAAATAAATATTGTTTTTGAGTTTAGATAGCTTCAAGTTCCCTCTTGTGTAACACAACTATTCACATGCAACGATAAAATGTAATTTTGACCCATTCTTCCAACACAAACTTTGTTCTTGAGGGTCTTTTCTTATCACCCTGATCTTCAATTCTTCCCATAGATTTTCAGGTCCAGTTGACTGGGCCTTCTCTTGCTGCTATATTTTCTTCTTGTGAAATCAACAGAGTTTTCTTGGCAGAGTGTTTGGGATCATTGTCTTGTTGCGTCAAGTTTATATCTTTAGAGGGAAAGTCTCAGAATACTTTTCCCTACATTTGTACTTCAATTATATGAATTCCATCAGCTTCACACTGTTCACTAGAAGAATGGACCCACACTATGATGATCACACTTCCAAACTTCTCTTTTGGTTGTTGTTTTTTGCGTGATGTGAGTCCCATTCCTCTTCCAACATCTTGTGTGCAATGACATCCAAATAGTTTAATTTGTATCTGATTTTACCAGACTCATTCTCCCTGTATTTCATTGGCAAGAAAAACATATTTTGCAACAAAAATTAGATGAGTGTTTCTTCAGTAAATGAGTCTTGCACAGTGAGTGTATGTAGGGGCTGTACCTGCCAATTCCAGGTCTTTCTGAAGCTCTGTATAAGTAGTCCTTGGTTTTTGCAAAAACATATCTGATTTTTTAATTTATTTTACACCTCTGTCAGAAATCTTCTTGGGAGCATCTGGTTATACAGAAGGACAAAAAAGTATTTAGTCAACCACCAACTGTGAAAATTCTCCCACTTTAATTCCCATTATAGTTATACCTCAACTATGAGAGAAATAATTAGAAAAAAAAATCTAGAAAATCACATGGTCTAATTTTTAAATAATTTAACATCATAATTTGCAAATAAATAAACTTGAAACATAAAGAATCCGGCTGACCAGCCTTTCAAGATATGGGAAAGTCACTAAAAGCTTAAAAGACACTGCAACACTGTACAAAAACAAAACAAAACCCTCTACCACCTTAAACAAGATAACTTGGTAAGGTGGCAGCAGCTCTGTTGTCTTTAACTCCCAGCCGCAGCTGGACAACCTGACAACAGACAACAAATGATCTGCAACCATTAAGAAAAATGGAATGCCCATTTTCCCCATAAACTTTAGTAAGTAATTGTAACTTACTTATAATTTGGGCTAATTGTTGAACTTTATATCTCAAGTTCTAGAATTGTTCTTTGGGCAAACAAGTCGGGAAATACATTTACAGAAATGTAAAACTGACTAAATTTAATTAATGTTTAATTGTTTTGCACTTTGAATGTTAAACTATGAGGTATAGCCTTAGTTTCCTATCCCAGCCTGGTTCCTAGATTGTTTAATAATTCCTTAAAAAAAAAAAGAAAAAAAAAAATGAATATATACTGTATGGATTAAAAGCTGCAGCTAGGTACAAGTGTGGACTGAACCGATGGCAATAACTGGAAAATGTCAGTATTCTGAAGGAAATAGGTCATCGGAAAAATTTTCAGCCTTTGAACTTAGTTTAAAAAAATTGAATTATTAACTATTAACTGAACTAGTACATTTTAAAATGTGTGAACTTAACTTTGAACTAATTCGTATAAAAAGTGAGCTTTCCCAACACTGGCTTCTAAAGACTCAACATTTAATCTGAAAAAACATCTTAAAGTAAGGTATTTTTATAGCCTGTGGCTGTCTAGTTTAGTGTTTTTCTCCATTATTTGACAGAGCCCGTGTAGTGTTAGTTAGGTCATTTTTCACAGTATCAATATTGTTGTTGGTTGTATCTGACATGATGTTAGCTTGATTATATGTTGTTGTGATGGCTTTCCCAAAAACTATTGCAAAACGGATAAAAGCTTTACATTTGGAGTGTAATAAATGTCTGTTTACAATGCTTTGCATGTTTATAACAGAAAGTTGCAAATAGCCCAATTGTCTGTGGCTGCAAAACAGCCAAACTTCATTTCAAATAACTAAATATAAAATGTAATAAAATGTAAAGAGATATTACTGCTAAAAATACAGCATGTTTGGTTGTTTTTTGAAAACCTAGAGGTAGAAGTGTTATGCCAAAAATAATTAATTACTTTTACTTTTTTTTTTTTTTTCCCAGTCAGTACCTAATATTTAGCATTTGTATGCTCTCTGTTTTCCTGTGGGAGTATCTACCAGCGCATTTTGATATTTAATAGACTTAAATACTGTTTTTAAGGGGAAGTATTCCAAGTATTACGAATACAGTACCAGGATTTTGCAAAGTAACGGAATATGTTACAAAATACATTTAGAATCAGGTATTATGTATTCTGTTACTAAATACATTTACAAAGTATCCCCCCCCAACACTGATAATAGGTGGCAATGATAGGAAGCAGAATTACTTTCTACATCCTGACTGATGTTTGTCATTTTCTTGACTTTCCATGCATTTGTGCGTCATTTCAGATGTTTGTAATTATCATGTCATTGTACTTTGTTACAAGACCTAATTTATGAACTGCTTTGTTTAAAAGGCTGTAATTAGAATCTGATGATTTCTCATGATTAGTCACATTTAATATGTATTTCCTGAGAAAAAATCTATTTTTGATACTCATTTCCAGCAATTTTGAATTTATTTACAAACTTGAATTAATTGAGCAGGACTTTTATAAAGTTGGATCTTCCACATATGGATTAGAATCGCAGATATTCTTGCATGAGTGTGATATTTTCAGCCAGTAGATGTCCTTACAGCCACATATATTGAGAGTTTCTCTCTTTCCTGTTGGCCAGGTGGTTCCCTTGTTTGCTGTGGAACTGTTACAGAGATTTAGCTCGGGACAATCTGAGGAGAAACATCAGAATCTCACCTCCAACGCAGAAGGAAATAGGATGTCAGAAAACTGAGAAATCTACCATGTGCCCTACTAGATATGAACAAAACCCAACTTGATTTCCGTCCTCGTAATCACTGTGACAGATAGTAACACATTGTGATAAGTAAGGATATATATATATATATATATATATATATATATATATATATATATATATATATATATATATATATATATATATATATATATATATAAACATTTTACCTGCATAATGATTTTGTTTGCAAGCATTAAGGGAAATAAAATTGAATCTTCAACAATGTATTTGATGTTATTTTCTAAAGTGCAGCCGGAAACCTGTTCTACATTTTGCTCTAAGTATGTACAGTAGATAATGAAATAATAATGTGAATGTTTTTCTCCATCTTCTTTTTATATTGAAATCATACTCAGAATATGATATGTTAATTTAATTTTATCCTAATCGAACAAATGTGTGGAATAAATTGACTGCAGAAATGATATCTATAAAGCTTTTTCCTCATTTATTTCTAGCGAACATCATATAACAGATTCACAATTTTTTAAAAATATACATTTTTGTAGCTGTAACATTTAAAAAGGAAATAACATAACTGGTAAGATTTTTCTCTTTTAAAATAATAAAAAAACAAACTAAAGTGAGAGAGAGTGCTGAATCAGATAATTTACCCGTATCTGAGTTTAAAATACTTTCATCATTTTTTTCCCTGCCTTTGAACATTTACAGTACATTAAAAAATGAGACGGGAACTGAAGCGTACAGTACACACAGGGGTCAAGAGCATTCACAAAGCATCATGTTCCAACGTGTTATTAGCACCATTACTCTTCAGCCATACTGCACCTTTTTTTAACTCAACCATCATTCAGTTTTTAATGGAAAAAACACCATGAGTGTCGAGGCGATGTGGCACAGACCTGTCTGTGTGGGTGGGATTGTCTGTTATGCAGTTTTCATTAGTGTTCTCCCTTTCTCAGAGATAATGTTAAGAACATATTGGAGGGTAATGCTTTGATGAACAACCTTTAGAAAAGACTCCCAGTGATAAGAATTAGAAAAAAAAAAGGCGGAGAGTTGCTCATACATTCACCTTGCCCGACGAGGCCGGCATGAAGAAATCGGCTCGGAAGCAAGAAAAGATACAATAAAGGAAAAAACTGCATTGCAAAACTGACAGAAATTGCAATTGCAATTGCAAATCTGTTTAGCATATTTACTGTATATAACATCTGTAATGTAATATATATGAAATTCCTCAATAGCGTTTACTTTTATAACACTGATTGAAAATACCCTGCAGTAGTTACTTTCATTGAGTAGGTGGGGCAACCATATCAAAAACAGAGTGAACACAGACAAGTGCTTGATTGTCTCATTGAATGTCTTCAGTGTCTTTGTAAAGAGTCATTGAGTTGTCTTTAAGTTGCTGCTCCATCTCAGATTCAATTCACCCCTTCACCATTTCAGGTCGTTATGTATTTTTGTCAGTTGTGGAGACAAATGGAAATAAAAATGGCAAAATGTCATGTAATTCAGTTTATATGTTATCACCTAAGATTTTTGTACTACACTGTAGTCTATTCAGATCTGTTAAAAAGTCATAAAATAGAACCCTGGAGAAGACCAACATAAATTTAAGTGATCTCCTGCTGTTGGATGTTATTTATTAGGGTTATATAAAAACATTTCCTTACAGTATAGTATGAGTAATGGAGATATTTTCTTTATTTCTGTGATACAATGATTGGTAAGATGCACGTTCAGTGTAAAACAGTCCAATGGTGGACAGGAGCCTATTCAAACAATCAGTTCAAAACAGTCAAAAATACAAAAGTACCAAATGGTGAAAGAGGAAAATGACCTGGACCCTGATGCTCCTTTAATTTCAGGAAAGGAAAGGAAGAGAAAGGGTCAGCAGGGCCTAAATCTTTATGAACTAGATCACATGTCATTTATGTCTGGTGTTGTTGTATATATCTTCCCTGCAACCCTACCTTGAGGTCTCTCCATTGTTTATCTTGGTAGGTGCAAAAGAGACAAGGAGGGTGTGTATGTGCTTGTCTGGGTGTGTGTAAGTATGCACATGCAAGTTTTCTACTGCCACTTCATTAACTTGGAGCCATGAGGTAAATCCAGGAGGCTTTTATCAGTTATGGTTGAGGGAAGTGTGTCTGGTGCAGACCAACGTCGTTTACGAAGGCGTTGCTGCTCCTTAGCAGGAGTGTCTGCAGCTTGTTTGCAAGAAGGGCCTGGTGTTGAAAGGAGTGGCTGGGGATGAAGCGGAGGGGGTGGTGGTGGTGGTGGCATCTCCTCCCTGTACAAGCTGCTTGAATCTCCTGGACCCCTGGGGAGGAGTTGAGTGTGATGGGCCCTGGAGCTGGTACGGGTGGGTGTCCGCTGAGTTTGGATAGGCATTGGGGTTAGGGCTAGGCAAACATCACCCTCACTAAGCTGACGGCAGGGAAGGCCATACAGCTGTGTAGTTCTCTGAGGAGAGCAGGAAGACCAACCCTTGTCTTGCACAAAGAACGGGTACTCCACCAAGACCTGCAATAACTCCTAAATAAAAAAAGATCAAGATTTAAATTCAGTGGGACCTTTGATATTTAGCATCACAGCAATGATGAACTTCTTTAACAGAAGCATGCAAAACCTAGAGAAAGCTGACCTGAGAGTTGCGATCTGTGAGGTGAACCTGTAGTTGACTGAAGCCCTGTGTACTGCTTGGGGAAATCACAAGAACAGTGCAGGTGCTGAGGTGAAACTCGGGAGATGTATCTGCACTCCTCAGAAAGTCTTCAGTCCTCAGCTCCTCCACTCTTTTCAACCGCCCGCTAGCCAACTCAATTAGAGACCCCTTGGTGAAATGAGGTAGGAGTGCAGGAGGAGATGGGCGAAGGGCTGGGGACAGGGTTTGAGAATTAGAAGGAGAAAAAGCTCTCCCTCTCTCTCTGGTACGTCGTTTCTCACGCTCAAAGTCTTTTTCTTGGTCTTTGTCACGTTGTAATTGCTTGTCTTTTACTTTACCCCTTTCCCTGTCCCTTTGGAGGACCTTGTGTCTTTCTTGGTCTCTTTCCCACTCTCTTTGGGACTTCTCATGGCTGTTAGGCAGACTCGGGGGTGGTGAATTTCGTAGAGTGTGCTGTCTAGGACCTGGCTCCCTAGGTAGACTGTATGAAAGTGTTCCTGAGGAGCTGGAGAGAGGGTAGGCCTGGGCGTGAGGGCTGGGATGGGTGACTGATCCTAAGGAGTAATATATCTGGGCCTCAGATGGCGTAGCCCCCACATGGTCTAGAAGTCCACCTCTGCCTCCCCTTGAGTCTGGTCCAAGGGTATGTGGACTAGAGGGAAGTGAAGATGAAGTTGTCTTTACAGACGAATGTGTTTCCTGCAACGAGGAATGTGGCTCAGGACTTACTTGAGGTTGAGAGTCAGACAAAAATGCCCCTGCAGAATGGACAGGGGAGGTCAGATCTTCCTGCTGTCTGCGTGTTCCATTAGCATGCAAAGTGTATGGACTAGATCTGCTGCTGTCATTCCCATACTCTCCAGTGAGCAGAGGTCTTGACGATGAGGGAGTCCTGCTGCCTGGTTCATCCAAGCCATTTGGCCTTTTGTACCTATGTCTTAAGATAGGGTCTTGGGGATACAAAGAGTGAGGGCTAAACAGGTAGGAAGGGGAAAAGAGAGGGGCACTATAATCCCGTCGACCGGTATTAATGTAGGACCAAATCTCTCGTGTACTACCTGGAAAAGGAGTCTTAAAAGAAGAAGAAGAGGAAGAAGATGGCGAGGGGGGCAATGACAGTGATCCCTCCCCTCTAAACCACCTAGAGTGATGGGGCAGGGGGGAGTTGAGGGGATCGTCTCTCCAGGCAGGAGACCCTGAAGTCCTTCTGTCACTGACCTGGCCTGGGAAAAGTGGAAGAGAAACAGGGGAAGAGTAGTTTAGGGGCCATGGTAATGGCACATGGAGGCCTGGTGCTGGAGCAGGAAGCGCTGGAGGGCTGTGTAGAAGATGGGGGTTTGGGTTAGAGAGAACTCTGTCCCTGTCACTGTGCTCCCTGCCTCCCTCCCCTCTACTGATGGTATGCCGGCTCCGAAAAGGCACAGGCGGCTTAAACTCATCCAGAGGGACTTGGTGTTCTGCAGATCCTTGCCGAGACTCCCTCTTTTTGGGAGGGAGGCGCTCTTTGGTGCGGTCAGGGCTTGGATTCATGGGTGGGCTCCAGCAACAGTGGGGGCCCCCTGTGTGTCAGTGTAGGCTAGGTCACATGGGCCTCACGGGAAAATGAGGGGTGCACACAGAGGGGAAGGCTGATACACAGCATCACTGTTGGATCGCCGCCGTTTCTCTTGCACTGAAGCACCACTCACCTAAAGAAGAACAAAAAAGAAAGAGACAGAAGTAGGAGAGATTAAGTGTGAACATTGAGGAAGAACAGTCTGTTAGGTCCTGGCATCAGTTGTAGTTAAGACTTAGCTGTCAGTATGGTCATATATACAAACAAACATTCAGCTGTACCGGACAGATGGAGCGAAATCAGCCACTCAATCTTTCATCCAAACTACTTTGAAGAGGTTAGAAACTTGTAGCTATCTGATAGTTGTTGCTAATTAGTCATTATCTAATATGTCCAGCATTGTGCAACTGAAACTACCCATCTTCCTTGTTTCATTCAAACACTTTACTCCCACATGTTAGCTAAAAATACAGTCTGCAGCCAATGAAGCTTAGAGTCAGTGCAGTACGTATGTACAACAGCACACACAGAGAGCCCTGACAGCAGGAGAGTTTTCATCTCTGACTCTCAGGGGATGATTGGAATATGTAGATACGCTTCTGTACCACTTTCATGATCCACCCCCACAACACCCTCGGGTGCTATCTGTATTCTACATAAGCTTACTACTATCACCTCCTCAACCATTTACTTTCAGACATACATATGGACAATAACAAATACTCCCTCAAGCAGTTTTACACACTTCCCCAGTGATAGACAAAGCTGGTTACTACCCACCAAAAGCTGAAATAGTCAGTGTTGTTATTGCCACCAGTTGTTGCAGACACAGGTTATGCATATTGACATTTTAAATAGGCACCACATCAGGGGTTTGGGAAAATATGTGTGACTGTGTGTGTGTGTGTAACATGTTTTCCATCGTTGATCTGTAAAAATGTGTGATGTTTTTGTTTGGGAAAAATCTGTGAATGCGTTCAATTATTTGAGTCTTTCTGTTTGAATCCTCGAATGTGTCAAAGATTTTTCTAGCCTCACTTCATTCAGTGAGAAGTGCGGGGGAGCACCACTAATTCTTCTCCTACTGTTTTAAAAGAGCCCTTTTGAAATGATGACTGCGAGTCCAGTCGTTCCCACCTCCAACACGTCACTCTTCCAGCTGCTGGCCACTCAAGCCCCGCACTCACCCGGTAGTCTGTCAACTGCTAACCAACTCCCCGCCATCTCACCATCCGCCACACTGTCTCCATAGCAACTGTGTCCACACATATGCACACATTCATATACATCCAGCTGGTTAGAGAGGGTAGACAGGACTACTTTTTGAAGCAGTGGGTTTGCTGTTGTTAAACACGTAACTACGTCAAAAAAGAGTGAGAAGCTGTTTAAGGGTCTTATTTGAAACCAGGGGTGTGCAAAGCGCCGGTGTTTGTATTTGTATTTGTATTTGAGTAAAATTCAGAATAGGCACAATCCAATTTTCTTGTGTTACACTTCTACTTTACCTTATAGTGTAAGTATTCTTTCACTTTCCATTATAATGATTATGGATATGCAATATTGGTTGATGTTTTTCCATAGTTCCAGCAATGAACAGGTTGCATGGAATTTTATTGAAAGAAAAAAAAAACATAACAGCCATTACCTCATCCATGGTTGAACCAACAGGAGCAGAACATAGCTGTGTTGATGAACTGGTGCTGGTCGGGGAATTCGTACTTGTGGGGGCTTCGCAGACAGTACCAGGAGAGGATGCTTTAACTACTTGTGATTATGCATAGCAGAGGTTAACAGATGCTTGATATCTCTGCCTCGGCTGATTTGGCTTTTGCACACATTACATATCACTTTGGTTTAATCTGTAGCGCTAACTGTAAAATGCTTCCACACAGAGCTTGAGCAAGATTTTTTGGCAGGTAGGATAGGTAGAGGACCAAGAGATGGCTCAGAAGCAGGCACTTTTTTTCTATTTGGTAGCCCAAATCCATGTATCGTAATTTTCGGATTATAAGTCGCTCCGGAGTATAAGTTGCGCCAGCCGAAAATGTATAATAAAGAAGGAAAAAAACATATATAAGTCGCACTGGAGTATAAGTCGCATTTCTTGGGGAAAATTATTTGATAAACTCTATCTCAGCTATGTGAAAAACCACTCACTCAAACCGACCGCGGCTCTTCCTACAGCTGACTGGACGCCTAGACAAATAGGAAAAGCCGCAGCACAGAAGCAAGCTGGTTGAAATATCCACGCACAGCTGCAAGCTGGGCTCTCTGCCACTACCGATGGAAGCGTGAGGTCCTCCGCTGACTTTGTAAAGAGAGAAGCTGTTCCTTCGTTCTAAGACTGTGCTGGACACTTTTTGAACTCCCCTCCTCGCAATCCCTGAATTTGATTGAAGGTCGAACTCTGCCTTTCCTTCGTTTTTTTTAATGTGTTAATAATTTCACACATAAGTCGCTCCTGAGTATAAGTCGCACCCCCGGCCAAACTATGAAAAAAACTGCAAGTTATAATCCGAAAAAACGGTACCCATTAGTTTCAGCTAAGTTGATGAGTAACGGGAAGCTTTGGTAAGGTTAGCTAGTTTATAGCCTACATCTTGCTGTCTGCAGGAGACAACTTATAAGTAACTGATAGGTACCAAATAACTCCAACAATTGCACAAAATTTAACACAGCTACACAAGCCTTGTTTTAATTGTTTTAACTGAACGTTACTCTGTCAACAGCTTATTGTTGAAATTACCAAGCTAACAGAGCACAGAGCAAATAATAAATAAGCTTTTTGATATATATATATATATATATATATATATATATATATATATATATATATATATATTTCTGTTTCTGAATACAAATATTTTTTGAAGTATTCAAGTAAGTATTTGTAATAATACCCTATTTGGGTTCAGCTCCACCACGTATTGGAAACCTAAAACAGAGCAGTAAGAGGTCTGGGATATTAATTACAGCAAAAACACAGTAAAGATATGCTTGTCAGCCCAATTAATATGTAGTGAACATGCAGTATTGCCCATCTTATTAGCAAAGCTGGCGACAAGTTTGTTCCTCTTCTTCGTTATACTTAAGAGTAATTTTTAAATAGATTTAAAAGCTCCATCTGCAAAGTCCAAACTAAATAAAATATCTGGAGTATCCAGTTATTAATATTTTACCTATATGTACTACATATGTATTTAATGTATTTAGTAACTGAACTTCTGTAATCGCGATCTCTTGGGTAAATTGCTATCTCTGTTTCTTGATGCATTTCTACATCCTGATTGCAGTTTATCTCTGTTAGATACAAAATGGGTAATCACGGACAAGGAACCAAGTGTCTTCATAAGGAACCAAGTGTGGTCATGAGGAACCAAGAGTCTATAAAAGGTTTTACAGCTTATCTAATATGTCAGAGAGAATGTACGGCTGGGAACAAACTTCAGAACCTTTGCAGTGTTAGCATATTTGGAAAATACTTGAAGTTCATACTAACAGACTGGTTTCAGTAGTTGTTTTTTTATGACAATGTAAAAAAAAAACTATATATTACACACTGAACGACTGATCAGGGATCAGAGAGTGCATGACTTATCAAACCAACAAAAGCCATCTGGCTGTAACAAATTTCCATTAAGGCATTGGTTTTGTGGGTAAACAAACATGCCAGTTGGTGAAAGTGATGCACCAATCTGTTGTTTTCCAACGACACTTATAATCCTTAGGTAGAAGATCAAGAAAAAGGAAGAATTGGAAATCTATTACTGCAGTATCAAACAACTGTTTCAAAATCCTAAAATGGATTAAGTTTGAAACCAACACTGGACCTTCCAGTTCTCGCCGAGAGTAAAAGCTTTGGTTTGCCCAAAGGGTGTAAATGTTCTACTAATCATATGAAAAAATATAAAATACTCTGGACACAATTCCCAATAGCACATCTTTCACATTTTCGTCTCATCGTGCATGAGCAGAGATAACAACCTCATGCCTCATACTTAGAAAACTCTGGGAGTTGAGCAACAGGTAAGCAGTTAAAGTCTAACTCTGTTCAAGTGTGGCCCTGAACCCAGTGGAGCATCTCTGAACAGAAATAACCAGTTTTTCACAATTATACTTTTTTTTATTTATGTCTGGTTGAGCTAAGATTTAATATAATTCAGATATAAAACAATTGCTAAACCTAAGGTTGCCAATAGTGCCTGAGGTACATTGACCAGGTATTATGTGAACTGTCTAAATATGTTTTGTGATTTTTGATATATTTCTTTTCTACATGGTGTGGTATTTCTGTTTATTGTTTTCAATGAATATATATTGTATATTAAAATATATATTGTATATACTGTATATTTTTCAAAAGCCTATTCTAACTATTCAAAAAATCACTAAGTTGCAACAAAATGTGATTTGCACAGAAAAAAATACAGGTGTTAATTGTTTCAATTAAAAAAAGCAATGAAGAGATATCTATTTATATTTAAAGTTAACCCCTTAAGCACAACAAAATCATTAGGTCATGAACAAGTGACTTTTAAGTAATGTGTTTTACATCCATCCATCATTTTTGTAAACAGCATATCCTCAAGGGGTCCAGGGCGGGCTGGTGCCTATCTCCAGCTCTAAACGGCAAAGAGGCAGGGTACACCCTGGACAGGTCACCAGTCCATCGCAGATGTGTTTTACAATTTCCAAAAATTTCAGGTGCATATAACCAATTAAAATGTATAGCCTACAGAAAACATTTATTTCATTTCCATTTTATGTTACTGATTTAAAAATTAAAGCAAAAATAAAACTATATTTTTTAAATGATAAATGCTAAAATTAATTAAAAAAGGTTTATTTTAAATTTAAAATTGACTTAATTGATGATGTTGTCTAGAAACGAGATTCCTTGATCAAAAATATAATTATGTTTTGGCATTTGTCCTCAGAAGACTCCAACACCGTGTCACCAAAATTGACATAATATAAATTACCCAAACAAATACAACATTAAAAAAAGAAATCAAAGCGCACAATTGTGCATATGGAGGAGTTTGAAAATAAATGTTTTCTAACAGAATACTCCTACACTGTGCAGACACGCACACTGAGCTGGAGCTTAGCTGGAGCTAGTGTTCTACAGTAATGTTACGATTCATCCAAATAAATATTGCACAAATCCCTATGTTACATGTAAAGTATCCTAAAAGGCTTTAGGTTTTGGTCAAAAAGTAAATTAAAAATTCTAATTAGCTAAGATGGAAATCTTATTTTTTGAAATGAATAAGCCAAAAATATTTATACCCATTACTCTCTTGCACTACATTGTCCCGCCTTTTTTTCTTGAAGCATTTGGCTGAGAAACTTGAAACATGCACCCAGACTGACTACAAACCTCAGATAAAACAATGTTAAAAATGTTACTTTGAAACTTCAAATTTTAAGTCAGTTATATTAGAAGGAATAGTAGACAAGGAGCAGATCTCAGTCAAAAGAAAGTATATTAGAACAAGCAGGTGGATAAAGTTGTCAGCTACTGTGATGTATGACTGACCTTGGTACCGGGGTGAGGAGATGTCCCAGAGTTGATACTCATTCATATTCTAGTCCTCCCAGAGGGGTCAGCCCACCTCCCAGCTCCTTAGTGTGCCACAGTACTTCCTTCACAGCACCGCCATGGGCTCCAACACCCGCAGATATTAGCAGCCTGCAGCTACGCCCTGCCTGTGATCTCGGAACGAGTGAAATAACACCAGCGAGCCCACCAAACTGAAGGAAAAAACTGAGAGTCTGCTATCCGTCTCCGTTTCTGTTGTGCTTGTGAGCATGTGTGTGTGTCAAGAGAGTGTGTATTTGAGTGCTTGTGTGTGCAAAGGGCTAAGGAAATGAGTAATATCTAGCAGTGAGAAACATGTCTGCTATGCAGAGCCACACAGGCAGACCAGTTGCTGCTGCCGCCCACTTGCTTTAATCACTCTGAGGGATACAAACATGCATACACACATATACATGCACTCATATTTATGCACAGTCAAGGATGCAGACTAAAGAGCTCTTTGCTGTCTGATGTCTTACGTGAAAAAAACCCAGTAGTTTTTTTAGTTAAAAACTACTGAGTTTTTGTTAATCAGTCCATGAAGAGCAATCAAATCACCAATTTATGTCTGTAATCACATTTACAGAAGACATGCTGACACATAGAAGAAAGAAAGGGATCGAGGGGAGGCAGAAAGACAGTTGATGAGAGACAGGGAGGAACGTGGTAGGTGGCTCATCCTACACACACTCTCAGACTTAGGCTTTTGCTGCTGCCTCTGACTCAAAACTAAACCTCACATCCATCAAGAACACACACAAACACACACAAGCACACCCATAGATGCGTAGACACACACACACACACAAAGTGCTCTTTTTTATCTGCAGTTTCATCTGAATTTGTGTCCTTTGTTCTCATCAAAGCACTTTGTGACGAACCTGCTTATTAAGAGAGATTTTATGAATACATTTTATTTGACTTTATATGATTGCATATACACACACACAGTTGTTAACACACTGAAACAAGTTCATACGCACACAGGAGCACTGCAGGTGAGCTCTGAATGATTTGCTTCAGTGATTCAGTCAGTACGAGTGGAGTGTGATGGTATGGCTGCCTTGGCTTGTTAGCACTCCATTCGTGAGTATATCGTTCATTCAGAGCATAGAAACATGCATGGGAAGGAAGCAAACCAAAAGAAGGGTTTTTTGCCTTGTGCTTTTTAATCTTCTTAAAATTCAGAATGAAACAAAAACTTTTATCCACAAAACAACACATTAACCTCAATTGACTTCTCAACCTCAGCCAAACGGAGGGGTTAATCAGAAATTGAGGTGTGAAAACAAAATTTAGCTGGAAGACCAAACTGAAACATCCTCACCAGGAGGTGAAAACTGCCAAAAAGCTCACCTCTGACATTTTATAGAACGTTACCTTTATTTTTCAATGCAATGGCTGACTGAAGATGATAGACACTGAGGTTGTATGGGCACGGCTGCTGTCTGCTCCAGCAAATAAAATTGCTGGAGCATGTGGGCAGAAACATAAACGAAGGATTTCGGAACTTCCTGGAAGGAGGGCCAAACAGCTACCAGGCCACAAGAACATGAAGTCATTGACATATATTTGAAGTCGGAATAATCTTAAATTGTTGAAATGTATGTTTTAAATTTATTTATTATTGACTACACAAGCTCCGGATTCATAGAAAGAATAAATAAGCCAAATGTGGGTAGATTAAATGAAAATAACAGTTTTCCTGTATGGACTTCACCGAGAGTTGTTAGTATGCAATTTTAGCTCTTTACCTTGGCGCTAAATTAAACATTTTGATACATAATTGTTTTATACTTGCATTTTTTGACTGAAAGCAATAAAACTAGATCTCTAGTCTAAGAGAAATCACAGATATGCAAAACATTTTGAAATCAAATAAATAAAAATGCAGGATAGATTTGGACTTTTGAAATAACTGTTTTGTAAAAGTATTCACAACTTCCTACTTTTTTCATTATTTAGGCCCTCTCAACACGGAGACGAAACCAGGTGTATTTGCAAAGATATTTAATCGAATACGTGTCTCATCCACAAGAAGCAGCTGTTTCAGGACACCATAAATTATAATGTCGGACCTAGGTCCAAAAGTGAAGAAACCTCACAACGGCGGCTCAGTTGTCTCCATGATTACAATCTCTCCGACCTTATTATGGATCCTATGACACCAATTAGTGTCCCCCCCGCTATCTTCAGCAGCAAAAAATGGATCCGGAAAACCAAAAACACCATATACTTTTGAACAAAGCTCTCAATTGAAGCTTGATCAGTTTTGTTTGCCATGGGGTTGACTGTGCATGCTCAGTGTTCTTTTCTCTGTTTCTTAGGTAGTGTCTCAGCATCACCAATGGGCCCAGTACTACAGCAGTTTGTGTTAATACCTGTGGTCAAAGGTTGGAATTATTGCAGGGTCATTTTTTATATTTTACTATACCCATTTTATCTCAATGTAAACAGGGCCTTCGTTTTGGTACAACACCTAACAACAATGTATTATTGACGGATTTTTTTTGACAGACAAAGATGAAGCAGTTCAGCATTATGAGATGTGCATTAAATGATCAATTTTTTACATTTAGTCAGATTTACTTGAATGATTGAAGGTATGGGCTTTGATTGGGCCAGTAAAAGACATGAAAAGGCTCCAATTCCACTTCCCCGGTCAATTTATTTGTTGTTGTAGCCTATAACCATTTTCCTTCCAGTGTTGCCCAGTAAAATTTTTATAAACATGGTATGTTGAGTGTCTTGTACAGTGTTTTTTGTCCCCAACACACAGCATTTTGTAAGTAGGTCAAAAAGTACAAATTTGATTTCATATGAACAAAGGCCCTTCTTCTCCTTGTTTGCTGTATCCCATTCATGGCTTGTGTCAAAATACAAACAAATGTTCTTATTATGTTTTTTTCCACTCCAATATAAAAGCCAGATTTGTGGACTGCGTGACTACATTTTCCTATAGACAGATTCATTATTCCTAATCTGTGCATTAATGTGGTTCCTCTAGAGTTACCATGGACCTCTTGGCTGCTTCATTGATAAAAGCCTCTTCTTCCCCGGCCTTTTAGCTCAGGTGAAAAGATATCTCTTGGTAGGCTTGCAGTTGTGTCATACACAGATGATTTTCCGATGATAAATTGAACAGCACTCTGTTTAACAAACTTTAAGAGATTGCTTCATAACTATCTCTCATACTTCTACTCAACTGTATGCTCAACTTTATGATCTTCTCTGCCCCTTGGTCTTCACGATTCTGTTCACTAATGTCCTTGAACAAAGATCTGAGGTCTTCAGTGAAGAACTGGATTTACACTGACACAGGTGAACAGTTTTAACCAATTAGGAGACATCTAAACCCACAACAATGTATTTAGGGGTATCAAATAAAAGGGTGCGTTACACACAGTCTCCCCCTACTGTAAAATGTAAAAATTTTACATAATTTAAATCTTGCTCCACTGTTATTCTCTGCTATTGTTTCTGGGCATTTCAAAAAGTTCCAATATAATACATTTAGTTTTGTGGTTTAGGTGACAAAAAGTGAAACAGTTCAGGTCATATTAACAGTATTTCAAGGCACTGTATAACCAAACAAACAAATTTCATAGCATGAGGTCCTGTTTGATATGAAGTTGTGCATGATTGCCTAGTCATAGAGAAAAAGAAAAAATAGAGATGGATTGATCACAAAACTATGTTCTATAGTATTGAAATATAGAAATGACTACTGTGTTTTACTCGTGCAGGCACTCTCAGCTATTTAACACACCCAAAACACACAAACATCAACACATGTAAACGCACAAAAGATTCATGCTGCGTAGCCAGTCATTTATAGCACCCCCTGAGTCATTTGGTGGCATATACTCTTCATTCATATCTCCTGTTTCTGTCTCTCTTTCTCTCTAGTGTTGCACTGGTAATCTGGCAATCTCTCTCTCTCTCTCTCTCTCTCTCTCTCTCTCTCTCTCTCTCTCTCTCTCCCACACACACACACACACACTTAGTGATACACACAACGGGGTCAGGTCTCGATAAGAAAGGTCAAGTGAGTCAGGCAGCATTCAATAAATCGTAGCACATGAAGAAAAAAAAAGCAGGGACCTCAACAGGTAAGTGAACATTTTACTATATTACTTTGAGGGTCAGATTTATGAGGGAAAAATATTTGCTTTGTTCTTTTTCTTTTTTTATTTATATAAACCATTCGTATAACCATAACCATTCAATGGGTAGCCCTATATTGGGTGTCCTATCATGTTTCAAGATGAGAAGGAGATCTATGATTGATGTCTGATTCAGCAGAAATTTTGTTGCTGAATGTAATAGATCTGAACAAAGGGAGAGAGTGGAAGAGAATATGACAAGATTAGGACAAAGTACAGAGACAGAGAGGAAGAGATGGTTGTGAAAATTGTAAAGTTAGATTTATGAAATAGTTGGAAAGTCAAATGAATGCAGGGAGGGGATGAGGGGACTACTACTGTGGTGGCTTACGCTACAAGGAGCCTGGCTAAGCTGATAAAAGGACAGAGTGATACTGGCAATAGCTTGTTGGGCGACAGGCCAGGTCAACATTTAGGGCAATGACCCATTCTTCTGCAGGATGAGTCATTACGAATAGGACTTCAGTCAAAGACTTACATCCTATTTCATAGGTACATATAGACAGTAACAAATAGAGAAATTTTAATTTAATTGTTACATTTTAATTGGATATAATTTGGGACTATTGGCATTGTTGTAAACAGGTCCAATATATTGATAATACAGTATAAAGTATTCATAGTGAATATACTGTGAATGAGCTTAACTGAATAAGAAAATAAGGTTAGGCCCCAAATTATTTGTGGTCCTGGCAGATAGATTAGCAGCGATCTTTTTATTTTACCAAGCATGATACTTTTCTCTGAGAATAATTGGACTAGTTGCAATAATTTGGTAGAGAATCTGTGGATGAATTTACAGATCAGGAGGATGGCACTGGAGCCAGCATTTATAAGAAGATTTTGTTTGGTGTAATGCCTGGAAAGAATTTTCCTCTGACAACTGAAAAGGGTATAGAAGATTTTCATCATGCCATCCTTGATTAAAGTAAAAATGTATTACCATTATTTTCAAAACTGATACTCCTTTTACATTGTTTTCTTATATTTCTCGACTGAGTGAAAGTAATTTTAAATTTGTAGAAAGACATAAGTAAATCAATTAATTAATAAATTCTGCAAAACCCTACCTCACAGGGGACTCAGAAGGCCAACAATTATAAGAAATTGTTTTGTGTGATGCCTAGAAAAAAAATTTAATGTGTATAGATCATTTTCATCATGTCATTCTTCGTTAAAAGTTGAATAAAAAAGATGTATTACTTTTATTTACAAAACTTATTCTGCTTTTACATGTCTTTCTTATCCTTATTGGTTGCGTGAAAATAACTTTGAATGTACACCCAAATATATATATATATATATATATATATATATATATACACATATATATAAATAAATAAATTCTGCAAAACCGTAGCTGACTTGGGAATCTTGCAGTGTGTAAGTGATTCAAATGCTGGGCTGAGGCCTGTAATGTATTGCTGAGCTAATCCCTTGTGAATCCTAACTGGTACAGCCTAAGACAGACTTAGTATGGTTCTAGGCAGGACAAACCCAGCCCCCCCCCCCACCCCCCCACCCCCCGGTAGTGGTACAGGCCATTAGCCCCTAGGGTATAAATAGGGCAGCCACGGCTCCTTAAGCTGGCTTTTACGCAATATCAGTTAAAAATATGACTTGTCTAATTACATGCAGGTCACCCTGTCAGCAGAAGTAAAAAAATTCCTCCACCTCGTTCTGCTTTTTCCTCCACCCATAGCGGGGCCATCCACCGCTCCTCCGTATCTTCTTTTATATGTGTGTGTCAGCGTGAAACGTGTCATGGTTTACATGACATTTCAAATGGCAGGTGTAATGCCATTGTTCGTTTTTTGACATTTAAGATTTGTTTCATGGGAGTTTCATTTTTTATTTCTACAGTCTGAAGATCATAATTTGCCTCCCATGCATCATCTGAAACAACACATTTTCAAACTATAGTGGGCTGAATTTGGTTTCTGCTTGCATGTTATCATGATGAAAAATACACACAATACAACTTCAAATGTGATACTATAGGTTATATGACAGCAAGCAGTGATGTCACACAAACCTGATGCACAGTCATGCTTTTCTATTTCTGTTCTCGCAGCTCTTTCTCAAATTAGCTTCCCAACTTTTTTGTGTTACGGTGTGTATGCGTGTGTGTGTTGTGGCTCTCTGTTTTTCTGGCAGGAAATCTTCTCACTAGTCTGAGATATGATTAACCAGACTCAGAGCCTTTGATGCACTCCCATGCTATGAGATCACTGGCTTACCAGAGAGGTGGAAGCAGCGGGAGAGTGGTAAGAAAAAGAAAGAAAAAAAACAACTTAAAAGAGCAAGGACATGTGTGAAGTTTCAGTGTGTAGATGTAAAAGAGGAGGTGGGAGTGGGGGTAGTTTTTCTTCAAAACATTTGCTGTTTTTTACTTTGTCCCCCATTGAGCACCAGTCAAACCTGGGGTTTCTGCTCATTTTCTGTTCCAGCAGCTAAAATGTCACCAAGCAGTAACCAAAAATGACATCTCCATGGAGAGACAGCATAGTCATGTCTCTCACTGGTAGCTTAAGTGGCATTCATATTCAGATAGACTGTCTAGACTGGCTTTACAGACTCTGTCTACAGTACCTTTATCACTGCTGGCATTCAAGGCAACGTTGCTATACAAAGCTATTATTGCTGCTGCTCCACTACCCCTCCCACACCATATCTAACGCTTGGCCACGTGCAGTTGCAGCCATTTACTCAACACATTCCTTAGGCTCCTTGCCATAGGAAAGTGTGGCATATTAAATAGAATTATGTCTTAATAGGAAAAGTAAAATACAATTTTTGATACAACTTTACCTTAAGTTATTTCCATACTATTGCTTTTCAGATTCTGCACATGATTGAAAATTTCTATTTTTAAAAACAAGCACTTTAAGGAGAGGTCTCTGGGAAGCTATTGATGCAATTGGCTGCAGGGTGTCTCAGATGTTACACTTTCTATACGTTGATAACAAAACTAAGAGTGGGTGTAAGTGGTGGGTGGTAGGGTTTAAAGGTTGTTGACCCCCATTGTAGTTGAAATGCAGAGGAGGAGAGCATGTTGCTTGATCATATACTGGGGCTTGAGAGTCAAGGCCAAGGAAAACAATCCATATCAAGAAAGTGAGCAAAGTATGTGGTCAGACATCTGACAGATTGTATACACACGTTTGCAAACGCTGCACGCTCATTTTTACAGACTTATTTCTTTCACATATTCAGCAAGTGAATCTGAGAAAGAAAAAAAGGCAAGCTATGAAACACCCTGCCCTCATGAGAGGACCTGAACGACAGGTGTGTCTGTCACTTTTAAGTAGTCTGGCACAGTGTCAGCTGTGTTCAAACACTGGCTTCTGTTTGGGATTATTCATCATACTCCTGACTGCTTGGCTGAGATCCCAAGTCTGCTCTCATATCAGATCAACTGGGAGAGAGTTTGGATCTATGAAGGCCCTAAATGTAGAACTAATTTATATTGTTTCAAATACAAAATGAGCAAAATGATTGTGTTGCCATGGTTCGGGGCAAAATACGCACAGACATTTGTAGCTTGTTTAACATTTTGTGATTATCTTCTCTTCTAGAATAGAATAGAATTGAATTGAATAGAATAGAATAGAATAGAATAGAATTAAGAAAAACACTTCTTTTTTCTCTTACTGGGAAAATCCAAAGATATCCAGAAATTCATATGTTCTGGATCCAAAGATCCAAAACATATGAATTTCAAGTTTTAAATATTAATCTATAGAAAACATGTAACATATAGAATAGAATTTGCATCTCTTAAGTTGAGACATTTTTTTCTTTATGTTTAGTCTAATAGTACCTTATCCTGGAAATAAGTTTGATGCCATAGGAATAGAAAAGTATGTGCTCAAGACCGAGTCATGTCATCTCTTTAGATACGATTAACTTGTTGCTATCTTTCTCCTAAAAAGCAGCATTGTTACCCAGAAAATTAAGTTTCTCTTTGTTAAAAACAGTAGTGGGAGTCAAACAGGAAGTACATAATTTACACACAAACATAAATGCGCAGTTTCAACCTGTCTGTTTTACTTTGAAGTGGGAATTCATATTTCTTTTAACATTTCCTATATTTCAAAATACAGCTGTTCAAAAAGATACTTTAAGTGGCATTTGGCATTTGTGGGAACATACCTATACTATTTGAAACCAGTGTTTTCGTTTTTTTTGTTTAAAAATGTGCCTGCTGAGCTTTTAGCAATGGGTGACTCATACTATATATCTAATATCTACTTGTCACCCAGTGCAGGAAGATACCGTATTAAGTGATATATTTTAGAAGAACTGTGTTTATTACTAAAGCAAAGGAAGACAGTGCTTTTTAATTTTAACGAGTGTCCCTTGAAGATTTTCACATTCTGTCAGGTTACGACAAGAATCCTCAATGTATTTCACCTGGATTTCATGTGACAGTTTAAGTAAACTCCAGATGCAACAGTTCCATCAAGCCAGCCCAATTACTTTTATCTCACCATTAGCCCACTGTCCAACAGGGTGGTAGCAGTATTATGCTACAGGGATGCATTTAATCATAGCTAACACTGAAGCTGGTAGGAGTTGATGTGAAATTGAATTTAGCTGAATTCAGGTCAATTGTGAAAGAAAAGCAGTTAAATGCTGCAAATGACTAGAGATATGGAGGTTTACCTTCAAGTATGACAGCAACCAGCAATAGAACTGTTTACATTAAAACATGCCAAGTGTTAAAACAGCCCATTCAAATCCAGACCTAAATCTATTTGAAAATGTGTAGCAAAAGCTGCCATTATGTGAAGAAAATTGGGCAAAAAATTTTTTTCTTTGAAGAAAAATTGTAGATGTTTGCTTACTGCCAAAGGTTGTTTTACAAATCATTGACTGATGGCGCAGAATAAGATATACGCACATGATTTCACGTTTAATCAAAAAAACCTGGGAAT
The DNA here is from genome assembly GCA_028564705.1 of Apricaphanius iberus. NCBI lineage: Eukaryota > Metazoa > Chordata > Actinopteri > Cyprinodontiformes > Aphaniidae > Apricaphanius > Apricaphanius iberus. Next base: position 294,442 of record JAPXFQ010000640.1, on the reverse strand, counting down.
TATGAAATGTTTAGATTAAGCATTTCACACAGATTCTCAAGAAAATGGCTTAATATTTGTATTCATGTGCACACTGCATTATTTATTGAAAATAAAAAAACAGGAGAGAAGATGTGACTAATTTTCTTTTCTGTGAGTAGATGTCATGGAAGACAGGCAAAGTCATGTAAGTGCTCGCCCATACTGTAGGTGTGACTTGTGAGTGACAATGAAAGAGATTATCCCTCAGCCAACTTGCAATGAGGTGGTGAGTGTTTCTTGACTTGCTGAAGAAGCAGTGAACAAAGCTGTAAAGGAAACAATCCCTTGCCAAATTGTTACAAAAGTTCAAATGTTCTAAATACTTGCTAAAATGCTGTTCTCACAAATGGCTCTCCTATCTGATTTTGTGTCGGCATCCCGTCCTAAAAATCACAGACACAAGAAGGACATGAGTTTAGATTCTTGCAACAATGCAAATGCGTAGTCTCAGCATGAATGTAGACTTCAGTCTATAGTTTTCCCTTTCTTTGTATTTCACTTTCAGCCTCCCTACCCCACCCACTCTCGGTCTCCCTCTCTGTCTTTCCCTCTCACTCATCTGGGTGGCTGTTTGAGAGCATATACTCAGCGTGGGTGAGAGTGTGAGAGTGCTAGAGTAGAGTATATGACTGCTAACACAAGATGTAGGGTGTGTGTGTGCCTGTCTGCGTGGTGCTGTAGGTGGAGAGGCACAGCAGGGCGTCAAGGAGCGCTGTGATAATGACAGGCCATGCATTATATAACATGCAGATTGCATAAGGAGAAGATTATTTTAGGTCCAGATATTGAAGATGTATAAGTAATTTTTTTATGTGGGTGAATAGCACTGCATGCACCTCTGAGTGTATGCATGGGTGTTTGTAAAGAAATGTCTCCATTTGTACGGTTTCTTTCAAGGAGTGTGGGAATATAAGTAAAGTGTATTTTGTGTTGTTTTCTTTATGATGAGTAAAAATGTTTTCATCTTTATTTTACTGCTTTATGATATCAAAACAAAAATGTTGGAATGTTGGGGCCTTTTTTCGTATAGTGAGCGTACTGCGTGCACCCACTCATTATCACTTTTAGACTTCAGAGAGACCCACTTGAAAAGGGGCTGATTCTCCATGGTGGTTGAAAAAAAAAGAAGCAGAGTAACTTTCAGTTTCTTTGATTCTGATGTTTGGAGCTTGTGAAAAAAAAAAGAGCTTATCATGCTTATCTTTGGACCCGAAATAATTTTTTGGGTCTCCCTCAGTCACTCAGTATCGAAGCCGTGGTCCTCAGATACAGTCTCCGTGTGCTACTGCCTCACTCCATGCATGAGTGTTCCCCTTTAAAAATAGACCTCTTAAAGGGCCAGCAGCCACTCAACCTTCTCCCACAAGAGGCCTGTTCTAAAACATGGGACAAACTTTTCATTCAGCCCACATATTTAGTTGTGCTTCTGTTTCCTAAAAGCTGTATATTAATCACAGCCCACTCAGTCACATCAAATACCTTAATGAAAACAACTCTCTGCTCAAGTCAAGTAAAATATTAAGCCTCAGACATTGTTCTAATATATAACTCTGAAAATAAATAAAAATGTAAGTTTCAATTGAACCAGAATATCACCAGAGTCATAATTAGGAGGGAGTATTTGCTTCTACATACTGTACTGTACAATAAGTGACAAATCAAATATTAAAAACAAAATGCATTGTCACATAAACTTTTTGTACTTTGTGACAGTTCCTTTAAAGCACACGTTAGACGAAGCAGTTACACAAAGACGAAAGACTTCCTGTGGACTCTTGCAGATCATCCTAGTAATTAAAATAAGGGAATTAAGTCATCAGGGACTAATTTTGTACGTCTCACTTGAAGGACATCTACAGACTGCATATGAGAAAGAAGAGAAAACCAGGAGGGATCTGTGAGCCGTCGGTGACAGAAAATTTAAAACCCAGGTCTGATCTTTATACAGACGCATATAGAGTAAAGTTTCAAGATTTAAAATGTATGAAAATGGAATAAACAGACTTTGTTAGGATGTTCTTCAAATAAGTAAAGTTTTTCAAGTTTATAACAGATGCACCTGCAAACCTGCACATCATACCTTCAATAGTATAGGATCTCTCCGAGATTTGACATGAACATATGCACATTATGCTTTCTTCTCACTTTGACCCCCCCAACTGGACAAACCCCACCCTTGTCAGTCTCATCTCCATCCTTCCCAATTTAAGCGGGCTCCTGAAGGGCCCCTGGCTATCTCTGGACCAGGGCTATTTAAGCCCACTGCTCTAATTCTGAAAGCCCTGATCTGCAGTCAAGCTGTGGGATAAACCTCACACACTCTTTCTCTCCCAATCACTCACAACCTCCATCTAGTTCAAACACCTGCTCTTGGTTTTTGCCTTACAAACACACACATCACATATAATCACTATTGAGTGTCTTCTCTCATAACTAGCTGACCTTGCTCTCTCAGAAAGTCATCCAGTTAATCTTCCTACAGCAATCACTTTTAACCCTATCATCCAAAGTTGTCAACACACCTGTGCTCTCTCTCTCTGTTTGTCTCTCTCTCTGTCTCTTTCACATACACACACACACGCACACACACGCATATGCACCCACACCCACATGCACACGCACACAAACACACACACACTTTCCCTGAGAGGAGGAAGCACCGTGGTAACATACCTTGCTAGGTGCGTTTACGTTGCTCGTGTCTGAGAGTTGTTCTCATTGGACCAGCCAGATGCAGGCACGCAGGAATATCCAGTTTTGACACTGTGAGTCTCTTCCTCCTCTCTACTGCTCAGCCTTCTCTCTCTTCATCCTATTCCTATCTCGGCTCCTTCTCACTCTCTAAACGCCTCTTTTCTCTCTCTCCCTCTCCCTTGCTTTCTCTCTCTCTTTCTGTCTCTCCCTCTGAGCGAGCTGTTTCTCTCTTCAGACTGCCTGATCTTTCTCTCTCCCCCCTTCTAAGTGCCAAAAATCTTTTATTTCACTCTTAAAACTTCAGTCTACAAACATTCCTCTTGGTGCGTCCCCTGTGCGAGACCAGGATACTTGGTAACTTTTCCTCTCCCCCTAATATGCTCTCTGTCTCTCCCTGCCTTGCTAGGAGTGTATAATTAGACAGAGCTCAGTGGTAATACAGTCAGGCTCATTGTGGGAGCCTTAGCATTGCTGCTCATGTTTGGCTGACAGCCCAGTGCCTTCACTCATTAACCTCCCTCGAGCTGCAGAATGGACCAGCCCACAACCCTGTGCTATTTGCTGCAACACCTCAGCCTCTTTGCGGTGGAGCCTATCAGAGGCCACGGGGCTCATGAGGAAAGGTGTGCTTGCCGGACATGTGTCCCTGAAGACAAGGGGAGCTAAATCTTATCGCAAAGTATCGACACACAGCAGAGGATGAAGCGTAACACCCAGCTGGTCAAATCTGACACAGTGAGGTTTTCATCATAGTCATAACAAGTCAGTTCTCCTTTTAGCTCAATCACTTGTTCATGATGTGCATGTGCTGGCATCATGTGCTTTCCTTTGAGGCATGAAAACCACAAAAAAGATCACTCACACATTTTTTATGAAACCACTGGGAGGTATGGGAATGTCCTGTGCAATTTAGCAATAAGTCATATGCTCTCTTTACTGTACTTCATGCCCCAGTTCCCATCAAGTATGACCCGACATAATAGCGTATTTGAGGGAAGCTTTCCTTGTCTCTCTCTAATCTATTTAAGACAAATAGCAATGAATCACAGTTTTAAATTACACATGTCCAATAATACAATCCTTGACTTTCAATATGTAAACAAAAAGAATTTGGAAAAAAACAATTAGCAAAAATATTAACAATGATCTAACAACATAAAACCATCATGAGAGATCTTGCATATATCATCAAAAAGGACCTGATTCCCAAAACGCCATGTGTCAGGACAACTTTACAAAGTATTTATGTTTTATTTTATGATAAATAATTATAAAAAAAGAGTAACAGATGAATGTAAGTAAAGTAAAACCAAATCACTGTCAAAATATAAACCATGGGGTAGAAAAACAGGGATACAAGTTTGAATTTCAAACTGCTCCTATAAACGTAAAAACAAAATTATGTTTGATGCTCTAAAACAAAGTAAAAAAGTGCAGTGACAAAATTAATTACTTTGTCACTGCAGTGTACCTACTTTTTAATTATGTTTTAAGTAGGATTTAGAGGTTAAGTTGTCTTAGCTATTTTAAAACAGGAAGGAACAGAGAGCATGCCATCCAACAGAGGCAGATGTTGCTGATATTGTAAGTCATGAATTGGCTATAATAAAACATGCAATACACTGACCTTTATATATCTACAGTAGGAGTAATAATTACAACATTTAAAACAACTTGAACAACATATTTAAATTGGAAACAGCATTGTCTTGGGAGGAGGATGGTAAAAAATGCATTTCAAAAGATCACTATATTATTAGTGAGATTTGTGTCAATATTAGGAAAGTTATAACTGTAGAAGGCCCTGTATATATACTGTATATTCATCAACATGCAGCATAAAACATAGAAATGCTTTAGTCAGTTTAAGTAAATGTGCCTCTTTAGCAGTTAGTGTCAACTCAAACTTCTTCCAGACACATAAAGCAAAACTTCCACAAAAATATAAAAAAATAAAAAATGGGATTGAGGCAAGATTTGGTATTTGATAACTTAGACAACATTCTGTGTAAAACAAAATACAACCGTTTATTTCTAAATCTTTAGAAAATATCGGATTAATTTGCTCAAACAGATCCGCTTTGGAAACCAAACATTTCAAACACAACTAAAAAGAAGTTGAATATTTCAGCAAAGGTCTTCATGTTGAGCAAGCCTTATATTTTGAATGTTTCTGTTTGACTGGAGCCTGGGAGTGGGAGGGGGATTGTGATCAAACAACTAGAGAGTAGGGAGGGAGTGACTTAAAGCATTAATCGAGAAATATCACATGGTGCGCGTGCATGCCTCCGCGTGCCCTCACACTTGTGTGTGCTTCTTTTTTGCTCTTGTGATCATTAGCTGTGCCGGCCAAACGTCTTGGTATCATTTCCTCTCTCCTTCTCTCTCTCCCATTCTCATTTCTGCATTTGCACTACAACATCCTTTAAAGACAGATGCAAGTAGCACTGGGAAAAAACATTACTCTTATCGCTGAGTAAACATTCAAAAATGAAGGTTATGCAAAAAGCGATGCTGTTCTTACTCGAGTTTTGAATTATGCTTTCCAAAACATTTTGTCTCAGTAGTTCTCTGGGGATATTGCTGACTTCATCAGGCAGCAATGTCAAATCTGGTTACTGTTACACAAACGTTTACACTAATCTTATTCTCAGTTATAACAACCAGGAAACAAAGGCTGCAAAATCTTAGTAAAAAAAAAAAAAAAAAAAATTAAAATAAGAAATCCGGCATGTACTGTAAGTCAAGCAGAGTCTGTAAGGGTAATGATACACAGCGGGTGTAAAAGGAATTTTCAGAGTGAGACATGACCCTTCTGACCCTTAAATGCAGCATCCTCAGGAAATCTATATATTCACAGGCCCAAAGAGCTTTACAAACATAGACCCATTGAGGAAAACAGTACCAGAATCCATAAATGCACACTGACAATGGGGCAGTGTTTTATTTATAGGATTTTTATAGGATTGGGCAATCTTTCACTTTCTTGTAAAGCACAAACTTATAAGACTTCAGTGAGTACCTTCCCTCCCTCGAAAAAAATCTTCTTGAGCTCTCTTCCTCTGTATTCTTTTTTGCTTAAGTGCCAAGATCAACACACTGTGCGCGTGTGTGTAAAAGTGACTCACCCCTTGTCAGTTACTCCTCTACTAAAGTGTCCTTTCCTTTTTTACTTCACACCTCTCCTCTTTGCTATTTTAGGGCCATGTTAGCAGAACTAGTAGTATCTAGAGATCACACACACACACAAACTCAGATCAACATGCTAAATCCATTGGGAGTGTTTTGGGAGAGGGAGCTGTGTATCCTTTTATGGTACAATAGCTGATTCGGTGGAGCTGACAGAAATACCCAGGGTTACTCACAAAGTGAAAAATATCATATTGCATAAGATGGTGAGAGGACCTGACCACGTAAATGCAACAGTAGCTCTCTCACACAAAGGCAAAAACACAGGGACGCACATATATATACACACACACACACGCACACACACACAAATTATGTCCTCATAGTGTCCTGCAGGCAGTCGGACAGAGGTGGAGCAGGACAGAGAAACTGGAGCTGAGACAGATTGCTGACTCAGGGAACAAACCAGTCAGAGAGAGAGAAAGTGTATGTGTGTGTGTGAAGGGAGGACATTGTGCTGTGTGGTGGCCTCTAAATTTGTGTGAGTGTCCCGACCATCACTCTGCTCACTTGGAATTATTTCACCCCACCACTTTGAGGTTAGCACAAAAGCTGCCAGCGTGCGAGACAGTCAAACCAAAAAGTGCCAATGTCAATGTATTTTTTGTAAGAATTCCATTGAGGGAAAAGAGAAGTAAAAAAGAAGAAGTTGGTCTATATCTTATTTCTTTCATTTGTACTATTTCACTCCTGCTTTATTCTGCCGGACACATAATTGTCAGGCTTGTTTTTCTAGTGCATAAGTCACAACTTCAAGGATTAACTAAATTTGTTTAACTATCACATTAAAACTCAATTAAAACAATATTTTAACACACATTCCCACTATGGTGATATGCAAAAAAACTCTTCAGTGATAAAACTGATTCTATCTAGCAATTTCAAAAGTTTGAACCCATCACTTTAAACTTAAACTTTTTCTGCATTTTATCAGGTTACAACCAGAAATCTGAACATATTTAATCACGATTTCTGTGAGATACCAACCCAAAATGGTCCATAGTTTACTACTAATAAACACTTAAATTTGTGATGCGCATTTCCTTAATAGAATAGCCCATTCACTCGAAATAACTAAAACATGGATTGCTTGTACAATGTCTGCAAACACCACTTTTCCAGTATTTTCATATAGTTTCGGTTAGATTTAAGTTTATGCCATATTGTACAGTGAGAATACTGAATTGAGAGTGATAGTGTTCTATTACCTAGTGTTTTCCATGTGAGTCATATACATTTATTTTAGTCTTATCTGACCAGAGCATCGACATGGTTTGCTCCCTACATGGTTAAAGGATTACAGCCAAACAGACTTCTTATGGGTTTGTTTCCACTATTTAGCAATATAGCCTTCCTTTTTTATCAGCTTGTTCAGCTCTTATTGCATACATAATAGTACCATGAAAACATTGTTCAGGGTTCTGAAACATGCTTATGGTGCATTCACACCACCCCAAACGTCAGCATCATATTACATGTAAAGTCTAAGGTTGAGTACATAAGAGGTCTGTCAGAGTGTCTGCAGCGTTTTGTGTGCGCTGGCTGCGTCAATTGTTCAAGCGTTACTTGCGTTTCAACGTAGCAAACGCAAGTAACGCAGAACTTCAGCTAGCTGAACTTTTGACGGACTTGATACAATTGACGCAGTGCGCCAACTAAACAGAGCATATCACTGTAGTGACGTCTCACTGTAGTGACGTCGACATTGTCTAGCCAATCACGATCTACCAGCGTTTTTAAATGTCCAGTAGAGAAAAGCCCGCCCATATGCTTTGCAAGCTTCAGCTTAAAAATGTATATACGTCAAACTAGATATGTTGGGAGCGTTGCATGTGGTGTGAACGTACCATAAACTTTACAATTAGCTCACAGAAAGGACCAGCCTTTTTTTTCAGATTGTTCAGGTTTTTTTTAGGTCAGTGGTTGTGATGTTTCTACCCAGTAATCTGTTTAAGGAGGGTACACTCTCTACAAAAGAATTATTAAAGGTATGCAGCTTTTTTGAACGTGGATAGAATAGAATAATCCTTTAATTGTCCCACAAAGGGCAATTTGGTCGTAACAACAGCAAAAAACATAAACACAGAACAGAACACACAATTTTTACCGAAGAGACATATTTACATCACGTACTATAGTTACAAAAGCAGGGTAATGTATAATTAAAAAATATAGTACACATTGAACTGTGCAATTAAAAAGTAGGCGTGCAATTTTCCAATATATTATTATATATTGTCCATATTCATATATATATATATATATATCTATGGAAAATAAAAAAACATGTGAATTTTTCTTTACAAAAATGCACGTAATAAGAAAAATGAAATACAAAATATGTATTTTTCTTGACAGAAATGCATGTAAAAGGAATAGGAAAAAGCAATATATGTATATATATACATATATATATCTTGACAAAATGCACGTAATAAGTAAAAGGAAAAACAAAATCTATACATTTCTTTGCAAAAATGCACTTTTAAGGAAAAGCAATATGTATATATTTCTGCGTTTATTTTTAATTATTTCAGTTTTGGTGCTCCATATTTTGCTGAAGTCAAAAGTAAAAAGGAATATGTAAAGTCCCTGTGGTATTCATATTCAGCTGACCGTTTGGTTGGAAACACAATCCTTCAGGTTCAGAAGTTGTTTTCATTAGACACATTGTGCCGGCATGTTAGAGTAATGTTCTCAGCAGGTGTGTTTTATAAATGTGTCATGGGCATGGCGATGGGGGAATATTGTGGCATTCATGCTGGCAAGCTTGATAGCAATCTTACTGTCTTATGAATGAATAAAATGCGTTACCGCAACCGAGGGTGATGTCATGATGATGTGTTGAAAGTGCACTGAGCCCCGGCCCGCAACAATATTTAAAATGCAAGTAAACGTGAGGAGTTCATTAAGCATTTATAAACTGTATCAGCTGAAATTGCAAACTGGAGTAATGCAGAGGTCTGGGAAATTCTGGTCTTCAGAACTGAGGACCAAATCGCAAGACAGTCACCAAAAGTGTGAAGGACAGACAATTTTGGAGCTGCCTGCAAAAAAACTTGAGGAATGGGGCTTCTGTAAGAATAACAGAATAATTCAGGATAAATTGTTAGTTTTTTATCACAGACTCTTCTGTCTCACGGTTAATACACACCCCTGCATGCCAGATAATTGTCGAGGGCTAAATACATGTCCTCTGGACTTTCTCCCATAGTAAACTGAGGTGAACTGTGTTGAACAATCTGGAGAAACCAAAGAACATGATCCTCAAAAGGGTGGTTGCTTTGTCCAAATGACAGTGGATTTGTTAAAGGAGGTTTATTATGGTTTCTTTAAAGGTCTCCTTCCCTGAAACTCTTGAAAAACTGTTTTTTTCTCTCATTACAATCAATCACTCTGTGCTCTAATAGCATGCTGCATATGAAAATTGTACACAAACTCAAATCCCTGAATTAGTTACATGAAGAAAAGAAACCAGGAAATGCATGGGTTTGAAAAAGTCTAACAACCATACGTCATAATGCTAACTTAGCAATCATGGCCTTATCTACCTAGCTTTCGACCGCCCACAGGAGTGCTGTTTTTGGCAAGGTGAAAGCCGAGCGTTTTGCCACTGCTAGAGGCTATGGACATTACAGTACAGGCTTTGCCTTGAGGTTGAACTTAAAAGAAGGATCTGTACAGTCAAAATGGTGGAACACCAGCTCCCAGCCTATAAATGTTAAGTTCAGGAGCAGGGCCATGCTTTAAACTCGCTTCGTTCGTCCTAATCAGCCCTAAACTTGTCGCACCTAGCATCATCGGGCTCCCTTGCGCTTCTAATCACGCTGCGATACACATATAAACCCTCCCTGCCTCTCATTTCCCTTCTAGCTCTTTCGTTTTCGCCCCTCCCTTCCCATCCCTATAGGTCGCCTGGTCCTGCCGACCCACCTCTCCTTCTCTCTCTGGGTCATGACGACCCGCCTTCTCTTTCTCTCTCTCTCTGGGTCCTGCCGACCCGCCTTCTCTTTCTCTCTCTCTCTCTGGGTCCTGCCGACCCGCCTTCTCTTTCTCTCTCTCTCTCTCTGGGTCCTGCCGACCCGCCTTCTCTTTCTCTCTCTCTCTGGGCCCTGCCGACCCGCCTTCTCTTTCTCTCTCTCTCTGGGTCCTGCCGACCCGCCTTCTCTCTCTCTCTCTCTCTCTCTCTCTCTGGGTCCTGCCGACCCGCCTTCTCTCTCTCTCTCTCTCTCTCACTCTCTCTGGGTCCTGCTGACCCTTTTTCTCTCTTTCTCTGGGTCCTGCCTAGAGAAAGAGATGCCAAAGCAATAACCCACGCCAAAGAAATGTACTACCTAGGCCAACAGCTAATATCTGTGACCACATCCACCAAGAGATGCTGTTTTTTTAACTATCCTCAAAGATAACCCACACTTCAAACCACGACTTGTAATATCCGTAGCTGAATCCGCCGCTGGTTATTTTTGGCCGGTCTATCGAAATCGCTGTGAGACTTCCCGCGCGAATAGGGGTTGTGGGGGGTGGCTGGTACGGCGCCTCTTGTTCCGAACAGACTATTAACTCAAATCAGAAGAGCCAACTCGCTGAATTTAGGCATACTGTTAAGCGGAGGAGAATAAATGATCAAGGATTATCACAGTATCAAAGAGGTCAGCGCATGGCGCGGAATGACTGGCTGGCACATGGCGTAACGAAGACCGTAGCTCTGATGCCAGAGTCCTCCTGCGGCCAGTCGCACATCGGAGTCCGGTCTTGTTTGGTAATGCTACCTAAACTGGGTGGTAAACTCCGTCTAACCCTAAATACTGGCACCATTTTTGTCTCTACTACTGATTTTGATTTGATTTTGATTGAGTTTGGCTGCATGGTGGTGCAGTGGTTAACACTGTTACCTTGCAGCAAGAAGGTTGTGGGTTCATATTCCAGCCCAGGACCTTTCTACATGGAGTTTGCATGTTCTCCCCGTGTATGCGTGGGTTCCCTCCGGGTACTCTGGCTTCTAACAGTAAGGTTAATTGATTAAGGGTAATTGATCATTCTAAATTGTCCTTAGGTATTGGTTTGCATGGTTGTGTCAGTCTCTCCCTGTGATATACTGTTTCTGACCAGGGTGTACCCCGCCTCTCGCCTGTTGATAGCTGGAGATAGGCACCAGCCCCCCACGACCGCCCCCCGCGACCCCTTGAGGAATAAGTGGTTCAGAAAATGGATGGATGGAGAGACAGTGTAAGAGTAGTGTTGCAGTTAGCCAAACAGAGGACAGAAACTTGCATGTCATTAATCTTAACAAGCAACCCCCCACATCTTGTTTAGTCTCTTTGCCCACTCCCACACTGAACTGGCATAAACGGAAATCGACTGGTAGTTACTTTTTTTTTTACAGAAACGGACTCAGAAGGCATTCTTTTATACCAGAGAACACTGAAATATTAATAAAAACAACAATAAATGAGACCTTTAACTCCAGCGCCATGGTGATTGGCAAACTGTAGTGGGTCCTGAAAGGTGCTATTTTGCTTACTCAGTTGAAAATAAAAGAGTCTCTCTAGGGCCGTGGCGGGGTTATTTCAAAAACATCAGAACAGCAGGCATATATAAAATGCCTTCAAAAGAAAAGCCTCATATATACGGCGTGATATTATGTTCAGTGTAATGTCTTTAATTGCTTCTTTTTCAGTGTCATTTTAATGCCTTCATTTAGACTTTTATTGTAGATATTCCAGTTAGTAACAACAGGAAAAAAAGCAAACTTAGTAATGCAAGTCTTGTTTCTGTCAGCTTTGGAAAACTTGAGATATATTTCCCATTGTTCTTTGAAAATTGTTTGGATTCAGTCAAGCTTGATGGAGTGTTTTCATTAGTTTTCAAGTCTTGGTTGGATTTAGGTCTAGACTTATGCTGCATTCAGACCAAGGGCTTTGTCAGCGTCAGGCAAAGCTCACAAAGCATCTAGTTTGACGCTTCTATGTTGAAATTTGCAAAGTCTGCCACTTCTGAGCAAAAAACAACGTGTGGGCGGGGCTTCTTCTGTTGCTGTACGTTCTGAACTATGGCAGATAGTATTGAGAGCGTGGCTTGGCTTTATTTGCTAAATAAAGCTAGACAGCGTCGACTTCGGCAACATCAGCGCCGTTTGTGGATACACCCTATTCTACGGATGCTTTCTGAGTTTGGGGAGTTTAACCATTTGCTCCAGGAGCTATGTATGGATGAGGTTCGCCGTCAAAAGTTCAACTAGCTGAACTTCTGCGCTGCTGGCTTTATGAGCTTTGAAGCATGAAAAGCAGGAAAAGCTTGAAAAGTCGACGGAGCCAAAGCTCACAAAGTGCCGCAGAGACCGTGATGCTCCTCCAACAGCCTCCGCCATAGATTTAACATGTAATCTTGACGTTGCTGACGCTGACAAACTCCTTGGTCTGAATGCAGCAATAGACTTGGTCAATCGAACACATGAATATGCTCATTGGACATTTTGCTTGTGTACTGTTTTCTTTCAAACTGAGGCCTACACAGAACAGCTGTATCTATATTGAGTTTAAATTACATAGAGGTGGACTATTTACTAATTAGGTATGTTCTGAAAGTAATTACTGTAATGCATTATTTTCAGGGTCATCAAAGTGAAGTGGGATTAAATACAAAGGCATGCCACAGTTTTTAAGATTTTTAACTGAAAAAACAATCTACTCTCAATCTATCACATTCCCCCCACTACGCAGTTATAAGGTGGACAAATTATGATCAACTTAAATTCTGTCATGCATGTTGGTTTATCAGATAATTCACTAAAAATATGTGTTGTGATTTTAAGTTAAAGAAGTGACAAAATTGCTTTTGGGAGGCTGTACCACATATCACATTCTTAGATATTCAGTACACCTAGATGTGGGTGGCTATTAAAGTGATGTATATACTCTGCACTCTAAAAACAGGAGAAGCAAGTCAGCAACATCCAGGTGGTTTTGGTTTACCCTCAGATTTTACTCCTCCCTTGTTGTGTCATGCTGCCTCTTCTGCTTCATTGTTTGTCCTTTCTCCTTGGCTAAAAATACATGCTGCATGTCAGTATAACAGATCACCATAGATGAAACTTGCTACCAGAATTAGACAGTATTTGAAACAGTAGCAACACCATCCGCTCCACACAGAAACACAAACACATGAGCCTTGGATCATGATGGTGTTGGCGGATCAGTGTTTGCAACTGTATGTGATCATGTTAAAAAAAGACTGTTTGTGTGTGTGTTAGACAAACAGGTGCAGTAATCTTACGAGGCTGACTGAGCTGTTGCGAGGTTGAATGTGCAATAGTTACTTTTGGTCACAGCAGTTGGAGAACAGGAATAACAAATACTGTCACACTTATACACACAGACAGGGCTGCACCTGTGCTAAGTAACAGGAATATGTATGCGAGAAAACGTCTGGGTGGGGTGATGCAGACAATGAAAATATGTGTGAATATGTGTGAGCAAATGTCCACAAGGGTAAATGAGAAAATAGGATCTATATGCAAAAGGGAGAGAGAGAGAGAGGGAGAGAGAGAGACTGTGAAAAAAGCAGGGTTGACGGCCATGCTTGTGCTTGTGACTCGTAAGCAAATTAAATAAACAACAACTTCTCACTCCTGCTTTCACACTTGATGTGCAACTCAACCGAATCTGATGGAGACGGCACAAGGTGTCACTGTTCAGGGCTCAGGAGAATTTTCCTTCTTGTTTCCTGTTCTCATAGCAACTGTGTGCTGACCTGCGGTGACCCTCTAGACAGTACATGGATGGAGGTGAAGAAATTGGGGGATTTGTGCAGGGTAAATTAGATTATTTTCTCAAATAAACAACTTTTCTTGATCATGTCCAAAAAGGAAACACGAACAGACCCATGAATGAGGGAAAAAGTATTCAATTCAATTCACTTTTATTTATATAGCGCCAGTTCACAACAAATGTAATCTCAAGGCACTTTACAACAAACGTCATCTCAATACAATTATAAAAACATTCCAATCAGTTAAAAGTTTTCTATGTAAGGAATCCCAGCAGATTGTGTTGAGTCATCGGCGTGAGGTGATCATGCAGACTCCACAGCAATTCCTCAGCAAACCCTCATACTGAGCAAGCATGTAGCGACAGTGGAGAGGAAAAACTCCCCTTTAACAGGAAGAAACCTCTTGCAGAACCCTGGCTCAGTACAAGCGGTCATCTGCCACGACCGTCTGGGGGTCTGAGAAGACAGAACAGAGACAGCATGGAGGATACTCGGTGACTTTGAGCATCATCTGGACCAATGCTCCCCATCCAGCATGGGGCATTATAGCTGAGCAGGGTGCTATGAATTCGCACATCCTAATGATTAAGAATTATATCCAAAAAAAGTTTTAATATATGGCCAAATATTGCATACAGTAGATGTATTGCAGTGTTGTAAATGTTATTACTATTAATTTAATAAATACTTACAATGGTTAATAATCCTAAGTCCAGCTGCTCAGAAAATAAATGTTTGTGTAAGAACAGGAACATTATGCAATTTAATCACATAAATTATCATTTTATACTGTACAGTATATGCATTCAATATATGCATGAAATATTGTGTATCATTTTGCACAAAATACACCCCTTTCTCTTGACCACACTCTTGAGATACTTTGTAGGAATTAGTTCAGGTAAGTTTGACAGTCAGACAAGCACAATGAAACCATGGTTTTCAAATCATGTATTAGTACTCTTGGCAGTGCATGAAGGTGCAAGTGATAACAGGATCTCCATATAGCTTGGCAACAGAGGGAAGCATGATGTGCTCCAAACATTCCAGGTAAGATGGTCGCTCCGATTTTGGACTTTTTAAAATAATGGCTCTACACCACAAGGTGACATTGCTACCTAAATCAAAACTGTGGAAACTTCACAAGAAATTTCAAGCAACTTGGATTCTGTCCCGCTTCCTCTGTTCTCCCAGATTCTGGATGCTTGGTTTTGCCCATCAAAAAATTTACATTTTACTTTCAACTGAAAAGGGTGGTCAGTGAGAGTCCAGTCCCTTTTTTCCTTACCTCAGGTAAGACACATTTGACTCTCCTGTTCAGCAGTGGCTTAAAACAAGGAATGTAGACATGACTTTGTGTTGCAGGTCTTAAAGCACAAAGGCAAGCTATAAAACCCCTATTGCTCTCCTGAATGTCTGAATCACCATTTGGTTAGCACATCTTTCCCTACACAGGCTTTTCTAGGGATGTTTGTTGTACACAGTCTTTGATCCCCTTTTTTAAAAGCCTTCAACCACTACCTCAGTCTGCCACATCAAACATGTTGTCCGCACACTCTATGTCAAATTGAACAGCCATACAAGCTACAAGAGTTTATCATCATATTATGTTGCAGTATTGGGTCCAGAATTTAGACTACTTCCCTGCCACATGAGGCTATATCCATTCTGAAGTCAGCAATTGATCTGACTATTGATAGGCCGCTATTGGTAACTGAACAACCGTCGCAAGCAACTGAGAGGAAGACAGCTTACTATTTTTAGCATTAGCTAGGCTGGCAACAGTATTGAATAGGCTAGCGACTAGCATTTATAATACTCCCTACTCCCTCTGTTTTCCATTAGCATGGACAGACTGGCAATAGCATTAGATAAGCTGGCAACTGGCATGTCTAGGCTGGCGACCCACTGGATTGCCTACTCCTTCTGCTACGCATTTGCATGGATGTGCTAGGGATTAGAATCCTGAGGCTTGACACTGGCTAAGTATTTTCTTCTTCTGCTGACTTAAAGGCGGTTGCCAAACAACTTAGGGTGCATTACCACCACCTTCTGTACTGCTATGTGGACATGAAATAGTTTTAATGCCTTTAACCTAAAAAGCAAATACATGTGACTCCAAAAAAACTAAATATCTTCTCTTCCAAACATTCTCAGTTTACTCTTGTCACTCTTTTGGGTTTACCAAGTCAATTCTTTAGTTTCCTCTGATGCCATATCCAAGTCATGACCAGGTGGGGATTAGCTGAAAGCACTTCTTTTTTCTCATTTGGCTTTTTCCTTCAGGGATCGCCACCATTTGTCCTTCTTTGTTTCTAACCTGGATACAAAAACCTGCCCATCACTTCCTCATCACCTCTGTTCCCTTCACCAACATGTCAGTTAAAGTTTTCACCAATCACTAAAATGGACTGAACTTATACAGCGCTTTTCTAGTCACACTGACCACTCAAAGCGCTTTACATTGAAGCCATTCACCCATTCACCTATTCACACACAGCCTACATGGCTCGGTAGGATGATATAGAATTTTTGGGGCAGGGGCACATTGAAATGTGACTGAAGGAAGCTGGAATTGAACCTACAACCCTCCGATTGCAAGCCAACTACTCTACCACTGAGCCACAGTCGCCCAACACTACCCTCTCAACTGTCAGCATACACTGAATCAAATCATCTAGTTCACTCCAGAATTTCTGCTTCTCTTCTAACTCACATCCTACTAATGAGGCATAACCACGAACAACATTGATCATTATTCCTTCCATTTCAAGCTTCAGACTCATTAGCCCATCTGACACTTTTTTCACTTCCAGAACATTCCTAGCAAATTCTTCCTTCAAGATAACTCCTACTCTATTTCTCTTTCCATCTACCCCATGGTAAAACAACTTAACCCTTCTCCTAAGCTTTTAGCCTCGCTACCTTTCCACCTAGTCTTGTGAACACATAGAATATCCACCTTTCTTTACTGCATCATGTCCATCAACTCTCTAGCTTTACCTTTCATGGTCCCAAAAGTCCCTACTTTTAATTCCAATCCCTTGAATTTCCTTTTCTCTCTTTGCCTACCAACACACCTTCCTCCTCTCACCCTTCAACCAATTTAGTCCAATATCTACTGGCCCCCTGTGGGTCAACAGCACCGGTGGTGGTGGTTGTTAACCCGAGCCTCGACCGATCCGGTATGGAGTTCATGTTTGTGATTCGCATATTGGATTTGGCTTGGATTTTACGTCTGATGCCCTTCGTGACACAACCCTCTGCATTTTTCCGGACTTGGGACCAACACAAGAAATCACTGGCATGTGACCCCTTATGGTTGTATTACATCAGCTCTGCCCCTCTTAAAAAAAGCTAATTTTTAATAAATAATAGAGGCGAACGATAATAATAATCCTAGGGTTGTTTTGTTGTTTTTTTGGGAGGAAAAAATAAATGCAAAGCATAGCTTTGCTGAGCCAAATATTCCCTCTCTTAGTAGTGATGACTTTATGGAATTCTTTATAAATTAAATTAATTTTATTAAAAATAAAATCACTGGCATTCTCCCAAACATAATCACTTCACTCTCAATAAGAGAGGCGGCATTATATAGAACTATAGAACCTTATTCGTGTCTGTACTGTTTTGATTCAGTCAAGCTTTCAGAATTCTTAAAAAATATCTACCTTCAACTTGAATGTTGGACCCAATCCTAACAAAATATTTAAGGAAGTGTTCCTTTTGGTTACTGGCCCCATTTTGGATATGATTAGTAAATGGATATATACCACAGGAATTTATGGTTTCTACAATGAAACCTTTAACCTTCTCTTGATCCAAATGACTTAGTTAATTACAGACCTATATCTAACCTTCCTTTCTCATCTAAAATCTGTGAACATCTAAACAGTAATGACCTGTTTGAAGAATTTCAGTCAGGTTTCAGAGCTCATCATAGCACTGAAACAGCCCTGGTTAAAGTTACTAATGATATTCTCATGGCCTCAGATAATGGAGTTGTGGCTGTTCCTTTTAAGCCTATTTTGTACTACGTCGTCTGCCTTAAAAAATGCATTGCTATTATCCATCAAAGCAAGGGTCCGTACTCATGCAGGCACGGCCGATGTAGAGCCGAAATATTTTGCTATCCATCGAACGTAACAGAGAGCTCAGGTCTGTGATTGGTCAGCTCAATTCCGGCCCAAAATCATTTCACCAGAACAGTGCTCTATAGCCAATGTAATCAGCAGTCAATACAGCTTTAGGGCATTAGATCCTTTATCTTTCAAGGCCAGTTCATCTAATATGTTATTTTGGCAATTTTGAACACCATAATGTAGAGAACAACAAAATTGACCGCTGCGTTTGTTTGTTTACATATGTTTTTTTAATATTCAATGAGCTGCATTTCTTATAAAAAAGCTTTTCAGCTCAATTAAAACTCTCTCTCTGTTGGACATTGCTCCTGGAGTGAATGTGCATTTACAAGCTGAAGTGAATAAACAATCGTCATCCAGAGACGTCACTGAAATGGTAGGCAGATGGCCAGAAAAGCCCTGTACCCCCTGGTGCTCTGGCGGAGAATTGCTTTGCAACACTGACATACAAGTGGAGAAGTATAAAAGGAAAACCTCTTAGTCAATATGTGTGTGGGTGCAACCTGGCTGATGGAGAAGTATAAACTAGGCTTAAAGTATATGGGACAATTTTAAATAGATTTTTCTGAAATAAACCAACTTTTTAACAACATTTTAATTTCCAAAAATAATTTACTACACATTTTTTATAATTTTTTATTGTATTTCATTGAGGCAAACATTACCTTGTTGAATTCAGTCCATTCCCTCCTTCCATGTTTTTGTTGTTCGCTCCAGTTTTCCTCCATCTGTATCTATTTCTGTGTAAAAGTGTGCTCCACACGGCAATGCTACCTGTACTTCAACGGGCCTTGTTGTCTCATTATCAGAGTGACATTTATGCAGTCCTGCATAGCCATCTGGATACTTCCCACACACATGTGAGAGAAACCAGCCTGGGTCTGGATCTGACTCACATCAAACAGCCTCTCTGCCCACACACACACACACACACACACACACACACGCACACACACACAAATACTAGGACACAAACACCAAATACAGATGGCACAAACAGAACGATTTCCAGAAGCTAATATCTGACATTTAGTGAGGTGAGAGAGAGATGCATCACACTTTCAACTTTCCAATCACAACAGTGGGGGCTCTCTTAAAACAGCTGCATATAAACCTGCAGAAAGCTGTGGAAGAAAAACACAGAGAGCAGTCACATTTCCTTCATAATATAAGTGGCATGTTCTTTTAATTTCATCTGTGTGCATGCAAATTAATGGGACAGCCCCAGAATGAAAATGCAATTCTGTAACAGCGCCACAGGTTGGAGTTATGAAACTGCCTATGGCTAGGTGGCATAGACATAGTCGAAGATCAGCGAGAGGTGATAGTTTGCAACAGTCCAGGAAAGTCCCAAAAATTCATTATGAAATTAAATAAATAATTATATATATTTTTAATATAGTAGATTGTTTTTTACTGTAGGAAAATGGTTTCAATAAATCCAAAGCAGAGACCGTTTGGGGTGGTAGGTTGATCAGTTAGCCCAGAAATATATTTTTTAAAGAAATAAAATCATAGTAAACATCTAATTACAACACAAAAATATGCTATTTTAACAGTACTTCTACTCTTGTAAAGTTCTTGAATCACCACTAAATATATCTCAGAAAAATATCTTTGTGGTCTGCAGTGTGTAGTGTAGGCCATTGTTGCATATTTATGAGGAGTAAAGCGAAATTTAAAAAAAGGAGTTCTGTGTGACTCAAACACAGAGGAGATTAAAGGCTACACCCAGGGGTAATTCTAGCATGCTGCATCTGGACCAATTTTAAATCCTTGTTTTGCAGCAGGCTGTAACCTACAGAGAGGATGCTATGACTGGTGTTCGACATTTGTTAAAAGCCCAAATGCAGTTTCGCTATGATATCAGTGCAGCGGGCCGTAGAAAAACACAAGTGCATACACAACAAGTGAACCAAAAGAGAGTGAGCTATACCAAAGGAATCTCGGTGGTGTGAAAAAGTTCATGCATGCTAGATAACTACTTCTTGTGCTTCAAAATTATGTGCCTTCAGAGTTAGATAGAGTTACATATGAATACAGGTTACACAGTCCACTGTGATGTCAAACAAAGCATGCTTAAGCCCTGCTGCATGAAAGGTATAGTCCTAGTTCTGTGCCCTTCATCTATCCATCTCCTTCCCTCCTACCTTATCTCATTTATAATTGATTGCTCCCACTGTAGCAACTTAATTTGCTGCCTGTGAATAATGAATGAGACATGGATAGGAGGCACTTTTTCCTCTTTGCTGGTTTGATACCCGATTAGCCGTTTACAGTTTATCTGTGCTATCTTTGACCAAGCACAGGGTTCCCACCAAGGACCCTAGAAATGTTGCCAAGAAAAGAAAATGCCTCCCTGGAAAGAATAGCATGACTACCAATGCATTTAAAACATTTTAATGACCATGACTTAACAGCAAAAGATACCCCAAAAATTTAGTTGATCAGAAAATTTTCATTGCACATAAGACCAATTCAAAAAACAGAAACTTTGCGTGGACTGTTGTATCAGTGCAGCGGGGCATGGAGGCAAGCAGCTTTCGGCTCTATTGAGGTTGCAATGAAGCCCATGTAGCTTTTAATAGAAGACGTCAGCTCATCTACTATTGGGTCTGGTGTGTCTCATCTTTCTTGTGACAATGTCTAGTTTCTCCCTAGGGTTAGGCCCAGGTCAGTTTGCGGGCCAAGCACAATGATGTCATGCTGATTAAGGCAGGTACCGTTGTGGGCAGTGGTATCTACCCACACTGGTTCAAAGCGCTATTACGAAAAAATTACTACCTATGTAAAGCTTTTCAGAAGAAGGAACCATTAGGTACAGTACATTAAAATTTCTCAGTAGGCCGCTGAATTGACTTTGGACCTGATAAAGTACAGCAGACCAACATAAGCAGATTGCATGGCTCAACTAGTATGTTGGACCATGAGCAACTTAGATTATGTGTCTCTCCATTCTCCCTTCAGGCTCAGGGACTTTGATTTCATCACTAAATGCAAAACTCACTGACATCAAAAGAGGACTTTTGACCACCGAGCAACAGACGAGTTCTCTGGAGCCTAAGTAAGATTGTTCTGGTTATGTGTGATTCAGGGAATGGCAAAAGTAATAGCCTGCATTCTTGATATGTCTGCTAGAGATGGCTCTTGAAGCTCTGACTCTAATATCCCCAAAATTCCCAAATGGGCATTGCTTTCCATTCATGCCAAGGCTCGTAAGATGAGCCTTGGCATGAACTGCTTGTGTACCTTTTGTTACCTAATTTTTTCCTTCTGCTCGACTTTTCTTTTGTATGCTGGACACTTTAAAAACCCGGCTTGGTTAGCAATGACCTTTGGTGGCTTACCAACAATGACTGTCTGCTGGGCAACTATCAATTCAGAAGTCCTTCCCTCGATTGTGTAGCCTATAAGATTGCATTTTTTGCATTAAAATTAATTCTTAATGAACTTATAAAACATTATTTTCTGAGAAACTGAATATTGTGTGTCAGCCATTAACATCAAAATTAATTAAATAAATCGTTGAATTATACCCCTTTATGTTAAATCATGCTAAAAGTTTAACTTTTATTTTTCGAAAATTCACTTTTCAGAGTTATTTAAATCTACTGGGTTACACCTGTATATAAAACATATCAATGAATATAATGGATTGCCATCCTTCCAAGCAACCAAGTAGCAGGCATTTGAAACTGAAATGGTAAGCATGTGGCTAATCTTGGGATACAGTCAAACAGTGGAGCTGTATAATGTAAATGAACCCCTAGACATTGGGAATACACAGCAGTTTTTTACCATGCAAACCACTACACCCGGCACATATTCACGCTCTCTTAAATACCCACACTCACAGAGACAAACAGTTCCTTGGCACACTGAGATGTGCTGTTTTGAGGTGCCTGCCATGTGATGCACAGTCTGCTCACCTCTTCTACGCAGCTCAGTGGACTTTTAAGCTGTGTCCAACTCACGCTCGCTTTCTCTCCTGCCCGTTTTATTAATAGCATGTTTCTGTTCCACAACGTGCAAGAGTGAAGGCAAAGAGATTGCATTATTAAAGTTACATCAACCAGATGCCGCCTCGCTCTAACTGGAAGCTCTGACACAAAGCAAACTCCGACCTGCGGGAGCGTCCCACCTACTGTTCCAGGCCAGATGCATGTGCTCCCATCTTCCTTTTCAGTATATGCAGACAAAGGTGTGCTTAAAAAAACATAAGAGCCACGTTTCCACAAGTCTGCTGCAAGAGAAAGTAAGTTGTGATCCACAGAAGGATCTTGGTTGTGGGCATCAGACGGTGGATGACATGGCAGTTGCCCCTTTTGGAGAAACCTGATGGAGTGATTATTTGTTCTTGGAGGAGCAGAGATGATGACAGTCATGATTTCGAGGTGATTAAGAGACGGAGGAGGACGCTGATAATGTCAGAATTATATCTGTTGAGATTCCATCATAATCTACTATACATAGTCTACTATAATTGTTATGTTCATAAAGCTATTTTTTAATACATTTTAATCTTTCCCTGCCTGCCTGTTTCTGTCTGATCATATCACAGTGAAGACCCAAGTGCCTGTCTGAGCCATAATGAAACCACAAGCCTCTGAATCCGACTAGGTCTTAATCTGCAGCAAACGATAACGACAGTTATAAAAAGAGATGGCTGAATGTTTGCAGGAGGGAAAACACACCAGAGTAAGATTATGTGAGAATGAGAGATGCACTGTAGGAAGCTGGGGGAAGATAGAGGGAGAACGCAGAAATGGAGACTGGGAGAAATGATGAACATGAGAGTGCGCAAGAGAGATAAATTGAAACGGAGCAAGACGGAGGAGTGGGAGAGTGTAAACAGCAGAAGGTTCATTGGGTTCACTCTGCAGTAGAGGAGCTGAAAGATGGGCGTCAGAACTCGAAGCCCGGGGGGCTGCGTAGTGGTGAGTGACTCACGTACTCATCTATACATTCACATGGATACTTGCAGACGAGTGCCTTCTGATTAGATTCATGCAAATGCTTCTCCATCTCCACGTATAAACCATCACACATAAAAGCCCCAGGCAGACAATGTGAGAGAAAATTATTAAATGCATGTTAAACCAGTGAGACCTCTTTTTTTAAACACTAATTATCTTGAATGATCACAATCAGTAAGAACACAAGTTTTCTTAAGACAAATAGCTTTTTAACAGGATTCTGTTTTCAACTGAAACTATATTATATTATTAATGGGTATAATTTAGTAATTTCAATTAATACATTTGAAATAATCTGAACTGAACATATATAACTTAATAGGTATGGCGTCATTCCTCCTCAAAATAGTTTTATTCCTCAAACTTTTACACATTAAGTCAGGTTACAAACATTAAGTTAACATACTCTAGTACAGTGTAGTGTGGCATCCAGTTCAATTATTTACCCTTTATTCACATACCCCCGAATAAAATCAGAAGCAACCATCTACTTCTAGTCACCATTTAGTAGATGTTAGGTTACTTAATGTAATCTCAATATAAATGCAGCTGATCGGTGGAGGCATCAGTTGCCTGTTAAGGAACATTTAAGAACAAACAGCATCAAAAAGACCAAAGAACACTCTAAACACCTCAGGCAAAAAAAATGTACAGAGGTTTAAACAGGGTTAGGTAAAAAAAATGTACCAATCAATATCAATATATCAATATATCAAACTTAGAAAATCGATCGGAACAAGATTTCTCTAAATTTGGGGTAGGCCTATAGAAGTATGACACATTAACTGACTGCAAGGCACAGAGAGCACCGATCAAAGAAACAGCAAGGAGGCCCACTGTAACTCTGGAGTAGTTACAAAAAGAGGTGAGTGGTGTGAATCTGTTGACAGGAGAGCCCTCCCTCTTGCTCTCCACAAATAAGTCCTTCATGAAAGAGTAGCAAGAAGAAAGAAAAAATATGGAGGTAGCATCATATTGTGGGGTTATTTGTTTTTCATCAGTGATAGGAAAGCTAAAGTCACTTAATAAAAGGTAACTATAAAATAAATTATTTTTAGAGACTCCAAGGATTTAAGAGTAGGAGATTCACCTTCCAGCAGGAAAACTATATTAAGAATAAGACAGAGCTACAATGAAATGGTTTAGGTAAAAGCATATTCATGTTAGAATTCGCATTGTCAAATTCCACCCTTTTCAGATTTAAAGTAAAAAACCTTAATTTTCTTCCCTCTGCTTTAAATAACACAACTTCGTATGTATATTAATATAATTAATTTTGAAGTTATATTAGGACAAAATAAAATAAAAAGTTGAATGAATACTACTTTGACTTACTCTATAAAAATTATTTGAAATGACATGTACTAATTCAACATGATCTGACAATTTCTACCGAGAAGAAATACCCCAAAGTTGGCCTTTATACTCACAGGTCACCCAGACAATTTTTCTGTTCAGTTAGCATGTTTTAATCTTGCAATGACTAATGTCCACAACAAAATACTGAGTTTCCGCTGTTGTATATCAGCAGAGTTTAGTCAAAATGATACCGTCAGTCATTCAGTCAAGGCTGCTGCTTTTCTCAATATGAGTCACTAGATCTCATTTAGACACTGAAAAAATACTGCGCACCCATGAACATTTCTTAACACTATCTTGCAAGTAGCAGAAACAGACATTTAATGACCCAATGCAATGAACATCTCACAGCTGACATAGCTGGCATCGGCGAACAAGTTTTTAGACTTTTACACCTTTTTTGTGCCATACATTTACAAAAACATTTAAACCAGATCTGAGACCAACAAGATGATGAGTTCCTTGCTATCAGAAAGTTTTTATGAAAAAACATGTTGATGTAATTTTAGAATCCTATGCTGGTTTGGACAATCAGAAAGTACTGAGTGTTGTGGATGTATTTATTCTACGCTGGCTCTCATTATATTACACTCTGCAACAAATCTGTAGAGACCAAAATGTGTTTCACACCAAAGGTTGTGCATCTCAAAGCTAAAACAAACACAATCCTTACAACTTTGGAATCTACAATGGCTAATTAACACCTTGACTGAGCTGCGTGCTCCTCTTTCTGAGAAACAACGCTTTGCTGCTGCCGTCGCCTCTCTGTCCTGACACATTTAGTTTGAAGATGCTGTTGAACAGGGAAGCTCAGAGGCACAAGCTGGAACACTTGCAGGCAGGTGTGCGTGTTTGTGCACGTAGTACTTCAATGTCTGTTGCCATGGTGACACCCAGAATATCCCCACACAACACAATGCAATATTTTTAATAAACTTTGAGGGCTTTGAGTTTATAGTCTGGTGTAGCTGTGCAGACATAAACTTTGATCCATATCAGAGACTCAGCATTGTGAAATTTACCAGATAAAAACTACTAAGCAATTTAAGTCAGCTTGCTTTACGGCCTCTGCAAACGTTAACATGAATACATGCAGGGATTACTAACTGGTAACCAGGAGTACTGTGTGTGTATGTGTGTGTGTGTGTGCATATATATATATACATATATATATATATATATATATGTATCAGTGAACAAATGTGTGACTGTCTGTGTGCATGCACAAATGTGTGTATTTACCACAGTATGACTCAGAAACCACATCAGAGACTAATCTGCAGAAAACTGAGACAACACAGTTTCAAAGAGGAAGCCAGTTCTGATAAAACTGAAAGAGCAACAAACACATTTTACACACCATCAACACACACACACTCTATCACACATGTTGGGTTTCTATGTCTTGTGGGGACTTCTCATTGACATAATGTTTTCCGTAGCGCCTTATCCTAACCTTAACCATCAAAAATTAATGCCTAACCCTGACCCTTACCCCAACCTAACCATAACCTAAGTGTAACCCTGACACTAAAACCAAATTTTAAGCCTCAAAAATTGCTTCAAACTTGTGGGGACCGGGATTTTGGTCCCCACAAGGGAGGTCGGTCCCCACTTGGATAGTAAACTTCCAATTTTTGGTCCCCACAAAGATAGTAATACCAGGTCCACACAAACGCACACACACACCCACACACAGCCCCTTACTAATATGCACACAAAACCAGGAACAGTTTATGGAAATCCCCTTTTGTTCACCTGAATGAACTAAACTTGGTTGGATTTTGAACCAGATATTCAAACATGACACGTGATCGCAATTTCCTCTCATTTTGTCTTTCCGTACATTAAATCTGATCAATTCTTCAGCAGGATTAAATAAAATCTAAGTGTTTTTACTCTGAATTTCACTAACGTAGCAGAAATTAGGTTTTGTTTTTTTCTGAAAATGAGTTCTACAGAAATCCTTGTTCCGAGACCGGAACTAATGTTCTACGGAGATATAAACTAAACTGCAATATCAACCCTTCACCAGAAGATGTCAACATTGAACAACATATATCTGTTAAACTTTACTCTGACAACAGGAAAAATGTCTCACTCTGTTTGAGGAAGTAATTACAGTTCGACAAAATGAACAAGATCAAGCCATGTATCTTCCTCGTATCATTATTTCGTTCTTCTTAAATAGTGTGAGCTGTGCTTTCCATGATATTCAAGGGTAGGAAGGAACAGCCTCCTCCAGCTGAAGTGTGATGTAATTGACTGTTAGAAGCCTTTTATTAGGGAGGAGGGAAGTCAGGACCTGCAAGAACACATGATGCTAAGTGCCAATTAGCCTGTTCCGCTACGATGGGTAGAAAGCCTCTTAGGTCAACAACCCCCACTTTCTGGAGAAAAAAAACGGACAAGTTAGACCCCCTAAATATCTTTTTAAAAACATATTTATATTATTTTGACCCCTACATCCTAAGCAGGGGCCTGGAGGGTGCATGGTGGGCTTTCCCTTAGAGATAGGGTGAGTAGCTCAGTCAACCAGGAGGGTTTCAGAATGTATTTTGTTTATGCTAGTATCAACTATATTGAATGAACTGAACAAAATTGGAGTGCATCCAGCGTAAAGGTGATAAGAATGACAAGAATGACTTGGGATGTTTCAAAATCAATTGGATGCTATGCATATGGAAGGACTTTTGTTGATTCTTCTTTTACTTTTGGGCATTTGTTAAGATGCATAGCCATAGCAACGAGGAGCTACTGACCAACATCACAAAAGCTCAAATAATACCTGAGCTGCAGCTACAAACTCCCAGAGCAAAGAGGAGAGGGAGGTGAAAGTTTAAACCATAGCTTCCATCAATCTTGAGCAGAATGTGAGATCGCTGGCTAACAAGCTGAATGCTGTGGAACCACTCTAGATTAGAATGCAAAGAAAGATTCCTCATAAAAAAATTGCATTATTGACTACCCTGAGCATCATCTTCCTCAAACTATTATACAACAACACTTGACTAGAGGGGATCCGTCCTGCACACTCATCATCATCTACACCAAATTCTTGGAAGCAATTTGTAACGACGAACTAAAAAAACATTTAATTTCCCTCTGGCATTAAGAAAGCTTTTTTAAATTGCATTTAACATACTTAACTGTGGAATTTTCCTAACCAAAGTTTAAAAAAAGTAAGAAAACTTGATGAGTCTTTAGCGTTTAAATTAAGGCAATTTGACTTTTTTTCATCCAAGAGGCTTCTTCAGTTCATAATTCAAGTCAGAACTGTAGAAGCATCTTGGATGAGAGAAGAAACGTTTTCAAGACAAGAAGAAAAGTCTAGTCGCCTTCACTTAAACGCTCTTGACATTCATGTCCTGGATGACTGAGAATCTACATAAACAAAAACGTTATTCTTTTTGCCTATATGAGTAGCCTACATGTGGAAGGATTAGAACAAGGAGTACCCTTAGCTGCTCTTGATGCATAATTCATGTCATTGCCTGCAAATAAATCTTCAAATCTAAATGTTATCAAGGTATTAGTAAATGTCAATGGGAAAATAACATTTTAATTAGTGACCAAGTTGGCATATATGAATGCGTTTTTCAAATACTCTACTGCTAATTTCCAGAAGTCAAAGTACATTAATGATTTATGTTTGAGAAATTAAACATAAACATGCTGCCAAACTGATTTTTTCTTAGTTTCTGGGCATTTGTGGAAAATCATTAATAGTTACATTTCAATAATGATAACAATTTGCAACAATATGATAGTATAATCATACCCGGTTTCGTCAGTAAAACTATTTGTTATTCAAGCAAAGTGGCAGTGAACAAAATAAAATATTTGTCACAAATGGAGTAGAAAAAATGAAACACCAGCAGTTCTTTCAAAACAGAATTATAGTTGTCATTTAAATTTACAATGGATTGTGGGGGAACAGCTCTTATGGTATCCATGAATCACCTAAATTATTTTTAAACTGGTGTTTCGTTTTGATCTTTACTTACAGATAAAAGTGCATAAAAATATATGTAAAAAGTTAAAATTCACTTGCTAAATAAAACTCCCACAAATCATAACATTTATGTTAAAAAAAAGAACAGCTAAGCCAATCTGCTCACCTCCTTACCTGATTGAAAGAATCATCTGTTGTCTTTAACTCACAGTTATCCACATCACAGCTGGAAAGTTAAATCTATTTTAATAGTAATTTATGTGACATACTAGCACAAAGTATTTTCTAAAAGTGACTTGAAGGTAGAGGAAATATATTTGTAAATAAAAATCTGAAGAGTCTGGGATGCATTTGTTTTTGCCTTTACTTTTGTCCTGGTGGTTGGTGAACCTCTTCTCCAGTCTCAAGTCTTATTCAGCTTCAAACAGGTTTTCTTCAAGGATTGTTTGGTTTTTAGCTCTATGGATATTCATATTAAATCTGGTCAGCTTCCCTTGTTCATGCTGTAAAAAGGCATCCTGTTTTCCAGGTCATGTGCTGTGTCAGTTTCTTTCGCCATTTATTGTTTTGCATTTTAGGCCAGAAAGTTTATTTTTGGTCCCTTCTGACCAGAGCACCTTTTTTTAATGGTTTTAATGGTTTCTTTTAACAAGTATTTCATTTTTGTAACTCTTTTGTAAAGGGAAGAGTTCACAATTAATACCTGTCCTATCAATAGAGTTCCTACCTCAGCTCTGGATATGTTCAGCGTCTCCAAAGTTACCATGAGCCTACTAGCTGCTTTCCTCATTTATAATAGTCCATAAACAAGATTGTGGTTGGTTTGCTTTATTATACAGTTGGAGATGTGAGATGTTAAACTTTGGGATGTTTTTTACAACCATAACATTATCTCTGAGCTGTTTGGCATGAGCCTTGATCTTTTTTGTGTGTGTTTTTATTGATACTCTCTAAAAAACCTGCATGACTGCCACAAAACAGCTTTATTTATACTGAAATTTGATTGCAAACAGATGATCTCAACAGTTAGATGACTTCTGCAGGCAGTTCGTTGCACTATACATTGCTCATTCTACCAGATTAAATGTGAGTGAGTACACATGCATGATAGTTTTTAGATTTATGTTTGTAAAACATGAAAGTAATAATGTTTTTGCATTACACTTCAAAATTCGCACTACTTTGTGGTGGTCTACCACATACAATTCAAGCCAACATATCAGAGTTTGTGAGTGTAATGTGACAAAATGTAAAAAACGATTCAAGGGATTTCGATGCTCATGCAATTTTTATGGTAGTTTTATTGAGAAAATAGAAACCAAAATGTGTCAAATGAGAAAAATCAAAGTTAAAACAGAGCTGAAGGAACTAAAAGTGTTAGCAAGTGTTCAAATATAGCAATGGATTTATCATTCTCATTGTTTAAATTGGCACATTATTGCATTTATATTTCAATTACAATAAAATTCAAACCTCCAAAGTGTAAAATAATATTAAACATAATAAAATACAAAAGTAATGACTAACAAAACGAATGCATAATATAATTACCAAATGTAACGTTTTTCCAGTCTAGCTTCTTACCACTGTTCACTTTTAATCAGCAACAATTTTAGAAAAAACAGTGGAAATGTTAAGCAAAGCAAGAGGTGGCTGAAATGGCTCACTCTTCAATATTATATAAGATCCCTGTCCTGATCCTTCTGACCCCCACAGGGATCATTTGGTACAGGCCACAATGCCTCACTCATCCCCTCAACACATACACACACACACACACCTACACGCCCCCACATACACAAATCACATCTAAGCTGTACAGCTTCTTACAACCCTACTTAGCCAGTCTGACAGAATGAGTAAGAGTGTGTGGGTGTGTGTGTGTGTGTGTGTGTGTGTGTGTGTGTGTGTGCGTGTGTGTGTGTGTGTGTGAGTCTGTATGTGCGTGTAGGTGAGAGAGAAACTAGGCGAAGCAGCCAGGATGAGAGTGAGAAGCAGTGAGAGGGAAAACCTAGGGGGGGGGGGGACAACTAATCAGACACAGAGGGAGGGTGGGAGTCAGCGAACACAGCAAAAAGGCAGAGCAGGGAAGAGAAAAGAGAGTTAAAGGGGAATGTGAGTTGACTATCAGTGACGGTTCAGGGCACCACAGTCAGGAGAAATGCAATGACTAGATGACCATTCACTACACTCGCACCAGCATCCTTTCCTGGAGCCTTGACAGGAGAAAAATACACACTCAA
The DNA here is from genome assembly GCA_028564705.1 of Apricaphanius iberus. NCBI lineage: Eukaryota > Metazoa > Chordata > Actinopteri > Cyprinodontiformes > Aphaniidae > Apricaphanius > Apricaphanius iberus. The sequence continues at coordinate 264,096 of JAPXFQ010000640.1, read as the reverse complement.
TCAAAGATTAACCTTCTTCAGCCAGTCCCACATCACAGGATCATGTCCTCTGCTGGCTCAACAAACCACAACAAGCGTCAGGCATGTGAGTAACCAATGTAGTATTTACGTCATAATAATAAGTTGATCTGAAGTATCTTATTTCCTGTGCTATCATTATTCTGCACAGCTGCTATATGATATTTGAAATGATATTCAGTATTTTCTTTTGAAACAATAGATTGAATACATTCAGAAAAAATAAATAAGTCTCAAGGTACACTTTGGAACAGCTTTTTCTCCTTCATTAGAAGTGAATTTAATGGAATCTGGGAGTTCTATGATTAAAATGTTTGATTATACTGAATTTTAACCCTTTTATCATAACATGACATGATATTGCTCTTATGTAATTTTACTAAAGCTGTGTTGGTTAGAAAACTAAACCTAAAGAATTAAATTAAATCTTATTCTTTGCCAAAAAAAGTACTTATGTAAGTACATCATTTTGCTTCCTAATTACCTCTTAACTTCCATCCCTCTATAGGAGCACATAAAAAGTATCATCGTCCAAAGTGATAATAATAGCTGCCAGTCTTCTCTGGTGTGGCTGAATTAGCCTTAAAGCTTTGATGGTGGTGCAACAATGTCAAAGCAGATGAGATTTAATCAGCCTCAAGGAGAAGAACTACTTCTTTAAGCCTGACAAAGCAAAAGCAAATAAAGTCTTTATATGAAAATGATAAATTAAAACGTCCCTTTTACAGAAACCTTGCATTTCTTTCTGATATGCTAATGTACCCTAGAGTAACTCTTTTCGTGAAGTAAAAAGTGAAAAGAGTCAGATTCCTAACTTACTGCTTTAATGAAATATGAGTATTAAGTACAAACATTAAAGTGTAAAGACTGCCGGCTCATTTCAGAGCACTAGAAACCCTGTTTTGACTGACCTAAATAGGTGGTGGTTGGGGGTCATCTTGGTGTTTAGCTTTAGGGAAGTGTCTTAATGGCTTTGGGAATGGGAATACGCTGGGAAACCCAAATCCGTTCCAACACTTAAAGTGTTGATATTAGGAGGTGTAAGACGAGACAGCGAGGAGCACAATGATGCTGATGTTTGATGAAGAAAGAATGGTCACATGCATATATGTTTAAACATAAATCCCCTCTGTCAATTATGCTGCCTGCAGTATTATGTAGGGTGCCACAACGCGGGAGCTGGTTACAGAAGAAGGCAGCGGGACAGAATTAATGGCCAGACTTGATTTACGTTCTGCGACGTGGTTGTGTGTTTTTGGATATGTGTGTGTGTGCGGGGGGGTTACTATTGCGGTGCAGTGATCTCACTCATAAATGATTTATATTTGATGGACTTCTGTGGCTAGGAGGCGTGCACAAAAAGGAGTGCCTGTTCTGATAAATATGGGTAGTAATTTCACAAAATTATGTGGCAGTACAGAGGGTTGACACAATCATGGGGATCCCAGGGAAGATTGAGAGGAAGGAGATCGATAAGCTGTCAGATGAAAGTGGCCATGCAGCATAACAGCTTCACTGGCTTTCTCAGACACACATAAGCTCTCCAGTTCTGGGTTTACTGGAATCAGATAAATGATCATGGGATTTCTAGCCACTTGCCACAAGGGAACTGAATGCTGCGCCATGTGACTCACAGGTTCAATAGGAACATTTGTTCCCTGCATTCAGTGTAGTAACCGAGAGTGAAAAATAACTGCAGCACTTTATGACACAGTTGAAATATTTTTCATTCAAGAAACAAGAGAATGGGAGCAATAACAGCTACAGAAAAGTGAAACAACAACATAGGCATGTATGTTTCTTTATCCTTGATTGCAAAAAACACAGAAGCAGGATGACTAATTGAGGACACTACTGTGAAAAATAAAATTTAATTGGAGTTAGTAGATACAAAAAATCACAAGAATGAAAAAAGTATGTGGTTTAGTTGGTTTAGCCTTATCCGTAACTCCCGAGCTCATACTGACCCAAATTCCTTGATATAACAAGTGCAGATGATCTGATCAATACAAAAAAAGGACCAAATAGTGAATGGTTTATACACAATCATCATGGGCATACATGTCACATTCACATTGAGCTTAATGATGCGTTTGAATTGTTAATTTTCCAGGATGGACTGATTATGTTACGTCAGTCCTTTTTGTTTTTAAACATCTATAGTCAGTCAATGAATTAGAATAGTAATAAATAGTTAATTGTAGTAACTGATATGACTAGATGAAGCACAATATATAGATTATTTAAATACTAAAGAGTCCCTGATACATTCCCAGACATTAGCAGGTCTTTATTTCTGTTAATTATGACATGTTTGCACTTACCGCTAGTAAAAGTATGACATTTAAGATCAGGGTATTACGACACACCAATTAGAAAACATTTTCGATATAGAAATATTTGCATGTTTAACACCTGTTATTTTCAATTGGTACTTTTAAGCTGAGAAACAAGGTAATCCTATCCTAATTAGTTGACTTTTATGATGATTTTCTCTCTGCTACACAGAGTCAAATATACATCCCCTCAAATATAGAAGAAAGTTGCTACATTTTTCCAGCTTAGTAATTCCAAGCTTGAACTATTTTAATTCTATCTCCCATCAAGTTAAAATAAATTAGTTTGACATTCATAAAAAAACACAACAACAAAAAACAAGATGAAGGTTTAGAGATGTCCAGGTGAAACTTAAACATACTGTACCAAACTGCCAAGCACAGTGGTAGGTGAAATTATAAAGCTGTAAGACATTGCATAGTTGAAAACATGACAATGGCCTGAAACTCACATCAAAACTCGTTTTGGGATATACAAAGCTGGCTAACATGAGGCTTATACAATGATCTTCGCAAGTCCTAAAGCTATGTATAGGTGTTGGGCAAGTTCGGTATTCAAGGGACTATGTCCTGCAAGTTGAAGATGTGTTCCAGTTCAAACATTTCATCCAAATCAGTGAATTACTGTATTTCATCAGCCTGTTAACGGGCTCTGAAGGAGTCTAACCAGATTGTAATTTAATTCAAGTGTGTCCCAGGTTAGAAAAAAGAGAACACATACAAAACACCATTTCTTGTAGGCAGGAGTTACCCACCAAAATAAATGAGCTTTTCAATTTCTACTACTTCTGACAGAGTTGTCGGATATTATCCTTGAAGCTTATTGATTAATATTAAAAGAACCTGGCTTTGCAAGAATTAAAGGGATTTACTTATCCAAATACTATTGACGGTGTTTATAACATTATAGTTTGTATAATTCGTTTTCATGAATTCATAAATTAGTCACAATTCATCCTAGATTCAAAAATATTCATTACATTTTTACTTTGGTGTAAATCCTTGCAAATAACTTTTCAAAGGCATCATTTAAAGTCTAAAATGAATATGACTATTTATTACAATGATGAATTTATGTGAACTTCAGACCAAACTACCAAACAAACCAAAGACTAAACCAAACTAAAACAATTGAGCAAAAAATACAATGCAAGGCAAAGCGATTTTATTTTTAAAGCACACTTTCAACAACAATATAATTCTAGGTTCTAGGTACAAACAAAGCAGGTGATTAACAAACAGCAATTTTGGAAAGCACAAAGAAACATATAGCCTATGTATATTATAAAAAAAAACACAAAAGAGCATAAAAACATGAGAAGCATAACAAAGTGTAAAAAACACCCTTTCCGAATCAAGCATAACACACAAAATTTTAGTAGAACATTACTCAAAGGCCATACAAATACTAAGGTTAAGCTGTGTTTTCCTTAACACATAGCAAATGCTCAAAGATTGCAAGACTTTCCTGAAACCTTTATTTTTTTCTGTAGGTTAGCTGAGGCAAGCAGACACTAAGGCTTTTCCCTGCAAATCCATGACACTACAGTTACTTTATATTAGGACCAACAACATATGACTGAGTCAGATTGCATGACTATGTTTCCCCTTCTTTTGAGAAATGTCTTTCTTTTAATCCTTTAATTCTACTTTCCTTAGCAAGTCAGCAAACTAAATAGTGCCAGTTACATTTCCAGACATTAAAAACAAGCATGTGAGCAATGCTGCCAGGCAGTACAATTCAGTAAGACTCCATTCCTAGGTAGTGAAGGGTATACGGCTTAAGGATTGTGCTTGTGTTATGCAACAGACTTAAGCATTCATCATTTACTGAGGGCTAACAGAGTTTTATGGGATTTATGAGTGGAGTACATAAGTCCTGAACACAAAGTCAAATGATTATAAAAGAAGGTAATGATACAAATTTAACATCAATTGATGTGAACCACTTGTCTTGTCATGTAAATACATTGTCTATTTACCAATGATTATAAGTCGGTTGTAGGAAGTTATATGTAACATAAATGTTGTGCTGTTTTTTTTAAATCTGAGATAAGCCAGTGCATTTAAAGTATTCCACTTCTCCATTTGTAAATGTGCATGTTTTTTTAAATTCTTTTTATACATTTATGTCTCTTAGTATACCAAGGACAGAACCTCCAAAACAATAAAAAAGTCCTGTCACAACTGATGTTCTTTAGTTGCTGACAACTCTAGAGCTTATCTTTTCCACATGACCTGTATTATTTTGCCTGGTAAAAGGCTAAGACAGTCTCCTATGTTCAATAGTTGGCTGGTTTCATAGACATTTAATTTTATTACACTTTCCTCTAATTGGCTTTTAGAAACATTGCTTCAAATGTTGCAAAGTGAAACACAGTTCTGTTTGATTTAAACAAATCTGCTGAGTTGGTCAGCATTATAAAACCCCCATGTCAAAAGTGAGCGAGTTAAGGATAAGAAAGGGATTTCCGACTCAGAGAATAGTGCAACTGCAATCTCAGTCATTTGCATGAAGACCTATAAGTCTTTGACTGCAAAAAGATGTGAATCTCAAAGGTTATCTAGATGAGTCATTCTTATACATATATGTTATCAGCCCACACAGAGACTTGCAGATAAGGGCACACAGCTGATCTTGCGTGTGGGTTGGACATGACTAGAGGTCATCTCATCTACAATAATGTAATATGATTTTTAGATGCATGGGCAGAGAAAGATGGTAAGTAACAGTCACAGAGAGAGAGAGAGAAGCCAACAGGCTAAAGTGAGGTTTACATAAGCTGTGTAGTTTCATCATCATCAAGCCTTGTGTATGCAGTAACAGCCTTCAGTGATTACTTTATTTATTTTAAAATTGTCACTACTCTATTGTGATTGGGGTGTGATGAGGTCTTTTTATGTAATGATCAGTCTCCCAAAAACTGCATGTGCCTCAATAATTGACCTCCACCAGGAGGTATATGTTTTCATGCCCTTCTATTTGTCTGTCTGTCAACACGATAACTCAAAAAATTATGGACTAATTCCGATAACATTCTAGAAATCTCCGCAATGAGACGAAGAACAACTGATTACATTTTTGGTGTTCATCCGACATGAAGCACATATCCACCCAGTGGTGTTATTGTGGACTCCGCTCCCATCTCAGGGAGCTCACAGACGACTGAGTTTGCTCAGCAGCCCTGCTACGGTTGAACCATATGCACAAGAAAATTAATTGCACATGCATGAACACATCCAGGCTTGTCATTAACAGAGATGTTATTAAAAAGGTATCGTAAATTAGAATTTGGTATCAACATGGGGATGGAGGAGGGGGCTTTCCTATTAGAGGTTTTTGCTCTCTGAGTGCTTTTCTAGTTGACTTAGTTTAGTTCATGTTGGCTTTCCAGAGTAAGTAGGCTACAAGTAATCTGTTTAGCATCCCTAGTTGTTGTTTTTTTCTGTCTAAGATCTCTTTCAAATTTCCATCAATGTAACCCTTCCAACAAATGGCTTGACCATACCAGACCCCAACAGCCAGAGAGGTCACTGTGATTGTGGTGTATGCCCTACTAGTGGTAGCTCCAGCATGATTGTTTCCTTTAACATTTTATATTTTAAAATGAGTATGGGTCATTAGATTCCTTTTCAATGCTAAAATAAACAAGAAATTGGGCAATAAAAATCAGAAATCAGTTTCAATTATATAAACCACCTCCGTTTTGTGACTTTTTTTGTTGTTGCTGTACTTACATATAAACTGGTTTTCCCAATCTCTTGTTATTAAACATTCTAGTAAATAATAGAAAGCTGCTTTGGGGACTAATGCTTTTTATCTTTCTCCCTCCCTACTGTCTCTTATCCCACAGCTCTTTGTTTTGCCATGGTGAGCGTTTCTCTGTACCTTTTTCTGAAGCCTAACCAAAAGCTTAACCATAGAACTTGTCAGCTGATCTCTCTATGAAATTGATCAAATCTTTTCCAATTTACAAGCGGGTGCTGGGGAGCCTGCATATCATCCTGGCAGGGGCGCTGCTAAGGATTTTGGGCCCCATGACAAGAATCTTGGCAAAAAAAATTATGCACTTTATGGTATTTTTACTATCATTCTCATATATTTAAGTCAATCAGACTTTATGTTAATCATATATAACTGCTTCTGTACTGCTAGACCACCTTAAATTCATTATTTTGTGCTTGCACTAGCAATGTAAGTGGATTACAAATTATTTACTCTTATTTTTGCATTTTGTTTGAAAGGTGGTATTGGACAGATGGTAAAACACAATCAGGATTTATAAAAGATACGTCTATACATAATAAAATCAGATTAGTCCTTGATTAAGTAGATTATAATTCTTTGATAGAAGATAAGGGTTTCATTTTAATCTTTGGATCTTTACGTAGCATTTGATTGTGTTGAACATATATGTATTATAAAAACGTCACAATATTTTGGATTCTGAACAGAGTTTATTAAAGCGATACATATAATTTATGAGGATATTAAAAGCTCCGTTTCTCTCCCCCAAAGAACACCTAAAGGATTCACTACCAATCGTGGAATCCGGCATGGCTGTCGCTTTTCTCCCTAATTATTTATTTATGCATTTTATTTTTTAAATAATTCCGTTGAAGCATGGATGAAAAGCAATGTCTGACTTTCATTGGTCAACATTTATATAATTTTTATTTATTATTACGTTTGTCAGATTAAAGTTATTTCTGTGACCATTATGAGTTTTTCTTTGATTTTATGAAGGGTACCAACAATTTTGTCCACGTCTGTAAGTGTCACACTGAAGCCACTAGTTTACTAGCTAAAATTCCTTTGGCAAGCATATTAACTTGTGTACCACATGCAAATGTTTTGGGCGGGATTTTGTGAAATTCTGCACTGTGATTGGTTGTCATATTTTAGTTGGACATAGGGAGCCTCACCTTCAAAGAATTCTGCGCCACTAGCTGACTAGTGTGAATTTCGGCTTGAACTAGTTTACTACTGTAGTTACTAGTGACATTGACCTATTCCTAGTTAACTAGTTAAGTAGTGAGGAGTTATGCCTTCACTAGTTAACTAGTGTGGCTCATCTAGCTATATAGTATGCATTTTTGTCCTTCACTAGTTAACTAGTGGACGTTTCTACCTCTCACTAGGTAACTAGTGAAGCCAACATTGGGTTCACCAGTTAACTAGTGAATATTTTGGCTACCACTAGTTAACTAGTGTGCATATTTTGACCCTCACTAGTTAACTAGTTCCCATAAACATGGCTCACTAGTTAACTAGTTGACAAAAAATACTTGCATGTACATGATAATCTTGCCTGATATCAAGATATAGGAATAAATGCTCAATTGGCTTGTAGTAGTGTGCTATTGATGGTATCCTTTGTTACTTTGGTTTGAGCTCTCTGCAGGTGATTTACTAGGTCCCCCTGTGGTTCTGGGACTTTTGTAAATTTTTCTTGTGATCATTTTGATCCCATGGGATGAGATCTTGCGTGGAGAATGTAGAATTAAATTTTTATAAAAAAGATAATTCGGTGCATGTTCAAAACAGAGACAAATAGCCAATTTCCAGTTCTCAGTTTTATTTTAAACAGATTAACAGATATGCAGTTTTACAGAGAAACATGCCCATTTTCTCTGGGCCAGATAAACATCTGACAACGAATGGTTTTCATGTCATAACTTTTATAGACACCAAAACTTCCCATCATCTGGGTGTCTCTTCTCCCTCGGAATTTGCTCCAATCAGAACGTTTTTAAAAAGTGTCTTGACAACCACTGGTCCGTCCAGAATTAAATGTCCTCCTCCTGGATCCAAGTCAAAAGTTCATTCTGAGTTTTATGGTTTTATGGTCCTTCCTCCCTACATCTGGCTTCCTAATCTCAACACCCTAATCTACAGACATCCTGGTTTTGCAGCCTGCAATAAAACTCTTTGTCTCAGAGGTCCTCAAAGGTCACACATACTCCCAACAATATCCAAGGCCTTTGCTGCTCCTCAAAAGGTGCCCAATTAAAATACTGACTACGAAACTGTATATAAAACAGCCCCAAAAAAGTAAGATACAACAAGCCCCAGATTGATGGAGTTCATCAGTGGTCTTATATGTCTTCCATTTTCTAATAATTGCTCACACAGTTGATCTCTCGAACCAAGCTGCTTACCTATCACAGATTCAGTTTTCCCAGCCTGGTGCAGGTCTACAATTTTGTCTCTGCTGTTCTGTGACAGCTCTGTGGTCTGGACCACAATGGAGTTTGCCGTGTGTGATGATTTGAGGTCAAGGACAGGTGTCTTTTATACTGATAACGAGTTCAAACAGGTGCCACTAATGCAGGTAATGAGTGGAGGACCGATGAGCCTCTTTTAGAATGAGTTACAGGTCTGCGAGAGCCAGACATTTTGCTTGTTTGAAGGTGGTCAAATACTTATTTTCTATCAGAATTCGCAAATAAATTCTTTAAAAATCAGACCCTGTAATTTTCTAGATTTTTTTTATAATGTTGTCTCTCATAGTAGAGGTGTACCTATGATGAAAGTTAAAAGTCCCTCATCTTTTTAAATGGGAGAAATTGCACAAATGGTTGCTGACTAAATACTTTTTGCCCAAATGTATGTAGGATGTCACTTTAGGGCTAGGAGTGAAATGTAATGCTGCATTCAGACCGCAGGCTTTGTCAGCATCAGCAACCTCAAGTTTACATGTTAAGTCTATGGTGGAGGCCGTTGGAGGAGCGTCACGGTCTTTGCGGCACTTCATGAGCTTTGGCTCTGTCAACTTTTCAAGCTTTTCCTGCGTTTCAAGCTTCAAAGCTCATAATGCTAGCAACGCAGAAGTTCAGCTAGTTGAACTTTTGACTGTCCTAAAGCTGTTGACTCAGCACGGCAACCAATCAGAGCGACTCACTGTAGTGACGTTGCCTGACGTTGACGCTGTCTAGCCAACCACAGTCCGCGAGTGTTTAAAACATCCAGCAGAGAAAGGCCCGCCTGCGCGCTTTGTGAACTTCAGCTTAAAAATGTATCTTCTTTGTATATGGGTCAAACAAGTCGCTTTATGAGCGTTGCCTGACGCTGACAAAGCCTGTGGTCTGAACGCAGCATAAGGCCCGCCATTTCAGAACAGAATCTGATAGAGTCAAACCTTGAATTAGAACAAGCTCTATATTTAGCTAAGACTATTTTACTCAACAGAAAAAAATATGTCAAGATTTCAATAAACTGCTGAAACATCAGAGACAGTATACAGCTGATTTTCTTTTATTTTTATTTTTTTTAACCAGGCTCGAGAGACTGAATGACAGAATAAAGAGGTTATGGTTTGTGGCTGACAGTGGACATACATGCCTCCAGGGCAGTTGAAAAGTGACTGGTACATTGACAAGCGAGTTCCCCAAAGATAGAGCCATCCAGGAAGAGAAAAGCTGGTTGAAACATTTGCACTGCAGGAAGTAGATTTAAATAGGAGAAAAATGGTGCCAAAAACAATTAAGACATTTGTTTTTTGTATGATGCACTTATCTCTTCGTGACATAATGTTAACATTTTAACCATTGACACTTGATGTTGACAAACAAGCAGGGAAGGAATAATTACTCTTGAGATAGCTGTACAGAAAGATTTAAAGTGATGTACATGGACAAACCACCAGAAAACATGTGTGACATGAGTAAAAGTGTCAGCTGGAGGAGCCCAGGGGAGAGTCACTTTGTGTTTTGAGGAGGACATGGCATGGTTATACAACCAGGGCCTGTCAGCTTGATGAAAGTCAGCGTGTTATGCAGGATTACAGTTGGGACAGATGCTCATTCATGTAGTAATATATTTCCTTTTTCAATCCTAAAAAAATACAAGTAAAATGGAAACACCTAACAACAGAGACATCAAAAGTGTAGGTATTAACATTAAATTTGCTGTTAAGCAAATGTAAAAAAAAAAAAAATATATATATATATATATATATATATATAACTTAGTGTGAAACTGATGATCGACACTAGAGGTCAGAATATAATCAGTGTGAGATAAGTTGGTCTAATGAAGAGCAACAGAATTGGCTGACTCATTAAGCGTCAGTTTTAAATACATGTAAGGGAATAATATATTTCCAAGGAATAGAATGATTAGCAAGTAAATACCTCTTATTCATTCTGTTCAGTTGGTATTTATTCTTTTTTAATTATTTTTCTGACAAGATACAAACATAAAGGCGCGGCAGCAATATAATGCTTAGTCAACAGTGATAAATGGCTGGACTTGTTTCCCGAATCAAACCTTTCCATGGAAGGGAAGGACAATAACATCGGTTGACCACAAACATATTCTCCTAATTAAATCAGAAATTCCCTATGACACATTGAAAGACAGTCGCACAGACACACCTAATGTTGATTGTATACTTGGCTAGGATATAATTATCTTAGAAAAGGAAGCAAAGAAAATATAAATTCTGATTTCAGTAAGAAAGGGTAATGAGAATCTGTAACACTGAAAGATATGAAGACTGCATGTGTTTTTTCTTCTTTATGTTGTTTGATGCTCAGCTGAAAAGGACAACTCCCAGAGTTTGCTCAACAATGATTCTGCCCGGCACTTGAAGCTGGGAGACAGGCAACGGTTCTTTGAAGATGTCTACCAGCATGACGTGGACAACTACCTGCCCTCTACACACCTGCAGGTTGACTGGAGAAAACGTGAGTGTTGTCTGATTACCTTCAAATTCACATATACAGGTAAAACTGTAAAAAAATTGATATAGTGCAAACATTCATTAATTTCAGTAATTCAACTTAAAAGTTGAAACTAATATGTGATTTAGGCACATTACATAGAATGAGGATATTTCAAGCCTTTATTTGTTTTAATGGCTTACAGTTTATGAAAACCCCAAATTCAAATTAAATTAATTTAGTTCAATATAAGGATTTTAAATAGAGAAATGTCAGATGTCTGAAAAGTATAATCATGGATATGTATTCAGTAATGGTTTGGGCCACTTTTATATCAATTACTGCCTTAATGTGGAGTGGCATGGATGCTCTCAGCCTGTGGCACTGCTGAGGTGTTATGGAAGACCAATATGCTTCAACAGCGGCCTTCAGCTCTTCTGCATTGTTGGGTCTTATGTATCTCATCTTTGTCTTTGCATTATAGATTCTCTGTGGGGTTCAGGTCAGGCTGTTTTGTTGGCCAATCAAGCACAATAATCCCACTATCACTGAACCAGGTTGTGGTACTTTAGGCAGTGTCGGCAGGTGCCAAATCCTGCTAGAAAATGAAATCAGCATCTGATCAGCCAATCATCAACCACTGAATAACAGACCTGGAGGAGCTGGACAAAAGGAATACAACATTTGAAGCCCATGTCCAGGATGCGTCTGTGTCTGGTGGCCCTTGATGCACTAAGTCCAGCCTCCTTCCACCACTGCTTCAACATGTCCCCAACAGTTTTGAATGGCCTTTTCCTGAGAATCATCCCCAGGCTGCAGTCATTCCTGCTGCTTGTGCACCTTTTTCTTTCACACTTTCCCCTTCCAAATAACGTTCTATTATTGTTCTTTGATACAGTGCTATGGGAACATCCAACTTCTTTTACAATTACCTTTTGAGACTTTATCTTCTTATGGAGGGTGTCAATTATGGCTTTTTTAACAACTGTCAGGTCAGTGGTCCTCCCCATGATTGTATTTCCTACTAAACCAGACTGAGAGACAATTTAAATGCCCAGGAACACTTTGCAGGTGTTTTGGATTAATTAGCTGATTAGAGTGGGACACTTTGAGCCTAATAAAATGGAAGCTTTTTGCACTATTATAATTTTTTTGAGAATGAGCAGTTTTCATAAGCTGTAAGAAATAATAATAAAAATTATAACAAATAAAAGCTTGGAATATCTCACTTTGCATGTAAAGTAATGACTATATTAGGGGTGTGCAAAGCAGCTAGTATTTGTATCCGTATATGTATTTTATTTGAGGGGGATAAGTATTTATATTTGTAAGATTATTCAAGTGAAATTCAAAATAGGTAGAAAAAATCAGTTTTTGTGTTACACTTCCAATTTATGTTATATTGAATTTTCCAATATAATGATTATGGATATACAATATTGGTAGATGTTTTCCATAAATCCAGAAATGAACATATAACAATAAGCATCACTGAAAGAAAAAAAAAATACAATGACAGCGATTGCCTCATTCATGGTTAAACCAACAGGGGGGGTGCAAAGCTGTGATGATGATTTGGTGCGTCTGGGGGGTTTGTCAGAACATGGTTTTGATGATGAAATTGGTGCTGGTGGGTGGAGTAGTGCTTGTGGGGGGCAGACAGTAATAGGATAATTTCTCCTTGTGGGAAAATAAAGGATTATTTTATTATATTCTTCATACCAAATAACAGTATCAGTAACTCACTGTGGATGCCATATAATGCAAATAAGATTTATTTAACAATGATTTTCAGCAACAACACGGAACACACAACATTCCTTGGATGCACCAGGTGTGCATGCAGCTTAGTGCAGACAAGCTTCTGCAAACATAAAGAACAAGCCGGCTGTCTATTTTGGAGGAGAATATGGGCGACAGACTTTCAAAGAAAGTAGGAGACGGTGGTCAGAAATGTTCCCAGATTTTTCGCTAGGGACTTTTAAGGAAACAAAATTTTAACATCGAAACAGCGCATTACCAGCACTGTTGCTGCGTTTGTCTAACTGCAGTTAAATCCCAACCATTGAGCGCATAGACCTAACAGACATGAAAAACCCTGGTAAAGTAAAACGCATGCAGCCACCAACTTCTAAGTATTCTATTTTTTTTTTTTTTTTTTTTTTTTTTTTTTTTTTTTTTTTTAACCCAATTGAACCCACAGTAATCACTAATAAAGATTTTTCATACTGCACGGGAGCACGAGGACGTGCTTGTGATAAGAGGGGGAGAGATGTGACAGTGTGGAGGTCCTGTCACTGTGGCTCCGATAGATCACGTGCCCCGGCTGCTTGGCCACAGGGATTCCCTTTGGCTGACTGGTTAGCGCACATGACTTTCACCTGGGAGTTGTGGGATCCCACCCAGGCCCTCGTTGTGTACCTTGCCACATATACATCAAGTGGCATACTACAGCGAAGCTGTAATGCTCTGCTTGGGAAAGTAAAACTGTTGGGCTTGTACTTGGTACCCAGACACCAATTCTGAGTAGCATACTGCTAGACAGGACATGTTAAAAAAATAAAATAAAAAACTTCTAAGTATTCTAATTAAAGAATTGAGGTTTGCGCTACTTGTTACAAACACCACTGTGGCTTTTCCTGTTTTGTTTCTTCTGAACCGTCGCAAACTGTTATGCTACGACACTTATGTGACACATAGTTGGGTTATGACAGTAGATTTAAGTCCCTATTGAGGATACATTTTTACTGCTGTCACTCTAACTTCATGAAACAAACACGGATAATTTTAATATTTATGATAAACCACTTCAGTCTCATTATTACTTTACTGCACATATGACTCAAGGGAGTCGTTAAAGTGTGCACTCTGTGAACTGCTGCTACAGCCTTTTTTATTTGTTTGTTTCTATAAAGCATATAAAGATTTTATACATTATTTTATCTAATGCACCAGTTAAGATATGAACTTGAGTTACATGCCATTTATTTGTACAAATCTAAGTTTAGCAAGAATATGCAGGTTTGGGGTTATCAAAACCTTTTACATGCTAACTTTTCAACACATAGACACGGGGCACACATTAAGCTCATGAAGGAAGAGGGGGGGGCACCTTTTTGTCATTGATTATTTCACAGTTCATCTCACCTCTGCTACTTTCTCTTTACAACACCTAACATAACAGGCTGAGCCGCTGCGTGTGTGTTAATCGGGGCTCAACTCCAAGGGACCGGAGCATTAAGACATGATTTGACAAATATGGCAGCATCTGCTGGATAAGTATCTCAATTGCAAAAAAAAATAATAACATAAAAAAATAAAAATAATCTGCAATTTTTTTTACCGATTGCGAGTAATATTAATGACCCCCATATCAGCCGATAATATCGGCCGGCCAATATATCGGTCAGGCCCTAGACTTAATCGTACCAAAAAACTCCCACAAGTCCACTTAATTCGACACAACTACACTTCCCTTGTTTTAACCGTTTTAACCAAACATTAACATTATTCTGTAAACAGTCTATTGTCTAAATTACTAAGCTAGCAGAGATACATAGACAGAGGGAACATGAGAGAGCCCAACTACAGATGTCAATACCAATGCAGCGTAATGGATAAATCTGCCGATCAAATCACCCGATCAAACTCTGCTTCCCGAAAGTTATAAATGGCTTCTGAAACCCATTTAAGGTACAAAAATCTATTCAACAAAAATAGTCATGCAGTTAAGTCTTTTATCCCTTGGCCGAGACTTCTCTGTTGCAGTGTGCAGTAGCTTGTTTCAATCACCTCTTTTACCCCCACCACCCAAGTCCTGAACGTCACTCACTCAATCATCTGGGGGACATCCACTGCGGTCTCATGAGGAAATGCAGCTTTTTGATATAAAGTTTTCTTTGCTCCCAAATACAAATATTTTTTACGTGTTTTTTCGAAATCAGTATAAGTGAAAAACACACTATTTATGCCTTTCCGAATACCGTAATCGGGTTTAGCCCCACTACTAGTCTATAGGCTATCATGTATTAGTTTCACCTTTTAAGTTTAAGTCTAAAATAAATTAACTTTGGCATGATATTCAAATTTTCAAGTTTAGACCTGTAAGTTTTCTGTTGTTGATTTTCTGTAGAAAAAACTTAAAGGTCAAAATCAAGGTCTTATCATGTTCTTTTAGCTTTGCTCATTCTGCTTTGCAAAATAGCTGGATTTTTAATCAGATCAGAAGAAGAGAATCTGTGATGAGCATTTTTTTTTTATTCTTACCATAAATTCTCAATTGATTTCAAAACTCAATCATCAAACACATTAATATACTATGATCTAAACCATCTCACTGAAGGTCTGGCTGTATGTTTTGCTGTCTCTAACCACTTTTCTTAGAGAATAACACACGCTTAAATGCACATCTAAATCAAGCCTTTTGGAGTAATCGGACTAAGGGCTTGCCCCCTGTTGAGAGCCAAGTCCCAGTTTACATGTCACTCAGAAAATCAAACTAATAAATGAAATATGATCGACTACGCAACGATAGATGGTGAAATGCATCCCTTTTCTGTTAGCATTCTACCGCTCAGCCTCAAGCAGCGCACATGCAGTTAAGAGAAGCTGGTGGGAGTGAAGCAGATGGAGTCAAAGCAGGATATGCACAATCACAATTCATTTCAGTTTATTTATATAGCGCCGTTTCACAACAGATGTAATCTCAAGGCACTTTACAAGAAGAGTTATTACAATACAATGTTTAATTTATGAATTAGAGAACCACAGAAGATTGCTTCGTGAATTCTCAGCAATCCCTCACACTGAGCAAGCATGAAGTGCAGGGGAGAGGAAAAACTCACTTTTAACAGGGAGAAACCTCCAGCAGAACCAGGCTCACCATAAGCGGTCATCTGCCGAGACCGTCTGGGGTTTGGAGAAGGCAGCAGAGACACAAGAGCAACAGAACTGATGCAGAAGCAGAAGCTGGTAGCGGACGTGGATAACGTTCCTCCACTGGAATGCCATCTTAGTCAGGGTCGTCAAGCAGGGCGGGTGCATCTACTGTAGGAAAAGAGAAAACAGGTTAGCGCTTGAATTGACAACACATCATGCAGTTGGGGAAAAGTAGGAGAGAAAGTAGGAACTGACTCTAATAATGTCCTCCAACAGCCTAGCTTAAAGCAGCATAGCTACTAACATTAACCCGTCTCCTAGCTACTAGGAGACTTAACTACTAACACCTGGCTTACATTATTCTATCTCTACATAGCTACTCCACCTGACTACTAACATTAACCTGTCTCTTCCTAGCTACCTGTCTAACCTGTCTCTAACTGTAAGCTTTGTCAAAGAGGAAGGTTTAAACCTAGTTTTAGAAACAGACAAGGTTTCTGCTTTACGAACAAACCCTGGGAGCTGGTTCCATAGGAGGGGAGCCTGATAACTGAAAGATCCGCCACCCATTAATTTTTTGGAAATCCTAGAAACTTCTTCACTGTCTCTTTGTCAGTCCAAAAATGCACTGATCAGCCACTTATTTTTGTCTTAGCCTCCATATTCTTCTTATACTACTACTGTGTTGTTCAGTCTTCTGTGTCTCCTCTCTTCCCGAGGTGGTGCGTGAGTGTGGGCGGGGGGGTTAGCTGCAGAGAAGTATGATTCCCAGTCTCATTATCTGGATAGAATAGTCCAATTCAAGTTGGACTAAGGTGTATACATGCATTTAGAAAGTTTGATTTCATTCGGACCAAGGTAATAGTTTTACTTTCTCTTGCGGCATGTGCATGCACAGTATTTGGCTTCACTTATCTCCCTGTCAACTGAGACTGGTTTCACTTTCACTCTCGAAGTAAAACATTCTCCACAACATTGTATTGCTGTTTTTTTACTGTGGGACCTTTTTATTCAGGGTAATTAGCAGTGTTAGCTGTCTACCACTTAAATAAATATGCATGTGGACAAATAGTTCACAAAACTTTCGTTCCCTTTACTGCTCTGGTTCTAACACAGTAGCTTGGTACAAACTTCCAAAATATTTTTTTCTTTTAACATTGACTTTTTTGTCACCACTTTATTTATAAAGGCCAAATTTGTGAAGTACATGACTAATGATTAGATTATTACTGTGGATCAATAAACAGTCTTTTACCTGGTCTGTCAGTTTAAGTAGAGAGCTATGTCTGGGATGTTCTCAAACAACCCTCAGAGGATTTCAACGAGCAGATGGATTGATACTGGGATTAAAATACACACAGGTGGATTCTATTTAGGTCAAACTGGACTTTATTTAGAAGTATTGAAGAAAAGGGAGATGAATACAAGACAAAAAATAACGTAATGCATAATTTTACTACTTCATTTCAATTATGCGGTATTTATTGGTTTGAATACATATAACTGACAAAAAGCCAAAAAAATAATAAATCTTTGAGCAGCAATGAAAACGGTTAAAGTACAAGTTTAAATAATTTTAAATAACAGCAAGTGCTATTACAAATATGTTGTTTATATATTCTTCACATTTTGATTTTCTTTTCTACACACTGAATTGATACAGCCCCGATGGGGAGTATTTCATCTATGGAGGTGAACGTGGACACTCTGGAACAGATGGATTTAATGGACATATCAGATCAAGAGGCCCTTGATGTGTTCCTCAACACAAACTCAGTTGGTGATGAAGGAGCCCTGGCGTCCCCACTACCAGGTGAAAAATGAATGTTTACAAGATCTTACAATCTTACAGAGGACATGAGAATAAGTTTGAAATTTAAGATTGAATTTAAGATTGAAATTTAATGTAATTTGTGTCTGTGGGGCGCTAACCAGACTTACTCCCCAGGGTGAACCTGTAAATCCAATGGAGCTCTAAACACACCTCCCAAAACCCAAGCCAACTTTCAATTTTCTCCAGTACAATATTTTTGTTTATGTTTGTTTATGCTGCATCAGGTATTCTTCCTGGGCTCAGTTTGTAGTAAAAATACAATTTACATTTACAACAGATACATGAGAATACTGTCATTAAAAGGAGCACAAAGAAAAATAAATATTTGTGGATTGCGAAATAGCCACTTGAAACAGAGATGGCAAGCAGTAGTTTTCTAACATGTGATGAAAATCTTTACTATGACTTGTTATTATGAGTTCAGGGTTAATTTTTTTTAAATATGTGAAAAAAAGTCAGCTAAATTAAGAATACAAATATTTTTCTCACATCTCAGCAAAAAACTAATACGTTTTTAAATATTTCTAACTTTCATTTATATTTTCTCTCTCTCTCTCTTTTTAATCATGAAGCAATTTTATTGCATCAGTGGAAGAAATATTTTCTAATAAATATCAGTGCTTGGTGAAGAGGGGAATGTGTGAATATACATGTGAAAATGACAGGTTTCTTTGACATAAAATAAAAAAAGTTTAATACATTTTCTTATTTGGTACATTTCCAGCACAATTCCTAGGAAAAAAATATTATTTAAAGAGATGTTAAAAAAGGTGTAATAACCTGGTTGCTTATGTGTGCACATTATATTTACGATTTGTTGGACCACCTTTTGTTGGAATTACATCATTCAATCATCTTCAGTTCACCTCATTTTGGTGATTTTAGACAGCCCTTCCAGCAAGTTTGCTTTCTTTATTTTTGTAAATTTTATTTTATTTTTATATATATCTTAGTGGTTTTTTAGTACTGTGCTACACTTTGGTTACAAATAGTTATAACAGTATTGACAAATAGTTATTCATCCATCCATCCTTCCATCCATTTTCTGAACCGTTTAATCCTAAAGGGCTTGCGGGGGGGCTGGTGCCTATCTCCAGCTGTCAACAGGCGAGAGGCGAGGTACACCCTGGACAAGTCGCCAGTCCATCACAGATAATTATTCATTTTCTCTATAAATAAAAATGTTGTCAGTGAGACTTAAGAGGCTGCATATGCAGTACAGACCAAAAGTTTGGACACACCTTCTCATTCAATGCGTTTTATTTATTTTCATGACTACATTGTGGATTGTCAATTAAGGGCATCAAAACTTTGAATGAGCATATAATGTATTGAATTACTGTATTTAGTTAAACAAAAATGATGAAATAACTGAATACATGTTATATTTTAGATTCCTCAAAGTAGCCACCCTTTCTTCTGATTACTGCTTTGCATTCTCTTGAGCTTCAAGAGGTAGTCACCCAAAATGGTTTTCCAACAGTCTTGAAGGAGTTCCCAGAGATGCTTAGTACTTGTTGGCCCTTTTGCCTTCACTCTGCGGTTCAGCTCACCCCAAATCATCTCCATTGGATTCAGGTCCGGTGACTTTGGAGGCCCGGTTATTTTACACTTTTTGTAAAAGTACTACATAACTCCATATGTGTTCATTCATAGTTTGATCTCTTCAGTGAGAATCTACAATGTAAGTAGTCATGAAAATTAAGAAAATGCACTGTATGAGAAAGTGTGTCCAAACTTTTGGTCGGTACTATATTTCTGCCAATTACTAATTGTGTTCTCTTATATGTCTGGACAAAGAAGAGTAAATGTTTTCTTCTGAAGAGTAAAAAGAAACAAACAAAAAAACATCCTGGCGTGGCCAAAATCCCTTAAGCCCTTGTAGGAAAATGGATTCTAGTCTGAGCAAACCAATTTTGAACATTTAACCCACATTTTTAAATGTATTTTTTATTAAAAAACACGTAAACAAAATAAATCTGCATATGACCAAAAGAAAACCATACTCAAAGTCAAACATAATAGTAACAGCATTGTGATCTGAGTTTATATTTTTTCAAAAAGAACTGGCATTTCTGGATGAATCTGGTAACAGGTCTGATCATCAGGTTTGATCCAAAAGCTTCCGATAGGTGTCTGTTAGTGAGGATAAGGACTTCAGTTTGAAACTTTACAAGCATATGTTAAAATCAAAAACAGAATAATTTAATCAGAATAATATTTATGTTTGACATGGTTTATCCAGAGTATGACACTATTTACATATTTTTGAGACAAAAATTTTGCAATAGCATTGCAAGACCAGATTTCAGCAGTACATGCTCATGCTATGATATTTATACTTTCAAAAGTTTAAGTATGAGTTGACACCAAACATTTTTGTCCACCTAGTCATAGATTGTGAGGATGATGATGAAGATGAAGTGGATGAAGAAGCAGAGGTTGTCTACAGGGAACGCACACCTCTGCAGCGGCAAAAAGAAGTCTACCGTGGATCTCAGTCTCGATTTTCATCAACATCGTCTGGATCCAGTGTTACCAGTGGAGGTGGAGTTGACACACCAGTTATCCAGTCTGATGATGAAGAAGTGCATGCCGACACTCTACTGCTTACCTCTGTTCCCCATAGAAAAGATGAAGAAACAGAGGAAGAAGATGCAGCCGAATGAGGCTTTTCAACAACCAATCTAAAAGACTGAGCTCTTCTCTATTCCTCTGTGCATTTGCATTCATTTTTTGCAAGTTAAAACGCCCAGCATGGCTGGGTCAAGTCAACTGGGATTAGCTTTGTCCTTTGAACTGTGCATTCTGCTTTACGATTAATCAAATACCCCCTTTTGTTTTTAACAAGTTCTGTGGTACATAGTTTCTTGCCAGTTGTGTCAAAAGATCCTTACATTAATTATACGAGTCATTCTTTTCCTCTGCACAAACTTGTTGGGGTTGACATAAAACAAGTTTGGTTTTACTGCCTAAACAGCCAGAGGGAATCCTTGTGACTCATATTTTTTTCAAAGCTAGTTGAAAAAACTATTCACGTTGTGTTCAATGAATAGATCCTATTCATTGAATACAACAGTAAGTTGTTGGGTTTTTTTTCAGCAAATAGGATTTGCATATTACCATGGTATTACATTTTGCTTTTTTTATATTCTTCTTTTTGTTGTCTTGTTGAAAGCAAACATCTCCCAACAAAAGTTACAAAACTTCCTGGAATATCTGCTTGACAGCATGGCTTACCATGCTGCTAACAATTATATTTTGTTCTTGAACTTTATGTATGTGAGGATTTGTAATGTAACAATGAAGAATAAATGTTACTGCTCCTTTTTTTAAGGAGTTAAAAGAGTTTAAAGATGAAAGTGCAGTTTCAGTGTGATCCATGCATTCATTTGTAGTTGGGTTTTCTAATCAGAAACTGAAAAAAAAAAAGTAAAAAAGCGACTTTTGCTGTTACAGTTAAATAACTATTTGTCTGTACTGTAATCAAGAATAAGTAAGTGGAAGTTCAATTTATTTTATTTTTTTTTCTTAGAATTGAAATAATCCCCAGGCAATAAGTGCAAATCTTGGCCTGGAGCCTTTCTAAATGGAATTTGATAACCCCCTCTCCCTGTGCACATCTGGGTTCTATGTGGAGTATTGCAACTTTCTCCCACATTGTCTTTAGGTCTACGTAGGTGTGTCTGCATGATGTTCTCTTTTCTCAGCTTCGTGTTCATCTTATACACAATTTACAAGTCATCTTATTTTTTTTGTACGAATAAAAATACTTTTACTAAAGAACAGAGTGAAAAGAAATCAGTAATCACCTGTGGTGCTCCTATCCTGCTGAGCCTCTGGTCCTTCATACTTAAATTGTGGTGTGTTAAGCAGGTAGTCATTAATCCAAATGATTGAGAAAACTTCCACCTGTCTCTATTGAAATTTTGTGACAAAGTACATTGAGTTTAATTGTGTTAAACTGATTATTATATATATAAATCTTAACCCATTTTAAAAAGGGAAAATCATTCTAAAAAATGTTAAACAAAAACGGGGGTTTTTGTTTTTAAAATAAAAAAAAATCAAGCAAATTTGGATTCAAGTTTATCTATTATTAAATACAAAAATAAAACACAAAAATGACACACCCAACCTTTTTTCATAAATACTTTCTGATTAGAAAATCCATTCACCCAAACATGCTTTAAAGTCACTTTGCAGGTGAAGTTGTGACAGTAGAAATTTTAGTTTAGTAAAGTCTCATATGTGTGTATGAAGAAAGTGTTTGTTGTAACATTGTGTATTTCATTTTTTTGTTATATAAATGCATGCGCTTATGTTCTTGTTACTGTGTGCTTATAATTTCTCCTTGCTTGCAACATCTGTTTGAAATATGCTGTCTTGGACTCCATGTATTGTTAAAGGCAAGGAGTGCATATTGACAGTGTGATCACATGCAGAAACGACTGCACAGTAAGGAAGGGTTTCTTGGGTGAAAAGCCTTCAGTCATGTTTTATAAATATCATACACATGATATGAGAACTTTGAAATCCAATAAGTCGCATGAAAATATATGACTTCCTTTGCAGCTGCAGAAAAACAGCATTTGTGAGACCATAACCTTCAGTGTGACACTCAAGACAATTTAATTTTGGGAAAGTTCATAAATATTAAATAAAGACATAACATTACATGACCATCAGATTCATAAAGTCATAACATGTTGGTCTGTTGGTTGAGAAGTTGTCTTGCAATCGGAGGGTCGTAGGTTCAATTCCAGCTTCCTCGAGTCGCATGTTGTTGTGCCCCTGGGAAAGGCACTTAACTCCAAATTACCTACCGATGATTGTATCGGTGTATGAATGTGTGCGCATTTGTGAGTGCAAGTGGGTGAATGTGGCTCCAGTGTAAAGTGCTTTGAGTGGTCAACATGACTAGAAAAGCGCTATATAAATTCAGTCCATTTACCATTTAACCACCGCCATAGTGTGTGTTCAGTTTATTTCATAAATGTGTAAAGATGTGACAGTATCGCAACATAACAGTAAAGCTGTTAACCAAGATGATTCCAAAGCCCTTTTAACTGTTACATTTTTTTCCCCATCTTACAAAATGCAAGCAATAAAATAATCCTAAAACTAAACCTGCTGAATGCAGTCTTGCTGTTCTTCCCACACTTCCAACCATCCCCACCCCCAGTTCCTCCTAAGGCTTGTACGTTCTTGTAAAGTTTTAGCGTGTCCTTAAAAAATGGCAGTCATAAGACTTTTACTCTATATAACATCTGTCAAAATGTGCTCCTGAAGCCTGGCCTGTACTCACTTGTTGGAACATTTGAATAACTTCACAGACTTTTATTATACCGACACACACTGACTTCTGTAGTGCTCTGAGGTTTCCTGTACAACTTGTTTAGCAAGTTAGGCTTTACTCTAAATGTCCTCTGCGTATTCCTTGAAGTTACTGTGGTCTGTGGCTAGTTTATTCAATGGTGGGATTCACAGAAAAAAAACATTTGAAAACAATTTTTAACCACATTAGCAGTTAAAACCTCATTTCATTTTGCTTAGATTGAAGGGTTTACAGAGTTTTAGATGATAAAAATAATTCCTGTTAATGCAGTAAAAAAATATTTCAGACATGTAAGCACCATTTTTTTGTAAGGTTTTATTCAGATATGTAGCAGTCGTTGACAGCAATCTAAAATTATATTGATTTGGTGTACTTGAGTGTAATCAATCTTTTGGCTTTATGCAACTCAAGATTTAAGAATTTTCTTTTTTTTCAGGTCAGTCTTTTACTGAGGTATCAGAACACATAGAGTTCAGTCTCATTATACCTTTTTTAATTTTACATTTCAAATTTTGAGCTAACATAAAGTTATAGGGCTTTGTGTGTGTGTGTGTGTGTGTGTGTGTGTGTGTGTTTGCAGTTTTCACCATTAGCACAGCTGAAGAGAGTATACCTGAAGAGTAGTTTATTTATTTTTTTCTTCAAACCGATGATTGTAGGAGAGAAGTTTGACTCCAGCTCACCTGGGGTAGGTCTATAGGTTTTTTTATTTGCCATATTTATATTTACCACTGTCACAGTTTTTCATTGTTTGGGTTGTGGTTTATGTTTAGATCACTTCTGAGTTCAATTTATGTTTAAAAGGTATTGGGCTAATCAGTTCATTTTTCTGTGTTCACCAGAAAGAATTGCCATAATTGTTCTTTCTTTGTGTTTAGTTTACTTATTCTTCTGTTCGCTGTGTATTTGGATTTACTTTTCTTAGATCTAGAATTAGTCTCTCTCCCTTGTTTCTTTGTGTCTAGTTTCCCTTCCGCCCTTCTGCCTGTTGGCTATTTTCAACAGCTGCTCCTAATCCCTGATGAAATCACCTTTAATACTAATCTCCACTCACGACTCAGTATAATACGTTTGCTGACTATCATTGTTCTTTGCTGGTTCCTTTTGTTAGTCTATCCGTGCCCCATGTCCTGTTTGCCTTCTGTAATTTCTTTAAGTTTTCCATTTTGAACCTCCACCATGCTTGTCCCAAGTTCTTGTCTATATTTTGCTCCTACTCTCAACATATAACGCATGGCAGGCTCATTAAATTGTATATATATATATATATATATATATATCCAATCCAATAACTCAAGGGTGGGTCTGAATGTTTGAGGAAAATATCTTAATGAATTCTTTTAAGCTTTTTTGTTTTGTTTTGGTGTTTTTTCCCCTTGGGGTGAAATCATTGGCTTCAGCCGTAGAGCATGAACCAGTTGGCCTGATCAAAAATTTGAGGATTTTGGGAGACATGTTCCTACAACGTCTCAGACTAACAATAGAGAACAAAAATCTTACTTCCTGCATTTATTATTACCAATTATTCTACAAATTAATTCAATTCACTTTTATTTATATAATCCAAATTCACAACAAATATCATCTCAAGGCACTTTACAACAAAAGTAATTTCAATACAATTATACAAACATTCCAATCAGTTTTTTGTTTAAGGATTCCCAGCAGATTGCGATGAATCATTAACATGAGGTTGTGCTCAGATCATGCAGACTCTAACCACAGCAATTCCTCAGCAATCCCTCATACTGAGCAAGCACATAGTGATAGTGGAGAGGAAAACCTCCCCTTCAACAGGAAGAAACCTCAAGCAGAACCTGGCTCAGTACAAGCGGTCATCTGCCACGACCATCTAGGGTTCTGAGAAGACAGAGAAGAGACAGCATGGAGGATGCTCGGTCGCTTTGAGTATCATCTGTTCCCCAGCCAGCAGGGGACATTATAGTTGAGCAGGATACCAGACCGTGTGGCGCTTCTATTGGGAGAAAAATACTGAGAGAAAACTGGGTTAACAATCGCAATAACCTCAGAAAAAATACTTCTGGAGAGTAGTAGAAGAGAAAAGTAGAAGAGAGAAGAAAAGTGATCGGTCGGTCCTCCAACAGTTTAAGCCTATAGCAGCGTACCTACAAAAATAGCTCAGGATAACGTAAGCCATTCTAACTATAAGCTTTATCAAAAAGGAAACTTTTAAGCCTAGTCTTGAAAGTAAACAGAGTGCCTGCCTCACGGACTAAAACTGGGAGCTGGTTCCAGAGGAGAGGAGCCTGATAACTAATAGATCTTCCCCCCAATCTTCTTTTAGAAATCCTAGGAACTACAAGTAGACCTGCATTCTAAGGACAAAGTGCTCTGTTAGGAACATATGGAACAATCAGATATCTGATGTACAATAGAGCTTGATTATTAAGGGCTTTATAAGTAAGGAGGGGGATCTTAAATTCTATTCTAGATTTAACAGGGAGCCAATAGAGAGAAGCCAAAACAGGAGAAATGTGATCTTTCTTTTAAGGTTTAATTACAGCAACCATAAATTCCAGTGGTACTTATCCATTTATTGAAGATACATTCAATATATCTAAAATAGGGCCAGTAACCAGACGGAACAATTCCTTAAATAATTTGGTTGGTACTAGGTCTAACATATAAGTTGAGAATTTAGATGAAGCTAATATTTGTGATAATTCCGAAAGTTCAGAAGAATCAAACTGGTACAGACATAAAACTGGTTTTACAGTTCTCTCTGAAACTGTCTCGTTTACTGAAAGAGAGTTAATCATGTTGGGGAGAATGCCAAAGATTTTATTTATAATTTTATTTATTTTACTTATGAAGAATCCTATAAAGTCATCACTACTGAGAGAGGGGGGAATAGTTTGCCCAAAAGAGCTATGACTCTGTGTAATTTTGGCAACTGTACTAAAAAGAAACCTAGGATTGTTTTTATTCACCTCTATTAATGATGAGAAATATGCTGTTCTAGCTGGTTGAAGGGTGTTTTTATAAAGTAGTAGACTATTTTTCCAGGTTAGAATGGAATCATTTAAGTGTGTAGAACATCATTTTCTCTCCAGTTTCCTAGGATTCTGCTTTAAAGTATGCAACTCACTAAACCAGGGAGCCAACCTCCTATGGCTGATTACCTTCTCTTTTAAGGAGGCTACACTGTCTAGTGCCAAAAACAGCGAGGGAGTAATACTTTGAACCAGACCATCAATTCTGAAGGGTTAGTGTTGGAATTATTGCGGTCCACTGTGGTATTCTGAGACACATAAGGAAGCAATAATGGGACAGATTATTTTAAACTTGTTACAGCATTGTCAGATTAGTTCTACTCTAATGAAATTTTCTTTCAGATTTCCGAACGTTGGGTAAAGTAAATAAAAAGGTTATCGAAGCCTTGGCTGCTGCTGTTGATCTGCTGCTGCTGATGCAGATGGCTCCCATGATGGCATTTCCTGGCTCATCTGTACTCAGCCCGCTTTTTGTAGCTTCTAAGTGTGTGTGTGTGTGAGTATGGCTGATGGGTTGGGTTGGGAGGGTGGTTGTATTTGCATTGATGATTTTATTTTTGAAGGGGGGTGGGGTTGTGGGATTATTTTAAATCTGTAAAGCACTTTGAGTAACTTTGTTTGTTTGAAAAGCGCTTTATAAATAAAGTTTGATTGATTGATTGATTGATTAATCAACTGGACTGGGTTATGTGGGAGGACTATTAGTTCATCTCACTCAATGCTGTATGTAAGTACAATGTCTGACCAAAGTGTGTGGGTCCCTTCACTTTCTGAGTAATGCAAATTAAGGCTAAAATAAGATTAAAGGCTGCAGTTAGGCTAACACTTTCAATATCCACGTGAATATTGAAATCTCCTACTATAATTACCTGATCAATGTTTAAAACTAAACCAGATAAAAAATCTGAGATCTGGTCCAAGAACTGAGAGCAAGGGCCTGGTGTACAATACAAAACCACAAACAAAAGGTTTTAATGGTTTGCAGCTTGTATGAGGAAAATTAAGGATTAGATGTTCAAAAGAGCTGTAGTTAATAATTGGTCTAGGGTGAACTTGCAAATCTGAAAGAAAGATGGTTGCAACCCCCCCCCCCCCTTGCCCAGTACTTCTAGGAATGTGAAAATTTTGATAATTGGAAGGAGTTGACTCATTTATAATTACAAAATCCTCCTGCTGCAACAAGGTTTCTGATAGGCAAAATAGGTCAATTTTATTATCACATATCAAGTCATTTACTAATAAAGTCTTTGAGGAGAGTGATCTTATGTTTAGTAAACCATATCTAATTGCCCTATTTCCTTGTTTGGTCCGAGGTGTATTTATTTTAATGAGATTTTAATAGTTTGCTTTTGTCAGGTTAACTTTTTGTCTATTTGATTTTGGCCGTGGGCAAGACACTGTCTCAATGGGGTATTGAGTGGGTAATAGTACAGAAGCTGCAGAGAGGTGGGTTAAACTACGACTCTGCTTCCTGGTCTGGCCCACGGTTTGTCAGTGTTTGGAAGAACTAATAAATCTGCCTAGAAAGAAGAGCTGCTCCATCCCAATTTGGATGGAGCAGCTCTCTCCGATTCAGACCAGGTTTTCCCCAAAATGTTTTCCAATTATCAATATAGTCCACGTTGTTTGTTTTTTTAATTAAATAAGAGAATACTGGCTTGGAGCTGCTGGCTCCTTAACCATTTTCGACATTTAAAGATGGGGTATGAAGGTTGAAATGCTTGAAGTAACTTAAAATAATGATTAAATTAGACTATTTGGCTCTGTTCTATGAAATGAGCTAATTTTTTAGAAATAAGCCCCTCCTATGGCCTACTTACCAAAACAGAGTCACCCAGCTATAGACAACATGGCGGACAAGCCTCAACTGTATCCTGGAAGTCACGTGACTTACATAGCGTAAGTTGTTTTTCTTCATGTACATTTTTTCAGTCTCTGTGGACATGTGGAGAGATGATGCAGAGAAAGAAAGTGATAGTGTTATAATTATTATCTATGTAACAAGCTGTATGTTGCCGATAATGCAATCCACAAAGCCAGAATATCAAAGGTTTAGATGTAACTTGATTTGCTGTATATCATTTATATGCTGAGTTCTTCTCTCTGAATCATTTAAAAGTCTGGGCTAACATTAGCTTTCCTGAAGAAGGTTTCATTTTAACCACTAATTTGACAAGGAAGGAGCTTAAAAAATGTTTGCAAACATATTTGTCCTTTTTTAATGCTTTAATCAACATATAGGTCAATTACATGTTTCCAATAACAGAATAGGACATTGGATAAATCTAACAGCCAACAATAAAAAAAATTAAAAAACAGAGCACAAATACAAATACATTACCAGACCAGAATGAAAAACTCACATTGACAAAATTACAAAAGAATCATTTTAAGAAAAATAAAACCTCACAAATGAATCACTTTGTACTCTTGGAAACTATTTCAAAGTCCTAAGGCTTTTTGATTGATTTGATTAAAAAATTTCATAGAGAACTCAGATGGAGAAACAACAGCATTAATAAAGTCTGAGTACTCTAAGTAGCAATTATCTATCAGGTTTAAATAACTGATTCAAGGAACACTTTACAAAAGACATAGGACGGGATAGCATTGAAGAATAAAATGTTTTAGGCAGTGTAATAACTAGGTAGATATAGGGGAGAGCTGTAGTTCCATTGTATAGATATACACTGATTGTAAATGGATATGAACTTCTCCTGAAGGACTCCAAATGGCTCCAAACTTGTCTGCGTTGAGTAAATGAATAATGAATAATCCATTTCAATGACATGCAAGCTGTCTGCGCAGGTTGCAGAAAGGGAGCCTGTAGAAGCTGAACTTAGGCCACCTGGTCATTTCGTTTGTGCAATTTGGACACAAATACGCAGAACATGTTGATGTTTGCGGTAGCAAGTTTTATTTAACCGACTACCGTCAATCAATCAATCCTGCTCAGACTACAACTAGGATACCGCATGGCAGTGACGTCATTGAAATTGTGTGTTGGTGTAGTTGGATTAAAAGCCAACCAAGGGGAGACATCTGGAGATGCATGTATCCATTTAACATATACATTCACACTCAAGCACACTCTTTAGCTGTTACGAACCTGTGTAGTGTTGTGGGGTCCACCTCAGTTAACTATAGTAAAAGTGGCCATAACTCTTTTAGAAAAAGTATAAATGAAATTTGTATTTTTCTGCCAACAATTATGGTTGTAAATTATGTTTAGAAGAAATAGCGACTTGAAAACTAAAGCTAGGATTTAATATTAATTATTTGTTTTGCAATCAGTGTTTGTTTTTCTTTTTTAGTGATATACAATTAAATGATTTATTTTTCATTTTATTTGATTGAGGGCAGGGTTTAAGCGTTTATAAAAACGAGCCACTGGCCCAGCTGGAGTTAGTATGGACTGGTTACAGAGGAGATAACACTAATGTGAATTATTTTTTTTTTAAATACTATGAAGAAGGAGAGTTATAAATATTTAATTTAGCTCATTATATTTACTTTTTGTTTGTGTCCACATTACTCTGCACCTTGTTTTTTTTGTGTTTTTTTTTGGAGGTTTTTGTTTTGTTTTGTTTTGGGGGGTTTTGGAGCCATTCCAATGGTGTCCAGACTCACAACAAGTATAAGGTAGATAAATATATAAGACAAATAAGGTAGATAATTAGAGACTGCACTTTGGTTGCCCCATTAACTCCCATTATAATAATATAATATGATCACAAATGGATCCAAGCCTCTCGTAAAAAGATTCCAAGTGTCTCCAAACTTGTCTGGGTGAGTAAATAAATTAAATGCACATGCTGGATAGATAGATGCTGGATCTTGTATATACCTTGCTCAACGTCTTTAGAAGGATGACATCAGTGGTGCGATGTTTTACACACCCCTACTCTTTGCACACCACCTCATATGGAGTCGTCATATTCGCCATGTGTAAAAAAAAAAGCATTCTCCATAGATGTTTGTCTCATAATCTTTTTATCCTTAGCACATTACTGTAACATATTTATCTGGCACATTCGCCAGATACAAAAGAGCAATCCTAAAACAGCTACAATGCACAGCATAACCGAGTACATCCCCTTTAAAAAGTAGGAATTCAATCAGTAGCTCAATGAATAAAAGAACAATTTCCAAACTTTTTACAAGGCTGACTTTTATTGAACACTTATTTAGCTCCATAAATTATGGTTAATAATCTAACTTGGATCACAAAATCTTCAGTTTTACTCAAATTGGTTGTAGCAAAAATGAATACACCCCGCTACAAAAACTATTACATCCAGTATTTTGTATGAGCACCGTGATTTTTAAGGATAGCACCAAGTCTTCTAGGCACGGAATGAACACGTTGGCGACATATTGCAACATCTATCTTTTTCCATTCCTCAAGAATAACCTCTTTTAGAGCCTGGATGCTGGATGGAGAAGGATTCTCAACTTTCATATTTCCCCACAGGTGTTCAATTGGGTTCAGGTCAGGAGACATACTTGGACATTCAATCTACTCCACCCTGTTCTTTTTCAGAAATGCAACAGTAGATTTAAATCTATGTTTTGGATCATTGTCGTGTTGGAAAGGAGCACAACGACCAAGTGCATGGAGTGATGGCAGCATCTTCTCCTTCAGTA
Organism: Apricaphanius iberus; assembly: GCA_028564705.1. Lineage (NCBI taxonomy): Eukaryota > Metazoa > Chordata > Actinopteri > Cyprinodontiformes > Aphaniidae > Apricaphanius > Apricaphanius iberus. The sequence goes on along the minus strand of JAPXFQ010000640.1, from coordinate 233,364 downwards.
AAGAGCAGTACATTGTTGAGTTCATGATACCATCAATGAAATGCAGCCCCCCAAAACCAGCAGCACTCATGTAGCCCAACATATGGACAGTGCAACCACCATGTTTCACTTTAGGCACCATGCATTTTTCTTTGAAATCCTCACCTTTACTTCAGTTGTTAAACCATTAGTTCCAAAAACAGTGATCTCTGTCTCATCACTCCAGAGTATAGAGTCCCAGTAGTCTTCATCTTTTTCAGCATGGGCCCTAGTAAATTCTAGCCTTTCTTTTTTTTTACATGGGTTTTAGGAGACGCTTCCTTCGTGGATGCTACCAATGCGTGCTGTTCCTCTGTAGTGTGCACCTTATGGTGTAACGAGGAACAGTCACTCCAGTTTGGCTTTCTACTGCTTTAGCTAACTGCAGTGAACTTGCATGGAGATTTTCTTAAACCCTTCTCATCAGAAGACGCTCCTCTCGAGATATTAACTTCCGTGGATGGCTTTGACGTCTGTAAGATGGTTGCACTTTCATCTTTCTTAAAATTTTTGATCACTTTTGCTACAGTATATTGACTCATATTTCAAGCTTGCTGATCTTCTTGTAGCCGTCACTTATTTTTTGTGGAAAGAAAAGATTTCCTTTCTCAGATTTTGTGATATTTCTCTTCCATGGGGTGCGATTGCTGACAACACGAAATGGGAAAGGCTTTTCTTTGTTAAGAAATTCCCTTACATAGTCACCTGTCTGCTGGACACCTCTTAAATGAATTATTAGACTCACCTGTGGTTGAATGCCTGTTAATTAGAATGTTTTAGTCTTAAAGGAGAGGTGGCATGTTCTTCTCATTCATACAGTGGAATTCTGTGGTACAGTACAACTATAATATTACCCAAAATCGATCTGTAAGTTCAATAAATGATATAAACTACATATTTGAAATATAGCACTCATAACACGTCCTAACTGAAAGCATTTAAATTAGCTACATGTCCCTTGAAGAGCCTCGGACGTTCCCCTGTCCACACTCTGTCTTCATTGCATCACAACATTCTCGGAGTGGCAGCTCCAATGAGACCAGCATGAGGAACATGGCTGCAGGTGGGCTCTAGTCTAGCTGATTGAATTACATGTTCTGCTCAGGCGGAGCTGGGACCGCTACAGTGGGGAATCTGTAAACACCGGCTCCTCGCTGCGTGTCCAAGCCTAGTTTGAGAAGTCCATTTCCCACGTCAGTCCAAGCTTCGCAGACCGAGTCCCCAACCACAATGCTGAGAAGCTGTCCATCTGTCTGTGGTTAATAAAAATGTATAATATGTGAGCGGCGCAGGACGTGCTGTGGATGGGGTCGTGTTTACTCCTCCATAGAGGCGGTCCGGGTGAGGAAGCTGTTCACTGCTCACTTTTTGGTGGAGAGGGCGGTGCCTTATGCGGCCACAACGGCTCTTTTAAGAGCCACCACCAAACCTCTTAAGAGCTTTCCCTGAGATTTCGTCCATGGTGGGCTGAAGCAATTACTTTGTATCAGTCACAGCTACAGTACTGTTTCATCTTCAGTGTGCCTGACTTTTATTTTCCGAAGAAGGCATTGTGCAATTGGGAAAAATAACTAGGTATATACTGATTTCCAAAGGTGATAGATGATTGCTGTTGATGATGTTCTGTATTTGTGCTCGGCGAGTGGGGGAGGGAAGGCTTTGGAGAGACAGGGATGGTAATCAAAATGTAGGGGCGTTGCTGGGAGGTGAGGGCATAGCTGGGATGACTCAGGCATTCAGAGCTCAACATGGCAGTAGTGAGAGTTTTAAAAAAAATACTAAATTATACATAAAGTAATCTAAGAAACACTTTAGGCATGTTTTTAAAAAGGGAATGACATAAGAATGCGATGAAAAGCTTTAAAAAGTGGATTTTACATGCCACCCCTCCTTTAACTGCAGCTTTTTTTCCTAAAAGTATAATTGGGGTGTACATTTTTGCAACATGGGCTTGAATGAATTTGTTAGAAAAATCACTTTTTTGTGTGTGCATATTAAAAAATCTTGCTTGCAATCAATAGCCCACATTTTTGGGAGTATTTGGTAGTAAAGAAGAAAATGTCTATTCTAAAGGAAACTAAAGGTTTTCAGACAACTGTAGTGGGGTGTACTCATTTATGCTGAGCACTGTAAAATCAGCTGGTACTCAATACTTGTTTACATTTCACTGTACTAGAAGTTTCCTCCATCGTACTAAGAAGCACAGCACCACCACAGATCCACCACAGGCTGAGTTGCCATGTAGAGACTTGTTGCTCTGTACCTCAGAAACTATGCACTTGAATTAAAATGTTAGGCAGAAGTGGAGTGGCAAAACAAGGCGTTTGAAATAGTCTTTGTGGTTGCACTAATTACTTTGATTAGAATCATACTCAACATACTGGTTTCCCGATGAGATACATTGATTTTGTGTTTAGATTTACTCTTTTCATATTACATATGCTGAAGGGTATTCAGATTATTCAATGTTATATTGTTCTTTCAAAAATTTGATGCAGAGAAAATAGATTAGAAAAGTATTATCACAAGAGAAAAAGCATGTAACTAAAGTTAAAAAGATATGAAATGTTACTAACGTTGAAACAGTTTTCTTTGTAGATCTTAAAATAGGCTCTGATTTTGTTTTTTGTTTTTTTCAGAAAGGTATCCAACCACAAAAGTAAGCATTCTCTTAAGGCATCTCTTCACTAGTACCTTTTGCCGAGTCGTACCGTACCGGTACTTTCGGTAACGCGACTCGACACGGCTCAACTTGTTAAGTGTTGCTTCACAGTTACAACAAACCAGAGCGTCTAAAGTGAGCTGGTCCGTCATTTGGTGGGCAGCCCCAGAGTACGTAGCAGGAAGTAAACAAAGGCTTGGAGAGGAAGAAGAACAATGGCGACTTCACTAGCAATCCTGAGCTGTGGATTTTTGTGGACGCACGTCGAAGAGAAAGCCTCTCTAATCGAAGAATAAAGCTACACACTGCAAGGAAAAACATGGTGGAGTAGTACAAACGAGTTTAAGAAGCTCTGTAGGACATTGACGCGACAGGACCCCGGTGCTTGTGTGGGTAAGCCGATGCAAATACTACCCCGATGTGCTCTGAGTATTTATTTATTCGCTAAAGCCCAGCGTAAAAACCTATGTTAACAAGTTGGCTTTAGTAATAAGTATTCTGTGTGTGCGTGTTTCAGATGACTGCTCTGTGAAGTCGTCGCAGCCGACCATCGGTTTGGTTGTTTAACTGGGTCTTGCAGTGATGAGACGTTCTTCTGGGTTTCACCGAAGCTCAGTGGCTGCAGAACTTCAGGATGTCGTAACAAATTCATCTACATGTGCAGCAAACTACGTCCAGCGCTGGAGCGACGCAGCTTTTCGCCTCTGTGTCCCCTAAAAGAAAGGAGTTGCCATATAGGACTATGCTACGAATTCCATGCATTACAAAACACAACTGTATGTTTTGTAATAAAGCTGTGTGCTTTGAAAATGTTTTCAGCTTTTTAAAATCACCACTACAATGTGTTTTACAGATATCCTATCTTTGAGTAGGCTTCTGCTTTTCAGCAGCTTTCAAATGTATGCAATTTACTCATTTAGCAGCGCAAGACTTTTTAACTTCTAACAGCCAGAGCAAATGTTATAATCAGATTTTTAAAATGTTGCTGAACCCTGATGCCAGACATTATATTGTAAAATGATTCTACCAACCAGCATGTAATGAAACTGAAAATGATAACACAAGCGTATAGCTTGGACATTTTTATTGGACAGGTATAGATTTGATTGATTTATTTGATTGAAGGCAGATTGAAGGCTTCATGTCATCTCCACCCTCCGTAAGACGGTTTCCTGCTTCTTCTCCATTAGAAGAAGGTGTTGATCCCGCTGCAACGGATCGCAGATATTTTTTTAAGTATTATGCATACAGTGCATTTAAAACATACACTACTAATTAAAATTAAGGAATAGAAACAAATATGTCTCACTGTGCTTCAGAAAACGTAAGTAGGTCATTCATATTTAAAAAAAACAAAAAAGACATCAGAACTAATTTGTATAACTGATAATAAAAATAACTGCCATACTGAAGATAATATGCAGCTGAATAGGTTAATATTGTGAATTAAATATACAAGCGGCATGAAAGTTGCTTCTTACCGAGAGTATGAGGCAGCGAGTTCACGACTTCGGCGTTCTCCGTTTCTCTGCTTCGGCCTGCAGGTGAGAGCCATCGGCTGCGAAATCGCGATCAGCCCGACTCCTCCTTGATAACCCTCTCACAGCGCGCAGCTCAATCCAGCTCATACTGAATATTATCTTCAGCCAACAAGCTCAGAAATACTGAAACTCTGTTTGGATCACAGCACTGGTTTTTAACGTTGTCATTGTTCTTTAGCAAACACTAAACACATCCACTCGCTGTAGTGAGGTTTCAAAATGGCGGTCGGTTTGTTGTTAAAAGATGCTGTCAAATTACTCTACAGTGACTCCGCCCACTAGCCAATCAGTGACCGACAGCCATCTGACGTCGCTTTTCAGTACCAGTTCAGCACGGATGGAACCACAGCTGAGGTGGTATGAAAAATAGTATCGGGTCGGAGCGGCTCGGAGCGATAAAGTCAGACTTCTGCCAGTCGAGAGTAAAAAGTACTGAGGCTGAGTCGATCCAAATCGAGTCGAATCGTACCGATGGAGAGACGCCTTAAGTGCTAGTTTTATTGAAAGTACTTATGTGAAAGTGCAATCTTAGCATTGTCTAATGGTGCTTACACACCAAACGTGATAGACGCGACGAGACATGGTGGATTTACATGTAAATCGGACTCTCCCACGTAAAGGGATCCCGCAACACGTCAAAAGCAGATTTGCGTCGCAAAAAGCTTTTCTGCCAGATTTACGCAACCAAGTAGTGCGGCTGATGCGTTTCAGGCGCGACCCAAAATACACGCTGCATTTTATGTCTGCCGCAGAAATCGGAGAAATCTCAACTACAGCTTCAAGTCGCGCCATAACAACCAATCAGCTGAGGGGTGTCAGTGATGGTGTAACTAAATGGACTCACAGCTTCAGCAGGACATGTAAACTGATAAACACTTGAAAGAGCTGTCGTTGTCGCAAAACAGCTTCCTCACCCGGACACCCAGGCCTGGTGATGTCTTCACCAAAGCACGTCCCGCGCCGCTCACATATAAACTGTTACTAACAGCAGACAGCTGGACAACCGCTCAGTTTGGTAGTTGGTGTGTTGGTGGGGCTTGGACCTTCGCGGCACAAACTGGGCAAGGAGCCGGGGTGTTTATGGATCCTTCCGCCTCTGCTCGACTGGGTCTATCCCAGCTGGAGCGGTCCCAGCATTTAACGTGGTCAGCTCATAGACCAGAGTCGACTGAGAGCTCCAAGAGGGTCGGGGGAAGGAGAGAGGCAGGATGAGGAGGGCAGCAGAGCGGTCCCAGCAGGGATGCTTCTACATTTCCGCTTCACACGCTTGAAAACGGCAAATTTTAAAGTGCGGCCAATTCACTTTGGACACACTTCAAGGTGTGAATGTTATGGCGACCAGCTAGGGGGGTTTCACGCTTTTTGGTTAAGTCTATCGCATTCGGTGTGTAAGCACTGTAAAGGTAAGTAAACCGAGGAGCGAAATTCCTGTAATTCGAAGAAGAAGAAATACATATTTTTTGCATGATGTGGGATTTTGTCCAATGATTAAAACAGTTTGTTTGTTTTTTATTGCGGGAGATGTTTCATTGTCTCCAGGAAAATTTGTGAAAGAGTAGACATTTCAAACTTAAAATGTCTAACCAGGATTTTGTGTACTAGAGGACATAAATATAAACACTGAAGGCTAAAATAAAGAAGAAAAAAGTTGGTGTTATTTCAAAACATATCCAAAAGGAAAAATGAGAAGTGAACTATGAACTAAAAAAAAACTGTCTGAGCACAAAACAAATGGAGACTTAACATGACAGGAAGAAAACACACCAGCAACGGCAAAAAAATAAAAGATTAAAAATCGGAAAGACTAATCCGTTGATTTGGAAGAGATTTGATAATTAACAAATAAGTCTGGTTTTGTGGATCTCAAAAGGGCAGATCATGTATAATACAAAATAAAAAGCGAAACAAGCCTAATAAAATCCTTTTCAGAAACATAACAGACATCGCATAACTTAAAACTTCACAAAGTTTCAGAGGCATGACACCTTGCTTTATTATTTGGCTTAACCATTGCCAAAAGGTAAAGACTTTTGTTTACATTTAAAACAGATTCAGTTGGTAAATATGTACCTGCGTGAGAAAATAAATTACCTTAAATTTTCCTCGGGCTAAACTGAGAGAGAAGTGTACTCTAGCTTGTTTCCTTGCCAAAGTATCGGTTTCAGTCACTATGCAACAACTGCCAAGTTAATTTTTTTATTAAAGCTTAATGATAATAAACAGACAGAAAAGAATACAAGTGTGTTTTGAGACTGTCTTTAAGGTTTTGAAAATTCTCTGCATTCTGACATTGAAGTAGAGCATCCTCAGTTAACAAATACAGATTTAGAATGCCATAAAGGCTTAAATGCTACAAATCAGTATGGAGACTTTTAAGCCCAGTTTAAAAAACAACCTGACAACTAATATAGAAGTACGCCCCCTGAATAGGTTTTAGAAACAAGCCTGGATAAATGAGACATACCAATACACATAACGATTTGACACAACAGGACATTAGATAACCAACTGATATAATCTAACAAGAAGAAATCCTTGTCTTCTGTGCTGACTGGAAATGTTTCGTACCAAGTTAAGTGGCTCTTGTTGTTTCTTAATGAGTCACTGCAAAGGCACGAGGACATTGTGGTAAACTTGTGTGGCCTGTGTGCAAAGAGGTGATTTGTTTTGTTGATAAATGTGTTACGGAGGCAGCAGTAACCATTACCAGATATTTTCTTAGACTAACTTCTTAACTGGTGGGAACTTGGACATTTAAGGTGTTGTAGAGTAATTTCAAAGCTGCATAAAATCAAATGAATTATTATAACATTATTATAACATTATTGACTGCTTTTCATAATGACATCCACAAAATGTTTGATTTAGTAGAAATGTTTAATTAGATTTGTTCTGTTACAAGTAACTTATGATTTAGTTATAAAAGAAATCCAAACCTGTGTCAGCAACAACTGTCACAACCTTTGTGAAAGCTTGAGTGTGAGTTTTGTGTGAGAGGGGACCAAAGCATACCTGACATATTGTAACCTGAGCTGCATACCCAGAGGGTATACATCTGAGTAGAACGATACCTAAAATGATCTACATAATGTGCAAATGTTTGCTCTTACAAAGCACATCTACAAACAAATATTGTAGCACATATTTAAAAAAAACATGCAGAAATATTATTTTTACCAAGATAAAATCCACTTGAAAAAAATAGAACTTTCTGTATTTCACAGCCAGCCAATCTGATGCCTGCAAGGAGTGTGGGCTTGGCTTCCCCAGTCAAGTTGTCTCTGCCACATACACAATGTTCCCAGAAAGTATAGGTATCAGTGGAAACCACAATGAGGGCCCTTTCCTTGCTTCTGTTGGTAAGCATTGTATATTTTTTAATCTCATTGATGTATATTCTCATTAAAGAAGAATGACCTAAAACATAATGAGATTTGTATGGCAGATAAAGTTTGTCTACACAGTTAAAAGGTAAATTTCAAATGTAGGTTGGCTTAAATTTGTCATCTCAAGGTAATAAAACTTGTTTTTAGCTTTAGAATCTCAAATGTTAATCAATTCATTCAGACTTCATCATAGAGCACATTATAACCTTTCAGATTCAATGCAATTTCAGGATCCTTGGGTTCTTTTGTTTTCGGATGTTTCATTTTAATCTCAATGAAAACTGTTTTTTGTTGTGTACAGAAAACCCTAATTATAAAGGTATTTCTGAATGCACACCCAGATAAAGTCCTCTGAAGGTTTTCAAGCAGAGAAGGAAACGTGACGCTGTTAGATTGGTCTGGTTTGAATTCTTTGAATAATCTATTTTTAACTCAAAGATGGTCTGTCTCATACTGAAATCTAAAGCAACAAAGACTCTGCCTTTAAGTTGCCTTTACTGCTTTACTCTTACTAAACAGAGACAGCTCAGCTCTGTGGTATCAGTGGTGTTTGAACAGCGCCAGCTATGAGTGCAGCTGGTGAGGCACTTTTGACAGTTGCCGACAGTTTTTTTCTGTGAACCTCTGAGCAGTTTTGAGCATCTTTTGGGTTTTCTTGATAAAAAAAAAAATATTTTCTTACAAATAAAAGTAAGCAAGAAAATATATTTAAAAAAATTATATGAATTTGTTTGAAATGTAATTTTGAAATTTGAAATTCAATCTAAATAAATGCTAAAAAAATAATGCTTTAGTTGACTGGTGTAAATCTAATATAGATGGCAAAACGACATTTCCATATTTTCATTTTACATATCAGTAGGGGATCTTAAAAATGTAATGGATTAAGAATAAGAAAGATTCTTACATCACTTTTGTTGTCCTAAATGGCATCAACTGAAACAATGAGTGAAGAAGAGGACAAATGTCTACGGGTCATAATTCTATGGGTCTGATTAGTCCCTTTATTTAGTTTGTTTCTATGTTAAAAAAATAAAGGACTAGGAAAGCAGTAAACTAATAAAAACATACAACTAAAACGGCAAACTACAAAGCATGAAAAATAAAAAATAAATATAAAAAATCGAGACATACAAAAGAACCAGACAGAGTGTCATGCCATATTTAATGTAAGACTATAAAATGGATTTTAAGAAGAGTTTTAAAAGTGCACAGTGAGGCCGCCTGCCGAAGACTTTGACTGTGATTGAAGTACAATCTGCAAAAAAGAAAAAAATTTGAAAGGACAATAATCTGGATGCAGAATGTACATACCCTTCAAATAAATGTTGTTTAAATGGAGACTATCTGCATTTTATCTATACAATATTTGGCCAAAAGGAAAAGTTCTCCAAATGTATCAGGTCCTCTGTCCAAAGCCCCTTTTATGAGACTTCACAGCCAATCAAATTTTGTGACATTAAAGGTGAATGTAAGGTTCGAAGAAGACTTAATGTTGAAAATAGTAACAGAGGGTGACTCAAAAAAATATTAGTTTAAGGGTGTGGCAGTTTTGGAACTGGACTGTTAAATGATTTTATATTTTTTTACATTCTTTCCCTTCATCAGATATGCTAGACTTTAACTTCAATTGTAATGTAATATAAGACCCAGACATTTTCAAGCCTCAATTTCTTTCAGATATTATACCAATCCTTTTAAAGTAAACTAGTGAGAACAAATACAGTAATGTATTTTAATTAAATCATTTCTTTGTTTTTAAATAACTTCAAGGCTTTTTTAGCTGTAAAGAGACTATAGGAAAGACATAGTAAATCAAAATAAGCACAAAATTAATTATTATAAATTTGCAACATTGCTTTTCTGTTTTCTTATTTTTCTTTCACCTACAGCTTCCCGAATCAGATTTACACACACAAACACACAAACACAGGACCGTAGCTCAGGGGTAGAGTTTAGAGTTTTAAAATCTGAAGGTTGTCGTATTGACCCAATCTTCCTCTCGTGATATATGTCATGTACCCCTGAGCAGGGGTGAATTTAGGACTAAAGACATTTTTTACATGTTCAAAAAACTGGTGATTCTTTTTTTATGACACAGCATCTGAACTTTCAAATGCTGACCCCCTTAAAGCAGAAAAAAAGTCCTGGATAAAATACATTAATGTATTTGTTTTAATGATGCGAAATAAAATTATTATCCAACAATATCAAACAATGTCAACAATATCACTTGCTGTCAGCTACTGATTGAAATCACAGGTCCAGGGAATACACCTCACATCTACCAAAAGCAGAAAATATGAAACAAGATGACTGCTAAGTTTAACTATACAATTAATTTATGAAATAAACAAACTAACAAAAATATAAAGTGTTATTTTACATGTGTTCCTGGCTGACACCTTTTACCCTAATTGAATGTCTTGTCTACTTGCTTTCTGCTGTTTTCTGACCAATTTCCAATAATCTTGTTCATTGATCTGATTAATTATATGAACTCCAAATAACCTAAAACAAAAACTAACAAATTTCAAATAAGTCATACAAAAAAAGACAGATTCACAAACTTGCATCATCACCCATTTCATCACAGCTGGTGTTGTCCTTCTGTCATTGTATTTTTTGTCTAAAAATCGTCCTAGTATTGATGTTTACATTAGTCCTTCATTCCACGCTCCTCCGGGGAAATTGTTGGGTTCCAGTCCTGAATAGAATAGAATATTCCTTTATTGTCCCAAAAAAGGGGAAACTCAGCTGTAACAGCAACCACGTGACTTTAGATTCACACAAGAAAAGTATAAAAAATAGAATTAGGAATAATCTGTAGATTAAGGACAACATAAAAAAACAAAGTACTGTGCAGCTAATAACAATAAAATTAAATGGCAGACCAAATTTTGATATGTAACTAAGTAGAATAATTTAAAATAAAATATTAAATGAAGTGGGAGAAACAGTGCAAACTACAGCAGAGATGTAAATATTGATTTGGTTTGTTGGGAGTAGCCATGCTTCTAGAATCTAACAGCTGCTGGAAGACAAGACTTGTGATAATGCTTCTTTATGCACCTTGGATGTAGCAGACTGTCACTGAAGGAGCTCTCCAGTTGAGTAACAGCTTCATACATGGGGCGGGAGACTCTGTCCATCAGTGATGTTATTTTGGCTAGAGTCCTTCTGTCTCACCACCTGCACTGGATCCAGGGGGCACCCTAGAACAAAGCTGGTCTTCTTGATGAGCTTACCAACCTCTTCCTCTCATGTATAGGTAAACTGTTGCTCCAACAAACTACAACAAAAACTATGGGTCATCCCACCACAGAGTCAAAGAAGGTCTTTAGGAGTGCTCCATGCAGTCCAAAAGCATTCTGAGAGCCTAGTTTTAGCAAGAGAAAATCCCCCTCCATGCAATCTTTTTGCATCAATAGTGAGGCTGCAGTGATCTGTCACCGCCATTCTGTGTACATTGCATTCACAGTTGTGCTCTGTAGCCCTGTAACTCCTCAGCGTGCTGTCAGCTTGTGGATTAGAAGATGCATTGGGTGAGGTGTGGATGGGGTACCATAAATCAACCGCAAATTCAGGACAACCCACTCGTGCAAATTTTTAGTGCTGCAAGCAATTTTGCGGTCATTATCAGGAATCTTGATAAATCAGACCCATATTGTTTATAAATAATTGTGTGACCATGGTAGCCTTTATTCTACAGGAGATAGTATAGAAGTGGAGGGAGGAGTAGGGGAAGACATGTAGTAAAGGTCCACAAGGACAGGACTCGAACCTGGATTGACTGAGGCCTCCATACATGTGGCGCACCCACACAAACCACTACGCCATGCGATTCCCCTACTTTTCTCTTTTGTTGTTAAAAATCACTTGTTCTTCACTTGACCATTTGTCAAAGTTTTGGAGATTTTAATTTAAATATGTATGAAGTTAAACACAATTCACAGTGTTTAGCTGTTTACTTTTGCTTGAAAGAGAATATTTGGAGGATAAACCTCTTGCTGTATGTTGATGTGTAATATAAAATAGATGTACATAGATACTACCTGTCTATTCTACTCATTTCAACTAACTTTTAAAACTGGTCATAGCAACTCTTTTATTTTGATTTTTTACAGTTATTTTCTCTGATAACTAGTTACTTTTATTGTAGAGTAATCCAGTTACTAATAAAGTTACTTCTTGAAACTAGTACTGAGAAATTATAGCTAATTGCTTTTTTAAAGGTATATTCCTATCTCTGTGTATGATTATGTAATTATTTATATTTGATTTATGATTAAACATTTACCTTGTTTGTGAAAGTATGCTCAAACGGAATTCGCATGATATTATGTTTCTTCTTGCTTAAAAATGAGGAAAGAATGAGGCATATAACTCTTAGCTATAATGAGCTTGCTTAAAGGAATTCGTAACTAAAATAAAACAAGTAAAAGGAAAGCCTGAGTAAAGGAGGAGTGAATTAATCTTGATAAGGGAGTCACGTTGCTTTTCTGTATTCTCATTCTATGTAGGTTGCATTAGCAGCCTTTGGAGAAAGAGACAAGGTCAGTGAGCACAACAGATGACCTAAATATTGAAGCAAAGTGCTTAAACTATTTAATATAAACATAAATTCCTGTGATTGTTTGGTTGATCTTTATGTGGGCTTTTTTAGAAGTTCTTGTCACGTTCAAAAAGAAGATGGGTCCTGTCTACCATAGAACTTGAAGAGGAAATGGACGTGGAATATCCATTCAAGATTTCTAAAGTAATGCATACGTTCTTTGTATTTATTGTCAATGAAATAATGGGACATTTTAATACATATTTAAAGCTATTAATATAAATAATGCCATCAATAGTTTATTATATGTTTGTCTCTTTTTTTAGATGCACAATGACAAGACACAGGATATAGAACACAGGTTTGAAATACGTGTACAAGATGTCGATGAAGAATTGTTCACCATTGATGACCACAGTGGAGACGTCTATGTACATCGGAAGATCGACAGAGAGAGAGAGCCATTCTTTCATGTGAGGAGCAATCCATCACTTAAAATATCTGATACAATATGCCATCATTGAAAACTGTGTCATCTGAGTATTATTATCAACAGATCATATTTGATGTGTATGACGTATCACAAGACAAACAAATAGACAAAGAACTATCTTTTGATGTGGAAATAAAAGACATAAATGACAACGCACCGGAATTCGTTCAAATTACAAAAATCGCCAGTGTGAAGGAAAATACGCCACAGGGTAAGTTTAGTAACAGCGAAACATAAAAAGTGTGCATACTGGGGAATCGCATTAAGTAGTGTTCAACTTGGGTGCCCAATGTGCAGAGGTCTCAATCTTTGACTGGGTTGTCCTCTGTGTCATTCCCAATTTTTCTCGTACTATCCTCTTTCAAATAAAGGGCACTAAAACCTTTCAAAAAGGTGTGCAGATTTTCTACAAGGTAAAAAGTTTAAGAGAGTTTAAGAAAAAAAATCAACATCCTGGTTGATGATTTGAAAAAAATATTTGACTACTAAGAATTGAAAGTCTGAAAAAACTTTTTTATAATTTCTGGATCAACATCAGTTAAGGTTGAGGACAAGGTTTCCATTATCACTTGATATTAAATTTGGTATCAAGGTTGTCTAGAGACTTGTATAAACTGGGATTTTTATAAATTCATTGAATCCTTTTTCACTGATATTCCAGAGACTGAATATTTTTCAGTAACTTTCCTGATTTCTTTTTTTTTTTTCGGTTTATTTTCCAGGAGAACCCCTGCCAGTGTCAATAGAGGTCAAAGACAATGATCAGGAAGGCACAATAAACTCAACAGTTGTTGTCACAGTGTTAAAACAAATACCAGCTGAACCAAAGATTGATGTAAACCGTATCAATGGCAGATTATATCAACTAACATCAAATGGATGTTTTGACTATGATGTAAGACTTAATCTAATTAGTGTACGTTTTTTTTCAACCTAAATGCATTTTTTTCTAAAGCCAAAATATGTTTTCAATTGTTTTTTTAGAAAGCAAAGAAATTTACAGTTACCATTAAGGCATCTGATCTAGGAAAACCCCCCCTTTCCACAATTACAACTGTTGAACTCAATATCATTGACACAAACAGCCATCAACCCACGTTTAAGAAGAGAGAGGCACGTATTACTCATGATGCATTTTTTCAATATGATATTTAAAGTTGTAAGTTACACAAAACTTGTCATTTCTCTACTTTTTTAGTACCAAGCTCAGGCTGATGAAATGAAAAAAAGTGACGATATTTTAAGAGTTGCAGTAGAAGACAAAGATACTAAAAACACTGACGGCTGGCGGGCCAAGTACTACTTTATCAGTGGAAATGATGATGAAATCTACAAAATTACCACGGACCCTAAATCAAACGAGGGGGTCCTCAGTGTCGTAAAGGTAATGGTTTCACCACACCCTACAGGAAGTTTTAATTTATAATGAAATAAACTATGAGATCACCACTCTTTATCCATAAATGTTATCAAGAGCACTGAGCATTTAAACCTTTGTCTTTTTCAGGAGAAGAACTTTGATGTATCAACCTTGGTAAAACTGCAAATTGGAGTTGAGAATGTTGAACCCATAGCCATCTGTAAAGATGGAAAATTAATTAAAGATTCAAGCAAGGTTCCACCCCAAGATTCCATTAACATCACAGTGAAAATGGTTGACACTAATGATGCCCCAGTGTTTGTAAAAAGCTATGATGATATATACCAGAAGGAGGAATCAGAGCCAGGACAGGTGTTGTATACTCCTAAGGTTTCGGATGTTGACTCCTCTAACATCAGGTATGGGCTTTACAAAACTTAATTTTCTGTTCAGAATTGTAGAGGTATTTGCCTGTTTTTCATCAAAATTTCCAATAAAGTAAATCAATGATTTCAACCTTACTAAAATACAACTGATAAAGGGTCTAATTTATAATTTTTTTTATAGAATCCTCACCTCTTCCTCTACTTCTTCCAAAGCTAGCATAGAGACTGCTCTCTCCCAAGCCACTTGGGCCAGCTCCTCAGGAGAAGTCTCAAGGCGCTTCCAGGCCAGCTGAGAAATCTAGTTCTGGGTCTTCTTCTGGACGTCCTCCCGGTGGGACATTTCTGAAATACCTCACCAGGAAGGCGTCCAGGAGGCATCCTGACCAGATGTCCGAGCCACCTCAACTTGCTCCTCTCGATTTGAAGGAGCAGAGGCTCTACTCTGAGCCCCTCCTGGATGACATAGCTTCTTACCCTATCTCTAAGGGACAGCGCAGACACCCTGGAGAGGAAACTAATTTCAGCCGCTTGGATCCCTGATCTCGTTTCAGTCACTACCCATAGTTTGTGACCATAGATAAGGGTAGGAACGTAGGTTGACCGGTAAATCAACAGATTTGCCTTTTGGCTCAGCTCTCTCTTCACGTATCAGTCTCGCGCTCCATTTTTCCCTCATTCATGAACATGACCCTCAGATTCTAGAATTCCTCCACTTGGGGCAGGGTCTTGTCCCCGACCCCTAAAATGGGGATCCCTGCCATCCCTATCATATAAAAAATCTCTGGGCTGGTTTGATTGCAGTGTGCAGGTTTAGTTTGCCTGTTCTTTACCTATATGATTTAAAATCACACATAGCTACAGTTATTTGTCTTTTACTAATAAGGTTTTGTGGTTAAATCCATAGACTAGAGTAAGAGAGCTTGTTTAATTGAATTGTGCCTAAACCATTTTTACTGATTATTCAAATTACTTACTGTCTCTTTATTTTCCCAGGTTTGAACTGATTGAAGACCCTGCTAAATGGGTAGAAATTGATAAAAATACAGGGAAACTCACAACAGTCAAGAAGATGGATAGAGAATCACCCTTTGTTGATGAGAATAATATCTACAGAATTGTTTTTGTTGCCATTGATAATGGTAAGATAAAGCATTTCTACATATTTGCAACTACAAAGGCATACTGAATTTATTAATAAACTGGGCAAAAAAATTCCCTTTGCTGTGGTTTTCAAGGTGCCCCTCCAGCTACAAGTACATGTACTGTCAATGTCCATCTCGGAGATATTAATGATAACACTCCTGCTCTGGTCAACAAGACAGTCATTTTGTGTATAAACCATGCTGACAAAATCATGGTGTCTGCTAAAGATGCTGATCAAGACCCATTCAATGGTCCCTTTAGCTTCTCCTTGGCTGATGAAACTGAAAGCCAACACTGGAAATTAGATCCCACTTATGGTTAGTTCACACCTGTGAAGCATTATGAATAAAACCTCAAAATACTCATGGCTGTGTCACAAACATTTTATTTTTGTATTGCAAACAGGTGAAGAGGTTGGCATTATTCTTCATAAGCCTCTTCCCAATGGTAACTACTCTGTGCCAATGGTGATTCAGGACCAGCAGAATCAACCTAATGAAGACAGTTTGTTCGTGATTGTGTGTGAGTGTGAAGAAGACCGTGTTTGCCACAAACACAAACCTCTGTCAACAGGCCTTGGAAGCGCTGCAATAGGACTAATTTTAGCAGGAATACTTTTATTTCTGAGTAAGTATAAGATTATAGTATCACAAATTGATGTGTTAATTTAATCTTGTGATCTTCCTTTAATCCTCTAAAACATTTCAAATTGTCTTTCTTTTGGAAAATGCCATACAGATAAAAAATTGCATTGCCTTAATTCTATTCAAAAGGAATGGAGGGTACATGGACATTATTAAGGGACGGCCCAATGCAATGCATGGAGGCAGTGCAAATCCATTGCAAAGCAATGTATTGCACTGCCTCCATGCAATTGCATGGGCAGTCCCTTATTACTATTCACTTCTAAACGGACTCTTTATTCTTTCACCGTTAATGCGGGTCGTACCGTAGCGTGCACCCCCACAATATATACATCAAAACGACCGGCTCGATCGTGTGAGGTGTGCTATTACTTTTATTGGCGATTGGAGTTACCATGGCGACGTAATTAGCGAAGAACCACCCCCAAAAACACCCATTGGAAATGAATGGAAAAACGGCCCAAAATCATGAAAAATCCACTATTTTTGAAGATTTACTGTGTAGCCATACAATAACTTAGCAACACCATTCGAAATCCAGATTGTAGCCACGTCCGTGCTGTGTTCAGCATTGAAGACCGCATGTCGATAGCTGTTACGGTTTTGTCACAATTTGACTTTGTTCGACCCAAAGTTTGCCCCAAATCGACATTTTTAGAGTGGAGCAGCTCGTTAAGCAGAGTGTGGAGTGATGAACTTTTGGAAGGTCCTCATAAAAATTTAACTCGACGTCACGGCCACATATTTCGCACTAGTGACATGATTTTCGGTCATGAAATAGAGCCGCCCTTTGTGATTCTCAGGATCATTTCAAAATTTCCCTATGTCGCACGGTTTTCTCTCAGCGAGCTCTAGATCGCTCAAAGTGGAACCCAGTTTTAGGGCTTTTCTCCTATAATTTATCATTGTGGCTGGTCAGGATGATCTCAGCCAGAGAGATGTTCTTAGTCATTTTTCTCTCGCTCCCTCTCGGACTGTGAATAAGGTAGAGACTTCTGCTTTGGCATGAACGAAGAGAAATGATAAATCTCGCTCACACTTCAAGAATTTTTCCGATACCTTGTACGGTTTTCGAATGGGAACGATTTGTTCGGCGCACTTTTTGGAGTTTTTTCTTAAAATTGAAGCTCTTAATCATCTTAAGTGTTTGCACCTGCTGCAGTTTTCACTCACACTTGTTGCTGGGGAAACGGAGCACCTTTGATCAGAGTTCACTAAAGTTCATTCCACAGTCTGCTTTACATTGAAGGCCTATTAAACCCCACTTAAACACAGGTTATGCTATGCAGTACTATAGAGAGAAGTACTACAAACAAGTCCATGTGTCAGTCCATCTGTCTTTGTCTTTCTGACCATGTCTCTGTCTTTCTCAGTCCCCCTGTCTGCCTGTACCATTTCATCTGTGAATAAGATAGAGAGTTGTGCTTTGAAATAATTGAACACAAAGGATAAATATCGCTAACACTCCAATAATTTTCCTGATAGCTGCTATAGTTTTCGAATGGGAAAGGTTCGTTCGCAGCTGTTTAACACTCTGAACATGGAGAGGAGACAACAGAACATATGGCCTAAAAGTCAATGTTATATGTATGTTCGGATGGCGTAGTGGTTAAGGAAGAGGGTTTGCATCCCAGAGGTACTGGGTTCAAATCCAGGAGCGAGCAGCAAATAATTTTTCTTTGCTGAAAGCTGAACTGGGAGACGAGACAACAGATCATATGGCCTAAAACTCAATGCTGTATAACTGATGTTGTAGTGTAACTGTGAAGGAACAGGAATACAATGCAAGAGGTAGTGGGTTCGAATCCCAGGGGGAGCAAAATTTTTTTTTTTCTTGTTTGAAAGCTGGAACCAAAATCCCTATGTTATACACAGTACTACATTGCACTTGTATGCATTTTAGTTGATTTCAGCTTTTTCAGTATATTTTCATACTAATCCTATTAATACTAATGCCAACATCTTAGCTAGCATTAGCATGCTAGTTAGCATTACCATGCTAGCTGTTGCTAGCATTTTAGCTAATTTTAGCTTTTTGACTATATTTTTGTACTGAATGGGATTATAGTAATGCCAACATGTTAGCTAGCATTAGCATGCTAGTTAGCATTAGCATGCTAGCTGTTGTTAGCATTTTAGCTAATTTTAGCTTTTTGACTATATTTTGGTACTGAATGGGTTTATAGTATTGCCAACATGTTAGCTAGCATTAGCATGCTAGTTAGCATTAGCATGCTAGCTGTTGTTAGCATTTTAGCTAATTTGAGCTTTTTGACTATATTTTGGTACTGAATGGGTTTATAGTAATGCCAACATGTTAGCTAACATTAGCATTAGCATGCTAGTTAGCATTAGCATGCACACCGTGGCCGTCCCTTCTCTAAATTTCCTGAAATTTTCTAGTTGAAGGCTGAAATTTCTATTTTAAAAATACTTTTTTTAATTGGTCTTATCTAATGTTAAAACAATTCAGAGAAAATTAATTTGTCATTAGCTGTAAACCAGAATAAAAGACTTCAGAAAATGACATCTCGATCTATGAATTAACCGTGGAAGTTCAAGTAAATGCAAAAAAAGAAGAGAAAAATAAGTAATGGGGCACAAATAAGTAAATAAAAATCAATGATACTATAACTCTCTGCTAAAAATGTTTTTATGTGTTCACAGTATTGCTTGCCATTATTGTGTGTAAATCACCGGAAATGAAGCCTCTAGGAGGGGAGGAAGGCAATCAAACTCTGATCAATTACAACCAGGAAGGAGGGGGCACTGATTGCATGGTAAGTTGTGAAGTGACTGTGCTTACTCAAGAGAGACTGTCTCTACCATACCTTAGTAGAGCTGGGTAGTGACGCAAATTTCAAGAATCTCTTCAATTCCAATTCTTAAGATTTATAATTGATTTAGAATTAATTATGAATCATAAATGTTTTAGATAAAGACATTTCCAAAACACTATAACACAGTGCGATTAGCTGCCAGAAGCTAAAGAAAGCGGCTAAAGAAAGTACGGCCCATATTTTGCTGTTGAAACCAACAGAATACTGGCGCATATCCTTGCAAATGAAGGCTAGAATCACCTCAGTTATTTTGATAGATTGTGCAGAATTGGCAGGTAGTTGTAGTGTTTGCTTGAGTTTCACCTGTTGCAGCCTGCTGGATAATTTGAAAATGAGATCTTGGTGATCATGTGGCTCCTGACTTCAGTTTTTAGTTCTGCAATACTTCAGCTCCTTTTAGTAGGCATTGCAAATCACTTTGTTTCTTTTAAGACCACCTTAGTTTTGTCCATTCTGAATCTGAACAGACCAAAAGGTACCGACAGTGTCCAACATCATCACGTTTCCATTTCTTTACATCTAGAATGTATGCCTGATTTTAAATTGCAACTCACTCCGAAATCAACTTTTTAGTGCCGATAAACCGAATTAATTAGTGACTGATTTTGCTGTCAACATGTTAGGTCATTATTTGGGGTATTTTAGGACATTTTAGGACATAGAGACAGACAGGACAAACAACCATGCATGCACGCACTCACACCTAAGGAAAATTTGGAGAGATCAATTAACCTGACAGTCATGTTTTTGGACTGTGGGAGGACGCATGCAAGGGGAGAACATGCAAACTCCATGAAGAAAGACCCTGGGCCAGGATACGAACCCACAACCTTCTTGCTGCAAGGCAACAGTGCTAACCACTGATCACAATGATCTCATTTTTTTCTGAGTTCAACTGGAGAAAGTTGTTTTGCATCCACTCACTGATCTGTTCAATACAGTGACAGAGTGTATCTATAGGTCCATGTTCATCTGCTGTCAGTGACACGTAGATCTTAGTGTCATCTGCGTAGTTCTGGTAAGACACATTATTACTGTCAATTAGCTGACCCAATGGAAGCATGTACAAGTTGAATAAAAGTGGTCCCAAGATTGACCCCTGGGGGACTCCACAGGTCATGGGAATTTTGTCTGAGACACAGTTGTCAATTTTGACAAAGTATGTCCTGTCCCCGAGATAGGACTTTAACCAGTTTAGAGCAGTACCAGAGATTCCCACCCAGTTTTCTAACCTGTGAAGTAAGATCCCATGGTCCACTGTTCCAAAGGCCGCGCTCAGGTCCAGCAGAACTAAAACTGAGACTTTCCCTGCGTTGGTGTTCATGCGGATATCATTTGTCACCTTGATCAGAGCTGTCTCAGTGCTGTGGTGGGACCTGACTGGAAAGTATCAAACACAATGTTAGACAGGAGAAAGTAAGTGAGCTGTTGATATACTACAAGCTCAGTATTGGCCACGCCTCAAAAGCGAGTTAGAGTTGGAAATTCACGAGCCATCAGCTCGAAACAATACGGCTCAGGGCAGCTCACCTCCTCCATAGAACCTTCCTCCCTTTCTTTTTTTTCCTCCGGTGAGGAGGTGGAGAGAAATCTTCAACCTAAAAATTGCCCCCTTCTGAGCCAATGGAGATTGTGTTGCTATCGCTCTTCATTTTTCTGGCTGTATGTGTGCCGCTGCAGAAGCGCTGCAGGCGGTCCATGTGCCAATCATAGCGCAGACCATGTCCTCCCTCTTGCTTGTCCACCAAGTAAAGCATCATTTGTTTTAAACATAAAATGTGGGTGATGTTAGAAGCTGATAGAGGGTGAGTAACTCTTTAAGTGTTGGGCATCTTACATTACAAAAGTAAGTAAGTTATGAATTACTTTTTCCAAATAGTAACTGAGTTAGTAACTTAGTTACCACACTGTAAAAGTAATAAGGTACTCAGCAAAGTAACTGTAATGTTGTTTTTGATTTTGATTGATGTTTTATGTTGACCTGATTTTCATCTAAATATCAGATCAATCAGCTGTAAAACAAGAGTAGATAGCGCCGTATTTATGTTAAATTATGTATGTTGGGTCAATGTAGAGCTTGAGTGTATTTCATAGTAAGGTATCCCTGCGTTAAAAATGAACAATATTCAGTTAAAGTGATGCTTTTGGACTGACCTGAGTGTTTACGTTTTGGAACAAGGTAAATTGTGACATTTGATTACTAAGTCTATTACATTTGATTTAATTAATATTTAACAAAGCTGCTGATATCCAAATATTAATGTTATTCATATATTCATATATATCTTACATGTGTTCTTATTTTTCATATGAGCTGACACATATCATCTCCCTCCTCACATTTATATCACCCAACCTGTATCAGCAGCAGTGTGGAAATAATAAAGAACAGAAGAAATATAAAAGCCTTTTCTTTAACTCATATCTGAATTGCTTTAAGTGGAGCTGTGGCAGGTTCTCCCAGTGTTAACAGAGTGATCCCAGTCTTAACCAGTACCTTTGTAGACAACTTAGTGTTTCCTCCACTACAGTAGCAGTTTGTTCTAGCATAACTGTTGAAGCCTCTGACTGAAATAATTCTGTTATCATAGGAGTTCACATAGGAGTCCCATTAAGAGGACGCTCTGGGTTGTCCTCCCCAGATTTGTGTCTTGACACAAACCTGTCTCTGAGATCTGTGGACCATTCTTTTGACTTCATCACTTGTTTTCACTCTGACATACACCATCAACTGTGAGACATTATATAGACAGGTGCCGGCTAACTAATTTTGTCTAATGAATTCAATTAGGCACAGGTGGACTCCAATCAAATGAAGGAAGCATCTCAAGGACGATTGATTGAAATAGGATGCACCAGAGCTCAATTGCAAGTGTCATAACAAAGGGTCTGAATACTTATGTAAATTGAATATTTCAGACTTTCATTTTTAATAAATTCACAGAACACTACAAACACCAGGGGCCGTATTCACAAAGATTCTTATCTTACCACTAGGTGTTACTCCTAACTCGCGCTAAAATGTCTTACGTAGGAGTTGTCGTCTAAAACCTATTCATAAACGCACTAAGAGCTACTTTTACGTAGGAGAAGAGTAGCTAAGAGTGACGTCCCGTTGCTATGGAAAACGTAATTTCCTCTGCATGAGTAAATACACGGACAGCAGTGTGATTGGTTGTTGAATGACACGTGTGAAACCAGGAAATGGAAAACTTATGAAAAGCTTAAATAGCAGAAATAATGCATGATGACATCTTTGTGTCGGCCACGAGACTGATGCTTCACACAACTTACACACAATGGCCTACTTACAGAGAGGGTGAAGTTTAAAAATGAAAAAACATGAAATGCATCATATTACCCCGCCTGAATTGGATGAAAGCGGTATAGATAATGGATGGATGGATGGATGATATTAAGGGAGTGATTGCAAGTAGGCTGTAAACAATTAGGCTGTCTAATGAGCACATCAGCCACATCTTAAATAGACCCCCCACTACCGTGAAAATCACCTCGTGAACTGAAAAAAAAAATAGTGGTGAGAAAAAAGCAAGGAAACCTAACTGGGCGCAGGACCAATTATTACTACTGGCACAGTTGGTACTGGAGAGGAGGACAGTCCTCAAAGGTTGATTCGGAGCCGGGATTACGAATAAGAAGAAAAGGGAGGCATGGGTGGACCCAGCTCATTTAGCCAGAATGTCAAGTATATTGGAACAAATGTCTGAATGATCACTGACGTACATGTTCCCATTTATTTATTTATTTATTTATTTATTTATTTATTTATTCATTTTAATTCTCTTAATTCTCTTTATTATTTTGTATTGTTGTTTGATATGGATAAATTACATTGTCCGGAATAAATATATATATATATATATATATATATATATATATATATATAGTCTTTGCAATCAAAAACAATCTGTGTGTTTATGGAATGATATCTTTTCCTATTTACAAAAACATCCTCATCTATTGATGGCGCAATTATTTTGATATGCGTGCCATCCACAGCTCCGACCACCCCCGGCATACTTGCAATCTTTACTTTAATTTTAATTCGATGCAGTTGCTGGATGTCTAATGGGAAACTGATGAATTGTTGGATAATGTGTGGTCGACATAGCGCTTTAAGAGTTTGGTGGATTGATCGGCTGATAGATGGTTGTGATATAACCAAGTTGTCCGTGTTACAAAGTTGCATTTTCCCTGTGTCTAAATGTCTTAGTTTCGCTAAAAATTTAATTTCTGGACTGATCGGGTTGTTATACGTTTAGTTGGAGACGTGACTGCATCCCTCACCAAGTTCAAAACCTTCACGATCATTTTGGGAGTCTTTGTGAATTGGTCTTAGGGAGTTAGAAGTCCTCTCGACTTCTCTTAAGGACTCCCAGACTTAGGAGCTGCTTTTAGGCCTAAAAGTGATTGTGAATTACTTTTATCTTAAGAAATTAGGAGTCCTAAATTTAGGAGTGACACGCCCACAGTTTTTAGAAGCTACTCCTAAATTCGCCAGTTAGGACCTACTTTTAGCACTAAAATTCTTTGTTAATACGGCCCCTGATTTGTTGTGGAGTGTTGGAGTATTGTGTGTAGATTAATGAGAAAAACAAATAAATTGAATCCATTTCAAAATGAGTCTGGAATATGACAAAATGTGGAAAACTTTAAAGGGTCTGAATGCTTTCTGGTTGCACTGTATGCTGGACCACAACCATACAGCTATGAGCCTACTGCATATCCCAGATAACACAGAAAGATGAGGGGGAGACCAGGGGAAGCATTCAAAGCCCAAATCAAACCAATGCTAGCTAACACTAATCCTTCGGCGCTACAAGTTAACTTTCCTGTTTATTTTACAAACTACGTATCATGTTGATTGTAATCTTTGACCGCAATCTTTCAAAACTACACATATGATCAAGCACAACCATACAGTTGTGGCAAGGTACAGAATGAGGACCCTGGCGTGATCTGGTTAGCGCACATGACTCTCACCCAGGAGTCGTGGGATCAAATCCCACCAGGGCCCTCGTTGTGTACCTTGCCACACAGTTATGAACCTACTGCCTGCGCCAGATAACAAAGAGAGACAAAGCAAAAAACGGGGAAACAGCCCAAATCAAACCAATGCTAGCTGATGCCAATGTTTAGCGTTTAGCTGATGCCACATATAACGTCGATTCGAATCTTTTATAGCAATATTTAAACAAAGTTAGTGCTTAGTACAACACCCCCTCCATAAACCACATCACACCTGTCCTGCAACAGCTCCACTGGCTCCCCATCACCCATCGCATCCAATATAAAATCCTGCTCCTCACATTCAAAGCAATCCACTACCTCGCCCCTCCATACCTGACTGACCTCCTGCATATCTACACACCTGCCCGCTCTCTCCGCTCCTACTCGTCTCTCCGGCTCACTGTCCCTCCCGCCCGTCTTTTCACCGTGGGGAGCAGAGCCTTCAGCCGCTCTGCTCCCCAGCTCTGGAACACACCTGACCTCCGCAACACAGTCTCACTTCCACACTTCAAATCCATCCTCAAAACTCATCTGTTTAGACAAGCCTATTCACTGTGACCATAAATGCATTGTCCTGTTTTATTCATGCTGTTTTAACATTGTATTTTAATTGTTTTTTTAAATTATTATTATTTTATATTATTATTATTATTATTTATTTGAAGTTGTTCTTGTACTTTTTGATGTAAGGCGACCTTGAGTGTCCAGAAAGGCGCCTAAGAAATAAAATGCATTATTATTATTATTATTAGTAGTAGATGTAAGACAACAAAGCTTACAAAGCAGAAATCCCGTCTGCGTAGAGCTGAGCTTGTGATCGATCCGGTCGTGTCTCCCTGCAGTACTTTTACGCGGTGTCCACACCAAACGCGATAGGAGCGACTAGAGCTTCAGATTAACATGTAAAATCAATGGAGGAGCGCAATGAAGCGCGACTTGGGGTCCCGCGACACTTCAGAAGCAGATTTGCGTCACGAAAAAGCTTTTCTGCCTGATTTGCGCAAACAATTCGCGCTACAGATGCGATGGAAAGTTCACATTGCATTTTATGCGGTGCATTTTGTGCATTTGCGTTCATGGCATCTACCGCTCGAGTTAAAAGAATCTGAACTCCACCGTCAAATCACGCCGCGACAAACAATCAGGGGACAGAGTTTCAGTGATTCAATAATTCTTGCTTAATCCTAAATCATTTTTTAATCCTAACATTCGGGGAGCATTACCTAACCATAATCTGACTATATTTTATTCTAACCACACACTGAGCTGGAAGTTGAATGATGTCGCAGCCACTGCCATTATAGCTGCAATCTGTGTAGGTTACGGAAAGGGAGCCTCTAGAAGCTGAAGTTAGTCCAACTGGTTAGTCCAACTGGTTATTCAGTTAGTGCAATTTGGAAACATATAAACACAAAACACGTTGATGTTCTCTGTAGAAAGTTCTGTCTAACCGCCCGCCATAGATCACAGAGAGAAAGTTAAACTACAAACATCCTGGATGACAGCCGTGACATACTGTAGTTGTAATGCTGCCGGCAGTTTGACTAAGGTCTAGCTGCAGCCAGAGCCGCAATCCACGCCCCATACAAAACACACCCCTATATAACACCCCCCTACAATACATGCCCCCTGCATGAATGGTGTACATGTGAGAAGGGAGAATGTATGTGTGGTCTCCTATAAAAAATAAATAAAACTTATGTAGTAGAACTAACCAAAATATTTGAATAAATGTAACATCTGGATATCAACAGTCTGTGTTTAACATCACATAAATCAAATAAAATATTTGCAGGCGTGTTTTGTAGAGGGCCTGGTTTGCAAGGGAGGTGGTTTATAGAGACTGCGGTGGCTGCATTTGGGTATTATTGGCCACTTTAGTTGTGTAACAGTTCATAACAAAACATGTTAAATGAATACGTTTTAGGGGAGATAATGCCTCAGGCTAACTCCTGCCCTCATAGACTCCTATTATACGGGTATATGCTGATTACAGCCAGGTATAGAGTCCTGCTAAACGGCTCAAAGTATCTCCAAACTTCTCTGGGTTAGTAAAAAAAAACATACAAAATTGCTAAAAATAAGGTGCAGGTTGAAAAAAAAAACAACTAAGTCTCAAAATGCACAACTGGACTTTTTCCTACTATGGCGGTAAAATAGATAAAAAACTTCTATGGGTTAAAACAATCTTTGGGCGTATGAATTGATCTTTAATCATTTTTGTAGGAATCAATTTAGAACCAGATTTTTTTTTAACATAGCAGTACACAATATGGACTGTCCACATTTTTGCTAAAAGTGTCCAATATAAAACAGTTATTTTTATTCGGCTTTGGTGTATGACAAAAATAGTCTTGAATTACATCAAAAATGGCATCAAACTGTGTGTCTTTCACTCCAGTCTTGGTATACAATTAAAATTGATTCAGATAATTAGGTACACCATATATTTCTGAATTACTGTAATCAAATTGAATGTTTTACTTGCCTTCAGATTCCTTTTTGGGGGGAAATTGATGCTATATAAATAACCTAAACTGAATGGAGATTATATCTCAGTGGTTAATATGTCCTGCCTCAACAAATACCAAAGTATTTTCTCCTGCTCTTATTTCTTTGCTAGGATTCCACAGTCTTATCACCAACGAGTACTAAGGGGGGTGTTGTAACAAGAGATTGCTTCAAGAACAGCTACATGGAGGTACTTGTCACTTGTCATTCCTGCTCATGTCTGAAATTCGATGCAATACCCTCTTGAATGAATGAAAGCTGATAGCAAATTGTATTTTTTGGCAATGCCACAGAGGAATGTGTTGCAGCAAAAACATGGATTTTCGGTTCAAAAAACTTCTTAAAATTTAAATGTTGCAATGAACAATACAAGCAAAATAAAGCCAGATACATCAGTTACATTTAGCCAGGAAGTCATGCGTGCAAATGCGACTTTAAACCTTTAAATCAAGGGGCCTCCAAATCCAGGCCTCAAGTGCCTGTGCTCTACCAGTTAGATGTATATCTGCTCCAAAACAGCTGATTCAAATTCTCCAACTTCCTCTTCAGCATGGCAAAATTCTACAGAGGCCTGATAACAAGTGATCATTTGATTATGGTTTTAAAACTAAGCAAATAATTAGGCAAAATATATCTATAAGTATCAATATTGCTATACTATACTAATAAATTATGTGAACTATTTACATCCAATAGTAATGTCTGATTTTATTCATAAGCTAGTTCTTCAGTATATCAGTGTCAGAATAAAGCTAGGACAAGATTGCGGTAGAGTTACTAATTTGATTTGCTATATTATTTGCTATATTATTTGCTATAAAACTTTAGCAATTTTTTTAAACAAAAATTAAAAGTACAAATCTTACAATAACCTTACAATACTGCACTTTTGAGATATGGCAGGACATGTAGAACTGCAAAATAATTGTTGAGTGTAACCCGTGCATCCTTTTTATTCAATATTTACAATCAAATCCTGCTACATGTTTTCAGCTTTCACATTTGCAAACATCTTTTTGGTAGATTTTTTATGCAACTGCATGCTTCATTTTATTGTTATCTTCAACTAGAACACAGAGGCAACCCCAGGAATAATCCATAACAAAGAAGTTTACAACACAGTAAACTGCAACGTAAGTAGCAAATTTGAATATTCTCCCTTGGATCAAAGGAGGTGTAAATTAATTTTATGTTCTATTAGTTCATGCAGGTATTTGTGTCTGCTCTGCCTCAGGGGGGTCATGTAGCTTTACTATAATGTATGTCCACAGATTACTTCAAACATGAGCACAATGGAGTCTCAGCAGCAGAGAGGAAGAGGCAGTATAGGATCTTCCAGAGTGAGTGATTATGGCTTCCCAAAATGATATTTCTAAACTACTATGTGACATGTATGGTTTTGTATTACTATGCCACTGTTGGATGTTGAGTTGACACTGCAGCTTTAATCCACAAGAGGGTGCTCATAGACATATTTTCTAAACATTATTGCCAGCCTTAACTTTCAATTTGTTTCGTAACCAATTTTCTAGCTATAACTAATCATTCAGCATTTGCTAGTTAAAAAATTCTGACAAATGATGAAGATTAATAAGTGGATATCTACCGATTTTGTATATTTATACAATCCTGCTGCTTTCTGCTGTGCGCAATAATTGTTTTACAGTATTAGATTTTTCAGCTGCATTATAAAAGGCATTTTACCTTTAAAATTTAGTTGTGTAATGCTTAATTGGGTAAATTAGGCATACAGGAGTATATATTTTCCTATTTCAGTAACTAAGAAAATGACAATAAATAAATAGATTTTTTATTAAACTAAAGAGTGTTTTTTTGTTTTTTTTTATCAGTATGGAACGTCATTCAACAAGAGAAGCACACTTCAGGTAAGCAGATCTCTTTATTTAGTATCCTGCAAAAGTATTCTCATTCCTTGAATTTTTTTCTTAATTTAATCTGTTTAAACACACATCCTTTTATGAAAACAATACACTTCAATTTATTTTTTGGGGGATTTTGTTTAAGAAGTTAACACCAAGTGGTAAATGGTTGTATGATGTATAAATACCGTACATTAAAAAGGGTTATCAAACAGTACTGCAGCTTGTGTACACTTTGAAAGGCGCTGTTTAATCCATTATGTAAAAGCTAACAAAACAGCCTCTTCCACCTAAACTAACAATCGGGTAAAAAGAACAATATTCAGTGAGGAACCCAATGGATTATAGTAATTTTGGAGGTGCGGCAAAGAGCCACAATTCAGGTAGTGAAAATATGTTGAAAGGACAACTTTTAAAGCAACTTTTAGAAGATACCTGAGAGAAGTTCTGTATGCAGTTCGCCACAGGTCAGAGAATTTGGTCTATGAAGGAAATCCATTAGAGGCACTAAAAGATTTAAGGGTGGATTGCAAATCATATTCCAACAGGAACATAACAAAACATTACACCCAGAGCTACAACAGAATACTTTTAATCAAACATTTTCACGTGTTAGAATCCTGAACGAAACTTAATTGAGAGTGTGTTGCAAGACTTAGACTAATAGATGCTCACCTTTCCGTCCGAATGACCTGAGCTATCTTTTAGTGAAAAAAATCCCTGAAAGATGAAGATTTATATTTGAAATAAATTACAAAACTACAAACAAAATGTTCATGGTAAATTGTGCAGTATATTATCTTGGTGTAAAATATAAAATCTGAAAAATTATGTACTTAAATGTATGGCTTTAATGTAACAAAAACACGTTCAAAGTGAATCAATAATTACGCAATACGTCTGTAATAAATGTGAAAATATAAGCCCACAAAATGTATTTACAAACTGGTGCACTTTCCTGTTTTCGTTATGACTGATCCAAACTTTCTATTGGTAGGAGTTCAGCTCGAGGCGTTCTATGAGTGTTTGGTCAGGACAACTTTTAATAAGTCAGCTTGAACGGGTAAGAGTGCTATATCTCATCTATAATATATATGAATACTGTGTATGTTCTCCAATATCTTAAAAGATACTTTAGTGATGAATAGATCAAACAAAGTCAATCCTACAGCAATTAATGTGATAAAACGTTATAATAAAATTTGAAAGCTCACAATAAACATGATTATTTAATCTCTTATTGAGCCATAAAATATAAAGGTTGTTAAAGAGACTTTTTCTTTCTCATCTAAATCCTGAAGTGTCTTGCAATGGCTAATGACGAGTCAGCAGTCTCTGGTGATGACTGTATCAAAAGTTATCAACATGAGGGGGAGGACATCCTTTGTGAGTCACCGGAAGAGCTGTTTTTCGATATCCCGGAGGAGGATTTCAGCTTTTTGGATAACCTGAGCCCACAGTTCAAGACCTTGGAAAGGATCATAATGGAAACACTTAAACCAACAAAGTCTGAGCCTTAAAAGAGTTATGGAATGGAATATTCATCTAAAATCAGAGTTTAATGTAAAATACAGATACAAGTGGACTTTCTGTGAAATGCATCAACACTGTAGCTGGATTATGTACACATACAAATCCAACATCTTTAAAGCCAGGTACTGTATCCTTGCATTTGTCCATGACACACATATTTTGTGGTAGCAGCAGTTTACCTGCTACCTTATGCAGCAGATAATACTCTGTTGGTCATGAAAAGTTGCCTGTTAGAAATTGATTGTGTTTGTATTTGAATAAAGCAAGCACAATTAGTTCTACTTAAGATAACTTTTTTAGTTGTGGTGCTTTGGATGTCATTTTTAATACCTAACATAAATAGATTTGTGGAAGCTGCAATTAAAAAAAATTACTTGCACGGTATATTAACTTTTGTAATGGGTCCTTTGTGAGCATCAATATAAAGACTGGGTAAAGGGATTAATACGCATATATTAAACTGCAAACTTGTTAATACAATGTTGAGGCAGTGATGGGGAAAATAATGCTGAAGATTTGGAAAAAAATATTTTATTGCGCTCTTATGTGAACACTTTTCAAAAAACTGTCTTCAATCTTTTAAGGAAAAGTATAAATGCTGTATTAGTTATATTTAACATTGCAAAGAAATGTGTTCACGGCAATACAATGTTACAGTGTTAAGCTTATTTACTAGTTTTCATCTAAACTAAAAGAGCATTTTGAATGGGTTGTTTTGGGTTCTTGGCTTATTGAGTCTGTTAGTATCCACAGGTTATAGCTGTGTATGTTTTTTTATCTGGCAAAGCTGAGTCACATATAAAAAATATACAACAGTGCTTTCTGTTTTTACTTGAAAGTCAGTTTTCTTTAGGTTCTGCGTGGAAATGACCAAAGATTTGGACATGCAAATGCAAAGAGGTACAGGTTGCTGAGCTGCTGAGCATTCAATATTCAAAGTGACTGTGAGATTTATAGGCCCTTCTGACGGTTTGCATCTCATTAACCGTGGAAGCACACAGTACTTTTCCACCCAGTGACGGGCCATACATTTCACCTCTAGGCCTTCAGAGATATCCTACTTAGTCATCTCATTTATCATAAATATGGCGCTAAAGCTCGAGAATCCATATAGAATTACACATACACATTACGTCACCCTTAATATAGGCGGATCAAGCAACACTTACTTTCTGAATTATTTAAAATCAGTAGGTTGCATTCACAATTAAGAGTAAGAAACTATCATGGATACTGTCATATCTAAAAAGTAAAAACCGATTTTAAAATATTTGTCATCAGGGTTTTAAAAACTGTAGCAAGATATGTGAGCTTAAATTTTGTTCAAAAAAGTATGCATTGTTGCAATTTAATATAAGACACCAACGAGGCGATAACAAAACCAAGAATTCAATCCAGCGGTTATTGGGCAAGAGGGTACATCCTGGATAGGTTGCATGAATCCTTTCCGCACAGCCTGATTAGAATAAAATCCATCCTTTTTTCTTTTCTCATAAAGATCTCAATGGCTCCGAATGGCCAGAAGATAATGAAACCTAAACAATTCAATGAAAACAAAAAAGTAAAGCAAGTATATGTGCACTTCTCACCAAGAGTAAATCCTCTTCCGTGACAAATGCTGGAGCTAATGCTGAAAAATATCTGTCCGGTTGGGTTTCTTTAAAGATCCGTCTTGAGAATGGCATAGCAAGTATGTCTGCAACCAAATCTATGCCTTCTCCTCCTCCTGGCAAACAGATAAGGTCTTGATGACCTTGATGGCCCACCTCTGGTTCATCCTCTATTTGTGAACATTAGTTCTGTTACTTCTGAGACAAAGCACAGCACAAGCACCAGGCAGAAGACGCGTAAAAAGATAAAATGTTTAATTTTCTCATGAGTGGTACAGTAGACAGAAGATTATGCTGGTATTCCAATTTTGTTATTTAAAAATCAAAAAAATGTCTATCATGTCTTTAATGTAGACGTGTTAAAAATGTATTCTTCTAAAAAAAAAGGTGGAAAGTCTGTGTTTAGCAAAGTATAACATTGCTTCTTTTATGCTTTTGTATATTTCTTTCTTCTTTTTTTTTTTGGGGGGGGGGGGGCAGCGGGCCGAAGTTGTGCTCCACACAGTTGAGATGTGCTAACACAACACAGTCACAAGCTATTGCTCTAACCAGGCTCAAGTGCCCATGGTACTCTAACAACTGTATGATGGCAAACTGAGATAAAATTAGACTCTACAAGTTAGTCTCTGTTTTTTTAATAAAATCAATGATTAAGTTATACTGTACAACCGTTGCAATTTATACTTTTGATGTTTTTTATTAGTCTCTGATGCTTTTCTAGTTTCTAGTTCTGGATGGATTTTCAAAAGAGTTTTTTTTCAAATAATTATTTTTTTTAAGTAAAAAGAAGATACTTCAAGCAGAATATCTTTTAATTGTATGATTTCCTAAGTAGTCATTATGAATAAAGTGAAATGCACCTAGAGAGAAAAGTAAAGCTGAACAAGATATTTTGTTAAATCCTCCAAATTCATATAAACTAATTCTTGGTCTGTTATTCTGTCTCCAGGATGTTGCATAGAATAAAATGCAAACTGCCATTAGAGTAAAAAAAAACTGTATCTTTAATATGTCATGAGAAACAGGATAGAAAAATATTTTAAACAGTAGCTTTTGTTTATAGAAAGTGCATTTAAAATTAGTCAATTAGTAGTTCTACTCAACTTCTGTACATAAAAATTACGCTGAAGGTTGACATCCTCTGATGTTGCATTTTGTTGCATAACCACTGTGCACCATCTGCAATCAGTAGTCTGTACTTAGAGCTTAATATGAAAAAGCCCGTATATGGCTATCCCCTCAAAGAAATTAGTATATCGAGTTTGGACTTGTCTGCTCGGAATTTAAAAACGGTTAAGTTCATCATTTTCTGATTCGGTGCTTCTTGGCTGTTATTCACATAGATTTTCCACAGAAATTTCCGGCACAATACTGCAAACCCCCATCTGTCCCCAGTAAGAGGGAGGGCCAATGAAAAAATTTGTCTATGAGGAATATCTTGGTCTCTCTATAAATTATTTTAAACTAGATTTAAACTAATTCAGTCAGTGTAATGAGCTAGGAACCAAAATGTTTTTCCTTTCAGAAAGGATGGCTGTTTCTTTTCTTCTGCTAGAGTGGAAATTGGAGTCAGAGTATGAATACTTATCTCGGCCAACAATAGCAGTTTTCTTGTATTGCTGTTAAGAAAATAATCTTTATCTGATGTACAACTGAATTTCATGTGATCAAGCTAAAAGCTGTTAAAACTTTTTTATAGATACAGAAAACACAAGTGGAAAAACGTGTTTTGGCAAGAGTCCATGTGCCATTCAGATGGACTTACGGTGTGGTGGAGAGAGCAATATGCAAATCCAAACCGCTCATTGATTCGGATACCTCAAACAGCAAACAACAATCTGTTCTGAACTCTACAAACACATAAGTTGTTGCTTTGAATTGAGTTTTTTTTTCGCATAATAACTTGCCACATTAATTTCTAATTTCCAGCAGCTTTTCATTAAAATGTAAAACACAAAGCATGGAAAATACAAAAGTAAGATATTTAGAGGTCCTTCAAGCTCTGCCAGGAACAGTAAATAGCTATTATTTGTGTCTCTCTAACAGTATGTAACCAGTGAACCCAGTTGATCATCTCTTTTCACAATTGTTAGACATGTGCTCTTTGTTTCCCTTCAAACCAGTTTGGTGTTTTGTAAACTTGGCAGTTTGCCTTTTTTCTGACTCACAGTTTTCCTATGCAGGGTGTTGTCTAGTTACACACGTTATCATTTTCTCAAGAACTGATATCATCAAAGCTATGGGCAATGGCTTTCAAAGCTGCATATTTTAAAGTGGAATATCTTAAGCCTTTGTGAGCTTTATCTAGTCGTAACAGGCATGGTCATGTAAAATCCTAAATTACAGTTATGTTTGCCTCTGGTAATGCTACAGCAGCCTCAAAAACAACTACAGTCATGAAAAAAGAGCTTGAAGGTCTTGATGTTTAGGAATTTCTTTCAGGTGCAATACTCTTAGCAGCAGTTCCCATAAATGTGAGACCAATGTGCAGCAAAGTGAGGATGGCAAAAAGATTCTCTCTAGAGGTACTCAATAATAATCAAAGAAGATAATGCTGTGGAGACATGGAGTGTTTTCACAGCTGATGAGGATATATCTAAATACATGATAATCCTAGAAGATATTGGATCTTCAAGAGACTGGAGCTGAGGTTCCCTTTGTAGCAGGACAAAAACCTTTAAGCCACTAAGATGTTCTTGAGAATTTTCACATTCACAGTATCCCCATAGACCTTACTATTATATGAGAACATTTTACAAGCTGTAAAAAGCCTTCCAGAGTGTAGGTCTGCCAAATTTAGAGAAAAAATAAACAGCCTTGGGCTTAAGAGGTTCAATGAGAGCTACGTTTACATTCCCAGAATTGATACATGAGGGGGGAAAAAGGTTATGCAAGGTTTCTGATTAATGTCTTCTGAAAACAAAACACCAAAATTATGGCCTGACCTCTCTGTTATTTGTTTGCTTTTTTAGCTTTCTCATGCAGATAAAATAATGAATGACTCATTATGGCCCATCATGAAAGGAAATACTTCAGTCACAAACAAATATTTTGTTTCTCAGATACAATTGTATTTGACTGTGGTAAGTTAAACTGTTCCAGCAACAACAAAAATATTTTTTGATAAATGCTAATATGAAAACACTTGTTCAGTGGTAATGGTTTTTAGATTATGCGTATCAGCTTTCACACGTATATAGAAAATTGTATGGATATGTCTTTCTTGCAGCAATAAAAAACAGTATACAAATAAAAATAGAAAAAAAGAAAATAAAAATAGTGAACATCACTTGAAGTGATGAGATCAAACATTTAGAAACATGGTAAAATAATGTTATGGCATTAGGTTAAAAAAACGATCTTTATTCAACTTTTCAAACTCTACTACAAAATGTATTTTTTTTAAAACATGGAACCACTGATAGAAAGTGTTCATCTTCCTTTGCACTAATGGGGCTGCTGTTATGGCCGTGATGAAGAAAGAGCTGGACCAGATAGAGAAGCTCTCAATGTCCACCTAAATTCGTTCTCTCACCTATGGTCATAAGATATATATCATGACTGAAAGTATGCTGGAAACAAGTGACTCAAATACAATTCAGATGGATCCTCAGAGGTCTGAGTAGGCCACTGGTTTACTTCAAAATAGTCAAGTTAGGTGGTTCAGACATCTGATAGGGATGCCTCAAGTATTTATCTTCCTTTGGAGTTTTCCTTGCACATCCCAGAGGGAGAAGACCCTGCAGTAAACTTTGCTGGAGGAACTGTCTGTTCTGGCTCAGGAATTCCTTCTAAGCAGATGAGTGTTGCTGAGGAGATAACTGAATGTTGGTTGCCCTCCTGTAACAGCTTCATCTGCCACAGAATATCAAAGACGTGAACAATCACTGGACGAATGGAACACAGCTAGTACTCACTTTGTTTTTTTAAATGGACAATACAGTTATGTACCTAAGCTTTAGATATGTTTAAAATCATAGTGGGGTTCAATACTATTTATTTTTCCCAAGTCACGCCTTTCTCCCATAGACACGTATGTATTTCACACTGACAAATATTTTAAGCCAATAGAATAAAATTTTCCACCTTGTCGACTGTCAATCAACTTACATCCGCATTGCCCAAACTTGTGAGGATGGGGCCGTCCACACAGGCCACCCCTGTTTAGAGTCGTCATATTGGAAGACAGCCTCAGTCACGAACAACTAGCTAATTTCTGAAATGTCTATAACAAAATACAATCTGGTGGTGATCAGTAGCACTTGCTACTTTGCTCTTTGACCGTCTGTGACAACATAGGTGAGACGCACAGTTGTTGAGGTGAGACTAGAGAGGTGGGGGAGGGATGTTTTGGGAAGAGCCTTCATAGTGAGTTTCCAAAAATCTCTCTCATCAAATACTCACTTTAGCTTTAAGGCCACATTATTATTATTATTATTATTATTATTATTATTATTATTATTATTATTATTATTATTATTATTATTAGTCAGTCAAGCTATGTCAGCTATTGGTTAACAGTAGCAGGGGGCTTTACTAAAAGCAACATTTTTATTAGCATGATGCACTTTGTGGTGGCAACTTAAATTATTATACCATCTTCATAATTTTAACACATGAAATGAATGGCAAAATGCAGGTTTTATCTAATTAAAAGGGTCTGATATTTTTTTTACAACAAACAAATATTTAAACAAACAAAATGCTACCTCAGGGAAAATGCACACTTTTTAAAAGTGTATTTTTGCTTGTTTTGTTTTTGCACAGAAAAAAGGCAAAACTCAACAATTGATTCATTTAATTAACACACAGTTACTGTTATTCTGTCGGAGTCTGCTACTGTATCTATAGATCAGGGGTCTGCAACCTTTACCATCCAAAGAGCCGTTTTGCACTCAAGCCAGGTAAATAAAACTTATTCAGAGCCGTAAACGTTACGTGACCTTTAGAAAAACTTAACATTTTTGATAATAACCTACTATAGTAAAATATGTTGTTATTCAGAAAGAGACAGCATTTTTTTCTGGCTTTAGATTTTAAAAGAAAGAGAACCATAAATGATGGATTCATTTTCTTCTATGACTTTTTGACATTTGTGGAAAAATTATGTAAAAATGCACATAGTTTCAAACCTAATGACCATAAAAATTTATCTAAAAAGTGTTACTTTTTATACCATTCTATCATGGAAATTCAAGGCAATTTTTTTTCAATGAGAAAAAATAAAACACCTGCAAAAAATAAATTTGTCATTGAAAAAGAAACAACATTATGTAGTATATAATTATTTTTAGCCAAAGGTCAAAAGAGCCACTTGCTGCTCCGGAGCCACAAGTCCCTGCTACAGATAGTCCTTTTGGCTTTAGTCACCGGCCATTGACAATATGACAGACTTGTAGCTACACAACCTTGCACACAACAAACTGCAACACTCCGTTAATACACTTTTCTATTCAATCACCTTACACTCAGAGTCGGGCTGGATAGAAAACCCAAAAATGTATCAATATTGAAATGTATGACTGTAACTGACATCATTTTGTGAGACTTATGCGCCTTTATGATCCAGCAGTCATAATAGGTTACAAGATAGATTGGGTGAAATCCCATCACTACACTTAGACATTTGAATCCACCCCATCCAGCAGAGTTACCACTTTAGCTACTTTGCTGCTATATTTTTTGAGGTTTTTTTTGGAGACTTTTTGACACTCTGACTTAAAGAACATATACTTGTTAGTTTTCTCACTGAGCAGAGGGACTCCTTTGAGTGTCTCTCCCATCCCAGAGCACTTACAGCAGGCAGCCAAGCCTCTCACTGCAGTCAGACCAGCTGTTAACTGCATCTGAAGCTGCTGCTGGCTTATCGTACCCACGCTTGGATGTAAATGCAAAAATATTTCTGTAAATTACAGCACAATAAAAGAGATCACCAATTTCACTCACAGCTCAGTCACTTACTCTCCTTGTCCACAGTGTGTGAGCCTTTCTTTGACAGACATAAAAAGGTCATTATGTCTCAGTCTAAACTAGACTCTCAGAAAAACAGAAAAGAGTAGGAATCAAACCCTGAATTGAACAGCAAGCGGAAGCCATTTATTGGAGATGTTACATTGGCTCACTGCCTGTGTTGTAAGGCATATTTTTTTATTGACACAATTAGAGATAAAAACACACGACATCTCAAAAACATACAAAAAGACAATCACTAATAACAGTTCCAGTTAGAGAATACTGCCATCAAAGGTTAAAAAAATTATTCCACAAAAACATAATTCTAAATAATTATTTTTCTTCTACTACAGTGTCATTTACAATTACATACACATTATGCAAACGAGGCAATAATGTCATTTAGCAACTTTTAATGACTTTTGGGACAGCCCATGGCTACTTTCCATGCTGAGGAGTTGGCCACCCTGGAAGACAAAAAAAAATTGAGAACAAAATGAAGAAGATTAAAATATTGTAATCCAGACCATAGCTGGTCAAGAAGGAAGAAGAGAAGCCACAGCCCAATCTAGAGGGGGAAAAAAAACTATTTTTGGCAGTGGGGTATTTACCAGTCATTTATCATTGTCAAGGTTAACTGTTCTATATGTTGTGATATTGATTTAAGGCCATATCACCCTATCCTAACTCAGAGTTAAATTAGCAAAATGTATCTCAATATCCTTCTCCCTGATTTATACTTCACACTGTGATTTGTTCTATGGCATGACTTTGTGGCTATATATTTTTTATCTATTTAGTGACCTTCTTTACCATTTGAATGTTACTGGATTTCCTACCACTGCAATGAGTTGTCATTATTCAAACTTATATTTTATTGGATCCAAAGGTGCATTTGAATCCCCTCAAATAAAGACAAATTGGATTTCATAAGACAATGAAAACATTATGATGACCTAATGTCAATTGCTGATAAGCAAGGATAAAGTCTGAAATAAACTTCGATACATGAGAAATCAGGGAAAATATTTCTCAGTTCAGCATAAAGAAACAAGTCTGTGGCTGCTGTTTATGGGTTAATTTTTTTGTTGTTTTTTATGGATATATGTTTTTTTATTCATAGGTGGCATTCCCTGTGAATACAAATAAATAATCAAAATCAAGAATATACTTTATTAATAATGTTGAAGAAGGTCGTTAGTAATAATTAGTTGAAACATTTGAGGTTGAGGGAAAGCACCAAAACCAATCCTGTTCTAGCTGTTGAAAAAATTGCAAATCACAGTTAATTACATATTTTTGTTATCCTGAGTGACTGCAATACTGATATTTCCTTTATAGAATATTATCTTCTGTAAAACACATTCCAATGTCTGGTATTTTAATACAGAACATTCCAACAGATTATAGCATAACATAATATACTGCCATATTCTGTGTTTGAGAGTTACTTAAATGTTTTCTTTAAGTTTGGACTCTGTCTTTAATTTTATATCAGATTAGTTTTATATTACATCAGGTTAAAAAAATTCAAGAACCATACCAAATCATAAATTGTGTTTTTTGAGCGCTTCACAAAAAATACCACTACTACATTTGAATAAAGACAAGTAAAGATAAAATAATTTTCTTATTTGTTGGCACCTAAGTTGCTTCTTTTTAAAAAACAGAGCTATGTGCAGATAATTCCACACTTACACCTCCCACAGGCCCTCCCACTCAGCATGTCCTGCTATTAAAGCCCAGGTTTGTATTCAGCTAAACTTTCATTTCAGCTTCTGGTATGAAGAGGTGGATCAAATATGGAGATAAGTCCCCTATGTCTTCTTATAATACTGGTAAGAACTAATCTTATAAATCATCTTTCTACACAAAGGTGTTCAGATTTAGAACATCCCAAGGAGTGCATATTTCAGACTTTTATCACTTCCTGATTGCGCCTCTTATCACTTTCTCTCTAAAGACAAAAAAAGGACAAGAATAAATATAAATCAATTTATCTAACCAACATAACATGTTTAAAAAAATGTGCTTCATAAAAAAACATCCTTTTAAATGTTAAGTAATGTAACATGATTTGATATTTTGCAGTGCATGGGAGTCCATTCAGTACCGGAAGAATGTTTGCTGCGGCAAAAAAGGAACTGGATCATAGAAAGCTTCACTATCTATGAAAATTACAGTGGTAGCTTTCCATATTATTTGGGCAAAGTGAGTATTAAAGTACCAAGTTACAATTGAATAATAGCCAATTTATTATAAATATGTAAAAAATAATAATAACAAGGATAAGAACCACAAAAGATTATCAATGTTGCTTGTAATCTAGGTTAATATTAATCAAGGCCTGAATATTATCCAAATCACTGGTCAAGGATTAAATGAGGAACCCAAACAAGTAATCGAAATAAATGAAAAGTCAGGACGAATTTATGTCCTGAAACCTGTGGACTATGAAAGATATCAAATTCTGAGGGTAAGAGGAAGAAAACATATTTCCGCTGTGGTGTCCTCCGAAGTCTGAGAGGTTTTTTTGTGTTTATACGATCCACATTTGTTTTATACAATAATAATATTCTTGTACTTCACGCAGGTGATATTAAGTGCAAAAAGTAAAGAAAACCATACACAGACAAAGGTGGGGATTAATTTTGAAATCGTTGATGCAAATGACAACCCCCCAATATTTAACAAAACGACATATGAAACCACCATAAATGAGTCAACATTACAAGGTAAGATTTTTTTGTCATTAAGTGAAACCGTTTGCTGTGAATAAATGTAATATGAGTCTCTTTGTCATTTCTGACAGGCACTGAGTTGATCAATGTTACGGCAACAGACAATGACATAAGAGGGGAACATAATAAATTTTTCTTTAGTATAGATTCAGTTACTCCTGAACCAGATGACATGGAATTCTTTATAAATAAGGAGCCTTATTTTGATAGTGGAACTATTTCATTTAAAGGATGCCTGAACCGTAAGGTGAGAATGCCCATGATTAAATTAAAGCAAATTAGACTGGTGTATCATTTATTTTCATTAAATGTTTGAAATACAGATGGAGAAGAGGGATAAACATCAAATTGATGGATGTCTGAATTTGGAAAGTAATACATGAAAAGATTGAAATAAATTAAAACTTAAACATTTAGGGCTGCAATGTTTGGAATAGTCAGTTTTACAAATAGAGAGAAATAAGAGTTTGGAATTAACCTGGATACAAATGTAGGATAATGATATTTTATGCTTTGTAATGCAACTTCTCATTTTCATACTTCTCAAGTAGCAAATAACTTATTCACTTCAAGTAACCTTTTGAGTTTTTTATGAACTTTCTTCAAAAAGACCTAAGTAATCAAGCACGACGTCAATGCATTAAAAGTATTAGAATTGTCACTACAATAGTCACATACATAATTTACAAAAGTGTAATCTATTTACCCTACAGAAAGCAAACAAATACACCCTTATTGTGAAGGCAACAGACCCTGAAAAGCCAGAACAGCTCTTCAACTTCACCACCGTAATAATCAACATAGAGACTGGAAACAGACATCTTCCAGAGTTTACAAACCAATCTGTAAGGGTTTCTGAATTCCAGCTCCCGACAGAACTGCTATGCTTTTACAAATATAATATCCCGTCTTTAACATTTTTGTACTCCAGGGCCCAATAAGTGTGAAGGAAGGTCAGACAGATGTTATTTTGTCCCGTCTTCAAGTCAAGGATGAAGATACCAGAGGTACAAAAGCTTGGAAGGCAATATATAAAATCCAAGGAGATGAAAACAACAACTTTGGAATAACGACTGATCCCCAAACAAATGAAGGACTACTCCGAGTGAATAAGGTACCTTTCCAAACACATCAAACTACTCTCTCACAAAACACCACAACATGTATTAAAAATTACAAATTGCAGTGTCTTGAAAAAATAGGCAAGATATTTATAATCCAAGTAGCATAGGCATTCATTTAAAGTATGTTGGATCTGGTTTTGAAAATATTTACTGTCTGCAAGCATTTGTCAACACCATGTGATGTTTTTGAATGATAAATAAGAAGTAAAATACTGCCCTACGACATATTAACAAAACTTGATCATCTTGGCATCAATGACAATGTAAACTGGGGCAATGGGGGGCACAGAGCAACCACTAAAGAGTAAATGACTCAATGTCCAAATTCTATAATTAGACATATTACGAAGCAAGTTTGCCATATTTGACTTGCTATATTGTAAGATTTTTTTTTTTTAAATGCAGCAACTGTAGGAACAGCAAATATTCTATAAAACTAAAGATGATATGTTCTAAGTTTGGAAAAGCAGTTTCCTATAACATCATATGAAGATGAAGTTTTATGGTTAAAAAAATAACATTTGAATTACTACTGTTCTAACAGGAACTTGACTATGAGAATGAATCCTCGAAGAACATCGTAATCACTGTGGAAAATGAGATTCCCTATTTCACATGCAAAGTAATGGCTCGTAACATCACCGGCCTTTGGAAAATAAAAACAGATCCTGCTAGTAGTCTTTTCAGTGGACCGAGTGTCGGAAATGGGACTGGTGGAGGAGGGACTTTATCTAGGTATCAACTGACCGTGATTGTTGAGGATGTCAATGAGCCTCCAGTCTTTGACCGACTACAACCTGTTTCAGTATCTGAAACTGTGGAAGTGGGCCATTATTTAGGGACCATGGTTGCAAGAGACCCTGATGTCAGAAATACACCTGTAGTTAGGTAAGTGATAATGATATACTCAAAGTATACATAACCTTGGTAATAAACATCAAAATTGAAAGCAATTATTTAAAATACACTGAAACCATTTCTACAAATTATGAAAACAAATGATCCCCTTAAATGTCACATGTATCCTAGACAATTAAAATGAAAAAAAAACTGTTTTAAGGGAGGGAAGTTGTACAGGTGAATCTTGAAAAATTTGAAAATCATGCAAAGGTTTTTCTATTTCAGCAATACAAGTCAAAAGGTTAAACTAATGTATGCCATAGACTTGGTTTGGCCCCCTTGTGCATCAGTTATTGCCTCAGTGAGGCGTGGCATACATGCTATCAACCTGTGGCACTGCTGAGGTGTTATGGAAGACCAGGATGCTTCATTGGTGCTTCATTCAGGATTTTTCAGCATGCATAGCAGCTGCATTGTTCAGTCTCATGTCTCACTTTGTTTTCTTAGCCATGTTCCATAGATTCTCTATGAAATTCTGGTTTGGCGAGTGTGTAGGCAAATCAAGCACAGTAATCCCATGATCAGTGAAGCAGGTTTTAGAACTGTTGGCATGTGCCCAAGTACTTCTGGAAAATGAAGTCAGCATCTCCATGAAGCTCGTCTGCTGAGAGAAGCATGAAATGCTCCAACATGTCTTGGTAGATCGCTGTGTTGACTCAGAATTTAATAAAGTACAGTGGAGCAACACCAGCAGATGACATGGCTCCCAAAATCAACACAGACTGCAGAAAATTCATTCTGTTGCACTTACCATTTGAGGCTTTCCTTCATTATTGAGGGTGTCAGTGATAGTTTTCTGCACAATTGTCAGGTCAGCAGTCTTCCCTATGATTGTGAGTTCTAGCAGACTGAGCCATAATCTTCAACATTTTAATAAATGAAGGCTTGAAATATCTTGCCTTGTAATTAGTCAATATCATATAGTAGTTTCACCTTTTGAGTTGAATTAGATTAAACTGGATTAAATTTTGCACCATATTTACATTTTTCGGGTTTCAACTGTATGAAGTGGTGTGTTCAGCCAGAAAAGGGTGTGGTTTCAGAAAAATATGAAGTAAAAAAAGTGCAGTCACCGAGATCTTGAACTAATTTTTCTTTCTCCCAGTAGTAGTTTACTGTCTGATGCAAGTGGGGAAAAAAATCAGATTATCTTCAATATGTTAATTGACCAGTTTCTTACTGTTTTGAAATGGCACACCTAAATCATATAGCCATTTTTATTTAATATTATCAAAAAAAATCTTCCAGTCATTGCATACCACTGTATAGGACCATTAGTATTTTGTTTTAGCAAGCGAGACACAATCCTAAAATATATAATTA
Organism: Apricaphanius iberus; assembly: GCA_028564705.1. Lineage (NCBI taxonomy): Eukaryota > Metazoa > Chordata > Actinopteri > Cyprinodontiformes > Aphaniidae > Apricaphanius > Apricaphanius iberus. Next base: position 189,731 of record JAPXFQ010000640.1, on the reverse strand, counting down.
AAGCATGATTTATTCTATGATGTCTTTTCCAAAGAAAACATGGAGATCTTGTCATAAAATCCCAAAGTCTTGAGACAAGATGTCATAATCTTATTAAATTAAACTTGAAGGTTTGGGTAATTCTTAAGACATTTTTCACATATAAAAACATTGAACAATATCGAAAGAACATCATACTTTACTAAATGACAAACATGCACATTTTTACCAAAGATGCACCAGACAGACGCATTTCCGTCTATGTCAATATTTATTGTTCTAATTTTGTTTCTATGTGCAGATTACCCATTTTTGTCATTGGAGGTCAAGTGAAAATACAGTTAACAGTAGATAATGATTCTGGAAGTATTATCCACTACTCTAACATATCTACATGACATTCTTTAAGGACTGTTTTCGAAAATATTTATGTTGTGAAAAATTCTGATTTGGAAATTTGTATTTCTTCTACCTATACTTTTTATTTTGTAATGACAATGTCTGTACTTTTAATTTTTTTTTAATATTTTTATTCTAAGAAATAGAACCTTAAAATAATATATGTTATCTGTATGTTTACATTATATTCACAAATTAAAGAGTAAGCAGTATAACTCAAGTATTCAATAGTTTAGGTAGCTTTTTAATGAATACGATTTTTCTCTTGAGTTTTCTTTTTTAATGACTACTTTTTATATGTAATTGAGTAAAAATAAGTTGAAAAAGTGCTGATATGAAGGTTTGAGTACAGCTTTAGGCAAACAAAAAGTATCTAAATATTCCTTAAACAGTACATTTAAATCCTTTTGGAAATTACCTAGAAATTGAGGTAACATTGAAAGGTGTTGTGTTTCAACAAGGGGTAAACTTTACACGTCTAAACAGACTAAAATTATTTACATATTCATTAGTGCAGTAACAGTACAAAAAGCTGATCTTACTCTCAAAGCAATTTAATTTACAAAATACATTTTAACGTTAAACCATTTTAAAAGGGAGCATCTTACGTTCGATACTTCTGTTACTTATGTCTGATCCAATATATATATATATATATATATATATATATATATATATATATATATATATATATGTCTATATATATATATATATATATATATATAAAGTGAGAGCCACTGTGGTAACATTAACAGCAATATACAGTTGAAGTTATATGATGTGTGCTTCAGATACTTCAAAGCAGAGGATCCAGCCAATTGGTTTACAGTGGACCCCAAGACAGGAAAAATAACCACATCAAGTATTTTAGACAAAGAGTCACCCTTCACCAAAGATAAGATTTATGTTATCACAATCAATGCAGTCGATAATGGTATGTTCAATGAGATTTCAGATATACGTTTTTATAAAATGCTGATTTTTTTTTTCATCACTAAAAAATTTATAATTTGTTTGTTTAAGGGAGTCCTCCCCAGACAGGCACAGCAAGTCTCAGCATCTACATCATTAATGAGAATGACAATGCTCCATCGCTGATCGTAAGCACATTTGATATATGTGTAAATGACAAATTCTCATGGGTTAATGTCACAGCTGTGGATGCAGATGAAGAACCATTCGGTGGCCCTTTTTCATTCCATCTTCTTGGAGATGTTGAAAACAGTTGGAGGATTGACCCTGTGCAAGGTGAAATAGGCTTCGGAAACTCCTTACCTCATCAAAATAATGGTGCTGCTGTTTATACTTAGCCTTGTGATTCAAAGTTTTCACACCTGTTGAACTTTACCAGGTGTTGTTGTGGCAGAACTGGGCAGATCAATGTGTTTTATTAGAAAATTTTGTGAACAAGACATATCAGGAAAAAGTATGTGTTAAATTTTTTGCATATACAATTTTCAAAACCTTAATTTGCATTTATATCATAGACTGTAAAAAGGAATAGACAGCGCCTCCTCACTCCTCGCCATTTACCAGAATAACACTTTCTGACACACTTTCATGGGGGAATTCATGGCGGATTCACAGACTCCTCCTCTCCAGCTCTGACGAAGCATGTTCCTAAAAAGGGCATAGGGGCGGGATCTTCACTGTAGACTCTGCCCTCGCGGGGCGTGTATGGGCCTGTAGTTTGGTCGTAATCACACCCATTCTGCTTCCGCGTCGTTAGCTCTGATGCTAAACTTGGCTCGGACCCCTCATTAATTATGCAAGATTTCAAAAAATTTATCTTACGAAAGCCTGCCTGGTGCCCAGGTTTTTTATGAGCCCATCGTTATCTCAGGAAAATATGGACTTTGGGATCTAACAAAAGACTGCTTTATATACATAACTGAAAATATGAAAAGAATGGCATAACAAAACATGTCTGTTGACCTTGAATAGTCTATATCATGTTATTTTACAGCTTTCAACTTCTGGGATAGACATATATATATAGATATATATATCTATATATATATAATAAAATGTTACCGTTGGGGTTGTATTAATTTGTCCTGAAATTTAACTTGTATCCTGTAGTTAATGCTACAGCCAGGAGCAGATCCCACTCAGACAAACAGTGCTGAGCTTAATCTCAAACAGTATTCTGACAAATAATTTGAAAATCACGAAGTACCACAGTGAAACGATATTATATTAAGGGCTGAGATATTTAGTTTATTTTATGTATTTTTGTAAGACGAAAAAAAACACAGTCAAGGAAGCATATTTCAGTTGAAAAATCTCCAGGCTTTAGACAGAGCCCAAACCAACACAGCTGCGTCCACTAAGCAAATCTTTCCAGCCCAGTATATAAAAAAGCCGTGGGTCTTGTTTGCACAGGCTGAACTATGGCAACCTTAATCAGAGAAGCAGCCAAGAAGTCCATGGTAAATCTGGAGTAGCTGCAGAGATCTACTTGTCAGGATGGAGAATTATTGTACAATTCTGGTCTATTTTAGGGAGTGAGAAAAGAACAATTAAAGTTGTTGTACAAAGCCACAAATAACTCTAAGCGCAGTTTGCTGCAGATGAGGGGTACAAAGAAGGTTAAGAACAAAATAAACCCAACTTTTTGAGCTTCCATTTTGTTCATTATCTTTGTAACATCCTACTAATCAATCTCCCCAGCATAGCACTTTTTTGGTTTTGTCAAGCAGTGTGCGATCCTCTGTTAGTTGTCAATCTGCGTCTCTTGTGCCATTTTCTGCTGCAAACTTTTTTTGCCTGGGTTTTGTTTCAATATAGCCATTCTTCATAATCCTTCTCTTGCCCTCACATGTGCGTTTGGATCCAAAACAACCACAGTTCAAAACAAATTGAGCTTCTTTACACAAAGAAAATAGTGGGCTAAATAATATAGGCTATACTTACGACAGAGTATTATGGCCACAGGTGAAGAAAAAAATATATTTTTGCCATGATGAGATTAAACTCGCAATGTCGACTTTAAAGTTGCCATGTTGACGTTAAACTATCAATATCCTTGCATCCACCCATTTCCAGCAATTTCAGTATGCAAGAATGCGGCCACTTCTTCCAAATTTGTATGATTCCTCCTTCGGAACAGACAAAGTTTTCGGCACAACTTTTGCAGCGTCCGTACACTAATCACCACACTGTGGTTCTGGGCTAAAAGAGCGATGATTTCCTTATTGCTAAAGCCGATTCTGAAGTATCATCCACACAAGGCACTGTGCTCTCTCTCCAAACTATTTTGAACTAATTTCAACTTTATTCTCGAAATGTCGCGTTTAATGTCGCCATGCCGACTTTAGTGTCACACATCGAGATTAAAGTCGATATGACTTTTCTTCCTTATGCTCGAAATGTTGAGTTTAATGTCGACATGTCGAGTTTAATCTCGACACGTCGAGATTAAAGTCGACATGGCGAGTTTAATCTCGTCATGGCAAAAATATTTTTTTTCTTCATGTGTGGCCCTAATACTCCATCGTATATATTACCTAAATCCAAATCAAACAAAGTTTAATGCAAAATGTAGAAAAGTTGCAAGTGGTATGGATATGTTTGTGAGACACTCTAAATGTAATCTTCATGTATTCTACAACATAATAAAATATTATTTTTGATTTTTGGGATTTGCAGGGTATTCAGTCAAACTTGTAAAAGGAGAGAAAGTTTATCCTGGGAATCACACGTTGAAGCTAAAAGTGGTCGATTTTCAAGGAAAGAAAGCTGTCCATTCCTTGTCAATTACTGTGTGCAAATGTTCTGATGTAACAAGGCCATACTGTAGACTGGGAAAAGCTACCGGATCCAGAGTAGGAGCAGGAACTCTGTGGGTAATATTCTTCAGCATTATATTGCTCATAGGTAGGACAGACTCCATTTTTTTCATGTTATATCAACAGTATAATCAAAAATGACAAATTAAAACACCACTAATGCAACACATCTGTTGTGTTTATATTTCTGATTTTCACACTTCAGGTTTGGTAATGTTTACAGTTTTGGTATCATGTAAACCTCAAAGAGTAATAATCCCAGATGATGATGATCGGGAGCATTATTTAATGAAAGGCAACACAGAAGAACCAGGAACTGATTGCAGAGTATGTTATTCTAATTTATAACGGCTTAGCTTTTTGACACACAGATATGACAAAACAAAAATAACTTTTTTTTATTGTTCTTTCAATTAAATTATCTATCAATTAATTTTGAAAGAAGCTTTTGATTTATTTTCGAATGGAGAGATAACACTTAAAATATAAATTGAAGTAAAATATATTTAAAAGTCAATGAAAAAAAATTACATTTCACTGCAACTGAAAATGTATGTATGTGTTTAGGTGCCATTAAAATCACTAAATAGCAGATATAATGGGCAACACATGAAAATATTAGAAGATAAAATGTGGACAGTGACACCGGTAAGTGTTATGAGTTGTTTATTAATGTACTTTAATAGCAAGATCTTTCAATAACAATTTTGTTCAATAATTTTCAAAATGCTTCCTAAATGAAAAGAACTATCCATCTTAACTTTGCATTGCCTCACAATAATAATTTTAACTTTATGCAGCACTTTGAATACTGAAATTCTTCCTGCTATGATATAAGGTTCTTATACAGCTTTTACATGAAGGTTAATATCTGGTTTGTGAGATATCTTGTGTTTTATATCGTTATGTTTTAGATACAAAAGCACCACAGAACTGTGCTAAATGCCGCTGGCAAAGCACGTCAAACATATGCTCTAACCCTACTCTATAACATAAACATGACATAAACATTCAGAAAGAAAGAAAGAAAGAAAGAAAGAAAGAAAGAAAGAAAGAAAGAAAGAAAGAAAGAAAGAAAGAAAGAAAGAAAGACTATTTGTACTATTTAGAGATACTGGTAATGGCACTGGCACCACCTGCTGATTGTTTTGGTGGTGGAGTTTTTTTGTGCTAATTGTCTGACTGGTTAATTAAAAAATTGTTTTCAGTTCCATCTCCTGTTATTAACTGTTTTTCCACTGAAACTTACAAAAAACTAACAAAAAAAAACTAAAAAAACATGAACCCTCAGTTAATGTTGCTCTTTGAAAAGTGAAAATGTATTGACATTTTTAAAAGCCCTTCACCTCTCCACAGGTTTTAGCTGATTCTGTTGCTAACACACAAGCCTGCCCGAATGGGATGGAGTTCAATCAAAGCAGAAACTCTTGGAAAAAATCTTCAGTGGTGGTAATGAACTTCTTACATTCATTTCTTGCTACAGTCAAACATTTAATGTTGAATTGTTGCAGTCTTAAAGATGTGCTTTTGAAAGAAGTCAAACTGTCTCACTGTCTAATATTAAAGAAGGGCTTTCCCTGCATTAGGTCTGTTAGGATTAGTATCACCTAGTATCTAAATGCTAAAATACTGACTCATTTTAAGATATTTTTTTATTATTTTATTTTGAGAAGCTTCCATAAGTTTCTCACAATAATTATTTTTGACAAGACTGGTCAGGGTTATTGTCCGCCTAGCTTGTGCACACTTTTTTAGACCAGTGCTTTGTGCTGACCTCTTAAAAACATTGACTATGTTGTCCTCATAATTTATATATTCTGTAAAATATTTTTTAGGTCATTATAATTTGGTCCCATGCAGGGACAAGGCTATTGCTATAGTTAGAGATATTTCTAAAAGAGCTCAATCCAGCACCAAGTCTTTTTGGTGTGATACATTTTGCACCAAAACATGCTCATCTCTGGGACAGGAAGCCTATTTTCTTCCTCTGACATAAAGATTTAATTTCAGACAATAATTAAATTACATTACATTGTGTACTGTATATGTTTTTGTATATAGATTATTTTTCTAAGAATGTGTCATTATTATTGTAATGGGGTCTCTGAGAAGATTGATAAACTTTTCAAATGTTTTATTATCAAGTCCTTCCGTGAGAACTGGGATATGTCCAGTGAGGTTCCTCCTTCAGCCATGGGGATCACAAATCAGCAGGGAACGATAAGAAAGGAGGTATTGTAACATATGCCTATAAATGTCTACATTTCATCTTAACACCTTTCTTTGTATACATTTTACATAACTGCATGCAAAACATGTTTTCATTGATCACCTATAGCATTTTATACCTTAATCTAAATTATACAACTCCCTTTAAATTGTATAGGTTTGGATGGAACATGCTCATGAAGCTCTGCTGATAACAGCACTGAGAACAATGCTCCAAACACTGGAGGCACCAGGCGAGGAACTTGGTCATTATGAACCTAATGAGTATGCTGATGAGGGAGACTTTGAACACAACTTTGAACTCGATGCCATTTCCAACCCTGAAGCTCCCTTTGACTCAGACATGGAACTGGATTCCAGGTTTTTGGCTCTAGCTTCAATCTGTTCACCGGACATGTCTGCCTAAAGCACAAAGATGTAAAATAGGTCCTCTGAACAGCATGGTTGGACATAGGAAGGGTGCTTTTCATATTGTAATTTTTACCATTCTTTATCTTTTTTCATTCAAGAGAGCTTGAAAGATAGCAAAGCTGAACTGATTGTTATTATTTATTTTTTTTACATCTAAAAGTTTTTAATAATATCTGCCAAAAGTGTGGATTTTCACAGATGAAAAAAAATGATGTTAATGTTTTCTTTAAATAAAGAGACAAGTCGTAATGAAGCAATTATTACTACTATTACCATCTACCAAAAAAACAAGATATCGTATAGCTCAAGTCTTTGGTCTTAAATCTTCCTGTAACAAATTTTTACTCACATGTTTATCTCCTTGTAGGCCAGAAACTGAAAGTAATTACTTAGCATTATTAGATACAGAAGAAAGGAAATAAATGTTTGGTGTGTATCATTGGCCTGTGATCTTGAAGTATACAGAGTAGAACTTTGATATTTGTGAAATATTGTAGCTTTCATGTCTAAAAAAATGTTGCACTGTTCAGCAGTTTGCACTTTGTACTTCTCACAATAACACTGTGTGGAAATAAAAAAAAAACACATATCCTTAACTTTTCCATCATCGAAGAAACTCTTGCAGGGTCCATGTCAATCAAGTCCAATATAAGTCATTTAGGCTGTGTTATTTAACCTTCCTATTTGTTGTGGAAAATATATCTTCTTCTTAAAACAAGAATAAGGCTGCAGTCCCAATTGTTTTGTTTTTTCTTGTTGTTATTTTTGTTTTTTTATATATATAAAGTATATAGTGTATATTTTTTAAGCAGATGGACCAGAATCCTCATGCAGGGACCCAGAGCTGGGGCAAAGCTCAGACTCTACTGCATCGTTCATTTTTCAAAACATTATTGTATTGTCAATGTGAAAAAATAAAATAAAAAGCCTTACAACCGCGCCACTGTTGGTTTTTCCTAAAAGCAATATTAAAACAATTAATAATTTCATAATTTATTAAAACTAGTACCCAGTAAAATACTTAAAATTATAGTATAATAGCTGTTACGTTGTATTATTGTTATTCATTTTCTTTGGTTTTTTGGGGTTAAAACTGTTTTGTTTTTTCAAAATGTTTGACAGTTTTTATGTTTCTTTTTTATGCTTTTGTTTAACATTAATACAGCATAGCTTTTTTATTCAAGTTTTCAATATTATTTTTGAATTTACAATATTAATTTTGTTTCAAAATGCCTTTAAAAAATATACAAATAGTTTTTTTCCAGTCATTTTTTATTTAAAGTAGATTTTTTTGTTTTTGCTGCTGTTGTTGTTTCAAATTTACAAATCAGTATTTTCATTTACACTGAGCTGATCCCTTTTTAACCCCAAAAAGACGTTTTTAACACTGACCTAAAGCCTGATTGGTCGGTTCCAACGTTCACCAAGAAGTCGCTCTCCAGCTGTCTGCCACAAATTGCTGCATACGAATCCTTAGTATGTACTACATGCTACGTAGTAACTACTACTTGACCGTTGATGTAGTAAATACTACGTAGCAAAGGAGTGAGTAGTAGGCATGAAATCAGACATATTGCGCCACCATTTTTCATGTACTTTGACCCGGATGTTTACCTTACGTTAGGTTGCTTGTGGGCCCATTAATAACTTATTAACTTAAATTTTTTTATTAGTTGTAAAAAAAATACAATTAAAGTAATCAGTATCATTGCTACACTTTTACATTTATACGCCAACATTTCGGCAGTGTCAATGGTTGACAGTTCCTCGGTAGCCGAGGTCACTCTTCTTCTACTATTTTGGGCGTTCCGCTGCTTTGTGGGATAGCGTAGCGTTTACCAGCTGCTTACTATGGCGGTACTACACATCCAGGAACTTCATGCCTACTACTCTAATCCATACTGGAGATTTTGATCTACTACATTGCTCACATACTCCTTTTCGCCTACCATGTAGCAAGTGTAGTAGAGGCATTCGGAAGCAGGCATTATATATACATAGACGCCTCATTATGTGCTGGAAATTTGTTTTTAAAACTAAAATTAAGGGCATGGGTTTGTAGTGCTTTGTAAAATTGTGTTACATGCATGCTTTGTTTTTCTTATTTAATTATTTGTTTTGATTTGGTTTTAATCATTTGTACTTTGAGTTAACGCCTCCTTATTTGTGATCTTCTACACAGGACTGTTGTAAATAATTAGTCGGACTGCAATCAGCACACCTATTGCCAATGTGGGGAGAAGGAAAAGGGGGTGAGATGCGGGCACAGCAAGGGAGCGTTGGGAGGAGGACTTTTTTACACTTTTCCCAAACAAACATTAATATTTACTTTCATTTGTCTCTAGTTTTAATACTCAAACCTTCGAAGATTTAAAACATACGGTCGGAACAGGTGTAGTTTCCGAATGAGGAACATGGTTACGAGTTACGGGCAGTTTTTTGTGTTGTTTTTCCTTCTTGAGGACAATATTACATTACCAGACAAGATACATTTGGCAAGCACGGGAGACATGACAAGACGTGATTGACAATTGCTTCTAATCATTTAGGAGGCAAAAACAAAAAAACAATGCACGTATGTAGAAGATTTTAGGTATTGCTCCGATCAGATTTATACCCTCTGTGTATGCAGCTCTGGTTACAATATGTTAGGTATGCTTTGGTCCCCTCACACAAAGCTCAAACTCAAGCTTTCACAAAGGGTGTGACAGTTGTTGCTGACACAGGTTTGGATTTCTTTTAAAACTAAATCATAAGTTACTTACAACAGAACAAATCTAGTTAAAGATATCAACAAAATAAAAAATTTGGTGGATATCATTACCAAAAGCAGTCAACAATGTCTTCCTACGATTTTTTGAAATCATTTTGCAACACCTTAGATGTCCCACTTCCCACCAGTTAAGAAGTTAATCTAAGAAAATATCTGGTAATGGTTACTGCTTCCTCCATTTATCAACAAATCACCATTTTGCACGCAGGCCACAGGTTAACCACGATGTGGTCGTAGAAACAATAACCTGTGTCGGTACCATGAGGTTCGATTTATTTAGTTTTACCGCCCTCTAGTGGTGGATTAAGATTATGCAACTCTTTATTCCTACACGATAAAGGTGCTTAAAATTTTAATGTGGAGCAATGCACGTAGCTTTCCACGAAATATTAAGTGGCCTATATAATGCAGGTAATCTTTTTTTAAATATAAATACAAAACAGGAAGTTTTAATATAGCTGTCCCTATATAAAACACTGAGTTTTGAGGGCATTAGAGTAGTATATGATTAGTTTTGGTGATCATTTGCCCAATAGGAAATATTACCATCCCACTTGGAGGAATCTGGCCAACGCAAGAAGAGAACTGTTTACCAAAGAGATTATTCAGATGGCTTTAGAAAAGAAAAAAACTGTTAATAAAAAATAAAATCAAGTCAAGAAACAGATTTAAAACTACAAAATTTAACATAAAGAGAACAAAAATATTCTTAGGCAAATTTGAAACAAATAAATATCAACAAATCATAAAAATGAACAGATGAAATAGGACTTGCCCCATCAGAAAAGGTATTATACCAATAATTTTCAGTCCTAATATGAAGTAGAATAGTTGCTGCACATTCAAGTTTTCATGGAGTCCAGAGCTCAATGTATGCAAAATAACACTACAGGTGCTAATACTAAAGGCCCAAGAACATTTAGTGCTTAATTTGACTTCTAGATATACAAAGTGATGACAACTCAATATACTTCCTGAAGTTTAGGTCCTTCAGTGTTTGCAGTAAGATGTTACATGATTTAGAAACTAACACTTCTTTATTCAAAGCATTTTTCATAGATCCTACACAATATCTTAATTTTCAAAGAATAAACTAAATAAACTTTTATAAGTCCGTAAGCATATATCTATAGAATAATTTCACTTAAGTTAACTTTTCCCTGACATTGTAATTTAGTATCTTTTTAAACATAAATGTTTGAAGCATTTTTATCTACTGTTTTTTTTACAGTATAAAAAATATTTTAATAAAAAAACACCAAATATTTATTTATTTTTCTTGTTTATTTATAAGAAACTTACATAAATTAAATGTTCAGTTATAATTATTGTCTTCTACCACCTAATTGGTTTGACTTCCTTGCTGCCATCCCCTTGGAGATAGCCATCATATAACTCTCTGAGGTGGAGGATGAGCTCTTCAGTATTTTGTCCTGTCAGGGCAGAAACAGGGATGACCCGCTGTGTGACATGGCTCTTCAAAATGTCCAGCTTCTTGCGTGCTTCTGGTAGGTCCATTTTATTGGCAACAATAGCCTGAGGCCGCTGGGAGAGACTGGGCTCATACTGGTCTAGTTCATAACACAAGTGCTGCAGCTGGGTCCAGGGCTCTGGCGCCGACAGGTCCAGAACAAAGAGGAGGAAGCGACAGCGCTCGATGTGACGCAAGAAAGAGATCCCTAGGCCTCGATTTAAATGGGCTCCTCGAATAAGCCCTGGGATGTCAGCAACTGCATACACAGAAGGTAAAATCATCAGATTATTAGTTATTTTAAGCAAATGAAAACCTTTTTAGACAATTGATACTGCAAACCAGCCAGTTCCTAGTTATAAAAAGGCAGCTGAGATAATTGGAATCTCGTGATAAAGTACTGTTTGCTTAAGTAAATTACTTTGTATGTTGTTTTTTTAAATAAGTACCTGCAACTTGCTCATGATCCCTGTATTCAACGATTCCTACATGTGGATTGAGAGTTGTAAAGGGGTAAGCAGCCACAGCAGGCCTGGCATTGGAGATAGCTCTTAACAATGATGATTTACCAGCATTTGGAAAGCCAACCTGAAAAAGGAAAAACGTCAACATTTAATGCACAAGCAAAACTAAAATGTCTCCTCAGGTATAAGATCTTCTTCCCACCAGTCCAGCATGAGCCATGGTGCGTAGCTCCAGCTGAAGAACCCGCTCCTGGCCTGCGTCACCCGGGGTCGCTGTCATCGGCGCCCGGTTCTCATTGGACAGATAGAACCGGTTCCCCTTCCCACCGGCACCTCCAAACACTGCCAGATACTCTCGGCCATGCTCAGCAAGGTCTACTATGGTTGTGCCCTGCTCCTTCACCACAGTTCCCACTGGCACCTTTGGGAAGGAATACCACAGGAGATATTAGGAGAGGCAAGAAGCAAAACGATTCATGAGATGTTTATATAAAGCAGACTGACTCACAGAAATGTAGGTTGTGTTGCCATTTCGACCATAACAGTTCTTGCTGCCCCCCGACTGGCCATCCTCCCCTTTGTAAACTGGAATCACATGGGCCAATGATTTCACAAACCGGTCAGCTGAAAGCATAAAAAATAAATAAAAGCTATGAATGAAACAATCGATGTTGATTAATTTTTGAAAGTTCTAATAATTATTTCGCTTTCATTTTCATTTTTGTTTAAATAATAACTGACTATTTTGAATTGTAACGCAGTCTAAAATCACTTTTCATAAATTTTTCATGCTGTATTATTTATATTTATTCCTATTAACTTTTAACTATATGGTGTAGAAGCTAAAATATTACTATTAATATATTGTATTACTGGTGTATTAATATAATACACCAGTATTCAATAGTTTAAAACACACACTTCATTCACGAACACGTAGACAAACAGAAAATGATAAGGAAGTTAAACTACCTACACTAGCACAGAAACCTGAGGATAGATTTAAGATCGTGTGGGAGCTACCAACAGAACCCCCACCTATTGAAGCACCTACTATATTAGTAGACTCACTTACACTGGTAACAGAAAAACTCTCACCTATTGTGCTACCTGAAATAGTAAAGACAACACCTGTACAAACAGCAATTAACAAGCCAACAACTAATCAAGCAGCGCCAGTTGCTCCCACCCCACCTGTAGCTAATAATAAGCCTTACATGAAACAGGCAACCAATGTAGTTACACAAAGTATGATTAAGCCAGGTGACGAGGTCAGTTCTGACCGTCGTCAGGGGGGACTAGATACAATTAAGGGATCACAATATCAAAATACAAATGATCCTAGCTATAAACCGATTAGAACAAAATCAATTAATGTGATCATCCCCAGAGCAAAAAGGCCAAAGTTAACAACAGATAAACTTTGGGAATAAGCTAACCAAAATAGCTGGTATTTATGGGCATGGTATACAGCAAGAGAAATGACTTCCAAAGAATGTATTATATGTTCTGGTTCACCAAGAATTCCTCCAATTGCAATTCCAGAAAAATATACTTTTGAGGAATGTGCTTCAGTACAAAAACAAGCTTGTAAATTAGGAGAATTCAACAATGCAAGTGGTACACCATTATTTTTCAGATTTTCCTTGTGTGGAATTAAATGCAGATTACTCTATGGGTCGAGAAGAATTCATAATTATTTAGACGAACATAGAGGTTACAAAATAGGAGATAAATGTGCAGAATTTAACATTTCAACAGCACAAAATGGTCCTCCAACTACGTATAAAGTAGATTATGATGCTGAATATGAATGTTTTGCTAGCGGAGGCTTCTCTGAGAGTGAAGGAACCTTGATGGGTAACACAACAGTCAACTGTAAGGTAACTTGGGTTCTATCATGGTTTCCACATGCTAACGTGACACCTATTTTTGTTACCACACAAGTTTGGTATGAAAAACCTGAACCCCTGAGTCAGACCTGTGATAATATGACTATGACACTCCCTCCTCTATACTTTCTGAGTGAACAAACTTGGGCAATAGCAGATAGTTATTTTATGTGTGGAGATGACATCCTAAGAAACACTTTGCCATCACGATGGATAGGTTTGTGCACCATGGTAAGATTGAAAATACCTGTCACAATGTTGTATGAAGGTGTGAATGAGATAATTAACCTTGATCGTTTGAATGCTAATCCTAGAGTAAAGAGACAGTATGTGCCAGATCAGAATGTTTATCTTGATATAATAGGACAACCCAAAGGAATTCCAAATGAATTCAAGGCAAGACATGAAGTAAAAGCAGGATTTGAGTCAATAATTCCTCAGATTACCATAAATAAGAATGTAGAATGGATTAATTATATTTATTATAATCAACAGCGAATCCTTAATTATACTGGAGATGCTCTTGGAATGTTAGGTCAACAATTACATGAGACTAGTAAGATGACTCCACAAAATCGACAGGCTTTGGACTGGCTGTTGGCAGATAAAGGAGGAGTCTGCGAATTATTTCAAGATACAGAATGTTGCACGTATATTCCATCACACACTTCTAACGAAGGATCCTTTACTGCCGCAATGACAAAACTTAGAGCACTTAGAGAAGAACTTAGTTTGAATGCTGGGAAGAATGACTGGTCTGGGGGTGGTTAGACCTAAATTTAGGAGATTGGAAAGCAATGCTAATTAAGGTGGCAATTAGTGCGACCATAGTTCTAATTGTAATTTTCTTATTGACATGTCTCGTCATACCTGTGGTGAGGAGAGTATGGACAAGGACACTGATCAAACAGATGAACCTGGCTGCTGCAACCCAGCTGATCCAGTTGGAAGTGATCGCAATGAACAATCCTTCTGCCCCCCAACATGTCTAAGTATCTAAGCCAAGACTGTTAAACAAGCTCAGTTAAGTGCTTTCTGACTACAAGTCCCCTCCAGGACACCATCACCTCATCACCCCTTCATCCCTCATCGTAACCTTCAAGAAGGATTTATACTCTTACTCTATTCATTGTGTTCATTATATGTGGACAATCGAGACTGTTTAACACCATATCGATCATACCTTCCCGGGATGGACAAGATCAACATTTTCTCATGTGTTATATGCTATGTGTTTCATATGTTATTTCTAGTATGGTACAACAAATAAGCCAGCTGGTAATTTGAATTTATAACTAAGTTGAATGTTTTAATGTTTACATTTATTCTCATTTGTGCCATTTACCCTCACTTGTGTCAGACTTATTAAGGATTGCATTTAATCACATTTTGGTAATGCTATATTAAGGATTATGCCTCATGTCGCTTGAAGGTCCGGTGGACCGTAAGGTTGTCGCCTGGCCGGAGGGGCAGTGGGATAATTTTCCCTGTTCTTGTAGCGACAGGTTTTTGATCCCACACAACGGACCACAACGGACATAGGTTTGATTGTTACTCACCATTACTTTGGACACGTGTAATCCTGCATAAGTCCCATTATAATGTTACTTTTATGTGTCTGTCATATGCCTATTTACCACAGTATATCCTACCATATTGATGTTTACTTACCATATAATACTCATATTAACTGCATTTATAGGTAGCTAATTAGTGATGCCTAATGGCATCAAACCGGGGAATGTAGAAGCTAAAATTTGGGCCTGCATGGCACGTGTAATCAACACGTGCATCAATTCTCAGAAGCTGACAAGATGCACGTGGTACTTCCACGAAAGACTTGTCATTAAGCGATTCTAGGAAATGTTTTGTTCCCAGCTTTTCTGGCCTCTTCAGAACCAGACAGTTAGGCGCCTTCAAGATAAACTAATATCAAGCCAGGCGGTTGCGCTGGCCAAAAAAACACCAGATGGTTCCCGTAAGTGACGCAATGAATAAGTATAAAAGATAGAGCTCCTGTTAGAGGAGCCAGAGGGTTTTAGTTGGTCTGCTGGGATCTCAGCGTGGACGCCTGCTCAGAGATAAGGTATGTCAATTGTTAATAGACAATGGATATAGAATGTTAGATATAGAGGTCAATAACCTATGTAGCATTGTATTGAGAACCAAGATCCAATAAAACCCGGCTGAAGCTACTTTCTAGAACAGAAGCTGTGTTGTCCTGAGTCTTCATTATAGCTATATATCTATATCTATGTTTTGCATGTAATTAAAACCAACAACAATGGTATAAGTGTGTGGTAATATGGTGTTATATATATGTTATGACTTACATAACCATGACAAGACAGATGTCTAGCAGAGAGTCACTGATACCCCCCACAGGCAGGTTAAACTGTGCGTTGGCAGAGGGCTGTGTGGAAGCAAACTAATGGAAACGTGAGTGGAAGAATAAGTGTGCAAGAAAAATTTACACAATTAAGTAAAAGGGATACCCACATCCTTAAGGAGATTATAAAAGAATTCAACAATTTGGGGAACATTCACAAGGTGTGGACTGCAGCTAGAGTTAGAGGCTTTAAGAGTCATCACATACATATCTTCGTGTTGAGCCACACCTGAGCAAGAAGAAAATGTCAGAAGCATTTTAAACCGATTAGGGAGAAGAACTGTATTTTTGGCAATTTTAAAATGCAAAATAATTGTATGTATATATGTATGTAATAATTGTATTGTACAATCCAATATGCGTTCTCTATGCAGCATAGAATTTTAGAAACTTGATCTTAACCCCTTCATTTGACCTAATGGCTTTGCTTCAATATTCAAATGTAATCAGTCAGAGGGCACTGTGAAAGCAAACTAATGGAAAAGTTGACTACAATCCTTCCACTCATTGTCAGCTTTTTATTTTACTAAAACTCTTAATGACTCTTAATTATGATCTATTTGGCCAATTGTCATATGTTTAACTTTGCAGCTAAGCTGGTATATTAAACCGCGTGTTTCTGTTCAAACTTACCCTTTACAATGATGCCTCCTCCATCGCCTCCATTCCCTCCATCTGGTCCACCCCATTCTTTGCGGGGCTCGCTGTGGAAGCTGCAGGCACCTTTACCCCCGGAACCGGCGACCAGCTTCACACGACGATAGTCCACAAAGTGACGTGTCTGCGTTGGACAAAATTAAAAGTTTGACTGAATGGATTCAAAGATACCCACTGGATATTAATCTTAAAAATGTTAGCTATTTTTAATCAAAAATGTAAAACAAATCGTCTTTATTCAAAACTGAAACACCTTTTGTTCTATTATCTACCTCAGAGTTCCCCATCTGACACATTTATTGGTTAGATCAAAATGTTAATAAATCTATATCTGCGTTGCTGAAAGCACTGGAATAAAAATACTTTAAGAGTAATGCTTTCCACAAAGCACGTTGAATAAGGTAGAAATTAAATATATACACATATAAAAAATATATACACATATAAAACCTGCAACTTGAACAGTTGCCTTATAACTCAGTGACCGTGTGTATACATACTGTAGGGCAATAACTGCTTTAGATCTAGGCCAGACTCACACATATTACAGAATGGAAATTTTGTCTAAACATAAACGCATGAGCAGATCCGACACATACCAGCTTCTTTTCAGACATCTCCTTCTTATTGTTTCCCCGGACTTTACCGTGAAGTGTTGTGGAGGTGAAGAGCGCTCTGACACCGCTCTGAAACCACGGTGCTGATCCTGAGGAACTACCTGGACTGAACAAACTCAGTGCTTCCTTACCTATGTCCTGACCTAAACTGGATCTTGAAATCATCTCAGCGGAGGGCAAACAGGCAGCTTTAACCCTCGACAACAGCGCCAGCATCATGCCTTTCATTACACTGTCACAGAATTATAAAAGTATAAGCTAACGGTGGATTTATAATGTCACACTGACCGTCTGAAAGACAAACTCGCGCTACGATCGTGAAAAACAAGACATTAAAGGTTAATTTAAAACGACATTACTGGAAAAATCATTTTGCAGATTAAAAAAATATACAATGTTCCATCATAGTTTTGATGTGTTCATTGACATGTCGTGTACTAGCTATAAAACTTTGACAAACTGTAAACTAATGCAACTACGGAAGCCGCGAAGGGCTAAGTCATTTTCTTCTCTTACAGTTCGCAGTCGATCCGTTACATTACTGCCACATTGTGGCTCTATCTGTCACTACAGGCTTTGTTTTTCAGAAATGATCTCGGAATACTTCAAAATATTACCCGTATTTGTTTCTTGCACTTCCTATATATCTCAAGAATTCAACTATTCTTATTTATAGTCCAAAAGGCCTTCTGTATCTTTATTTTTCATGATTCTGTTCAGAATCCACGTTCGTTGAACAACATCTTTTTTTATTTCTTGAAATCTCTTGTTCCTTTTCACTACTTAATTAATTATATTTAGTGTATTTAAAGTTTTCTAGTAAATCAGCACAAATTGTTTTAAAATAATAAAAATTAACTTTGGTTATAATCTATTTTTTCTATAAACTCAAAATCTAGCATGCATTTGCATGTTACCCCCTTTATTCTGATTCCACCTAAATACAATTTATTGCTAACCAAAGCAGTAATATAAATGTTAATGGAACATTCTGACATATAGAAAACATTAGGTGGGACAAAAAGTTAACTCTCAAAGTCAATCCCAAATAGTCCCTTCTCTTGGTCAAATGAAGTGTTGGTATTATCATGCTGGGACAATGCTTTCTTTTGCTATGGCCAGGTAGGGGAAGATAGATCACCCTTAAACGAGGGTGATGATCAAAGAAGAAATAGTTAAGGGTTAGGGTTCACCATACAGCAGAATAAGTGTCGTCCTTACAAAAAAAGTGTGTTATTCACATACATGTGTCTTACTTATGGAGTACACTAACTGATGACACATTTCATTATTATGTGGGTTTACAATGATAACGGTGAGGGGTCTCACTACTGAAATGTAACTAACATACCAATGAGTATAATAAGGAATGTATGGAGAAGTGTTGTTTGTTCTATAGTATTTACATGTGGAATTTTTATTTTGTTTGTTTGGTAATAAGCTAACTATAACCTGCATTGAATTATATTCATATATTCACATTTTTTTCCTCATTTTTAATATACTTTATTATTCTCAATTCTATCAAAAATAACTATGATCCCCCCCCCCCCCCCCTAAATAATTTCATAGTAAATTATGACATATTTACAACAATTTCATAGAGAAAATATATTTTTATATTAAAGCATAAAATATATAAAAATATTCTAGGTGGTTTTGTGAAGTATTTTTCAAATTGTATCTAACATTTTTACATTGTATTTGCATTCTCATAAGGCCATGTTTGCAATAAACATTTACAGATAAACTAAAATATTACCAAATCTGAGACAGTACTGAACCCAGTGTATTCACTGATGACTATCAAATTAAACTATGCGACTTGTAGAAGTTTCTTTAAAAAACATACAACCCATATACAAAAAGGTTAATATCATTTTATTTGTATATACCAAATAGTAACAAAAGAAACGAGCATAAAAAATCAGGCTACACGGTTTTACAACAGACAAAGGACATTCAGATTTGTATGACGCACATAAAATTGAACTCTTTCCCAAGCATACACATTGTATCTGCAAACATACTCAACTAAAACACACAGTCGTACAGGTGCACAGAGATGTTTACACTCACAAGTGAAGACACACAATATAGATGTGGAAAAAAAGTACCATCATTTTTCCATTCACAGTGATATGAAACACAGATACTATTTTATTACAGTACAACAGAACCAGTGATTGTCAGAGTAGAATGGTTCATATTTGTTGACTGTTTGACTGCCAGCTTCTCGATTTGTACTGCAAAATGACTGCAACTGTTCTATTTGTCTGCCATCTGAGGTAAGTTGAGTTTTAACAGAATACTGCAGAGTTTGACCCTTAAGAACCACACAAAAAATATTAAACACTACAAATCAATTGTAAGAAACCGAAACCTTGAAGTCTCTTTGATCCCTTTTCTGTAATTTGTATAAAAAGAATAACATCAATTACACATTAAGATAATGATGAATGGATGGATGGATGGATGGCACAAATTATGCAAAATATTCCAAAACACCCACACAAGCTGTAATACAGGATTGCAAAAGAACAAGACATGAATAAGCTGAGACAATGCATTTTGTCTTCCCAGTGCACAAAGTAAAAAGGAAAAGTAATTGCAAATTAAACATCAGAACCATGTAAAACACAACTAAGTGTATTGCACTTCTTGAAGCAAATATGCAGGACATATCATTGCTCAATTCCTGGGTTACTTTGGCTTTTTGAGGATCACTTGTGAAAAAATAAAAATAGAAAAAATTACTGAATCATGCTATATTACAAAATATTAGACAATACGTTCACTGTCGCTACAAAATAAAGTGCAGACAAAGTAGCAAAGCATTACGATGCAAAATTAGGTACTAATTGGCAACCCCCATAACTTTGTATGCAGTTAGAGATGAACCGATTAGAAGTTATGGCCTATCTTCAGCCTCTGGTTTTTGTAAAGCTTTGACCTATACATCCTAGTTTTAACCAAGCATCTATAGCATTCTATATTAGATATTAGCATAGGAAGGCTGTTGGATTACCAAAATACCGACTCTGTGTATATCCTAGAAAATGATGATCTTTAAATTTACTTCAAATTTTCCTAACAGCAGCTGTGATATTTAAATCCAGCAAGTTCCACAACAGATAGCAGCTGAAAGCTCAAGAGGATAACAGAGAACACATTTCTGTACTTTTTCAGCCTTCCTGTTATCTGTTTTAAGTCTCGCAGTTTCTCATTCACTATTTCAACCACAGACCACTCTTTGGAATTTCTCTTAACTTTAAAACTTCTAACATACTGTGCGTACCCAAACCTTATGCTTGAACATCTTCCTGATACTAAACTAGCTAACACTGGGTCTTTTTCACCTTGTAAAATCATTTCCACAATGGGGAGTTGTCAGAGCAACCAGGTAGCACTTATTTATGGAGCATTTACTAATGAAAAAGGTCATATTTTTTCATTTCTGGCTTGGTCAGTCAACATTCGTGTTTTTTTTTTTTAAGCTGAATACCAGCCAATTTCTTGGTTCATCTCTACGATACGTCTAAGCAGAGCATTGCCACCAAAGTAGTGTGTTGAACATACAACCTTATAATAACAGCTTATATTGGAAAATAATGCAAAGTGTTTAATTTAAGTCAGTCAGCTACATTTTGCATCTAAGACACATAAACAAATTGAATACATCTAATCTTAGAGGTCACAGCAACACATCACAGTTTGAAATAACACGGACAAACCCGATTTAAAGAAATTAGCACATTTTCACAAAATGAAATTACCTTACGATGAAACAAAACCCTCACTCGTTGAAAATGAAAGGAACATTTTCTTTAAGGCAAACTTTGTTTTTACAGCCTTCTTTTTTAAATTTTTCATTATGGATGAGATAAAACCAACATGCTTTACAATTAAAATAAGCACCAAAAGAAAAATATGCACACCATTGACAGTATATTTATAAAAAATAAGGAATGACACACTTATAATACTGCCTTTCTTCCTTGTTTAGTTGTCTAATGGATCTACATAAAATAACAGTCCCAGTTTTGTAGGTTCCTCGGTTTCTCAAAGATCAAGTTGTTTTTCCTGAACTCAACCATTTGTTATACCAATGTGGCATGGAAGGAAGCATCACATTAATTAAATAATCTAATCTCGGTCAGAAAGCTGTTTTTAAAAAAAGAAAATAAATCTGGTGCGGCGAGATTGCACGATGGGAGGATCATCGTTGAAGCATCTCATGGCAGATATTCCTTGAACAGCAAAACAGCATGAAAGCATTATTGCTAATAGTTTCCATATTGACCCTGAAGTGGGAAACAAAGTAAGATAATAATGAAAATGTTGACATTTTTCAGGAAGTTAAGTTGTTTTTTACATTCATTTTTCTGTTTGAACAAAAATAAATAACGTATGTTTGTTGATATACATATAATGCATTTCACCTTGGTGTAAACATGAAGAAGTGAAGTGAATTTCATGAAACATCCAGTCCTGTCCCGTCTATTAAGAATGTCTGCGATACTTATAGTGAGTTTGGGAAGAGAGTAAATATATGATAATGTAGTGTCCTACCAGACCAAAGCCAGTAAATTTATCCATACTCCATGACGGCTTGGTTTACTGTACCCAATTTTAGACTTCCCCCATATATTGAAGCAATTATTGGCAAAATTGGATAGGAGCTATCCATCCCATCCATCATCTTCCGCTTATCCGGGGTCGGGTCGCGGGGGCAGTAGCCTAAGCAAAGAGACCCAGACCTCCCTCTCCCCGGCTACTTGGGCCAGCTCCTCGGGAGGAATCCCGAGGCAATACCAGGCCAGCTGGGAGACATAATCCCTCCAGCGAGCCCTGGGTCTTCCCCTGGGTCTCCTCCTGGTGGGACATGCCCAGAACACCTCACCAGGGAGGCGTCCAGGAGGCATCCTGACCAGATGCCCGAGCCACCTCAACTGGCTCCTCTCGATGTGGAGGAGCAGCGGCTCTACTCTGAGCCCCCTCCTAATGAACAAGCTTCTCAACCTATCTCTAAGGGAGAGCCCAGCCACCCTACGGAGGAAACTCATTTCAGCCGCCTGTATCTGCGATCTCGTTCTTTCGGTCACCACCCAGTGTTCGTGACCATAGATTAGGGTAGGAACCTAGATCGACCGGTAAATTGAGAGCTTTGCCCTTCGGCTCAGCTCTCTCTTCACCACGACAGACCGGTACAGCGCCCGCATAACTGCAGACGCCTTAACAATCCGTCCATCGATCTCCCGCTCCATTTTTCCCTCATTCGTGAACAAGACCCCCAGATACCTAAACTCCTCCACTTGAGGAAGGACCTCATCCCCGACCCACAGAAGGCACTCTACCCTTTTCCAGCTCAAGACCATGGTCTCGGATTTGGAGGTGCTGATCCTCATCCCAGCCGCTTCACACTCGGCTGCAAACCGCTCCAATGTTCGCTCTTGGTGTATGAATGGGTGAATGTGGCTTCAATGTAAAGCGCTTTGAGTGGTAGTGGTAGTATGAATAGAAAAGCGCTATATAAGTTCAGTCCATTTTACTGGGTCAGTGCGGCAACATTTGACATGGCAGCTCTCAAGACATGGATTTTTTTTTTTATCATGTCCCAAAATCTTCGCCTGGCTGGCTTAACATGAGATTGAATTACACTAAAATGTTTAAAGCTGTGCATGTTAATATCCTAATACATTAGTAAGCAAATATACAATAAAAAATACAGAACAAAGCTAAAAGGCAATGAATCTTTAACAAAAAATAAATAAATTCTGATTTCATTTTTCATCAGAATTTTATGTTAGTACCATCAACTTATCTGGAAGAGCTGTCTACATGGTTTAGGAGTATGTTTACGGGTATCATTAAGCATTCTTTTAGAATTTCATTTTTGAGCTCAGGCATTGATGTGGGACAAACTGGCCTGGCTCCTCTCTAATTCATTCGAAAGATGTTTGATTAGGTTAAGGTCAGAGCTCTACACAGACCAGCCCAGGTATGGGGAGAGGCATTCTGCTCCTTGAACTTTTCCAACAAAGTTGTGAGATTATAAAATTCCAAATATTTAGGCACACTGATTAATTAGGAGCTGCTTTACTGAATCTAGGGGGCTGAGCCCAGCTCCTGAAAAACAGCCACACGGCATATTTATTTCATAACCACCTCGCTGATGAATTGTCATATTCCAGTTACTGTTGTAACAAAATGAATAGCTGGCTGAAATATTTTGTAATGTAAAAATGTTATAAGACTTAGGGCCTGATTTATCAAATGTTTGTGGTTGTTAAAATGGGTGCAAACTGCACAACTTCACAAAAACATGATACAGCTGATATACAAACAAGGCGCAGGTAAGACTGTGGTTGTTAAACCCGCGACAAGGTATGCGCAACCAATTTAGCGCGTTTGCCCTTTGTGAATGTGGGCTTTTCTGTCAGAAAATGCTAAAAATATTGGGAGGAGAACATCCAAAGAAGTGGTTATCCAGGGGCATTGTGATTTATCAAAGATCAAACTTTTTGTGACGGCTATTTTGGCATCTATTTGTTTCTGTCTCTGAAAGGCAAGTCAAAACCTTGCTCCGCCATATTCAACATAAGTTTATTACAGCCAAACTAAAAAATATAATTCACATATTAGTAATGAACACTCTAATGGCCATAAACCTGACCGGGTTTTCATAGATGCATCATAATTGTGTGCTCAATGCATCTGCACTGGAAGTTAATTTATTAGAATCTCCATCAGTCTCCACAAGAGTGGTTACTAATCTTCCTGGGGTACAGTTAATAAGATATAAAAATCATGTACAATACCACACTATTAATTACATACAACAAAATGTATACAATTCAGATAACATACAAAAGCCAGATGTAATTAACTTGTACATATCCAGCCTCCAATAAAATATCTAAAACATTGAGGTAGATCCAAAGCCACAATTTGATTTTAAAACTTTTTTTAAACAATAAGTGTCATTTAGTGCTCTAATACTTTTAGATTGTTTATTCAATTACTGAGAAGCTCCTTTAACACAGATTTTTGCAGGAAAGGTGTGTTATCATGTTTTACCTTTCCTCTAATACGCTTAATAGGGGCCCTGATAAAGTGAATTTCAACAACATTAGTAGAATATGGACTTCTCAGGACTGCAAGCAGCCTTGTCCTGGACAAGATGCACCTTTAATCAATCAGACTAGAATATGCTTGCATGGAGCAGGAGCAGCACACGTACACCACACCCATTAAGTTTATTAATGACAAACAAAAATATCCTTCACAGACCTTCTAGGCTGATAGTAAACCTAGACTTGGCTATTGCTTTTTTCCCTTTTTCTGCCATAGATGCATTGTGAATCCCACCTATTCCTTCTCTCTCTCCGGCTGTAGTGCAGTGCTTGGGGCAGAAAGGCTGGCACATGCAGTAGCGGACGCAAATCCCTGATTCGAATACTACTCCTTTCTGTTTTGAATTCCGTAAACAATCTCAGTAGATCACCCGCAAATGAAGGACAACCCACGGTCTCATACGTTTTGTGGCGCCCGACATTTTGTGCTCTTTGTTTGGAATTTTGAGAAATCAGAACCTAATTATGCTCCTTATCAAGGTAAAATATAAGAGCTCAGTCTGTTTAAGGGAGCAGTCTGCAGGCCTTTGATCTTAAATTTAAACACCTGTGGAAATGGAACTGATGGAAACACCTGAATTCAAGCATTTGGACAGGATACCCAATATTTTTAGGAATGTAATGCTTAATCCTTTTTATCATAAATGTTAGGTTTTACTTTTCTACCTGCTCATAGGTGTAGGGCCTCTGAGTTTGCGCTCCAGGGCCTACTTGGGAAGAGCGATAGGATCCATACTGTTGGCTCTGATTTTGCTGATACTGGGAAAACTGGGATGATGCCCCCTGGCTAGGACCTGTAATAAAGATCAGGCTCGTGC
The DNA here is from genome assembly GCA_028564705.1 of Apricaphanius iberus. Taxonomy (NCBI): domain Eukaryota; kingdom Metazoa; phylum Chordata; class Actinopteri; order Cyprinodontiformes; family Aphaniidae; genus Apricaphanius; species Apricaphanius iberus. The sequence goes on along the minus strand of JAPXFQ010000640.1, from coordinate 164,705 downwards.
ACAGAGTTTCTTTTGTGAACCTGTGTTTGTGTTTGACTTAATACTTAGAGCATGATGGTACATGAGAACTTCTCACCATATCCTTGTGACTGACCACTATAGCCATGCTGAGAGGAGTACTGCTGTTGGCTGAAAGACTGCTGCTGGCCAGAGCTCTGTTGATAGGAGGCCTGCTGTTGGCTGTACTGAGAGTTACCTGGAGGGGCACATGCCAGGAACTCGTGTCAGTGTTTAACCATAAATGTTAGCAGCGCAAAGGAACTGAGGACTGCACTGATGAGTACTTACAAACTTATAAAAATAAAAACTTTAATTTAAGATTACCTCCTTCATAGTAATGCTGTGAAGACTCATCAAACGACCTGTCGTAGCTTTGTTCACCATATGAAGACTGTTGATATGAGTATTCTCCAAGACCTGTAGAGAACATGATTCGGCACACGCAAAATCTGCACATATCATAATCTGCACATATTGAATGTATACAACAACAAATTGAATACCCCAAAAAAATCATTCAAGGGGCAAAAGTGCCATAGTCCAATAAATTGACAATGTTTCATGTTTGGTAGGAAACACTACAATATATTAATTAAATTAATTAAATGTAGATTAACCTTTTTTTATTTGGTCAGCTAACTGAGTCTGATAGGACTGTAAAATAATTAAAGAAATATTGAAATAATTGTATAGACGCTTTTGACATAATTAATTGATTAACTATTTAAATATTTTAAACATTATAGAAAAATACACAGTATTTGTTTTTACAAAGTATTAATGTCATAATGTCAAATTAATGAATCATCCAACTACTTAAAATCACTGAATATGTACAATTCATTCAGTAATGCCAATTTTGTGCCTCAATAGTTTTTAAGTTTTTAAATTTCAAACTTAAACCCACAAAATACCAACAAAAAAAACAGTGCAGAGAGTTTGCGCTTCTTTAACAACTTGAAGATACCATAATGCTTGAATATTGAAATTTCAGCACACCAAAGGGGTCAGTATGGACACAGACACGCTAATTTACCAAATAGGCAAAAAATGTATCAGTAAAATTGGCCCAGGTCTGTAGAATTTTGTTGGACAGGAATGGCATGATTTGTAGTGGTGGCTTTATGTGTTAAAGGTGTATATGAAGTTAAATAAATGTGAATTTTTACCATCAGTGTAATACTGCTGGTTTATAGGCTCGGTGGAGCTCTGAGTGTGTCCATACTGCTCTCCGTAGCACTCTTCTTGTCCCATGTAGTGTTGTACAGATCCTGTAAAACAGGCGACATGACCCTTGATTAAAACCTCTGGACCAGCAGTCTGTTGAGATCAACACTAAAAGAGTGTTTATCCAACCATATTTTTCTTTTTGAATGGATGGACGTATTTTTATTAATTCTAAAAAAATTATTGGATAGAAAAATAAAATTTAGCGCTTAAGTTCTGCATTTTGCTTTATCTTCAACACAGGCTACAGTTTATTTAGGATGAATCACTCCCTCACCGATTCAAGGGTTTTAGTTTCTTTTTACTCACTTATCTACACCTTCAGTGATCAGCAACCATCGGGTGAGTGGTGGGGAACACCCTGAACAGTTTTCCAGTCCATTGCAGAGTTTCTTTAAATCATTTTTTTTATAAATAAAAGTAGTATTGAGGAGAATACAATAATTACAAAAAATGTGTTTGGAGGAAAAACATTATTATAACATAGTGGTCATGTGCAGTAACCCCATATTCCTTCTTAAGTATTAAAAAACCAACAAAATTAGAAGAGAATGTAACCAATCCGAAATCCATATAGAGCAAGTTCTCCTCATTAAACAATGTGTCTGACCAAGCATTACCACATAAATATATTTCCATCTGAAGTACCGGCAACAATTGTAGAAAAGTCTCAAAAGTGGATAACATACTGCAAAATATGAACAGTTGTCTTATTAGATGCCTAGTAATTGTCCAATATTAAATCAGGGAAAGATTTAGATCAACAAAGTTTAACTAATACCACAACGCAGGACTTTGCTCAGTCATGCAAAGATAATAGCATGCCAGACTATATGAGGATCTATATTAATGACCTGTTTACCAGTACACTCCGTGCATTTTATCTATCTGCTATCTTTTGTCAAATAAATCACAGCAGGGAGCAATGCTTGCAGCGCAACTTGCCGACATAGCAAGGTGAGAGATATGCAGAGACAGTAACCCGAGAAGAACAACATGAGAAACCTCCAGTCTAAGGAAAGGAAAACTGGAATCTAAACACTTGCTGAAATTTATTTCATTCCTTCGGTGATTTTTAGCATTTTTCCTTTTTTGCAGACATTACAAACCCAAATTGAAGCACCTGCAGGCTTGCAAACAAGTATATAGTATACTGGAAAACAATTTGTAAAACTTCTATCACACCAAAACCAGAAACTTCAATGTATTTTGTAATTAATTATTTTTATAGATGCCCAATGCCATCCCTGGTCATTATGTTTTGATGTGTACCATATGTCTTTCTACTTCATCATTATTCTTTGCTTTGTGTCAGTCTTTTGCTTTGACATCAGTATAAAATACATTGAAATGTGTGGTTGTAACATGACAAAATGTGAAAAGAGAAAGAAAGTAACAAAAAAAGTTAGTGCATGTTTAAATGTAAACCCATTTCAAATCAGCCCACTGCACTGAGTGCAATAACAAAATATAATAACATCTGCCCATTTACCTTGCTGAGAGGTGCGGTAGGATCCCATGGGCCTCTGGGGCATTATGTTATTCCCTGGATTGGCCTGTCCCATCATACCCATTGTCTGCTGTCCCTGATACTGCTGTGCCCCTGAATGGGATGAGGAGTAGTGTGGAGGAGCAGATTGTTGGTGCATCATGGAGACTGGGAAGAGATGAAGGAGCAATCTCAAACATTCAAGTCAGTCCAGAAGTGTATATTCATAGGACAGCATTTCATGATCTTACACTGGGACAAATGCAAGGATAAACTAATTCAAAGGCACTTTCATTGCATGCCAAACAAGTAAACAGTAAAACGGGTCGAAAGGGGTCAGGCTGGCATAAAGATGAATCTCTTTGAAGAGATTCCTTTGTGCAGAGGTATAAATTAAAATACAGCCAGGGAAACTGGCATATAAACAGAAATCCAGTAAAAATACACAGGCATTCAGAAAAGGATAGGCTGTATTTCAAGTTAAGAAGTCAGAGATCAGGAAGGCATCAAACTAGAACAAAAATAATAAACCAGGAGGTAGAACACATCAGTGATGAACTGAACGTGGAGAGAGAATAAGCTCTGACAATACTTGTAATAGGGTTTTTCTGTTGATGAAGAACCGGAGTTGGTGCTAGAGCAAGAGGTTAGCTGGTTCTTAGCTGGTTCTTTAAAAGAACCGGTTTGCTTTTCTACTGACATAGAGTCTGGTCTGTGTTGCATCTCATTGCCATCTAAGTAAGTGTTAACCAACCTTTTTTGACTTGTGTACCCCCAGAGCTATTTTCTCATTCCACAAGTACCCCCTTAATCAGATGTGTTGATGATTCATAATAATTAAAAATAAAAGTAGAAATATATATATATATATATATATATATATATTGTTTTTTTTTTCGTATATGTGCATTTTTTCGTCAAGAAAGATACATATTTAGTTTTACTTTTCCTTATATGAGCATTTTCGTCAGCAAAAATAAAATGTTTTCCTTTTACTTATACATGCCTTCCAAGTTTCTTATTCATTGCCTTCCTTGTTTTTACATTCCATCGTCTGCTCTTTTTACTCTACCTCATGCATTTCTGCCTCATTATGCAAATGAGGAGGGCTGTCCTTCTTTGTCCAACTAATTTACTATTGGTCAATAAACAGGAAGGAGCAGGATCCATGTGTAGATTGATTGTGCATGCCAGCTCTTTTAGGAGTTTCAGGAGAACGCCTGGTTTGATAGGATGTGAAGGCCTACCAGAGATGTCTCAGAAAATTGCAGAAGAATTAAGGCATGTTACTATCTTAGCTGAAAGCAATACAGTCAGTGATGACTATTTATTGTTTCGCGTAGACATTTTGAGTGAGTCCAGTTAGCTACAGACTCGGATAATGAAGCTGACCAGTTCATACTCCAGATTTTGGAGGAAGTGGCTTGTCACTAGCATGCACAGTCGATCTGCACTTTAATTCTGCTCCTTCCTGTTTATAGACCAATAGCAGAGGATTGGATCAAGAAGGGTAGCCCTCTTAATTTGCATAATGAGGCAGAAATGCATAAGGTAAATTAAAAAGAGGAGACGAGGGAATGTAAAATCAAGGAAAAGGAAAAAAAAATTCCCCGCCGAAAATGCATGTATAAGGTTAAAGGAAAAACTAAATATTTTTTTTCTGACAAAAATGCATGTATGAGAAAAAGAAAACCAAAATACATACATTTCTTCACAAAATGTGTCAGTTTTGGTCCTCCATATTAAATATCCCTAATTTAAACATTTATTTCTCAAGCATTTTATTATTTCTCTTCAAACTTTTCACTTCAAATTAAACATTGTAACATATAGATTTATGAAACGTGTTGCACTAACTAAATAATTTCCTTATTTCGCAGTTTTTTAAACAGTGATGGATGAACTTCAAGGGTCTCTCTCATTTTGATAGATTACTATTCAAGAAACTGATTCTACCTTACCACCAGTCTGGCCCAGCCTCAAGTTGGTGCTCAGCTAAGCATCGGTTTGCAACAAAAAACTGGGTGCTTGGGCAGTGGAAAACCAAAGAATTGGGTCTAAGCCAGGCTTAACACTGAAAAAACTCTGGAACCAGGTCAATAGAAAAGGCCCTGAAGTGTCTTGAGCAAGAAAAAGAGGCATACGTCAAAAGTATATGTTAAAAAAGAAAAACTTACGAAAGGGGAATTTTGCATCTGACCTTAATAACAACGGAGAGGAAAATGGGGCAGAATGTATGTGTTTTTTATTTTATTTGTTTTTTTAAGTTATAAACCAATAACTTAGCTTTGTTAGTCCTGGCTCACCTTGGCTCGACTGCATGTTGAGGTTGCTGCGGGAGGAGGAGGAAGATGGGGGCGTGGAGGAAGAAGAAGAACCATAACCTGCCCCAGGGCCTTGGATCAGGCTACCCTGAGAAGAGGGTGTGGCATGGCTGTAGCTGGACACAGAGCTACTGTAGCTGTTGGTGGAGGGAGAAGCCAACTGCATATGACCTGATTGCATTGGGTCATAGCTTGGGCCTAATGACACACACACACAATCAGAGGAGGCCAGTGCATGTTCTCATGTGATGCTATGCCAGGGTAATCAATATACCACATTCAGTTCATCCAAACAAAAAGCTTGGGCTGGGTGAGAAATAGTATGAATGGTTGATTATGAGCGTAAAATTAACGAGAGGACGAATAAAAGGAAACATCTCTATAGCAGCAAAAAAATACTGTATAAACTGAATATAAACTTAAAGATGTCTGCAAGCAATTAGGTGATTAAGATAGGCACAGATGCAGACAGGAAGTGGCTACATGCAGCACAGTCAGACGTAGATGAGCACACAATGGGTAAAAAGATGAACCACAAAATAAATCAATATGTTTGTTTGCCACATCTGTGGCTGAACATGTCAGTATAAAATTCACACGTCACCAACCGTTGCTCATTTGGTTCTGCATCATGGATGTGGGGGTCACTCCTGGTCCCATGCTGTCATTGAGGTTGCTTGGAGCATGTCCCCCAGTTTGGCTGATTCTTCCAGGATCCATGGACATATTGGAACTAGGAGGCTACAATGAGCAGAAATACTGCATAACTTCATTCCGCTGACTTTTATCAGTCGTCATGCCTGTTTTGACTGATGGAACTGATCAGCTTTGTTGCATGCTCTAAGACACCACATGACAGACAGACTTACGGCCGGTAGTAGTGACTGCATGTTCTGATTAGAATCAGCTATTGTGGCCAAGTAAACAAGATTCCTGTGCAGAATCTGCTGATACCTGGAAAAGTTGAACGTTTAAAGATATTTGCATGATCTCTGAAAGGGTTTGGACTATTTCAAAACAACACAAACACAAGTCACTCACTGTGTGCACTCAGCTGTCTTGCCTTTACTTTGGTAATCCATAATACATTGTATTAGATGATGATTTTCATCCAGCATCTGTCGGAGAGACAAAGCAACCTAAATCTATATCTAGCATTTAACATGCTTGGAAAACTGAATGCTAAATGACTTTCCCTCTTTCCTGGAAAAAGGCATAAAAGAAGCTATTGCTGCCATTATCCATTTTAACATCTTCAGATTAATTAATCACTGTAAATTGCCTTTAGAGTGTGTGCATTGTTGTTTTTCTTATGTGTCTCTCATTGTTGCCCTGTGATAGACTTGATATAATAGACTGCTGTAAAATCAAAGATTTGATTCAATCCTCTGTCCACTATGGCTGCATGTTTGTTCAGAAGGAAGTATTGTGGCAAGGTCCATGACTTGATACAATCATCAATCCACTGCTTTCACGTGATTTCTCAAGAGTAGGGATTGCTACAAAGTGAGTCACTAAATGGAATAAGCTATGCCTAGTTAGACTCAAAATGATATGACAAATGTCATTACATGATCTTTGCTGTATCATATTTAGTATAAAATTGCCCTTTATTTAATTGGATCTGAATATGACTTTACCATTTGATTACACATGGGCATAATAGTTAATGTAAATATTATCTTAAAGGGAACATATTATGCACATTTTACATTTTTAATCCTTTTGTGGGGCTGCACAGTGGCGCAGTGGTTAGCACTTTTGCCTTGCAGCAAGAAGGTTGTGGATTCGTATCCTGGCCCAGGGTCTTTCTGCATGGAGTTTGCAGGTTCCCCTGTGCATGCGTGGGTTTCCTCCGGGTACTCCGGCTTCCTCCCACAGTCCAAAAACATGACTGTCAGGTTAATTGATCACCCTAAATTGTCCTTAGGTGTGGGTGTGTGCGTGCATAGTTGTTTGTCCTGTTTGTCTCTATGTGGCCCTGTGATGGACTGCCGACCTGTCCAAACCCCACCTCTCGCCCGTTGACAGCTGGAGATAGGTACCAGAAAATGGATGGTTGGATCTTTTTGTGTTGCCATTAGGGTCTGTATTGCAACTATAAACACTCCAAACATGAAGAAACACCATCCATCTTTTGCATATTTTACCTGTCAAAAAAGTTGTGCTTCTACATGTACAAGTCATAAACATAATTTGCATATACCCACCCCTCACCTGTCAAACCTCGCCCATAACCTGCCAAACCTCATCCATAACATATCAAACCCTGTCGACCAATTCAAATTCCATGCCGTTCTCAAGTGCAAACCCACCCCTATTAACAAAATGGGTCCGCATGGTGTGCAACTGCTGATTTGCATACAAGTGGCAGAGCCCTCTTAACGGCTCATCCTGAAAGGGACTGAAATTGTCAAATGTCTGGCTGGTGAGAGTGATTTTGTGCAAATAACTATATATATATATATATATATATATATATATATATATATATATTTATTACTTGCTTACAAAGAAGCATAACATGTCCCCTGTATTTCTGAATTCAGTTCAAACAATATGAAGAGTCAACACAGAGTGATGTATTTCAAGAGCCTATTTCTCACAGCTTTCTCAAGAAAGCTCAAGCTAAAGAAAACCTCAAAAGAAAACCAAAAGGGAGCTTTTCCAGAAAAACTAGAACATCTAGGTGGTCTACATTTTTTTTGTTGTTGTTTTTTTAACGACCATTTTTTCTTCCTCTCAACTTTCCAAAAACATGCTTCTTCAGCAACGCTCTTGGGTAAATAACATTCAAAACAGGTGTCAGGTAATCTTCTAGATAATGTTGTGACCATAACATGTCCATGATGTTATGACATTTTGTTCAAAGTCCCTTTGTAATAGGCTTTTTGTAATATTTGGGGTTTTTTTTGTTTTGTTTTTGACAACAGTAATTTTTAATTTTATCAGTAGCAAGTCATTATCATCAAAATTCACATATATGTGTTCTTGGAATATGAAAATGTGTGTGTAGCTTTTTGATGATACACTTACTGAGATATACCTGTATTGTTTGAATATTAATGGAATTGGATTGCATAGCACCATATGAATTGGAGCTGATAGTAAAGAGCCCCTTAAGTTGACATGTTTTTTAAATTTGTGATACGTAAATTAAGAGAACATTTGTCAGTAAGCATTTTTGTTCTGGATTACAGCGGTAGATATATATTTTGGGTCACTTCTTTATTTAATTTACTATTTGATGATGGAGAAACATACTGATTTAAGTATATCATGGTATGTTTGTAGCTATAAAAGATGAAATAACAGCAAAACAAAAAAGATTTGTCCCTGTTGCTCTACAAATCATCTCTCTGTTTAATCTTTATATTTAGCCTACTGCCACCTTATAGTTTCTTCTTTATTTATTTGCCAAGTTTTTACTGAATTTAAACATTCCATTTAAACATGCCTACTACAACATTGACTGTATCCTATCTAATCTTCCTTTTTATCCTTTTTTAATAGCCTATATATAAGGCTATATACCTGAAGCTGAGTCCTGAATATTTGCGCTGGTCCAACAACTTGAAGGACAGCATCAACGAAGCAGGTATCCAGCCTGGGTCGACCGCTTCTACCGAACCTCACCGTAAGGGCTTTGTTTGGTTCGCACCTTCGTTACCAGTTGCCTATTCTTTGATATTCACCTCAGGCTATACTTTCCCTTGGATCAACGCCTCACATCCTCATCAATAGCGATATTTAACTGTGGCCCATGACGCGACGCTTTGAGGTTTTCTCATTTTTATTTTGTTAAGATTTATTTAATTTACCTTTTGGATGGCTTGCTGAGTCACCTCCCCTTTATTCCTTGGACGCGCTGATGGAAACGCCACCGACATATTATATGGGATATAAAAGCGCTCCTCCTTTTATTCTAATATTTATTATCTAGAGCTCAGCCTTCTATTTGGTTACATAGTTTCTTCACAACCAGAAAAAGGAGGGGGGCAATTTGCAAAACTAAGATTGTTGTACTCAAAGGAGAAACACTGGAAAGCTAATCATGTCTCTGGACAGAGAGAAAGAAAAAAGATTCTGCTCAAGGTACTCTAGTCTGAAATTAAATAATGGCAGCATGAAGAAAGTGTTTATGTGCAGGTGGACATCCCTCTGCCGGCTCTGTTGGTACAACCCAGGCTCTCTGTAGCCTGCCGCTAGATGGGGTTGAATTGAACGGATGACAGCCAAAGAAAGCTTTCTGCAGAGGGAGCAGCAGCAGTCTGTTTTGTCTGTTGTCTCGTCTTCCCCCTGATAAGACTCTCAAACTTTTAGGTCAAATGAGTTAGTGTTGAATCAACCAGTGATAAACATAGTCATTGAGTAATTGTTTTTTAGCTGGAGGAACAAGCAACAATTCAGCTAGGGGAAGAAAAAGAAAAACTCACCAGCTGTTCAAACTGGCACTCAAACCACTTTGATTCTTTGCCTCTTTACCATAGCTCTGCACTCAGACCCATGGTTTCTTGAAAAAACACCATCTGAAGAGAATATTTTGTATTAACACTAAAAAAAAAACTTTCTGGGTTAACATAAAATGTAAATCATTTCCACTCGACTAATTTGGTTTGATTTAGCAATAAAGAATTTTGCTGAGTGAAATAAAAAATTAAACATGCTGGGTCAACTTAATACATTTGGGTTGATATAAAGGTACAAAAATAAAAAGCAAGGGATGGGACTTGAACTCAGAAAAGGGCCATTTTTTTAAACACATGCACCAACCAATTTGCTACACAATAACTCAAAAGAGCTGTATATAGCTTCATTTCCAGTTTAACTAAACATTTCAGTAATAGACCTTCACTTTTTTCATAAAAAGAGGGTGTTGGCAGGTCTCTATATTTAGTTAACACTAGAAATGAAGTGCTATATACAAGTTTTAAGTTACTGTGTTGCAAAGTGGTTGGTGCAGGTGTTAAAAAAAAAAAATAGCCCTTTTCTGAGTTCAAGTCCCATTCCCTGCCATTTATTTGTGCCTTATAGCAACCCAAATGTATTACGTTGACCGAACAGGTTTACATTTAGTTCACTCAAAATTCTTTGCTAAATCGAAGTTGGGTGGAAATGATTTGTACATGTTCACCCAGCAAGTTTTTTCTTTCCTCTCATTTTTTAGTGAATGAGTAACTGTTAATTTGTTGTTGAAACTACGTTGACAAGGAAATAGTTGCCTGTGTATCTGCGTGGTGACTGTCACATTCCATGTAAATTTCCCCAAAACATTTGAATGAGGTCAGCTTTCCAAGCACCCTTTCTTCCTTTGCTCATGCATCTTTGCTTCCCCCCCTTTCATGTACTTGTCAGACACTTGGGGTTTAGATGTATGATCAAGTCATTGTACAAGTTGTAAAATTTCTCAAATCCTTTAACTTGTTTTAATAGTTGTGCTACTGAAAATGAACTATTCAGTGGATTGCCAATTTGAGATGCCATTGTACAAATACCAGAGATCTCATGTTCAAATTAAATAACTTTCCATGCTTTGATTTCAGAAATAAGGCAAACACAAGATTTAATACAGATTTAAGTTCATGTTTACATTTATAGTACTTTCAAATTAGAAGAGTGCTCAAATCAAGACCACTAAAAAGGGCAAACCAGTTAAACATTTCAAATGTGAAGAGCCTCTAGCAGAACAAAATGACAATATCCAAACAAGGAAAAATCTTCATGGTACATTTTCAAAGAAAATATATAGGTTCTTTTAACAAAAAAAATTCAAATGAGAAAAACTTATAGATCAGTTTTCTGTTCATCACAAATAATCAAGTTTCCAGTTGAAGTTTCCATAGTCTTTATACCCGTCCAGTCTGGAGCCTGTCTATGGGAAGAACCTGAGCGGCTCCTCGTCCTCTGCGTCCGGCAAATCTACCTCTAAATCCTTGGCCTCTCAAAAACCGTCCAGTGACTCCAAAAGTCTCCAGATTGCGTTTACGTTCCTCAGCCCATGTTAATCTGAAACTTTGATGGGGAAAAAAAAAAAAAAAAGACATAAAATAATGTAAAGCTCCTTAAGTCTATGTTAAAAGGAAAGTGAAAATGGATTGACTTTCCAGAAGAGTTTACCTAAGTCCATTATCAGAAGAAAAATTATCAAAAAAAGACTTTGCTTTGTCATAGTAGCACTTTGGGCCAAAATCCTCATACTCCGGCATTGAGCGCACCTTCTCTTTTGAGTTCTCAATATCGTCATCTGCTTTAAAGAACAAAACAAATTTACTGAAGCAGACATAAGGCCTCTGGAGGATAAAAACCTTTTTAAAAGTCAGATTTTTCAGAAAGTCAGCTAATTCTCAAATATTATTCGACAGCTTTTCAATTAATGCAAACAATAGTTCAATGCACCAAAGCCAAATCTAGAGAAATGTTTTTACAAAAACCAAAAAAATTTGCATGAGTGTGTCACAATAACCACTGAATGAGTTATGGTTAATTTTGCCACAGCGATTTCATTCCTGAGGAAAACACACCCTTTAAGTTCCTTCTTTCCACCATCTCCCTCTCAAGCTCCTCTTTGATGAACTGTGCATTGGATGAAGCAAAGTCAAAATCTGTGTCAAACTTAAGGATAGGAGATGGAACGTTAGCCACCAGTAGCTGCCCTCTGCCGGTGCTCCGACGTCGCCGGGGTGCTAAGTAGAATAGAAAAAAAAAAAAAAGCATGCAGCCAACAACTCTCAGAAACAATCAAGTTTTACGCTCAGATCTGGACTGTTACCTTGTCTTCTTCTGGGAGGTGGTTTATCAGCATTCTGCTGCAGTGCATTCTGACGATTAAAGCTCACACCAGAGCCTGAACCCCCTTCAACAACAAACAAACTCCAAGCTGAACTTAAGCTGAAGAGGTAGCATAGAAATTCAGGATAGTAGTTTAAGTTAGATGAAGTATCGCAGAAGGCTTACTGGTGGCCCCAGGCTCCCTCCGAGGCTGGGAATTCTCTCTCCTGGTCCTCGGAGGCCTCCTTCTATTCCACTGCCTCTCTTGGGAGGGAGCAAACACTCTTCTCTGCCTTTCTACTTGAGTAGTTTGAACAGCCTTCTCTACCATGGGGCCCCGTCTGTTATGCAGGTCCGGAAGCAAAGGCCCTGTTTGAAAAAGGAGTAAAGCCAGGGATCTAAAAATCTCCGTTAAATACATCCATGGTTGGTTTATGGTTTGTTTACTTCACATGAAATTGTGCATAAATACTTGCCTAGGTCAAGAGCAGCAGCATACTGCTGGTTAAGGAGGGAGCTGGCAGCAAGCTGATTATAGGCAGGTATCCTTACAGGGCTAAACGGTCCAAGACTTGAATAGATCCCTGAGCTTGAACTGGAGGACTGGAAACAAAAATTAAACCATATGATCATACAATTTTGACAGGTGCTTGGGTGATGCACTTCTTTCCTATTGTACTTGTATGATTGCTGGATCTGGGGGTAGGCCATGATGAGATCTTGGGGATTCACATAGTGTGATGTCCTTGATGTCACTTCCACGGAATGTTATGTACTCATAGACATCATCTTTGGGTGGTGTTGGTCTGTCCGTAGGACGTCCCTCAGTTCCAAAACACTTCACTGTGCACAGAAGAAATTGTTTAAGCCAGTCTAATAAAGCCTCTTAGTAATATTACTGATACATCTGCCACTGAAAAGACTCACCTTTTGCCAGCACAATTGTAGAGTTATTTTTATCAATTGTGTACAAAATCCCTTCATAACGATTTTGGGCCTTTGAAAGCAACCCTATTCTACAACCAATGTATGGCTTTGCAGAAGCCATTGCTGGGCAATATTTAAGACAAATGCTATGAATTGTGAAACTCACAACACTGCTCACGCTGCATTGAAACTAGTTATAAGCATTTGCAGGTGTAGCAAAACCACAACCACTGATTGAAGTTTAACTCACCTGTCTAAACCAGTCAATCACTGCATTAACCCTGGTGGGTGAATGCCTTCACAGTCAGCCGGGGGATCACCCGGATGGAAGTAGCAGCGTAGAGTGGGAGGAGTGTTTTTTTAAATATTATTTGTTTATTTTTAATGTAAGGGAAAGATGTTCAGCAGTGATAGATAAGCATCCAGATACTTAACTTTCTACACTATCAAAGTCCCATTTGGGGCGAACGAAAAAGATGTAAAAAGGAGCCAATACAGCTTTTACACCTATGTAGACCAATTGAATAAAATTAAAATATTGCTGAATAGTTTATATACTTCAATAACTCCATCCACTAAGTGAAACATATTAGCTGTATGAATTACTCAGAGAGTGGTGTTTTGAAGTCATCATTCATGTTAATTAGGATTTTTTTCCATGTACAGCTAATACAAAGATTTTATATTACATTATTACTTCAGATCTATGAGAAAACAACTTTAATGCAGAGTTATGGTTGTAATGAAAATAATGTAGACCTGCCTAAATATTTCTATTTTCAAAAGGCAAATTAACGGAATCAATTTCAACCTAGAAGCAGAAGTTTAATTGAAATAATTTGTAAAATAAACTGGTCCAAAAATCGTTAAGTTGATGAAAATGCTTAAATCACTGTGGTTTTCCTTGCTGTCTTTAAACAGAGCTAGAATGCGCAGCCATTTTGAGACATACGTAGTCAACAGCATTTATTCAAACTGCTTCCGCACTGTCTGAAAATCCGCGGCGATGTAAAAGTTAATTTCTTTATCTGACAAAGAGAAATCTGAGCGGCGTTGTACTCTTCTCTCCGCGGAGAAGCTGACAGGTGCATATAAATCCATAGACATGTATAAACATCACAATTTAATTTTATACATGTCTATGTGCCCAATGGCGAGCATTTATTTTTTCTAGGGAAGTATTGGCAGTTCCAGTGGGGTCAAGTAGTGATGACTGTACACCGCTACAAATACTCAACACATTAAAAAGAATTAACTACAGGCCTAAATTAAAATCATTCTCTATTCCCCATTTATAAATATATGAGGCATTAATTAAACAATTAAAAACAATTAAAAGCAAGCCAGTAAAATAAAGAAACGTAATAAAACTGTGCTGAAAAGTACACATTATACATCGAAATTAAAGGCACTCTCAAAAAATAACTCACATTCATGCTTAATACTCAAATTTATGTGTGTTAGAATTTTCTGCCATGGTTAGCACTTGGAGCAGATGTGAAGGGGGAGGAGAATTTATACGTGCGTCACGTTAAGTCAATAAAAGACTTCTGCATGGGATACGCCTGTGTATCCTCGCTGATCGCTCCTCATGAAGCCTCCTCCCTCCTCGATCCTCGTCTCCTCGCGGTGCAATTAGAGAATTGAGATGTCCTTCAAGATGGCTGAGCTCGATCGGTTTCCAGGTCATGGGATGGAGGACGGAGCAGAGAGGATACGAGGAGGGATATTGAGAAGCACCCCGTGTCTCTCTGCTTAGGCTTCTGACCCCGCGACCCGACCTCGGATAAAGCGGAAGAAGATGGATGGATGGAGTTAGCACTAGCTATACCACATAAAACACTCAACTACAGCTTGTAAATAAATGGTAAATGGACTGAACTTATATAGCGCTTTTCTAGTCATACTGACCACTCAAAGCGCTTAGCTGTTTAGCATTTTTTCTTTACTGTTGTAACATTTCAGCGTTGAGTGCAAACAGAAACAAACCAAGTAAATTTAAAAATGCAATAACTGTGTGGAGATTTTTATTAGGTTCCATTTTTATCATAAAACTCTCCAAAATAGTTTTGATTTCATGGAAAAAGTGACAATATGAAATACTCAGCCTGAGTTGAACTTGTGGCTTTAGCCCAAGGGGCAAACTCCGCCCAGTGTTGCCAACTCCTCAGTAAGGAAAGTAGCTATTGGCTGTCCCAAAAGTCGCTAGAAGTCGCTAAATGATGTCATCGCCTAATTTGCATAATTGGCAATTTGCAAATAACTGTAACGGACGCTGTAGGAGAGAGGAATAACGTCGTGGGAGAGACAAAAGTGAGTAAAAAACACCCTAAATATGTTAAGAACTACAAATGTACAAAAATAATTTCAACATTAACAACATTTAATGATTTTAATGCTTTGTCTAGATCCACATTACACACATCAGTTTTGTCCTGTATTGTTAAATGTTATAACAGCAAATTTAATCAAAAGATTGTTCTGTAGGGTGAAATTGCTAGCTCTACAACCAACCCTCCTCCTTTATCCGGGCTTGGGACCGGCAAAGTGACCCAAAAGACACACTCTGGCAGAGTTACTTAGGTTTTTTTTTTAAGTTGTTTTTTTTTTTTAAGTTGTGCTGAGCTAGCTAGCAAGATCTTATGTCACAGAGAGGTAGGCTACACACACAGTGGACGAGGTGAATAAGTGACTGAGCTGCTGAGGTTGTGTGAGTCAAATGCAGTGATTTATTTGTGTGACAGCGTCACAGCAAAGAAACGTTTACATTTAAATCCCGCTCTGCAAGCGCATTTGATTTGCAGTCCGGACGCCGAGTGGTGAGGGTCTCCTCTCTCTCTCTCTGCTCTGCCCATAGACTGTAGATGGGACTGCTGCGAAAGGCTACTGTGAGACTGGCCGCCTGTAAGTGCTTTGGGAAGGGGGAGGGGCTCACGTTGAGGACAGTAACTGCAGAACAATACGTGCTTTACGCCAGAGTCTCCAAAACACCAGATAAGTCTCCAATAACACCAGAAAAAGTCGCTAGATTTGTCGCTAGTCGCTTTTTTGAAAAAAAGTCGCTATAGGGGTCTGAAAAGTCGCTAAATCTAGCGACAAAGTCGCTAAGTTGGCAACACTGACTCCGCCCGCAGAATGTAAAGCCAACGCGGAAGTGACAAAAATTGCAGTTCAGCCCTCATCCGCTGGGGGCTGGCTGCAAAAAGGAGCAATTTCCCATTGACTCCCATGTTAAAAAGGCCAACTTTACAGCAAAAATAAACATGTTTAAAGCCTGATTCAAAAAACAATTTTAGGTTAGATAGTTCAGGTTTACCATCATGACAACACTGAGGGGGTTGAATTTTTTTCTAACTCCTCCGTTTATTTGTAATTTAATTGTGAAATTATGAATAATTAGGGGCTTGTCCTTTTGATCGACAGGTCCGTCTAGGCTCACGCTGGTGGCTAATGGTGGCTAACTGTAGCTCATAGCTTGCTCCGTAGTCTGCTTGCGGAGCTCTTCACAGCCTGGGAATAACGGAAAGACTTCAGTCATTTGGTGTTTCTGAACTCCACTATCAGTTGCCTCTGCAGTTTTTATTCGGTTTTGGATGTTAATCTGCAATTATTGGGCAAAGATAGCTTGCTCTGGTTTTCATTACAGTAACAGGCCGTCCAAGGAGTTTATGCTTTTGGGGGAGGCTTCATACCGACTGACGCTTAATGAGCTTGGGGGGTCTCTGTCAGGTGGCAGAGAGGAATGCTGTTCTGGTCGGAGCTTTTATCTCTTTCTACACGCGAGTTGGAGCTGGCGATCGGTCGGGTAGCAGCAGAGCAGCAAAGTCGGCAGGACCGGGACGCCGCGGCAGACCTGGTCAGGTAGAGCACCTGGAGACTCAAGAGCAGGAGACGGTTACATCAGGCTGGAAGACTACACAGTTGGACTTTAGACAAACTGGATGATCGCTGGTTAGATCAGTACTGGAGGCATAAACTAATGGATGTCTGATGTGAGGTGAGTCAAAAGCCTTTTATTTTTTTTAGGGGATCTGAGTTTTCATGATGACTTTGTGACTACTTTTAGCTGGATGTGTTGTTAAGATAAGCCGACTAAGTCCTCACCCTCCTCCGATGGTAATGGAAATAACACAATATCAGGCCGTATTGATCAGTTTTCTCTACTCGAGATGTTTCTGCATCTAAAGGGATCGTTGTTGAAAAACGGGGTAAAAGTCTCTTATCCGTGGTCTTCTGGCTGAAACTGGCTGCAGCCTACGTTAGCTTCAGTTAGCTCCCGACTAGCTTCTGACTAGCTTGTAGCTACGTCGGCTCGGAGCATTAACCCTCCGCCCCCAGCCTCACAGCGCCACTCTCAGCTCCACCTCTTTGCCTATTTTTTGAGTTTCTGAGAGTGACGAGGCGAGTGACGCGGACAAGATGGCGGCGGTGGGAACCGCCCAGTTGGCCTCATTTTTGCTATTCAGAAACCTATGGGGGACGTACCGGAAGGTTAGTCAATTGTTTTATACAGTCTATGGTCGACACCCAGGGGAAAATGAACACATGGGACGCGATAAACACAAACAGCACGATTGCGGCAACGCGCTCTCGGATCGCTTGTCTCCAAGAAATCCTATTGGTTATGAAATTTGCTGCAATTCGGACATTTTTAAAAGCAATCCGTGACGGACAAAGCATCAAGGATGAAGATTAAGAATATTTTCCTGGAATTGACAGAAATTTTGCTGTTCACGTTACGTAAGAAAGGATAAAGGCAACTCTGGATTCATCCAATATTAGAAACAAGGAACATCATGGAGAATATCATCATTTGATGATGGACCTCAAGGATGATAATCCTAAAATATAGGAACATCGGACACAGCTAAAATGATCTGTTCTTCCATGTCAAAGCGGTTGCAATTTGAAGTAGCATGCTCTCAGCTTATTGATCGGTCAATGAAAGATTCGCTGATTGGTTGTAGCGACAGCGACAAAAGTTGAAAATTTTTCTACTTTCTGGTGTCGCGTCGCAAACCCACGTGTACGAGAACGAGCATGGAATCTCATGGGCATGAATTTCGCCTGTCGCTTGGCTGGAGGAGGACTTTTTTTAGAGAACCTGAATTAACATTCCATTTCACAACTTTAATTTACTGTAATTTTAACTGGTTGGTTGTGATTAATTTAATAGATTTTAATAGCTGGATTTATTAGAATATCATTAGGTCATAATACATTTAATAGATGTCTAGATTATCTAATGGTGTATACATTTGGTATAAAAATAAACATCTGGCACACATAACTTTAAACGTCAATAAATAGATGTTCATTAACGGTTATTTAAACATCTTGCATTAGACGCAACGTATAGAGGTAGTCGTCTTTTAGACGTCTATTAGACACTCATTTGTAGACCAGTGGTAGACCGTATAGATGTTCATTAGATGTCTTTCAATTAGCTTCATAGATAACATTCAGAATGAGCTTAACAGCTAATACCCCAGTTTGTTTATGTAGCATTGGTGCTAGTATGCTTTTATTTGGGGGAAAAAAGATGATATATTATAGTTTAACATTTGAAATATCGGTAGAGACTCATTGACCACAGAAGTGATTAGCCTAGGCCCACCCTCCGAAATCCGGTCGTTCTGTGCTTATGCTCACAGAAGGGCTACCTCATCACTCCTGCAATTCTACAAGGCTGAATTACGGCAAGCGATCCTTTGATATAGTATTAAGGTACTTAAAGTGTGGCTAAAAAGGGCCCAAAGGTCGCGGGAAATTTCATGCCAGTTATACTTTAATGTTGCTTTCACTGTGGAAACATTCGAGCCGAAGTCCAAGGGAAAGCATTTTTTTTTCTGTGCAAATCTTCAGACCTGCTAAACATGAGGGTCCATGTCCCTCAGAGGTTTATTAGGAACGGTGGCCATGCTTGCGACCCTCTAAAGTTCCTCATCATGAATGTTGCACAGTCTGTAATTATGACGTGGACATCAGCCACCAGGGAGCTGAAGGTAAATTACAAATCAGCCCCAGTGAAATATGCATATGATCTGTAAGTCAATGTAATAATTACATTCTTAAAAACAAAGCAAACATACAAAAAACTATTCCGATAAAAGAAATTACCTTTTAATTAAATGCACATCAAATATTTATTTTGTTGATAAATATGAAATGATAAAATGCCATTAACCTGTGTGTATCAGCTTATTTAAGCACACATATAATTGAAGCAAATGGATTTTTTTAGTTTTACTGTTCAATATTAAAATGTCCAGTTCAGATATTTTAGAGTCAGTTCAAATTGTAAAAAATGTCTATTACAACTAGTCAAAACAAGAACTATGAACAAGTTTGTTTGTGTGGGTTATACAGATTGTCAGCACCATGTGGAGGGCAAAAAACCCATTAAAGATCGTGACAACTACTATACAAAATGTCTATGTTCTTTATTTAAGTATTGTCATCAAAAACATAGGTTTTATACACTGAACAAAAATACAAATGCAACACCTTTGTTTTTGCTCCCATTTTTCATGAGATGGACTTAAAGATCTAAAATTCATTCCAGATACACAATATTACCATTTCTCTCAAACATTTTTCACAAATCAGTCTAAATGTGTGATAGTGAGCACTTCTGCTTTGCTGAGATAATTCATCCCACCTCACAGGTGTGCCACATCAAGATGCTGATCTGACATCATGATTAGTGCACAGGTGTACCTTACAAGAAAAGGCCACCCTGGAATGTGTAGTTTTGTCTCACAGCAAATTGCCACAGATGCCACAAGCATTGAGGGAGCGTGCAATTGGCATGCTGACAGCAGGAATGTCAACCAGATCTGTTGCTCGTGCATTGAATGTTCATTTCTCCACCATAAGCCGTCTCCAAAGGCGTTTCAGAGAAGCAAGATAATGCACGGCCCCATGTTGCAAGGATCTGTACACAATTCTTGGAAGCTGAAAATGTCCCAGTTCTTGCATGGCCAGCATACTCACCGGACATGTAACCCATTGAGCATGTTTGGGATGTGCTTGACCAACGTATACGACAGCGTGTACCAGTTCCCACTAATATCCAACAACTTCGCACAGCCATTGAAGAGGAGTGGACCAACATTCCACAGGCCACAATTGAAAATCTGATAAACTCAATGTGAAGAATATGTGTTGCACTGCATGAGGCAAAGGGTGTTCACACCAGATACTGACCGGTTCTGAGTCCCCAGACCCCCAATAAAACAAAAAACTGCACATTACACGGTGGCCTTTTATTGTGGACAGTAGAAGGTACACCTGTGCACTAATCATGGTGTCAGATCAGCATCTTGATGTGACACATCTGTGAGGTGGGATGGATTATGTCAGCAAAGCAGAAGTGCTCACTATCACACATTTAGACTGATTTGTGAAAAATGTTTGAGAGAAATTGTAATATTGTGTATCTGGAATGAATTTTAGATCTTTAAGTCCATCTCATGAAAACTGGGAGCAAAAACAAAGGTGTTGCGTTTATATTTTTGTTGAGTGTAGTATATAGTGTAGAGTTTGAAGAAGAAAGATGGCAGCAGATAAATAACTTCTTTGATTTGAGGCATTAGGGTATAGATGAGCAGTCTATGACTCTATTAAGTAATTGGCCATAGTAGTACAAATATTTATTGGTGTATCTATTTATTCAAACTTACATTTGCATCAAGACACGGGAAGCCCCCCTGGTTGACACTGAATTGTGTCATTTTGTATCTACAGATATTATTCTTGGACTCCTTTACATTTTTCACATTTTTACTTGGGCTGTACTTTGCAGTATAATAAATATTAGCATTAAAATATATGTACTACTAAACTGGGGGGAAAAACAAAATACACCTTTGTATTTTTGTTATTTTACATTTTATATTAACCATTATTCTAAATTAATTTAAAGGTAATTACAGGTATGGAGAGTAGAACAGCATATAAATCACTAAAGGGACTGTTTGGCCTCAGCTAAACCTTTTTTATTCAGGCCTGTTTTCATACGAAGCGAAGTAATTTGTTGAGACAAGATAAACAAGAACAAAGCCAGAACCGAAATACTTATAAAAAATATCCTAATTTAAGTTACATGAATAAAGTTTCTAATCCTTTTGTAATGTAATAAAAATGAAATGGATGTGTTAATGAGCAAACTGCTGACCTCTTGTGTGTAACCCACCTCTCCTTAAACAACTCTGGTAATGCTCAGAGAAAATATGGTGTATTGTAAACAGGAAATTATTGCTCTGTGTATTTTAAAGAACCTTTTCTTATTTAAGTTCTTTCTCATCTTTCCAGCGCCGTCTGAGCTTCTCCCCCAGCAGATCCCAGTTCTTCCAGTATGAGTCTGTAAGTCTGAGCTGTGAAGGAAGCTTGTCTCTCAGGAGTAGTCAAAAGAAACACATAAATAAACAGACTCTGACTTTCATATCAAGCTCACATAAATGCATCGTAACTGATCTATATCAGTGATCCTCACCTTGACCTGTACAGATATTTTCTTTCTCCAGAACAATCGATTCAAATGATTTGATTGCTTCCTTTGCTTTGCTCTAATTGTTGCAGAAAAGCACTCATTAATTTTAGCCAAGTGTGCAACAGAAGCAGCAGGGAAATACTAATTGTTTTGTAGAAATGTTTACACAACAAATCTATAAGACGAATTTCCAATTTTTACTTTGAATGCAAGAGATGGGAGGAGGTGACCTACAGTAAATGTCATGATATCATGCATGAAAGCAGCATTCAGCGAGTTCGAGCAAATGTTTTATATTTCTGTATAACACAGTCTGTCCGTGTGGGTATCAACACCTCCAGTGTCATCTCCCTGAACATAGGCTCCTCACAGGGCTGTGTTCTGAGTCCCCTGCTGTTCACCCTGATGACCCACGACTCTTATCCCAGGTACACCACCACCCACATCCTGAAATATGCAGATGACACAACAGTCATCAGTGGGCCTCTTTAAGAATGACAACAAAAAAACTGGCATACAGAGAGGAGGTATGATAGCTGGTGGACTGGTGTAAGGTGAACCAGCGCCCAGGACTGCTGCTGTCCATACGCTGGGTACGAAGAGTGCGTAGAACTTCACTACTGGGGGGTGGAGCCCAAAATAATTATTTTAAAAAAATGATTGACTGATTGATAAAGATCTCCTTTTACCAAAAATATATGACAGCAGATTTTGCTACATTTAATACCTGGATTCTGAACTTTGACCCAAATCCAGCTGTTGTGTCTCAATCATTGGTTTATTTCTGAAGGTCGGGTGAACCTGGCTGCGTCCTACACTGAAGTCACTATCTCACCTGGAAGGAAACCTCAAATAATCCCTGGTGAGATCTTTAACCAATAGCATTGTCATGCCCCGTGGGAGAGACATAATGTCATGAGTTTGTGAGGACACCCTTTGGAAAGTTAAGATTCCTGAGATTCCAACGATGTATGTAAATCAAGGATACAATCAACCACTCAGAAAGAAAAATAATCTCCAACTCACCATTGAAGCCTCTGGTTGTTGACAGAGCAGAACCATCTTGCAGTACATTTTTATACATACAAAGAACTCATGGGCAACGATTACTGGTGACCATGCAGATAATACTTTATTCAACCAGTTTTAGCTGGCAAGGACAAGTCATAGTCTTCTCCTCCTGGAGCATTCAGAGCCAGTGATCTTTGACCTTTCCTGTCTCTGCATAATTGCTCTAAAAATATGGCTAACTCCTGTTATTAAAAGCTGGATGTCCTGCATATTGCTGATATCCCACTGATTCAACAAACACAAATCGAATGAACCCGCTCGCTTCAAAACACAAGGAATTGGAGAAAGGAATAAAAACAGCGGTTACTTCGGGTGTCTAATCTTGGGAGTTGAAATTTCTTTGAACGAAGGATAAATTAGGTCTGGTCTGTTAAAAAGGCTTACATACATACTATTAATCACCATTTATATGTTAAATATATTTGAGAATCTCATGTGCCTTTGACTAGTCAACAGTTTTCCCTCCAGGTCACTTCCCTTTGGTTACTGCATTAACTGGTTTCTCCAGTTTCTATTTTCAGGGTTTGGTGATCCGTTTAGTTATGAATGCCTTCACCTGCTGAACTGTTTCTATGAGCCCACATTTATGAGAGCCTCCTGAGTTGTTTAAATTACTATTCTATTGTGTTCTGCTAGAGTGAATAAAAACCTTTGATATGAACAAAATATAAATTAATATGATATATTTAGGGAATAATACATGAGTCCTGATGATATAGAACATTTATTCTGTTATATAAAAAACTAACACAAAAAACAAAATTGGTTTTGTAGATTCTTTGTGAACTATCACTGTATTTCTCAATTTCTGAGTTAAAATTTGACAAAATTACGAGGTTTAAATATATAAAATAATGAACCAAAACAACAAAATAAATTAAAAAATGAATTGGCTGTTTTACCCATGTTGATCTTCTAAATAAACAATTAACAAGCTTTCTCCTTAAAAATGAACTAAAACCGACTTTTTTATCTTCGTTGTATACTACATTGTACACTCGTATACTATACTATAGCTACTATCTATCATAGGGGTGTCAAACTGATTTCCAATTTGGGCCACATTAAAATAATAAATGTCCTAAATGGCTGGTTGTGGCAGAAAGTACTGATAAAACTATTTTTCAGCAAACCAGTAAAATATTAATAAATATCTGTCTCAAAGAGTACTTTTTAAAGTTTGACAAGTACTTCTCAAAATTTATTGACACTGAACATCTTTTCACAATGATATGATTTGGGACTATTCAAATAAACACTGATTTGAGTGATAACATAGTTTTTAGGTGCAGATAAATAGAACATAAAGGTTCTATCTATAGGATCCTCTAGAGTTTAGAGGGCCATATTAATGGCTATGGTGGGCCACATTCGGCCCCTGGGCTTTAACTTGTGGCCTACCTGATGAACCCTTTAATTTTAAATTTTACGTCCCTCTGTAAGCACTGCGCTACATCTTCATGAAGTTTTAACCTCTGCTTCATTCCTTACCTCTCTGATGTAGATTTCAAGGAAAGAAATGTTTCATTTAGTCCTCAAATTAACCTGAAAATAAACACTTTGATGGTTCTATAAGTCAGACATTAAAGTCCATTGGGGTCAGAGGGAGGACTTGTTGTCTGATAATCAGAAGTTTAATTCCTATGTAATATGAACTTAAAAACCGAGCAGAATTGTGTTTTCTGCAGCGAGGACAGATCCAGACCGAGGAAGCTATCCGTGGAGACGCGGAGTCTCTGAGTGGTGATCCGGCTCAGAGACCTGGACTGAAGAGGACACAGGAATATGAAGCAAAAGACGGGAATAAATGCTGTCATCTGATTGGAGGAGAAGCTCAACATCCTGATCGCAGCATGACCGACTGACTTCAGCCTCCTCTCTAATTCTCAGCCTCTCCAACTCCTTCTGCGTCTCCTCCTGCTCTCTGTCTGCAGGGAGCGGCTGAGATCTTCTATCCTGGCACATTAGGGAGGAAAGGAGGTGAGGATCTGAGCCTCCTGCAGGAGCTCAACATCCAACATGATGGTTACCTTTGTTCCAGTTGCAACACCTCTGCTTCATGAAGGAGCTTTTGCGCCACCTTCTTCTCCTCATCCTCCTCCTAACCTCTCCTAAGGTGAAGGTTCCCAGGGTGGAGGGAGAAAGGAGATGAGTTGGTGAGGCTATGGAGTCTGGAGGAGGGTGGACAAGAGTAGAGGAAAGAAGAGGAGAGGAGGAATAAGGAGGAGGAAGGTCAGGGGAGGCGGGTTTGATCTGAGGAACGCTGAGCCTCAGTGAGGAGCAGACGGAGTCACAGCTGAGGAGGAGAGATGAGGAGAGCCTGGAGAACTCTGCTCTGAGCTGCCACAGATCTCGGCAGGAACACATCCACCATCATAATCAGAGAGAAACAAGTCTTCACCAGAACCAAACACCAAAAGGATCAACATTTGACCTCTGACCTCCTATCCTGTCAGGCTAAAAACGTTGCTGCATTCCATTTGTCTCGGATAATTGGGCATCCGAGTTGCTGTACACAAGAATGTGACGTAATTCCCCACTTAAAGCGCTCCCGTTTGTCTCACTACACTCTGAGTCAGAAAGAACATGGACGCTTTGAGGGCAGCAGCTGTCGAGGGGCAGGCTAGTGATTGTTAGTGTTGTTAGCGACATAGCATTTTCAGCAGACCAGCATGAAAAGCAAAGCTTACATTGTATTGCACACACAGCAAGGCCATACAATGTAAAAATTTGCTGACCGGATTGAAGCAGAAATGTAGTAAAGTGTGTAAGATCATTTAAAACCGACATTGAAATTACCAACATAGTACAAATGAAAAGAAAATATATCTGAACTATGGGCGCAGTCATCTTTGTTTCCGAGCTACCCGCTCTACTTGGTCTACTATCAGAGAACTGAGTTGGAGCTCGAAATTTCAGACCTAATGGGAGCGTATATAAATGGTGAAATGACACGAGACAACTACAAGATTTCCGACTCAGAAAAGTTAACTGTAATGCAGCATAAAACCCTGATGGTGTCAGAGACCACCTGACTGGACTGACCTGTCGGCAGCCGTCCTCACTGTGTGGCAGTGTCGTTTCAGGTCAAGCACCAACCTCCACACAGACAGCAGCCGAGCCTGGTGCTGACCCACATGATGGCCCCCGAAACTAAACTCACAAACAAAGACAGAAACACACACATAATCAAACACACAAACACAGCCCATAAGTTTGACTCGTTTGGGTTTGGCTTCAGAGTTTAAACTCAGCAGCCAAGCGTTCTTCCTGCAGCTGCAGATCCAGATGTTGACATCGTTCTCTGTACTCAGTCACCTGCAGAGAAACAGAAAAATCACAAACATGGAACTGCATTTTTATCAAACTGCAACGTTAAGATCAGTGTTGGGAGTAATGCATTACAAAAGTAATAAGTTACAGGAATAGATTACTTTTTTCAGTAACTAAGTATGTAATGCATTACTTACAAAATATACAGCAATATATTACTAGTTACAATTTCAGTAACTCAAGTTACAAAAGCATTTTAAATAGTTTTTTTGGCCAACTAATGCAACAGACCAAATCAAGCTGGATGCGGTAGAACAAGATCCACCATCCACTTCCTGTTGCTTAAAACCAAAACATAAGAGAATCAGGACGGCTGACGAAAAGATTGACTGTATATTTAAACAGCGGCATCATTCACACTGTTTTCCTAACCATCTGTTTTAAGACTTCAGACATCGGAGTCTCATCTTTGTCAACCTTCTTTGTGATGAGCACTTTCAGCTTTTCACCTTCTTTTGATTAGATTTAACAATCATTACCATGAAATAGAAGGCATGCAAAGGAACTATAGGCTTAATTTTAATAAAATAGTGTTAAAACTACAGTATTTGTGGTGTGACACTTATGTAAAATTTAAATTCACAAGTTACAGTGGTTAGAAGTGGTGATAAATATTTTAGATATTTTACCAGAAGTAACTTAAAGTAGTGTGACCGAGTTACATTTTTAAGACAGTAATATGTAATGCAAACATATTACATTTTTGACATTTTAACTAGTAATGTGAAATATATTACAGTTGCGTTGTAACTTTCCCAACACTGGTTAAGATACACATTTATCATGTGTGTAGAGTTGGTAGAAACTGATTTATCTGCTCCACAGCGCCATCTTCTGACCTCAGATTGTTCTGCAGACGGTGGAGTAGCAGCGCCTGTCTGGCCCCCCTTCGCCACCCTCAACTTGGCTTTCCACCTCCTCTACTCCTCCTCATGCAGGGAGAGACCAAGCGAAGGACTCGGAGTCTGGCAGAGCTGGATGAGAGAAATATTTTCAGATCCTTTATCTTCTCCTGATCACCTGAACTCCCCTCCATCCCCCTGTCAGTCAGAGCTCTGCTTCTGGACTCCAGCTCCTCCTACTGCAGCTCCGCCTTCTCCTGCTGCCAGCCAATCACCAGCCCAGACTCCATGCTGGAAAAGACAAAAATCAAATCATTCCTTCAACTATTGCTTTAGTGTTGATTTTAACAGGGCTGCAGGCAACAAGTTAAAGCAGTCAGTCTGATTGAATGACTGAAATCAATATGGATATGTGAAAGAACGAACGATAGAAATAAAAGCAGAGGCAACAAAAGACAAAAAGTGTCCAATAACCAACTGACCTCTAAACATGAAATGTCTTCATTAAAGTCTCACCCTGCTTTAGGACTGCATGGTACTAAAAACAACTGATACAGCGACCCCCCCCCCCCTACTTTGGGATGTATATTCTGATAAAAATAAATAAATAATAAAAAAAAACACTGGAACTTTTAACAAACAACCTGAGTATAACTCAGTTCTTGTTGAGAATTACCCTGCACTGATCTAACCTCAATTTGTGAATGTTAAAATATGTTTTTTATCCATATTTGAGTTATTGTTGGGGCTGAAAAACATTAGCAAATTGTACAATGGTGAAAATATAGGTAAACACAGCAATGCTGATATCAGTTGCTATACACACCTATTTTCTTTCCTCTTTATCTCATCTGTGCTTCCATCACTCCATGAATTTCTGCACTCTGGGCAAGAAATGTCAATGACATTAGCATGGAAAGTGCAACTTTCTAACACCTAGAATATTTTACCAATAATTATTGCACTCCAAACATTTTGAATATTAATATGGCTCACATGGAAATTGCTGTATTAATTGTGTTAATCACTAATAACAGATGCTAAAGAGTTTAAAATATTAACTCTATAAAAATTTTGCCTTAATAAAAACTGTTGTCTCATAAAGCAGCATTAAGTCACCCCAAATCAAAATACTACTACTAATAATAATAATTATTATTATTATAGTAACTCAAAGCTGAAAAGCCAGCAGAATAAATTATTTTATTTGCTCTATATGTTAATGAGAAATGCCACAGCAGAATGTGGAAGTGGAACAAAATTCTTCTTTAAAAACTGTATTTGTTTTATTTAGTAGGCTATACATTATGTTTAATTTACGATCAAATAGTTTGTCGGGAGGTTGTCTGTTATGTTAGATTTAATTAGAAAAATTCGTTTTTAATAACTCAAACCCCTTTTAACATAAAAATTATTGGACAAACAGCAGCTTCAGCAAATTTAAGAAAAGATACATAAAAGTTTGTGGTTGTATCTGCTTGTGGTTTTGACTTTTGTTATAAATAATTCTAGAAAATCTTCGTATAAATAGGGAAAACAATGAAGCCGCAAACACAAATGTTAAATTTGTTCGACTCATCCAGATCTGGAAAATGCCTTAAAAAAAACCCTGCATGCTTTCAAGTAGCCTATAGAAAAAATTGTTTTTCAGGTATAATGTTTGTTCAGTTGGATCCAAAACTACGACGTCTGTGAAAGAACCTGCAACAAGTTTTTTGTTAGTGTATTTCATGTTTTCACGGAACAATAAAACGTTAAATTGATTTTTTTCCGGATCAAGAGGGATCATTTTTCACTTTCAAACCGGGAGCCTTACCCTTTCACCCGGACGCCGAAACAAACAACCGTCGTTTCCATAGCGACGCCTGATCGGAGAATTTAAAAGTAGCCTACCATAAAACGATTTACCATTAAAAATAAACAATCACTATTAGCTAGAATAAACATCTAATCCATCTGTATGATTTTATTTAGATAAAAATGACAATCATCCATTGTGGTTTAAATGCATCTTACTGGACAAAATGCAGTCATAAGTAAAATTTAACGAGGCAAAAATCTAGATCAAACTTAAACCTATTAAAAAGTAGGCTATATTTAAACTGCCTCAACCAAAAGTATAACTTTTAATTTAAGTTCCTGTTAAATTAGATAAATTAGAAACAAAAAATTTTTTTGATTGGTGCCAAATTATTAAAATAAATGGCCTAAAACAAAGTCTTAATTTTATTTTAAATCCCGTTTTTGATTGAAATATATTTTCACAAGACAAGTTCACTTATATAGTTGACACAAAATAACTACAAAACAGAAGACAAAAAATATTTACATTAAAAAAGACTTGATAAATTATAGAATATTCAATGAAAACTGGCCAATTAAAAGCAATTTTACCAAATTATATTATATTGACCTTAAATATAGTCACAGAGTTTATTTTTTTCACCCAAAATTGTTGACCTTAAAATAGACTCTGAATTTCTTTCTTTCTGTACAGTAGCTCTTATATAACCTGAGCAGGAAACTGGAATAATTATTTTTTTTAACATTTTTTACAAGCTTAATATTGTAAGCAGATATTCTGACCTGAGATTAACGAGTTTACTGTCCTGCAGCAAAAACTCTAATCAATAAATAAATGCAATTAATAAAACAGGACAGTCTGTGGCTGACACAGGACCAAACAAAGAGACAAAAAAAATTCCCTTAGTAGGTATTACATCACCTGGGGCCTCAATCACCTTTCCCACAAAATACTTACAATGTTTCAAGAATGAGGAAACTGTTTTTGAAGTTTTTCGCTAATTGGTGACACCAAGATTGTGAAACGTTTTGTAGCAACTGGGGCTTCTCAGATGGCGCTGCACTGTCCCAGTCAACCGTGACCAACTATGTGGGCTGTTTGGGATACAGTTAGGTCAATCAATCAATCAATCAATCTATCTATCTATCTATCTATCTATCTATCTATCTATCTATCTATCTATAATTACCATTTTCATACATCCTGATTTATTTGTGTGCAAAATGTTTTTCTATGTTTCAGTAGGAAATTCATAAAAGTGTTATCGTTTTTCTCAGTGGACTTAATGCTTTTCTCAGATCACAATAAAAGTTCTCACAACTATTAGTTCAACCTCCACAACATTGAGTCATTTGTCCACATCATCGTAGCAGTTTATCATTCCTGTTGGACATGTATCAGTTACTTTCATCGCTTGGAACTAACAAAGAGTTAAAAATGTATTTATGGCTAAACTTTTTTGCATTTTGAAGGGAAATCATTGTTCTAATAGCGGGCTTGTTCCATGCGCTTTGTCCATCCGGGCTCTTGTAAAAGTAAAGACGTCATCTAATATGGTTTTCCCCTGAAAAGAGGACCCGCACCTATGTATTTTAAAACTGATTTTTAAAGTTATATTTTACAATATCGCCAATATTTTGCAATTAATGTGCTTTACGTAATTATTATTACTAGAGATGTGCCGATCCGATACATCTGATCAGAAATCGGCCCGATCATGTGGTTTCAGTCTCGATCTGGATCGGGTGTAACATCCAGATCAGGGATCGGATATATATGTGTGTTTATTCTCAGTATTTTCATCAGATAGTAGCATAGGCTACTTCAAAACAAATGGGAAAGATAACAGCTCAGCATTTAAAACATGTATGTGGGAGTCAGACATCAATGCAGGCGGCATGACATTACTTAATGAAATTACACTATTTGTTTAATGCTTATTGCCGTAAAGCGGAGCAAAATTGGTAACAATAGCAGAGCGCGAAAAATGTCTGCGGTGTGGAAATATTTCAAGGTTGACGAAAGCAACATTTCTATTGCAAACTGTGAGATTTGCTAACTTGGAATTTCAAGAGGTGGAAAGGAGAAGAATACATTCAATACAACAAATCCGATACGACACTTAAGAAACACCCGACACAATACTCTGAGTTTAGCCAGGCAACCGAAGACTAGTCAGCCAACGCTGCAAGAAACTTTGAAGAGGAGAGAAAAAAATGCCCGTGACTGCGAGAAGGCTCGGGGGATTACTGCCAAAATTGCACAAATGATTGCAATCAGCGATCAGCCTTTCAGCCTTGTGGAAGACCCGGTATTTATATTGCTCATGGAGTATTTAGAACCCGATTTGACGTGCCCTCTCGCCAGTAATTCGCCGAGAAAGCTCTGCCAGCACTTAAAAAAAAGATTTGTGACAAACTACATGACCTTTTATCAGACGTGCCTCAAGTTTCATTTACTACAGACATCTGGAGTTCATCTGTGGCTAAGATGTCACTTCTAAGTCTCACCGCACAATGGATCGAATTTCGCGGATCTTGTGCTATTCTGTAATTTGGACAAAAATAAAACTAACCTTGTCCTCCTCACTTGTGAACACAAGGTGGAACAGCAGCCTTTACATGCTGCAGAGCCTACTGGAACAAAAACGGGCTCTCAGTCTGCTTGCAGCTGAGAACACTACCAGTAGTACTGACAGCAAACCAGTGGGAGCTGATGGAGAAGACAGCTAATATGCTAGCCCCCTTTGAAGAGCTGACCAGGGATGTGAGCAGGGAGGCTGCAACTGCGGCAGATATGATCCCTGCCATAACAGTCCTCATGCGTATTCTCTCTAGGGAGCAGGACGTTGACAAGAGAATCAAGACTATGAAGAGGACTCTCCTGGAGGCAGTAAAGAAGTGCTTTGTTGATGTTGAAACTGAGCCAATCTTCTACATTCCCACACTACTAGATCCCAGATACAAAGATGGGTTCTTCACAAAGTCAGCCAACCTAACACTTGCAAGGGAACACCTCATCCAGGAGGTGGGGAAGGTAGAAGGGAGGATGGCTGCAAGTGCAGTGCCAGAGGAAGCATCAGCTGCAGCAGAGCCAGAGAGCAAGGCACCACGGCGTGAAGCATGCAGCAGCCTGGACAGTGCCTTTGAAGAAGTCTTACAAGAGAGGCAGTCACAGGTCCAGTCCATGAGTAGCACATCAGCAGAAGTGCAGGTACAGACCTACCTCTCGGAGCAAACCACCCCTTGGAGAAGTGATCCACTTAAGTACTGGAAAGAACATGCAATTCAATTCCCCTCTATGGCTGCTGTTGCAACCCAGTATCTATCTGCCCCCTGCAGCTCTGTGGACAGAGAGAGACTGTTTTGTTTAGTGCTGTAGCAAATATCCTAGATGAGGAAAGGAACAGGCTCAAAGCTGACAAGGTTGAAATGTTGGTTTTCATCAAGAAAAACATACATATTCTTCTGTAAAGCCAGATGAGGTAGAGTAGGAATTAGGAGGGCAGGTCCTAAAAAACACATTACATTATAAGAATGTGGAACTATTATTTGTGTATTTGCTTACATGCCTAACGGGTATTACGTTGAGCTGCTGTTTGTTTTGTTATGAGACATTTTTCTTTGATATATACTGTTGCAGTAAACTCCAAGAAGAATTTATTTGATCTATTATTATTTGAATGTTGATTTATTGAATCAATATAATTTATTTTGTTATTGCTTGACTATTACTTGATTGTTCAAGCTACCTCAAGTGTTAGATTGAAAGAAGAAAAAATTAAGAGTCATCCTTTATCTGTTTCTTTGCTCTTATATTTTTAATGTATTATAGAAGTATCAGATTGGGACTCGGTATCGGCTGATACTCAAAATCAAATTACTCGGACTCAGACTTGGGGGCAAAAAACCCTGATGGGCACATCCCAAATTATTGCATAATATTTGAATGGCTATTTTCAAAAATGTACTGCAAAAACTGCACACTGTCACTTTAAGGTTACAGGAGTACATAAACCTGCAGTAAAAGCATTGACAGGACCTACAAACATTTTACCTTTATTTGTGTTAGTAAAAGAGGTGAAATTGTTTAGGGCTGCATGAGAATTGAAGTAGGGAGGAGCAATTCTTTTATCTGTTACA
The DNA here is from genome assembly GCA_028564705.1 of Apricaphanius iberus. Classification (NCBI taxonomy): domain Eukaryota; kingdom Metazoa; phylum Chordata; class Actinopteri; order Cyprinodontiformes; family Aphaniidae; genus Apricaphanius; species Apricaphanius iberus. The sequence continues at coordinate 132,284 of JAPXFQ010000640.1, read as the reverse complement.
GAGAAAAGATTTTCCCAATAGGAGCATTCGTAGAGGGTATTAGGGCTGGTAGTGCTGGTTCAGAAGGAGTTTGCATAACTCGTAACAGTGGACGTGGACCTAAACAAACAACACAGTTCCCACCCACAGTTTAATCTGTTGTGCCATAAGCAGCCAGGTATTAATCTCTCCCGAAAATCCAGTAGTCATTTCAAAGATTCCATCAGTAGTAAGTTCATCAGAAGTTGTGATGCCCACGGATTGAGATCATAGATCTGCCTCAGGAGCAAAAAGTCGTTTTCCTTGGTTCCTGAAAGTGTGTATTGTCACAAATTTTTTGATCAGTTCCACTTAACCATGCATAGAGTATGAGGTTCTCACAGGTACTGTCTGGTAATATATAATCAGGTCTGATGTTGACTTTGGTGAGGTTAACTTTGAGAATGAATGAAGTTTTTATAATTTTCATTTGCAGCAGGGGTCAGAGGTGTTTGGTTTTTTGGATGTGTCTTAAATTAGCTCCAATCATAATCTGGGGGGTCAGCCACAAGTGCAGACCATTCCAGGCCTCCACTTAACAATAAAAGATACATTGGGCAATCAGCAAACCTGGATGCTGTCACTCCTTCGATGGACAGGATGCTGCGTGGAATAGATGTGGTGGTCACTGATCCTTCTGGAAGACATATCATAACATCCGTGTCAGGGATATGCTGCGTGGAGGACGAAGGACCCAGGCGCAGAAGCAAAGTTCTAGGTGAGGTGATGATTTATTGAGTGGTGCAGCAACATAGGGTGAGACGATACACAACAAATGTACGACAGGTACAACAATAATCCAGCGAGGACTGAAGAGCTTGCTGGATCTTAAATAGGGGGAGACAATGAGGAACAGGTGAAGACACTCAGGGAACACCAGTGCAAACAATAGGAGGTGAGGAGGTTATATATATATATATATATATATATATATATATATATATATATATATATATATTTAAATATTTTTATATTTTCCTATATTTTAGTGTTGTAATTTGGCTCTTACTGTAGCCTACTATGTTATTCCTAATTCAGTTTTAATCTTTATGTCAATCTGTCACTTTGCTTGTATTATGCTTGAATTTTCCTAGTGTGGACCCACGGACTAAAACTGGGAGCTGGTTCCACAGGAGAGGAGCCTGATAAATAAAATATCTGCCTCCTATTCTACTTTTAGAAATCCTAGGAACTACCAGCAGACTTGCATTCTGAGAACGAAGTGCTCTGTTAGGAACATATAGAACAATCAGATGTATGGTTGAGCTTGATAATTAAAGGCTTTTGAGCGCGTAGGCCTCCGCATGTGGGGCACCCACACCAACCATTATGCAATGCGACGTCCCACACCAGCTTCTTCTATTATATCAGTCAAGACTTCAGTCAACAACAAAATTTGACTAGATTGTAGTTTACCTTCAATTGCACGCATATGTCCACATGATGATCTCGGAGATGCTGCAACAAGTTGGAGGTGTTGTGCAAAACTTTTTCTCTGCAAGCTGAGCAAATGCTTGACCCATCGCTCACATGTTTTGTGAATGCTGTGGCCGGTGTCACGTAGAGATGTGTCCCACCGGATCGCTCGTCACCACTGCCGCTGGATTAAAAAAATATATACTTTTGGTGATGTTGGAGAGCTCTTAATGGAGGATTAAAAACCATTTGTTTTAATACAATTACAAAAAAAACCCATATTTAATCTTTTGGTTGTCTGAAAATGCTATGAAACATGAAAAAAAAAAAAATATTTGTAATTCACATGAAACATGACGAAACTCACAGTCTCTGTTCAAACAAGTTTTTATGCTTTTTTTTTTCATCAACCAAGAAGTGAAGACATTGGAAAACAGCCACAGCAAAAAATTAAAATAAAATTAAGCTATAAAAATAGCAGGAAAAACAGAAAAGATTTGCTAAATTTTAGCAGATAAAAAAGAATATCTTTAGAATCAAGAGCAGCAGCCATAAAATTAGTTGACAAATTTTTTTAGACAAAATGGTAGCTTGAAATACTATGAGCTTTTATCTTCTAAAGTAGTGTCTTTGAATAGATAGAAATTCTTAAAATAACATTCTGAAAGCAACGTCAAGCTTATCAGTAATTTCAACTTTAAATCAAATGACGGAAAAAACTTTGATCTTTCCTTTCCAGACAAACAATTATCTGTGGTTTAAGGCAGAGCCCCCAACCGCCAACCTGTACCGGGCTTCACAGAAAGAATAAATAACTTGTAATATTTCTGTATTCCCATAGGAACACCAGAAACAGCTACATGGCTACTACTGATTAAGTATTGAGGTGAGTTGGATTTTTCATGTACTTTAAATATGACTTCAGTTTTTGAGTCATTCCATGGAAACTGTTAAATTTGGGTCCCCAACATTCAAAGGGGAATAAGAGGTGTAATACAAATGCAGTGTCTGACATCAATGAGTCAAGTGTATTTGTCAGCATGAATTGAAAAATAATGAAATAATAAATATAGATTTAACTATTTTTTATAATTTTTGTTTGACTACACTCAATTTTCCCTTGTCCGCTCTGAACAATTCTCACATTCATGTAAGGTGTCATTTTAAAATATTGCATATACCTCAGAACTTTATCAATCTTACAACCAAAAATACTTTCTTCTTCATAGGGGAAGACTGGGTAGAAATTCCACCCAGTCATACTTTATTCCATCCCATTACAGTGCTATAAATGCTAGACAAAGATAAAATAATAAAATTTCATATTAACTATTGGTGTTTTGGTAAAAAAAGGACCAATTTCAGACTAACTTTTTTTTATTATCTTTAAATATATCTAAATATTACTACCCCTGAACTAGTTAAACAAACTGTGATTTCTGGAAATAAAGTGCTAACAAAATTAATTTAAATGTTGCCTGAGCTTGCAAAATATGTTTTACTAAAAGGGTTACATGTTATTTATGCACTGAAACTCAAAAACAAAACTTTGGTTATCATCAAAAACATCAAACTTATCTGACCCAATCTTAACACTTTTCATGGAATGACCCCTTTGAGTGCCCGTCTGACTGTCTGTTAGCAAGATAACTCAAAAAATTATGGACGCATTTAGATGAAATTTTCAGGAAATGTCAGCAATGGAACCAGTAACAACTTATTCAGTTTTGGGGATGATCCGACATACACCATATATCCGCCCACTAACCAGCAGTGCTAAACCCCCACTTGTCTGGTGTCTCATTGGTATTTGGAAATTCACCAAAAGAAATATCAAGGTTACAACATGACTGTTGGAGGACAGACTGGCCACTTTTCTTCACGCTGCTACTTTTCTTTTCTACTACTCTTCAGATATATTTTTGCTGTTATTTCAATTGTTAACTCTGCTTTCTCTCAGTGTTTTTCTCACAACAGAAGCTACGCCTGGTCTGTTATTCTGCTGAACCACAATGCCCTGTTGGACGGGTTGCGATAAAACCTACGAAGCCGAAGTAGAAACTTTTATTTTGAAGGCAAAAAAGTTCCGAAGGCAAAAAAGTTCTGAAGTAGAAACTTTTATTCTCAGGGCAAACAAGTTCCGACATAGACGAACAACTTCCGCACGGGAGCTCCAATCCGCCATTTTCTCTGCATCTAGGTACTGTCACTGCACCATAGACATGTAACATTATTGTTTATACATGTGTATGTATAAATCCCTTTGCGAATTTATTTTTTTTCAACGAACCAATCAAGATGCCTACGGAGCTAACGTCATGGGAAGGGGGTGTCCAATCGGCGCATGCGTCTTAAGAACTAGCGTTGGCAGGCAAAGATGGCGGCGGATTCCGATTTGTTGGTTGATTTTTTCTCCAACAGAGAGGTGGACAAAAAAGTAGTTAGTGAGGCAGTGAGAGCGCTGGGAACCTTGTTAACAGGAGAAATTAGTGCTAATTCAGCGTCTGGTACTCACTTTGTAACAAATCACGTCTGCAGCTTAACTGTGGTCGGTAATTTCAATGTTCAAGGCAGTAAAATGAGATTTTGACTATAGAGCAGGTAAGATATATGTGCTCCCGATTAGCTGACAATAGCTAGTTTTAGTCAGGTTGTTCAACTTAACCGCAGCTAACGTCATTTGAGTTGTTACTTTCCTGAAACAAATTGGGCAGTTGCTCGACACTTCCCCTGTTGCCATATGTTTCCGCTGCGGTAGCGGCAGGAGTTTCTGGAAGTGTCAGTAACTGTTCGGGGGTCCCCCGGTGAGAGCATGGACGGGGCATTTGGGAATACATCGGCGGCTGAACCGAGCACGACAGCCGCGCAGAGTCACTTGGGTTCACTGAAAACGAGCGGCGCAGTCACAGGAGCATCAGGTGCAACAGCTGGAGCAGACAAACAACAAGCGGCTGGTGCTCCAGCTTTGGATGGAAACGGCGCGGTGATGAACTGTCACATCCCCGGAAGCGGACAGACAGACATCTCTCGGACAGTTCCTGTTAACGGACCCGCTTCAGCCTCCACCGGTTTTGTTATTCGAACTTCTCTGAGTGCACAACATACCTCGACATCATCCGGGAATTCGTCTCAGCCTTCTGAGAAAACTGTTCCCACAGTGGCGCTTGTGAGGCCACCTATGCAAACTTCAGCTAGCGAGTCTCAAACCGCAGACGGACCAAACGCTGCCGTATCATCAGGTAGCCTTACTGTTTCCTGTAAAACCGAACCCACCAAAAGTATATCACAAACCGGGGCTCAGGTCCTGCCTTCAGGTGTTTTAACTGCGACCATGAGGAATCCAACTGGTCCGCAAAACATGAGGACTTCATCGCCGTCAACGATCAGTGCCACCCAGCCTGGAGGAATAAGGACCATTGCTCCACAGGTGTTGGCTCCCAGGCTCACGCAGCCTCATCAAAACGCCACAAGTATCCAAAACATCCAGCTCCCTCCAGGTAAGAGGTTAAAAATCCTTCTGTTAACTGTTCAACAGATGGGATTTAATTTCCTGCATGGATGAGGAAAATGTTGTGACATTTTGTAGTAAGCAAAGATTAAATGCAAATGATGTGGTTAAGGTTGTACCTTCAAGACAGAATGAAGTCTCAACATTTGTTCAGTTCTTGTTCTTTCTGTTGATAGCTCACAACATTTGAGCTCACTTGTGAGTTGATAACTCACAAGTTTCTTGTTGGGGCTTTTTCGGCAATGTGACCTGGGTAAAAGATGCACAGATCAGAGAATCAGATATGTGTGGGAATTTTTAATGTCTTTTTTTTGTTGTTCAGACAGACTTGTAATGTTAGATTCCTATTTAAGTAACATTTTACAGGTTTTTGTGCTTCCCCTAACTTTCTTAAAGTCACTGATTCTGAAATTAGCTACATTGAGTCTTCCCAAATTTATTTTCACACTCATGGCATTGCCAGTCAAACTGAGAATCTTGAGATCCTAGTCACCATCTGACCCTCATCATTGTTTAGCTCAGTCATTACTCATTACTGTTTTTTTTTAATACTCTTAAGTCAGTTAATTGATAAATGAATCTTTTCACGTGTTAGAAAGCATTAAGACTGGCTCATTTATGCTGATTAATACCTGGCCTTTGTCATGGCAGTGTCTTTGATTTCTTAACCTTGCAGGCATGGTGTTGGTTCGCAGTGAAAGTGGGCAGCTGCTGATGATTCACCAGCAAACCTTGGCTCAGATGCAGGCTCAGGCACAGTCCCAAAGTGCGACGACGCCACGACCTGCAGCCCCCACCAGCACTCCACCTGTCCAGGTCACGTCTCTTCAGGTACACATGTCTGCCAGAATGGCACACACATGACTTACATGTGTATTGCAGTAATAGACCTATGAAATCTACAGTTCTGGATCTAAGTTGACAAAGATATTAGCCGAGTTATTTTGATTTAGCAGAAACCAGATTAAATTTGAAAAAAAAATACTCTTGATTATTTTTCAGTTAATATAAATGAAGAAAAAAATTACTTCTGTAAAAATCTTACACTGATGGATGTCTACAAATAGATATAATTTAATTAGACAAAAACCTGTTGGTTTCTTACCTGAGAAGTGTATGGGTTACAAACTGAAAAGCAGCAGTAATTTCGATTGTGCTTGCTTTATGATGTTAGAATGGAATAAAAAAATCCCACTGAGTAAATCAGTAATAGCAATGCAAAACATTTTCTCCCATCATTCTGGAAAAGTTTCATTATCATAAATAGGTCATCTTCAAAACTTTGAAACTATTAATTTTCAGTCAAGTTGTTAAGTATTTGTTTTATTTTGCAATTGATTCCAGCTACGATCAAAAAAGTTAATACAATGAATTAAGTACACACAGGCTTAGTAGTATTTTTTAGGCACGCCAGGGTTAAGACTGAAACCCGTGACTGTGCTTGTCTTTTACACAATTATCTTTGACTACAGTCCATTGCTGAACCTACAGAAAATACAAGATAAAGTAATTCTAATCAGTCAATCTGCTTTGTCTCTGTGGCCCTTTTTAAGCTCTAGGCAACCCTCAGTGATAGATTGACAAAAAATATAAGGACATTAAAGGTACACAACCCCTCTCTAAGTTGTAACATATTCAGAATAGACTTCTGTGAAGTATAGATTTGTGTCTCCTTATGGACAAAAGGGCTTCCTTTTTTCCAGGGAATGTTGACATTGTCCTTTGAAAAAAGTGAAGAGATCAGTTTTCAGCAGTCAGCATATGTGATTGTTTGTGTGCATTATCTTAAAGGACACAAGATGCACATATGTGAAGGAAACAATTTTATAGCTGCAACCATTAATATGTCCCAGTTCTCTTTCTATTCATAAAGTTTTGTGTTAAATATTGTATTTTATTTTAGATTAAAAAAATAGTTCTGAAACAACATCCAAGCTTTTTGAAGCTTCATTGCAAACTTGATTTAAATACGCTTATTTTATTTAGAAATACAGCAAATAATATTTATTAAAATAAAAAATTAAATCAATTTAAAATAAGATATAAAAAAGGTAAAGTTAATCCTTTAAGCGCATCACTATTTGTTCCAGTATTTTTTTCTTTACAACTAATTGAGGCATTGCTTTTCGTGTCATCTGCAGACTCCAGGGGCTCCTCTGCTGGCTCGCTCGGTAACCCCGACCGCCATCATCAAACAGGGCTCCCCAGTTCAAACCACAGTAGCAACCACAACCACACTGCAGAGACCTCCTGTCCTGCAGGTACCTCAGTTGGACTGTATTCTGGGATATTTAATTGCTGTTGTTGTTACCATTACAAGATGTAAAGTTGACCTTGTCCCTTGTACCTTGTCCGAAGAATAGAAATAGTTGCTGTACAATTTAGGAATATCTTGTTACTTATCTTTTAAAAGAAAAAAAGATGTTTGGAGGGCAGCTGATGACACACGTTTCACTGAATTTGAAGACGTTGCGAAAATGGGATCAATTCGTTTGTTTTTTGTTTTTTTCAGCAAGTCCTGCAATCAATTCAGTAATTTCTTAAGGAGGATTCGCTTCTGTCAATAATATAGACTAAAAATGATGATCATCCAGGATACTGATGGATTTAGTGCACAGTTGTTTTTGTTTGTTTCTGTAGGCGCTGTAATACATTAAATTCATTCCACTTATTTCCAGTCCTTGTAGAAAAAAAATGGATGCTCATCCTTTTATTGTCCATGTTCTGAAATTAGTTGTTTCCTAAAAGGCAAAATAAATGAATGGAAGTTCTCTGCAAACAACGCTCGTTAAATCTCTTAGGCAATTTTACTTTCATGCTTAAATAACAGGAACATTATCAGTTATGTATGTTTTTGGTCACATTATATCATCTTAAAAATGAGTAAACTGAACCAGAGACAAATTAGCTCTATTTCAGTATTTTGTTTTTATAAAAAAACAAGATTTTTTACATTAACGTTTGAGCTGCTTACTTTCATTTAAGTGCTATGTTATTTAGTGCAGTGTTTGGTTGGAGAGCACTGGTGATGTCCACCGGGGCAGAATGGGGTATCATGGGATATTTCATGTTTTGCTAATATTAAAGGTAATAACACTCTAAAATGAGCAAAATGAAAAATTAGGCTTTTTTCCATAATATGGAATTATAGAAAAAAATACAAATACAAAAAGAGGAAACCAGCTGCACTTTTTTAACTGTATTGAACTCTTAACTGCAATGTTGGTGTTGGCTTACACTGTCTTGGAGGTTTTTATTTAGATACTTGTGCTGAAAGATGAGTTGCGATGAACTTTGATTGTTTTCTATCCTGTAAAAGTAATCTTGCATAATTTTCTGACTTGTGTAGAATACCATCATACTTGGAGGAAATGCCACTTCCACGGGACAAGCTCTCGGAACATCTACTACTATCCAGGCAACAGCCGCAGTAACTCAGAGGGTGGGACCCCTCGGGGCCACTGGGGTGCCTGTCACTCCAACAGCCATCACAGCTGTAAGCCTCAACTGGTTTTGTTGGTTTAAACCATGTAAGTCTGAATGACTTTATTTTCAAAGTTTGTTTTATTATTATTATTTGTTTTTTAGGAAACGCTGGAGAATGTGAAAAAGTGTAGAAATTTTCTGTCTACACTCATCAAATTGGCATCCAATGGGAAACAGTCATCTGAGACTACAGCCAGTGTCAAGGAGCTTGTCAGGAATCTGCTGGTACTGCTCTCAGACACAGTTTGCTGGGGCCCGTTTCAGAAAAGCAGGTTTGACAAACTCTGGGTCAAAACCTGAACTCAGGAGTGGCCAACCCTGAGTTGTCAAACTCTGCGTTTTTAGGTTTAAGCACAGGTGTTAAGAATTATTTCAATAAACTCCTAGTCAAAGTTAACCCGACTTACACGTGTGCATGAGGATATTAAAAAGTCCTCATCAAAAGAACCCAGATTAAAAGATTCACCATTGTAACAAGTGAAAAAAGATTATATCCTCCTACTTCTTCCGTTTCCTAATAGCTGTTTAAGCTTGCAGCCAGCATGGTGAACCATGAACTTGGAGGTAGTTTAATTCATTCCAGTATGACAGCAAAGCCTATTTGAAAATTATATCAAATCAATCAATGATTAAAACTTTCTAAAGCACTTTTCATTCAGAATTGCTTCTGAAAGTGCTTTACATATTAAAATCTCCTCACATAAATCACATCCTCATCCACCCAGAATTAAAAGCAAATTGGGAGCGCTGCTCTTGCGGCTGCAAACCCTTTAGTGATCTGGATCTGTAATGATCTTGGACAGGTTGTACTGTAAACTGAATTTCCCCTTGGGGATCAATAAAGTATATTTGAATTGAATTGTAACAGTATGTGGTTATAACGTGTGTAAATATATGCACAAATGTTCTCTACACGTCCCTTGTAGTTACTTATATTTCAAATTAAAATCTAGTTTGTTATCCTTCAAATATAGTCTTAACACCATGAGTGAGAGGACTATATCAGCCCAATATCCTCTGTGTGTGTGTGTGTATATATATATATATATATATATATATGCACTGTTGTGTTTTTCCTGCACATTTGTAAATATGCACTACTTATTGCAACAACAAAAAATAATTTGACCTTTGGGATAGCCAATAGAAAGATGGCTGAGGTCTGCAAGACAGGTGACGGTCCACCTCTACAGCTCACAGAGACTGGAGAGATTGTGCTCAGTGAAAACTGTGGCGACCTGTTGCTGAGGGGACGCTCGTTGGAACCAGCCACACCTCAGGACACAAGAGCCTACATAAGGGCCAAGTTTTCTATTTAATCATCAGCTGACTAATCGTCTACCAATTACTAATGGTGTAGTCTGTCTTGTGGAGCCTTCTAGTATAACGGACTTCCATGCTGTTGTAAGTAGTTACACTTAATACACAGTAGAACATGATATGATAATTTTCTCCCGACTGAGAATTCTGCAGAGTATCTGCACTTCCACTTCAACAGGCTTTTCAAGAAACTAGCACGCCATGTCTGCCAGTGCTTTCAGAATGCAGGCTTCAACTTAAGTGCTGGAGAAACTCAGTTGAAGCAAAGCTGCCAGCGAGCAGGTTAGTTTCACAGCGTATGTTTACCGGATAACCGACTCAGTTACGCTGAGCTGGCTTTGTGAAACCGAAAAAACCAGTTTCCCTCAGTGTCAATTAACTTAGGGTCTTCACTAAACCTGCTTCGTGAAACGGGCTCCTCTGTCTGTCATTGCTACACTTCTACCATCTGTTCACCACATGATTCTTAATCATGTTTTGTCTTCAACCTAACAGGAAGGAAAGATGGAGCCTGAGGATTTCACCAGCAGGTTGTACAAGGAGCTTAATTCTTCCCCTCAGCCATACCTTGTACCTTTTCTAAAGGTGAGGTGCTAAAAAATGGTAATCACAATTTCATGGAGAAAGCTCTGTTGCATCACATAAATAAGGGCGGTTTTTTTTAAATCAAAATGAATCCTGCAGTAAATACGACATATAGGAGAATAAACATTTAAGCTGCAGTGTCTTGCAGAAATATTCATACCCTAAGATCTGCAATTGGTCCGCAATTGTATTCAGCTTCCATTAGTCAATACTTTGTAGGAACAATTAGAGACATACGTTTTTTCAGAGTTTGTGCTTGATGTTTGCTCCATGTTCCATGTTCTTTTTTGCTGCATTGCTAATGGGATAGAGAGCAGTGAAGAATATATATATATATATATATATATATATATATATATATATATATATATATATTTATATATTTTTTTAAGGCTTGCCAATGCTTTTCAGATGGGTTTGTTCCGGGCTTTAAATATGTCATTATAACACATAAGTCTGCTTTGATCAAAACTGTCTTTTCTAGCTTTCTCTGGGTGTTAATAGCTGCTGTTTTGCTGGAAAGTAAACCTTAAACCCAGTTTTGAGCTTTTGCAGTAAAAGAAAAAAAAAACAGTATTCCCACAGCATTACATTAACACAATATTCTCCTTTGGGATATTGAAGCTGATCTTAGGTGTTTTCTTTCATCTGTACTTTTTAAAATGTCGGCCAAAGAGTAAAATCGCGATTCCATCTGTCCAAAGTGCATTCTTCAACGCTGTTTGCCATGCTCTGTGCATAGCATGTGGCAACATTTAAAATCTACATGTCTGCTGCACATTTAATAGCAGTCTGTTGATTCATTCTAGATTTGTATAATATCTTATTTGCATACATATAAATACATATTTAGTTGAAACTTAAATGTATTTGATCTCAGATCAGAAAATGTATTGTTCTCATTCCCTATAAACAGCTAGTAGTATATCACATTGTTATTCATGATAACAATTATTTTGTATTGATTTGCTTTTCTATTAAACGGTCTACATCAGGTTAAAGTAAGTAGCTTTTAGTTTATGGAAATAAAATCAGGTATGTGTGTGTTCTGCATGGGTCAACTAATAACAAGCACATCAGCTTTAAAATTGATAAGAAGCAGCGCTACCACTAAATTATTGATAGCACACAGAACAATTTGCTCATTAGGCTGTGGTTGTTATATACATAAAATCTATGGATTCTGAGGGGCACTTGCAGATGCCCTCAATCAGCACTACTGAATAACAAGCATCTTTTATTGATGTTTAGCTTAGACAAAGCCTGAAATTTGAGAATTTCTGGAACAGGAGATTTTAAGAACATGCTAGGGCCTGTTGATTCTTTTTCTTATTATTTCTACCAGTGCCAGTAACTGGATTTATACACAGAGAATGGCTGTAAAGCCTGGATTCTGTTTCTGTCTTTGTGCATAGTGAAATTCCCGTTCTCTTTTCAATCTCTGCTCACAACCTCTGCTTTTGCTGAGCTGTCATCACTTTATACCATAAAGAACTACTGACTTTATTTGACTGATTATTTGCACTCTGTTCTCTCTCTCTCTCTTGCTGCCTGTAGAGAAGTCTTCCAGCATTGCGCCAAATGACCCCAGACTCGGAAGCCTTCATCCAGCAAAGCCTGCTGCCCCAGTCCAGCAGTCAGCCAGCTGCGACAGCCTCCACAGCCCTCGGCGCTGTCGTGTTGCGTCCTTCTCTTCCTCCTGCAGCCACCACAGGCACTACCACTACAAAGGCCACAGTCATCACCCTCTCCCAGAAAGCTAACAGTAAACCCACACTGGTAATTAGGCTGCTTCTGGGAGCTTTGAATTTTATCGCAGCATGTTTTTCTATATAATCCCCCTCTGTTAATGTATGTGCATTTATTGAATATCTTGTGCATGTAATTATTTTCAGGTTGTTCCCCAGCAGCAACAGGTGAGCACAGTGAGGCCACAGGTGACACTGGCTCAGTCTTCTTTGGTAACAATCAGAGGAGCAGCTCCGGGCCGAATCATTATGAGTCAGCCACAGATTGTCAGACAGATTCCACCAGGTTTGTGTTCAGCATATTTTTACACTGGTGATGTTTGCTACATTTGTACAGTATATGATTATAATATCACTGTTAACAGTAGCTAACAATGCAGAACTGTAATAAAAAAGTGTACATTGATGTTAATGAAAGATACAAAAGTTAAACAAGTATTTGAAAATTATTTTTGCTGCAAAGTCTAAACTTGGATTTTATATGGTGGGATATCTGCCACCTTGTGTCTACACTAGGAAATTGTACGATACAAGGAATACTGATTTGCATTCAAACCCATTTTAAAAGCTACAGTGATGTATCTAAGCTATGCCAAAAAGCCAACTTATTTCCCCACTTCTAATTGTTAGGCTCTGTGGTGAGACAGGCTGCGGGTCCAGGGGCCAGAGGAATTCAAGTGCTTAACCAGACGTCCCTTATCGATGTTCAGAAGAGCAAGTTAAAGGAAGCAGGAGGGGGAACTTTCAAGTATGTTCCTTTTACAAATAATATGTTTTCGTGGTCATCATGCATCTGCAATCAAGGATAATTAAATATTTTTTATCCTTAAAGTACCAGAAGTGTTAAACATTACCCCTTTACATCTCTAAACTTCTAAAAGTAAATTAGCTGATTATAAACTATGCCTTTTTTAAACTCATTTTGTTATCGTTCCACAGTGCTGCTTTTTTACTATTATAATATATGTAATCCCACCAAGAAACACCGAAATTAGATGTTTTAGAATTTGGATCTGCCAAATGCTATGTTTTAGTATTTTAGACTAATCGACAGAGATGTGGGATCGAGTCATGAGACTTGGAATCAATTCAGACTCAAGTCACAAATTTAATGACTCGAGACTTCGCTTGAGAATATCCTTAAAGACTCGGCTTGGACTTTCACATCATTGACTCTTGATTTCTCTTCAACTTTGAACTAGGAATGTACCGATACTGGTATTGTGTATCAGCCCCGATACTGTCTAATGTACATGTTTCAGAATCGGTTAAGCATAACCGATACCATGAACTGATACTCAAAATGTGGAAAATATGCAATACATTCACAAAACAATATGAATTTTCACTTGAAATTGTATTTTTGTGGTAATTTTATATATTACATCTGCATTTTGTCTTAGTTATGTTTAGTTAGTAAAGTCTGGTGCTTTAGTCTCTTTAAGAAAGGTATAAGGTGGAAGTTATACAGTTTATTAATTCAACAATAGGATCTGATCGGTATCCAGCCTGTAGTGCGCTCTCCAGTGTATGTCAATAATTCCCCATTTTGTATTTCTTCTAATACAACCCCGCCAACCCCCCCAAAAATTAAAAAAATTAAGTAGGTCAAAAAGGTTTTTAATGCTATAAAAAAGGTTTTGTGCAAAATGCATTTAAAAAATATTCTATATTCTTTTTCTTGCAACAAAGCCAAATGTGAAAATAAAGTTAAAAATTGTCGTCTTTTCCTAGTTACTTATTTATTAGGGGCAGGAATTTAAAGCATTGATTGTAATTAATTACAGAAGATTTACCATGCAAAAAAAATGTACGTATTTAAATGCATTTAATTTGTTAATAGATAGAACAGACAGCCAGCTGTGAGCAGAGTTGCACCTTGCCATGTTGTTGCTGTTTAAATTAAGTCAAAGCACAAGATTTATGTACGACCCATATGAAATAAACCGTCCGGTGTCTATGTGTCACCAAAAGTTGCAAAGATCCTGCATGTCACATGGACAAAGAAACTTTAATATTTTGTGCAAAGTGAGAGTTTATTTGAAATTTGACTGAGTAGTGTGGTAATTCTGAATAAGGTTTAAACTTATATCATTCAGAAGGTAAAAGACTGTTTATAAAGTTTGCATGGTTAAGGATCTGACACTATTGTTTATGCAGGAAAGCTTTTAAGTCATAAAACTCTGGGGTGAGTTTAAATTGCAAAGCTGTAAAAGCAGGATGTTTAGATAAGAAACTGGGAGAAAAGTTTTTAGAGAAGCAGATAGCCATTTAACCATAAATTTTTATAATGAACCTTTGACCCAGAACAGAGACGATTCCTTTTCTGACTCCAGGATTCTCTGACAGCAAATCATGGCTAAGAGACTGTTTGGAAATGATCTGATTGGAGTAAGATTGGAGAGATTAGAAACGCCTAGAGGCCCGGTTGTCTATAAAGCTGTGAAATAAAGATCAGTTAATTGTTCAGATTTCTTTAAGTCTGGACCACAGAGAAACTAGGGCAACTTTCTCTGTAAACTGCAATTTGTTAATCTGTTCAAAATAAATGTTAAACTGGAAATTGGCTCCATTTTGTCTCTGCTTGAACATGCATTGAATTACTTATGATAATTATTTAATTCAACAGTAGGATGAATTTCAAAATGAAACACTGAGTTTACACAGTTCTTATCGTCTTTTTGAAACTACTGCTTTTTAGGTTTATTATAATAAGTAGAAAATACTACTCAGAATATTTGATTTTTGTTTCATTTTTGTAAAATTAAAAAGTATACCATCATTGGTACTGATAAAATTCAGAAGAGTGATTATTTCAATCATTATTTTGAAGTCACTTTTGTGCTTGTGAACGCTTTCGAGGAGTTTGTCATTCAACTATTCTTTCTAACCACAGAGAATGCACGCTTTAAAATGATGAAATCAAAAGGCAACGTTTGGCCCAACACAGGAGAGCAAACTCCTCAGGCATTGATTCTGCTGTTAATTTACATCTCAAGGAGAAAGCCCACTCCTTTGAGGACAGCAATGTCCAGATATTAGACAGAGAGGACAGATGGTTTGAAAGAGGAGTAAAAGAAGCCATCTATGTAAAAGTAGAGAAACCATCGCTTAACAGAGGAGGAGGCCTGAGACATCACCTATCTCCAATTTACAATGCTGCCCTTTCATCCCTACCCAGGAGACTCAACAATTTAACCTCTAATAAGAAAAACAACTGTGACTCCAGCGACTGTCGTTATAACACAATAGGGCACTAATGAAGCCGAAACCTAACCTCCACCAAACGCCAATGACCGTCGTTAAGACATGGAGCACAAAGGATCCAATGACATAATCAGTCTTGTAAAAGCCCTCCAAGAGGTTAAATAGCTGAGTCTCCACACCAGTTAGTTGGACCAGTCCCAGCCTGGTCAGCGGTGAGCATGAACTGATGAAGCCTCTTGGATAAGAGGTGAAACGTCTTCCAAGACAAATTACCAAGTCCAGTTGCGTTCGATTGAAATTTCCTTGAGACAACCAGAGATATGAATACTTTTGCAAAAATGCTATAACTTATTTTAAAAAATGAAATTATAAACCTAATGTGTTGCTCTTTATGTCTTCCTTTTTCCTATTTGTTGCATACAGGGATGAGGATGATATCAATGATGTTGCTTCCATGGCAGGGGTCAACTTATCTGAGGAGAGCGCCCGCATTATGGCAAGCGGCTCCGAACTTGTCGGCATTGTGACCCGGTCCTGTAAGGATGAGGCCTTTTTATCCGTCTCCTCTCTCACCCGAATAGTTCTGCAGATCGGTGAGTGATTTACTTGTTACAAAGTAGGCAGTCCTTTTACTGTAGCCCAACTCTCATTATTCGCCTTTATTCCACACTTGCTTCTGTTTCAGGAAAAAAGTTTGGTGTCAGTGAGTTGGGCACAGATGTGATAAACTACATTTCCCATGCGACGCAACAACGGCTGCAGAATGTCTTGGAAAGCGCGTCACAAGTGGCTCAACTCAAGAATATAAATTTTAAGGTAACGCTGGGCCTCAGTAACTCAAGTTTGCTTTGCGAGCTGTAGTCTATTCTGCTTTGATTACTTTGTATTTCTGCCCTTCCCTCTAACATCTGACTTAAAAAAATCTTCAGGACGACGAGCGGTGTGAGCAGGTCAGCGACGTGCGAGCTCAACTCAAATTCTTTGAACAGCTCGATCAGATGGAGAAGCAAAGGAAGGAGGAGCAGGAGCGAGAGATCCTGCTGAAAGCTGCCAAGGTAGAAAAAGATGATATGTCAGTTCATGAACAGTTTGAAGTTGTTTTTTTTTCACCTTGACCCTCAGACTTCTGGTTTAGTCTTTTTGGGTGTGGAATATGTATAGTTTTTTTTTCGAAAGTTGCAGCAAGTTTATAGCGTTAAGAGCTTTGAATTTACTGTTCTTGTATGCAGGTTTAATCTAGACTTGAAATTCTAATTGGAGATTTAAAATTAAATGTGCTTCATTTGCTAACTACTTTTAATTACCTTATCTGGGACAGCTAAACACTTTTTCCTTTCTCTTTTTGCCTAAAATAGGCTGCTGCTTTTTAAAGGTTTCATTCCACATGAATCACTTTTAGCAGTTAATTTTCCCCCTAAACTTAATCATCTTGAGTATGTTTGGAGATATTGATTGAGAAAACAAATATTTGTCATTTAAAAGGATATTACACCAAAAAGCAACACGGTGTATTTAGGACTGGGACGATTCGTCAATGTAATTGATTACGTCGACACGTAAAATACGTAGACACAAAAAATGCGGGTCGATGCGTCATCAATTTCAAACCAAACATGGCGGGAGCCAGCAGTGTCAGTATGAGTGAGTCAGTTGACCTAAATACCTCCATCCAAACTCGCAGTTCAAAGGTATGGAACTATTTTAAAATAAAAGGGAGCGATTTTTGTCATCTGCCAGCTTTCCAAAATGGAAATGGCTTAAAAAAGCACGACGGCATCCAGGAGCAGCTCCAGCAAATGATTAAACAACGTGAGTTTTCAACTTTTTTACTAACACTATGCATTTTACCCTATAAATCACCCAAACACCCCCACGTAGAAGGCATATGCACGAGCACACACACAAACACACTCATATACAGAAATTAACACTCAACCTTTTTTTTTTTTTTTTTTTTTTTTTTTTACGTGTCCTGTCTAGCAGTATGCTACTCAGAATTGGTGTCTGAGTACCAAGTACAAGCCCAACAGTTTTACTTTCCCAAGCAGAGTATTACAGCTTCGCTGTAGTACGCCACTTGATGTATATGTATGAAAAATCTTTATTAGTGATTACTGTGGGTTCAATTTCCTGACGTCATGGACATAAAACTGAGACAAGAAAGGAGAAAGGAAGAAGGTGAAGAAAAGAAACCGGACCAACAGAGGTAGCGAAAACCCGACCGACACAAGAACAGGGAGGCTTAACCAACAACACAAGAAAAAAACCCTAGATCCTCCACCTCTGCCGGACGGCAGAGAAACAGTAATACAAAACAAAAACGACAAACTGTACAGAACCAAACCAATAGTTCGGATATAGTAGAATAAACTAAGAATTACACATTCACTACACACAAGCATTGATTAATGAACATAATACAAATGTTTCTGGTAAGCTCCTGTGAACAACTAACTAATGATGATAACCTCAGCTTAAGATATGTCCGTCCTCACCAATGTCCCCACACCCATGTGTGTGCGAGCATGCAGGTCGGAATAAGGTTTCCCCACGCAAGTGATTGATAGCTGGTGTAAGGAACCGTCAATCCGTCCTACAGGAATCGGTACAGACATGGAGGAGGCAAGAGATGTATGCATCCAGGGTCCCATAGAGTACAGAGGCCACAGGCGGATCAGCGCAGGGTCGATCACCCGCCAAGAGAGGAACAGATGGAAGCCCCAGGGGAACACCCACCAGCGCAATGCTGGGGCCCAGGAGACCGCACGGACTAGCCCACAGGCTCCGCGGTAACCGGCTATGCCAGGCGGGCCCGGATCAGGACGGAGGTCCACGGGCGACCAGGGCGCCACCCGCCCCCCAGCGGCGGGACCAACCCAGGGACCAGCCGACATGGGCCCCCCGCAGGACAAGAGTGGATCCGCCAGCCAACCGACGGACAACACACGCCGCCAACAACCCGGCCCGCCTCCACACGCCAGGGACCCACAGCAAGAGCCACAGCGGATGTACGCCCTCCCCAGGCCGCGCCCAGCCGGCACCTGGACATCCAGATCTTCCAGCTCCCGGGTCCAGATCCCGCCCCACCTAGGGCGCCAAGATCAGGGGCCCAGCCAATGCCGGACAGCACCACCAGGCGAACAGACCAGCCAGCAGAAGTCCAGGAACCGGCAGGAGGACTGGGCGCCAGGCATGGTCCCCACCGATCCACCGGACGGCACCAACCTGTTCTACAACCTCGGCACCCCCAGAAGAGGTGCCCCAGTCAATCCAAGGAGGACGTCGGCCCGAAACAGCGGCCGCCCGACACACCGGACCACCCAGGACCCGCCCAACATGCACCAGGACCGAGCCGGGCGCAACAGGGACCCAAGGCATCGAGAGCCAGATGGCCATCATCAACAGGGGCAGGAGACCATCACCGACGGGGAGTGACGGCGAGGGAAGAAGATGCATCAATCAGGCCAGAGAGCAGACTCCAAACAACCCACATGACAGGTAGACATAGACAGACAGAGACGCTCATACTTACCCTCCCTCTCATGCGTAAACATTCTTACAAATACAGGACATACAAAAAAGGACGCTATACACTCATTCATACCCCCCATACGTACACTATACTCCATACTCCCAGGCCCAGGGACAGACGCCCCAATAGAGAACCCTGCCCCTGCACCCAGGAGACAGACCCCTTTGCCCACCAGGATGGGGACAATCAGACCGCCCAGGCCCCCACACCGGCAAGAGCAGTCCACCAGCCCAGGACCCCGACCAGACGGCGTGATGTTCTATCCGGGCTCCGACCCCTGATGGTCCAACGAACAGGGGTGTGGAAAGACCCCCCAGCCTCTCTCCCCCAGCTCAATGTGGTGTTGTTGCGTGTTGATCTAATGTGCACTTAAAACATAGGGGGGGGGACATGGGAATACTGCCGGGTACCCCCATCACTGAGACCCCCCCGGGCCCTCAGTGTCTAGATGCGTTTAACCAGTGGGTGCCGGCACCACAGGCGAGGCCCCCACAACGGGCCCCTATAGGGGGCCCCCCATGAGGGGTCCCGCCCCCAGCGCCAATGCGCCACACCGCCAGGTCCCTACATGTGCGTTCCATGTAAATGTTGCAAGTGTAAGTGTCTAAGTTGCTCAATAAAATCGGGACCCAGGCAGGCCACCGGGTAGCGAAGATGGAAGCTCCATCCCGCACCCCAGTGACGTGCCCACGTCCCAAGGCCTTGTGAATGGTAGAATGAAGGAGCAGGTGGACAGAGGCATGGGGATGGGGAGAAAATAACTGGGGTGACCATTGCCAACCCCAGGGAGCCAGCTCCCCTGCTGACTCCGATAGGCACCCCCGTTCGGCCGATCCACCAGGGGTGGGAGGCCCCAGCACGTCTAGTCGGGGCCCACGGCAGCGGCACCCCCGAGCCCTATGGGGGCCCCGGCAATCCACCAGCCCCCATGCCAGGGGCATACCTAAATCCTCCCCAACATTCACACTGCTAACAAAACACATGTCACTAGACACCCAGGTTGAGTTTAGCCCCCCCTCACCCTCAACGCCCTCCCCCCTCCCGTCCCAAGCGCACCCCATTGAAAAGAGCGCCTGTGCTAGATGGTAAAAAGCCTCCCCGCCAATAAGAGACGCCCCAGGCACCGCCAGCGTCCGAGGGCCCCCGCGCCGAGGCCGGATCCCGGCGCACCACCGACTCGGGTACCCCGGACATGCCACGCCAGGCCCGTGAGCAGACCGAAGTCCCGGGCGGCCAATCCCCAGGCCGACATCCTCCAGCCTTGCTACTACCGCCCGATGGCCGGGTGGCAACAGAACCCAGCACCTCCACCCACCAGCCCACACCCCACCAACCGGTCAGTCACCGTGGAGGCCGACAAACACCGGCCAGAGGCCCCCACCTCAGCACCCCCGCGAGGGCTAAGACCAAGACCCAGGAGCCATGTCCAGTGTCAATATAGCCGATCGGGCCCGGAGACGCCGGCCACCCGCCGCGCACTCTCGCCGACGCCCAGACGCGGCAAGCGGCCACCGGGGAGCAAGCGACAAGAACCAGCCCGGGGAGATGGAAAGGGCAGCAGCGCCCGCCAACCATCGGCCGACCACAGCCCCCCCCAGCCGGCACCGACGGCAGCGCCCCCCCCCGGCCAAGCCCCAGCCAGGGCCCCAGCCGGAGGGCACGCCGCCCCAGAACCCCGAGCCCCAGGCCCAGCCCAGACCCCCCCAGAGCAGCACAGCACCAGGCCAGTAACCCGTGTCCGCCAGCACGACCCCTCTAAGGCGCCGCATGCAGCCACTAGGAGTCACCACACAAAGCCCCCAAAGTCCCACCCCAGGCGAGGGTCACGGCACCTACCGCCGAACCGCAAGCGGACCCACCCCCAAGTACCTCCCCGCAGTCACCACCAACCCTTAAGCTCCACATCGGCAACCGTGTCCCTCAGAACGGAATCAAGGGCCCGACCCCACTAGGTGATGGAACTGATCAAGGGTGACCAGAAAGATTGATCAGATGTGGAGGCAGATGCCGTTTCTAGACCAATGTAATCCAGAAGGAGATCTCTGTATTGATTAATATTCAGAGTATTTTTATTTTTCCAGTTCAAGAGGATATTTTTCTTAGCGATGCATAAGGCGATGTAAAATAATTGCATAGACTTTGTATCCATGGTAACTTCATCTACATTTCCCAGCAAGCAAACTGTGGGAGCAGGTGTGATATTACATTTCAGACACTTTGATAGATCTTCACATATCTGGTACCAATATTTCTTAACAGGTGGGCAGAACCAGAGAGCATGAATATAATTGTATGTCTGGTAGATTGCTTGTACATTGTAAACAGGTATCAGACGGCGTATAACCCATCTTGAACATCCGTTGCCCTGTATAATGCACTCTATGAAGGATTTTATATTGTATTAATCGTAGATTAGGATTTTTAAGAAATTTAAAGGTTCTTAATGAAATTTGAGACCAGAGGTTTTGGTCTATTGAGATGGACAAGTCCATCTCCCATTTTGAAATAGGAAGGGCTATTGATTCATCTATTCTATTTAATGTTTTGTATATTTTAGATAGCAGTTTGGGAGGGTTAAGATTAAGGAAGTCTAAAACTTTTCCTGGAATTTGTAAATCAACTGTATTGAGCCTAAATTTATTTTTTATAATTGATTTAATTTGTTGGTATTCTAAGAATTTATTCTTGTTAATTCCGAATTGTGTAACCAATGTATTAAATTGGATAAAGTCTGTTCCATCAAATATATGCTCCAGGTATTCAATTCCTTTACAACTCCAGCCTGGAAAGTTGATCATGCATTTTTTTTGTAAGATATCCGGGTTATTCCAGATGGGTGTACGCCTGCATGGGACTAGTGAGGTCTTTGTCATTTTAAGAAATTCCCACCAAGCTGTCAGAGAGGAGCTGATATTAATACTTTTAAAACATTCATTTTGTTTTATATTTGAGCTAACAAAAGGTAGATCTGAAAGTTTTATCTTATTGCATAGTGTCTGTTCTACATCTACCCAGCACTCATCGATATAACTGTGTTTTACCCATCTTGATGTGTATTGGAGTCTGTTGGCTAAGAAATAATGACGAAAGTTTGGTAGGTCTAGACCTCCTTTATCTTTGGACTTCTGTAGTGTTTTTAAGCTGATACGTGGGGGTTTATCTTCCCAAAGAAATTTAGAAACAGAAGAGTCCAGAGATCTAAACCAATCAGGTGATGGTTTGCTTGGGATCATTGAGAATAAATAATTGATTCTAGGCAAAACCATCGTTTTTATTGTAGCTTTAAAAGCAAAACTTATTTAAGCTTCTTAGCTGCGTCTGGTGTATGTTACTGCTATCTATTATGTTGATTTTTATTTGTGACCCGTGTTGGCAGAATGAGTCGGAATGCACACAGACGGATTATAAGCAAAAGCCGAAAATGTGAGTGTTATTTGGTCGCGGTAACGTGTTAACAAAGGTAATGCACTACCTACCCACTAAACGTAGCAGTCGTGGACATCAATACAACATTGTTTAAGTGCTTGCAAAAGCAAACCGACAACAAACTCCTGATTGTCACGTTTAATAATGCCTCATCCTGTTTGAATACTATTTTTTTACTTAATGCTTCTCCAGTTTGTTGGATTCAAAGTTGCCATCTAATAACTAGAAAAATGTGCAGCATTTTATTGTAATGAACAGCACCTCTCTCCTTGTTTGTCTCTTTTTTATGTGCAAATCTTATGTCAGAAACAAGAGAAAATGCAGCAAAGTAAATGTTTTTTTTTGTGAATGAAGAGCACTTTTTTGCATTAAGTGAATGTTGAATTTTGTTTTACATTTTTTTGGTATTTTCTTTCCTTTATTCATATGATTTGGTTGCACAACATTTAACTTCTTGTTAAATGTAACCTCCATCAGGAGATTGCACTAATACTACAACTTTATTTGGGATTTTATATTACAATTAAAATGTGTTCAAATGAAGAAATTTGTTTATTTCAGTGTTATACATAAATTAATAAATGTTTATAATATTAAAACTATTTATAAATAACCAAAAGTTATGTATAGTTAGTATATATGGTCCAAATGTTGACGACCCCTCATTCTTTCATACTTTCTTCTCGGTTCTGGCTAATCACATGGATTGCTCACTTGTTCTTGGGGGAGATTTCAACTTTGGACTAAATGAAGAAATAGACAGGCTCAGTACAGCAGGGACTCAGCGCAGATGGCAATCCATAGATATAGTTAAACAGTACATGAGCGATTATGGACTCTGCGATGCATGGCGATCGCTTCATCCCAACGACAGAAAATACACTTTTTACTCAAACGTACATCATTCTTATTCTAGATTGGACTATTTGTTAGTCAGCAGCTCACTGTTGAATGACATTTCAGACACTGAGATACATCCTATAGTGATCAGCGATCACGCTCCTGTTTCTTTAAATTTAGCAAATAAAATTGCAACCCTTCAATATAAAAATTGGAGATTTAATACATCATTACTTAAGGATAAAGAATTTATTAAATATATTGAAAAAGAATGGGCTTCATACATGGAATTTAATGATCTCCCTGGTATGTCGCCATCCACTCTATGGGAAGCAGGGAAAGCTGTGATTAGAGGTAAAATAATTTCATTCTCATCAAATAAAAAGAGAACAGAAAATAAACATGTTCAGGAATTAGAAGAAACTATTAAATCATTAGAACCTTCCCTGGATAAAGAGAGCTTAAGTAAAATAAGGAAAGCAAAATTAGAGTTAAATGAAATTATTAATAAAAGGACGCAGTTCTTAATCCAAAGACTTAGAATAGAAAACTTTGAACATAGTAATAAATCAGGTAGCTTCTTAGCTAATCAGTTAAAAATAAATAAAGAAAAAACAACTATATCTGCAATCAAAGACAAAACTGGGAATATAATATATGACCCTGAAAAAATAAACAACACTTTCAAAGAATTTTATGAGACGTTATACACACCAGAGATAAACCCTTCAAATAATGATATTGTACAATTTCTGGATAAAATAACTCTTCCTAAACTTTCAGACAGTCAAGCAAAGGCCCTGGATTCACCGCTAACAGTGTCTGAACTCCAGGAGGCCCTCCAATCTATGCCTAATAATAAAGCTCCAGGTCCAGATGGATTTCCAGCAGAGTTCTATAAAGAATTCTGGAATATTCTGGCACCAACATTTTACAAAATGTTACAGGAAACAAAGGAAAATGGTCGAATACCACCAAACATGAATTCTGCCTACATCAATCTTCTATTAAAACCAGGAAAAGACCCTATGTCTCCTACCAGTTATCGTCCCATTTCTCTTATCAATGTGGATCTGAAAATAATTTGCAAAGCTCTTGCAAGAAGGATAGAGAAAATAACACCTCTAATAATCCACCCGGATCAAACAGGTTTTATAAAAGGTAGGCTCTCTTCCACAAATTCACGTAGATTAATAGATTTAATAGATTATTCCCACTGTAAAAACGTCCAAACTAATATATTATCTTTAGATGCAGAAAAAGCATTTGATAGAGTTAACTGGAAATTTTTATTTGCAGCCTTAAATAAATTCGGATTCAGTAATTCTTTTGTAAACTGGTTAAAAATATTATACAGCTCACCAACAGCATGTATTAGGACCAATAATCAAACATCATCAAGGTTCTTTCTTCAGAGAGGTACCAGGCAGGGATGTCCACTTTCTCCCTCCCTCTTTGCTATTTTTATTGAACCATTAGCAGCAGCAATCAGGCAAAATAATAATGTTAAAGGTATACAATGCAACAAAATAGAACATAAAATCAGTTTATACGCAGATGATGTACTACTTTTTCTACAGCATTCACAAACTTCCTTGTATCAGGTAATTGAGTTAATAAAATCTTACTCAAGAGTTTCAGACTATTCCATAAATTGGTTAAAATCTACAGTCCTTCCTATCAACTGTTCTTACCAGAGTCCTGTTGCTTTACAGCTCCGGTCGGGAAATATTACATATCTAGGTATCCATATCTCACCAAGACTGGCAGACTTATCTAAGCTAAACTACGTCCCACTTTTAAAAAAAGTGGAAGATGATCTGGCAAGATGGAAATCCCTTCCAATATCACCGTGGCCTCCGGTTCCTGGTCCGGGCCCGCCCTGGCGTAGCCGGTTACCGGCGGAGCCCGTGGGCTCGTCACTGCGATCTCTCGGGCCCCAGCATCGCGGCTGGTGGGTGCTCCCCTGGGGCTTCCATCTGTTCCCCTCTTGGCGGGTGATCGACCCTGCGCTGATCCGCCTGTGGACTCTGTACTCTGTGGGACGCTGGATGCATACATCTCTTGCCTCCTCCATGTCTGTGCCGATTCCTGTAGGACGGATTGACGGTTCCTTACACCAGCTATCAATCACTTGCATGGGGAAACCTTATTCTGACCTGCATGCTCGCACACACATAGGTGTGGGGACATAGGTGAGGACGGACATATCTTAAGCTGAGGTTATCATCATTAGTTAGTTGTTCACAGGAGCTTACCAGAAACATTTGTATTATGTTCATTAATCAATGCTTGTGTGTAGTGAATGTGT
Source organism: Apricaphanius iberus (assembly GCA_028564705.1). Taxonomy (NCBI): domain Eukaryota; kingdom Metazoa; phylum Chordata; class Actinopteri; order Cyprinodontiformes; family Aphaniidae; genus Apricaphanius; species Apricaphanius iberus. The sequence goes on along the minus strand of JAPXFQ010000640.1, from coordinate 106,887 downwards.
AATTCTTTGTTTATTCTACCAGATCCGAACTATTGGTTTGGTTCTGTACAGTTTGTTGTTTTTGTTTTGTATTACTGTTTCTCTGCCGTCCGGCAGAGGTGGAGGACTGGGATGTTTTCTTGTGTTCTTTATTTGCCTCCCTGTCTTGTGTCGTCGGTTCGCCCCTCTGTTGGTCCGGTTTCTTTTCTTCACCTTCTTCCTTTCTCCCTTCTTGTCTCGGTTTAGTGTCCATGACGTCAGGAAATTGAACCCACAGTAATCACTAATAAAGATTTTTCATACATATACATCAAGTGGCGTACTACAGCGAAGCTGTAATACTCTGCTTGGGAAAGTAAAACTGTTGGGCTTGTACTTGGTACTCAGACACCAATTCTGAGTAGCATACTGCTAGACAGGACACGTTAAAAAAAAATAATAAATTAATTAATAAATGTTACATTTCTATACAAATTAAATAATGGATAAATAATTGATAATCAAATCGACTTGAAAAATTAATCATTAGATTAATTGATGTATAGAAATATGGACAAAATGGTAGAGATTTTCAATATTGCCTTTTATAATGAGATCTATTATAACAATTGAGTGCAACTCTTTATTTCTGGTACCGATATAAACCGTTATGCTGATAGATGTCCATTTGAACAGTAAAGGTTGGCTCAGAAATGCAAAAGGCACAGGATACATTGTAAAATTTACCAAATAAACCAAAATGCACTCTGATCTGTCATATTTTGAGTGAGAGTTGAAGTAGCTAAATAATTTGATATTTTTAACCCTTAACATACCTGCAATTTTGCCTCAAATTCTTTACAAAAGCATAGCTAACTTAAAATTAAAGCTATTTTTGAACTATTAGGAGTAGAGGCATGGTTGGGGTCTGAAAGAACTCTAAAGTGGTCTAGAGTTTCCCCCACAACAGTCAGAATCTGTCTACGTGCTATTGCTACCAAGTAATATGATTTTGCATGCACTTAAAAAGATTAGATTTTATGTCCGCCAATTTATTTTCTAAAAATACTAGCTTTAATATCAATTTTTGAATGGAATAATGAACTGAAAATCACACTGGTTCTAAAGCCTCTTCAGGGTGAATGAATAACTTAACCTTTGAATAAACTGATCAAAATCGTAATTGTCTCTTCTCAAACGAAGCTCCACGGCTTTCTTTATGTTGTATTTTTTTTTAGAACTGTTTTGCCACATTGCCCAAAGGATCTCTTACTGGTGCGTTATTGTGCGTAATCAAGGATCTGTGTTTAGATAAGTCCTTTTACATATGATAGTTACAGGTTTTTTTTGTGATAAAGCTCACCCTTCACAAGTGATATCTATGTTTACTAGGGATGTAAAAAAATATCCATATGCCAATATATCGTGATATTTTAAGTTATGATATTATATTGATAGTCAAGAACAAAAAATACATTTTTTTTAAGACTTTCAATGAAATTCTGGCACACCAATCATTTTGGCAGTAAAATTGAAAGTAGGACTGGTAGTTGGTGGCTTTTTTACCTCCTTTGTTCCAGTGGATCAACTAGAACTAGTAATAAAACTGGATGAGTTATGGATGAAATAAGTTTGAGTGGTTGGGATGCTGTGACAGGTTTTCTACAGCTAAATTCAGTTTTGAAAATGGCAATATATAGTATTACCCATTGGATCTTCATATATCGTATCGTTCTATCGGTATCGTGAAACATATCGTATCGCCAGATTCTTGCCAATGCACATCCCTAATGTTTACCGCACTTTGTGTTTGATGCGTTAGTCACCATTATGCTGCGATTAGTTTGAAAGTTAGCTACCACTTCTGGTCATGTGCAGTGGCTAATATGGGCATGGTAGGAGGCAATTTACAAGGTTTCCAGCAGAGGATTGTGTTGGATTGTGGATGTCAGGCTTGTTGTGGACTATTCTATTAGAGAACATTAATTGAACCCTTTGTGGATGTTTAAGATATCCTAGGGCTGGACGATATAGAAAAAAAGAACATATTGGGGCGTTGCGTGGCGCATTGGTTAGAGCGGGGCCCCATGTATCAAGGCTTTCGTTCTCGACGCGGCCGCTCCTGGTTCGAATCTCTTCAAAGGTGTCCTTTGCCGTATGTCCACCTCTCTCATCTATCTCCCCTTCACAATCTACCCGCTGTCAATAAAGGCCACCTTGGCCCAAAAAACCTTAAAAAAAAAAAAAAAAAAAGCATATCGATAAAGCAATAGTTAGTAATTTAAATTAAAGGCTTATCATGATGCTTTTTAATCTTTTAAACATTTTATGACACTAAATAATATTAATCGCTGAAACCTTTGGCTTAGTTTGTCAATTAAGCTTATTCTTATTCACTTCAGCTCTGGTTCAGCTGTTGGCTACAGCTAACCAGATACTCTCTAGAGTGTAGATGGAGCCCAGAACACTGCAGTCCATACCAGTCACTAAGGGCGTTTTCACTTGGTACGGGAGTCCGTACTCGGATACCGTATTTGGTCAAAATCCATTTATTTTGTACCATGTTAACACAGCTTGGACCATGCCAGGATACGGCCAGAGACACCTGCCTTGGAGGTAGTATCGGAGTCCAGGTACGAGTGGATATGGATCATGTGAACATAAGCCGTACTCTGGCGGTACTCCAAGATGATAGACGCGCTCCACGTGGAAATCACGACACCGCCGGCTGAAATTACAGAATCAGCTCGCAACCATAAAAATACCAAAACAGCGCGATTCAAGCAATCGACAGCAACACACCAGGTTACAAAATGGCGGGTTTACAACAACTCTCACCCTATAGATAGCTTCAGGTAGCAGTTGACCAGTAGACCAGTTTATTTACATTCTAGGCTGTTGCTCTTTTTATGACGTCGGTATTTCTCACTCCCTTGTTTGTTGGATAGCTACAGAATTATTTGTATACCGCCACCTGCTGTTTAGTTGTAGTCCGTCATGTAAAACACTGGACTCCAGTACAGGCCGAGATCCGCGCCATGTGAACAGAAAAAAATTGCGTTTTTCTCTGCCCGTTTTCTGGCACAGCCACACGTGAATTGCTTAGAGCAGGGAGAGAGCAAAGGATTTTAATCGCACACAGAGCCAGAAATACAGCAGCAGAACTGTGAATCAGGATAAAACGATCTCCCAAAAATGACAGATCGTCACAAGTGTAGATCACTTCACGGTCTTAAATCGTCAAATCGCACACCACTAGCAAGTATGCCCATGTTTGCAGTGTCTTATGTTTTCTCCCGCTTTCCTCCTCCTTACCCGAAAAAAAACAGTTTAATATCCCACCCCGCTTGCGCTTGGCTGAGGACTAAATCCAAACATCGGGCAAACTCTCCGCCTGCAGAAATATCCCCCTGGATTTTGCTTGAAAGGTAAAGTTTTGAACTAAGTACTGCTGTTGGCAGGAGCTTTCAAAGTGAAGCACACAATCCTGACCCAAGGAAGTAATTATGAAAAGAGGAGCCACTAGTTTAGAAGTTTATCAGTTTAAAATGGCAACTAAACAGCACATCTTTTACAGTGCTGTTGCGAGTAACCAGTAGGGGGGAGTGTAGAGGGCTATTTGACATTCTTTAGGTACCGGGGTCAACAGCAGCAAAACCAGCAAGAAAGAAATCAACAATAGCAGTAAATAAGATCTAGCATACGATTTACAATACTGCTGCCATGTTTTTTTTCTGTTATCTGTTTTCACTGTTCTGTGACTTATTTCAGAGTGTCCTCTTTCCAAGACCCTAGCTATATCTCTTCTCCAAGTGGTTCAAGAACAGCTCTAATTTTAATTTGGATATGCATTTTAAAAGTATTTTGGTATAAGATAATGTGAGTATGAAAGGTCTTGTATGGCAAAAGAAAGTACCGTCTAATACTGTAATACCGAAAATTTTGCAATACCGCCCAGCCCAAGTTACTGCTATTGGCACCAATAGTATCAACGTTATGAATATTGGGTCATTCTCTAATAATTTCCAAAATGAATGTTGATGCAAATGTCGGCCAGTAATGACTTTTGGCCGATAATATTGGACATCCTTAATAAATAGTTATAATAGTTGTAATATAAAAATTTAAAATCTCACTCACTTTTAATTGTATTTTTATCTTCTTTTTATATCATAATACAGATGTGTTTATAAATACATATTTAGGGCGAACAGTTTGTGAATACAAATGCAAAGATCATCTGTCCGATAAACAGATCTCTCTTCTTTTCTTTTTTTTTTTGGTCATGACAAAAGGGTTTTAGCTGGGAAGGTGGTTTATTGAAATGGAGTGACCTATCCCTATTTGAACAAGGTCATAGACCACCTGACAGGAATAATCTATAAATGCATAAGGAGTGTGTGATCTTAGTCATTATGTGATCTTAGCAGATATTTTAATTATAAATGAGTGAATTAATAAAACAATGGATTTAATAAACTGATCAGATCAGGCCTGAAATATTAAAAATCTCCTCTGCATTGCTGTAGTCTAGGTCACGGCAAGAAGACCCAGAGCAGCTCAGACTTAAACAGAAGGCCAAAGAGGTAATTATATACAGAGAATAGTGGCTAATCAACTATTTTCCTCATTATTATTATTATTAGTGTGATTAATCCTTATGTTTTTGCATGTATTCCAGATGCAGCAGCTGGAGTTGGCTCAGATAAGACAGAGGGAAGCCAACCTAACAGCGCTGGCAGCAATCGGCCCAAGGAAAAAACGGAGAACGGACTCCCCTTTAAGTGGTGCGAGTGCAGAGGTAAGGATTTTGCAGCCGTTTGAAAAAAATCATTGTGCCTACAGATTGTCAAATGATCTCTTTCGTCCCACTTTGCAGGGTTCAGGTCCAGGTTCCTCCCAGGCTGGAGGCTCCAGTGGACCAGGCTCCAGACAGTTTCTGCGCCAGCGCATCACCAGAGTTAACCTCCGGGACCTGCTCTTATGTCTGGAGAATGACAGGGACACCAGTCACTCCCAGCTACTCTACAAAGGTCTCCTCAAATAGTAGCTGGATGGAAGAGACTTGTCACATGCAGTGGTAGTAAAGAAACGGACCAGATGGCCTTCTGTTTTATCTGCTGCTCCAAGTATCACATCTACAGAAAGGGAATCATCTGAAACACAGAGGAGAGACAACAGCTCTTAAAAGCCTCCTCAAGCACTGGCCTTTTGTGTTATGAACTGCAATGAGCTGAGCAGGTAATGACACCAGTTGCTGTCACACTTATTGGCATCAAGATTTGTAAAAAGCTTTAAAGTATTTTGTTGCAGTAGCATATTCTCATTTTGAAAAATCTATAATTTAATTAGAGTGCATTTAGTCAGTGGAGAAAAAAACCTGAATTAAAAAAGACAACTCCTAAAAATTAGATTAAAATAAATTTAACTGAATAATTTTTAAGTTTAAATGTAATATATTAAATCTGGTCAGCTTGACAAGGACATTTAAATTACTGATTCATGTGGGGTTTTTTTGGGCTATGAATATGATGTTGACTTAGTTGTCTCACCTACTGTTACCAATATATACAGAAAAATTCAGAAAACAGGCCTTATGATATATTGTTACAGGGACTCTAACTTAACTGTGTGCTTTAACCAGATGAGAAAAATATATAACATTTCAGCTAGAAACACTTGGTGGGATTTGTGTAGAGCGAAGAATAGCCATGTAAAAAAGATCCTCATGCCCACCTTTCATCTTGGTGGAGAATATGTGATGCTGTGGGTCACCCTCCCTTTCCATTGGTCCTGTGATACTTGTTGGTGCACATAGAATCACAAAGTCTTTGCCATTCTGGGAGTTTTTAACTCTGCTACGGACAGACTCTGCTCGGAAACTGATGACTGGTAATCATTAGGTCTTTTAGCAGGATATTGGTCCAAAAAGTAATGCTCTGAATGCTCGAATATTCTAAAATGTTATCTGAGAATGCTCTGCTTTCCTACTTGCAACAGATTTTACAAAGGATTAACATAAGAGATGCCAATGAATATGCAAGTGATTATTTTTTTTCTCTTTGTGAATACAACTTAACATTATTCCCCCAAAAAATATCTGTTTAATATTGTGTTCCTGCTATAAAAGTGTACTTTATTTTTATGCAATTTACATTATATATATATATATATATATATATATATATATATATAGAGAGAGAGAGAGAGAGAGAGATAGATAATATAAGGGATGCCAATAAATGTTGAGGGCACCGTTAATCCTCTTGGCTCATTTGCTGTTGTTGAAATTACATATGTTCAGTTGCCTTCTTAACAAGTAAAGCCATATCCAATTGACAGAGTTGTTTTATCTATCCAACAATATTTTTTCAAAGATTTTGGTTGAAATATAATAAATTCATTCTTTCTTATGTGCCGTTTTATTTATGTAAAGCTTTGGTATTCTTAAAAAGCTTTCTATCAGTCAGAGGTGCAGTCTTTTGGGTTTTTTCAGATATATATTTTTACTGAAGCAGAAGTGCTACAGACTTTAAATACACTTCATTTCTGTAATTAATTTCTTTAGCGAACAGGAGTTTGTCCATTATTTTCCTTTATATCATAGAAAGTAATTGTATCTTAATCCGTTTTTGGCTAAAGGTCATTTGGGCATAACAAACAGTACTTCTTTTGTTCTTATACCATTCTAAAAGGAGGTATTTATATCTACATTAGTGGAAAATCTGGTAAGTATTAGGATTTAAAATAAAAACATTGGACAGGTTGACTTTGATTAATTTACGTTTTTATGAAGAATTAAATTACTTAACCTTTTATCACTTTTTTAAAATTTCCTTCAGATGAACATACCCCTTTTCATGTTTATTTTGTGTTTTTAGAGCACATCTCAATTTCAGTTTTTGCTTTTTTTCTGTTTGTTTAAAAAAACGTTCATTGTATACTTGAGCTCACTTTTTAAACATCTTTGGTTGACAACTTCATCTTAAGAAATTGTTTTGTTTTACTTGTATATAAATGTTTGACATATGAGACAATGATTTGGTCTCATGTAAGTGTCCTGTACATTTTGCACAGCCATTTGTTTATATGTAAATATCTAAATTTAAGAAAAGGTTTTTAAGGAATATTTTATAAATGACTGAAACAAAATGATGTCTATTAAACCAAAAACAACTAATAATCTGTCCTTTAGTCTTTGTTCCAGCATACATGCCCTTTCAGTGTTATTTTTTAAGATTCTGCCAATAGGATACAGCTTAAAGAATCACCACCTACTAGAGATGCTCAAATCAGAATATCAAATTGTTTATTTTAGCAATCCAAGTCGTTACGTGAAACTTGTTGCATGTTTTCCAGCATAGATTCATCATGCAGTGATTTATTAGTTATCGCTTTTCATTTAGATGATTAAGGCCATAGGATGGTAGTAACTAGTTATTTTAAAACGATTACATTTATTTTAGTAACCTTTTTCAAAAAAAATACAGCTTGTTGTAGTTCAACTGCACCATACTTTTTACTATATCTTAACCAACATTTTAAGGCCACTCTTACCCAAGTACATTTTCTATTCACTCTACCCAATTCCAGTAACAAACTAAATAAACAAGCCAAAAATCTTTGTGAGACATACTTAGTTTATGTTAAAGACACAAAACTTTTTAGCAAAATGTTTACCTTCCTGCCTGTGGTGGCATTGTGTTGGGGCTCCACTTTTTGGCGCAGTGGGGAACACTCTGTACACTGAAATGCAAACGAACTTCGAAGTTGCTGCCTCCCACAAAATTGTAGAAGACTTAACTCCACTGACAAACTATATAGAAATGGTCCTTTAATTTTCCAGATACACCTAGCCATGGTGCCAAGTACATATGACCATATTATCACTTTGCTTGATTGACCAGCAAACTCACCTGACGTTATCCCAATAAACAAACTATGGAGGACTGTCAAGAGGAAGATGAGACAAAAGACCCAAGAATGCAGTCAAACTGAAGGCTGCTATCAAAACAACCTGGGTTTCATTAACATTGGTCAGTGAAACCCCTCCATCCCAAACCACTTTACAACTGTAATTAATGCAAACCAAGTATGAGTTTCACTGTTTGCATTGTATTAGTGAACAAAATTAGATTTCCCATTGTTTTTTAATTTATTGAGATATGTCTATTTAAAACCTAAGGGTTGTCACTCATGAAAATGTGCGGCATGCAGCATTATGGGAATCTAATTTGCATTCAAATTGACTTCAAATAATTTAGAAATATGATTGTGTATTTCATTGAAAAAATAATATACCATTACTACTCTAAAACTCCAGCAAGCTAGTTGGTCTGAATACTTTGTAAATTATCCTCTCACACTTTTATTTATGCCTTTAATATCAGCTCTACTTAAAAATGCTTTTAGTATTTTCATGCTGGGTCTTTCTCTGTACAAACAAGAATTACTTCAGAAATATTATCTTGACTTTTTTGGTTCACAAAACCTTCTAAGCATCACTGCCAAGAGAGATTCAAACCGCCAAGAACTTCAGACCTAGTGATTTGTAACATGTTTCAACTGAACAAAACAGATACAAAGTAAATGTCTCCTGTTAATCTTACTACATAGTTTTTGAAACCAACAATCTGATATGGGGTGAGGTGCCATCAGTCACATGATGACCATTTACCAATGTTCATCCTTGCCGTATCTCTGCCTTGATTTGCTGGTAAGTCTTTAGTAAGACCGGTGTACTACATTACTATATATATATATGTTGAAATGTCTTGAGACAACTGACAGAGAGAAATGAGCAAGCATGCTGTTTGCGGACTATGCAATGGGGCCACATAAAATTACCTGTCCTTCTACTAACGAGCACTACCGCTTACGTTTGTCCTGAGACCGTCGTAGAGGGGTGAACCATACCTGGGCACTACAACTATTGAAATAGACCTATTTATAAAGGAAAATATAGTCTTGATGTTGAAGTCGCATAAAACAGTTTTCATTTGTTTTTCTTTCCCATCTTCTTTGCAGTAGTGGTTTCAGATTCCCCTCCCTACAACACAGAAATGTTTTGCCTGTAGAGTTTATAAGGCTGTTCTAATGCTGAAGCTACAAACTTCTTAGTCAGTGACATGCTGGGAGAAAACTGATGCAGGCTCAGTTCCCCCCACTCTAGATCAGACAGCCTCCATCACTTTCACATAAAGAAACAGCGCTGCAACTTTCACCTGAGAAACACGCCTCAAGGCGCAGCAACAGACTACTTTCAGTGAATTCGCCATTCCTTTCATCTAACAGCCAGGTCCAGATCTGGGCCGGAGCTACAGCTGCTGAAGAGAAGTTGGGCCCATAGCAAAAACTGTAAATACTGTATGAACAAGTTTGACTGCAGGAGGTATGGAAAGCCAGATGTGTCACTGTTTCTGTAAATCAAAATGTCTAAAAATGAAGCCATTAAAAAAAAAAATGAAATGGATTTGTCAAATTAATGTATTCTCATGCTAATAAATATATTATTATTTTTTTATCTTCTATTTTTTCTATTTAAATTAGTTGAAATTTTAATTATTTTACTTCATGGTTATCTGCTGAGGATATAAATTTATTGTATCTGTACACTTAATCTCTAAAAATCTAAATCTCTCAGAGGAGCTAACAATACTCTAAGCTGTTTGGATCTTTAAAGGAGTCTGCAGCTGATTTACTGAGGAGGATAACCAGTCATATATTAAGGTTTATGTAGTAAGACCCCTTCAAGTTAAATTATTTATTGTTTAATCAGCTACCAGCTGTCCTATGTTATTTTCAATGTCTACAGTCTCAGCTCAGCAGAAAGTGTCTCAACAGCAACATTGTGCCGTGTCAGATAAATAAAAACTGCTTTTGCTTTTCATGGTCCTTAACTGATGATGAATATATGCTATGATTTCTAAATAGATTCTTTTTGAATATCAGTTTTTGTTATTCAGGATGGAGTTCTGTAAGTTATGGTGATGTAAGCCGTTTTAAAATATTGCTCTATATATGTGCCCTTTTATTAACTTTGAGCACCAACCCCTCGAAAGATCTCTGTGACAGTTTTTAAACTGATTTAACAGGTTCAAATTTATTAGATTAGGAAGTTACTTCACTGTGCAATATATGGTAGCAATTGTTTTGCAGTTGAATTGCTACACATTAGGTGATTCATGAAAAAAACAGAGAACTCTGTATTCATGGTTAATTTTAAGTAAATGTCACTGGGAATGTATATTATGTTGATTCTGAAGTGCAGAGAGGAAAAATCCCACAGGAGGGCAGTGGTACCCCATGGTAGACATTACTTGCCTGACACTTAACGTATGAGACAGCTTACAATGAAACTTTTTGCTTCTTATTATGGCCTACGTCTGTTTTTCATCACCTTATGATTTGACCTAACGGTATTAAAGAGGTGCCAATTAAAGTAGGAATTTTGGAATGTGTAATGATTTACAGTAAACCTTTTGCTTCTAGCTCTTATCTCATTCTTTGCATGTACTCTCTTCTTGCGTCTTGCTGCTCAAAAGACATGAGGATCTTTACACACGAGACACGCCCACACAGATGGACATCTCAGTAAGGATCATTGCAAGGAACTTTGCTCATATTTCTTCAGATTTGGTGGATTTGAGGCTTAGGCGCTTGTTTGTTCTGCTCCCTCTGCAGACAAGGTATCTTATGCCTGTGGCTGCACAAACCATTGTCTTCTTGTCTTGATATCCAGGCAAAGGCAATCTTCTAAGTCGTCTTCAATATGAGTTGTCAGGCTGTATTTGCTTATGTTACTCTGGGACAGCAAACTCAATTCCACAGCCTTGTTTGATTTTGCATAATGAGAGGTTGCTGCTGCTCACGGGATAATGTTTTTGAATGACAGCTATGAAGATTAAGGAATATATTTCAAATATTTGTTTGATGTATTTTGAAGAGCAGAGTGGCTTCTTAAAAACACAGTGATGGCACAACTTATGGCCTTTTATTTGGTTTGAATTGAGTACATGCCCTAAGTTATTCCTGCGTGTTCAGATTGGCCTGTTTTCTATAATTGGGATTTTACAATGCTGGTAAGAGGTTTACATACTTTACACCTTTCACTGTTATAAAGAATGTATAAATTTTTTTTATCAGGTGGATGGCTAATAGAAAACTAAAAGAATTTTTACAATCAAGTATACAATCATTTTGAATCAAGTGTAGATTGATTCAACATTGTTTTATGCAAACTAACTCGTGTTTTGGTAAAATGTTTCTTAGCAAGTGCACCTGTCCGTTACCATGGGCGGAGACTAGCGAACAGGAAGAAAGCACCTGCATCAAGATGTTAGGTTTCAGCGGCTGTGAGCCAGGTCAGTGGTTGTGTGTTTGCTCTGCTCTCACCTTGATCTGCAGGGGGCATGGGTGGCAGGTTCTGCAGCAGGTGCTCTCCATCATTCCTCGTCAGACTCACCATTCATAAGGGGAGTGGATCCTTGAGACTGCCGTCAGATGGTTCTCGCACCATGCATGGTACACAGGCCAAACTTACTCCTAGTCCTTCTTGAAGAACAACCTTCCAGAGAAATTGCTTCTGGGAAACCTTTCCTGTTCTCCCTCGCAGATCCCACAGGAGTTACCTCTCATCAATTTCAGCACTGTGAACGCTGTACTCTGGAGTTCCCAAGCTGGTTGGATCTCCTCGCCAATTCTATTCAGTCTCAGATCTCCTATGCTCTCCGGGTCAGTCTCAGTTCCACTCCCATCTGGAAACAAACCAACAGATCTCACCTGGATTCAGCTGTTTTCCAAAGGCCTGCCTGCCCGCCCAGCAACGTCCACCTGCAAGAAAATAAACATACAACTTCAACTCAGACCAACCGCTCCCTGGCCAACCGTAGTTGATGCAACAAATATACCTCCTCCAAGTCCCTCCGAAGCCATAAACTAATTGAGATCTCTCTTCATTTCTCCAGCCCTGAAACATTAAGCATTCCTCACAATCACTAAACACTTACCTGCTCTTCTCCAGACTCAGCTTCTGTTCCTCTGAACCATCAGACGTGGTGCTGACTTTCTCTCTCGTGACCTGTCTTTGCTTAAACCTTTTTAAAAACGAGTTTGCTCTTCTGTTGAAACCAAACATGACACAAGATGGATAACTTTAGACTTGACTAAAATGTGTAGCAGTAATTGTTTGTGTCAGTATCAGACAAGATTCTCTTTTTATTTTTTATTTTGTGGCTCTAGTGGCCTTTATTGGACAATAGGTAGACAGGAAATGCAGGAGAGAGACATGCGGCAAATGTTCCGAGGTCAGGATTCAAACCTGCGACACCTCTGTATATGAGGTGTCCGCTCTACCACTGCATCATGCAACGACTGAAAATTAAGATTAGAATATTACATCAGAACTAGGGCTGGGCAGTGTACCTAAAATTTACCGATACCGAAATTTATGACTGTTACCGACGCCAATTTGCCCGTGCCGGTAAATTCGGTATGTTAAAAAAATGAAAAGATGTGTTTTAGTTTAGCAGTGCTCCTGACCCTTTAAGAAATCACCTTTGCCTTGAGTCATATGACTACATATTCCCACTTTTGCTCCGTTGTAAAATATTTTCCGTCTAAAATAAACAACTGCACACAAAAAAATCACCAATTTACTAAGCCCCTATAACTTCCTCACCTCATCTGGTTTGTGTGATCACATCTGAGTTTAAACTGGACTATAAGAAATACAGAAAGGAGTGTGAATCAAACACTGAATTAAAAGGCTGTTTGAAGCCATTCAATAGCAAGAAGCCATCATATTATAAAGAACATTAAGCAAATGTGGGCACTACCAGATAATACAGAAAAGGACACAATAAAAAAAGACAAAAAAGAGAGGGGGGGGGGGATTGGTGTGGTCATTGTTATCATCCACTTAAACAAATAAAATAAACAGAAATATGAGCTTAATAAAAACTGTGTTATTACCTACTCAAAAGGTATTTTTTATCTGACAAATGGACCTCATTGCAACACCTCCCATATGTACTTCTGTGAGGACAGCATTGTGCCGTCATGTACCGGGGTTAGTTATAACTATGACAAACCCTGGTTTACTCCTAAACTCAAACAGCTGTGGCCAGAAAAGATAAAGGCGTTCAGAAGCGGAGACAGGGACTGATATAGAGAGGCCAAGTACAGGTTCAGAAAAGAAGTAGACATTGCTAAAAACCAGCACTCTAAGAATATGCAGCAGCTGATCGCTGAGAACGACTCAGCCTCTGTGTGGAGCAGTTTGAGGGAAATGACCAACTACAAGCCTAAACCCCCCCATACCACTGACAACTCTCTCTTGGCCAATACCCTCAATAACTTTTACTGTCATTTTGATGAGTCATCAAACAGCCCTCACACCTCCACCAGTCCCAACAATAAAGACACTTTGGACACCCCCTCTCCCATGACCACAGACCTATGGCTCTGACCTCAAGACTCTCACAGGCCCCCTCCTGCACCCCGTGCAGTTTGCTACAGAGCCAACAGGTCTGTAGACAATGCTATCAACATAGCGCCACACTTACTTGACTCCCATGTTAAAAAGGCCAACTTTACAGCAAAAATAAACATGTTCACAGCCTGGTTCAAAAAACCATTTTAAGTTTGATAGTTCAGGTTTACCATCATGACAACTCCGAGGTGGGTGAATTTTTTTCTAACTTCTCGGTTTATTTGTAATTTTATACTGAGATTATAAATAATTAGCAGCGTGTCTTTTGATTGACAGGTCCATCTGGGCTAACGCTGGTGGCTAATGGTGGCTAACTGTAGTTAATAGCTTGCTCCGTAGTCTCCTGTCCCCCTCTGCTAACGGGGAAGCTCTTCACAGCCTGGGACTAACGGAAAGACTTCAGTCATTTGGTGTTTCTTAACTCCACTATCAGTTGCCTCTGCAGTTTTTATTCGGTTTTGGATTTTAATCTGCAATTATTGGGCAAAGATGGCTTGCTGTCGTTTCGATTACAGTAACAGACCGTCCAAGAAGTTTATGCTTCATACCGGCTGAAGCTTAACGAGCTTGGGGGGTTCTGTCAGGTGGCAGAGAGGAATGCTGTTCTGGTCGGAGCTGGCAGCAGAGCAGCAAAGTCGGCAGGACCGGGACGCCAGAATGAGTCGGTAAATGAGTCACTTGGGGTTGTGAATTATGATTCGTTGGAGAACCGCAGCCTTGTTTACTACGACGCCCACAAGAGGGCAACAGCGCCACCTGCTGTTAAAATGAACTAAATGATTCGTTCAAGATTCGTTCAATTTTATGTTCGAGAGTAAATGATCCGAGTCCGTAAAAAGTATCTGTCTTCCCATCACTATAAGACGGTGCACATACAAACACAACCAAACACGGACAACAACATAACTCAAAGGATAACTAAAGAACATGACAATATTTGGAACATGAATTTTAATGTAAAATTGAGATATTCTACAATTAACATGAACACAATGCCCATAAGTCTTTACGGTGTAAAACAGTCTCCCAGCCTGCACACATAGACCAGTCGATCATTTGACAGTTCTGATTCAAATGTGTAATACCTTGGTCAGAGACATCCCTAGCTGTTTGCACCTGTGTTTTGTTTTAGACTGGTTATCAACTGATCTTATGTATATATCCATCTGTTTATCCCATTTTATTTATATTTATTGCATGCTTAGAAGTGTTTGTCTTGGCATATGATTGCACAAAGTACTGCAACAATTTCAACAAGTTTCTGATGTTTTAAATCTGCTCAACATTTGGCAATAAACCCTTTCTAATTTGGATTCTGATTCTGAACATTATCTATTGTATATAACTCTAAATGATAATTTCAGCATGCTACAATACTTACCATATAATCCCAATAGCATGTCATCATATGCCTTTTATACCAGGTTTTTATAACAGGAAGCACTGTGGGGTAGTTTTTAGTTCTGTTCTTGCTGCAATAAGGTACTAGATTCAAATCCCAGCCTTAGGTTTTTATTCATGGAGTTTGTATATTCTCCATGTGCATGCATTGTTTCTCTCTGGGTACTCAGGCATCCTATTACAGTCCATAAATGTGACTTTTAGGTTAACTTGTTTCTCTTAATTGGTAAATTGAGGTAGGTTTAGATATGAGAGTGTGGCTAGAAGGCTGGCACAGTGAGGGAGTTGTTAGTATTGTTGCCTTGCAGCAATAAGGTCCTCTGGTTGAATACCTGGCTTGGCTCTATATGCTTGGAGCTTCCATCATTCTTCCTTAGCAAGTTGCTTTAACTGGTCTCTCTAGGTCATGTGTATCACCCTCCAGTTCACAAGTGCCAATGTGCTGCTACTTTTAGATTGGTCACTGGTCTCACACACCTAAATCTACTGTAATGGTTGAACTTCCTCATCACCAAATAATCATCTTCTATAGTCCTAACACCCTAGTTGATACAGTGTACAATCCATTAGTTAGGAGTTCATCACTAAAGAAAATTATTCTGAGATGGATATTTCCCTTTAATAGCTATTGAAACATTTTACATTTTGAAATAAATGTTTCTGGAACATCTGCAGAATTGGTTAAGTCATTTTGAGTCTTTCTTTCATGAATGAAACATTGGCCTAAAATAAAAAATAGACTTGAATCTTGACTTTTCACTGTCGAAGAGTCAGATTGGAAAGTTTTGTGCTTTGGATGATAATTAGAAACATTAAGTCTTAAAAATGATAGCCCTGCTTCTGACTTTGGCCAGGCAGAATCCTTTTTCTGTGTCTGTTAAAGTCGCCTGTTCGAAAACATAGTGTTCTTGCATGTATTTAAATTCTGCTCAGACCACTCAAAGTTAGCATAGAAAACTGAGAAAAACTTTCAGGTCAAATGACCTTCTAGCCTTAGTTAGAGGTCCATTTGTAATTACTTCCATTAGTACATAACACTTGGAAAAAATGTTTTTATATTCTGATTTTGTAAAAAAGTTTTTGACTAAGAAACATTTTTTATCGATTGGTAAATCATTGAGCTTAGTATGGCCATGCATTTTTGTTAATTGAAGATAAAAAAAATTATCTGTTGGTCCTAAAGAAATGAAAGTTGAAACTGAATGTTAAGTATTGATCTTAAGCTGTGAAAATAAAAATCGTGATTTAAATTAAAAGAAGTTTCTGTAAAGTTTTAATCAGTTCATTTTGTCAAGTATGTATTTCTTTCATTTAAATCTGTTTCACCTGAATGTGACAAACAAACCCCATATGTGGATTTATGTAATGTGTTCCTCGGTTTCAGATCCTTTAAGTTAGACGTTTTTTGTTTGTTTTTTCTTGTTCAGGTTTTAATATTTTGCCATCATCAAGCATTCAGGTATTACACCATTTGATTGAAAGCATTTTGACTCAGTGTTTGCAATACACTTTTTTTCCCAAGTTTTTTATTTTTTATGTATCATTCCTCTTTTTTGTTTCATGTGAATAAGCTTTTTTGATAATACAAATGATTCAGTTTCTCAAAAAGGTTATTTCTAAATTTAATTAATATGTTTTATTGGGTTAAATGTTCTGGGCTAAAAATTGTGTTGCAATTCATTAGAAGAAAGTAAGTCACCACATCAAATTTTTCTACTAAAGGTTTGGCTTAGACAATGATTTTAGGAAAACATGGCCATTATTCAATCTGAACTTCTGTATCAGATAAGCTTTCATCATTATCAATTACATTACAATTCAATACGTTTTCTAAATTAGTTATCCTCTCAGCCATTCGATATAGGTTTCTGGTGAAGCTTCTCATCGGTTTTTATGGGCGTTACCAAATAAAATGTTGTCATGTGAGGAAAACTGAAGAAGTGACACTTTCAATCTGTAAATATAAAGGCAGGGTTTATTGTACCGTCAATTTAAAGAAACAAAAAGAGCTTTGTGAAATAAAATAAACATGTTGCTTCCTTAGAGTGTAGTTTTCATCCTGTTGTATATAGATTCCCATTACTGTGTGCTCTCTGGACGTGAGAGGAGAGAGCAGATCCCTTGGGGCAGAGAATCAACCTCCACTTACATTCTCCGCACATAATTGAACAAATTAGCTATGAACAGCTGTTACCTGTTAAAATGACTCACATTCATTTCATCACCACGGACAAGAGGTCTGATAGCATCTGCATGCTGCAGCTGTCCACTGTTTTGATTAGGTTGCCGATTTCTGCTTTCAATATATCATGACAAACATAATTACTTTAACATCTCCTTTTATGGATACTACAAATTGGCACACGTGCAGAGTGTGCCAAGTGTCTATCAATTATAGTAGTCATGCTTGACTGGAGGGATGTCCATTTGCCTGCTTTGAGTTGTCTTTAAGAGAAGGAAGGTATTTCATGTAACTGAAGAAAAAGCTAACTTTTCACAATTCATGAAGATAAATAAGATTTTAAAAGTACTCTGACTTCATAGGCTGATCCTCAGTAGCCTCCCTACTGTGAACTTATAGCCTACGGTTTTGAAGCACTTCTGAGAAGCAAGAGAGCTCTTGAGAAAAGCAAAGCAAGATGTCAGACTTGGTTGTTAATGGCTCTGTATCTATAAAGTTTTTCAGTCATATGATTGTTGCTAAGTGGCTCTAAGAGGTCAAAAACCCCCAACAACTATTAACCAATATTTTTTTTTAAAGGTGCTTAACAAATGTGAACATTTTAAATTATTTCCAAAAAAGGAGTAGTCAAGAACAACAGCTATTGTGTTAAAGTTTTATAAATCAGTCATAAAATCCCCAGTTAAAAGAGCATTTTTGTTTAAACGACGACTTCCCAGGGTTTCATGTTGTTGATGTTATCTTCTACTATTCACCTCTGTTATACAATGTTGATACAATTTTGTGCCTTTGCAACAAATTAATGCTTTCTCCTATTTTGAGCCAGCAGCTGTTTTATTGAATCTTTTATTGGGCCTCATCTGCCCCAGGGGCACTTCCAAAAAGTTATCAAAAGGGTAGCCAGATGGAGGCCGATGAGAATCTTGCAGTGGCACAGCAAAAGGGAAAACCAAACCAGAACCCCAGGAGTTTTATTATGCGGTTATGTTAAATGGGCTGTTAGAAAAATACAGTAATGTAAATTGACTTGTGATACAGGTCTACTTCAACTTTTTTATATTATGATTAGTATCATTAGTGGAAAATGACCAGTTTACATTTTATATTTCAGAAAAATCATGATAAACAGATAAATCAATTACAAAGTATTCACACCTATTGAATGTCTTTACATTTTGATGTTACTTTTGATGTTGGTTTTCACAAATGTATCTGATTTATTTGATCGCTTAAAACAAAGTGGAGCAATACTTTGAAGCAGAAGGAAAAAATGAATGTTTTTTAAATTCTTTAATTTTTTCTAAAAAAGGGTTTGTATTTGGATGAATATATTCTAATTACCATTTAATAAATCCAGAGTAATCAGTGTCTTTCACAGGTCGATGTAGAATAATTGAGAACAGCAATTACCTATGCTTGCTACAAATTCTCAGTTGGATTTGGGTCTGGACATTGTATGTTTACATACGTATGCTTTGAATAAAAAAGAAAAAGAAAACCCAAACATTACTCTTTTGCTCTGGCTACATGTTTAAAGTAGTTTGAAGTGTGGTGGAGCCTAAAATAGGTTTTCTTTATGAATTGCTCTCAAATTACTTTTCTTTATTAATGTTTTAATCAACCCTGCCCTATTTCTAGTCCTTTGCAAAGAAAAGCATTCCAATAGCATGATGCTGCTACCACTTATTTTCTCCATGGTTTGTTAAGGCTCATGTATAATGTTAATTTTGAGATAATGCTAAGTTTCGATCTCATCTCAAAAGAACACCTTTCTGGCTATGAAGTCTGTTTACTAAGTCGGCTTTTAAGGCTATTGATAACACAATTTTTATTCAAAGATGTCACAGTCAAAGTGTCTTGGTCATACTTTTTGGAATATTATTTGGGAAAAATTTGAAAACCATTAATTATTTTTTTTTCTTGTATCCACTGTGTTGATTTATCACATGAAATTTGAATAAAACACATGTTAGTTTTTTTTTTTTTTAAATATGGCAAACCTGGAGAAGGTAAAAGCTTAGGAATTATTTTTGTTGCATGCTTTAAATAGAAAAATAATAAATAAAATTCATACATACATACATACATACATACATACATACATACATACATACATACATACATACATACATACATACATAATGTATGTTATACATACATAAACAATGTCACTTAACGTTTATACTCAATTTGCATTGAAAACATATGATATACACATGAGAATGTTTCAGGTGGGATTGAGTTAAATTAGATGACTAGTCAATGGCTTAGGTAAATACAAATATCTTAAAATGTTAGAATTTAAAGGGGTTGTAGTTTCTTCTTTTATGATATTAAATGGGAACAAATCAAGAAGAAAAAGGTGAACCACAGCCAGTGTCATTCCTCTATAAGCCAAATTATGCCTCATCAAGGAGAATCTTCAATCATCTTTTTCCTTGATTATGTGGTCACACAGAACACCAATCAGCAGCTGACCTTTTGCTGCGGGAGCACTTACAAACACAGCATGAGGAATGTGGGTGTGATCTGCTGGCTCTGTGGCTGGGGCAGCACAGAGTGAAGTAGAGAGGATGGTCTTGTTTGCACCGAGCTGGTATTTGGATTAGATACAGCATATTTTGGATTCCAAACTTGGAAACTTTCAGCCACTGCAGTGATCACACAAACCACCAGGAAATAGAGACAGAAGAGCTCAGTGGTAACATAAAACATGCCAAAGGAAGCTAGAGACTCAATTAGTTAAGTCCCCCATTAGCTAGATCGTAAACTCTTGAGGCTCTATTTAGGGCAGGAAGAAAGAAAGAGGAAGATTTTTACACAGCAAGTGAGTCCTGAGGGGATTTAAATCTAAAACATTTTATATCAAGGCAAACAGTATGAGCAGTGTTTCTGTCAGGGGTTTCCTCAGCCTTCCGATTGTATGCTTTGTATCCACAACACAGAACTTCAGATTAAAATTTCAGATCTTAGTCATGAACAAAGTGTTGGTTGCTGCACAAAGAACTCATTAATCAAACATGCCATTTCACATAAAAGTGAAGATTAAGCTAAATATCAGTGCCCTAAAAACAGGGCCTGTTTGATTAATCCACAAATTTTACATTAGGGAATCTGAAAAGCAGATATTGTAAAAATGCTTCTGTACATGAATGTTGTGAAAAGGATTTAGAGTTTCCATATCTGTTTTCCACAACAGCGCGTTCACTGAAAAGCTTCTCCTGTAGCTCCATCAGAGCCGTATCTCGAGGCTTTGTGTAGGTAAGTACTGGCAGATGGTCGGATCTTGTTGACAGTATGTATGTGAGTGATAGCTGGTCTGTGAATGGCTGTGGAGTATAATATAATATGACTGTAAGAATGGGATCCAAATCTGATTTCAGACAGGACTATGGGCCTATCGCTTCTCTCCTTTATCTATGTCTCTTTCCAGCTGGAATGTGGTCGGCTGCAGCTGTTCTCTCTAGGGTTTCGACTCACTGATACAGGAGGACACATTATTGTTTCTTGTGTCAGATTCTCAAGGAAAACCTTTTAAGACAGTCGAAAGGGCAATCTTGGTACGGTTACATTTAATTTCTTCAGCAGTGAGCAAAGTATGAATGCAATATATTCTCTAAAATAAATACATAAAAATAGCATACCAGTACAAATGTTAAATTCCAGATTTAAACCAATCAGAGGTAATATTGTAATTATCTCTCACCTGTGAGTGGGTGGGATATACTATGAGGCAAATGAGCATTTTGTCTTCAAGCTTGATCTATCGGAAGCAGAAACAAATGGCCAAATCAAAGGATTCCAGCAAGTTTGACTGGTGCCACATTATGCAACATTTTCAGATCGATGGTGAACTAGAGACAGGGTCACAGCTCGTTGTTGCAAGTGCAGAGGAAAGGTGAGCTACAGTAGCTCAGATTCCTGAAAAAAAGTAATTGCTGGTTCTGCCAGAAATGTATTGGAATACGAAGGCAACAGCAATCTTTTTTTTTTTTTGCTTATGTAGCTGCATGACCAAAGAACTGTAAGGGTGCCCACGCTGGTCATAATGTTATTTGTGACTGATGTAGAAGACATGTCCTTGACCACCACTGACTTGCCTGTTTCAGATGATTATTACAATCAGTGGTGAGGGCAATAGCATAGACGTTAGACCCATCTCTAATTCCTGTTCCCATACTCACTGACGAGGGCGTTGAGGTGTACTCTCTCTTATATTCCTGTTCCCGGGCATCGTCAAAAGTCCTTCTGGCATTCACACCATTCTCTCGAGCTACATCCCGGACACTGGTGGTTCTAAAACCACTCCCTAGTTCTCCTCTAAGGGCTCCAGTGGCCGCAGCACCACTATTCAGTGTGCCTCCATGTATTCAAGCAGCCCGGCACCAATCTCCAGGGATCATCTGTGATCTCCAGCATGTTGAGGACCAGTCTCCAGAGTTTCCCTGTGGGTTCTGTATGCCTCTGCATAAAGCTTTCTGTAGGTTCTCTAAAGGAAAGACACATTGTGCCAGCATATGTTGTCATTACTCTGTGATCCTCATTGTTTGAAGTGTGTTGCTATATGAGTTCATTCTTGTGTTCCACTCTTTGTGCTTTGCTAATATTGCTTATTCCTTTGTTAATTAGAGATTTAGTTCTCTTAGATCAGAGTTGTGCTTTTTCTATTGGTTAGTTTCTTGAGCCTGGGTTCTGCTCCCCTGTGTTAAATATTCTCTCTTCCTCAGTTTCCCTCCTTGATTACTATCACAGCTGTTCCTTACCGACTGATTAGTTCATCTGGTTCCTTTGTCATTTTCCAACCCTGCCTCACTAATATCACTGGGATTCACTTTGCAATTGCTGAATTCCTGGACTTTTTGACCTGTGTTTCTGTGTAAACTTATTTTTATTTTCATTATTAAAGAGCCTATTCTGCCACAGTCTCTGAACTTTACACTTTTGTGTACTCTAACTCACATTTTGACATACACACCTACATTCAGTTACAGCCGTCACAGTGGGAACATCCTAATCATTGACTAAAACATTGAGTGCTCTTTAATAGACTTTTCAGATTAGATTCAAAGGCATTGATAGACCTACAGCTCTTTGCATCACCTGGATGAATTTTACATTGATTTCAACATCAATACATGTGCTGTTACATTCCGTTTCTAATATCACTTTTAAATATCAAGGCTTCTTTAAAATAACTTTGCTGAAAAACGATGCACCTGCCACTTCTATTAAACTGTGGGATCTTCAGAAGCACCATATATTGTGTGTGATGGCTATTGAAAAGGCAGCAGGAAGGTTTTGAAATTCCCTTGAACTGTTTTCTTGTCAACCCATATTTCATAAAGGACAGGATAAAAGCTTTATCATAAGAGCCTCAGAAAATGTATACATAATAGCTAAAAAGCTAACATTCCAGATTCAGAACAATTACACAAGTGTTTACTTTTTGTAAATTTTATACTTTGAAATATTCTTAGCAGAACATTACTTGGAAACAATTTAGATCATGGGCTGGTTATGACATCTCGTTTTTACCCTGGGTGTCTTGTCTATGTCCAGAGGTGATGCACCTAGTCCACTAAATTGGCCATTAGTGGAATATCCAATCATATTGGGGCCATATACCGTCTCCCTGCATCCTTCTTTGACCACCACATCCTTAGGCCATCGTAGAGGAAATGAAAGTTACTGATGAATGACATGAGGAAATGGTATGGGCAGATTGATGAGTGTATCTACAGAACTCCCTCAGGGAATAGATATATAGTGTATAACTACAGCTGGAAAGAGCTGTATATATGTATTGCTTCTACCTTTAGATATAGCTTTTAGATGTCTGACTTTCAAGCTTCTGATAATAAACAGGGAGTTTTTCTGATATCATAATTCTTTATATAAAACATTACTTTTTGTATTTTGTAACAGAAATAATGGTTCTACTTCTCTGTGATCTTTTTTTAGTTATGTTCTTCCAACTGCATTGCCACATAGGCCTTATTCATACTGTTTCACTCAGCTGATGCTGCAGAGTGCCTTCTTCTTGAACTCCGGAAAGTATTGATGCAGAGTTAAATGAAACGTGTTGCTGATTTCAATTGATGTATCTTGTTCAGCAGGAGTAAATCATTGTCTTCCTTCTCTAGGATGCTCCTAATGTGAGTTAAGACACATCACAACATTTCATAGCATGGTGATTACACTTGAACAAAGTTTTCAGCTTTTCAGAGTGACTTTCATGTTTTTAAAAGTTGGCCTGCTTTTTCATTGCTATACTGCATGGACTTTAGTAAATGTCTGAACTAAACACATTTTTAATTATATTTGATAGCTTTGGTCACAAAGCTTTCTAAATGAAGGGACCACATCTTAGTTTATTTTATTACAGACACAAAAGAATCCATTAAGAACCCCTTTGATGCATTGACTGACAGTTTGTTGGGCTATGGTAATGAGAGATTCCACAAGGCGTGACTGAGCTGCACGAGTTGAATGTTTGAAAAATGCAATGAACCAAATAGTTTTACATAAATCAGACATGGTTTTAAAATGCTATAAAATTCATTGTCCTAGTCACACATGCTTGTTCATTAAGCAGAGAAAGCTTAGAAGGAACAGATTGATAAATGAAAAGATAATCTCTCAGGTCCAATCTAATTGAACAATCTCTGTAGTTATAGGTTTAGACTGCTTGAAGACAGAGTGACCACTTTTCTTTACTACTATTAATTTATTTTATTCATTTCAGTCCAGTTTATTTGTATAGGACTAAAATCATTACAATACAATTATACAAACATAACTCAGTTAAAAAAAGTTTTTTTTTTAAGGAATCCCAGCAGATTTTGCCGATCGCTACAAGTCGTTGACATGATGTAGACTTTCAAACCACATCAGTCTTCTTAGCAATCCCTCATACTGAACAAACATGTAGTGAAAGTGGATAGGAAAATTTACCCTTTAACAGGACGAAACCTCCAGCAGAACCTGGCTCAGTGCGGCCAGCCATCTGCATCGACCGTCTGTGGGTTTGAGAAGACAGAGCACAGACACAGAAAGAACAAAAGTAACTGATGCAAGAGTACTTTCTATATCGAACAAAGTAACAGGACATGGAAGATGCTCTGCCACTGGGAGCTTAATATGAGTTAATACTCTGCATCCAACGGGGCATTGTAGCAGAGCAGGATTCCAAAGCAGGTGTAGCTTCTATGGAGAGAAAAAGACTGAGGAAAAAACAAGGTTAACAGCCAAAATAACAGCAAAATAAAATATCTGTAGAGTTGTGGAAAAGCAGCAGAGTGAAGAAAAGTGGTCAGTCTGTCCTTCAACAGTCTAAGCTTATAACAGCATAACTACAAAAATAACTCAGGATAACCTAAACCATTCTAACCATAAGCTTTATCATTATGGAAGGTTTTAAGCCTGGTCTTAAAGGAGACATATTATGACTATTTTTCCACAATTTAAAATAGGTCTAAGAGTTCCAGAAAACATGTTTCTGAAGTTGTTTGCTGGAAATAACTTGTAGGAAAAAATATTTACCAACCTGTATTTCTCTCTGTTTCAGCCCCTTGCAGATGGTGCTGTTTTCTGCTGATCATTACATATTAATGAGCTGCTGTTAACTTGGCCACGCCCAACGCTTCTACAATCTTTGCTCACGCCCACCATTCGCATAATGACTTTTACCACTATGTGTGAAAGTTATGGACATGGCTGCTGCAGTAGTTCAACAATACACACAAAAAAGGGAATTAAACCATACAAGAAAAAAATGAGTTGAACCAAACATGTTTGAACCAGAATCTGCTCCTGTAGGAGGGGAGTCTCCTACACAGAAAATTTAAAAGTGCAGATTTAACACTATCATAGTTGAAATCATATGGTGACCACTGTGGTCAACTCAGATAAATAACTCAAGACATGATACAAATTTTTAAACCATAAAGGTTGCAATCAGTCTGTCAGTGTTAATAATAATACAGATGGGAGCACTGCTCTTCAGTGACCTGGATCTGTGGACAGGTTGTACTGTAAACTACTGAATTTCCCCTCATGGGATCAATAAAGTATTTTTGATTTAATTGAAAATTAACTCAAAATATTTTTATTCTGATAATTCCACTCCCCAATGTTTCTGTGTGAGAACCTGATACTCAGAGAGTTCAGCAAAAATACTTCTGAATGGTTATTGAAGAAATGACTTCAAGTTAAAAGAATAGATTTAACGGCTTACCTGGCACTCTATCTTCCTGAGACGCCGACTCTAAAGCCTTCCAGCTCCATCAGCTGAATCCAGCTCTCTAGCACCGCAGAGACCCCGCTCTTTGAGTTCTGTGCGGTGGCAGGTCTTCAGCCTTCCCCGCCCTTACCCCCAGCATCTTAGCATCAAAAATAAATACAACCTATGCTGCTCTTCTGCGGTAGATCTCACGTCTTCTAACCGGTTCTCAGTTTCCCTTCTACTCCGCGGTTGCTTCTTTTCCCGTCCTCCCCGCTCTTACCGCCAGCATCTTAACATAAAAAATAAAGTCAACCCATGCCGCTCTTCTGTCCTCTTGCACTGGGACCCGATAAAGTGTTTTGAGCTCTTTTGAGCAGCCAAAAACGGAGCATTTTGGTTGGAGCTGCAACATGCTGTTTCCTAATCTCAACAAGTGCTTTCCAATCGGAAACTGTTGCTTACTGCTTTACCTGGTGGGTGGAGGCAGCTCTGAGGAGGTGTGGGTATTCCAATATTCCGGCTTTTGACGTAGAAAGCCGGACAGATTTTGAACAGCTCAATCAGAGACTGAATGCAGGATCAATTAAGAAAATCATATCTGACTCAAAACAGCATGGATGTTTTTTTCCCCAAATTTATATGCATGTATATGCACCAGAAACACACAATAAAAACCCAAATCCCAGGAAAAGTTATTTTTTTCATAATATGTAGACAAGGTGTCTGTCTAATGGACTTAAACTGGGAGAAGCTCGATAATTAAATGATCTGCCTTCTTTCTACTTTTACAAATCCTAGGAACTACCAGTAAACCTGGAGTCAGAGAGTTGTGGTATAAATCTGGGTGTCTGAGAGACTTCGGATGAGAGAATAAAACAAAGTGTCAGCTATATTATACATATAAATATTTTATTTTACGGGCATGGAGAGCCTCCACAGAGGACTCTGAAGCTTCAGCACAGATGCATGGGTATATATAGTAATCAGCCACACCCTATTGAATCAGCTTCTGACCGATCATTACATCATACAGTTATGGTAAGATAACTAACACTCTGTTCTATACATCTATACAGAGGATAATCACAAGACCAATCACAGAACAACATGAAATAGGTAAAGGATCTGTCATATGTCAACACCAGATAAAAACAAGAGTTGTCATAAGTCAACATTAGATGTTTACATACAATTGGTTCTTGTTTGTATCTTATCACATCAGTATAAACAAACATTTTATCCAGACATGAGTAACATAATCAAACTTAAAAGGAATCAGCACTAATTCACATAAGAAACATATTTATCTAAGAACTGTGAGAAAAGAATAACTTGTAATAAAGATTACCACAACAGAATTAAGTGCTCTGTTGGGAACATATGGAACAATTAGATCTCTAATGTATGATAGAACTTGATTATTAAGATGGAGATTGATTATTAGGGGCTTTATACGTAAGAAAGAAGATCTTAAATTCTATTCTGGACTTAACAGGCAGCCAATGGAGAAAAGCCAAAACAGGAGAAATGCACTCTATCTTTTTAATATTTACCAGAGCTCTTGCTGCAGCATTTTGGATCAGCTGTTTTTAATTGTACTTTTTGGACATCCTGATTATAAAGAATTACAGAAATCCAGCTGTGAATTAACAAATGAATGGACAAGTTTTCCAGCTTCACTTGATATATTTAAAACATATTTAATACACCTCATAGTTGTACACTACTTTGTACTGTCCTCTCACACAATATGCTCTGAAAAAATATTAAAGTCTGGGCTTGTAGCTTGACAAAATTAGAAAATGGCATGGGTATAAACTGATACTTTAGTGAAGCTCTGTAGTTTCGTGCCCCACTGAGAAATTCTCTGATTCGTTAGTCTGAGATCAGTCTGCTTGCTCAAAAATCAGTCTTCCAATAGAGGGACTTATCCTTTAAAAATCTAGATTGGCATATAGCTCCGTTATCTTATGTGATTAGAGGTGAGAAAATAACCATCTTTACAAAATATATCTTTTGGCACATTTCATCATGAATAATTTTATTCCTACAGAAAAGACATGAGGCTGAAAAAGGTATACATGATAAAGTTGGTAAAATAGATCCAATTTAGATCAATATAAAATTCAAAACCATGCATGAATCTCAACAAGCTAATATATCATCCGGTATTTTGGCAAACTATGTGGCTACATGTTGTATTAATTACTTCAGATAGTTAGATAAGTCTGTCAACTTTGTAACCTCACTGGTTGGAGGGCAGAGGTATGTTGTTTTCTTGCCCTCTGTTGTAGCTTCAGGAGGGAACTCTGTTTGTGGGTTATTGTGAGAGCAGTGTGCAACAGCAGAGCATTCTGACTACATTTGCACTGACATGGTCTGACAGGTCAATCAATGTGGAGAAGGTGTAGTGGGGTGTAGGTTCACCGACCTGCTGTGCCAAAAGAGAAAAAGTGAGTAATTTCTATTCCGTTCCTCAAGCTGCCATGGCTTCCTGAATTGAATCTAAAAGATTTCTCTTTATATTTACCTTTGCTCCCACAGTGACAAAAGGATGATTGAGCCTTAAAGAAAAACTGTCAGTAAGGCTGTCTTAGATTATTTGGATCCAGTGTAAGCAATAAACTGTTGAACACTTTTCTGATAGTCTTTGGTAATAATCAAACCTTATGTGACTCAACTAAGCTATTAGGTAGAGCACACCAAGACTTTACATTTAAAATGTAGATTTCAGCTGATATGTTCCTCTTCTTTTAGAACTGAAACCTCTCAAAAGGAACTTCAACAACTCATCCTCCATATTAATTTCAAGTTTATAAGTGCGTATGCTGTACAGGTTGGTTTGTATTGGAACCCTCTTGCTACGATTATGAAGCAATACAAGTATGGTTGTCAGCCAGTGCAGATTAAGGAAAATTCTATTAAATACATGGCTTTTTAAAAATATAAAGTTTTCAAAGTATTCATTTGAAACCAAAGTATAGTGGAAAAAAGACTATCAAAAAACTGTTACAACTTGTAGAAAAAGGTTGTAAGAAATTCAGCATTAATAGTTTTTAATTTATAATTTTTCTTACAGTATAAATGTCTACATTTTTAAAACATAAATATTACATTTGATCAGTTATCAACTTAAAATAAAGGCAGCTTTGGCTCTTTTTTGGATGCTGATTTAATATAAAATTTTTGAAAGATGGTTATTAAATGTGCATGTAGTGATCTAGGCCTAACAACAAAGAGGTTTGGAATAGAGGTACATTATATGTCAAAGATCTGATGAGAACATACTTCAGACTTGAGACTTCACTGTAACTTGGGGCAAAAGACATAGGACTTGACTTGGAAAAAATTGCTTTTTCAACAAGTATTTTTCCTGTTTTATTGGATTAATTGATATTTAAATTTGCCGTGTAGTTTTCAAATTTCCAATATAATTTTTGTTTAGTGCGTAGCATCTTACAAGATTTAGAACAAATTATAAGGCAAAACGAAAATAAGAGATACTGTGGGAAAATTTGATAAAGATATTCTTTCTCAGACCAATGAAAGCTCTTAGTTACTTTGAAACATCTGTTTTTGTTTTTCATCATGATCAAATTTTCAATAGATTGAGGGAGAAAATTAGGCACAGCTTTTTTCCATTTTTTATATTTCAAACCTTCTGTTTTTCATCTGCCACAGCTAGAGCAGACCTCATTACTCTGCCTTGGAAGGCATCTGATGAATGAACAGCCTTAATTGTGCTGATCATTTTACTTCATGTTTGCTCATGGCTGGAACTAAAACTAATTTTGAATATGAATCCAGCAAATAATCAACATATTTAACTGCTGCAAAAAGAAGTACATCAGAAATTCTAATTCCCTTTCAGTTTAATTCTTTTGTTAGAGGACTGCTTCCTGTAAGGTGTCTGTTAAAGAATGACTAAAAATACAGCAATTACATGTGAAGATGAAACTACTTCAGTTCAATTTAAAGCAAAGCATCAGTCAGAAATGTAACACAATGACTCATTTGCACATCCTTTGATTTAAGGTGAAACTTACATAGGTAGTTTTTAAAAACATGCAAACAAACAATTTTATGGATTTCACTGATGCCCTGCGATGGACTGGTGCCCCGGCTATAACAGAATGATTGCAGGAGATAGGCAGCAGCCTCCCTCACAACAGACAGTACAGATAGTGGATGGATGGATCTTATTGAATATGATCAAACTAAAATATTAACACTTTTAAAGTTCAAATTTTTGCATGTCAAAATCCAAAACTTTAATGGATAATTTTTTATGTGATAGACCAACACAAATTGTGCGTATTCAAAATATTGAATAAATTAAGTTTGAATTAAAAACCTATTCAGTCCTCCATAATTAATCCACTGTACAACAACGTTTTGCAGCTTTTAAAGGTGCAAGTCTTTTTGGGTATATCTCTACTAACTCTGCACATCAACCGACTTAAATTGTTGTTAAGGTTATCCGTACAAGAGGGGAGCTTGACAGGAGTCAGAAGCAGAAATAATTTTCAGTTGTAAGAATCTCTACCCTCAATTTTATGGATTGTGAGCACAGATTTGGAATTATTAATCGGTACCCTCGGTTTAATAAACCATGCATAAGAATTCAGAAACCGTATCCATGGCTTTTTAAAGCTTATACTGAATTTACAAAAGAAGCTAGCTCAAAACGTTTTTTCATGCACCTTCACAACGTTTTAACACAGTAAAGCTATAAATATTTTGTGGAGATTAAAAAGAAAAACGAAACACATGATAATGTTGTTCTGCCGCATTTGTCTAAAAACCTCAGCTAATCACATGGCTCGGTCCGAATCCAATAATTGGAACATCTGTTTCCTGATCAACCGGACAAGCACACTACTGCATTTATGTTGCTCCTCCACTCATTACATGCTGCCACATTCTGCAAAAGAGCACCACTGTTGAAAGAGATTCCCTGCTAAATAATGTCAGTTAAGGAGAAACAGCTGGCTGCTACCACTTCAACTTTAGTTGAAACAATAAGAGTCCTAAAAAGAAAAAAAATGCAATTTGAAGTCACAAAAAACAAAAGAGGGGCGAGTGAACTGCAACTGGTGTTTTGTGCTCTCTTGCCTGCTGCAGAGGGTGACAATTTTTCTGGATTCCCACGGGTCACGGGATTCCTACAGGATTCTCGCGGGACGGGAGTCAATTTCACTGTTGGTAACGTGATCAGGACGGGACAGGAAAAAATCCACGGGATCAGACGGGAAACCGGGTGTACTACACTGCACGCTCCTAAACTGAAACTGCTACGTTGTTGCTACACCACCTGGATAAACTGGTAAGCATATGACATCCGACTGAAAATGCGTGTATCTTATGCTGCGTTCGTGAGCCCATTCAAACCAGTGGGACATTATCCTACCTCCAAATAGGAAAAGTGCACTGGAATGCCTGTCAAAGTGGAACTTCCTACCTGCGAACTCGGGGTAGTTCAACGTACCCCGACTTCACCAAAATTAAGTTGGAGGATAATGGCAGCGCCCACGGAGTCTCACGCCCTGAGAGGTAAAACTTGAACGAATAGGCTATAAACTGAACTTCTCTGCTTGTAGTGTTGTTTTAGACACTGTCATTTTAACACAACTTGTTTTTCATATTATGGTGTGAATGTCGTTGGCATGCCTCTTAATAAACAAAGTGGCTATCTGTTTAGCACGGCGGTCGTCCATGTTTTCTGTTTACATTCCACTTTGATTGCTTCGAACGCTTAGAAGTGGGAGCTAGTACATTTCAGGTCAGAGAAGTCCCACATCCCACTGGTTTGGATGGGCTCTCGAACGCAGCATTAATAGTTTGGTAGTCAGACGAGTCGAGTCCATTCATGATGTGGTAAGGTGGCCAAACGAGAATGCAGGGTATGGTTAAAGATGCCGGATAAAGCTAAATAGATAATATTTGATACTGTGCTAGGTCTCTATCTAAGTCTTGGATCAGTTGGATTTATTTTAACACAAGGACGAGGCCATCTATTCATCCATTATCTATACTGCCTATTTTATTCTGGATAGACCGTATCCGGATAGACAGGCAATTCTAACAAATAGAAATCTTGTGTATGTTTTGATGACTTTTTAATACCTAATAAACAACTATGAACTATCCAGTCAACAGACTGTTTCAATTGAATCCCTACACGCCATTTAGATTTGACTCTTAGTTGTTCTAAATTATGCACAACCGGACTCTACGTACTAATCAAATAGCTTGTGAAATTTGTTCCAGTGGATTTTATTTAGAGCTTTGGAGTAAAGAGGGCTTAAAACTGTACTAATTCTCACCAGGAATGCAGATTTTTTTTTGGAAAAAACTGAGAAAAAATGTATTTCTTCAGCTTTATAGTAATGCTATTTGTCACATAAAATACCAATAAAATAACATCAAAGTTTGTGATTATGTGAAAAATGCATTAAAATTTTAACAAGTGCCATAAGTAGGGACAAAATGTGTTGTAACCTTTATAATTTAAGCTTAATAAAGTTATATGGATCAGATAAGCGCTTCAGTAACAAAAAGAGTTAGATGAAATGCATTGCTTGGGGGGAGCAGCAGGTGCGATAGAAAACACAAGACGCTCTGTTCTTACAAGGAGAGGAAATTTTTATTTATAACACATGATGCTGACAGAGACTCTCTGGCTCAGCATCTATATTACAGGGTTTATCTGCAAGGCTGTGCATGTACTGTATGGTATTTCTGGAAACCAACATTGCAGTGGCACTATAAACACACGCTTGAAATAACAGTTTCTTCCCTTTTTTTGTCCTTTTCTTTTTTTAAAAAAAAGGTATAAACAACAATATAAAATATTTGTGCTGTTGGCAATTTACAAAAAAAGTATTTTGACTTGATATCTGTGCAATACTTTTTTCTGCTTTTTATTTTCTCCATCATTTAAAACAATATGTGTACACCAGAGTCCCATCTGGACTCCAGCTTCAGTCATGCAGGCTGCACAGTTTTTGATTTTTTTTCATGATAACTCTAATATAACTCATCTGCCCATTATAAAAAAAACAGACACATGCAAAAAGCTCCAATTGTACAGTTACAGCTTACCTAACATGGTCTGTTTAGCTTCAAGCAAATATTACATTATGTACAGTTGGACTTGAATCGTAAGAGGACTCATATGAAAGCCTGCCGCACATATTTGGGCTTCGGCACACAGTAGAAGAAAAGTTTGGCATCTTTTACAATCTCCCTTCAGCTCTGTGTCCATGGTTATAAAGAGTCCGGAACAGTGAGCAGTGACCAGATGTTCTCTTAGTAACCTCAAGCATCCGACAGAACTCCGAGTTGAACTTTGGCAGTGCAGTTGTTCTGTCTTGGTTATCAATTATGATTTATCCCCTACTTCTATTAGTAAGAGAATGTCAACACAACAAATATACCAAGAATTAACAGGAAACAAAAAAAAATATGTCTTGTTTTTGCCTCATATATCAAATATGATGCCTGGCTGCCAAGTCTAACTAAGTCTGAAACGATGGGTCATGTATTTATATGTAGAACAGTTTATAAAAGGTTGGCTACCCTCTTCTGTTTGGCCCAGAATTCGATTGAATGTCTGATTAAAGAACGTCAGCACTATATCTCTTTTTCCTTTGGAATCAGGATGGCCATCAGTTATAGTGCTGCTCATTAGTTAAATTAAAACACTGCGGACTGGTATTACTTAATATAGAACACTCTCATATATACAGTAAGGCCTAGAGGAGTGAGTGTGTACTGTACAGGTTGTTGTGGAACCCTCTCGCCACGATGAAGCAATACAAGTATGGCTGTCAGCCCGAACAGATTTATACAAATTCTAGTAAATGCACATGGCTTTTTGTGAAATATAATTTGCCAAGTGTTCATTTGAAACCAAAATATAGTGGAAAAAAGACTGCACAGAAAAACTAATGTCACCACATGTATAAAAAAGGTTCCATATTTACAACATCTGTGTGTCAGAAAGAATCAAAAATAGGAACTAACAGCTGTGTTTATTTTGTGAGGATATTTTTCAGGCTAAGACGCAGTCACACAGATAAGAGTTTATCTAGCAGGGAGTTCAGGAAGCCTTTCACTCGGTTTTCATATCTGAGTTGGCGGCCATCCTGATGATCATCATTGATAGGTTCTTTGAGCAGCAATTTATACTTATCAATCTGCAATCTGAAACCAAAGTGACCCTGTTGACCTTTCTATTTACACTGGATTGGGTGCTACTTTCATATTTTTACAGTCAAATGACGCCTTCCACTTTCTATCGTCTTGTATCTACAGGCATTATTTCTACAGGCATTATTGTTTTCTCACCAGTCTATTTTCACTCACTCTACATACTTGTAGACATGTACTGGTTACTGGTATCAGGGTGTGGCAAACCTTTAATTAGCAACAAGTTAAAGCTACTAAAATGATCTGTTATTCTGAATCTACAATTTAAGGTCCTTTGAATGGAATGGGAGAGGAAGTCCCTTTCACTGACCTGGAATCCACTGACAATTTCCTACCCACTATAGTGCAATGCTTGTTCGCTGGCTGAATAAAAACTATATGTTTAAAAGGAATACAATTTAAGCTATTTAAGCTTGTATAGACCTTAGGTCACAAAAATCCCAGACAATCATGTTGTGGAAACTGACTAAGCACCTCCCATCAGTCTTATTAAAGTAACACTTTCTTTAAACTTCAGTTCCAATCTAGCAGTATGTCAAATTAAGTAGCCAAATTGATACTTTCACCAAGCAGATAGTCCAACTAATTAGGCAGCTAATATGAGATTATCATTCTGGTAATCAAGAAAAAGAACTAAAAATTGATAAAATTCTGTGCAATAAGCATATCACCTAAGAACAGCTACTACAATAATTTGAAGTTTTTTGAAATGTCTCATTCAAATCTATGCATCACATAATGTATGGCATAAATACCATCAAAATATCTAAAATTCTAAATTATTTTTGACAG
The DNA here is from genome assembly GCA_028564705.1 of Apricaphanius iberus. Taxonomy (NCBI): domain Eukaryota; kingdom Metazoa; phylum Chordata; class Actinopteri; order Cyprinodontiformes; family Aphaniidae; genus Apricaphanius; species Apricaphanius iberus. The sequence goes on along the minus strand of JAPXFQ010000640.1, from coordinate 72,624 downwards.
CAGCAGGAATATTAGTTACTTTTATTTTTCAAATAAAAACAATTGCATCATGTCACATACTTTGGTTTTACAATTTTGTCTAAATGCCTTGATACCGTAAAACTGTGGTACTTTTTCTCAAGAGTAGCATCACAAACCAGCTCATTCTTACTTGCTTGTATTATTTTGTAAAACAAAGTAAGTTTTGTTTTAATCTAAGTCTTGTAGAATAAAAACCAAACAGGTGAAGACAAGATTTTTTTTAAAGAAACAGATTTTTCAATAACATCCACTGACCTTTGTAGATTTTCATGTAAGTTAATGTTTGTAGATCTTCAGTAAGAACCAGTAAAAACCTGTCTGAATAAAATAGTTGTCATTGATCAGCTTCTCCCTGTACCTTTTTGAAATATTCTGCATAGTAAAATAAATAAATAAGCAAACTACATTTAGCCCATCTCCGGCAGCCCCTGTAGCACATCCCTGATGTACTGAAAATTACGTTTTGAAAAGCTCATGGCAGACTGATGGCAGGTACCAAATGTAGTAACAGGAGTCTCAATGAAAACCTGCACAGACTTTAAAAAAATCTACATTTTCTAAAAACTCTTAAATTAATCTCAGGATTTTAAAACAAAAATTTCCAATGAATTGAACTCTTCCTAAAGAGAGCTGGTTTGTGACAGTGCAAAGTCCCCTAGCCCCAGCTCTTTTCCCCCGGTTTCAGTTAAAGATGCGTTAATCCTGATTTTTTATTTTTTTTTGTAAAGCTTTTACCTGCCAATACAGATTTAAGAGTATTTTAACTCCTGAAGAGGTTGTATTTTTTGTATCTTTAGTGATAATAGCTACATATATTAGAAACAGGAGGAGATGTCACACTGTGCGTCAGAGATCAGGTTTTTTTCCATTAAAAAACCCTCACAAATTTATAAGGGAGTTGAAATTTAAAAGTCCTTTAGCAAGTTAAGTTTGCGATTAGAAGTTATCAATACTACCAATGAACAGCAGTCTCCAACTGTATTTCATAGATAATGTGTAACCAAAAATAAATCTTAAATCTAATAAATTTCCAAACGTATGCCAATATTTCCAAATCTAGCATCATCTATGGTCAATACTAAAAGCTCAAGAGGATGAAACCGAGCAAATTTTATGTACTCTATTCAGCCTTACTGTTATCTGCAAAAGTCTACTCCAATTTCAATTTATGCCGTAACCAGTTCAACAAAAGCCTTGGCATGATGGCTGCTCATTTTAAATCCCCAAAAAGGTGCGTATAAATTGAAAATCCAAACTAAAAAAAAATCTAGATGTTGAGAAACCAACATGCAATTGGAAAGAACAGCCAAATCTCTGTATATATCTGCAGAACACATTTTCCTTTTAAATAGTTTTGTAAATCTATTATACTTTCACTGACTTAATTTTAAACCCCACATTGGTATTCATAAAAACTGAGTTCTCTTGCCACCGTAACAACTTCCACAATTAAACATGATGTTTTTGTGAGTACCAACTGAATGGTAACAAGTTAGGAGCACAAACTGAAAAATGTTTTCTGTGTATCTGCAGTGTCTGTTGCAGGCTCCAAAATCGTTATGTCAAAAGTTTTCCACTTACTGTAATCAAATTGACTAATTGTACTAAACTTTTACTAAGACAGGAATAGTTAGTTATTCAAAATGCAGCTAAATCTAGGACAAACTTACACCACTGTGTTGGACCTTTGGTAATATTGGTAACTTTCATGGTTATACAACAACAAGATGTTTCTCACAAAAAATGACAGGTTGCAATTGCATCCTTTGATTGAAAGATTAGAATGCAAATGCTGGATGAACTTAAAGCCACTCTTGTAAGTAACCTCTTAAGCACTTCATACCCAGCAACATTGCAAACTAACACATTTGACTTGTCAACCCTTAGATTTAGTAATGTACCCAATCTCTCTCACACTGAGAGCTCAGAACAAACACAGCTGCTGTTGCTACAAGAAACAAGAAAGACACTATGCATTTTTCTCTAAGACAGTCTCTTTACATGTATCTGTGATTTCAGCAATCACATTCAAGCCAAAGTGATCTAGGAGCACAGATACGTCGGACTCGAAATTACCTAATGATTTGTCCATTACCAAGAGACACACTGTGGCCCTATGTCTACATGAGGCGCCCTCTTAAGCCAGTTTCTGCTCCTCTAAAGTCAGCACTGACATCTCCCGGGAATACTGCGGCCCTGCCGGACGGGAGAAATGATGAGGGAGGTCTGAATTAAAGGATCTGGGGTCATGTCGCAGCCTGTAAGCCCAGATAATGGCAACCAATCCTGAGTTAGCAGGAGACTGCTAAAAGAAATGCACCATTGAAGGCACTTTTTTTAAACAACAGTGCTTCTGTTCTAAGTAATTCAAGTTCAGGAAAAAAATTAATCAGGGCCCTCCATGTAAAGAGGACTTTTATACCTATGTTACCTTTTTTCTCACTTTTCTTTGCCTTGAAAAAAAAAAGAGTGTAGCTTCAAAGAGGCGGGGGTGGTGGGTTGGCTGACAGAGAGGGTAAAGTGAAATCCCTCAGGAAAAGTCAAACAAGACTGAGGACAAAAAAGGCAATAAAAACTAAAATAAAACCAGACCTAAAGATAAAAACAAAAACCAGTCTACAACTTTGAAACTCACATACTTTTGTCATTTCAGTTTATGAGTAGATACGATACAAAGCCTGCAAATCAGAGCTTCCCTTACAGTCTTAGACATGCTTAGAGCAGGAGTCGGATGAGAACAGCACCTGGAAATGACTGGTCCTCTGTGGTGGAATATTAGATTGGTTGGTTGGTCCGTGTGAACATGTCATGTTTAACGAGTGTTCAAGAAGGGTGTAATAGCCCCATTGTGTTGTGGAGACTGAACTTTACAGGCCAGCTGACGGTGCATGTGAGTGATTATGTGAGAGATGGGGCTGGATTTTTAATAGTCATCCCCGCCCCCATACATGTCGGCCAACTTCTTAAAGCGAGGTCCCCAGTCATTGAGGTAGTCATAGTCCTGGTCTCCTGTGCTAGAAGAGTTGAGGGAGCTGACTGAGCCGGCGGTGGAGCCACTGCCCTCATAGTCAAAAACAAGCAGGGAATCATACGGTGGGGCTGTGGGGTCGTTGTCCGCAGCCCGCAGTCCCTAATGAGGAAGAGCAAAAAAAAAAAGAAGGGTAAATTCAAAGGATAAACATGACACATGAAAATAACGCAAATTGGTTAAAGGCTCCCGATGATTATTGTTGTCCAGGTATACAAAAGACTTAAAAACACCCATAAAAAATCATGTTAAACTGTTTTTACACTTTAAAGCTGTTTTAAGGGGATTGGTTGATTGTACTTAACAGAGCAAATCAGAACGCCATATCACTGTGAAGTTTGGTAAGAAAAAGAAGTCTTCAGAGTGGTCCAACGCTAAGAGATGGACATTCTGTTTTAGGAGAATGAGTTGCTTTATTGTTTTAGTACAATAAAGCAACTCATAATGTTAAAGTTAGTATACATGGGAAAATGGCATGTTTGTAGAAACTAAAAGTATTCACTTTCTCAAGAGACCTTTTAAATGTTAGCACTGTTTTCTGAACCAATCAGTTTCCATGTTTCTACATCAAAGATATGTTGATGGTGGCTGCTGGCTGTGTCTCTCTGTCACCTCCACTGATCGTTATCCGCTAATATAGAGTTGAATGCCACGGACATGAACATTTTCTGGTTGAGTTGTTTTAAACGACTCTGGGTCAAGTTGCTCCTTTGCCAACTTTGACCCCCATTTTGTACCTACAATTTGGAGCCTGTCCCTGCAGTAACAGGGCAAGAGGTGAGACAAGTTGGCAGTCCATTACAGGACTGACAAAGACAGATAATGTAGCATGCCTTTATTTATAACCCAGGAGAGATTAGACCAGAGAGCTGTGGGTTTTCCTGAGTTTTCCCTTTTACACTGCAAAATGTGGTGGGAAAGTATTAAATGAATCATGCAAGACTTGCAGTAGCCAATGTATTGGCATTCTTGCTAAAATTTCATGCCACAGGCTTGTTTTCATTCAGTTTGAGAATGACATGGCTGCAAAAAATTTTAGGCGACAGGGAACTACTGCCGAGAACAGTGAGCACTTTGTATAAGAGGGAGGATTTTTCCAGTCGTGTTAATTAATTTGGAATGCTGGCAGAAGAGGATGTTAGAAAATACTGACTGCCAAAGCTCACGCAAAAGACTACCATAAGACCCACAACTAGAAAGATTCATATATATATATATATTCACCTGTTCTGTGAAGGCCTCAGAGATTTATTAGAGAACATTAGTGAATAGTGCAATAAAGACCAAGGAACACACCAGCCTCAAAAGTTCAGGGATAAAGCTGTGGAGAAGTTTATTGTGGACTAAGATTATAAAACAATGTCCAAAGCTTTGGATCTTCCCCAGAGGATTTTTTTATTCATCATTTGAAAATTATAAGTACAGAGCAATAGCAGAGCTACCCAGGCAACCAGAGCTGACATGCCAGGGAAGATGGGTTTCAGTTAGAGAAGCAGCCAAGAGGCCCATAGTTGGTCTGAAGGAGCTGCAAAGATCCATGGCTCAGGTATTTGAGCACCGTGCAAATGTATCTTTTACAAAACAGTGGCAAGAAAAATGTCATTTTTGAAAGAAAGGAGCTTAGTATGGACCTCAGTATGGACAGGTAAGCTGTTCAGAATTGATTGGAAAGGGATGGAGCTAAATACTGGACAACCCTGGAAGAAAACCTGTTAGAGGATGAGAAAAGGCTTGAGACTGGGATTCACCTTCCAGGAGGACAGAGCTACAATAGATTTGTTTGAGCACAGCATTTCCATTTGTTAGAATGGCCCAGTACAGACTAGAACCTAAATCCAATAAGAAATCTGTTTCAAAGCTTATAAAATTATGTTTTACTAACAGTACCTTAGGTTGGTCATTCACAAAAAATCCAAATATGGAAGTTTCTATAAATAAAAAATGTGTGTTGACACATTACAAATATCAAAAGTTTTGTTCTTAAAAATAATTTATTTTCTTTCTCATTCAGTGCACTTGTTTCAAAGAGAGACAAATTAGGTGAGGTGGGTGAGGAGAAAATACCTCGTTGACTTAAGAGCTATATTGATAAAAGACTAAAAGCCACAGCCCCTAAGGATTCAAACTGTAGGAAAAACACCATGTGTTTGCTGTGTTTCAGGTAAATCGGACTATTGGAGCGAGATCAGGTGAGTTTATGTGTGTGAGATAGAGACAGACAGAAAGAGAGTCAAGGCTGGATGGATCAAAGCTGAACAGCTGCCAACACCTCTCGAGTGTGAACGCGTTGTCATGAGTCTGTCAATCAGCATTTGCTCGCATAAATGTGCCAGCATTGGAGTGTAGTGTGTATTTGTGATTATTTAGCGGGTGGATTGGGTGTAAAGTAAAAGAAAACTATTTTTTGTCAACCAAAAAGTAAATAGAATTTACTAATTGCATTATATATCGAAAGGAAGCGTGAATGAGAAGCTACCACATCATGCCATAAACAACATAAAAACAAACACACATTTTGTGCATGCCAGATATATAAGTGTCACCTCATGGATAAAGTCCCCAATGTCACCAGGATGGGGTACAACTGGTCTGATGGGGTACTGGGACTCTGGGATTATGGGCCTTTCGTCAACTCTGCGTATGCCAGGCGGCTTACTGATGATGTGTTCTAAAGAGTCGGGCTGCTGCAGCTGGCTCAAGTCGTAATCCTGCACAGCCACATAGACACAGACACAAAAGCATGGTAAGCATGAACACAGACATCACGTATGTGGGGCGTGTCTCTCTGTAGCTCTTACTTGATCCTCTTCTCCTCCCCCCTCCTCATCATATTTGAGAATGTTGTCTCGGACGTCATCTTCAGGGTCAATCAGCAGCTGCTTTGTCTGCCTCTCCTTCTCCCTGCGCTTGATCCACACCACAAACAAGAGCACCATGCCTGCAACGATGCACACAGGAATCTTACACAGCTGCAGGATGTGCTGAAACAACACATCAACTGACACTTTTACTTATTGATGAAGGGGTGTTCTCAGCCTTCATAAGGGATCTATATACCACAATAAAACCCAACAGCATGTAATAGTAAAGGTCAGATTTAAAAAAAAAATTCTAAAAGAAAAATAAGAGTTTAATTTCATTTTCACTCTATTTGAAATTGAGTTTGCACAATTAGGGGTACCCTTTTAAGTATTGCCAAAGCTATAATGGTATGTGTTTGGTTCTTACTGTGCAACTTTCTATTTACCATTATTAATGGAAATTAGGTCTTATTGTTGCACTTGACATTTAAAATAACATAACTAGTCATTTTATGTTTTTTTAAACCAGCAAAGTTGCTGTGTATTATGATTTTGAGCTTTCAACCTTTGCCTGTGACGGAAATGCAGTTTTAAAAATGTGAGCAACTGTTAGAAAATCTCACATTATAAAAACCCATTTTTACAGCAACTATAGCAAATATATAAAATGCTAATAAAAATAATAATAATAAATATATATATATAATGTATCTCTAAAAAGAGAAATCAGAATTTGCTAAAATTGATATTGGCTGATTAGAACTTTATGAAACTGTTTTAAATCATCCAATCATAAATTTACCACAAATCTCTGCATGCTACATCTTTAATATTTCCTGCAGGCTTATCTTTGAATCATGCAAGTATAACTTGCAGCTATTAGGTTATCTGAGGTATTGAGTGAACGGGAAAGAGTGTTACGAAACAAAGAAATCATGAAATAATCCATTAAGAAATGCTCGAATATCTGAATAAAAACAAGTTGTACTGTTTGTAATGTTACAATTGTATACTGTAAACTGAAAAATGTCTAACAATTCTTATTGTAACATAAATCTTGTTCAAGCATAATCTCTATGTTATAACTTCAGGCCTCCAGTTAACAGGAAAAAAAAAAGTACTTGCTTATTGCACTGAAGGCATTTCTCTAATAAAGTTGTTACACAGAGAAATGACTGAGGGACCGTAAGGTCAATTTGTCGATCCATACAGCATTTAATTTAGACAACAGCATTTTGTATTTACAGTTTTATTAGATGGATAGCTACAGCAAAACTAATCACACTAATGCAGTAAACAAGAATATATTTCTAACTTATTTTGGGGGATTTATCGTTGTCCTTGTTAATATACATTCTTTTAAGTTTCTATTTGTTATGTCTTGGACTTCTATATTTTAAATTAGTGAAACTATGTGGTTTTCTACTGTATTTCACTGGAAAAAAGGCCTTAGAAAATGTATTGAACAGAAGCTGAAACAAACAAAAACCATTACGTTATAAAGTCATAATGATTTGTATTGGTAATCTTAATGAAAGTTTATGGGTTTTCTTGGTGCTAAGCCTTTTTTTAAAGAAGGAAAAAATACAGTACATATGTGGATTCTTTAATAACATCAAGGTACCATTGAATGAGCTAATGAAGAACACTTACAGAGCAGTATAATGATGCAGATTAGGATGGAGATGATGGCTCCAGTCCCCAGGCCAGCAGCCACGACAGCACCAAGTGTAGTACAGTCTCCATTTTCATCGCATGGACACACCTTCACTTTGATGACAGACCTGTTGGACAACGGAGGGTTTCCCGAGTCTGACACGATGATAGGGACCTCGTACATTCCTGGCTCTAAGTATACTTGGTACCGAAGAGCCAGACGGGCATAATCACCTGAGCACAGTAAACAAAGAAAAAAATGCGCTTAGAAATAATGATGTTCATATTTATGATTTTGAAACTACATTTGTAAGAAGAGCTAAAATTGACACAAAAATGTTTTAAATTTTATCCAACATTTTATTTAAACTTGCTGTCATCTTTGAATGTTTTTGTCTTAAATGTAGCTAATTCAATTCAAATTCAGTTCAAAAGCATTTTATTGATTTTTAAATTTAAAAGATAAAATGAATGAATTACACCATTCTTAAAACCATTTTCTGTCTTGGAAACCTAATAGGAAACTGTATGTTTAAACTAAATCTTTTAAGCAACAACAGAGGGCACGGAAGGCAACTTTATTTGAATAGCACACTTTCAACAACCAGGCAATTCAAGGTACCTTGGGTGATTAGGAGATAAAATAAAAGCAGCAATACAAGAACAGTAAAGCATAAAACACAACGAGACAGACACAGCATGACATTCCAGCTTTTATTAATCAACTACTCAAAGACAAGACCAATGGAATTTTAGCCACGATTTAAAGGAAGTCAGTGTTTCAGCAGCTTTACAATCATTTTTGAAGTTTGTTTGAAATTAAAGGAGCATAGAAACTGAAAGCTGCTTCTCCATGTTTGGTTCAAACTCTAGGTGTAATTAGTAAACTAAGTTTGAAGACCTGAGTGGTTGGGAGGTTTTGTATAGTAAGAACAGTTCTTCAACATACTTTGGTGCTAAGCCATTCAGTGATTTATAAGCTAGAAGGATTATATTGAATTATATTCTCTGAGCTACAGGAAGCCAGTGTAAGGAATTTAGAACTGGGATGATGTGCTCTACTTTCCTGGTTCTAATGAGAACGTGAGCACCAGCGTTTTTGATCATCTATAGCTGTCTGATTTGACTTTTTTGGCAGACCCTTGAGAACACTGTTGCCGTAATAAAGCAGAATAAACATGGATGAGTTTTTCAAGGTCCTGTTGCGACAGTAGTCCTTTAAACCTACAAACGTTTTTTCTTCAGGTGATAGAAGGTTGACCTTGCTATTGCCTTTATTTGACCATGAAGGTTCAGGTCTGAGTCCATTATATTTGACACAAATAAGTTCCTGTTCTTTAGGTATGCCTCATACCAGCCAAGTACTCTACCAGAGAGTCCGACCCAGCTCTCGAGTCGTTTCAATGCTATATCATGGTCAACACTGTCAAATGCTGCACTTAGATCTGAAAGTACCAGCACTGTGGTTCTACAGCACTGTATTTATGCGGAAGTCATTGAAAACTGATGGGGCAGTTTCAGTGCTCACTACAGTTGATCATTTAATGAGTTGATTTTAATCTGTAAAGCACTTTGAGCTGCATTTTTTAAACAAAGTTTGATTTGATTATTCTTATGAAGCTATTTAACTCTCAAAATACATTTTTTTCAATAATCTTATGAATGGTATATTAGAGATTGACCTGTAGTTCTGCATTAACTTGTTATCCAGGTTGTTCTTCTTCAGTAGTGGTTTGATGACTGCTGATTTTAAAAGCCTGGGTGATGACACCTGACAGGGGGAGGAGTTTACTACTTGAATCAGATCAGACGAGGAAACTTTAAGAGAAATTGTGGGTAAGATAATGTGGCAGAAATAGGAGGAGATTAATTGGTTAATGATTTCTTCATGGTCTTTTGGCATTTTCTATGCATTGTTGTTGAGTCGAGAACACATTGGTAATGAGCTTGTTACTGAAGTACAGATTGAGCCTCTAATTGTCAGAATCTTTTCAGTAAAAAAACAACAACAGGCAAATTCATTGCAGGCCCTGTTGGATTTAAGCTTAGTGGCTACAGTCACAGGAGGATTAGTTACAAGTGTCTTTCAACTGTTACAAATAAAGTCCACATATTATAAATGTTTTGGTTAATGATTTCAGAGAAAATCAATTCACTCACATGTTTCAAAGCTAAGTATATCTGTTCAGTCGGTCTTTGTAGACCTCACAGTGAACATAGTGTCAGGTTTAATATAGAAAGCTATAATAAACATTAGTTATTTTCTTCTTTCTGTGTCTCTGCTCTGTCTTCTCAAATGCCCAGTTGGTCTTGACAGATAACCACTTGTACTCATCCAGGTTCTGCTTTAAATTTCTTCCTTTTTAAAGGGGAGTTTTTCCTCTTCACTGTTGTTATATGCTTGCTCCGCATGAGGGATTGCCATGATTGGAGTCAGGGAAAAACTTCAAATCAATCACTCATTGCACTCTGCTGGGATTATATCCATCCATTCTCTAGGGTCGGGTCATGGGGGTAGCAGCTTGAGCAAAGAGACCAAGAGTTCCCTCTCCCCAGCTACTTGGGCCAGCTCCTCAGTAGGAATCCCAAGGCATTCCAAGGCCAGCCGAGAGACATAGTCCCTCCAGGGTGTCCTGGGGGTTCTACTGGGCTTCCTCCCAGTGGGAAGTGCCCGGAACACCTTACCTAAGAGAGGTCCAAGAGGCATCCTGACCAGATGCCTGAGCCACCTCAACTGGCTCCTCTAAATGTGGAGGAGCAGTGGCTCTATTCCAGACCCCTCCTGGATGACCAAGCTTCTCACCCTAGCTAGAGCTAAGACACCCTGCAGAGTAAACTAATTTCAGCAGTTTGCATCGGTGATCTCATTCTATCAGTCACCATCAAGATTTGGTGACCATAGATGAGGGTGGGAACATAGACCAACTTTTCGGCTCAGCTCTCTCTTCACCACGACAGACCGGTATAAAACCCAATACTGAGGTCACTGGAAAGGATCCGATCATCACCTTGGCTGCACCTACAAATCCTGTCCATAAAAGTTATGAACAGAATCTGAGACAAAGGCCACCCTTGCATAGTCCAACTCTCACCGGAAATGAGCCTTGAACTTAATGGCGGCAATTCAGACCAACCCCTGACACTGATCAGGGGTTGGCCCGTATATATATATATATATATATATATATATATATATATATTTTTTTTTTTTTTTACGTGTCCTGTCTAGCAGTTTGCTACTCAGAATTCGTGTCTGAGTACCAAGTACAAGACCAACAGATTTACTTTACCAAGCAGAGCATTGCAGCTTTGCTGTAATGCTCTGCTTGATGTATATGTATGAAAAATCTTTATTAGTGATTACTGTGGGTTCAATTTCCTGAAGTCATGGACAGGAAACAGACACAAGAAGGAAGAAGGTGAAGAAGAGAAACAGGACCAGCAGAGGCGCGAACTGAGGACACAAGACAGGGAGGCAAACAACGAACACAAGAAAACATCCCAGTCCTCCACCCCCGCCGGACGGCAGAGAAGTGGTAAAACAAAACAATCAAAAACAGCGAATTGAACAGAACAACACCAATAGTTCAGATCCAGCAATATAAACTAAGAGTTACACATTCACTACACACAAGCTTGGATTAATAAACACAATACTAATGTTTCTGGTAAGCTCCTGGTAACAACTAACTAATGACGATAACCTCAGCTCAAGATATGTCCGTACTCAACAATGTCCCCACATCTATATGTTTGTGCGAGCATGCAGGTGTGAATAAGGTTTCCCCATGCAAGTGATTGATAGCTGGGGTAAGGAACCGTCAATCCGTCCTACGGGAATCGACACAGACATGAAGGAGGCAGGAGACGCATACGTCCAGAGTCCCACAGAGCGCAGGAGCCGCAGGCAGACCAGCGCAGGGCCGATCACCCACCAAGAGAGGAACAGATGGAAGCCCCAGGGGAACAACAAGCAGCCGCAATGCTGGGGCCCGAGAGATCGCAGTGACGAGCTCACGGGCTCCGCCGGAAACGGCTACGCCAGGGCGGGCCCGGAACAGGACCTGGAGGCAACGGGGATCAGGGGCACCCCGCCCCTCAGCAGGGCCCCGACCAGGGACCAGCCGATAGGGGTCCGAGCCAGGCCGCAACCGGGGCCCCCGGCCCCAGGAATCGAGAAAAAAAAGGGAATGTATATCCCCGTTTTAAATTACTGTTCAGAGGACACGCCTTCTACAACATTCCACTCTTCTCACAAGGCCATCAAATATATTTCCAATTCCCAAATCAAATTTTTGTTTTGTTTTTAAACAATGTTTATTTTTTATCAACATGCTCAGTAAAAAATGATAAATTCTCTTTGTCCATTTAATAATGAAGCTTATAGTTTACTCAATGTCTCTTGATGCATTACCGCAGTGACTTAAATCTATACATTCCCTAATAAATTCATTGGGAACAATTAAGAAATACAGAGGTGCGGACTTTGTTAGAAAAAAAAACCAAACTCTGATATTATGAGACAATGACCACAGAATTGCAAGGCACAATTGTGTCAGGGCACAAGTCTAGGAAAGATATGAGAGATAATCTGTAGCAATAAGATACATTAGTATTACTATTGATCTAATGACAGCAGAAACCATAAAAAATACCTATTTCTGAATAATTTCCAGTACATCTACAAACAACTGCAAATACTGTTAGTATTTCCTTCTCCTGAAAGTCATGTGGTAAATGTGGTCATGGCAGAATCATACTGTGGTTTTACAAAACCTTTGAAGAAGTTTTGGAGTAAGCAAACAAGTTTGGACCTGAACCCAGAACAGTTTTTCTGGGGAGACAAGATGGCTTGGGACCAGTGCTCCTCACCCAATCTGGCTGAGTGTGTATTTTTGCTAAGTGGTGTGGGTACATTTCCAAATGAAAGGTGTGCCAAGCTTCTGTATTATTCTTAAAAAGATCAGATTTTTATTATTATGAACAAATCACTTTACAATCTGTTGTTACAGGATTCTTGAATCAAAAGTGGATACATAAAGTACTTCCATATAGTAGGAATGACAAATAAGTATAATTTGCACTTCCACACTTTGCTAATTTTCAGTAAGGGTATGTAGCAAGAATGGTATAAAAATCCATGTTACAAAATGTAAATTTTTTCTCTATTTTTTTCAGAGGCAGCTACTTACCACTGATCCGTGCAATTGTCCAGTTGCGTCGGATGCTGCTGGGGAAGTTGGGCAGCTCGAAGACAAAGGGTCCAGCATTTGGATCCGTGTCAGCATCAGCGGCAGTAATGTTGACACCATTGACGTTTTTGTTCATCCTTTCACAGATCTGAGACTCCCTTGGTACAAGCACTGGGGGGTTGTCATTAATATCTATCAAATAGATCTGCAGCGTGCCTGTGCCACTGGCTGCAGGAGAGCCTGGGAGGAGGAAGAAAAAGATGAAAAAATAACATCACGACAGAAGAAGATGACAAGTGAAGATGTGTGTGGTGAAGGGGAGGACTAAAAGGAAAAACAAAGACATTTTGGGCCAACAGAGGAAATTTAAAAGTAATGAAAAAAAGAATAAACAGAGCAATCACATATCAACTGAAATTAGATTAAATGAAACATTTTTCATTCAAAGTTATGATACTGGAGGTAGGAGTGCTATCAGGCTGGGGGATAGTTTCATCTTTTGAAAGAAATACTTCTGACAGTTTTGCTTTTCACTTCATCTTTTGGCCTCACAACCAAATCAATCCCATCACAGTCATGCAGATGCAGGCAGAGCACATCCAATTGCACGGAGAGGGCTTAGCCAGAATAATGATGACTGTAATACAATAAAACAGCTCCTTGTCTGTGTGCATTTACACAATACTTTGAGTCATCTTTGATGCTGGACATAAAGGCTTTATGCAGGAAATCAGTTTGTTCTTATTTTTTCTGAAAGAAGAATGGGACATTTGAGGGGAAAAAAAAGGTTTTGAGAGTCAAACATATAGTAAATATGAGAAGAAATTGCATAAACAACCTACAGTTCCAGTCAGAAGCTGATATATGCTCATCAAGAGAAATAATGTCATTTCACTTTTTATAATTCATTGATGCATGTTTTTTTTCCAGGGTGGACTGATTATGCAACACAAAACGTGTGATTTTAATAATCAAGCATGGTAGTGGTGGCACCGTGTGCAAGTTCAGTTTTACTGCCAGGGGTTTTGGTCCGTTACACAAAGATGTGCGGATTAGTTTAACAATTTTTTAAAAATTCTAACTCAAATCAACATTTTACTAGTTACCAGTTGTACAGAACTGGGTGTTCCACACGGATAGATATTAGACACACAACAAACATTAAACTTGTGGAGAGGCCCAACTAATTACAAAAAAGAGTTGTCAAATCCAACCAGTTGAGTAAATCTAAATTTATGCTCATATTTTTTACATTCAAAATCAATTGAAGTTGTATTTTATATTTTTAGTCCCCATCAAAAAAGAAAACTATCATAACATGATGACATTAACATGACATACTTGTCAATTAATAGCATACTGTATGTAAACTTCTGACTGTACATGTATGCACTTATAAGAAGACACTTATTGTACTCTTACTATAGGTTAATTTTACTTTCACAGAAAATCAAGTATTAGCAGTTTACTACGTCCTATTTATTTTAGTGGTTAGTGTGGCAACCGATGAACAGAGTACTTAGACCTCGACGCAGTTCAAATCCCGTCTTTGAGGACATTTGCTAAGGTCTTCCCCCACTTCTCCCCACCTTCTGTCCACTGCTGAATAAAAGCCACTAGAGCCACAAAATGAAAAAAAAAGACACAATCAATAGAATTTTGTTTCAATCAGCCAAATTAATTTGTTTGACCTTTTCATTCATGAAAATGTTAAAAGCTAAACAGCTTGGAAAGATCGACTGACCTTTCTGTTTTTTTTAGAGGTTGCTTAAAATACTGGAACTGTGAAAGTTCAAAGTCTCATTACATCAGTACACTGTTTTTCGAGCAACATGTCACAGGTAAAGCAGCTTATATGTTTGTGGAAAAAGTGGCTTTACAATTTCGAAGAGATGTTGCACTTGATCCCACATTTAGAGTCTGTGGAAACTGAGCTAGTAGAATTGGCTCTGATGCTTTAGGCAGCCCATTGCAGGTGCTATTTCAACAGCAGTACTCCCAGCTTTGGACTGCAATAACATGCACTGCTGCACAAAGAAACACTCACACCCCATCTACAGACAATTTTGAAGTTGTTGCATTGATTGAACAGAGTAACAGACCATTACCAACAACATTTATGGAAAAATTGGGAATAAAGGGTAGACATTTAACAATTTGGAAGTGCGATAGCTGAGCAAGAAAACAAACACGAAAAAGGTATGTGTGCAGCAGCAAAATGCGACACCAAAAAATCCCCCCTAAAAAGGGGATTTTAGCAGCATAAAGCTTTGAGCCGCTTATTGAGTGAGTGCCAGGGGGTGACGACCCTTAGCTGCCTCCAATTACGAGTCATTCTGTTGTCATGCCCTAATGGCGGAGCCACTGTATGGTCTCCAGCAACCTTGGGGCCCATCTCTGAGATCAGATAAGGGCTATGTAATTTAAAAAGATTTATTCAAATCTTACAAATCTGCCAATTAATTACGGCTACAGAGCAAGACATTTGCCAAAGAGGAAAAAAGGCACAACTGAAGATAGGTCAGAAGAGTTTGTAAACTGTTTGATCTTTGTTGCAGATCACAACACATTTTTTATCTATTCAAACTACTCATTACAAATGTACAACTGATTTCTATTAGTGTCTAAACATTGTAGGGGCACACAGTAACATTTTATAGATATGAAATGTTAAACTATACAAACAAAAGGTTTTATGTAATACTAGATCAAAAAACCTTTTGTTTTACTGATGGGCATAAGATGAACAAAAGAAACACAATATACAAGTGAAACAAAAAATAGATCATCATGCAAAAGTTAAATTATGTCAGTAATTTAATTAAACTTAAAAGGTGAAACATACACATGATAGACTTGTTACACGCCAAGCGAGATATATCTAGCCTTTATTTGTTATAATTTTACAGCCTATGAAAACCCCAAATTCAAAATCTCAGAAAATTGGAATATTGTGAAAACATTTAAAATTTTCTGACTCAAAGTGTCACACTCTAAACAGCTAATTAATCCAAAACGCTGGCAAAGAGTTCGTAATGGTCTTCCAGCCTGTTTCAGTAGGAATCACAATCATGGGGAAGACTGCTGACCTGACTCTTGTACAGAATACCTTAACTGACACCCTCCATAAGGCAGGAAAGCCTCAAAAGGTAATATCTAAAGAAGTCGAATGTTTCCAAAGTGCTGTATCAAAGCACATCAATAGAAAGTTGTATGCAAGGGAAAAGCGTAGAAAAAAAGGTGCACAAGTAGCAGGGATGGCCGCAACCTGAGAGAGGATTGTCAGAAAAAAGGTATTCAGTAGTGTTTGGCACCTTCACAAGGTCTACTAACCAGTTTTAAAACCTTTACTTTTTGTTTCAAAATACCAAGTTGTGCCAAGATGAGAAGTTTCACATAAAATCATCTAACTGTGAAGCTTTGGCAGCACCTGCCACATTATCCAGCCTTGATATTGTATTATAAAATCACAACTTGAATTTTAAAACTCAGAGAAAAAACTACCTAAAAAAGAAAAACTAAAACAAAAGCAGAAAAATTATGCAAGCTAAGTAAATCGTATCCACAACAAATAAATGCATTTCCAAAGCCAGTTTTTTTTTATAAATCTTTACATACACATCTATAAGACTTTTATATCTGTTGTGTTTGACAGTCACTAATTACATATGTATCAGAATAATCACCATATGTTTTATAGGAGACTATTAAGACAGGTTTTAGGCATACAGCAATGTTTTTATCTAAAATGAACATAAATGTTAAATCATGTTCCACAACCAGATTTACACACATGTTTATATGAACATAAATCACACAGACTTTTTCCTCATTCTGTTGGACTGCTAATCCTAGCCATGTATGGGAGACATGTGGAAGCAGCTTGCCAGAGCTGATAGGAGAATTAAGTGGGCTTTAAACAGCTAAATAAATAATTATATTTGCATAAATTTCTCAAAAGGATTTGTCTTAACTTTTTTTTGAGACATCAGAAGTATTGAAAGGCTTCTACCAGTTGACCATATGCTGTGTGATGAGCACGTCCACATTTTCAATACTTTGCAGGATATTACCGAGTGTGCTTCACACCATGCTGTCACCACCTTTTCACTGTCTATCTCTAATATTCTTACTGCTTCACAAAAACTTTTACAATAATCTCTACTTATGGCAGCACCTGCAAAGTTAGATCTTCAGAGCTGCGAAAAAGTTTTTGGCCTGTTACAGAGTTATACATTTGCTTAAATTTTCTGAATATCAAGCCAAACTGACTATATACTCGTAACCTGAATAATTACAAAATTAAATTTTCAAATGATCATTTAATTCAATTAAACTGAAGAAAAAAACAAGGGAAAAAAGTTTTCAAAAGGCTAAGCCTAATAACAGTTTGTTGGAGAAAATAATTAGTAGAAACAACTTGTGATAATTGGTAGTGAGTCTCTTGAATCTATATGTAGGAATTTTGGCACCTTCTTCTTTACAGATTATTTTCAGTTAACCACATTTGAGGGTTGGAGAATGAACGTTTGGGTAATATGTTTTAAGTCCTATCACACAATTTCAGTCAGGTTTAAGTCAAGACAAAGCTAAAACCTTATTTTTTTAGCCAGTAAAGGTAGACCTATGGTGGGAAGACATTTATTTTATGATTACAGTGTATCGTATCTGGCAGAGGTCAAAATTTATGGTTTCAACAGGTCAGATCATCATTCTAACAGTGGCAACTTTTCCTGTATGTTTCATATTTTTTTTTCTTAAATCTGTATTTTTTAAAGAACTTTAACCCAAAATAATTTTGTAAGACAGGTTATTTAACCTATTTTTGGGATTCTAATGGTCATTTCAATGGCAATGCAAATTCTTTGTAGCTTTGCAAGATTTACTGACTTAAATCTAGCCAAATCATCTCCATCTTGTTTTGAGAATAACAAGATAGCTTCCAGTTTCATGTTTTAGATAATTAGACTCGTTTCAAGTAAATGTTACTTTTTTTCTTATTTCGTCCGTATATCTAAAATTTAACTATTTTACATTTATTCAAGCAAAAATTGTTTTCATATGCCAAAATAAGAAACATCAACTTATTTATAGCTTTATTTATGTCTAGAAATTATTCTTATTTCAAAAGATCTTAGTAAGAAACATTTACATACTGCATGGACAGATAATTCCACATGTTTCTTGTAAATTTGAACTAAAAACAAGTTTATTTATCTAGTATTAAGTGTTACAAACAGGGAAAAATTGAGTAAATCTGTCAGAGGGCATATGGTTTTTCAACAATACTGTACATACTCAAACATAAGTCAAACCTAGAAGTTACTTAGCTTTGAAACTGTGCATTTAGCTGCCATTATGTGAAGTTATAATATTCATAAATAAGACATCAAAATTGTCATAAAATGGTGAGGTTATAAATTAGTGTGGCAGAAAAACTAGAAGAGGATGGTATCGTCTTAACTTCTCGTCTACTGCTGGGCTTCAACATTGACATTTCAAATCACAATTGACTACAAATAAACACATGCAAACAAAAAAGAGCTGTACATAAGGGCATTCACGGATGCAAACACTGAGAAATACTCCTAAGTTTTTAGGCTGGCTCAACTTAAAGTAAACACAGCAAAGAACTGTGTGTCACTGATAAGGCAATTTGGAAAGGGGAAGAAGACATTTCCTACTTGAATAGAAAAAAACACTCAATTCCAGTTGAGCAAAGTGGAACTTATTTGTTTGCTGTGATTGAGTTTGTGCTTGGTTAGGCTTAAGTTTCAACTAGGAGTCAGAACAAAAAGCACATGTGACAGAAATGACAGGAAATAGTGGGAGAAGTCAGGTCTGCACTGAAGATAAAAGAGAGAGTGAGGAGAGGATCAACAGTGCGACCAGCTGTGTGAATCCAGGATTGACTTTGAGTTAAGTTCAGTTATGCAGTTCTCAGATTCTGCATCCCGTTATGTTCTTTTGAATCCAAACAAAAAAAAGTTCAGTTTTCAACCTTTTAACAAAAATACTGTTTTAAAGTCACTCCCTAGTTTGGACACAGAAATCACTTTAAAATGTGAAATCTCCAGATTCTAATATATCTCAACAAAACCTTATTAGATTTATTCTATTTTGTATCTATTTGGATGAAACATTTACCAATGGTTAGAAAACATAAAAACAAAAAAGATCAGCTAAAGTTTTTTTGCTTCATACTGTTAATTCAGCTCCTTTTGCCATAAAAAAGATCATGTTTTTCTTATCACGGATATTTCAAATCCAGCCTTGGAATATGTAATGTCTCTAGAAAATCTATAGTTTGGGTAGAGATGTTGATATCTTGAACCTTGTTTTTTGCCGTCACTACCTCTTACAGCTGCAACCAAACAATGTTGTCCTTGGCCATTGTGAAGGAATAAGTCAACTAGTGTTTCGACCATGTCTATTGTTTTAAACTATTTTAAAGCAGAAAACAAAAGGTACTCAGTTGCCACTTGCTGTCTCCATACCTTAAATATTCCTAAAGGCAATATTGAAAGAGCTACATTTAATAATATCGATTTAAATAAACATTTAAAAAATATTCAATGCAATCTGAGTTGAATCTAAATCTGAGAACTTGCAACAACAACAAAAAAACACTTTACAAAAAAACTCACTGTTTCAAGGGAACAGTGATTTTATCAAATAAAAAAAAGGATAACTGAATTAATCCCTGTGGTGGATAACATAAGCAATCCTCCTTATGCTGTAAACCTTCCCCTTTAAATACCACAGAACTTTCACAGTACTACCTAGATAAAACATTTCACCATCACTTATGGTGTGTCTTAAATTACTGGAGTTCAAAGCTTTGTCTGATGTCAGTGCTTGGCCTCGCAGCACAATGAAAACATTCCTAATTTAATGAAAAACTGACTAATCAGATAGTTCTCTGAATCTCAGACTTTAGCATATGTGTTAGCAGTTAAGGAGAGAAATCAAGAAAAAACTGTGTCCATGCCAATCTAAAATGATGCAACAATTTGCATGATATATTGATTCAAAGCACGGCTGGTTCACACAATCAATTCAGTTGGTTGTGCCTAAGAAAATCCTCACAGTGCAGCATTACAGAAAAAAAGAAAGTATACAGTGGGTACAAAGAGTAAGTCAAATAGAATTCTGTCTCTTTAAGAAGTTTGTTAAACTTATAATATGACATTAAAGTGTATTAGGTTTCCATGGAATGACATTTTATAAATAAACTACCGTTTGATTGTTATGAAATATTTTATCTATTTGTGAAAACATAAAAAATGAGCATTTTGATCCAGAACCACATTTAAATGAAAGGTATTTAGAGTGTCTACAGTTAAAAGACCCAAGTATCCGATTGAGACTTGGTATTAGCAAATATTTATTGATGTACGACTTGGGAAGGTATCGGGTATAAAGACAACCCACATTTGCACCTCCCTTAGGGGTAGCCCTTTTTTTTCTTTTGGTGGAATAATAACCAGTGCAGCATCATACAAAATAGGGGGAAAAAGTTTCTTACCATTGTCTGTAGCCAGAAATGTAGCTTCATATATGCTGTTTTTTACATAGATGGACTCCCGGTCAAGCATTCCTGTTGTTACAATCTGACCGCTGGTTCTGTTGATAGATAGCCAGTTTGCTGGGTCGTTCAGCTTTGAATACCTAAACACATGTGGAAAGATCGATTGAGAAGTTAGTGTTGGTGATTTTACATCTATAAGCAATCACCCCTTTTCTCTTGTGCCTATGAATACATAGATTACCTCGTAATACACATCTACACAAAAATCACATCAGCCTGACCTTCACAGTGTTTAATTCTTCATTGACTTCTTCTCAGAGCCTGAAGCCTACAGTCAATTTCACCTCATTTTTCACTTCTGTGTACCAGGCAATAAAGTCAATTACCGCCCTGTTTAAGCACTGCTGCAACTGTGTGTGTGGGTGTGTGAGTGTGAGTGTGTGTTAAGGATACCACACTTTTCTAGGAACAGTTTGATTTAAGGTGGGATTGGATTAAACTGTCTGACTGGGTAATACAAATGCATTTTTAGCTCTTTCATGTTTGCTGATGTGTATGGAGAAGCTGTGGGGACTCAATGATTGGCTCAAGGTACTGATCAATGAACAGGAAAGTCACTGTGGTAGCAGGTGGCAGCAGTCCTCTGGGATAAGGTTGGAAAAGGAACAAGGGATCATCTCTGTGATTGAATCCCAATCTTTGCTCTAATCTCACTGTTCTGGTTTCTTTTGTTGCTTTTGGCCTTTTCTATGCTTTCATTTATATCTGATTCTCTCTCCCCCCCAACTCATGTCACCTCACCTCATCTAGCCGTAGTTGGTATTCATACATTTTCTTATCCCTGTGCCTATCCTCTTACCCATGTCTCATTCGCTCTGTGATACAGAGTTCATCAGCAGCTACCTCTCTTAACTGCATCTCACTTTCACATGTAAAAGCATCATTTGTGAACATGTGACACCTTGACCTCACACAACAAGGTTTTCTACATCACTGTGATTTTATTTACTGAGAGTCAGCTAGGCCGAATTGACTTTTTTATACATATATATCCTTCAGGTTTTAAGTCTATCCTTATTGAATGGATTTGACCTTATTTTTACTTGTATGTTTACTGAATTGCACTTTAGTGCAAAACCTGCTTTTTATTTCTTATAACAAATACACATGGATATGATTCTGCTTAAATGGAGATGAAAAAAAGCTTCAGAGCAGTGGGTGGCAGCTGGTAGTAATGACTGGGGAGGAGGGCAGAGAGTAAAATCTCTTTCCCCACAGAGAGGGCGATGGTATTTTCCCAGCAGGCAGTGGGTGTGATCCCATGCAGAGTGAATTGCAGAGAAGGGTATCATAGCAGTGACATTCCCACACTTTAAACAGTTACACACAAGGTAGCCTGGCCTAACTGCACATTGTAAAACCATAACCAGGAACTCAGAGATTCAGTAACAGTCAGGGGCTGGGACAGAGCAAAGGAAAAGTCGGTGAGTCGATATGGGTGGCAGTGAAAAGAGGCACATCAGAAAACAAGTGAAACAAAACTATTTAAAAAACGTTAAATACTGTTAAACCAATTTAATAGGGATTTCATCCACATTTAAAGCTGAATTCTACTTTTAATGACAACTGCAGTCACAGAATAATTCAACTCCCTAAATATGATTCTTCAAAAGCACACCTGATGAAACCAAATAAAGGCTTTATTTGCTGCATCATGTGTGCTTGAGATAGAATACCATAAACACCTGGATTATTGAGAGTAATGTTTCATTGCATAAAATACAGTAAATCTTAGCTAAAGGCAAGATAAATGTACACACATTCGACAGAAATAAACAATTTCACATAAAAAGAAAATAGTACAAATATAGTAAAGTTATTTTAAATTCCTAAAAATAGTTAAAAATAAAATAAAATGGTGGTTTCTGGAAGGACAACAAAGAAGAGGTGTTGTACAGCTGCCATTAGACTTTGGGAGATGAGTGTCAGCACAAAGAAATGTATGTATGTTCTGTATATTATGGAATGTTATGTTATGGTATAGGTTTAATTATAAAGGAACCATGTAAATGTAACATTGACCACAGAAAAAAGATTCAGTGATACCAGGTTATAGCAGTTATACAAATTTATAGGGATGGGTACCGAAACCCGGTATTAAATTAGCCCCGGGGCTGATTCTGACGGTCCACCCGGACCGATAAGCTTCAGCCTCATCGGTCCTCTTAACTGTAATATTAAGGTCATATTCATCTTTTGCGGGGGACATAAACACAAGTCAAACACTGTATTGGCCACCCGCTCCCCCTTAACAAACACACGCCGCGGGGACTGATGGTGGGAGGAGTGACTGCTGCGCTCGTAGTTAAACAGACACGGTGGCAGAGCGAACGAAATGATCCAAACTTGGCAACACATATAGTTCATTATTTGTGTTTTTTCCCCTTTTATTTTAGTCTTAAAAAAAAAAAAGTACAAATAAGGATACTGATAAAGTACCGGATCGATGAGGAGTATCGTTAAGAGTAGTAGTATTGATAAATCCTTAAATATACCAATCCCTAGAAATTTCCATCTGTTGTCCCTGGACAGGTTGATGTTACAATCTTTAAATTGGTCTGATTGTAGATGTAGACTGATATATGTCAATTGACCTTTCGCCGAGCCCCGCCCCCTTTAGTTACTGTTGCTATGTCCGACTAACAAATGGTCAAACATGACAAGCGTTACAACGCTGTTACAGTTACTGGGGATGTAAAGTGGAGTTAATACAATGTTGCTGAATGAAGCACAGCGCGGCGCAGTGCAGCGGTGTCAGGCTTTCTTATATTCACACTGCAGCTGCAGAGAGAACAGGTGTCTGTGATGATGATGCCGCTGCAAATATGATGATTTTTTGAGTGGGCAGATACTGAGTGCCCTTGCTGTCCGCATGCTGTAAGAAATTTTGTTGTGAACTTAGTTTTAAGTTGGATATTAGAAAGTGTATATTTAACCAGAACCTTTATACTAGATATTTTCAAGATTGTTCTTGCCTTTTTAAAAACTGAAATTCTGAAAAATAAAATACAGTCTTAATTATTAAAATTTGTTTAAAAATGTTAAACCATTTTTTTATTTGTCTGCTGCAGTTTTAAAGACAATTACGGTTGTATGTTAAACCGATTGTACAGGTTGTACCATCTCCTCTGTTGCCTCATTTGCAATGCGTTTCCATGTCTCTTTCACCAGAAGGCTCATCTCATTTGGGAGTTGGGAGGTGTGTGAGTACAGCTGGATGTATGATTAGGCTTGGCAGGTTAGTGATCTTAGCAAGCAGCAGGGAGAGGTATGACATTTATTTTTCAAACCCCCGACCCTGAGGATGAAAAATGCATGTCTCAAGCTTAGCCAAGGCAGTTTGGGTAATCATTTATGCCAGAGTCTCCAGTCCCATGTCACGACCTTACTGGTTGGGTGTATGACAGGTGATGCATGATGCCTCGCTGTCCCTTACTCTCACTCTCTCTCTTTCTCTCACTGACCTAACCACAACGGGACACTTCAGTCTGTTCTTTCTTTGATAAGCACCTGTCAAGTTCAAACCTTGACCTGAAGTCAACTCACTATCCACAGCTTGTTTCTGCCCACCACTCTGCTCCCCCATAGTCCCTCAAGCGATTTTTTTCACCTCAATTTTGACTTTCATATCTCCCTCTACTTAAAGCATTCCTACTATATGTTTATGCAAATATCCCACTGTTAGGCAAAAACTATCTGTTTCTATATGTTGTCTATGTTTATAGATCACAAATAGTGTAACAAAATCTCATGGCAAGAGATTTCGGGATCCTTCGTGTTGACTCTGTCCGGTACATATTCTCATAGTCTCACATAGTCTCCCAGTATCTCTTGCCCCGAGTCAGCAGCCATCTTGTAGCCTACCAACGATCTCATTGGCTAATTCTGAACCATCCCTGGATGACGCAGCAGATCAGAGCAGGTACAAAACCCCGCTTACCATAGACCCCCTCTCCAGCTGACTGTAATGCTGGCATTTTGAGGAGAAGACCCTGACCTAACTAGCGATCCTATTTCCCTCTCTAACTCCGATTCTAACGGCTTGTCTCAAAGAGTTACCCTGCACTACCCTGGCTTTTCCATTCGCTCCGCACTGTCAGATCTGAGCCAAGAAACCGCTTGCATTCTGTGATTTTTACTGAGCGTTTTCCTAGTGGCCCCAGGAACACTCAAACTCATTCCCCTCTCAGCGCAAACGGAGGTGGATGAATTAAACCTAATTTCTGACCCAGGACATCCTTCAGTTCAACACCTCATCCTCCAATCATGGATTAAATAATTCTCAAAGAAGGATATTTCCAATTTTTTAATACCTGGGTGAAGCAAAGTTAGCAGATCGTTTGTGTGAGTGTTTCTGCTGGAACTATTTACTGATTGTGTTTATTGTTAGTTATTTTTTTATTTATTTGCCTGTAGAAGCCTTGTGCTGTCTATTGCTTTGTCTTTTGCTCTGTTGATTTCATGAGCTCAGTCTTTGTGTAGCATGGTCGCTCTGGAAAGAGGAGAAAAATGTTGGCCATTATTTCTGAACTTCTTTGTTCAGCTATAAGTTTAACTAATGCTAGGTAGTTAAGGCCACGTTGTCCTTTGTCTCTCATGAGTTGACTGCGCACACATTTGAAAATTACACCTGGTTGGTAAGAAGTCTTGCTGTCGCTCTTTCTCCATTTCGTTCTGCACATGCTACTACATAAGCAACTTTTTTTTATTCTGGATTTCTCTAATTCATTTATCTCCTTCCTTGTAAAGTAGATATCATTTAGTCTTACTACTGTACCTTATCCCATTTTAGACTTGATTGAAGTTATTTTTTGATTATTGAGAGCAATTTGTTAATAAATTCCTTAAACTTGAGATAAAATCTCAGTGCTTCCTTTAGTTCTGTGTGTATTAATACATCGGCAAAAGGATTCATCCTTCACATAAATACGGATAATCTGGTACAACTAATATTGTTTGTTATATAGATAAAGAAGCTGGTGCCCTGTTTTTGGTCATTTTAATACTGATAATTCGAGTTTCATTAACAATCATCCCAGTATCCAAATTATTATTGACCAGACAATGATCACTCTCTAAAATCCATTACATTTGTTAGTGAATGTTTTCTTGCTACACTGTGCATTTTCCTTCCTTATGAAACTTTATCTGGTGAAGTCTGATAAACACTTACTGTAACTATTAAGAAGCATGCTGATTATTCCACAACAAACAAAGTCAAAGTGTTTATGTGAAGGTGAATAGTACTGTATAAGATTATCACCTTCAGTCTTTGACAAACTTATTCTAAAGTATAAAATTAGGTAGTTTTTGAATTACATTGTTAAATTGACATGGTCTGCTAGTAAAGATGTCACTAAGCTTAGAGACAACACTTATGTACAGAGACACTGAAAGGCACCCACCGTTTATGAGTTGTTTTTAGTTGCCACATTTTGGATGCTCAGCAGTATTAAGAACCAGTTTATAAGAAACATAAGAATATGATGAAAACCTGACCAGAAGTTACTAATGACACATAGGTAAGTAGTTACTTTGATCCCTTCAATTGACTCCAAGCTAAATCACTATTTCACACTTTTTTTAAGACTCATCATCTCCAGTTACAAATCAAAAATACCTGCAAAAATCATATTGAGAAAATAATCAAAACCTGTTTTTTATTTATAAGAAAAAAAGAGAAAAATGTTTAATGCCTCTGTCAGGGCTGGGCGGTATACCGAAAATATACAGATACCGAAATGTATGACTGTTACCAAACTCAATTTGCCCGTGCCGGAAAATAATATTATGTTAAAAAAGATGAAAGGATGTGTTTTATTTTAGCGGTGCTCCTGCCCCTTTAAGAAATCAGCTTTGCCTTGATCAGAGTGATTACACACATTCATATGACAGAGCAGGGAAGCGCTACTGAGTTTAGACTCATCTACTGACTGTTTTTCAGAAAAATGTGTCTAGCGACAAATAAAGTATGGATAAAGTTATTGGCTACTCAGACTCTAACATGGAGCACGTATGTTTGTTACTGCATTAACAGAGCTGTTGCCGAACCAGAGCGTTTGTAGCTCAACTGCCCCGCTCGCCCAGGTCCTGTTCAGGCTGAGCAGAGATTAACCCCGCTGAGTTGTTGCTGTTGTTTTGGATACAGCGCATATTCTCACCTGTGCTCCAGGTGATGTGGTCATTGTTATTGTCCACTTACCGTTATCGAGGTGAAATGCTCAATATACCTTGATGTTAATTTTAGCTCATATCGCCCAGCCCTAGACACTTTTCAATCATTCATTTAACAAATGGGCCAAAATTGTGAAATAACTTCAGTCAAAGGAAGATGGAAGAACCCGCTTTGAGAATTTGCGATGGTGCCCCCAGTCTTTCTCTCTGCTTTTCAAGTTAAAAAGTGCCCAGGGTTTGTTGGCATTTCGACTCAGTTCAGCAAAAATTATGCTTATTAGAAGCAATAAACTTGTGTCCTCAAAACAACACTAATGATTGATAACTCAATATTCAACCAACAGAGAATGGGAATGGTGTAAAGCAGTGGGACTGATGGTAATCATGTCTGGGTGATTTCAGATTCCCCCCCTTAGCGCCTTTTTCTTTGTGTAGATGAAGAGAAAATGACATTTCTTTTGAGTTTATCTTATAGCTAATATGCCAGGGTCACTAAATCCTTGTAAAAAGCTAAATTGATTTTAATATGTACAGTTCCATGGTTCAAATGAATAAATAAAAAACCCCAGGCAAAATCAACTACTTCAAAGCAAATTAAAAACGGAGCAAAAACAAGAGAGAGAATGAAAATGAGAGGAGGAAAACGTCAAACAGAGGGGGAGACGGCCCAGCTGGTGGCTTTAGCCTCTTTCTAAATTATAATGTACACCCAATTTACTCTCATCTGCTGTGAAATTAACTGGGAAATTTGTTTAGATATATTCCCCCCCAAAGAAAATTAGAAAGCCGAAGTATCATAGTGTGAGGTGGCATTAATCCCAAACTGAACATCCGTGCTATCTTCTCAACTGCCTATTTCTAAGTCCCTTGTATAAATTATGCCAATACGCTTATTGTAATCTATATCTAATAAAGTATTTTGCACGTGCATCATAATCTAAAGCTCTTCATCATTACAAAGTGATATTAATAGATGACATCCTTTTGAGGGGGCAAAGTGCATTTAGCCACACCATCAAGATGAGAGCTGGGCTTACAAAATGCAAGGTCTCCTGGTCTGCTTTAAGGTTGTTTCATTTTTTAAATCAGAGAAGCTGAGTGCAGACAAAGAACACTGCAGGTGGCCATAATGTGGTGTAAGATCCTTGGGCTTGAGCCAGCTGTTCTCCTTACCTCCTTCATTCCAGCTGCTCAGTTCTGGATCTGTTGTTGCATATGTAAGTTTGTACATGCCTTTGGTAAATAAAAAACTCATAAACTTAGCCTAATAAGGTTTTTAATGCTAGGTTAAGCCATTATAAATTAGTTTAAATTATTTATTTTAATATTTTCTGGTTTATTAAATTTATTTGTCACATGCAGCATGCTGAGTTGAAATACCTCATATTATGTTAATATATCATGAATGCATAATTTGTGTAGGACCATTGAAACTGTGAATTTCATGAAGACACCATGTATAGTAATGTTGATGATTACTTGAATGTGAGACAAAGTTAACGCCCAGATAATGTAAACATGTTGGAAGCTATAAAAGTATTGTGTCCAAAGAAGGAAACTGTCAGACTGAGCAGAGCTGACCCAGTGTGAGCAATCACTCTGTAAAATGAATATTTGACTTATTTGAATAAACTTAAAAGAACTGGATTCCTCTCCTTTCATCTCTGATTTGAACATGCATGGAGCTGTAGGGTGCAGAGTTTTAAGCAGGCAATTTAGTTCCTAGAAGTTGCACTTTGACCTATTACTATCACCTATTAGTATTAGCAAGCCACTGATCTAATAGGTTTTTTAGGTCAATGCATGTCAACAGCATATTTCATGGAGCTTGTTCTTAGAGAAAAGAAAGTAAGACTTTAAACCCAATAAAAGCTCAGAATGATTTACCAACACAGAAAAAAATGACATAGTACAATATACATGCTGTACCTGATTATCTGTTGCATCTGGAGTCTATCAGGATCTGAAGCAGAGAAAGTCGTCAGGCTGGTGCCAGTGGGAACGCCTTCCTCGAATCGTATCTGTTTGGGGTTGGTGGGGAAATACGGGGGCTCGTTGACATCCTTCACAGATATGGTGACTCCAGCTGTTGACTGGAGTGAAGATTGGATGCCACTGGCCAGGTGGGCCTGGTTTGACACCACCACTGTCAGCATGAAGGCCCGATTCATCTCAAAATCGACTGGCTGGAGAAGGAAACAACATTTTTTATTAATTATGAAAAAAAGAGAGGACTTGGATGTGGACTACGAGCTATTGAGGCATCCATTACTTTTCTTTTCATGTTGCTTTGCTCTATCCACGTATTCTATGTTTTTCTTGAGGAGTTGTTGTCTTCTAGTAGTACTTCTCTAATGCAGTTTATCTGTTGCACACTCAAATCAAGACAGATAAATATATAGTTGGTCTCTCTATATAGCTAGAAAATGTGGAAAATATGACAACAAAAATGATTTTGATGATTTACGGGGGTTTTTGCATGCCAACTTACATCTTCAGCATTTGATGTGGCTATGTTATAACTGGAATCATGTCATCTAATCAGAATTTTCAGTAATTATCTGTTTTGGACACTTGATATTTGCTGTTTCACTATTTTTCTTTAAAAATGGCTTCGTGTAGGTGCTGTTTTTCCACCTTGGGACTCTTCGTAGTTATTATAGCGCGTTTTGTGTTGAACTAACCAATGGAGTAGGGATGATGGCTACTTAAGCAATATCACATTAGACGGAGTACTGTTGTGCCGAATATCAGCACTGGTGTGATTCGGTCGTAGATAATATACCCCAGATAATTACAACAGTGCCTATATTCGGCACATCAGCACAACCTTCAGTGTGATTTTGTTTTTATACAACACTTCTACGGGCAATTTTTTTTAAAGCAACAATATGCAATAATAGATTATGATTTGTTAATTTATTAAATAATTTATCAGGCTCCGTCAACACAAGTAGTTCCAACATTAACGGGAGACAAGGCTGTTGCTAGGCAGCTCAGACATTTCCTACACAGTACTCTACCATTACTTACATTATTTACGATTGTCTAAATGTTTCCATTTATTGTACATTCACTGAAATAGGAGTCTGTTGACAGATGCTTTGGTGCCATGTTTTTTTCTGATGAGTTAACTACTTGATCAGACAGCACATTACTCCATCGTTTCCAGCTCTCCATATATGGTCTCCAGTAACTTTTAAGTGAGCTTTCAGACCTGCAGAACAAGTTTTTGTTTAGATGTGTATTTTATGTTTTGCCACACATTATCTGTGTATCAGATTGTGTCTGTTTATATAATGCATCTCACCTATGCCCACTCACTCCCATAATTTCCTTATCCTTGATTCCCACATCGGACAGTTTCTGTATGGCTCTGGCTCTCAGGCTATATTTGGTGTATGAAGTATATGCCCCTGCCTCCTTGCACATAAAATAAAAATCCTAATTAATGGTTCTCTTCTTTCAGCATCTCTCTGAGTGATGTGATAAATGAACAGCTTTACCAACTCAAATGGCTCTGCCACAAAGCAACAAACACACATAAAAAATAGTGCAGAAGATTCATATGCAGTTGCTATGGCTCAGATGTTTGAATGTGTGTGAGTCAACTTGAATTCGAACCAGCGTGACAGTTTTTCCCTAATGGAGATCCGGTTCAAATGACAACCAGCAAAGTGATAAAAACAAAACCAATATGCCTTCTGTAAGTGCTGCACACTTCTTAACAGCCTGATAATGATCACGGCTGCAGAACTGATGTTGATGTTAAAGACTCTGAGCAGATCCTCATGTTGCTTTGCTTCACTGTTATCAAAAAGATTATAAAAAGCATAATTAATCAGACGACTAGTTGACCACAGCACAGCGGTAGAAGTGTTTTTGTGTATGGAAGTTGGTGCAATATTTTGCCTATGCTTGCACGTGTATGTAGATTTTAGTTAATATAAGCAAAGAACCATGTACTTGCATGTATGACCCCATGGAGCACTGGGAGCCCATTTAGAGGCGGGCCACGCTTTTGGCTCTTTGATCTAAAGCCTGTGGTGTTCGGAGCATTGGGAGGTCTAGAGTGTAGCTGAAGGCTAAAGTAAAACACACACATTCACAGACCCACACAGCCTGAGGGAAACCACAGGGGTGAGAGGTCAATAACATGGCTTCCATCTTTTTCCTATGAGCCATCCCATCTTGCATCTCCTCTGTACCACTTTACCCACTTCTCTCCTTCCCTTTTACATAATTTGCACTGCTGGACTCCAAATTCCCACCCCATCGGTTCCTCACCTCTGCCCTACCTTGGCTCTCTGTGATTTAAGCTCTCAGTAGGCCACATTTCCCATTCTAGAGAAATCTGCTTCAGCCGTACTTTTCTCCTCCTCTCTTCTTACCCCTGTCATTTTTTGTGTGTTTAACATGTGATTCTACATATCCTAATGACTCATTCAAAGCAAGTGGCTCTATTTGTGTTCTTTTTTTGTGTGTAACCAAACTAAAACAATGCAAATACTTTATGTAGCTTCTACTTTTTATCTTTCACAAATTGTCCAATGTGAATGTGTGGCTTTACTTTTTTGTCTCTGCATGAGCTGAATTCCCTCTGTTTATTTGTTGAGACAGTGTATTGCTTATTTCCTCTCAAGGGGTGGCTTGTCTCTTATTTTATGATTTCCTGATAGCGTCCCATGGGTCTCAGTGCAAGCTTACGGCTACCCAGCTGCCTGCTGGATTTCACAGGGAGTGAGTGGAATGGATTATTAAAGTCAGTCATCTAGAGATAATGAAGAGAAGCAAAACACCAGTGCTCATTGCTCAGGCTGCAGAGGGAATTATAATGGCATGTTAGTGCTATTTGTTAACATTATTGTGAGATGTGATTTTCGGAAGTCAGATAGATGCTGAAAACATTGTTGGCTCCAGAAGGTCACTCTAATAAAATAGTAATATCTGTAAAACATTTGATACATGGTAAAAGTATTTACTTCCAGCAGTACAAGAATACATATAACAAAAACATACAGATACAAATAAATACACAAATGTGGCTCTAGAAGGTCATAAAACATTTCTTACATAGAAAAATATGTAATTATAATAACAATTATACTATTATTGTGATGACTTTTTATACAATCTAAAAACTGCAGGATTAAAAACAACTACATTTGTGTTAGTTTGCAAACCTACTCATGAGTCAAATATTGAGTACTCCAGGCCTAGGTTGTTAGAAAATAGTAGAATACTAATCAAAAACTGACTAATTCAAACCATAAATTGGTTTAAAAGCTTCACTAATCTCTAATGTTAAGACTCATAAAGAGGAGAATGAAAAGGTTAACTCCAACCGCAGATGTTGAAACAACTAATATGTTTTTTGACTATAAGCCGCTACTATTTTTTCATGTTTTGAACCATGCGATCTATAATCCGGTGCAGTTATTCATGGATTTTTACAACTAATGGCCACTAGAGGGGGCCTCCTCGATCTATAGATTGTAAAAGTCACGTCATTCACCAAAGGATACTGTGCCTTTAAGAAGACTGGATGAGAGAGAGAGAGAGAGAGAGAGAGAGAGAGAGAGAGAGAGAGAGAGAGGGAGAGGGAGGGAGAGAGAGACCGAGAGAGAGAGAGAGAGGAGGAGGAGGAGGAGGACGTTTTTAAGTTAAAGGCAGTCGATCTTAGCCTGACGTAGCCATACTCAATTCTAATCAGAATGTGAGTCTGATACTGCTCAATTACGATCTGATTATGGGGCGTGTTTTAATGGAACCAGGAAAAAAATGCCTCTGCACTCAATTGGATAGACCTATAACCAATCAGAGCAACGGAATCGAAGCATCCACAAGCATCAATCACTTTCCCGACAATCCCCATTGCACGACCCCTTACATGCGGTAATTAGACGTTAAAACAGATGCAGCCTTTATTCGGCTGCGGCTTGTTTATGTACACATGTGTTTGTTGTTTTTTTTTTTTTTTTTTTTTATAATCAGGTGTGGCTTAGAGTCCGGAAATATGGTACTTAAACAAAAATTAATGACTAATATTTTCTATTTAATTCCGCGTTAAAGTTAGAAAAAATTTTTACATTCAAAATAAATGCATTGAAAATAAACATTTCTAATTAACAAGGTTGGAAAGATAAATCCTGCTCATGAGACAAAAAATAATGACAGAGAATTGGGTTCACATTAGGGATGTTCGATATTGGCTTTTTTACTCATACACCGATATAGCCTAACTCATAATTTCCGATACCGATATAAACCGATACCGATATGTGGGGACCCTCCCTCATAAAAAACAAAAACTACTAAACCCTTTAAGGTAACCACAATGAAATATCTTGTGTCATGCATACTTGAGCTTTAAAAATTTAGAAAATGTAATAAGTACTAGAATTTTAGTTAGGCAATTGAAAAAGGTTTCATTTTTATTTTGTCTTCAAAAGTAGCTGGAACATTTTCTCACACAGAGAATACTGGCAAAGGCCCACCACTCAGGACAAATTTCTACTTTTAGAACATGTAAACAACATTATACCTTTATAGCAGTGAGGTAAAGTGGAAACAAATGAAACAAGAATAAAAAATAAAACACCAGCAAACATTTAAGCAGTGCCAATAATTAACCTAACTTTTGATATATTGAAAGTTGTCTCAAACAAATAATATCTCAAAAACTAAACCTGAAATCTGTCATTTCTTTTCATTCTGAGAAAGAAAAAAGCAGCTGAATAGTTGGATATATAATATGTGTATGGTGTGAAAAACTAATCTTATTAAAAAAATAAAAACCGATACCGATAATTTCCGATATTATATTTTAATGCCAATATCGGCCGATAATGACTTTAGGCCGATAATATCGGACATCCCTAGTCTATACAATTCTTTATAGTAAGATTTATGTTTTTCTTATTCTTAAGTGGTTTTTTAATACTGAAATGCCTCATACATTTTAAACTGCTTTAAATAATTTCAGCATAGATATACTTCATATTTTAAAAATTGTGCATGAATTGTGCAAAAATTGTACATGAGGCACAATTAAACCGTTTTTGCCTGGAATCACACCTATCATTTAGAAACAGGTTTAGTATTTTTTTCTAAACATGAAAAAAAAAATGCTGTTTAAAAGAATACTTGAAGCACTGTAGCTGGGTTGTTACACTATGAGGTCAGCGTAGTGTTTTAACCACTAACATAGCAAGTTGTAACAAGACATGGCTTTGTTGTTACTGTCATTTACCACACCACCATGAACATTATGAGTGTATAAAACCGTTGCCATTGTAATTGAGAAATCAATATCTAATTTGCTGCAGTGGTCTCACCAGCCACCGTATTTAAGTCTGTGTTTGAGTGCATGAGCTTTATCTGAAGGGCACATTAGTCTCCAATCCCTTCTTAGGACACAAAGGGAAATGTGAAAGGCAAAGATGCCAGCCTGTCCTCATTTAACTCTGTTGTCTATTGTAATAGCTCACACCTATATCCAGATGAGAGCAGATATTCAACAATGAAAAAAGAAAAAAACATGACACATCCGACGACAATAACCTCAGCAAAGCCACAAAGTTTATAATCTCACTTATGTTACCTTCACCACTGTGACCATGCCGTCGTTGGTAATGGGATCAGTGCGGATGGTAAAGTGTCCAGTTGGGTCCCCGCTGATTATCCTGTAAACGGCGTTCCAGTTAGGCGAGTGAGGCTGGTCAGCATCTATAACAGTCAGATTAGCAACCGCAACATCCACTGTGTTCTCTGGGACCTCTCCAGAAAACTGCAAAAGAGAAGAGAAAAATGTGAAGCTACGTCCCTCTGAAATAAAGTTACTTTCACTCGTCCTGTTTTCCTTTTGGATCCATTGAGCCCCTTTATAGAAGATAATCCTTTCAAGTTTTTCAGCTCATGTAATTTATCTCACTTACTCCAAAAGCAGAATGGTAAGCAACGAGAAAACAAAGTTTATACAAAATCAAGTAGATACAAATAGGCACACACTTTTATGTTGAATTTTGTGTGTATTTTTTGATGAACAATAATATTTAATTGCTTTGAAATCCAGAATGACAGGGAGGGGAAATGTTTGGAGGGAAAAAAAGCTATTAGCAAGCAGCCTTAAAACATCTGTTTGAGTGTATCTAAGTAGTTTTTGGTCGTCCCTATGCTTTACAAATACATGTGTTTTGTCCTGATAAGCCTGATCAGGAGTGAGCCGCTGTCTGTCATGTGCCTGTTATGACAGGGATTCTTGTTTGTTTTGAACAAGCTTAGGGGAAATTGACACCGACACTACAAGAAGCCCGCAAAACACAAGTGGACCACAGCTCCACCTACATAAACAACCCGACGCACTCAGAGACACGAGGTCAAGTCAGAGTTTCAACTCATCTGGAGGTAAGAGGCGTGCAGCACGATGAAGTCACTTTCACCGCAGGTAACAGGCATGGATGAGCTACTGAGCCGCTTATGTGGGTGAAGGATATCAAAGAGCAAAGCCACAGACCAAACACTCCAACAGACCATAATACCCTGCTTGATGATGCTCACATCAACCAGCGAACAGCCAGCAGCAGCGGGCAGATTAGAGGGCTGTGTCAGGAGAGCTGTTCAAAGACTCAATGACATTCTTAAGACAACAGACAAGTCCGGGTGGTCTTGAGTCACTGCCTACTTACTCCTTTGGGTAACTAGGCAGGCTTTCATATGTTATTTTCTGAGCATTTGTTTGTGTGTACTTGTGTAATTTATTACTGTGGTTTGGTTTGGAGACTCCCCAATAGCAATACAGTAAAGGGAACTTCAGAGGAACCTTAGAGGTTCCCTAAGGAACCCTCAAACATATTTTTTCTAAGTAACACAGTAACAGCTAAGGGTAAGTTATGATTGAAGCCTTTAAGGGTTCACCATATCTCTCTAACAACACTATAATTAAAAGGTTTTTATTTAGGGGAATGTTTACACAAGTAAATTGAAATGTTGTACAAGTTTTTACATTACACACACAAGAAGCATTTTATTGCTTTGAACAAAATTTGGATTCTGATCAAATTGAAATACCATCCTTATCATATGTAAGTGTACATTAATTGCTTTAATCAACTATATTGCTGGATCAAACACCCCAAAGTGAAGTGGGGTGACAGCAAGTGAAGGTATTAGTTTCACTTTAATTTTCAAGCATTTAGCATCCAGAATTGAGTGAGTAATTTGGCTATTTTAGCATGAAATTATGTAAAATTACTATTGGGAAAATCTCTGCCTTAGTCCCATCCAAAGTACACAGTCCCATAAGCGCTTAGCAGAACAACGCTATATATTAGTCTATTGGTTGCTTTGGAGACTTGGTGACCCCAGGCTGCAGTACTCTTTATATATTTGCTTACCTGCTACCCTTTTTACTATTTGAGTTAGCGAGACTGACATTTTTTCCATGGAGCTAACTTGCCTACAGAAATATTTCCTTGCATCATATCACATTTATAGCACAGTAAAGACAGGAAGTAATGCATAACTAATTAAAAGCTCTAAGACAGTTTAGACTGAATTTTAAAAGTCAGAGTTCAGTTTAATTTCTTTCGTAGGAATTGATAGTAAGTGGGAGACTAGAGATCTTGTAAAACAAGTTGGGTTGTTTTTTAATGTGCAAATAAACATAGAAAAATATAGTATTTCATGCTTCAGCAATACAAGTTTTATTTATCTTATAGGTTCTATATGTCCTTACCAGAGGTGCTAATAAGTGTTGTAGTTAAATGTTCTATCACGAGTTGTTTGATTAAATTCACTGCAGCTACTAAATTTTTAGTATAATGGTCTGTGGTTGTTTCAAAGCAGAATTGTGAAACTAGCTTAAAGCAGATACAGACATTTAATCGGGCAGGTTGTCCTCTCTGTAATAACAAATCTTGACTCAAGTATTGGACTTTAGGGAGGAAGGGTGGATCTCTTTGATTATAATTGGCAATAAGCACAGCTGGCTTTCTCTCAACACTTGACATAATACATCTTGCCAGCACCCTTTCTCTTCTGTCACTACTTTGGCAGTGAGGATTGGATACAAAGAGGAAAGGAAGGTAGAATGAGAGGAGAATAGTGACAAGGAACTTCATCATGTGAACTTTGTTAGGACGACACAGTAGGACGACACAGGCAGAAGGCCAAGAAACTAGGGTTTTGCATCCCAACACTTATCTATCTTAATTCATGAAAAAAAACAGTAGCCATGGAGTAAACACAAACAAACAAAAAATATTAGGGATTTAATATATTTTATCACAATATCTGTATAACAGACACAATGCAATAAACACCCAAAGGCTTCACGTCTGCACACACACACAAACCCTGTGCCTGCTTGAAAAATAGGCCAGCCTCTGATGGGCATGATGAAATATTAATCATCAACATTAAAGACAAATTCCCCAAACTTTATATTTCTGGGACATGTTGAAAGATCTATGGGGTTTATTGCTAAAACAAAATATTTGCATAATGGCCTGCAATCTCAACAAAATGGCTTTTCATGTTATCTCCCCCTACTAAAATTGATGATTTATGAGGGGAGTGGGTGAAAGTGCTTTCCTCATCGTGCATCCTAAACCTCCACTGAAGTTTATCATCAATATTCTTGATAATATTAACTTCGTCATGCGACGCTGATGGAAATGCACTTAAACTAGGTGGAATCCAGTTAGAGGATATCAATCTGTTACTGCCCTGCATCATCAATATACCACC
The DNA here is from genome assembly GCA_028564705.1 of Apricaphanius iberus. NCBI lineage: Eukaryota > Metazoa > Chordata > Actinopteri > Cyprinodontiformes > Aphaniidae > Apricaphanius > Apricaphanius iberus. The sequence goes on along the minus strand of JAPXFQ010000640.1, from coordinate 35,412 downwards.
ATCAGGGGGGAATGTTAATGCAGAAAAAGGAGTCAGGGAAGGCTACTGATTTACAACAAGGAACGTCTACACTTTATCACTGCTACTGTAGGAAATTGCTCGAGTTACTAAGTACTCCCTCATCCGTCCTGATCTTACTGTCATTTTCCCTTTGCTTTTTTTACTTTTCTGGTAGCTAAAAGGTGGTCTGGTTGTTAGTACATTAAACAAAAAAAAAAAGCTTTTCTGTCCTTTCTTTCTCTTTGCTCTTTTTGTATATTCCCCACATGCTTCTGTGTGATGTAGTAGCTCTCTAATGAGCTTTATAGCTGACACACGCTTGACGCCAGTACTAGCTGATCATCAAAACGGTCCTTACAGGCCCCAGGGCAAATGCTAATTGTAACTGCTTTTCAACCAACTGAATGGGCTGAGCACATTGCTGACAAAGTCTTAATATTTTTTCTTGGAGTAGCAGAGTAAAGGATTGTCTCTCCATCCATTTTTTAATCCCAGGTAGTGTTATTCAGAGTTATAGAATGCAGCAGTTTCAGCAGTTATAAGGCGCGCCAAAAGATTCACCTGCCTACCCAACAGGCCAATACTTTCCACAGAATTATTAGGAAATCTCACATAAATAATTAGACCATGCTTTCCAAGTGTATTGATATTACTTTTTCGAATTTGTCACTTTTAAAATTCAATTGAATTTATTTGGATTACATGTATTTTTTTTTTACATATAACACTGAAAAGTGTGGAGTACATGGGTCGCCCGAAACATCAGTCCATCATGGACCGGCCATGCACAAACCAGGGCTGAGCCAGACTACACCCGGGGCCCCACCCCCAGACTGCGTGAGCCACCACTTACCAGCAGACAGGGGCATCAGTCACTTGCAGGGAGTAACGGAGGCGAATTAGGCCCCCATTAGATGTAAGGCACTCACTTATATGCCCCATACACACTGTAGACGATCAGATACAGTAAAATACATTTAAGATATTGACTGTAGTGTGACATAATACAAAAACAAACAAGTGGTATGAAAACTTAAGCAGGGTTTTAATATTGATATCTAAAGATATTATGATATTTAGCACCACTGCATATTATGAATCAGGAGCGGAGGAATCTGAATGTGCTTTAAGTAATCTTGTAACATGCACTACAAGTGACATACTTGATGTAATACTGAGCCAAAAGGGAAATGTCCTGCCTCTTTTGTGATTCACATTACATAAAATACATTACATTGTACTTCTAATTTTTACCCTGCTCCCAGTAATGACCCAGTGCAAAGCGATCATCATTCTAAATATCACTATGATGACAAGAATCATTAACCATTTGCAGGATCAGGTATTTGTGCAAAAGGAAGTCAATAATATAGTTTAGTGTTCCTCGTGTGTAAGTGTCCTTTACAGGAAAACAAGTAGGTATTCTCTGTATTCTAAAAGCCTTAATTATGTATTACAGACACAGTATTGTTGTAATTATTGTCAGTGTTGTTGAAAGTTCAGATTTAAAGGTATTAGGGTTTCTTTCTTTGTAAGGTACTCTGGAATCCTATTGTATTGTGAAATGTTAGTGCATCAATAAAACTTAATCAAAATAGAAGTTCATTTCTTCCTTGCTCTTTTAACTTCTACAGTACCTCTCTTTGCATTCTACTTTTCATTTCTTCCATAGCTACATATTCTTCTCACAGATCTTTTTCCTTTAGCTTTCTTTTAATTTTCAACATCATCTTTCAACCCAGACTTGCTCATTCTCTAAGCTGTTACTTCCTCCACTCTCTCATATTTGTAATAACTTACAGTTCTTGAGGTCAGCATGGGAGGATTGTCATTGATGTCCGTGACGGTGATGATGGCGGTGGCAGTGTTAGAAAGGCCAAAGTTGAGGTTTCCCTCCATATCTGTGGCTTGCACGATGATTGTGTACTGGGACACTTTCTGAGAAAGGACACAATAGAAAAAAAGGGAGGAAAAATAGTATGCAGTTATTCATCTAAAGATAGCTTTCTCTTCCGCGAGCTCATAGTGGCTGCCACAGACTGCAGCTCCCAGGAGAAAAACAAAGCCTGTTTTTCTGTTCCACAGTGGTGGCCCGTGGTTTTATTTGAAACACAGAATCATAGGGGTAAAGTCTTTCATTTGACTGAACTGAAACCTCCTCAGTGGAACCTGGCCAGACATCACACCATCCAGAGGCTGCAGTGTGAAGGCTCCCCATGGGTACAGCATGCCATCAAAGTCGTTAGGCACGCTGCTTATTCAGTACCAATGATCGACAGATGTGAAGACAACGATCCAACTGACAGAGATTAATAGACTATCTGTGAGGCAGTAAAATGAGGGAATAATAAATGCTATTCCCTCCTTTGAAATGACACAATGTCACTTCAGTGGGATGTGATTTTTTTAAAAATTATTTGCATTTCTGTGCTCAGAGGCATTTGTGTTCTTTTTATCCATCCAGCTCCTACTTCCACTCTTCTTTTGCAGCTTTATTTTTCTCTTCTTCTATCCCAGGGTGCAGTTAATGGGCTGCAGGAAGGATAGAGCCCAGGAGCCGACTGTCTGGATAATGTGTCTTGTCACTGAGATTCCCAATTACATTCCCACTGTCTCTCTCTCACCTGCTAATTGCCGAGTAAATATCCCAATTAGACCAGGACCCACATCAGGAGGATTAGACAGCTCCTCTCAGTTCCTCTCATCTTGATGCTAAATGAGATGCTGAACTCCGACCTTGTGCACACGCAGATTAACACTAACACATATACACACAAGCACACACTGATGCCTCTCTTTCTACATATCTTGTACTTGTCTGTCAGCCTGTGTACAGCATGTACATAACACTCACTAATTAGACAACAAAGTAATTATGCAGAGCTTCTCTGAAACTCTTAGGGTTGCAGCAATACCACAGCAGACCCAGTTTCCTCTGGAGTGCTGAGGTCTGTTGCCGTCAAGAAGCTTTTTAAAAGTCCACTGCAGATCAGTTAGCAAAGAATCAATGTGGGAGTTAAAAAAGAAGAGGAAGCAGAATTTTAAAGTAAAAAAAAACAACAGAGGAGAGGACTCAGCAGGTTTTTCAGGAATGATGGGAAATCTGACAAAAATAGGTCATTTGGTTTTTGCTATCAGAGTCACATAACACCTTGACAGGTCAGACCACAAAGCGCTTAGAGGTGTTTAAACTGTCAGGATTTCAAAATACAAAAAATGGTCTAGTGGCCTAATGGCTAGTCATGCATTACAATGTGTTTTGCCAATATTTCCTATGTACTTAGCAAATGCTATTTTGTTTACAGTGAACATAACAACAGAAGAAATGAGTATAAGAACATCTAATCTGTAGCATACAAAACACACAACATATGCAGTGTGCATTAGCAAAGTGCCAAGAAGAAGGACATGAGCTATGACCTTAGAGAACCAATCTTTGGTGTTCATTAATGTGGGAAGGGTTCAAAAGTAATTCCATTTCCATAAATCCAAAGTGAGAAAGATTATGTACTGCAGATCGTTCACAGCATTAAAAGTAGTGTTCAATCCTCTCAAAAGTAGATATCCAAGCAACTTTAAGTTCAGACCATGCAAGGCTCATATAATTTGCATAACACCTAAGAGCTGCATCTTTGACTCTTCACACCAGTGAAATAAAAAAAAGACTGTACAATAATGCATTTTTAGCAATGGTTTTGAGGAGAAGGCCTCTTCTTACTGAAAATTATACGGTGCCATGCCTTAGGTTTAAGAAGTGCATCTGAATAAACCACAAGCATAAACACCAAATAGAGCTCCAGGAGATGATGTCACATGATTCCAGAATACATTCCTGGAAGCCTTACTGGCAGAACAAAAATATAAACAAGCTACAGTAGCTATCCAGCTATTCAACAGTTTCCCAGCTTTGCGAAAAGGGTTGACTCGTGTTGTGCCCCTGGGTGCACAAACCACCAAGGTCAAGTTATAAACAGAGCATTGAAAAAATCCAGCTTGGAGGGAAAGATGGATTTCTGCTTAATAACGAGCTCACAGTGTGATGAAGAAAACCGAGTGTTGGAACCCATCTCTCAATGGATTTTGCTTGTGTAGTGACCATTTCATTTTAGGTAACTTCACCTGAACACGTCATTTAAAGTTAACTTTTACATTAGTATTTCTAACGATTGTAATCAAAATGTGTCCACAGTTTTAATGATAATGGCATATGAACACTAAAAAGTTATCCATGGCAGTGTAACAGAAAAGTGTGCAGAATCATAATCTTTGTGATGTCTGCAGTGTTCGATATTTACATGTCTTGTGTCACAGCAAGGAACAGACGAAGGTGTAATTGTTATTTTTCATTTTATGAAGCAATGACACATAAACACACGCCAGTTGCTCCACTTACACTCCCGGTGACATTGCAGTCCTTTGCAGGAAGATTCCAGATCTGGATCTCGATAGCAAACACTGATTGTATCCATTTATATCCCTCCAGGCTTTTATATTTTTTAAGCAAAGCTCCAGAGTAGAATGAGCGAAAATTGATCAGGAAATGATATGTCAGAGTATTTCAGGTCCAGTAAAAGGTCCACACCGACAGCTTCTGAAGTTTTAAAAAGTATCCCAGGGGCATGTAAGGTTTGTAGATGTGTAATCTACTTAATTTCCCAGTATATACAATAATTTATTTTGTTTAAAATGGAAAGTAAACTCAAATGTTAATTTGATTACATTCATTCCTGCCAGCATGGCGCTTACGCTCTGAGAGTCATGTGACATCCGGAGCTCTATACCAACTTTTAAGTGCGGTGATGCAGGGATGATGAATTAGGTAGCTTTGCTATTACAGGATATGAGTGCTTGACGTCACTTAGGCATTATTTCCTCTGAATGCCACACTATGCCTGAGTTAACTGTGAGCATGCTAAAAGCTATTGTAGCAAAATCAAATCATACTTCTCCTCACTGTGTTGGGAGACACCAACTACACACACAAACATTCAACTCATTTACGCGTTGATTTATTTCATCTCACCATCAAGCGCCAAAACTTCTACTTATTTGGTCCATCATGGTCATGAATATACAAAGATAAATGTTATAAATGTGCATACATGTACATCTTCATCCTCATTTCGGCCATTTTGTGTGAACAGGTGAAAGTACAGAGATAAATGACTACGCACCCCAAAATAGACACACTCCCTCACTAAAAGTGCCAATCAAGTGTGCACGTCAGCAACATAAAAAATAAAAAAAACTTTCTTATTTGGCTCCAACAAAATCTATATTACAAAGCAAAGTGGGCAAAAACTGCTTAGTCATCATGCATGACTGATAAATTCTAATAGAAAACTCGAAAATTTAAGGAAATTTAAAAGGGGCCTGCCACGGTGTGCGTAGTCACTACCAACCCCAATAAGAGCTTCTGTTGACAAATTTAGCAAGGGTTTTACCATATAGGACTGTGTATTACTGTATTGTATCATGTAGTACTGTGCAGTACTGTATTGTACAATGTAGTACTGCGTAGTACTGTATTGTGCCATGTAGTACTGTGTAGTACTGTATCTTAACATGTAGTAGTGTGTAGTATTGTATTTTACCATGTAGTACTGTATTGTTCCATGTAGTACTGTGTAGTACTGTATTTTAATATGTGGTACGGTATTATACCATGTAGTACTGTCTAGTACTGTATTGTACCATTTAGTAATGTGTAGTATTGTATGATACATTGTGGGTTTTTACATATTTCTTTTATAATCTGTCTTCATATTTGTTTACAAAGTTATGGCAGTGTGTAATGTTTTAATTTTAATTGTCACAGGTGATCTTTGTTTTGTGCTGACTACTACACAGTAGATCTTTTTTTAAGTGAAAAGTTTGAAGTTACGCAGCTTGGAATGCAGCAAATCAGCAATAATGGCTTTTAAATATAGCAAAACAGAATCACACAGCCCACAGGCCTCTTAACTTTACCCCGAAGTTTGACAAGGTTACGCCATCACAGTTTAATATATAGACCACCTGCACCAGCTCTTGTTCCCTAAGCCCATCAACGAGTCTTGAGCTTCAGTGACCCTGCCTCTGTTGTACTAGCTGTCCCTCCTTGGCCCACTTAAGGTTAATAATAGCCAGTATGTTACAGCAAAATCTCACAAGTTCTGCCACTTTGAGGATGCTCTGATCAGACTGAGATTGTTACATGGTAAAGAGGTTAATGAAATAAGGCTTTACCCAACTTTAAACTCCTAACCTTTTCACTAGGATCCCAAAAGCACATTTACTGTTCTATTAACATGAATGTTAAACAGGCAAAAGTGGCTTTGAAAAGATAATTCAAATTTTGCTGGAATCTTAGAGTGCAGATTTTACATTGGTTGAGTCAGGTAGCATGCCAAAGTCTATACAATGCCTTGCAGAAATAAACACATTTGTATATTTTTGAGGTTGCAACCACTTCAGTTTTATATGATAGTCAAATTTCCACAGGATGAGTGGGGCAAGAAGTGGTTTTCATGGATTTAACCCAACATTACCAGTGAGTCTTGAATACACAAGACAATAAAATAGTGTGCTGAAATATATAAACCGGGCTGTGCAACTTAGTAGAAACTAGGCATCAGCTACTTCTCGAATTACTACTCTTTGGTGGCTTTAACAGTGCTCTGAGAGATCTTACGTACTTAGGAAACTTTTTTACCAGCTAACTCTGTTTTCAAGTCTTCCAGAACTCTACACATGACCTGTTGGCTGTTTCTTGGTCTTTATGATACTGTGAGGTCACTAGTTTTCCCTGAAAAACCTCTGAACCTTTCAAAGAACAGCTAGATTTTCCAACATTATATTGCAGACACGACAAGACTCAGTTTAAGGGCTTCACAGTGGCACAGTTGTTACTGTTAGAGCTTTTGCCTTGCAGCAAGAAGGTCCCGTGTTCAAAACCCGATCTGGGGTCTTTCTGTTCGGAGTTTGCATGTTCTCCTTGCACATGTGTGGGTTCCCTCCAGGTACTTCGGCTTCCTCCCACAGTCCAAAAACATGACTTTTAGTCAGTTTACACGTTACCGTTGTTGTTTTTGTTTGAATTCGCAAGTGAAAGTTACACTGCATTTACACAACAGGGCGAGCAAACTGATTTTGTCAGAAACAATGTAGTAGGGGTGCAACAATCCAACTTTTTCAGTCCCAAAGAATGGCAAAGGGAGCAAGTCCAATATGCCATGAGCAGCTGGCAAAGACATCCTTGTTTTAAAAGTCCCCGTCATTTGGCTTACATGAGAACGAATCACTGAGCATTATCAGAATTCTCCACTCTGGAACCCGTTTTCAAAAGATTGCATTTTCGCCCCCCCCTGATACTCGGTTCTCATGTAAAGGAGAGGCTGAATCACAGAGAAAAAACATTGTTTTGCTACTGGCCTGTATAAATTGCCCTTAGGTATGAGTGGGTGTGCGTATGCTTGGATATTTTTCCTGTGCGTATCTATGTTGCCCTGTAATGGACTGGCGACTTGTTCAGAGTGTACCCCACCTCTAATTTGATGATTGCTGGAGATATGCACCAGCCCCTCTGCAACCCTGCATGGAATAAACGGTACAGATAATGGACGGATGGACTGTATTTACTAATTAGGTGACTTGTGAAGTCAATTAGTTACACAGCATTTCATTTAGGGGAATCAGATTAAAGAGGGGGCAATGCAAAACTGCACAGTTTTCCTATATATTTCTTCCTTTTAACTTCACAATCAAGTACTACTCAAGCAAAACTCTGATATATATATATATATATATATATATATATATATATATATATATATATATATATATATATATTTTAGGGGTGTCACAGGGATGTTGTATCGAAATCTACCAATATTATGTTATGTCCTTGTACACCAAACAGAGGCTCTCAATCACCTCCTGCCATGTTTACACCCCGTGTCCCATTCGGGACTCCGTAGCAATATTTAGCAGACAAGCGTCTCAACACAAGGAACCACACATTGTATTTTCCCTTACACGTAACTCTCACCAGTTCTCATACAACTCACAAAAACACCTGGTAACATTTTAACTTCCTGTTTCACATCCCCCTGGATCAGAGCACACGTCTACACAGCACATTAGCTGACGCCAGCAAGTAGCTATTGGATAAGCTAACGCTCGACCACAGATAGATGAAGCAACGGGAGCGGAGCTAAAGCCGCTCCTTCTACTCTCAAATCATTGGTGATGAAATTTTGAGTTCCCGGCGAGTTAAGTCCACATTCGCATTGTGAACAACAGGACCGCTGCATTTTGCTTGGTCCTATCTGGAGCATATCTTTTTTCTGCAGTAAATATAAAGAGTCACTAGATGGCAGCAAGCCTCCGTTAGCATTAAACACTGTCACTGTAAATAAAGTATTTAAACATTAATGCCTAATGTGATACATTACACAAGAATAATAAAAATTGCATTAATTTTGTCTTTTAAAGTAAGATTTACTGGACAAAATTGTATGAATAAAACCAGTCTAAATATGACATAGGGCTCAATACTGTAAAAGTGAGGAGAATCGTGACACCCCTATATATATATATATATATATATATATATATATATATATATATAAATATATACACACACACACACCATGAGTACAAAGTGGTGCTTTTCATATCTGCTTCAAAAAATCTACTTCTCTGTTACAACATTTTTCTTTAAATAGCAGGATGAAGCAGAGTGACATTCCTGTGAGAAAACAATACAAGCAGTAATATGTGGTTTGGACATCCACTGAATAAAGAGAAACTTGATCACACTGAGCCCAACATGTAATATCATATGAAATAAAAGGTAAAATAATTGTGTCACTTTCAGCTCTTTGAAGTAAAAAAAGGGCTAGCAGTAGTTTAATTCTACATTTTAGGCAGAGTGTCTGGATTTGCTAAAGTGCAGATAAAACAGCAAAAAATAAGCAGCAGTGTTTAGGGTGACCGAAAGAACGAGATCGCGGATACAGGCGGCTGAAATGAGTTTCCTCCGTAGGGTGGCTGGGCTCTCCCTTAGAGATAGGGTGAGAAGCTCGGTCATCCGGAGGGAGCTCAGAGTAGAGCCGCTGCTCCTCCACATCGAGAGGAGCCAGTTGAGGTGGCTCGGGCATCTAGTCAGGATGCCTCCTGGACGCCTCCCTGGTGAGGTGTTCCGGGCATGTCCCACCGGGAGGAGACCCAGGGGAAGACCCAGGACCCGTTGGAGAGATTATGTCTCCCAGCTGGTCTGGGAACGCCTCGGGATTCCTCCCGAGGAGCTGGCCCAAGTGGCCGGGGAGAGGCAAGTCTGGGTCTCCTTGCTTAGGCTACTGCCCCCGCGACCCGACCCCGGATAAGCGGAGGAAGATGGATGGATGGATGGATGTTTAGGGTGAGAAATTTTTTGTACATGTTGCTCTCATACCTTTCTTCCCTGTGGCACCCCACTGTCTTGCCCTGCTTCTCTGTCTCTGTCACCCTATTTCCCTCTGCCAAATTCACACTCATTCCTTAGCTCATCACTGTAATACCCCATCTATTCAGCTGTGTTTTTGTTCTTTTGCTCCCCCTCAGCTTTCCTTTTTCCCTCCATTGCTCTTGTTTTACCGAGCATAAATGTGGCTTTTGTGTTTGTCTGATAGGTGTCAAGGGCATTCCATCTCAAAAAAATTCCTTTTGTCTCCACCACACAGCCATAAACACATTCACAGGCATGTACAGCACAACATGAGCAGCATGATGTGTTGTTAATAGGTATGTCACTAGTGACAGTTTGGGAGGATGATCTGTTTCGCAGATGTCTTTGCAGAGTTGTCACCGGCACATCCTTGATGCGAGAATAAACGCATTTGGATCTTGTCACAACGTTTAAAGCCCTATAAACAAAGTGACCGAAGACTATTTAAAGTAAAAAAAATAAAAAAAATAAATTAAAAAATTAAACAAACAGAAGAGTTGATGTTTGTTATTGCGTGGAAGAAATGTGTTCTGACACAAGATTTAAAAGTGGTGACAGAATAAACAATGCTGTTAGAAAGTGGGGTACTTAAGAGAAAATAAAGGCAATAAAGAACAACATGTTGAAACCCAAAGGGGTTCACAGATTTAAAAGCACCAATTTCATCACAGTCAAAATATCTTATTGAAGTGTGAAACATGAACGAGGTACCTCTCTGTCGAGTCCAGGCGCCACAGTCATAATGTCCCCCGTCTCACTGTTGATGGTGAACATGTTTGGGATCGGGCTGTGAGGTGTCTGGGACAGGATCCGATAGCGTACCATTCCATTAGCTGTGGTGTTGTCGTCAGCATCAAATGCAGATAGATGCATCACGTAAGTTCCTGAAGAAGGCGAAAGTTTTGTCAACATAGATGTCCAGATACAGTTACATTTGCTCCAATCACTTAATATACTGCATTTATGTAATCTCTGATTTCCATTGTGTTGTTAGGACCCTTGGGTTTTTAGGGTTTTGTCATTTGTGTTTTGATACTTCCTTGTTCACTCATGTTTGTCTTGCCCTTTATGTTTATTTCTTTGTGTTTAGTTTCTTAGTTTATTCTTGTATTTTGTTCTTTGCGGATTTTGATTTTGTGGATCTTGGTTTTTAGTTCATTTTCGATTCCTCCTTCAGCTCCTTTTATGTTAATTAGTCCCCCTCAACTCCCTGCTTTCGTTCCACCACATCTGTTCCCCATCTCCTCTGATTAGTTAATCTGATTCCTTTGTCATTTTCCACTCCGGCCTGAGGATTTAAGCTCCTAGTTTTTCATCATTCCTTGGTAGATTTTTTTGTTACCCTGCATATGCTTCATGACAAACTCTCCTTTCTATTTTTGCTTGTAAGTTCTCCTTGTTTTTTAATAATTAGCTTGTTTTTTTAAATTATGAACAGTCATTCTTTGCACTTTGGTCATTTACTATCAAAACAATGGCAAAACAGAATCTGCTAGGCCTATAGAATTTGTTTATATAGGGTAACGTTAGTGGGATTTGCTATCTAGATAAATTGTAATTTAGAAGTATTTGATAAATAAAAGTGATGTTTATTTAAAAAAAATAAGGTATAAATGATGTCACTGTATAAGTAATGAAACCCAAGGTAGCAAAGTTTCTAAATACAGAATAATAAATACACAATTTATCTGCAACAATGGCTGAGTTTGGCATGCATTGATACTGAGAGCTAACTACTGTTATGCACTTTATTCAATGTGGAGACCCATTACACCATGCTCAAAAGTGCAGACTCATCAACTTGCAAAGGTACATGTTGGGAAGGGCTCCGGTTGGCCCAGTTCATCACATGAATATAAAACGAGATTAATGGTTCCCTCTTCCATAAAGTTGTTGATCTATAAGAATCGGGGCATTTACCAAACCAGTAGATGGAGTTTTTTTTTTTAGATTCCTACTGTACCTGAATATAGGGTGACCAACACTTTGGGTGGATTATATGAGAAACAAAGAATGAGTATAAGGAAAAAACACCTAGCTTCCACTGCTCATTATGGTAGATGATCTATAATACTGTGGCCAGTTTCTCTTCTGAAGCTCATGGGAATCTCAAGAGTTACAGGATCACAAATGTTTTGACAAAGTTGCTGATTTCAATAAAAACCTTTAAATGCATGTTTAACCAGGACATTCGTGTTAAACTCAAGAGTCTCAGGGACACTGGTCTTTGCCTGTCACTTGGAAAACTGCAAAATACCTCATATTGCATCAAATTCTGCTCTTTGCCTGAGAGTTAACAATCCTAAGGCTTTTGAGCTTACTCTGCTTTAACTTTTTTATGCTTTGACCTAAAAGTTGTTTTTTTTCCTTGCAAGAGTTCTGAAACCCTTATAAAGATTTTTATCAAGCCAAATATATTTTTTCTTTGACATCTGTCAACAGAGAAGCAACTTCAGCAACTCACATACAGCTTAAAGGTGGAGTTCACTCAGTCATTAATAAACATGTCTAATAGAGAGCCTCAATTTAAGAATGGAGCTAAGAATAGATTACTCCAGCCAGCTTCCATACACTAAATCAGGTGTTACTGTTCTGTGAAAATATTATATACATGCAATTAAATGATTAGTTGTTTCAAATTAATCATTTTACTGGCCACACAAATATTTCCTTTTCAAAGAAATTTGCAACCTGTAAACATTTAGCACATATTGTTCAGAAAAAGGTAAGTAAACCTTCAGGGAAAACAGAAAAAACGGGGAAGAAACACACACACATACACACACACAAACACACACTGGTCAACAACATCATCCTATTATACTCTATGTCTCTTAATTTGAGGGTTGTAGGCAGAAGCCTTCTTTCATTTAGAAAACTGTCAGCACATCAGTAATAGTTTTTTCAGATCTGAAGGATATAATTTAAGAAAGGAGTCCAAGCTCTGAGAAATAATTTGTCCTTAACCTTTTACAACTGTATGTGTTTTATTTTAAATATATCACTGACCACCTTTGAAATAAGAGTCAAAAATCTGGAAATTAGTTTACATTCCCAAAAGTAATGATAATATGTTCCTCTCTTAAGTTGCATTTGAGACATAAAGGGGAAATGGAGTGATCAATTTTGTTTAAAGTAACAGGAGTAATATGCAGCCTATGACGTATTTTTTACTTAGTACTATTTTGCACTTTAAAGGCCTACTGCATGCTTGATAATAGTTGGGGAAGTTCTATACTAATTCAATTCACCGCATCTTGGTCATTCATTGAATACATTTAAGTCTACGTCCCAAAGCCAAAGCAGAAAGGACAGAACGGTGGTGAATTATGAAGGAACTATGAGCCAGAAGAGATACATGCATGTTTGAAATAGTATTTTTAAATACTGACCTCGTAAAAAAAAAAAAAAAGGAAAAATAAATTGACATTAAGAATTCTTCCAAGGCTTTCAGGCTGTATGTCACATGGTAATTTCACCATATGGTCCCCCAACCAAAACAGCCAGACTCACAGAATAATCTTTGGCCTCACTCCCACTTAATGCAATACTAACCTAGATTCATCTGATTTTTTTCAGCTAATTAGGACAGCATTTTTAGTCAAAAAATATCTTTTTTACTCAGGTAAGATATTTTTAATACTGTAAATGCCTGTGGCGACACATTTTCTATAGTTATTTGCCAAAATGTTCCGCCTACATGGGGAAAAACGGCCTCAGCTAGTTGCTTTGACAAGCAACACTGACGCACAGTCAATAGGATGATGAACAACAAGAGGTTTGATCTCTACATCATCTGGCAATGTAGCACCTTCCCACAAAAGTGTGCTGATGTGTAACACTTTTGATTTTTCTTTATTATACTCTATAACCACAGCAAACGTATTATAAAATGAAGGAAACATTTGTTTTGTAATGTTTTGCTTTCCTTTCAGAAGTTTAACATGATGTTTTTTGTGTAATTTGTGCTCCCTAACTAAACTATCTAAACTGTTTGTGTTGAAAGCTCTATAGGCAAAGCACTTATTTCACACAAAAAATGACAGTTGAAGTCTACAAAATCTCAGGAATCATATCCCCCTAACAGACTTACATTATCTTCAATGCTTATTGTCCCTAATGGTAAATATGTATAAAAATCCAATAAATCCAATACATAATATTTATGTCACAGGCTTTTGATATCTGTAAATTTTTTCATTGAGGACAAAGCTCCCTCCTACCGAAATATTTGGTAAACAAAATCATTCGTGGAACAATTAGTGGCATACCTAACAACTTAAAACAAAATAATGAAACTACAGCTAATTTTCTAATTCATGCTTTGTTTTTTTATAACATTACTAAAATATTTGATAACTTTTAACTAATAACTCAGAACGTGTTTCCTCATGTGTAAACATGATGTGACACAGTGGCCATTCTCTCTCAAAAAAACAACAACAAAACCCTGTTGAAAATTGGAAAAAATATAACATGCCATCAAACTTAGATCAATGTGTGTTGATCTTCCTAATTCAGAAAATTATTTAAACTATACCTAAATTACTGTACAATAAATGCCTAAATGCAGGAGCCCCTCCTGATGAAGTTACCCATCATGTGGAGAATAAGCCTCTATGCTTCTATGAATGCTTTGCTTGTTTGCTTTCAAGTATCCACACACATATAACTCAATGGGATCCCACTGCCTGTCACCCAATCTTTCCATCTCTTTTCCCTCTTTGCTAGTTGATTCTAATTGCCAGAGATAGTGATATCATGCCAATGACAGCCCCTGTCCGAGGATAATTGTAACCGCAGCTCCCATTTCAAACTTCATTACGTTTCAAAGCAACATTTGTCAATGGCTCGGCCTGAGGGAGCACTCTAAAGCCCTCTCACTTAGGCAAGAAATTTTTTTTTTTATGAACTGAGAGCAGGAGACAGAAGAAGAGCAACAAAGGACAAAGTGAGTGTTTGTTTGATTCCAAGCCGAGAGACTATCAGTTCCCACCCAACACTTTCCACTTGAGATGGAGGGATACAGTGAAAGATGAAGAATCACAATGTGTCACACATTACTGAGGTAATTTCATTAAGCTGCACTCATATGGGGTTTAATGTGGACCTTTTGTATGGGCTTCCTAAGCTTTGCCTGACAGGATTACGTCCCCATAATGACTCTTTAATTTGCAAACTAATTCAAGTCTGTAATTGGCCTTCCTTTGAAACCACTGGAGCTCTGAATTCTGAAAGTCTTTTTTATGATTATTGTTCAGCTTAATGTCTTGCATGCCATAGAGACTTTTTCTGTGTGGGGCAAGGCCGAGGGAACTTCAGCAGAATGGGGAGGGGAAAAAAATATAATTCTGAAAAAAAAGGCAGAATGAAGAAAGTAAACAGAAGATTTAGAGAAGAAAACGAGCACCTGGGCACCTCTTCAGATCACCTCTAGTGTTATAAAATTTGGTTCATCAGATTCAAAGTCACACAAGCCAGCACACAGAGCACGTCTCTAGGATACTTCTGCATCAAGGTTCGACATCAAATGACCCAGTGGCACTACACTTTGGTACATTTAATCATCAATCTCTTCAACAGCATAAGAACACTCATTACAATCCATCCTAAATTTTCTAGGATAAATGAAAACCTGCAAGAGACAGAGACTTGTACATAAAAGGAAATGGGCAATTCTATGTTCTGCCCAACATTTACTTTTTTCCCTACAATAACAGTATTCTTTCCTCTCATTCACACCACTGTTCATTTGCAGACATTACCTGGTTTAGAACCTTCATCCACCGAACCATTGTAAACCTGGTTTTTGAACTCTGGCCTGTTGTCATTCATGTCGATAACAAAGATGTACAGATCAATAGGGTTCTCAACCTGGTTCCCATTCATATCCACTGCATGGGCTCGCAGCTAGGGGAAAGAGACAGAAAAAAAAGAGTCCGGATTACAGCTCAACTGCCTGGTTATTAGCAAAGTTGAATCAACTAAGGTTCCATCTTTTTTTTTGACAGACTCCACCATGATAAGTAAAGATATGACAATGCTCAATAAGACAAATTTTTGAACAATGTTTTACAATAAATGATACTTAGTGATACAGCCGCATAATGTATATTACCTTGGGAAATTACTTGTTATAGTTTACAACAACCAACAACCTTAATGAATTTTGTAGGGATTTTATGGCAATGCCAAAACAAAATGTAGTGCACAATTATGAAATTGAAGAGAGATATTACATTATCTTAAAAAGTTGTTGGAATCAAACTGTTCTGTGAAGGTCTCTAATTTTTAGTTAGAGAAAATTAACAAACAACCGGGATCATGTAGACTAAAGATCACACTAATTAAGTCAAAGATAAAGTTGTGGAGAATTTTAAAAGACGTGTTAGGTTATAAAACATTGCCCAAAACCTTGACCAACTTACGGTACCCTATTCGATCCATCACTCAGAAGTGCTGCCATGAAGAAGTTTTTTTGTTTAATTAGTTTTTCATCACTATATTAAATTATTCATGAAATATAATTTAAATGATGTTTGTTAAACAAACTTTCAATTTTTTAATTAAGCAAATTTAATGTAATCAAAAATTTCCCCTGATGTAAATATATTTATGAAGTTATCTAGTTATACAGAAAAAGAACAAGCCTATATTTACGCCTGTGAATATTCTCATTCATCCAGGTCATGTTTATCTCAAGGAAATTTCAATCGAACGCATCTGGACATGGTAATTTGTCTTGGAAGACGTTTGGAAGACCTCACCATTGAGGAGAGAAAAGCAGTATCAGCACTGAGCAAGGCGCACAACATTACAATCCTTCCAGCAGACAAAGGTAGATGCACAGTTGTGCTCAATACAACTGATTACCACACCAAGATCTTTGCACTACTGAATGACTCTAACACGTATGAAACTCTGAAAAGAGACCCCACGAGTGGGTACAAAAAGAAGGTGATTGTCATGCCTCACTCCCCACTCACACTCCTTTATTATTTGCACCTGTGTTATCCTGAACCTCCAGGGCTCTGCCCCTGATTAATCATTGTTTCCACCTGTTCCTCCTTGGTTCTCCCCTCATTTAAGATCCAGCGAGGCCTTCTATCCTCGCTGGATCACTGATTGTGTCGTGCCCTTTGTTGCTGCACCTCATTAAAACCACCTCACCTGAGTTCTGCTTCTGCGTCTGGGTCCTTCGTCTCCCACACTGCAGCACAACCCCTGACAGAATGATCCAGCCAAGAAGGAGGGACCCAGCAGAAGCCTCAGACCCCGACATCCTGGAGTCCCTCTGGTGTAGGCTGGAGAAGGTCTCTGGCTTCGCCAGCCCGTCCGCTCGCCTCACCGTGCTGGAGGACTACACCCTAGACCTCCTTCCTCGGTTCCGCTCCAGCCTCAACCCGCTCGATGCGGAGGAGTTGGAGGAGGCAGCCGACGACGCCTTCCTTGCTGCGGAGGAGGAGCTGCCTCCTGCAGGGACAAAGCCCGCCTCTACCAACTTCGGCTCGGTCTCCTGGTTCCAGGCGCCTCCGATCCTCTCACCGGCTGTCTTCGCCCCTTTCCCGACCGCTTCACGGAAGGCTCCGGTCAATCGCCCAGCTGCTGCTACCACAACACCGTCTTCGGCTGCGGCAGGACGGGGTCCCCTCTACGTTAGCGAGGATGAACTGTTCGAGTTTTTTCATGGGGACAGACTCGAGTACCTCTGCTCCAGAGGGGATCCAGCTCCTCGCCGCGATCGGCGACACAGACGCAGCAAGGCTGCGCCGGAGTACCCTCCCTCGGACAGGTCGGACTGGTAGGACACGGAGGAGCATTATCTGGAGCAGCAGACCTCACTCGTCGGTTCTCGGCTTGCCTACTGCGCTCCTGGAACAGGCCCACGTAGGCATAAGCCTCCATGTCAGCCACGCAGTAGTTGCTTCCGGGTCCCCGAAGTTGGCGTCTGCATCGAACTGCTCGGCCCCGAAGTTGGCGTCTGCATCGCACTGCTCGGCCCCGAAGTTGGCGTCTGCATCGCCCTATTCCTCCTTCTCCCTTCTCCAGTCTCTGTTCCCAGAGCACCTGCAGTCTCGGCCTCCTGAGCTGCCGGATATGCCGCTGCCGCCTCCTGAGCTGCCGGATATGCCGCTGCCGCCTCCTGAGCTGCCGGATATGCCGCTGCCGCCTCCTGAGCTGCCGGATATGCCGCTGCCGCCTCCTGAGCTGCCGGATATGCCGCTGCCGCCTGTCCTGAGCTGCCGGATATGCCGCTGCCGCCTCCTGAGCTGCCGGATATGCCGCTGCCGCCTCCTGAGCTGCCGATATGCCGCTGCCGCCTCCTGAGCTGCTGCTGCATCGCCTGCCGGCTCCCACGCCGCTCTTCGCCGCCCTCCCACGCCGGCTCCCACGCCGCCCTCCTCTTACGCCCCGCCGGCGTCCCCCACGCCGGCTCTCGCCGCCAGCCCGATGCCCCACGTCGCCCGGCTCTTCCACCTGCCAGCCTCCCACGCCGGCTCTTCGCCGCCTGGCTCCCACGCCGGCTCCTCGCCGCCAGGCTCCCCAACGGCTCCTCGCCGCCAGGCTCCCAAGCCGGCTCCTCGCCGCCAGGCTCCCACGCCGGCTCCTCGCCTCCAGGCTCCCACGCCTGCGCCTCGCCTCCAGGCTCCAACGCTGCGCCTCGCCTCCAGGCTCCCACGCCTGCGCCTCGCCTCCAGGCTCCCACGCCGGCTCCTCGCCGCCAGGCTCCCACGCCGGCGCCTCGCCTCCAGGCTCCCACGCCGGCTCCTCGCTTCCAGGCTCCAACGCCTGCGCCTCGCCTCCAGGCGCCTGCACCTCGCCTCCAGGCTCCTGCGCCTCGCCGCCAGGCTCCAACGCCTGCGCCTCGCCTCCAGGCTCCCAAGCCTGCGCCTCGCCTACGGGTCCCCAGGAGAGGACCGCCGGGCCGTGCGCCCGCCTCCCGTCCCGTCAAGGGACGTCCGTCCAGCCCCCAGCTGGACCTCCCGGTCCCCAGGAGAGGACCGCCGGGCCGTCCGCCCGTCTCACGTCCCGCCAGGGGACGTCCACCCGTCTCACGTCCCGCCAGGGGACGTCCACCCGTCTCACGTTCGGCCAGGGGACGCCCGCCCGGAGGAAGGCATTCGGGCCGTCCGCCCGTCTCACGTCCCGCCAGGGGACGTCCACCCGTCTCACGTTCGGCCAGGGGACGCCCGCCCGGAGGAAGGCATTCGGGCCGTCCGCCCGTCTCACGTCCCGCCAGGGGCCGTCCGCCCGTCTCACGTCCCGCCAGGGGACGTCCGCCCGACTCACGTCCCGCAAGGGGACGCCCGTCGGTCCTTCGTCCGACCAGAGGTCGCCATTCGGGCCGTCCGCCCGACTCACGTCCCGCAAGGGGACGCCCGTCGGTCCTTCGTCCGACCAGAGGTCGCCATTCGGGCCGTCCGCCCGACTCACGTCCCGCAAGGGGACGCCCGCCGGTCCTTCGTCCGACCAGAGGTCGCCATTCGGGCCGTCCGCCCGACTCACGTCCCGCTGGAGGGCGTCAACACAGACACTCGGGCCCTCCTGCCTTGGGCCCCCTCCACCCACCCTGAAAGGGTGCTAATCCTTTTGTTTTTTTTTCTATATGGCGTCTGGGATCCGCCTTTAAAGGGGGGGGGTCCTGTCATGCCTGACTCCCCACTCACACTCCTTTATTATTTGCACCTGTGTTATTCTGAACCTCCAGGGCTCTGCCCCTGATTAATCATTGTTTCCACCTGTACCTCCTTGGTTCTCCCCTCATTTAAGATCCAGCGAGGCCTTCTATCCTCACTGGATCACTGATTGTGTTGTGCCCTTTGTTGCTGCACCTCATTAAAACCACCTCACCTGAGTTCTGCTTCTGCGTCTGGGTCCTTCGTCTCCCACACTGCAGCACAACCCCTGACAGTGATAGAATGTTTACAACAACTACAAATAGAAGGCATGATTTACAAAACACAATACTACCGGCTTTACCCCCAGGACTCAATTTTTTGCCTATATGGACTCCCCAAGATCCATAAAGAAGGGGCCCCGCTCAGGCCCATTGTCAGCAGTATAAACTCTGTCACGTACAATATAGCCAAACACATAGCTAATATCCTGGCACCTCTGGTAGGCAACACCCCACACCACATCCAAAACTCCATAGACTTTGTGAACAAAGTCCGGAATCTAAAAATGGATCCAGATGAGACAATGGTTTCCTATGACGTGATTTCATTGTTCACCTGTATTTCTACCATGGAGGCCTTGGTCACAGTAAGAGAACGACTTACACAGGACAACTCCCTCCAAAACAGAACAAAACTCAAACCAGAACACATTTGCCAACTTCTGGAATTGTGCCTGAACACCACATATTTCCAGTTCAATGGCAAGTTTTATAGACAGAAACACGGCTGTGCCATGGGCTCACCAGTTTCTCCAATTGTGGCAAATTTATACATGGAGGAGGTAGAGTGCAGAGCTTTGAACTCCTTTGAAGGAATAACACCTAGCCACTGGTTCAGATACGTAGATGACACATGGGTTAAAATCAAAACCAAAGAGGTGCAAGCTTTTACTGAACACATAAACTCAGTGGACAGAAACATCAAATTCACCAGAGAAGATGTCAAGGACAATAGTTTGCCCTTTTTAGATTGTGTCGTCCAGAGGAGAAAGGACAGAAGGCTCCACATTGGGGTATACAGAAAACCCACACACACAGACCAATACCTACTTTTTGACTCACACCACCCACTGGAACACAAGCTTAGTGTTATCAGGACCCTGCAACACAGAGCTGATAACATACCCACCAGCTCACAGGCCCAAGGGGAAGAACGCAAGCACGTGAGAGACACCCTCACAACTTGTGGTTACCCCAGCTGGACTTTTGTGAAAACTGCAGCTAGTTCCAGAAGGAAAGCCAACAAAGTGGTTGAAAAAGAAAAAGAAAACAAACGAAACAATGTAGTCATTCCATATGTGTCTGGGATTTCTGAAAAACTCAGGAGGATTTTTAACAAACACAGTATCCCTGTGTATTTCAAACCCAGCAACACACTCAGACAGAGACTAGTACATCCCAAGGACAGAACACCACACACACACAAAATCAAATGCAATGAAGAATGCAAGGACCTCTACATTTGTGAAACCAAACAACCACTGTACAAACGCATGGCCCAACACAGGAGAGCAAACTCCTCAGGCATGGACTCTGCTGTTCATTTACATCTCAAGGAGAAAGCCCACACCTTTGAGGACAGCAATGTCCAGATATTAGACAGAGAGGACAGATGGTTTGAAAGAGGAGTAAAAAAGCCATCTATGTAAAAGTAGAGAAACCATCGCTAAACAGAGGAGGAGGCCTGAGACATCACCTATCTCCAATTTACAATGCTGCCCTTTCATCCCTCCCCAGGAGACTCAACAACTTAGCCTCTAATAACAGAAACAACTGTGACTCCAATGACTGTCATTATAACACAATAGGGCACTAATGAAGCCGAAACCTAACCTCCACCAATAGGCGACACGCCAATGACCGTCGTTAAGAGATGGACCACAAAGGATCCAATGACATAATCAGTCTTGTAAAAGCCCTACAAGAGGTTAAATAGCTGAGTCTCCACACCAGTTAGTTGGACCAGTCCCAGCCTGGTCAGCGGCGAGCATGAACTGATGAAGCCTCTTGGATGAGAGGTGAAACGTCTTCCAAGACAAATTACCAAGTCCAGTTGCGTTCGATTGAAATTTCCTTGAGATAAGCCTATATTTACTTGGTGCTTGGTGAATGTCTGTGCTCTTTATGTGCTTTCTTTACTTGTCACATCAAGCGCTTCAGAGTAAAATGATATTGTTACACGTGTAAAAGACAGGTTTGCAAACTGTACTGTGGAAACTAGATAGTCCTGCTTATTGGTGAATTAGATTGTCACTGTCTCCATGCGTAAATATGCCAGCCAAAGCAGTAACTCCATTAACACTGGCCAAACATGTGTCAAATGTGGTCAGCTCTGTGGGGATCTGTGCATCCCCAGGAGAAGATCTGGCCAAGCTACGTGCTGACGAACGTTTTAATGTATTCAGTTTTATATCCAAATTTTTTTTTTCCCCCAGGCAGTATTATTTTCTTTCAGTGGTTGCCCCAGGGCTGATAGAATCAAAGAGCAATGTTTAGGACAAATTTAACTTATCTAATTTGTTCCGAGAAGTTAAGTATCCACATAATTTAATAAAAGAAAAAAAAATATTTTTTTTGCTATATTTTGTTTTATGCCTGCCTCAAGCATATAACTGCTGAATGCTGGTGGGGGGAGACATGGAGCAGAAAAACTTCTAATAACGGTAAAAGTTAGGTGTCAAAAGGAATATGCATTAAGTATGTACATTTCAGTCTGTTCTTAATTACTTTTTTTTGCCCCACTAATGTTTCAACTTGATCAGTGTCACTGAAGTTCATTTATTTTACTCTCTTAGCCATTATTTTCAGGAAGAACACAAGGATTTAATGCATGTTTTAGAGAACGTGGCTTGACCAAATATGGTTAATTGAGGGTGTTTCTATATGCAAATGACTGAACGGGCACGAGCACCTAGGTACGCACATCTGGGATAGCTCACAGTGGAGAAAAAATGTCTACGAGTCGCCACATTATATTTGATAAGCCTGAATATGGAGTGTGCATAGAATATGGGACAGTTTCTACAAACATTTGATAAATGAGGGCCCTGGCCACTATGGAAGAGTGACAAAAAGAAAGCTGTTGCTGAAAGAAAGGTTACTAATATTTATCCAAGACACTGCACGGTTCATGTTCTATGGATTATTCAAAGAACTGAGCATCTCTTTCCATTCCCGTTTTTATTTTATTTTTATTTTTTTTGCTTTCAAAGCCCATAGCAGCAATTAGACATCATTGACAAATTACACACAGCTCTTTTGGGTCAAGTTAGGCTTAAATAAACAGTATTTTATATTTTTGAAAAAAATTACTCAATCTCAAGCATTAAAAATAATTATGTTTTAGCATGTGGGCAAAATAGTCTTATTTTTCAGTTAACTATATATAAAATGCAGTACAAATGAAAAACTGTCTAGAGGTTTTTAGGGTAAGTAAGTTGTTTTAAGTTTCTTGTAGAACTTGCTAGGTCTCTTGTAAAGTTATGCTTTTAGTTAAAATCCAAGTTTTTTTCCCCATGTAATCCCACAGAAACCTGCTGATGTTGAGTTTAAGATACCGAGAGGGCTACAAAAGGCTTTCATTATCTTATTGCTATGGACAATTGTTTATTATTCTGGATGGATCTTTGAGACCTTTGTTTTCCCACAGACTGAATTTAGGACTTGTCTAAAAGTTTTTGTCAAAAAGCAGAAATGTCAATTAATTTTCTAGAGTGGCTGGAAAAATATACAGCACATTAAAAGCAAAAATGCAGCATGTACAATTGTTAATATATACTACATATTTCACTGTATTTTCTGTTGAGCCACAATCCAAATTTTTCCTTAGCAAAACAAAAAGGGTGAAAAAAAACCTACTTAACTTTTAACCAACCAAAAACTAAGAATACTCTTTTTTTATACATCAACCCCAAACTGAAAAAGATTCTGTTGGAACGATAGGATAGGATCTTCATAGGTGAATTCTGTAGTAATAAAACTTTTAAACTATGTTCTTATTTTACTTTACAATTTCAGGCATATTAGATAGCAACATCACAATACTCCTCTGGCAAAGAAATTGCCTTTGCAATGTATTTGTTCTCCTGACTTCTTATCTGTTCACACTTAGTCTGCAAATTTTTTATCTCAGCAGGAACCAAACAGAAAATATCTTATTTCATGGAAGGCTGGCTTAGTTATAAAACTGAGGTGTCAGTTTCAGAATGACTGCCTGGCCAGCGTTCTGTCTGGTTTTGTTTGAAAGCGAGCCTTAAAATCTCTTCACTTCCCTTTGAGAAATCTGTCAGCACATCAGAAATTCTGCTTTGCTATGCTTAGATCGATGAAATCACAGGCTATGATTTCTCCCAATATTTGGACCAGAATACATACAAGTTTACTCCTTTTCTGCTTAAGAGGTGTGGAAGAAAAAAAAAAGAACCAACAACATAAAGTACAGGAATAAATAATCAGGAACATTCTAATACCATAAGTTTGTTTCAAGCTCCCTAGAAAAAAAAGTAGAACTAAAGAATAGCATTGACATTTCAAAATATACTCCATTATTCTCTCAAAACTTGTTCACTTTGCTTGGGAATGTTTATGTCCCTGAACATGACTTATTCAGTGATATTTTTGTCAGTGTGAAGCACTGGGGATGTTTACCTAGATCACAGAAGTAAAATGAAAGAAACAGTACAATACATTCGGCTCCTACCATATAACCTTGCAAGTATGTTTTCTATTACAAAGAAATGTTCCCTTTCAGTTTTCAAGCTGGGTTCTATCTTTGAATTCAGTATTGGGCAAGTACATCAAAAGAATGGAAAGGAGACAATAAAATCATGTTTTTTTATGAATGGATGGAGGATAAAATTATGACATAAAAATATATGAATGATTGTTACTTATGCAATCTGAATATAAAATGTAATGTAGTAGAGAGTAAACCAACCAAAATATTAAATCTTGGCACGTTGCAATGACAAATCTTAATGCTTAATTATGATTTTAAGTGATGCTTCTAGCAGCCTTGCATGTATACTTATTAGACTTTTTTTTACATTTTTCTTTGTAAATTAGCTCAAGTTCAGTCAGACTGAAGATCATACAGTTACGCTTAATTTTCAAATCTTCAAATCTACTGAACAAGGTCAGCACTTTGAGTGGGCTATTCCATAAAATAAATATGCCTTCAATACACCACTCTAGCCTCTATTATTATAAATTCCAATGTTAGTTTTTATTTAGCTCAGTCCATTATTCTTAAAACTGCTATCCTGATGAAGAAAGGTTTAGCATAATGCTGTAATTAACATGTGTCTCTATGTAAACCAAAAACACATAAGTACATAAATAGTTTTTAGATATGGACAGTTGGTAAAGGCATACTCCAAGATATTTGGAGCTCTTTAAGGCAAGAAATGTGATTCTACCAATAACTGACACGACTGGTGAATACAAATGCATGTCAATGTTTTACAATTCAGTTGTATAATGTTGTTTTGTCAGATAAAAATCTAAATTAAGTTATAATGGAACAATATGCAGACATGTAAAAGGGCTATGAATGTTTCCAATGCCCCAAAAATCCTATTCTTCAGTTTGCTTCTGTTTCATCACAGAGAGCTAAAAATCCACTCCTCAGTTGCTTGTCCTGTCCTCTTCACCACCTTCCTCTCCACACTTTAAACCTTCTACAAAATGACATCTTCAGGACACCCTGAGGTGAAATTTAACATTATTCTTTCAATATTCCCTGCTATATGGAAGGCCAGGAGCCAGACCCCTAAAGTAAACCTACCGTCGTCTCTGCCGCGCCTACCCACAGCCTAATTCAATCACAGTGGGACTCAGAGATTACTGCCTTGTTTAAAGAAGGCAAAACGTATTTCTAAGTTCACATAAAGTTTTTTTATCTTCAAAAGCAAGGACCGATTGGAGGCTGAACCAGTCAGTACTCTGCATTTGGTAAGAAACAGAATCAGGATGAAGATAGTAGAAAACTGAGAAATTTCAACACTTTTTTCCCTCTTTATAAGAATGCATCTTTTTGCTTGACAGGTTTGGAATTCTAATAAGCTCATTCTCCTGAAATAAAAAGAAGTAGAGCATAACTATGTTCCATCCTTGCATGAAATATGAAGTAACAGGAAAAAAAGAGACCAGAAAGTAAAATAGCGGTGGTTTCCTAAAGAATAAAGTGAATAATTACATCAATAGTTTTACATTTAAGTTTTCTGGATTTAAAACATTAAAGTTTCATTAAGGTCTGTATGGTTACATTTATGTTAAGTTTTTTTTAAAATGTCATATTCTTATGAGCAATGGCTAAATAAAATTAAACAAAGAGAGAGAGAGAGATATATTTTAATTATGGATGACACTTTTCCACTTTTTTCAGACGGATACAATAATGATACTTGAATTTAAGTTCATGCCGACACAGAGTACCAATTCTCTACTTGTTACAACAAATGTTAAATTAGATAAAAAATGCAATATTGATAGACATTAGGACAAAACTAAAATTTAAAGTGAAAAAAAAAAAAATTTCTGTGAAATCATTGCAGAATTCCCACATTTTAATTCTTTAGTTCATGGTATAACTTTAACCTATTAAGCAGAAATATCCTAAAGAAAAATCAATAGGTAAATCAATAGGTCATTTTTTTAAATCTTGACCTTGTTTTTTGTATGGATCAAGTTCCTTTATTCATCCAGACAAGTTTGGAGCCACTTGGAGTCTTTTGGTGAAGTTTATATCCATTCGCGATTGGCGTATAACCACATAAGTAAGTTAATTTGACAACCTAAGTGCAGCCTCTAAATAAGTCATTATCTGCCACAAAACATTTCAAAAATGTTTTTAAATGTCATATCCTTATGAACAATGTTTTATTATGAATCACTAGCACCATTCCCCTGTGAGTTCGGAGCATTTCAAGGGGCTCTTTGTTACTGTCTGCACAGATTTTTACAGGCTTTTAATCCAACCAATTCCAATTTACACTAACCGGCAATTTCAGTGACGTCCCAGCCGTCCACTATAGCAGCTGTAGTCAGTGCAGGTTGCAGAAAGGGAGCCTGTGGAAGCTGGAGTTAGTCCGCTTATTTTGTAAACACACAAACCCTAAACATGTTGATGTTTGCAGTAGCAAAGTCTGTCTAACCGACCACCATCAAGCAAAGGCTGAAAACCCTGCTCAGACTACAACTGGGATGCTTTCATTCAAATCGTGCATTAGTGTAGTTGGATTAAAAGCCTGTAAAACACCTCTGCAGACAACAACGCAGCACCTCAAAGATGCTCCGAACTCACGGGGAATAGAGCTAGCAATTTATAACAAAATATTGGTAAAATGAAGGAGTTTTGTTGCAGATAATTCCTTATTTAGAGAGGACACTTTGGTTGCCCCACTAAATCCCATTATATGGAAGTACGCTGATTGTGAATGGACATTAACTTCTTTTGAAGGACTCCAAGTGGCTCCAAACCTGTCTGGATTAGTAAATGAACTTAATGCATGCTGAATATAAGGTCCAGGATAGAAAAAGTGAACTTCCCCTTTAGTGTGTATAAACTCCGAACATTTTCAGCAAACATCTCTACTCCTTTTTTAGTCTGAAGATATGTCCTTTACTCTGGTGGGATGCCTCACTGGAAATGTCCTATAGTAGTATACAACAGGAATAGTTTGGTTGGTGTTCAGTGTCAAGATAAAGCCTTTGCGCCAAGACTAATTTATTCTCTGGATAATACTGCATTTCAAAATGATTTATCTGTTTCCTCCTCTTGCAGTTAATTCGTTAGCTGCAACAGTTAGTGGCATTTCTTGGATGAGTAGTGACCTGGTAAGCCCCTGCTTCTGAACTCTAGTCCCCAGTTCCCCCTGCTGTACCTAACATTAACAATTACCTACACACATACAATTCATATGCCATCAACGAAGGCCAGTATGCAAGGAAACCACTTTTAATGCAGCTATCACAACGCTAAGGAACCATCCTAATAAGTTATTGGTTTACACGTGTTCTTGTGCTTCAAAAAAGGATATGTTTATATGTATACAGATAGTTTTGCTTTACACACATATCATACTAGCTTATTTAGCCAGTCGGTGAAAAACCAAAACTTTTTACAGTGCCTACTCTGTGTAAAACACTCCCATTTAATGGATATTCATATAAACATTAGAAAACTTGGTTGAAAAGTATTTTCTTTGTTGGAGTGTGAAAGAGTCCAGACTTACATGATATGAAGATCGATGCTCTCGATCCAGAGGTTTGGTGACAAACATCTTTCCAACAACAGGGTCAATGCTGAACACCTCGTTGGGTGGTTGATCCGCTCCCACCCCAGTAATGCTGTATCGGATTGAGATGTCCTGGTCCTGGTCTGAACGAATCTGCGTAACAAACAGAAAGGTCGATGGAATTGATTTTAAGTCTCTCAATGCATTTCAGTTTGTTTAAAATCTTCTACTTTCGTTTTTTAAAGTTTCCCAACTGAGCCAACAAACCAAACCAAAAAGGATGATTATATTCGCCAGACATTTTTCTAAATTATAACTCATTGTTTATTTTTTGACTTTGTATTATAAAACAACATATTTTCATAACTTTCTCCATATTGGATATTATTCACTGCAAATGAACTTCCCAAAAAACAACAACTGTGCACTACCACTTAAGTTGACATTCTTCCCTAAACCTTAACCTCTTCGTAAATTATTCTGTTAAAAATTTACATAAAGTTGGATTTTTTTCTGTCTTCTACAATGTCAGTGTCCCACCTCAAAATACACAAGAATTCCATTAGTGTTGTACAGAGCATTGTGCACTCTACTTGACAGACATTAACTACTTCAAATTACTTATTTTTCTTAAGTATTTCATTGGAAGGATGGGTATGTCAAAAGTAAGATACAGTAGTGAGTGAGAGCCTTTGAATGCAGATAAATTCTGACTACAGAAGTGCTGTGACCAAAACTTACAAATTGAAAAAAATTACTATATGCGCTTATCATTTATATAATTACGGAAGAGGGCGCATAACAAGAGCAAAGTAACTTTTAAGTCAAGAACTGCACAGCAGAAGAAAATTATTTAATACCTGCGGGATATGGGAAACTGAATGTTCTTTTAAAAAATAGGCTAGCATTTTCCTCCAGCTTTCCTTGATAGATTGGCAGCTAATAGGTGCATTAAGTGCACCATGATGCCTTGTGATTTGGACTGGATTACTGTGTAATTGGAATTTATTTGGAGGAGTTATTCAATTTAGTGCCCAAAATAGAGTCCCAACCTCTGAGCTTCCTATTTCTGTCCATTAACAGTCTCACAACTCATGAAATCAGTCAGTGTATCAAAATTACTCAATCATATACTTAGATCTAGTATGCAGGCACATATTGTACAGGCACATACACAAATATAGACTTGGACATACACATACACAGAGGAATAATCTTGCTTTTTCTTCTAATCAGTGGCATAGAGCACAAGAAGAGTAAGATTGTCCAAAGCTCTCTCCATCTTTTACCACTCAGGGAACCAATTTAGCCACACTTTTGACACACCAAGAATTCGAACCTGCTGAGAAAATA
The DNA here is from genome assembly GCA_028564705.1 of Apricaphanius iberus. Taxonomy (NCBI): domain Eukaryota; kingdom Metazoa; phylum Chordata; class Actinopteri; order Cyprinodontiformes; family Aphaniidae; genus Apricaphanius; species Apricaphanius iberus. The sequence goes on along the minus strand of JAPXFQ010000640.1, from coordinate 6,674 downwards.
GTAAAAGCAACTAACAAGGATGGAGGAAGGACATACAGTATTAGGCAGGTGTCATCTGGGCTCCCATAACTGCGGGAGTAAAAGCCTGTCACCATTACTGAAAGCGGTGGTTATAACTATTTCCCTCCCCGATCCTCCTCTTCAGCATTGAAACGATCATTAGCGCTGTTTCTTTTAGCAGAACTGAAGTGTGTCTTTGGGATCAAAGTAATGTGATCGCTCGCACTCAGCTTCTTTTTAAGTCTTCGAGAGGATCTGTCACCACATCCACTAATTCTATTTTGTGCCTGTATGAATGTGTGTTTTCTTTGGGGAACAGTGGGGAGGAGTGCCTCAAAAGGCTGGGTGCAAATATCCGTGAATTGCTGCTGACAGTTCTGATAATTAACGAGCTGCAAGAATTTACTGCTAATACTTCAAAGTAAGTCTAGCTGTTAAATGCCAACATAAAATCAGATTTCCAGCTAGTAATGCAGTGTAACACACAGTATTGTGTCAATGCAATGCAATATAATACTACTTTTAACCATATTTGTGCCTTGCAAAATATAATCAGTTACTACATTCTTATACCACCTCTGTTTTACCTTCAGTAACCCCTTTTTCTCCCATTTATTGTCTCTTCTGTCACTTTTTTTGCCTGAATCCCAGTCCTACCCATTATATCTCCCTTTCCCCTTTGGTGTGCTTTGTAAACTCCATCTCCCCCCGCTTCAGGTCTATGTAGGGACAGAAGCCATGCATGGAAAACGAAATTACTTAAATCTTTTGGCCTTGGCAGCGATGCCTAAATCCTCTCCAGATAGGGCATGATGCTTCTCGATAATTCCATTTGTGTTATCCCCACCCTCTGATTTCCTACCTATTTCCACATGGTCCTCCTTGTGATGAATGGGAATCATAGGCAAGTTTTCTCCATTAATTTTAGCCAATTAACTCTACCTCCCACAACGATCAAAAATATGATTTGAAACAGTTGAAAACTAAAGTATAACTTTATTCAAACACCAAGTAAATTCCCTTTCTCGTTTTCTTTATTGGTCCGGAATTTTTAAATAAAATAAATTTTGAAAATTGTTTAGATCTATTAAGTCACCCAGTAATGGATTTTGAGAAGATGAAACAGCTGGTCCTTCATACACCTAAGTCAATCACTTAAATCCTGTAATATTGGAACATATTGGTCGTTCTGATTTTTGCTCCACAGAATGAAATAACCATATTAGATTAAAAAAAAGTTTAGTAGGAATTTGCAAAAATACTCCAGAATGGAGTTTTTATGAAAAACACAATTTGTAGCTTGGTCAATTGCCATTAGCAAAACCACGGCATTATCTGGGTGCCAGATGATTTAACGCTCTTCATATTACGTATGAATGGCAGGGTGATTTAAAGTGGTTCGGTTAACCACCCTTTTAAGCATACGACATACTTTTCAATAGCAGTGCAGTCCGGTTATGGAAAGCATGCTCCAGAAGTATGAAGTCAGGCTGCAGGTTTTGGTATGTTATGACTGTCCTGGTGAATTAGCCTACTGTTCAGAGGGTTTAATGGCCAGGTTTTGATCTCAGTTGATCGAAGTTGAAGAATTTCAGGGTTGCCATCTATCTTTGTTATTTTATTCCCTTTGTACAGAGCATTAATACCAATCACAATGAAACAGACCCCGAGTCTCACGTGAATACCATCATGCTTGATGTGTGGATTTTGAAACAGGGGATTCATTTTTAAACAGCATCCTCACAGTCTACGTTAATTTTAGAATTACTTCACTGAGAAATTGTTGCTCCACTATCTTCTTGTATAGGATAGACTCATTTCTTGGTTTTTCTTTAGCATCCGAAACTGTTTCCTTTCATATATTAATTTCATTTACATGGTTAAAACTTCCACATAGCTGGGTTTTCTAAACAGACAGTGATTCCAAATCACAAGGGCCTCATACATGATTAAAACTAATAACTATATGAGGAAACCAAGAACTTAAAATTAATAACCGATTCTGAATGGAAAAGTAGTCACATATAAGATTGGACTTATGACAGGGCTTTGTTCATGGCCACATAAAGTTTATAGTTTCTCTGTAAAATGCTATGAAATACCTATTCAAATATTATGGGGGATGCAAGAATGTATTTGAGCAAGTACTCTGTATATATCATTTGACCCAGCATTGATTAGGTGAAATCCACACTAAGTTTAAATGTTTACATCTACTTCTCATTTTAGAAAGAATCACAGTTCTTTGTTGACATATTTTTAATACTTCAAAATAGTACGATTAAAATTAAATCTCTTTAACCCAATAATAAATGTGGCCTTCGATCTGCATGTTTTTTTTCTTTTTGTCTTCACCTTTTCTTTCTTATAATCATTTATTATCTGAGGAATTTTAATGTGTCTAGATGTTGAAACAAACTGACATAGAGCTTTTGCTTCAGAGAGATAGTCAGTGAGAGTGAGAAACAGTCATGAGTGCATTATTCTGAATCAGAAAGCAGACACTGTCAAAATGACCCATTTGTCAGCAGATCAAAGCAATTCCCTTCATTACTGGCAACATTTCTGGTTCTTATGGAGATCTTATCACTGAGCTTAGCCCTCTTCTGTCAAGCAAAACTGAATTAAATGCAAAATTATCATGCCAGCAGGTCTATGGGGAAAACAGTCATCTGCAGACCAAAGAAGGGGTGTGAATAAAATTGAAATATAACTCAGGTACTGCACTCAAGATGGATACATTCTGATTTTAAGTATATGCTAATAGGGCAAAAAAATATCCAACTCTAAAACAAATTCCAATGTGTTCATATGTACAAACTCATCATGGAGATGAATGTCATGTTACATTAGAACTTTTAAAAACACATTTAAAACGCTCTTTTTTTAGGGTGAAATTATCATAAAACATTCAACATGAAGTATTTTTTACAGGCTGCTAGTACAGTTGTGGCTGGAGATTTTGTGGCTCTTTGATAAAAGGAGGATTTTAAACCTTTGAGAAGGTTATAACAGCTGTCATCAGTTGCGGCAGGCTTTAGCTAAGGGGGCCGCTTTGCTGCCAGTGTTACAGAGGAATAACAAAAGAAGAGGGGGTACTTTACATTTTTTCAAAATTCTCCTCAAGCCAACAGGTATATTGTTAAAACTTGGTCACAAGTAGACAAACTCTAAATGTCTGAAATTATTCTGGTGTCAATGTTAGCGAAAGATTTATGGACATTGCTTAAAAGCTAGGAATAGCATGAAATATTATATAAACTCTACTAGTCTTAGTTTGTTTGTGTTTGGCTGTATTTATTGAGGTCCACTCTGTATGATCTTTCGGAAAATGGCTTTTCAGTGCCAGAAAAAACAGCCAATGAGCCATTCTGATCTTGTTTTGTTTGCGTCTTGTTTTCCAGTTGTATCCCAGTTGGTTTTTGATTACTCTCCGTATGTTTTTTATTCTGAGAGTTTTGATACATTACATGAATTTGTAAACCCTTGATTTCCCTACCCTCTATACGTCTGTTATACATGAGTTTCGCTTTTTACTTTTTTAAAATCTGTTCCGTTTTCACATTTCTGTGGTGGAGCAGAGGTAATCTGGATTAGGAATAATATGTTTAGCTAAAGTGTGGGTTTGTTTTAAATCAGTTTCCAAGAGGGTGAAAAACCTGGTATGTTTGCTTTTGATCATGATAAATCCTACACTGAATTGGCCAGTCATGTTTTTGTTGTTTTAGAATTTTGCTGTAACACAGAGAGCATACACAATCTGTCATGAACATGTGATGTCTCAGCAATCTTGTTGTTGACAAATGTCAACGTAAAGTGGATAAAGGTTTCAAAGTCTAGAAAACCCCTACAAAATACATATTTCATGAAGGGGAGGTATGACAAGTCTATTGTTCAAATATTTAGAATATCTATCATCTTACATTTTGAAACAAACTCACTGGAGTTTCTGTGAAGATGGTTTGGTATTTTAATTTACGTTTTGCAATTTAGCATTGTATTTTGTTATGAATTAAAATCAGTACACCTCAGCAATTAAAGTTAATCTTTAGTTATTTATGGTATGTGCATTGTGCACTTAAAACTGTTTCGTAGAAAAATATCCTCTTGAACTGGAAAAATAAAAATACTCTGAATATTAATCAATATAGAGATCTCCTTGGGGGTGGGTCCACTTGCGGTTCGGCGATAGGTGCCGAGACCCTCGCCTGGGGTGGGACTTTGGGGTCTTTGTGTGGTGACTCCTAGTGGCTGCATGCGGCGCCTTAGAGGGGTCGTGCTGGCGGACACGGGTTACTGGCCTGGTGCTGTGCTGCTCTGGGGGGGTCTGGACTGGGCCTGGGGCTCGGGGTTCTGGGGCGGCGCGCCCCCTGGCGGGGCTTGGCCGGGGGTTGGGGGGGGGCCGCTGCCGTCGGTGCCGGCTGGGGGGGGGCTGTGGTCGGCCGGTGGTTGGCGGGCGCTGCTGCCCTTTCCATCTCCCCGGGCTGGTTCCTGTCGCTTGCTCCCCGGTGGCCGCTTGCCGCGTCCGGGCGTCGGCGAGAGGCCGTGGCGGGTGGCCGGCGTCTCCGGGCCCGATCGGCTATATTGACACTGGACATGGCTCCTGGGTCTTGGTCTTAGCCCTCGCGGGGGTGCTGGGGTGGGGGGCTCTGGCCGGTGTTGGTCGGCCTCCACGGTGACTGACCAGTTGGTGGGGTGTGGGCTGGTGGGTGGACGTGCTGGGTTCTGTTGCCACCCGGCCATCGGGCGGTAGTAGCAAGGCTGGAGGATGTCGGCCTGGGGATTGGCCGCCCGGGACTTCGGTCTGCTCACGGGCCTGGCGCGGCATGTCCGGGGTACCCGAGTCGGTGGTGCGCCGGGTTCCGGCCTCGGCCCGGGGGTCCTCGGACGCTGGCGGTGCCTGGGGCGTCTCTTATTGGCGGGGAGGCTTTTTACCATCTAGCACAGGCGCTCTTTTTAACGGGGTGCGCTTGGGACGGGAGGGGGGAGGGCGTTGAGGGTGAGGGGGGGCTAAACTCAACCTGGGTGTCTAGTGACATGTGTTTTGTTAGCAGTGTGAATGTTGGGGAGGATTTAGGTATGCCCCTGGCATGGGGGCTGGTGGATTGCCGGGGCCCCCATGGGGCTCGGCGGTACCGCTGCCGTGGGCCCCGACTGGACGTGCTGGGGCCTCCCACCCCTGGTGGATCGGGCCGAACGGGGGTGCCTATTGGAGTCAGCAGGGGAGCTGGCTCCCTGGGGTTGGCAATGGTCACCCCAGTTATTTTCTCCCCATCCCCATGCCTCTGTCCACCTGCTCCTTCATTCTACCATTCACAAGGCCTTGGGACGTGGGCACGTCACTGGGGTGCGGGATGGAGCTTCCGTCTTCGCTACCCGGTGGCGGCCTGGGTCCCGATTTTATTGAGCAATTTAGACACTACACTTGCAACATTTACAGGGAACGCACATGTAGGGACCTGGCGGTGTGGCGCCACAGGCGAGGCCCCCCCGTTGTGGGGGCCTCGCCCTGTGGTGCCGGCACCCACTGGTTAAACGCATCTAGACACTGAGGGCCCGGGGGGGGAGATGGGGGTACCCGGCAGTATTCCCATGTCCCCCCCCTCTGTTTTAAGTGCACATTAGAACAACACGCAACAACACCACATTGAGCTGGGGGAGAGAGGCTGGGGGGTCTTTCCACACCCCTGTTCGTTGGACCATCAGGGGTCGGAGCCCGGATAGAACATCACGCCGTCTGGTCGGGGTCCTGGGCTGGTGGGCTGCTCTTGCCGGTGTGGGGCCTTGGCGGTCTACTTGTCCCCGTCCTGGTGGGCAAAGGGGTCTGTCTCCTGGGTGCAGGGGCAGGGTTCTCTACTGGGGCGTCTGTCCCTGGGCCTGGGAGTATGGAGTATAGTGTACGTATGGGGGGTATGAATGAGGGTATAGCGTCCTTTTTTCGTATGTCCTGTATTTGTAAGAATGTGTACACATGAGAGGGAGGGTACGTATGAGTGTCTCTGTCTGTCTATGTCTACCTGTCAGGTTGGGTGTTTGGCTGCTCTCTGGCCTGATGCATCTTCTTCCCTCCCCGTCACTCCCCGTCGGTGATGGTTGCTCCTGCCCGCTGGTTGATGATGACTCTCGATGCATGGGGCTGGGGGTCCCGGTTGCGGCCCGGCTCGGTCCTGGTGCATGTCGGGCGGGTCCTGGGTGGTCCGGTGTGTCGGGCGGCCGCTGTTTCGGGCCGATGTCCTCCTTGGATTGACTGGGGCACCTCTTATGGGGGTGCCGGGTTTGTAGAATAGGTTGGTGCCGTCCGGTGGATCGGTGGGGACCGTGCCTGGCGCCCAATCCTCCTGCCGGTTCCAGGACTTCAGCTGGCTGGTCTGTTCGCCTGGTGGGGCTGTCCGGCATTGGCTGGGCCCCTGATCTTGGCGCCCCACGTGGGGCGGGATCTGGACCCTGGAGCTGGAAGATCTGGATGTCCAGGTGCCGGCTGGGCGCGGCCTGGGGAGGGCGTACATCCGCTGTGGCTCTTGCTGTGGCTCCCTGGCGTGTGGATGTGTGGAGGCGGGCTGGGTTGTTGGCGGTGGGTACTGGTCCGGGGTGGCGGCGGCGTGTGTTGTCCGTCGGTTGGCTGCGGGTCCTCCTTGCCTGCGGCGGCGGCGGGGAACCCTTGTCGGCTGGTCCCT